>CM051830.1:123133999-124383999 GCA_028451465.1 Erethizon dorsatum | reverse complement strand
GACTTTTCTGAGCTCAGCCACCAGAGGGCGTTCTGGGGCGCAGGTGCCGGGGTCAGGCAGAGACAGTGCTGCTTGCCCTGCAGGGACACCCTCCAGGGACAGCGTCCCTCACTTGGCTTCCCCACTCAGCGCCATCCACCAGTTTGGGTTTTAATTTTTAAAGCTCTTTGGCTGACACCTAATGGCCACGTAGTTGTGAGTATAGCGTGCAATGATCAAATCAGGGTAATTAGCAACTTTATCACCTTAAACATCCATCCACCCTTGGTGGTAGAGTCTTTCAACATCTCTTGGCTTTTTTAAAACATACACACTAAAATATTGCTATGTGCCATCGCCCCTCTGCACCCCAGAACACCAGAACCTTCTCTCCCCCGTAACTGTGACACTGTGCCTCTTCTTAGAACTGCTGGCGTACGTACCAGGATGCAGACAGCCCCAAACACACATGACCCAGGCCGGCGAGGGGCTCCAGGTCAAGGCAGCACCTTCCGCGACGGGCTGCGGGGGTGGTCGGCCCTCAGGGAGGACTCTGTGGTCCTGGAAGAAGGTGGAGCCTACGGGCACTGGCTCCTGAACTTGTCTCCTGCCCCGCGGGTCCCTGATATGGCTTGGTGGACAGCAGGGGAGAGCCCAGCGTGACCTACCACATTGCCACTTCCCAGTCACTTCTCCCTTCATGTGATCATTCATTCATTCAACACATGTGAATCCGAACATAGCCCAGGTGCAAGAGCTGTGCGAGGCATGGAGGCTTTACTAGCGAACGTGAGCTCTGCTGCCACACTCATGCTGTGAGCACAGGGCACGGCGCGGGCCTGCATGATGATGTCAGAGGGACAGTCCCGCAGGTATGGCCAGACACAGCGGACAGTCTGGGGGGAGTCCCTGCAAGCACGGTGGAGAGGGCAGGTGTGTGGGGAGAGACAGCCTGGACTCAGCTGTCCATCCCGGGGTCCTGAGGTCCTAGGGGTTCCCTCACGTGCTATCTGGGACAAATTCTGAGGGTGGATGTCGTCAGACACGGGACTCCGCAGGGAGGGCTCTGCTGGGACCCGGAAGGGAGGGCTGGCGCAGGGCACTTCTCCTATCTTTTGTTAGGAGTGAAATGAATGTAAGGAAAACACCTGAAGGGACAGATGGGATGCTGGACCTGCACTTGTCCTCTAAGGGTCCCCTCGGTTTTCAGAGAAGGCCACGGTCAGACTTGGTTCTCCAGGGGCTGACAGTGTGGGTTACTCTGCCGATGGTGACTCTTGCTCTGTAGAATTTGTTTGTTTTTGTTGTGTTTTGTGATTGTTTTCAACTAGGACAGCGGAGCTGAAATCACTCCTTGGTTTGGCCCTCGTTGGCGCTTGCCAGCCACACAGATGCCTGCTGTCTTCAGAGTTTCCAAGGCAGAGTCACCTCGATCAGCCACAGAGGTCCCCTCTGTGAGGGGCTCCACAGTGAAAGAGTGGAAACAATACCCAGCTTTCCAGCAGGAATGCAGGACTCGCGAGCTGCGGAAAAGCAAGAAGGCTTAGGCCGCTCCATGCCTGGGCCCTGGGCTTCTTTGCACAGTAATCGCGTCTTTATGGGAAAGTATTCGCCTGGAAAGACTCATTCAGACCCCTGCCCTGCAAAGCCTGGACTGGGAGGGGAAAGAGAAATCCCCCGGGTACACGGGGAATTCTGTTTGAATTTAGGAATAAGGTGATTATGGCGATGCGGTGGCTTTGTGCCATTAATCTGACCTGCAGGGGCGTGGCCCTGAATGCCAGGACCCCAGGGATTCTCAGCAAGAAGCCAGAGCCTGAGCACCACAGGAAAGGGCTCCCAGTGTCTCATCTGTCCCTTCAGGTGTTTTCTTATGTTCATTTCACTCCTAACAAACGAATCAGGCAACAGGCACTGGATGGTGAAGATTGAACTGTACCAATCCTGACCCATTTCTGAGTTTCTGCCCTGGAGAAACACACACACACACACACACATATGCACGACACAGGTATGTGTCCATGTGCTATTCATGTGCACGTGTCTGCATGCACACGCAAGTGCACACAGATAAGCACATGTGTACGTATAAGACACACCGACTCACACACAGATGCACACACACACACTCATTACACAGAGATGCACACACAGACACAAATACACACGTGCATGCACATCCACAGACACAGGCATACATGCAGTACTCATGTACATGCATGCACACAGTGCACATAGTAAACAGATGTACACAGAAGACACACACAGATACATGGATGCATGCATATACACAAACCTACAAAACTACATACACATCCATGTGTACCCCTGTACACACATGCACACAGGCACATGTACAGACACATACCACATACACTGAAAATCATGGGCGAAATGCTTCACTCTTTTTGTTTTAGAAGAAAATCGGAAAGTATCTAACTGCCGGTCAGGCAACTGGATCAAGGTTAAAACGTAACATGTTCACACAAATAACCCAGTGGATCAGAGCCAGGGGGAATCTCGAAGGCAGAGGGGCGACAGGCAGAGCTTCTCCCAGCTGCCCGGCGTGGGCACGGGGCTGCCAGCCTCTCCTTTTGCGGGTGTTTGAAGAGCTCCGTCAGGAGCAGTGAACTGAGAAGCTGAAGGGTGCTGTGGCAGTGTGCTGGTGTCCATGCGGCGGCCACGGGAGGGGTGGAGATTTCAATGAACCAACAGGAACTGAAACCGAGGCTTCGGCTTGCTGGGCACTTGCATTGCTGCCCCGGTACCGCTCAATGGGCAGCCCTGTCCCTGTGGTTGGCATGCGGGCAACATTCAGTGACATACCAGGTTTGCTAAAATACCTGAGTGGCCACATGAAGGACAGCGTTTGTCCCTGGATGGCAGCGGGTTGGATGCAGGAGTGCAGAGGTCTTTGCATGGCTCTGCAAACTTGGGAAGTCACACCGCGGGTGCCTGTGTACCTGTGCCTAGGAACGGGAGTGAAGGGCCGGGCTCAGACAAGCGCAGAGCAGTGGGGAGGGCACGGCTGAAGCATCACCCAGTGGGGCGTGTTGCCTAGCAATGAGGGATCTGTGTTACCAAGATGGCATTTGTGTATTATTTGTGTGCTTAAAAACACACTTAAAGTGAATGAGGGAAACAAAAGCGGACCCCGCTGGAGGAGCGCTGGCGAGCAGGGTCTTCCCTGGGTGGGCGGGCAGGGTCTCCCCCTTCGCAGCCACCCCCTCTGAAAGGCAAACCCCCTTTCCTCTTAAGAGGCTGCCAGTCCCTCCACCACGCTCCCCGCAGACAAAAACCCAGGGAAGCTTTGGAGAAGTGCTTCCCTTTGAGCCGCTGAAGTTGGTGTCTCACTGCTGGCTCTGTTTCAAGCTGACAGATGTCACCTCCGTCAAAGCTGCTCTTTGTGGCTGTCCCGGTATGAAGTCCCGGCCAGGCTCCCAGCTGGACGACTGCTCCCACTGTCTGCCTCAGAGCCCGCGGGGTCTGCAGGCTTCAGATGGCGTTTTCAGAGCTGCGCTCCCGGCAGGGGACGCCTGAGGCCACCCCCAGAGAGGCCCGAGAAGGAGCAGACTGGCTTTCTCACACCCGCGGCTCTTTGCGGTTTGTCATCTTAAACTCTTTTCAAAGCGCACCTATGACTCACAGGCGAGTCCTTTGCAGAGGACTCCGGTGAGGTTCTAGACAGATCTTTCTCCCAAAGATGCTGCCAGGAGTTGGGCGCCAGCAGCTTCCTGGGTCCTAGAAGCCGTAGGTGTGGGAAGAAGGATAAGTCCCACTTCCCTGAGGTCGGACCAGGTGGACAGTGCGTCCTCCTCACCTGCGCACTCCATGTTCGCCAGTTCACCTTCTCAGCAAGTTTATCAACGCTCCAGCTGTTTCAGGTCATTCTAGGACAAGACAGCCAGGAGGACATTTGGAGGCTAGAAATGCACTTTCCCAGCTAAGGTCAGACGAGGTGAGGCTCTGGGCTCTCGGTCTCGTCTCATCCTATATGGCAAGGAAGTGTCCTTTTCATAGCCTACTTAGTGCCAAGTTTGGGGCCTTTGTGTGCTTTTGGTTAGCGTTGTTTGTTTCTGTTTTGAATGTCCCCAAGTACAGTGCTAACATGTTGTCCAGAGTCCCCAAGCGGGGGAGGCTACCTTGTGACTTCCGGAGTCTTCACGATGTTATACAAGCTTGGCTTAGCCGAGAGTTAGTGTTCTTGGCTGTGGGTTCAGTGTTAAGGAATCAATGATGGATACGAAGTCAGGTGTCTTTAAACATAAACACACATGTAGTCAGATCACATCTTGACATCTGGTGGCAGTGGGGCCCGAGGCTTCCAGGAGGCAGGCAAACTCTGGCTTCTGAGCTTAACTTTGTCGGAGGAAGGTGACAAGAAACGAACACGATTACAGAACGTAGTGTGCCAGATATGGATACGCGCTGTGGAGCAAGACAGTAATGCTGGCGGCACATAGGAGGTGTAAATTTAAGGTGGTGATCGGAGACAATCTTGCAGAACACAGGATATTTATGCAAAAGATTTGAAGGAAAATTTTGCAGATGGAGAAAGTGGGGAACAGAAAGAGTCCATCCCTGGCTCATCGGTGCCGGAACTAGGAAAAGCAGTGGCTCCTGGGCGCCTCTGTCTTCTGCCCTGTCCTTGTAACTGTCCCTGGATCGCAGCACGGGTGCAGCCTTGGCGGATGATCACTGGACGGAACTGGATGCTGACTGCAGGAGAGTTCATTTCTGCTCTTGGGTTGCACAGTGGGCTAAATGGTGTCCCCCAAAATGATTTGCCCACTTCTGAGCACTGGAACCTGTGGATGTGGCTGTGTTTCCCCAGAAAACAAATTTTTGCAAATGTCACTGAGGATCTTGTGATCATCTTGGATTTAGGGTGGATCCTTGATCCAAGGACAAGGGTCCTTTTAAGAGACAGAGTAAAAGAAGACAGAAGAGGAGGGGCCAGGACGAGACAGGGTGGCACAGCCACCAGCCAAGGGGCACCCTTAGCACCCCGAAGCTAGCAAAACCAGGGGCTCCCTCCAGAGCCTTCAATGGCGTGCAGCTTTGACTCCCAGCCCCCAGAACAGAAGCAGAATACACGTCTGTTACTTTAAGCCCTGCCCTTTGTGGCCGTGGGTTACAGCAGCCTTAGGAAAGGAATGGAGATTGTAGCAAGCTCAGCTGGGAGAAAGGAGATGGAGGCCCCCAGATTGTGTGGGCTGATTCACCAGGCTGCAGGCAGCTGCTCAGCTGATTTGGGTAAACATCACTCAGGAAATTGATCTCCCTCTCTCCCCCACAGCCTGCCCTTTAGCTTAGGTCTTTCCTGACCAAGAGCCACGTAGCCCAACGTGAGAGCACAGTCGCTGCACAAGACGGGGTCACACTTCCAACTCAGCCTCCCTGAGGCTGCATCTCACCTCCCTGCTGTCGGAGCAGAACGCTGTCACCTCCACGCCTGATGGGAGTGTGTCCTCAGGCCACCCGCTGAGTCCCTGGGCACAGCCTTCCCACCAGCAGAGCTTGCCGATGGAGAGCAACCTTAATGGTGGCAATTAGTGTTTGCTGAGGGCATCTTTGAAGCTGTGCTCTGCTGTCAAAATCTGCGAGTGGTATTTGCTGTATTAATTCTAGGAAGTGGCAAACTCCTTGCTGGGTAATGAAGGTGTAAATGAATGACAGTACTTAATACTTTTTTTGCATCTGTTCTTTTTTCACACCTCCCAGTGATGTTTTTTTTTTTGTGTGTGGGTACCGGGGGGGTCGACCTCAGGACCTCGCGCGCCAGCAGGCACCCGTGCCACTGAGCGATATCACCGGCCCCTTTTTCGTATGTGGGTTCCGGGAGTCGAACTCCGGCCCTTGCGCTTGCCAGGCAGGCGCTTACGCCGCTGAGCCATCTCACCGGCCCAGTGATGTTTTTAAAATGGGCACTGTCACACCCTCCTGGCTGGCTAGGCCACACCGACCGCTGGCTCCAAGCTCAGGGCATCCTTGTCCATCTTGCCCGATCTGCACAGATAACAAAATTGTCCCCAGCATGAGGAAGGCAGAGGGATTCTGAGACACAGGTTGGAACCTCAGAGCTCAGTCACCCTTGTGCTCATCAGAACGTGTCTGCACTGTCTTTAGAAAGAATATCAGCCCCAAAGCGGCACTGACTGACCTTTACCTACTTGGGACCCAAAGGGGCAGGCGGGGGCCCAAGATGATGGTTTCGAACACTATAAGGCATCATGTAAAGTGACGGCTTCCACCATGATGGACATGCGAGCACACACACATCTCAATGCATCCAACCACACTTTCGATTTCACCCCGCGGCGTCGTTTCCTACTCTTTTACCCTCTACTCTGTAGTTCTGTTTCAACCCCTGCATTCTGATTTGCTCATCTTTTCTTTAAACCACGCACTAAATGCATCTCACCTCCCTGCTTGGAATTTGGAAAGTGCCAGCCGACTGAGTCACTGCAGACATATCTCCCGCCGTAGGCGGCGTCTACAGCCAGCACAAGTGCAAACTCTGCCGCGTCCTTGAAACACCTAGCTTAGGAGAGTGTGGTGGCGGAGTGATCGGCTGGCCCGAGTTTGGGGTCCGGCGAGCCTCTCCGCCAGGCTCAGAGCCCGCGGTCATTGGAAGATTTAGGGTCACGCAGGAACAGTGCAGTGAGCTCACTCGGAGGGAAACACGCGGTCACATCCATGGGGCGTCCGCCCTGGATAGCAGGAGGAAGGGGACGCTCTTTTGTTTAAGGTTCATGTTTTTTTAATGGCTTCTTAAGATGTTTATAAAATAACTCTTCATTCATCCAAAAATTTTTGGAATGTCTACTCTGGTCAAAGAACCTTCTAGTGTTCACAATTCTAAGAGGCTCTAAATAATTTCACAATTTGATCCTTCTTGGTAAGTCAAGTCACACACTGGTACCCACACCTGAGACCCCAGGCCTAAGGGTTCATCTGTCACTTCCATCAATGTCCGCGTCTGCATCCTTAGCTCCGCCTCGGTAGTGATAAATAGCGCATCCTTCTCTAGGTACCTAAAGTTGATGCCTTATGATAAAACATATCCTGAAGCCTTAAAAAAAGTTATCCAGACTTTGAGTGGATAATCCAAGAAATTTTACTGTGAGACAAGCAGAAGAGTTCCAGGTCCCCGTACAACATACCTGCACCCACACTATTAGCAATTTCAAATTGCGGACCTGAGACCTTCATAAATCAGAAGAAGAAAAATAATTTCTTGGATGCACCTGGTTACTTTCAGCCCAGGAAATAATCAGGGCAGGCTACTGCAGGATGTCTTTGGTTCACTTCCTTCTAAAACTCCTTAACTGACAACTTCAAACATTCTCTTAGTGATTGCAGCTTCCTGCCGATTAGCAGCTGCAAAGTCATCGCTGTTTCCGATGGGAAAAATGGGAAAGCAGGGCAAACCACAGCCAGCCCAGAACTCGGAGCATTTGGGATCCAGCCGAGGGGCTTGTTGCCACCTCTGCAGCCCCCAAGCCCTGGCTTCATCCAGCTCTCTAGTCTCATTGGGAAGTTGGCCCCTGCTCACTCCTCACCCTGCAGGCCCAATGGCTGCCATTGTACCCCAGGGACAGACACAGTGTGGATACACCTCGCTCTCCCAGGCTTCGGCTCCATCCCCTTTGCACATATTGCCTTTCCTGGAGCCCTCACCCCATGGCCTTGCTTCTCAGTGGGCACTGGGAGTGGCCTGTGTCCTCCAAATGCTGTGTCAGAGTCCTGACCCTGGCACCTGTGCATGACCTTATTTGGAAATGGGGACTTGGGCATGTGATTAGTTCCAACTTTAAGATTCAGGCGCAGAGCCCATGTTTTCACTTGCTTCTTTTATTTTTTAATTCCAGTCACGTGCCTGATAAACCATGACAGGCTGCTCTGGGGATGGAATCTACGCTGGAAGATTAGGCCTGTGTGTACGGCAGCTCTGACCTCGCTCCCCGCGCGGTTCCGTTCTCCTGACCCCACAGTGACACCTGAACACGGAGCGGCTCAGCTTCCTCCCGAGCACTGAATAGGTGGAGACGCGAGGGTCTCAGCTCCTGCCTCCGTGCCCTTCCCTGACTCTCCCGACACCCCAAGGGATCCTCATGTCCTGTTTAGATGCAGCTCAGCAGGCAACACAGTCAGATCTTCCCTGACCTCCCCATGAGGCCAGGAGCCCGCCCTTTCTGATCTAAGTTTCACTGTGCACCACTCTATCCTGCGTGAGGAAGCAGGGGCGCAGCTACCTTCGAGTAGCTTTTCCTTTGGCGCATGCTGCCGGCTCTCTGCCCAATACCCACCCCTTTCTCCTCCCCAGGGACCCAATGCTGTGGAGTCCAACAGGTGATGACAATTGCCCTGTCGATCCCGACTCCTTTCCTTTTGAGCATTCGCCACTACCCTGTCTGCCCTGGAGGCACAGTCGCCCCAGTTGGGGCCACTTATACCTACAGGGACACCTTCTCTTGGTTTCCCCCACTGCTTCTTCCTTTCTTGACCAAGTATGGGATGATGATGACGAAGACACTGAAATAAGGTTCTCATTTTGAGCCTGGCGCATTGGCCGGCAGACCTGCCAGCCCCGAGATGTCAACAGAGGGCCTGTTCCATGAATTGGGGCCTTAGTACCTCCAGAGGACTGTGTAGATGCCAAAGTGATCTCGGTAAATAAAAGAAAAAAGACTTTCAAGAAATGTACGATCAATCAGCAATAAACGGGACATAGAGCCCAACTCTGGCTTGAATCCCAAGCTAAGCTTTGAGGAGGACTGCCAGCCAGCGACCCTGTGCAAGCTCTTGAGCTGCCACGTCACGACACGCATACTAACAGAGACACATTCCAGGGTCTTCGGAACAGGAGCAAGTGAGGAACCTGACGTGTGCACAGGAGGCTGAAATGTCCCTGCCTGCACACCTCCCAGGACGCACAGCCCCAACACCTGGCTCAGCATTTGCTGAAACGGAGCCACCGCTGGCTGTGACCTGGACTTGAGACAGAAGCCACATCTCAGGCCATGGCCAGGTGACAGGTGACACTTGCTGGACACTTGCTCTCTGCCCTACCCTGAGTTACCCACATCTCCTGCTGTCCTCAGAGAAGAAGCCTGGGGCTGTGAAGTGGGTGCAATTTCACCCCATTTTCCACATGAGAAAACCGAGCTCAGGTAGGTGAAGTCATTTTCCCTGTGTTTGCAGAGCGGGGTGCAGCGGATCTGAGACCTTCCCTGGGGCAGGCTGGCTGCACGCGGGGTGCGAGCTCAGGGTAGACCAGCTGTGTGACCGGAGTGGGCGGCTTAGCCCAGGATGCTCAGCTTTCTCTGCTGCGAAGTGGGGCTGCATGGAACCTCTTCCTGGGGTCGTGGTGAGCAGTACAGAGGGATCAGCGAGCAGGAGTTGCCTCTGAATGCCTCATCATCATCGGCATCCCGTTATCATCGTCACTGCCTTGAAAACTATGGGTCCCATCAGCCTGCCTGTACCCCAGTAATTCCAACAGAGGGCAAATGGCAGCTGTCTGCTCTCACCCCTCTTGCGGCACGGGTGTGGCCCGGGAGCCTCAGGACCTGTGATCTACACCCCTGGCATTGGCTTTCCCAGGCATCCTGCTCCGCTCTGACCTGGAACAGCTGCCTCCGTCTCCACCTCTGTGGCATGGGCTGGCAGTGCGCCTCCTGCACGCGAGATAACAAACGCGGCTGCCTGAAAGTAGTGAGTGGAAAACGAGTCTGCACCTCACGGCATCATCTCATGGGCAGGCGAGTTGCTCCCCTCCACAGCCAGCAGTGAAATCTCTCCTTGGGTCTCATGAGTGCACACCCTGCGCGTCCATGCCCACCCTGCTGAGTGCAGCCTCACAGAGCAGCTGGCGGTGAGGGCGCGATTACCGCGAGTCAGGAACCAGGCCCGCGGGAGACTCATTAATCCCCGCCCTGAGCCCGCGAGGGCCCTGTTAGCATCGTTGCTATTTCGCAGATGCAGAAAAGCAGACACCGGGAGGTGACGGAAGGGACTGCCTGAGACGGGCCTCTGCTCCCTAATACCAGACCTGGTCTGGCCTCCAGTACTCTTGTCTCCGGAGTTGGCGATCACAGCCTCTAAGCCACCTCGCTTTGAATGCAGTTCCCTGGCGCACGGGCTCCGGCCCACTGGCAGAGCAGAGGGACGTCAGCCCTGTGCTGTCCCCTGAAGCTGTGCAGATGGGGACCCACAGGGGCGCCCGGCCAAGGAGACACCAGTGGGGACAAACTGTGCCCCGGTCCTCTTGCCAAGCCCTGCCCCGGCTGGGTGAAGAAGGAGAACTTCCTGTCTGGCCTGGTCTGTTCGGATGAAGCAGATTTTTCTAATGCACACAGAGTCCCTGTGTAGGCAGCAAGAGTACAATCATGACCTTTGTCACACGACCTCCCTGACCTCTGACATCCAGAGAAAGCGCCACCGGCATCACCTAAACCGGTGCCACTGTCTGACAGCAAAGCCGGTACAGGCTTTGAATGCTGGGCTAAATCTATTAAATTTCCTAGTAGCCACATTAAAAAGTCAAAAAGGAAACAGCTGAAATCAATAACATGTTTTATTTAACCCAAGATATCCAAAATATTATCATTTCAACGTGGAAACGCTGTGTAAGTTATTCACGTGGCTTTTTACATTCTTTTTTTCATACTCTGGCTTCAAGATCTGACGGGTGTTTCACGCTTGCAGTGCCTCAAAATTTGGCTTGGCCCATTTTGGGGGCCCAGAGGTCCATGTGGCACTGTACTGGGCAGGGTGGGTCCGGACACCTCGGAAACGGCCACTCACACGTTGGCAGCTGGGGACAGGCCAGAGAACTCAGACTGGGCCGGGGGGCCATGCACGCAACTCGGGGCACCATAGAATGAGACTGTTGTTAATCTGAACCTCAATACTGCCCCCCCAGAAAAACCAGCTTTCCTTTCCAAAGGTGACCATTGTTCATGTGAGCCTAGACATTTAGAGTGTGGAGCCCAAAAATCGTGCTCCACATACGGACACCTGACTCGGTGTGAGCGTGAGTGTGAGCCTGACCACTGTCCCCACCACAGTCTCCAGGGATCTGGACCTCGCCTGCCTCCTCGCTGAGCTCACATCTGCGCCATCGAAGCCTCAGTCACACTGGCTGCCTTTACTGTGGCCCCTGGGGGCCTGGACCTCCTCTGCCACCTCAGGGGCTTCTCCGGTCAGGATGCTTCTCCGCGGCCGGCTCCCTCTTTTCATCTGGACCCCAGCTCTGAGAAAGCCTTCTTCGATCTCACTGTTTAAGGAGGTTTAAACCCAGGCCTCTTCTAGGCACCAGCGAGTCAGCCATGTGGCTTCCTAACCGTGGCAGGTACTTTTCTGAGTCCACCCTCTTTACTATGCAGTTGGTTACTTTCAGCCTCTGTCCATAAGAACGGTCAAGGGGCCCTGCTACTTTTCCCCTCAAGTAACCCGGCACGTACGCAGGACTTAATAAATGCAGACTCAGTGAAAGCTCCAGGGGACTTAGAATGCTTCCCATGCAATCCCCAAACTTTTAGGGAGGCTTCAGGGAGCTGAAGGAGGGACCTGCGTGGTGGAAGGACCCTTTCCCTTTTCCGGGGGTCTGGGCCACATCTCCATCACACGAGAGAGAGACAAAGGCAATTTCCTTGTCCTGTTACTGAGACATCAGACCCAGGGAACTATCAGATGCTCTGTGACCCAGGGATATGAGACTCTGTCCAGCTAAAGAGTCGCAGTGTCATTAAGGGTGGCCACACGCTCTGGTGACAATTGGTGCCTTTAAAAGAAATCCCACGGGATCAGCAAAGGGAAGCCTGCTGAGGTCAGTGTGAGCCATTGTCTGGAGGGGGTGGTGGTACCTGTGTGCACCCCTCAAGGGACAGGAAGTGTGGGTACTGCCGCACAGGGAGGTCAAGGCAGCAGGGCCCGATGGGAGGTCTGGGCCGGCCTGGTGGTGCACACACCGAGGCACGGCTGGAGCCAGGCCCGTCCCCTCCTGGCCCAGCGACCCACATTTTGCCTGTGTGAGCCGGGCCAAGGGAAGCGCATTCACGTCGCCTTCCGAAACACCATCTCGGCAACAAAGCGGGCAATGTGTTTCATCTCAGCCCGCGGATACAGCTGACTTTACAGCAGTGGGTGGCTTTCCAACCTAACATTTGATCAAAATGAAAAAGTGGCCCTTCCTTTCACCCCGTGACAAGCTCCAGCGTATAAATCACAGCCTTCCCGGGGAGGGCTTCTCTGCGCACAATCAACCGGGCAGCCTGGCCACCTCCGTGCCCATCTGGACAAAGGGGGCTGGGAGCTTTCAAGGGGCCAAGAGCTTTTTAAAGGCCCCTTGTAAAAAAGGAAACGCAGACACCATCCGGAGCGGGGCTGCGGGGGAGGGGCGGCCGCGCACGGAGATTTGCATTTTATTCAGTTGGTGCTCAATGGGAAAAGCAGTCCTGCTGCTCCACTCCAAGCCAGGGGCGCTGGCGTCTCCAGGTTCCAGATCGAGCACGCTTTGGGGGTCTGAGCGCTCCAAGTCAGAAAGGTGAATTTGGAAGGGAAATAAGTACAACGCCGATGATGTTTAAATGAGGAAAGCCACTCGTGAATTAATTGTCAAGATATTCTCTGGCCAGTTAACAACAGGACAGCACACTGCACTATCTGTAGACTGCGGTAACGATGGCGGCTGCGACAGGTAGCAGTTCGGTTATGTGTTCACGCAGTGATGTTGCCTGACGTGCAGATGCAGTGTCCTCATCCCCACACACCTTCCAGGACAGTGACACCATGGGACCCTCAGGGAACCCCACGGGGGCCTGGAGACACAGACGAGCTCTCTCCAGGGACAAACATCAGGGTGCCAGAGGGCATCAGAGGATCCCAGGGCACCAGACTTGCCAGGGCCTCCTTGGAGGTCCCGGGCCATTCTCGGTGGCTGCAGAGGTGGCCGCCCCGTCACAGCTGCCACCGGCTTCCCTTCTGTGAACACACGGCCTGCTTCCGTGGGTCCCCAGGGAAGTGTTAGAGACAGGGAGGAAGAGGAGGGGGAGGGGAGGAGGAGGAAGAGGGGAGGAGGGGGAGAGAGAAGGGGAGGGGAAGATGGGGAGGGGAGGGGAGGAGGAGGGAGCCACTGGGGAGAAGGGCTCATCTCTTCCCCTCCACCAGAAACTGGGTCCGCAGGGCCAGCGGGCATCTATGGTCGGGTGCACAACCCTGTGTTGTGACAGTGAAGACCCCAGGGGCTTTGGGGAGCCAGAAGCAGGCCAGTTGCATATAGAAGGGCTCTCTGCAAGCCTGGCCAGTGTTGGCTCTGTGTGTGTGTGTGTGTGTGTGTGTGTGTGTGTACACTTGTGTGTGTGGAGGACCTCAGGCTCTAATCTTCAAATGCTGCGAACTGATTCCTAATTACAACATTTTTAATCACAGTCACTGGTTGGACCCTGGGTCGGGAACCCCTACTTTGCAGTCGCTGGTTTACGGTGTCATTGCTCCTTCTCCTGCTCTCCAGCCGAGGGATGCCTAACTTTGCTCACACCTCGCATCCAGAAGCAGCTCCGTGTCCCCCTCCACGTAGGCTCCCGCTCCCAGCCAGGGCTGCTCCTCCTCCCACAGTCTCCGGGGTGGGGAGATGGAGTACACAGCCGTCCACCTGCCCCTCAACACCAAGGATGGGTTTAGAAGTCAGGGACCCCCCCAAGCCCAGCAGAGCATCTGACACCTGGTGTCCGCCCCAGCCCTGACCATGTCCTCCCTGTGCTAGGCACAAGGTGACCCTCACCAGGGCCACTTACATCTGCCTGCTGCACAGGCTGCAGGTTGCGCTGGTTCCTCCAGAGCCGTTATTCCCAGCAAGCAAAATATACAAAAAATCCACTTCAAACAGGGAGTGAAAATAGTTGAAGAGGGGTGGGTGGGAAGCTTTGATTGGGACATTCTTTGGAAAAGCGAATGTTATGAAAATACATTTGATCTGCCTTTTAACATTGCGTGGGTTTTAATTAAAACCACACGGTCACTTTTAGAATACACAGCAAATGAAACAAATGTTATTTTCCCTGAAGAAAGAAAATGGCAATCTGACTTCACCCTACAAGGCTAAGACTTAGAAATCTCATATAAATAGGTCTTATTTATATTTGACTTCTGCAGCATGTTCATAAAGCAGGTTACCTTTTTAAAATTTTTTTTTTTGTCAAAGAACTGGGAGTGTTTGACCAATTTCTCTAAGCCCTCTCTCAATCCTTTGATGTTCAGATCATCCTCATTTTATTTTCTCAGCCTTTGGGTGTTGGGACACTCTATGGTGTTTTGTGTGTGTGTGCGTGTGATTTTGTACGTGGTCAGAGCACAGACTTCAGGAAATCTGAAGATTTCAGATTTGCAAGATTTGCAAGATTTGCAATCGCATGTGGTAAAACACTGCAATGTTTCGCATTATACTGGTAGATATTTCCCTTTACCCCAAAGTAGGGAATGAACAAGAAAAGCCCCTCACACATAATAATTGCCCCAGCTAACTGGTTTTTAGAGGCATCAAAGAGGAAAGGAACTTCTTCAGGCAATTGGAGATGGAGTCCTCGGCTCCTGAGGGACCATCTTAGAGGGTGAAGGACACATGAGTGAGAGGCGCCCCTGCACCCCGCTCTGGCCTCAGGCCACATTTCCTGGCTTTCTTGGTGTGCCAGGCACCATCTGCCCGTTGCCCACAGTGACAAGTTTGTGCTTTGCTTTGGAAGAGGCACCGAGGGGTGTCAAGCGGAGTCCATGACCACTGCCATCCTAACCTGATGTCTCGCAACTTAGCGAGCCAATGGGTCCAGGATAGGAGGAATAACTGCTGACACGCTGCAGCACAGCGGGGAACCAGCTGATGAAGACTGTTCGTTTCAAGACAGCCGGGAGACAGGAGTTTTGAACATTCCTATCACAAGGAAACAATCAATGCTTGAGGTGATGGGTATGGCAGTCACCTGGATCTGCTCACTACACATCACGGACACGTATTAAAATGTCCCATGGCTCCCCTTACGTCTGTACAACTTCCAGTGACAAAAATAAAAAGTATATATTGAAAAGGAAAAAGAACCCCGAGTCTGGCAGGAAGCAGCAGAGAGAGGGGTGGTTGGTGATGTCTAAGAAGAGTGACCCTCTTCACACTGGGAGATGGAATTCGGGGTGACCAGCTTGCTCGCAGCTCCTGGTGCCGGCTTCCCTGTCTCTTGTCACAGTTTGAAAAAGGAATCCCACAAGTTTTAACCCTGCCCAATTGCATAGTCTTGGGTTTTCCACTTTTCTGTGATTCACATCTGTTTCCCAGAGAGGAGAAAGGTGACCTCCCTCTTCTAAGAAAAAATACAGAGAGGAAAAAGCTGATTACAAAGGCCTGGGGCCTCAGGATGACCGCATATAGGACGCCTTTCCCCCGAGTCCACGGTCGGTCCCGTAAAGCGCTCAGGAATTGGAAGCAGATGGCGCGGCCTCCTCCTCCTCCACAGGCACTGGGGATAAAAAAAGCATTAAAAGGAAGAGGAGTTGGGAGAAACATGTTTCAGCTTTTGCAGAACCTCAAACGCTTGAAAACAGTTCAAGATGTCGCCCTTTCCGCCCACCAATCACCATATATTTTCTTTTTCCAATTACGAAACACTCTGGGACCACCAGGGAGACACAGCCATGTGGGCAAATCCCGACTTCAAAGTCTCTTCCTGCAGCTGAGGAGCCCGGTCAGGGCCAGGCAGGCTCCGATTCTCCGGCTCCACGTCCATGAGGCTCCCCACGCGACACACGCGGTCCTGGGCACCTCCGGCCACAGTGCGGGATGGCGCATGGCGGTTCCTGCGTTTGCAGAGGTCGTGGCCTGTCTCTGTCTCTCTCCTAACGAGCACCACAAAGTTGCTCTTGTGTCAGCCCCGTCTCTGCTTTGTGGCAACACAGGTTTAAGACAGGGAAACCTGGGCCCAGCTTGGCCAAGCCTTTGGGTGCACTGAGCAGAGAAGGCTACCTGGAAGCGATTGGGATCTAAAAGGCTACCACCTGGAAGCGATCACACACAGATCTAAAAGCGAGGGCGGCTTCCTTCCTCCATGCCCTGCTCTAGCAGGTGAGCTGTATAAATACAAAGGTCATCTTGTTCCTGTGTCTACCCCTCCCCTCGGGCAGCGCTGAGCACCGAGAAGGGACCCCTTGGGTTTGATGAGTGAGTGACGCACAGCACATGGGAAGATGCGCAGCAGGCCCGCTCGGCTGGCACTGCAGTGAGGTTCTGGGGCTCTCTGGGCACACGGACAGCTGGTGGGGAGGTAGAGAAGCAGGCATGGGGAAGAGGGGGAACAGGGCAGCCCTCAGGCCCCCCACCAAACACTGCCGGAGTCTTTTGGGCACTGCCCCAAGCTTATCAGTCCTAACAGCCCTCCTTGAAGTTGAGTATCCACGAAGACAGAGCCCTGGGGTTTGTCTGTCCCTCTGTCTTCATGGTCAGGCTGAAGGGGGACAACCTGTCTCGGGTTATCACCCATGGGTCCCCTTCCCCTGGCCCTGTGAGAAGAGCGGAAGAGGAGGGTCCTCTCAGGAACACAAGCACCGATATCAGCAGGCATAGGCAGATGCTTGAGTTTAAGTTAATTAAAATTAAATAAAGCTGGGAAGGCAGTTCTTGTGTCTCGTGAGCTGCATGGTGGGCCCTCACTGGCGATGTGTGCATTGGGGTTGCTACCCTGGACAGCACACCCCAGAGTAGTTCTACCCTCGAGGAAGTGTGCTGGGTGGCGTTGCTCTAATTAAGTCCCGGCTCCTCCTGTTTCTCTCTCGGTTCTCTGGTTTGTGTGTGGCAAGAGTCAATCCAAACTCGCCCCCGTAGTCACCGTGGATTCTTCCATTTGTCTTTAGGATCAGCTGGACTACGGACCAGGGCCGCCTCCACGTGGGTGGGGTGATTGGATTTTCTGGGCCGAGCCGTGACTTAGTGTAGACCAGACCCTCTGTAAATGCTACCCGTGGGACGAAATGCACACGTGGCACTCGGGCCTAGCACCGTCATTCTCCTTCTCCTTGCGATGTAACTGACTTTCTCAAAGAATTAAAGCACCCTTCGGCACAAGTTCTCTTGGGTTCTCAGTTACTGTTTTGCCTTCTCTGGTATAAAACTCGCTCTCATTAGCATGCTGCCGAGTAGCTGTCTCCCATGCTAAGGGTCATTACCTGTGATCCTTGAGTCCGCATCCATCCAGTTCCCATGGCTCAGACTGTATTTGATGAGTGATACGATCGGAACCCCCTGAGTGGTCAATGACACTGATGGCCCCTGTGTCCCACATTGGAACCAGCACGGAGCGCAGCCCAGGCTTGGGTGCAGATGCATTTCGGTGTGGAGCACGGGGCTGTGGGCTGGTGGGTTCCTTCTGTCCTCTGCAGGAGCAGAGATGGAGGCTACCTATGTGTCCCTCCCGGTCTCTGGCTCTGCAAGGCCATCGCAGTAGACCCACAAGGGACCCATGTCTCAGCGGGGCAGCACCAAGGCTGCAGGGCTTGAGGGCTGTGAACAAAAGACAGGTGTGGCCCCAGACAGCGGGGACACTGGTGGGGCGTCTGTGGGCTGCAGGTCCAACTTTCTCCCCAAAGCAGCCCAATACCCTGTCTTCATTTTCATGCATTCCGGTTGGGCACGTGGGCCTCAGCCTCTTCCATTGGAGAGAGAGAGAAGATGTGCTGTAATTCTGTATTTAACCTGGGCTTCTTAGTACAACGCTTGGATATATTCGAGGCATGTGTATGTGTGTGTGTGCGCGTGTGTGAGAGAGCGAGAGGCTGTGTTTCTGCATTAAGCCTGGAGTCTCTAAGTACGACATTCAAAGACGTTTAAGGCGTGCATATGGTGCGTATAAAACCACACCTGACAGTAAACATGAATGCAAGCCCATCCCTGCGATCCAGGGCAAGTCCTCCATTGCCTCTGTTTAGTGGACACAAGTCCTTTCTGGTGGAGAAGCTGACAGGTGACCCACCTGGCCGAGAAGCCGCCAGCGTGGCTCCTTATGAGGCCAGATGTGGCGTGTGAGCCCTGGAGTGGGCAGGGGTCTGTAACATTAATGCATGGTTCATTACAGCCGGAGTAGAGGCAGGTTCCTCAGTGTTCCAGAAATCAGCAAGCTGATTTTCCCATGAAAGCGGGAAGCATTCCGTTCAACCCAGGAAAATCACTGATTATAGGATGGATGGGGCTGATTCCAAGGCAGAGCCCCTCCTGCCACCCCGACTCTAGTTTCTGGGGGCAAAGCACGGTCTGGGAGCTGCTGCTGACCAGAGCATCACTTGTTTCCTCTGAACTGAGAGGACAAAGAAGCCCTCCTGTCCTGACTTTGTGTGCCTGTAGGTCGGTATACAGTGACACCAGTGAATTTTATTGCTGCCCAGTCAACGATCTAGGAAAGAGGAAAGTGCAGCATCGCTGGCCCTGTGGATCTGCATCCCTCTCCTCTGGGCCTGTGCGCTGGGGGCCAGGGGCAGGGTGTGGGTCTTCACTCACCAGAGGCCTCTTAGCCACAGGCCCCCTGCAATGTCTGCACCCCCAGCTGCTCAGTGACCCCCGCTTTTGCACAGGAAAATGCAAGCCAACTATTCCTTCTGAGAGCCACGGAGAGAGGTGAGAGCTCTTCCTAAGCGCAGGGAAGCATTTGACCCTCTGAACCCCGAGGACGGTCAAGGGCAGCTGACTGATTTCTCGGCTCCTTCAACACTTGCATGTTCATTCCCTGGTGAGCCCAGATCTGTTTAGACGCCGCGGATACAGCAGAGAGTGCCTACACTGTCCCTCCCCGGGCCACCCTGCTCGTGATGGGAAGCAACGCGGAACCCGGTCAGCGATGGGTCTGCGGCAGTGGGCCAGTGGGGGGAAGCCGGGGGGAAGAATGCAGGGGCTGCAGTTTCTGTCCGGTACCCAGGGAAGGCCCCTCGAGCCCCGCCTGTGGAGGGACCTGATTCGGTTCACTCTGCGTGGTAGGGAGGCTGCTTCTGAATGCAGCGGAAGTTAGAGTATCGTCACAGAGCCGCACACCGTGAAGTGGCTGGAAATGACGCTCGTGGTTCCCGGTGGCCCAGCACCCAGCTGGACATGAGGAGTTCTGCTCCTCAGAGATAGAGAGGGGATACTGGGGACAACTCAGGGTATGTCACTCTTGCCCCACGGCTGATCCCATCTGCTCCCCATGCCCCGCCCATCTCCCCGCTTGGTGGCCTCGCTGTTCCCGGCCCACCCTGGGAGGTGACATGGCCCAGGAGCCTTGCTTTGCTTTCAGCACCGCTTGTCCCAGGTCATGGAGCCTGTCACTGTGTCCACTCACCCAGGGGCGCCCGCTCCCCAGAGCAGGGGCCTCTGCCCCACCCCGACCTGCAGCCCCCACGGCCCAGGACCAACATATTTGGCCGGCGGTAGCTACATGCATGGAGGGGGCGGTGATGAGTACATATGCTATTTGCATTTTTTAAAAAGTTTCTTCATTTTGAGAATTCATAAAAAACAATTTTGTTCAAATGAGAGTTCTAAATGAAACAAAATTGCAATTGAAGATAGATCAATTTACAGGTAGCTTTTTTAGAGATGCTTTTTTTTTTTTTTTGAGATGTGTTTCCAAAAAGCCATTTGAGGTTGAAATTCCAAGTGTGAAACAGGTGTGTGTGTGCACGTGTTTGTGTCAGTCCGAGAGCTACAGAGGCTCAGAGACAAACTGAGCAAGCAGAGACCCCGCCGAGAGAGGAGAGAAGGGAGTGTGGCTGTGAGCAGACACGCTGCGCTCCCCACAGAGCTCGGCGCATGCCGGGCAGGTTGTTCTTCCCGATACAGAAACTGCAAAGGACAGAGATGTGCTACCTCGTGAAGCCAGGATCCCGTGTCCCCAGGGTTGGGGTCAGTGCTCAGAGAGACAGGAGGATGCCTGAAGCACGGGAGGAACACGGTTCACAGAGGAAGGGACCCTAGATGGCAGCAGCAGGAGTGTGTGGGGTGGTGACCCATCCGTGTCCTCCGTCTCAATAGCACAGTGCCTAGAAGTCCAGCACTCTTTGTCTGAGATACTGGGGATTGAACTCAGGGCCCTTGCACTGAGCTACATCTCCAACTCCTTCTTTTTTTTTTTTTTTTGAGACAAGGTGTCATTATGTGACTAAGTTGCCCAGGCTAGGCTTGAACCTATGACCCTCCTGTCTCAGCCTCCCAGAGTGCTGGGATGACAGGCGTATGCCACCATGCAATGCGATCCCAACCAAAATCCCAGATGACATTTTTGTAGAAAGAGAAAAGCTGTTCCTATAAATCATGTGGAATGCCATGAATCCAAGAATTGCCAACACAGAAAGAACAAATTTGTAGCACTCACTCTCCCCAACTTGGAGGCTCATTACAAAACCACATAACCAAGACAGTATGGCCTAAGGATAGACAGATAGATCGGTGCAATAAAATTGAGAGTCCAGAAATCAACTCTTCTTTTGTGGTAGATAGACTTTTGATATGGGAGCCAGGAATACTCAATCAGGGAAATCACAGTCTCTTCAAAAATGGTGCAGGGACAACTGGATATCCACATGTGCAAAAACAAGATGGGTTCCTCACACCATACGTAAGAACTAACTCAACAAGCCGGGCATGGTGGCGCACTCCTGTAATCCCAGCACTTGGGAGGCTGAGGCAGGAGGACTGCCACAAGTTCAAGGCCAGCCTGGGCCACATATTGAGTTCAAGGTCAGTCTGGGCTACATAGTGAGACCCTGTCTTGAAAAAACAAAAAAGAAAAAAACAAAAATAAATAAATAAAAGAATTAGCTCAGCATGGAACCTAGACCTAAATATAAGAGGTAAGACTACAAAAGCTCTTAGAAGAAATACAAGTATAAATATTTTTGACTTTAGATTAAGCAATTTTTCCTTAGATACACCCCAGAAAGTACACGGGACAAAGAACTCACACACTCTTTCTCTCTCCCTTCTCTCTCCCTTTGTCTCTCTCACTCACTCACTGGGGATTGAACCCAGGGCCTTTGCACTGAGTTACATCCCCAGCCGAGCCCTTTTTATTTTTCGAGACATAGTCTTGCTAAGTTGCCCAGCCTGGGCTTGAACTTGCAATCCTCCTGCCTCAGCCTCCCAGAGTCCTGGGATGACAGGCGTGCACCACCGCACCTGGCTGGAGATCCTTTCTGAGTATGCGAAGGAGTTGGAGCACAGCTCCTTCTCTGTCCCTGAATCGACCTGCAGGTTCCCAAACCACCCCAGACAATCTCGTTTCCTCCCGGCCTCATTAGTGCCCCGAGACCCCCTTTGGCCACCTACCCGCATGCCTGCTGCACCTGTCTTCCATGTCTCGGGGGCACCCAGGGGCCCCAGTCCTCGGGGACACTTTGTCCCGGGAACATGAGGGCAGAGCCCCCGAGCAGCACACAAGCCCCCCTCTGACCCCGTGCTTCTGCACCCCATGGTGACAACAGCTCTCTCCCTGCCTTCCTTCGACTAAGTGAATTAAGGAAGTGTGGCCAGCCCCACCGCACTTCCAAACAAGGAATGGGCAGTTGACGGTGGTAGCGGAGAGACAGAGATACAGAAAGAGAGGAAGAGGGGGAGCAGAAGAAGGAGAGGAGGTGGAAAGGAACAAATACAATTAGCAGATGTGGAAGCAACAGTGGTTTACAAAGCAGATAGAAATGTATTTCTCTCCCATTTAAAATCCAAAGAAGTGATGTGGTCCAGGGGCTGGTCTGACAATTCCATGGTATGAGAGACTCCAAATCCACATGCATTCTCTGCCTGTATCTACCTTATGGCCCAACATGGTTGCACTGGCTCAAGCCATCACTTCTACATTCTACCAGCCATGAGAAGGAAGGGGAAGAAGCCTGACTTCCATCTTTCCAAGGACGCTTCCTAATAGTTGTACGCCACCATCCTCTTGCATCTGTTGCATACATTTGTTCCACCATATATTGTCTTTCTTTTCTCCTAGTAAAGTACATATTTTTGCTTGAGTTCTGATTTCCCCCAAAGGTGTGGATGACATTGAATAAAATATTTTGAGGCCCTTTGGCGTGAAAGAGAACAGCTCAGGAAGAAGTGGTTCGGAAAGACAGTGATTTCTCTTTTACGTCAGCCTTTCACTTCCTTAAAATCCCGGGCATCCCTGACAATCAGTAGAGGGACAGGCTCAGACGGTCTTTCCAGCCCGGTACCTGGGGACAGAAGCCAGGCTGGGCCTTGGGCAGCAGGGACCACGCAGGAGCATCGAGGTGCCAGCTGCCCAGTGTGACGAGTTCACTGCGGGCTCTGCGGGACCCAGTTCAGTACCTGGTCTTGGGCAGATCAGGGAAGGAAGCTGACGCAGACATTAGAGTGACTGACCGACCCTCCATTCATTGGCTACGCGCGGTCTCTCTTGGACCCACAATGCATGTCCCCTACCTACTTCTTTCCTCCTGGTCGATTAGACGTCCAGATTTATTGGTAACAGCTCTCATTGCAGACATAAGCACCTTTCACCTTATTGCCATTGAACTAAGCTTAGATTTTACAAAAGTCACAGATCTGAAACAACCTCCGAAGCGGAGTCGCAGGAGGACTTTGCACGAGAACGCGGCAGAACGTGCTCTGAATCTGGACTCAAGATGAGGGCCTCAGATGGGAGTGTGACAACGAGACACGCTTCTCTTGAGCACCGGGGTCCCCGGATGCTAAGATCCCAGAGTCCCCAAGCTCTGCGGGTGTGAGCGCACCCCACAGAGCACATCCCCACCCCAACAGGAGTGGCCACTGAGGACAAAGGTCCCCATGCATCCAGAGAACCCTCTGGGTCACTTTCACTCCACTGCTTTCTGCATGGATTTGCACCACGGCCCCGTAGGGGCTGCAACAACAGAGGTGGCCCGGCATCACTGCCCTGAGCATGCCTGTGTGGACATGGTTCTAGCAGGGTCCCCGGGCCTGGAGCTTCTGATGGAGGTTGGGGTGAGAAGCCAAGAAGGGGACAAGGACTCCCGGATCCCTGCCCCAGTGGCTGTCTCTAGGATGCCAGGATGGCCTTGGAGATGTCAGTGGCAGGGACAAGAGCAAACCCCGGGGATCACACAGCATGGAGGTGCCTAGTATACCACACAGCCAGGGCAGCAGCTCCAGGGCCAAGGGCCAGGGATCCCTTGAATTTGCCCTGGGGGCCTCTTTCTGCCTCCTTCACTCAGTGGCAGGAGAACGGGTTCTGGGCTGGAAGGCACCAGAACAGCTGCATCCCAGGGTGGCACCCATGGGTGTATGACTTTGACACCCAGCCTGCGGACCTGGGGCCTCTCTGGATAAAGCTCTGAAGGCAGAGGCAGGCCCAGGCCTCCAGCCCTGGGTGGGCAACATGTGGCCCTTCCAGATGACCCGGGAGGAAGCGGCCTCTGAAATTGGATTCCCTTGCACGGGTGCTGAGGGCCTGGAGCCTGGTGAGTCCCCTGGATGTGGACCCCAAGCTACACAGGCAGCTGACCCCTGGCCTTCACCAAGAGGCAGAGTGGTGGCACAGAGGGGCTGGGACCCCTTCTACCATCGCCTCCCAGATGTGAAAATCTAGGCGGGGTGTGTGTGTGTGTGAGGTGCAGGGCAACACAGAAGAACCTGGAGTGCTCATGCTAAGTCCTCCTAAGGACCCGGCTCTAATCGTTTAAGCTAAGCCAGCACTTTTACAGAACCTGGAATTACCCTGAAGCCCCTCAGGCTGCTGAGCGGAGCTGCTTTCCTGCTCCCTGACATCTCGGGCAGCGACTCAGGCACAGGTCATAAATCTTAAAGCTTTCATCTTCTGTGCAGAAAAAAAGAAAAACTTAACTACGTGCAGAGGGAAAGCAAGAAAGCAGAGAGATCTGAGCGAAGTCTGCTGGCCGATGGAGAGCCGTGCACAGCGCCGGGAGCTCACTGAGGGACGCCGGAGAGCCCGGCTTCGGAGAGCTCCGTGCCTCTGCACCGCGACGTCGGCTGAGACCTCCGCACGCTGAGCTCTGTCCTAGGCCCGAAAGACCCAGTGGAGAGCAAGGTGGACACAGACCGGCAGACCCAGGAGATGCAGGAGCAGGGATGTGTGTAACGAAGCAGGGCAGAAGTGAGCAGGGATCAGAAAGCACCGGGGGAAACGAGCCCAGTGAGGGGCAGAGAGGGGCAGGGTGCTGTGTTCTTAGATCGGTCTGCGGACTGCAGAAGAGTTAGGCAGAAAGAGCTAAGAATTCCCAGGTAGCTACTGTCCCCCTTGCACACACATGCACACACATGCACACATCCATGCACACACCCCTTCTCCTGTGACCATGGCCCACTGTTAGTGAGGCACAGATAGTACGACGGAGAAACCGCAGATACGGGAGAAGGCACTCTTCTCTAAAACTTTCTTTCTGGCAGCTTGAAGTCACCTGATCAATTTTATTCTTCAGGGTGACATTTATTAAAATGGGCTGCCTGCGGTTGGCAAAGCCAGGATGCCACCAAGCCACCAAAGAATGTCACAGAGGAAGAGGAGGAGGGGGGAGGAAGAGGAGGAAGGGGGAGCAGGCAGCTGCTGGAGGTGCCGGAGTCCCAGCCCTAGGAGGTCACTTCCTAAAGGACAGCTGCCCTCCCGCTGGAGGTCTGCGTAAGGTCTCTATGTTACCATTGCATTTGCCGAGGGTGAAGCAGAAAACAGCCCCAAATACACGCGGAGCCTGACCTGCTTAAGCAGCTGGAGAGGTTTCCCACCTGCTGGCAGGCATTCCAGGCCTGTCACCATCGGTTGTGGTGATGGAGGAGTTAAACTTCCGTTAACCGGAAGACACCCCGATGTGGAGTTTTGGGTGCTGGGCTGGAGTCTGCTTCACCAGCCAGGACAGCACCCCTTCCTGTGAGCTGAACCATGCTGTGGACGGCCCTCCCCGGGGATGCCGGCCCGGGTCCCCCTTCTCTGTCTGGTCCTTTAATGAACGCTGCCACTGCTGTGACAGCTTCTCAGACAGAGGGTACAAACCAGAGGCACAAGGACAGATGCCGAAGGCCAGCATCAAGAGGTGCTCGGGAACAGGGATAGGAAGTCTACCTTCACGTGAGTGCACCCACTTACAGAGCTCCAGAAAGAAGGGATTAAGCAGACAGGAAATCACCCAAACCCTGGGATAAAAAGCTCTGACAGAGAGCGTTTGAAACATGAGCAGGGCACTCTGAACTCTCCAGAAGACAAGAAAGGGCCAGGAGACTGATATAATTGCAAAGGGCTGTGAGGAACAAAAGAATGCAGGTCGGTGGGGCAGACAGCCAGGGCCCCGGCCCCCTGCGCTTGCAACTCTGCCCGACTCCGGAGCAGGCCCTGGTGGGGTGCAGGCTAGTGGACTCCCATAGCCGGACACTGGGTTCTTGGGGTTTTCTCTACCCTAGTAGGGAGTGGCTGCTAGACATGGTGTCTCAGTGGCATTCTAACCCGAGAAACGAGGGAAGGGGGCAGAAATGCCATCGAATACTGCACCACCACCCTGGGCGTCATCCACGCTCTTCCCCCAGCCCCCTCCTGGGCTTAGCAGCTCCTAGCAGCACGGCCCAGCTCACGATGAGGCTGATCAGGAGCAGAACTAAGTCCCCACCACAGTGGGAAAGTAGAATCAAGTCACCAAAACCCAGCACAGTGATCATTATTCATGTAGAGTCCTTCCCCTGTTGAATATAATAAAGCAGACACTATAATCTTCAGGCAAAATGTTGCAGAAACAGTGGTAGTCATGACAGGACATGCTTACGAGATCAGAGACCAAGAAAAAATTAAAAAAGAGAAGAAAACACCCCCCGCCCCTTCTGAAGTCCCCTCCCCGTAAATCTAATTTCTCTACAGCTTGTTTCTCTTGTTCCCTCAGAGCGTTCTCTTCAAGGCTGACTGGTTTCTGATTTCCATGGCTTTGGTCTTAAGTTTGTCATGCCAACTTGGAAGGAGGCCAGGCTGTAGATCAAATAGAAACATTCCACCCCAAAACAGCGGAGTCTCAGACTCGCGCTGCCCATGTCGGGGGAGGTGACCCACCCCTTTCTCCGAGCCCTGCCACCTCTTGATCTGGGGCCAGGTTGTGGGGCCTTGGGTGAGGAATGGTGTCGCACCTCGCATGTGTCCCACTGTGAAGGGCAGGAAATGCCACGACAGCATGGGGACAGACAGATGGCTCGCCAAGATGGCTCCTCCTGCCTGTTGGCTTATTTTATCCGTTAGTCACAATAGGCCGTTTGGATAAATGGTTGCACATTTGAGAAAAATGATACATATTTGCTATTTAACTGGTAGAGCAGTATAAAAGCAGTGACTTATCAACCTTTCAGAAGAATGGTCACTCCAGAAATAGAAAATCGGTTTTAAATATAGAGTCGCAGCTGGGAAGACTCCATGATATAATTACGGAACTAGAAACATTTGGGAAGGAAATGGGCACACACGGTGTCAGCACAGTCCCCGACTTCGGAGAGCCATGGAGTGTGCGGAGAAAATTCTCTCACAAAGCTCTGTAATGACCGTGTCTATAAATAAGCAAGCGACTATTTGCATATGCACATATTTAAATACAATATTAAAGGCATACACATATTTCTATAAATTCAGCCTCCTCCCCTCTAATGAACAAACTCAAAAACAATTCTGTTTTATCCAGTGCTGAGACATGACTGTAATTAAACCAAAAATCACTTAAACATTTATTGCTCAATATAAGACAAGTGTTTGCGCCAAGAAGCTGGTCCTATTTATTTAAAATGAAAAATTATAATGGAAAATTACGCTGATCACGGAAATCCCAATACCACAGGAGGCAAAATAATACTTTCCCCCGCCGTTGGTCTAATTTAATGAGCTGGGATGAAGCATTGTGAATAATTATGGATTAGATCTTATCTAAGTTCTGTTTCCAATACATTAATTCAGAGAGATAGAGTGTGTGCAGGGATGGGACGGGAAGGACGTGGAAGGCGGGGGCGCCGGTGCTGGGTGCTCACCTCCTGCATGCAGGAAAGCTGTCCCGAGCTGCAAGGGGGGCAGCCAGCATGCTGAGGTGGGGACCCCGGGCTCCGGCTCCCCCTCTTCCCTGCCCACACTGGGGGTTCTCAGGCAAGCAGCCCACTCTTCTTTGGGCCTCATCATCCCCTCTGTGGAATGGAGACAAAGCCCACAGGGGCTGTGTGGAGGGCAACGAGCTAATACTACTATTCTTAGACACAGCGCAAGCAGCCGTTGTTACTCCTGCCTGGCTTCCTTTTTACCCTCATGTGAAGTGAGGGTCACCCCTGCCTCTTCCTCCTCAGGGCTGCAGCACCGATGGAAGGAGAGTGTGTGGCCCTGAGCATGCGCCGTATACAGCAGGCGTCTCCTACGTGCGGGAGATCACGGACAGGCCTTGGCCTCATTCAACACAATGATAAGAAGTCCACGCATTCCTGGTGTGATGGGCTGTCCTTAAAAAGCCCATCTCACTTTTCTTTTTTTGTATTTTAATCTTAATTTATTTTATCTTTATTAGTTTGTGGTATCTAATGTTTACGTTTCTTCTGTGGAGTTGGTGCATGGACAGGACACGGCTTAATTCCTTTTCATCCCCTTCCCTCTCCTCCCTCCTTCCTTCCCTAAGAGCCATTTCCCCACTCCTATCCTTTATTTTGCTTTTTATTTATATTTGGGTTTCCCATACCAGAGAAACCACACGATATGCAAGCCATCTCTCTTTTCAAAATTTAAATTCCAATATATAAAACATTTGAAAAGACATTCTTCATTTATTGTCCAAGTTCAAATTTATAAACTTACTTATTCATGAAAGAGACCAGCAAGGAAGACTGAGGATGTTTGAGTGGATAAACATACAGCTACAATTTCTTTGCAAATGCTGAAAATTCAGATATTACCCTAAAACTAATAAACAACCCTGACCATCACAGAACTGCCATGAAGGGATTAATTCCTCTTTGCACAGCATCTGGAGCTTCCGCATTCCCCTGAGAACATGGAAAGGAAGAGACTCAGGGCTGAGTTTTATACCAGTCATATATGCAAATCTGAATTAAGAAAAAAAAAACTTGTGTAGTCCTACAACTTCTGCAATCTCTAATTCATCTAAGTAAGTCCTGACTTAAAAAGGACTACAGACAGAAACCCATAAATATTTAGAGCTAAAGAACCAGAGCAGGTCAGACTCAGCCAAAGTGGCATCAAATGGCAAATTTATAGCCTTAGATGTATGGATTAGAAAACTAAAAGAACAATAATGTTTAATTTCAGGAAACTAGGGGAACAGCCCCAAGTAAGTAGAAGGTGACAAATTAAAAATATTTAGGACACTTTTGCTAAAGAAATTAAAAGTGAATGTTTAGGTGTCTTCTGAAGGGTTGGTGATAGCCTCTGCCTCTGAGGGGCACACTGGAGCCACCAGGGCCCTGGGGAGTCTCGGAGCCAGTCCACGCCTGCCGGCTATGTGGGAACAGGATGCTGGCCCGGAGCCGGAGGGGGTCTCGAGGACATTTGGCAGGGGAGGGGCCCAGGAGGGCTGGGCTGAGACCAAGGCAGGGCTCAGGGTGATGGCTCCTTCAGTATCTTTGCAACAGCATCCGCCTTCCAGGTTAACAGAACCGAATCTGGGTGCTGAAGCTAGGTGGTCTTTATGATTCCTTCCGGTGCTTTATGGAGTTCAGAAGCATCCAACATCTGTTGAGGTGGGCTGGGTGGGGTCCTGAAAACCAAAGCCGTCTCCAGGGTTCCAGCCCAGACCCTTCAACCTTCCAGTGCACACCCGCAGGCTTCCTGATACAGGCACTCTGGGACTCTGCAGTGAGCTGCGGGGCTCGGACTTCTGACAGGATCCTCCGCAGCTCTGGGACGGCCACTCATGTCCTCTGTGCCACCCAGGGAAGGAGGAGTTTGGGGCTGGCACACACACACATACACACACACACAAAGACACACAGGGTCACACAGTCAAGTGCATACACACCACTCAAGTATACACACAACACAATCATGTACATATTCACACTCACATACACAGACACACACAGAGCGCACAACACGGTCACATGCATGTAATATACTGAGTGCACATGCATATATACACACATGCCCCACTCTTACACACCAGAGTCCACACACAAATAAGCAACAAACCATCTACACCTGACTTTTCAGAACACGACACTCTGCAGCCCTTGCGAGTTTCTCCCCAGACCCCGAGCCTTGGGTTTCCCTCAGTAAGGTTTACGCTGTGTAGAGTGGTCATAGCCCCCATGGAGTCATTGAGCAGGTGTCTCCCGTCCCCAAGTGCTTGGTAGGACACAAAGATGCCCTCACTACAGCAGCTCCTTAAAGAATGAAGGTGCTATTGGGAACACCTGGGACATCCTTTGGGAGGAAATGAGGGTTATCAGCAGCTCTGGGATGGCCACTCACGTCCTCTGTGCTACCTAGGGAAGGAGGAGTTCGGGGCTGGCAGCCTCTCTGGCACAGGTGTCAGGGCGACAGGTGCACCTGGGAGGTACCTGCTGCCAAGAGGGCGACAACCTGTTATTTTCAATCCTTCAAGAAAATCAGAGGCAGTGGCAGAGGGCTCTGGCTTAGAACCTTGACATGTGAGAATTATATGGTCTAGCACTTCTGAGAAACCACTGGGGCTCACAGCAGAGAGAGGGAGAGAGAGGGAATGCATGTGCATGGCAGAGCTGCTAACGACTTTGAAACAAGACTGAAAACTGACCTGGTGCTTCTGGCTCACCTTTCTAGATGAGAGTCTGGGCTGGGGGAAGAAGCAGCTTTTCTAGTGGCAGGGAAAGAACAGCAGAGGAGAACGCACACTGACCTTTACACAAAGCACCTTGCTCCGCTGCGCAAGCAGCAGGAAGAACGCCTAGGGCTCGTGGGTTTCAAGACACTGAGAAAGGCTCCGTGTATCCCCCAAGGAACCCTTCACTTGCACGTGTGCCCCTGGATGCATGTATCAGTCAGCTTCCTGTGCTGGTGCGACACCTGCCACCTGCATCTTTTTTTGTGTGTGGGTACCGGGGGTCAAACTCAGGACCTCGCGCTTGCTAGCAGGCGCTTGTGCCGCTGAGCGATATCACCGTCCCTTTTTTCCTTTGTATGTGGGTACCAGGAGTTGAACTCAGGACCTCACGCTTGCCAAGCAGGTGCTTATGCCGCTGAGCTATCTCACCGGCCCCCTGCCACCTGCATCTTAAAGGAGAGGGTTAAGTTGGCTCACAGTTTCGGGGGTTTGGACCACGGCTGGCTGCTTCAAGGCAGAGATATCATGGCGGAAGGGCGCAGAGGAGCACAGCTGCTTAGTTCACGGTGCCCAGAAACAGAGCAGAGGAGCAGTGCTGCAGAGGAAGGGGCCAGGGATGGGTATAGACCGGATAGAGAAGGCCATGCCTTCTGACCTACCCAGACACACCCAGCAGCGTGCTGTACCGACCCCCCATGGCTCCTAAGCCAACTGAGTTGACACAGTCAATCTTAGCTGTCAGAGCACATCATGAGGTGCAACCAGGAAACACAGAATGTGCTGCATGCCCGCATCCAGGCAGTGTTTGCATAACCCTGTCGAAGGTGGCGTGAAAGGCAAGAGCTGAACCGCATGAGCTGGACTACTGGCATCCTCAGGGATGGAGTGCGAGGGCATCAAATTGGGGGAAAAGTCAGTTGGAGAAAAATACTTTATGATACTCTGTGCGCCTAGTTTGCAAACAAACTAACTCTCTGCTGCTCACGGATATGTGGGTGTTACTAACATGTGAGAGATGTGTGCTGGAGAAATGAACACCAGCGTCCTGCTAGTGAGTGATGGGGGAAGGGAGGCAGCACGGGACAGGAAGGGGGTGGAGAAGACGGGATTGGGAGGCAGGGAGTGGGCAGAGGGACCAAAGTGACAAAGTGGGTGGGGACAGGAAAGGTGCTCTGGGGTGGGTGCAAGGAGGGTTCCAGTTTTATCAGCAGTGTCTGCTCTGAAACAAACACCATGAAGTTGTCATGGGCACAGTTATCTAGTGGGTGCTGGTTATTTCATTCTCTGGAATATTCTGTATTTTTAAATGGCCACATTTTAAAAAGGGCTTTTCTGTTTTATAACCAGGAATGTATTTAAGTCACATACATGAAAATCTGATGTTTTTTTACAGCTTCCTTTTAGATTCTACCTCCCGGGTTGCAGACCCATGTACCCCACTTCCTGCTCCAGAAGATGCTATGGACCACGGATGCCTGGTGGGGTCAAGACACGTGAGGTCAGGAGGAAGGCTGGGAACAGAGCAGGGAGACAGCCACACCCAGCGGGCGGGAAGCCACGGGGATCTCAACCGCTGCAGTGATCAACTTTAAAAGCTGTGCTCGCATAACTCGATGGTGTATATGTTCTTAGGGAAAGCACACAGCAGAAAGGACCTGCGGGTCCTTGGGTCACTTGATTCCCCAGTCCGATTGTAAGCCACACAAGGGAAGTGTAAACAGAAGCACAAGCAGGCATTTGTGGCAGGGGTCTCCGTGGGGCACTCTCCTGTCATGTGCACATGTAGGTATGTACGGTGTTCATGCCTTTGCACACCTGCAGGGACACCTATGGTGTGGTGACTTTGAACCAGGTGCCTTCTTCCCAGCAGATGAGGTGGGGCACATGCAGGGCTTCCTGAGAGGACCGGCCCAGCCTGGGACATGGGGCAGCTTCCAGGCACCCCCAACTTCCATGTGTACCAACTCTGCAGAACGGAAGGGGCTGGCTACTGGTACACACAGCTTTTCATGGCATATGGAGAGTAAGGAAAAGTAGGTGTCCCCACAGACCCAGGACCCAGAAAGGTGTCATCACGGATGCATTTTACATTTCATGAGTTTCCCACCAACGTGGCAAACCAGACCCTGACACCCATCACAAGGACACTCTGCACTCCATACTTGCCCTTCCTCCTTGATGAATGCATTTCCTCATTAATGTTCACTGCCCAGATATTGTGGGACCAGCTCTATTGTCTCCACATACTCCCAGGGGGGTTCAGCTTAGGTCTTCCCTCCTCCACCCCAGCTCCACGACAGAAAACATCAGGAGGCTGTAAAAGCAAAGCCCCTCAGTTTGCCAGGGCTCTGCAAAACACCTCCCACACAGCACCCATCTTCAGGGAGATAATTCACCCTGCCTCCAAGTCCTGCACGCAAAGCACAGAAAGAACCTCAGGACTCTGCTCCTCTACGAGGTACGACTGTAAAATGTGGTAATGTTTACATTTAGAAAATTCATTATGGTAAAAGACACACTGCCATTAATCTCCTTCAGAACACTCCCTCTCACTCTGAGCTCACTCGTCCCCTCATTCTTGCCACTTTTGGGAGCAGCTCTGGAGTCCTCTTTTGTGAGTGTCTTTCCAGGGCTGCCTTGATGTGCTGATGTGACTCAAAAGGCTTACAGTAGTTTCTGTCAAATGAAACCATTATGATGCATCCTCCTCCACCTTATTCACGGATCTGGCCCCGTGCAACTTCCAGCTCCTCCCCAAAGTCAACATGACCAAGAAAGGGAAACTCTTTGAATGGATTCAGGACATCGAGGCAGCCAGGACGGCGCACAAAAGAGGACTCCAGAACAGCCTCAGAAGGTGACAAGGACAAGGGGAGAAGTGTGTCTGAAGTGAAGGGGAGGGTTCTGAGGTGGATTCATAGCAATCTGTTTTTTAATGTAATAAATTTTTAAATTTAAACAGTCACCATCTTTTTTGATTGCACCACTTACAGATCTGAGGTCACCTAGGAAAACACAATCTTTTTCAGCATCTTTGCTAAGAACTGTCATTTTCACAAACCAATAAAAATGAGCCCTCCGGCTTCCTACACACATCCTGCCTCATACAAATGGCCCACAGCGGTGCAGCCTGGGGCTGCAAGCCCTCACCAGCATACTTCCCACCCAGCTCCTCTCTTTGCCGCGCCCTGGCACAGTTTACTGAAAAGAAAGGAGTAAAAATTAATTCTTTTCAACAGAAAGAGAAAACAAGCCAGCTACACTAACACTAGAGTTTCCACCCCTCAGCTATTTCCCAAACTCAGCCGTACCGGAGTATTTGAGTGAAGTAGAGAACGATGTAGCGGCGACAAACACAAGGATGCTTTCCAATCCCCGTGTTCTGGAACCTTTCCTGGGCCCATGGGGGATGCACTGGGCCCTGCACTATGGACAAGGATGCTCCTTCCCTTGAGGAGTTGAGGCCTAAGGCAGGAACCTGTGACCAAGAAAGTTCCAGGGACATGGCCAGGGAAGTTCCCATGGAAACTGGGCAGGGGCAACAGGAAGGGAAGAGCGCGCAATGGGAAGAGCCGGGACAAAGCGCCATGCCTGGCCCAGTCGCATCACTCTCCCTGGGTGCAGAGGAAGATCCAGGAGTAAGAGCCTCAACGCCAGGCTGCTTTTATATCTGGTCCACATCATAGTGGTGCTTTAGAACCGGGCCTCGCTAAGGCCCTGTGGACTAGTGGGATGGGGCCAGGCGGCTGTGTCCCAATCATGCGCGACCCACCACCCCGAATTGCCCTTTTCTATCCATGACTGATGCTTTTAGCCCAATGAGTACTTTTCCCGCCAGCTCACCTGACCATGAGCTTTGTCCTCAGCAACAAGACCTATGATACTAAGGGTCTGATGGGAAAGTTGTTTTGAAATGCTTCACTGAAATTAGTTATGGGCCACACAGGAGGCTAAGGCAGGAGGATTGCTGCAAGTTTGAGGCTACCGTGGGCTACAAAGTGAGTTCAAGGCCAGCCTGAACTGCATAGCAAGATCCTGTCTCAAAAAGACAAAAAAAACCCCAAAAAACCATAATTAATTCCCAAGCGCTATTGGACTCCGTTGTTGAGAAAGGGGAAGTAATGAGATCATGCAGCTGTGAAGTGCACCAGGCACTCCTCCCTCCCAGCCTCTGGGCCCCGGGCAAGGCTGAGGTGGCTCAGAAGCTAATGGAGCTCTCCCTTCGGCTGTCTCCTTCTGCGAAGTGACAGGCTAATCACCCGGCTCTGGACAGGCCTCGGCGGGAGGTGTCTCCACAACGTTTTCTTTCCCTGGGCTGTGCAGCCTCACAATGGCTGGGAAGAATTGGATGCCCACAGCTCCCCTCCCAGGAACTGGGGTGACCTTCAGACCTTCACTGCAGGGAGCGGGATGGAGAAGAGGATGTGGTGGCCAAGTGCAGGAGCCCAGGGCTGCAGGTGCCCTGTCTGTCACTGCTTCTCGCGGACCCGGGCATGCAGAGTGAGAGCCTTCCAGGGGGTGACAAGACTATTTCCTTTGGGGAGTTGGCCAGGGGGGGACCTGGAGGCTGCAGGCTTGGCTGAGCGACAGCCGTGGGGACAAATGGAGAAACTCACTAAGATAAGATTTTTGCCTTGTTGCTGCTATTAGAATTTGATAAATGGAAGCATAATTTTCTTACACTCATAAAAACAGAATGTAACATAAAATTTTTCTGCCTCTTTGGTTCAGATCATATTTATCTTTGAATAAAAATACCATGTGTCCAGGCGTCCACTCACTTACTCACTCGTTCATGGACACTGGCCATCAGCGCGCCCTGCACACAGGCAAGGAGGCCTCTCTGCCCTCTCCCCTGGAGTCACATACCCAGGTGCCAGGACTCGCTGAGAGACAAGAGCCTCCTACCCTGCAGGGCTGGCCCTGAGGCACGGAAGAGCTGCCTGCAGTGGGGGCTGAGAATGAATCGGTTGCTGCAGCTGAGCACGCCTAGGACAACAGTTGGGGGCCAAACAGGACAGTCCTGGGGAGCACCTGGCACCTGCTGGTCTTGACCCCAAATGGGAAACAACCACAGGGCCTCCGAGAAAGGCGCTGGCTGAGTGTCAGCAGAGCCAGACTGGAGATGCACCAGAAATGTCACGGTGAAGACCAGTGCCTATGTAAACGGCATGTCTTAGATAACACTTGGGGAGAACACACAGATGTGCACATATGCACTACCATCATATGCACACCCATGGTATGCACATCTGTAAATGTCTGTAAGGTGTACACATGGGCAGTTTTGCTTCCACAACAAACTTATCAGCGGCGACGCAGTGGTGTGAACCTTGGCAGCCCAGTGCGCCTGCGTCCAGGTCCCCTCTGCGTGATCCTGTCCTCTCCAGACACAGACTCGAGTGCTGGTGCAGCTTCAGCTTCCTAGCAGGTGATCTGGGGTGGGACTTCTGGGGCTGACTGTCTAGCTCATCATGTTTCCCTGTGCGACATCAAAGGCGGTGCTGGCAACGGACGTAAGGATGACCGTTGCCAGCAAGTGAATGCAAGGATGCAGCTGCGCTGGTCAGAGAGGTCACGCTCGCCGGCCGGGCCTACGGGGTTCCTGCCTCCCTCAGAGCAGTGGTGAGGAGAGGGGTTCCCCCAGCTCCGCCCCGACTCAGTGATGCTGCTTTGAGGGGTCCAGTGTGGGGAGTTTCCTGCTAGGGGTTTATAATTTATATAGACTTACTGAGAAAGTAGTGGTTAATACCTGTGACTGTTTATGTCACGTTATAATAAAACATTGAAGGGCCGGTGAGATAGCTCAGCAGCATAAGCACCTGCCTGGCAAGCGCGAGGTCCTGAGTTCGAATCCCAGTACCCACATACGGAAAAAGGGCCGGTGATATCGCTCAGCAGCACAAGCACCTGCTGGCAAGTGAGAGGTCCTGAGTTTGACTCCCGGTACTCACATAAAAAAAAATAATAATAAAACATTGAAGAAAACTCAAATACCTATCAATGGGACTGAATATAAGATGTGACTACTAAAGCATTGTTCTCAAAGACAATTTAAGTTTAGGAATGCCCACATTATGAAACTAAATGACAAATAACAACGAGAGTCGTGGATACCACCTGGTTTTAACCTTGTAAACAAATATTCATATACATCTATACATGTACACATGCCTCTATCTCTAGTTCCATCTCCATCTCCCTCTCTATTCCTATCTCCCTATCTTTGTCTGGAGAAAGAGTGAGCCAGTAAACACTAGATTCAGAAGAACTGGCAGAATGTGCGTAAAAGTTATTGAGAGTTGAGTTGATTTGGCTGAATGGAGACTACTCTTGGTTTTCATTTTACTTTGTAAAAAATTGACTTCTTTTGCATTGCTGGGGATTGAACCCAGGGCCTTGCCTGTGCAGGGCAAATACTCTACCGCTGAGCTACACCCTGGCTTCCTTCTCTATCAGTCTTATCACCTGAATAGATTTGACCATACACACGCCTGGTTAATTCCTGTCGCCGAAGTCTGCTAAGTGGTCTCCTCTTCCCATAGAGGCGAGATGGAGCCAGCCCGTTGCTGGTTGGCGCTGCCACCCAGGCCACAGAGCTTCTGTAAGCGGTCACAGGTTTAAGACTGCGTTTCTGTGTGGCTTGGGGCCTTGCTCGGAAAGTGTACATCGTCTGTCTTTTACCCAAAACTCACCACAACCAAGGGCCTTGCGGGGAGGTTTTCTCGAAGCTGCTGGTCAGCTCTTTCCATCTGAACTTTTGGTCCTGCCTTCCTTTCTCTGTCTCTTATTGTTCTTCTCCCTACTCATCCTCTTCATCTGGCCACCCCCCTGCGCAGGCAGCTAGGGAGCAGCCCAGGGCCATCTCTGACCTCCTGCGTGACTGGGCATCTGCAATCAGGCAAGTGCTTCCTGTGCCTCCCTCCAGGATGGAGCCTTGCAGGGGAATTGCATTTTCTCCACCTCTGTTGGCCGCACGCTGGTCCATGACCCACACTCTGTTACTGTGCATATTGGCAAAGCCTTAAGATTCTATCTGGAGCCTGGGGAGGCGACAGAGGCGTGTCTATCAGCAATCTAACTCCACATGCCTGGTGCAAGGAGCCAGTACTAGCACGGCAAAGACTCACCTCTTGCTATATTGATTTTTATATTAACAAGAAAAGACAGCCAGCTCCCCAGTGAGAGAGGCTGTAAGGAGAAGACGAACATCTTCACTTCCTTCTTGGCCCGCAATCTCTGAATATTCTGCAGCTGAAACTCCTGCCTTCTCACGCCTGACTATCTCCCCATTGGGCTGGGTCTTTCCCACCTGGGACAGTGGCTTAGGGCTGACCCTGGGCTGATGGACACATTGTCTTCCATGTCTCCAGTTGGTCCAGGCTCGGGAAACCCAGTTGCTTTCAACAGATTGACCTCTCAGCTCTCCTTCCATTTCCTAGCATGGAGCTAGAACCTCAACGAGTTCTTATCCTGGAGCTGACACACAGACTCTGCACTTTTCCTGACGTTTTCTCAGGGTTTCACCCCAAAGCCGGATGCCAGCTGGTTTGAACGTGCCTGTTCAGTGCCGTCTCCCTCCACTAGGACAGGAGAGCCATGAAGGCAGGACCTGGCTGCGTGTTCCGGGCGGCATCTGCCAGCAGAGCAGAGCAGGCCCCCGAAAATCTATGCGGGACGGGTGGATAGGCCCTGCTGTCTTTTGCATAATAATATTGCATATTCAACCTTCCGGAGTGGATTCTTCCTGCTTATCATTCCCACGGATTTGTCTCCTTCCATATGCATGGAGCACCGTGGCGAAACAGTTTATGTGAAAGTCAAGAAACCTTAAAGAAAACAGTGCTTGGCCAAGATTGCTTGAAGGTTACAAATACCCAGTTCCCCAAACGTTAAATAAAAATCACTCACTAGAAGCTTGCAGGAGTCTTTTGGGATAGCTTCTGATGCCTCCTGGTCCCTGCCCAGAGTCCCTGAGGTGAGATCTTACAAGTGACAGGTGAGGGAAAGACGGAATCACAGGCTCCGGACCCCTGGAGGAGCCATATGTTGTTTGTAGCAGGGCAGCAGCATCCTATCAGGGAATTTCCTCCTTCCCACTGCATGGAGGACTCGGAAAGAAGCTTGGCCCAGTTAATTCCTGCTGTGCTACAAGCCCGTCCAGAAATCCCTGGCTTTGAACACTGACTCTGCTCATGGCTGTGTAGTTTGTGCAGGCTCAGCCACTGCACCTTGTCAGCTCTCCAGAGTGGTAGCCCAGGTGGGGATTCGAGTCGCCGGGAAGCTCGCTCCCTCACACATCTGCAGGGTCTGTCTGTCCCTAGACACTTATTGGTGGCCTCTCCACAGGACTTGAGCTTCCTCACAACTTGCAGGCTGGGTTTCCCAGAACTGTCACCTAAGAGGGACAGAGAGAGGCTGTAGCAACCACAGCACCTGTCTCAGCTGGCCACAAGGACACAGCTTCACCAGCATGCGGCACCCTCAGGCAAGTCTCCGCCTTCCCAATGCAAGAGTCTGGGACACCGGCTGCTCTTCTCAGCGCCCAGTCCGAGGTTCTGGAAGTGTGCGGGTGGAGCTGTCACCAAGGCCACTGGGCAGACACGCCTGGTCTCTCAAGGTGAGCCACACCCTGGATCCCTGCCACCTGAGCAGGAGGGTCAGGGGCTCCTTCTCTCTCACGTGAGGCTGGGTGTCCTCCACCACCAGTCATCAGACAGGGCATCATCTGGACCAACCCTCCCTTACCTCTGGGTGGTCACAGCCCCTCAACTCATGCTCCACTCTGGCCTCCAATGCCCTGCAATCCCCAACCTGTTCTCCACATCTGAAACTGTGAGTTTTCAAAATGTCATCAAATGAATTATACAATATGTGGCATTTTGAGATTGGCAGATCCTTGGAGAGTCTTCCAAATGGCTGTGTGTACAACAGTCTGTTCTTTTTTGTGGCTGAGTAGTATTCCACAATGTGGCAATACCACCATGTATTAAGCTCTTCCTCCATTGAAGGGCACTTCTCCCCCAGTTTTTAATCATAAGTAAAGAGTAAGGGCAAATAAAATGGTTGATTTTGCTTTTCAAAAATGGGGCCCTGAACAGCAAGCTCTGCTACCAAGTACAGCCACACTTCCTGTCTTGCTGCCATGGCTTCTAGACCAAGTTTTGTGCATCCTTCAGGGTCATGGTGCCCTAATGCACCGAGCTCTGGGGGGAAAGCTTTTTATCCTCAGCCACATGGATGTGGATGGGGGCCTCTAGTTCTATGGATACGTTATCTTAAGATCTCTTATTTTAAACTTTGATATCTTCATCTTCTGGATGTGTTACTCTCAAATGGACTTTAGGTGACCACTTGAGGATCGGCAAATGAACAGGAAGAAGAGGATGAACCTTACATACTGGGGCACAACCAATAATTCAACAAGCCATGCCCTCAACTCAACAAAAGCCAGTGCTAACAGCACCACGCTGGAGATGCCTGCAATGCAACCATGTGTGTGCATTCAAAACGCAAACAGAAAAGGGGAAAAATAGGAGATTTACAGGGAGAGGCTCACTCGGTCTCACATCTTACTATAGTGAGAATAGTGAAATAAAATGAATTGATTTTATGACAAGGACAATTCATTTGAGAAAAATACACTTAAAACAACCCACAACAGAAGACAGAAGTGTGCTGAATTAATAGCTTCCGGGGACTTAGGTTGTATCTTATTAGACTACAGGGCAAGGTGATTAAAGAAAGTCCTTCCTTCCTTCCTTCCTTCCTTCCTTCCTTCCTTCCTTCCTTCTTTCCCACCCTCCCTCCTTCTCTCTTTCTCTCTTGCCTTGAGATCCATGTCTGCTCTGACATTTTCTCTAAACACTGCAGCCAACATTTTTATCATTTGGAAATGTCCACGATCCCATGCGAAACAGGGGTTTCTTGGGAATGAAGTCAGAGCCATCTCCTATTTGCTCAGGGTGCTAGTATTCATGGTGGGAAAGAAGCGAGGCATCTGCTTGCTTGGGCACCTACCTCTGGCAGCAGCACCTAGTTTCTTCTCAGGGCACTGGCTTCTCCCCCATTGGATGGGACGTGGGAAGACGGTCATCCAGCACAGAACCTGGGAGCCCAGTGTGGCCCACACTTTCCAGCAAATGGAGGCCTGAGCTCAGTGAGGCAGGGACAGGAGAGGCACAGTGTCATCACCTCAGCAACCCTCCACCGGGTCCTTTGGCTCACAGGGCATTCTGGTGCCTGGCCTGGCTTAGCCTGACTTCTCTCACTCTTCCCTGCAATTCCTTCTACAAGTCTTAAGGAGAGTTTCTGTGGGCCACCATGAGCCCCACTCTGTAAACAAGAATAGCAACCCCAGAGCCTGAAGTCTGCCTTATGGCCACCACTGTACCATCTCTCACCTCTCATCACCACAGTGGCATTTCTGAGTCATCAGGGACTTTGATACCCATCTGACTCTTGTACTTGAGATGGGACATTTAAGCCCTTGGGGACACACACTTGGCTGTGTGGGTCCTAGTGAGAGGGAGACCCGTGCATGGCTGGAACCCACAACTCCCTCCTCTTGCACGGGGAGCAGGCTCTTGTACCTGGGTTTCTCCCCCAAATGTCACAGAGGAAGCTCCCCAGTTCCCAGTTCCAAGCCTTCTGAGCCACATGCAACTCATCCCTATGTGATCACTCTGAAACAGTCCATCTATTGATAAAACCTCAATCAGGTTTCTCCTGTCAATTAATTAAAGCAGAGACAAATGAAATACTGGTTTTATTTCAAGTTTGGTAAGAAATAGCATGCAATTAGCTGGCAACAGACGTGCTCGCAGCAGGCTTTCAATTATGCTATGGGTGACAGTTCCCTAACTCAGTACAGAGACGTAATTAAGAATGTAATTAACTCTTGAAGCTGGACTGATGTCATCCGCCACAGGAGCACATAATGACCCTTGATGTTCTGATACAAAAGCCTTTGGCAAGTCGACTCTTCCTCTAGGGGAGCCTGTGTTTTTATTTATCATTTAAGCACATGAAATGATGTCTCATGGGCCGGGAGCCAATAGGTTGTTACAGAAACAGTTTCAGGAAAATGCACGGAGCGCAACTCTCCTTGCGACTACTTTCCAGGGACTTGAGGAACTGGAATTCTGAGTCATCTTTTGTGACTGACAAAGAGTCACCTGTGGGCCAACGAGACAGGAGGGGAAGCTGAGACATGGGTCCTCCTGGCGTTTATCTTCACACGCATATCGCGTTCTGGTTTGTTCCCTGACTTCTGTCTGACTTGTTCCTCCGAAGGAGGGTCCATGTCTCTTGTACTCACCTCTGTGTCCCTAAAGCCCAGCCTGGCATCTATCAGGATCTCCAGATGCCCTTCTGATTTAAACAAGCTCACAGACACACGGGTTCCTTGTTCCAAAATGTCTACGGGATGTTTTTGAAGACTTGCCCGGGTTCAGAGAAAGAGCAAACTGCAAAGCCAGAATGTACCTGCCCCCGAAATCTCTGCAATGCCCGCTGCTCTGCAGCCCTCACTGCCCTCAGAAAACAGCTTTCTAAAACCCCCGTGGGGAGGGTGTAAAAGACACAGGGGAGATTCAGAGTAGAGGCAACTCTCTTTCTGGCTTCCTGACTCATCCTTGGCTGGTCGCTTGGCTGGTTTCTTGGTGACAGTATTCGTCTATTTTCCCCTCTCATCTTCGATCATTTGGTGTTTGAACATCCAGTGCTGTGGCCCGGACCCCAAGCAGACATCTCTGACTCGAGCAGATAAACCTGTTATCAGTTGTTTCTTTGAAAATTTATTCTTACTTCCTGTTATTATATTATCTTGGGGCAACCCTGACTTTGTTCCTGGGAGAAATCAGTGAAGAAAGAAGAAAGTTTTGCTGGGAAAATACAAAGAGCTGCGGGACTGCATTTGGTGGCGGTCAATAGCGATGATCAGGGTCCGCCTAGAAAATGACGGCGCAGTATTGGGTGCACTTCCTGGGACTGAACGCCAAGTCCGAGACAGATCCAGTTACTGAAAATAAAGGGAAATGAGGGGAAATAAAGCCCTGCGAACATTATGTAACTGCACGTTTAAATGTGTATGGGTGAAAGCTATTCAAAAAATTGAGGTCAAGCAGATGGACTGCCCAGATTTTGTTTTGAGTGGTGGGGTCACAGGTGTTAATTAGATCAGTAAAACAACTAATTCAATATCTGTCTAAACACAAGTGAGCCCCGCATGGCTCAGGACGGGAGTGTCGCGGAACGAAGACTGTGAGTAAGCCAATTCCGCACCTGTGCCCCTACACGGTAATAACGAACAAAAACGGTGATGTCACGTTGAAATTTCAAAAAGGAAACGAGCGAGAAAGGAACTGCTGAGCATTGTGAGACAGGCACCCTCCCACCTCGAGCCACCTGTCTTTTCCGCGTTTGCAGTGCACTCAGCCTCGAAGCTGTTTCTCAGTTTTCTAAAGCTGTGATTTCCGCTGGGAACCCCAAGCCCTCAAAGATCGTACCCGCCAGTGCCTCTCTGAAGCTGGGGATTGTGGCCTCCCTGCCCTTCTCTGTGATGGAAAAATCTCTGAAAACAACTGAAAATCCTCCCAGACACCTTAGGCCAGCTTAACAAGGAGGGGAGGAAATAAAAGGAGGCTGCAGGAGGAGCCCCACACACTGGGTCCCCACAGGCAGCCTGACCTGCAGCTCCTCTGCGAACGGAACGACTGAGTCAGAGATGGGAGGACCCAGTGACCAGGGGCGACCCTATGTAAACACAGATTCCAGGAACCTCCACTCTCTCATGCTGGGGTCTTTCATTCTCCTCAAAGGACACCTCTGTCCCTGTGACGCCACTGCTCCAGGTTCCCTCTGCTGCGTGTCAAGGTGCCCTCTCTCTGAGTGACTTCCTACTGCAGGACCCTTCCCTGCCAGAGAACCATGAGCCTGGAATCAGGCAGTCACAGCCCAGGGTCCCCATGGCGGCCCTGGGGGATGAACTCTCCCTGCTGGGTTCCTGCGGGCTGGTGTCCCTGGGCCTGGAGGCACATGGTCCTGGATTCTGCCTCTGACCTAGAAAGGGTCTCTGCCCAGTGAGCCCCTCAGGATCCGGCCATGGCATTGGAGCCATTCCTTTACCAGTCTGACCACACCTTCACTAATCACATTGCAAAGACCCAAAGGAGGGTATGCTCTGAGGTCTCAGGTGGACACGGATTTGGGGGAGCTCTCCTCAACCCAGTACAGCCCCTGCCTCAAACACATCTCTCCTTGTCCTGTCCCCACTTGCAGGAGGCTCCTGTGCTGGCCTGAAAGGAGAGGCCTGGCCTGAAAAGCAGGTTGCCTTTCCTGGGACTCAGAAGGACAGCGCATGGCTGCCCCAGGGGACCCACAGGAAGTCTCGTCTGATGTGGCATCTCCTTCCCAATTTTTAATCCTAAAGGCCTTCTTGTCTCACCTGCATATCTTGTCCATCTGCACATCTGGCCCTGACCCTCCACTCCTCTGCTTTCACATGAATGGGAAGTATAATTAGCAATACCTGGATTATAGCTCTCTATACACCCTGCTTCCTCTCTGCGCACAAGCCCGGTGGCTTAAATCCACCGCAGGGTGGAAGTCGGCTCACACAGCTGGAGCCCGGAAATTGGAAGCCAAGGCGTCTGCAGGTTGGAGAAGCTGCGGGCACCTCCTCCAGCTGGGGGTGCTGCTGCAGACCTGGCTCCCAGACACATTGCTGCAGTCTGTGTCCCCACTGTCACCCAGCCTCCTTCTCTGTGCCCTCTCCTCTCCTTACAAGGACTCTCACTAAGTATTGGATTTTGAGCCACCCTAATCCAGTACAGCCTCATTTTAATGTGACTACGTCTACGCAGACTGTGTGTCCACATAAAGCCTCATGCTGAGGGTCCTGGTGGAAATGAATTTGGGGGACACTGTTCATCCATCTACACAAATGGACCCCAACACCAGTGGGTGGGGCGTATTGAAACGGTAGTCACAGGCGGAGGACTCAAGAACTCAGGGAGCTATCTGCCAATGACACATTCAACTATGACTGTGGACAGCCTCAGCCAGATTGCCCAATGGTCAGCTGCTAATCCCGGCCTTCACTGATTAAAACAAAAAGTTCCTTCTAACGCTCTGAAATCACCTGGAAAGCAAACACTTGGATTCACGATAAAGACAGAAATGGACAACACATTTCTTCCTTTATTTCCCTCACTCCAGGGATATTTTTGGCTCAAACAATAAGTGATTGAAGTAAGAGATTTCTCCGCTGGGCAAGATAAAAGTCCTTTGATCTCTGAGAGAGTCTTGTTTGCTTTCGGTGCCAGAAGCTATTAAATAGATTCCAAGTTCAAGTGTCTCCTGGGGACCCTGGACATTTCTAGGGTTTCCCACCCTTTCTTCTCAGCTGTGAGTGATGGATTTAATCAACTTCTCAGACAACTTACAGGATGAAGGGAACAGCTGGCCTCCAACCAGGGCTACGTCTTTTTTTCTTTTGGGGAACTCAAAGATTCTCTTAGGAGGAAAATATAATAAAATAAATTAATCCTCACATGCTGGGCCATTTCTTCACCCTCCTGGTTACAACTCACTGGCTCCCTACCGCGTGTTCACTATAATCCTGCCCACAGCATCTGCGCTCTCTGTCACCTTAGATAACAGATACAACCGCCAGCCCCGGCTACCTCGTCCACTCACAGATGGAATGCAGGGTAGACCGGTCATCTATGCACCTCTGCTGGCCTTGTCCCCAAGAACAAGGGCTGGGTCCTCCTTGGCCTAAGTGAACCACACTGTAAAGAGACCTTGCCCAGCAGGACCAGGGAGGAAGAGAATTTCTGCTTCTGTTTGGTCCTGCCAACCTACATCCTCGCACCAGGAATACCCTTGGATCACTGGTAATAAAGAGAGAAAAGCCTGTCATGCTTGCTGGGTAACTATGGGCTCTGGGAGAAAATTCTCACTCCTTGGGTCTGTGCCTGCCCATGGAAGGCTGTGTCCAGAATGCTACACGGTGGGACCCCCTTGTTATTTCCTGATGCCCCCCGAGTGGCCTCAGGCTGGTCATCCAGCTCTTCCGTGATCTCTTCTGCCTGCGATGTCGTATCTCACGTGCCGGAGGTGGACAGCAGAGGTGACATCAGCTCTGCTCCTGAAGAGGGGGCCTGAGGTCAAGGGAGAGGGGCTCGCTCTGTGCTGGCAAGGATCAGGGTCACTAGCAGATGAGGAGATGCCCTCCGTGAGGGCAGGTGCCTCAGTAGCATGCAGCAGCCAGGGCAGCTGCTCAGATGTCCTCTCAGGCTCTTGGGCCCCTTCCTTCCACAGGGGATCCAATGGCTGGCCAGGCAGGTAGATGGGTACGAGCCGGGACTGTTCCTCCACGGGGAGGCTCTCCTCCTCCCTGCCCTCCTGCAGAAGGAAGTCCAGTGCCACATGATGCCAGCTCTAGTCCCACTTGGTGCATGGTGGCGTATGACCCTCCCAGGCCATTGTAGCTGGGACAGCACATTCTTCTCTTCTGGTGCTGGAGGCTGGAAGCCCAAACTCCAGATGTGCGCAGGGCTGGCTTCTTCGGAGCCTGCCGAGGTTTTGGGCTTCTCCCCAGCTTCTGTGCTGTGAATACTCGGTGTTCCTTGGTTCCCTGCGACACCACTCGGACATCTGCCTCTGGTGTCACACAGCTTCCCCGTGTGTGTCCAAACCTTTTCTCTTGAGAGGACACTGGCCTTTGGGCACAGGACTCACTCTTCACCTGCCATAACCTCACGGGAACTAATTACATCTGCAAAGCCCTGCTACAAATGCAGTCATGGCATCCTGAGGTTCCAAGTGAACGTGACACCCACAGAAGGCGACCCGGGGGAAGCAGAGCCCAGAGAGGGAGGAAGACCCCACATGGGCCCATTCGGGCACCTGGAGCCAGCTGCGCCTGAGGGGATCTCTGGATCCCATCAAAGTGGCTGGCACTGGACTTGTGTCACTTGCCACTGAGAATTCTGATGGCTCCAGGCTGAGGTCAGCCCAGGAGGTGGCCAGAGGATATGACTCAGCTTCCGGCTTTGAGCCACCTCTTGCGCTCAGCCAGCGGCGTGGAAAAGTGTTTCGTTGTGGAGGTTAGGTGGCTGGGAATGGATGGGGACTGCGGATGACAGAAAGGGGACCACCCACGATGCGGAGACAGGAGGGTGGCGTTGGCACGGCAGAATATGGAGCACCTGAGCACGCCTGGCTCAACGATGAGGCCACATCTCCCCTAGAAAGGATGGAGGGGCTGATAATCACCCAAAAGTGCCACGCGAGTTAAAGGGCTGCACGCATCTAATCGACTCCACCAACACGTGGGGCTGTCTCCATCACCATGGCAACACTGTTCTGACTTTCTCCTCTAGAAAACAGGAGCAGAGGACAGGGGAGAACGGGGCTCCCTTCTCACCTGGGCAGAGGGACCAGCTCCCTGAGCCCCTACAGTCAGCGGGGTGTGGTCAGGCCTAGGGACCTCTGCAGCAGCTACATGATTATCACTAAAATAGTAACAGTCTGGATAAGAGCATAGCTATAAATCATTAATAATAGTATTTGATAATATAATTAACCATGTTTAGTTAGCATAGTTAATAATAGTATTTAATAGCATCATTCTTAAAATGCCAACACTTGCACACGTATCACAGCAGTGTTTCCATAGTCACCGAGCTGAAGGAACAACCCATGTGCCCATCAGCTGGTGAATGGACAGAAAATTATGGTTTATCCATGTACACAAAGGAGTATTATCCAGCCCTGAAAAAGAATGGTGTCTGAAACCTGTGTCAGTGTGAATGAGAGTCAGAAACACGAGGCTGAGGGAAAGAAACCAGGAGCAAAGGCCACACCCTGTGTGACTCTTCCTACGAAATGTCCAGCAGAGGCAGAGCCACAGGGACAGAAAGTGGAGCCACAGACGGAACTGGAGAGGAGAGGGTCACTCAGTGGGCATGGGATACTCGGGAGGGGCAAGACGGTTTGGGAACAGGAGAGGCGGTATCGGCCCCGCACCGAAAATGCACTTCATCCGCCGAGCTGTACACTTTAATGTGGCGAGGCCTACGTTACACGAGTTTCACCTCAATTTAAAATAATGCCTGGTCAGTGGCCACTGCTTGCCCAGCACTTCAGGTTTCCAAAGATGGTCAGAGATCCCATCGGCAAGCTGACTGCCAAAAGGCCAGACCAGAACGGACAAAGTGGGACTCGAACTTGCCCTTCTCCTCTTCTGCTTTGTGAGCCCTGCCCCGCCTCGCCTCTCTTCCTTCTCGGGTGGGACGGGGCTGTCCCTGAGGAGCCCAAGGTGAGGTTAACTGCTGGTGAGGACAGTGACCGCCCCCATCTCTGGCTCAGGCCTGGGTCACCCCAGACTCCCCACCCTGGCACCGCTGAGACCGTGATCCAGAGGCACTAGCTGGAGGAAACTGCATTCTGGCTCCTGTTTAAAATGCCATCTCCCTGCATGGGGACGGAGAGGAACGGTAATTGAGCCCAAGAGCTAATTAGTTCCCAGGAAGGAAGGACCTCGGGGCGGCTGATGGACGGCAGGAGGTCATCTCCTGCTCAGGTGTCCTGGGAGGAAAGCAGGAGCCCAGCGAGTAGACCCCAGCCTCCCACGCTGCACCCTTGGGTGCACAGGAAAGGTCAGCCCCTCCAGCAGGGACAGTGACGGACGGGCAGCAGCATCTCTGCTCCGCCCTCCAGGATCTGCACCAGCTCTGGCCAGAGGAACCTGGGCTATGGATCCTCCTAAAGAGTGGAGGGGCCCTGTCCCAAGAGCTACCAGGGCGGACTGCTCCACCGGCTGCTGCCACACACCCCACAGAGCCTTCCTGAGTGCCCAGGACCTGCCAGGCCAGCCCCGTGTCCCCGATGGCCTTCCTGAGTGCTGTGGCCGCCATCCTGTGCAATGTGCTTCCAGGAGGTGAGAAAGCTGAGAATTTCCAGAATCTGATTCACTGAACTCAAAGGAAACAGGGCTGTGGAGGCAGTGTGTTTAAGATGCAATAACAAATAAGAGAAACTAAACTTTCTGAGGCTGAAGCATGAACACAGTGCCAGGGCTCCTAGGATCGATAAGTCCAGGGAAGAGGCGGCTCCGCAGAGATGGTGGCTCGGAGCTGCTCAGCATCCTGAGCACCATCCAGGCCCCTCCCTCTGTGTGGGCTTCATTCTCAGGCAAGGTGGCCCCTGGCAGACCCAGGATTCACTCTCAGGGGAAAGAAGACATCCGGTGTCATCCCTGCTGTAGCCGAAGTCCCCGTAAATGGCCCCGTTTTAAATACCTGCTGACCTCTAGCCCAATCACTGACTGATGTGGAATGCAGCGCTCTCACTGGACCGGTCTGGGTCATGTGACTGCCCCTGGAGCTTGTGGATGGAAGCCCCAGTCTAAGGGATCCAGAGCCAGGGAGGGGCTCTCCCCCCACGGAGTGAGGGTCAGGGGGGTGCGAGGATGGCCATGGTTCTGGGCTGAGGGTTACAGCAGGACCTGTGAACCAGGCCAGGGCCCAGAGCCAGCCCAGGTTCTCCGCACCCTGATGTAGCAGAAAGGCCCCGGGAACATTTATTCCAAAAGGAAACTACAAAGTCAAAACGCCGTTAAGCGATAATACCGTTTTTGCTTTCCTTAATTATTAATAGACTTTGAGGAATAATTTAGAGTGATATCAAAACCAGATGAAGGAATTCATAATACATTTAGGTCACATGAGATTATGAAAATATCTGGCCTCATTTCCGTGTCACCTGATAGAAATTTATCTGGAAAACAACTGGGAATGTAATAACGTACACTCCAGTGCGGGCCCTGGATGGTTCTGCTGCCTCATTTTTGGATCCAGAGTGGGAGCTCACAGTTTTATGTGAGACAATGCTAAGCATTTTTACTCACATAGTCCCAACTGGCTTTTAGAGTTGGCTTTTGTACATTTGACAACTCCTCTCCTCCCTGATTATGCCCTGATTTGGGGGGATGAGATTACTCCTCCCCCCTCTCCCAGTGAAGTGGAAAAGTGAGGCTCCGAAGCCAGCCGGGCAGGTCCGTCACTTAGCCATGGAATGTGTGACACATGGGTGAGCCGGAGTTTCCCTAAGACCCTGAATCTTAAGGACGTGAAAGAAGGCCTTTCATCCTAGTGATGGAGAGAGGCTGCATGCCGCTCCTTCCTTTCCCCCTTTGATGATAACTCAGGGTTTCCACCATCTTCTCAGCTGGGGCTCCAGTGTCCCTCGATGCTCGGCCAGGGCTGACTGAGCTGGAGGATGCCCATGCCTTGGCCAGCACTCCCAGCAAACTGTGAAACCCTGGTCACAGATGTGCAGTGACTTAATTTCTGGATACATTTCACTGATTCTTTTATTTCTCCTTTATTTTCTTAAACTTGAGTAGTCATCCAACTAACAGTTGGGACGGAGCTATAGTGGAAGTTGACAAATTCCTTCTTTTATAGGCCCTCTCTTTCTGTAGGCTTCAAAAACCAGATGCCTAAAACAACGACATAGGTACCTGCCACAAGAATATGCTCTCACATAAACATCACACCTCAGTCAAGCATGAGCATCTCCCTTTAGCTTTGCTAAAAATACCGAGAGTATAAAAATCACAAACCTTCAGTGGCGCATTTAAATTTCTTCCTGGGTAAAGATGTACATTCTAAGATAATTTTTTTTTTTTTTTTTTACTTCTAGACAGTATAAAGTGAAATCAGTAGGGTGCAAGGTTTTCTTGGGTGGAAAATCTGCATACAGGCTGGAAAATGAAACCTACTGTCAAACACGGCAGTGTCGCGATGGATACAGACTTAGACTTTGTCAGTCACACATGGTAAAAGACGCGGAGTGCCTGATTTAGGTATCCAGCAAACCCCCAAATTGAGGACTGGCTCCGGGAGATAATCTGGAAAACAGGCGTTACAGCACAGCCATAAACATCGCCAGGCGATGGCCATTTGGAGGCCTCGTCCAAGTGGACAGGGACCAAGCCATCAGCAATGGGCTGCAGAGTTCTGTCAGCCATCAGTGCAGCCTTCAACATGCAGGTGCAATGGAGCTGGTGCTGCACTTTCTCAGCAAATACCCAGTGACGGATTTAGGGGTCTTCTTAGAATAGGCGATTTGCACATGGCGACTCCTCAGATTCTGCCCCGGGAGGGCTCCTTTTTAATCACCAGCCAATTCTTCCATTAGCACATAAGATAATGATGTTTAAATGTCATCTAATGCCCACTGCTTAACAGCTGTGGTTTCGTCATTCCAGATAATTTAATTTCCAACGAGACGGGGGAGAGAGCCAGGAAACCGCAGCACAGAGCTGTGAAATCATCAGAAGCGAGCGGGAGCTCAGTGTTTGGAGAATGCGTGGTGCTCCAGGCTTAGTGTCTTTAGGCTGGGTGATTAGGGGAACACAGCGTAACTGCCAGGATGGGAGTGGCACGAAAAAGGTTAAAATGTTAAGTTTCTTTCTCCCTATGGGTAAAACCCTCTCTCTAACTGAGATGTCATGGGCAGTGCTTCCAAGGAAAAGGTGCTGAAACTACCAGGTGTTCGGACCAGTATCCACTGACACATTTTCTGCTGCATCCCAGCTGCCATGGTTTCCGCTGGCTGAACAACAGGCAGCTTGAATGATGACTTTTATTTTGATGTCTACCTGGCTGCATCAGGGTCTGGGGCCAGTAAGGACAGGATGGGCACCCCAGCCCCGCAGGCACACAGGCAGGGCAGCGTCCTCGTTTTTCCCACCCCTGATGCACTGATTCTTGCTCAGGCTGGAGAGTACTGGCTTGGGGTGGGGCGCACACATGGCCCCGCCCCAGAGATGCTCCCAAACCTCTTAGCTCAGGCATTTGATTTGGAGGATCTGAAACGACACAGGAAGGAGACCAAAATGCCTCCCATGGAGGCTTAGGGAGACCCTCTTACGTAGCTCATCTGGGCTCACCCAGATCAGCCCCGAACCTTCATGCAGCCAAGGGTCTGCGATTTCTATAAATCATTTCACGTTTATTAAGATCAAGGTTTGAAGTGCTGTTGAGCGTCACGTAGATGGCGTTCTTTAACCTTCATCTACTAACCTGCAGTCTACTCCAAAGAAGCGTCCGTGTCTCTCAAATCTCTGCATTCCCTTCACACTCCCTCTCCACGAGCACCGCAGGAATCTGCAGATGCTGGACACGGCTCCCTGGCGAGTGTGTCCCCAGCAGGCACTGCGTCAGGGCCCCTGCTGACAGGGCCCTAGGGCGTCTGGCCCCACACTGACTGCATCTGTAAGTGCGAGCGTCCTGCTCAGGCTCTCCTGGCCCCAAACCCTGCTCGCTTCCTCTTTGGGGCATATGTGTCCTTTTATGTGAAGCCACCTCTTGTCACCTGGGGATACCCAAGGAGCTTCCAGATACCCAAAAACAGGGACCACGCGGGGCCACATCTCATGGGGTTGAGACCCAGGAAGGTCGTCACCCTGGGGACCCTTGGTGGTGCAGCCCCGTGGGTCTTCCGACCACACTGCATCAGCTCGACCTGGCTGTGCACACGCCTCTGCTTGTCTGCGACTTTCTACCAGGCGCTCCCTATGTCTAGGGACTCCCGTCCTCCCGCAGCACGTGGAAGGAAGGTGGCAAGCCCTCTGCCTGCGTCACTGTCTCCTGTCTCCAGGATCACCAAGCTCACTCTGAGAGTCTCAAGTCCACCCACTGCTACTGGCGAGCTCTAGGTTCACTGCTTAACCCAGACGGAGATCCTGATGGGACCAATACATCTCCACACCAGGCGCCCAGGTGGGCCTCGACCACCCACCACCCGGAAACAGGCGTTTCCTGGGAGCCACTCCATGTGGATGCAGGTGTGGACGAGGAAGTCAGTGTTGTGGAGCAGCAGGAGGGCCCGAGACCAGGACCTCCTGGATGGGTTTGAGTTGTCAGAAAAGAACTGCTTCTGGATCCATGGATTCTGTGTCAGCGCCATCGTGAGCAACCACGGGGCGGCGTCTCGCCCACTCCCCGGATGTTCAGGCAGTTGCTCTGAGCACTGAGTACAGCGCTGTGTAAGGAACTGGGTACCGCACTGCGGAAAGGATAGGAAACACAGCTAAGTAAAATCGAGAGGGCCCTGACCTCGTGGGGCTTCCGCTTAAACCAGGACCATGCAGGTCAGCAGGTCCACGCGCAGGAGGCCAAGGCTGGGAAGACGTGCAGGGTGTGCGGACTGCGTTTCCAGGGCCTCGGAGACCGAGACTTGGCCGGACCTTCTTCCACTTCCTTTACCCCTAAGCGCGGTTTTCATTTTCATTGCAGGTTGGCTCAGCAAGGCCCCACGATTTGTTTTAAGTGCTTGGGGTCCCAAAAGGACTCGTTCAGGTAGACATTTATGCTTTAGAGTAAAACAAAGCCTTATATGAAGGGAGTTTCCCTTAGAATCCCATAGGATCTGAATCTTAAAAAAAAAACAACAATCTCCTCCCCACCAGTAGACATTTCCCAGCCCTACCCAAGAGCGCTGGGACAGACGGCTGAGAGTCGGAGCCAGGTCCTGTGAGCTCCAGCGAGCGGCTGCGCAGCCTGCATCTGCAGGCCTTGCTGAGTGTCATCGCGGAGCAGGAGGAACATAATGGAGAAGATGCAGCATTAATTAAGGCAAGAGAGGCACTATCCCAGGCTTATTAGAGACCCGAAGCCAGGCTGGAGGCCATAAATGACTGAGAGGCAGGACCAGGAGTAATCCAATAATCCATTTATGACTTTAAATAAATCTGGCTGCATGAGAAAACCCTTCTGAGTTTACAAACCTATAATGTTCCCAGCCACTGGCCCACGCTGGTGGGGGGCCATCAGGACCAGCCCAACGTCTGCAGGGCGCTCATATCGCAGAAAATTAACCAGGGCCAAAGCAGTCGATACCACATTACCTCCCTCACTGCAGTTATTTATTCAATTTGCTGCTATTCATTTCAAGCCAGCACTGAGTGAAAAGCTGGCTGGTGCAACCCCTAAAAACAGACCATGTCCCCACTGAATCCTGAGTTCAGAAAGACAAGACTAATACACACGCACTACAATTAGGAAAAAAGCCACTTGGAAAAATGACAGCTGCATCCCCTACATCCATAACAACAGGAGGTGAATTCCTTCTGAAGATCCCAGGGTTAGTTCTGGAGCAGTTTGGGAAGCCTAGCCTAAATCCAATGATTCCCAAGATGGTACCAGATTGATATTTTTACGTATTTATTTTAGCACTGATGAGAGGAAAACTTTACACATGTATCAATCCCAGAGATTTTAAAAGTCATTTTGCTAAGTTAAAGGTGTTAATTTTCTTTTTAAAAAGAGCTATCACTCCTTGCATGCTTCTGATCTTATTCACCCACTCTCTTACCCAGCACCCTCCATTCTCCGCTCCAGGAGACTGTGCTAACCCTTTTACAGCTAATCCCGCATGCTTGCCAGTGACCAGCTAAGGGATGGCTTTGTGTTCCAAACACAACCAGTAAGGCAGGAAGATGGGGCGCTTCTGGGTCAGCCTCCCTCATTCTTAACAGAAAGCCCTGAAGAGCTGGATTTCCCTCCAGCCATAACAAAGTAAAGCATGCGCCCGAAACGCCACAGCCATCCCTCCCGTCTCCATGAGAACGCGCAGTCCAGGATGAAGGCAGCCCCAGTATGATGTGGAAAGACAGAGGGACATTGTCCATGGAAGCAACCACAGGCCACCGTGTCATCAACCGGGCTACCACTCTACTTCCGGAGTTGGTGTTTGAAAGATTACACATTTCCTTACCATTGAAGCCAGATTGTTTTAAAGTTGTTCTGACTTTCAGTCCAAAGCATCTTAATGATAAAACTTGAATGGCCAGTGGTGTGGTGGGAAACACTGGTGGAGATGTCAGACCCACCCTGCGTGTCTTCCCTTAGATGCAGGCTCAGGTATATGCTGTGGGCATCAAATCTCAAATGTTCACCAGGATGTGGGGTCGCTGAAGGAAACGTAGGAGACAGGAAGCAAGGGACTTTGACACAAAGAAGATGAGAGGCCATGAGAGGGACAGAGGGAACCCAGGCACATTCGTCCTTTCCATCCTCATCGACTGGACCATGCAGGGTACCTGCAGTAACACCTGTGATGTCAAGATGGCCCGGAGCAGCCGAGGTGGAAGACAGCACAGCTAGGTAGGATCGGGAGAGGTGGCATTCCATGGGCAGAGGAAGTAGTTCAGGGAAACCTGCACTGCTTGTTGCTGAGCTGTGCTTAGTACTAAAAGTGTGGCTGTTCTGATTGCTGGCTGCTGAGCAGGATTTCGTGTGGGGCTCTCCTCCTCCTCTCCATCCCTCCACTTGTCTTTCCCTGTCTTTTCCTTTTCTCTCTTTCTTCTGCAGGTGGGCTCCTCCCGGAGGGCTCTGGAAGGCGCATGGAAGGCTCATGGGGGAAGCTGAGAAGTCAGCCCAGGGCAAGATCACATCGGAAGATGGGGCCTTGGACATCAGGAGTTGCAGGTAGTCACATTCATTGTCCAAGTGACCCCAAGCGTGGCCTTTCCATCATCTGTCACATAGGAACAGCTGTACCTCACTCTCAAGTCCATCTGTGGCTCTGAATGAATGATAGGTGAAGGCATTTGTGAAAAGCCACGCAGGATATTTTGGGCTTACAGTAAGCACTGGATCCCCATGCGCAAGGCAGGAAGTGGGAAACAGAGGCATCCAGTACAAAATACTTGAAATCTGACTGCAGTATTGCGATGGTCTGGATGTTGGTGTTCTCTGAAAACTCACGTGTTCAAATCCTAGTCCGTGGTGCTGGTAGAGGAGGTGGGGTCTATGGGAGGGGACTAGGTCATGAGTGGGGAGACCTCACAGATGGGGTTCATGCCCGTATGTAAGAACCCCCAGAGAGCATGTGTGTGACTCCATGAGGTGGTCACCCAGCAGAAGGTGTCACCTGTGAGTCAGGGAACAGCTCTCACCCCCAACATCCATCCCCAGGCCCTGACCTGGGGCTCCAACCTCCACAACTGTGAGAAGCAAATGCCTGCTGATAAGAAGCTACTCAGCTTCTGCCGTTCTGGAGTAGCAGACAAATAGACGAGGCCAGCACCAGTCATAAAGCATCAAAGCCCTTCCCATGCTCACAGTACCTCAGTCATTTCCCCAAGCACTTGCATTTTATGTTCTTTCCAGAACAGAGGTGCCAAGAGCTGAAGTGGTGGCCATGGGAAGGCCACCTTGCTGTCCTAAATCACTGGGATTGGGTTAGCTGCCTTTGAGTGTGGCTGTTTGTCGGAGAAAAGAAGCCCAGGTCCCAGGCAAAGCACCCTGAGATGAGAAGAGCACGTTGGTCCCCCGGTGGGGCTGCTGGTCTACCACGCTGCTCCCTGAGAAGATCCCTGGGCAACATCTTGTGGATCACAGAGGAGGAGGATGAGCTGGGAGGCTTGAGAGCTCTAAAGGTGGGTCCTGCTCCTCCACTTCCCTTTTCCTCCAGAAGGACTGAAGTTTCCACTGCTTTGCTAACCAAGATCCGATACCATTTTGTTTCATTCTGATGCCACAAGAGATGCTCGCATCTGATTCCCTTCTAGAAATATTCTGTGCCAAATGAAACCTGAATGAGGTCATTAAATAGGAAAACTCACAATGCATAATTATAATAATTACTCTGATCACATAAACATTACACCACCATGAATAATTAATACGAATTGTGCTTCGGAGAGAATGGCAATTAAAATAAAACCCAGGAGGTGACAGGAAAGACGCACAAGGTGCGCGCAGGGGTGTGTTTGGAGGGAGGCTGTATTGTCACCAGAGTGCTTGTTCCTTGTCCAAAGGAATTATCCCGGACCTCAGGAGGCACAGAGACAAAGATGACAGTGACACATCTTCGAGTTTGTAAATGGGCTTCACTTCCGGAAGTGGAGATGAAGAGCTCAAAAAAGATTTTTTTCCTCCCTAAATGAAACAAGTTTATGTGTCTGCTCTCACCCCCTGGCAAAAGAAAATCCTTGTTGAAGAAGAAATAATGAGTCCTGCTTCATAATACGAATCAATGGAGACACTTGAGTGCCCTGTGTTCTTTTAATTCTGTATGGGGCTCATTCTAGAAATAAAAAAAAGGGTTCTGGCCTCCCCATAGGTGGTGTAGAATTAATAAAAATATTAGGGTGGAGAGAATGATATTTCACATTAAAGAGAAGACATAAAAGCTTATAACTTAGTACGTTTGTAGACAGGCAGCAATTTCTACATGAAATAGCTTCCAAGATGAGGAAACTGAGTTGTTTGGCGAGGCTGGAAGGGTGGGTTAGTGTGGGGAGCCCTGGGACGTGAGGCAGTGTACAGCTGGATTTAAAGGAGGTCCTCTGTGCCCACTGAGAGTATCCCACAAGAGCTTTCCCGGCATCTGGTACATTGGATTTCAAGCTTCCCCAAATCAAGGGCTGTCGTAAGAAGTGACTTCATAATGCAAAGTGGTGCACGCACTCCCATGCACAGTACACAGATGCTTTTGGAAAAGTTTCTATTTTTCTGTTCAGAAAAGAGAAACGCTGGTAGCAATCTGCTGAGTTGGTTTCCCTGCTTCGTGACCCAGGGGTCTTGTTATTGCCAGCAGACGTTCATGGAGTGCCTACTGTGTGCCCAGCACTGTCCTAGGGCTAGGGTTTCAGTATGGACAGTGAGGACAAACCCACAGCCACGGGGAGTGCACGCCCAGGGGAGCAAGATATCAACACGTGGCAACCCACCTCACACATCTACTCTGGGAGGCAGGGGCAGGAGTGCCAGCCTCCTTTCAACTGGCACAGAGGAGACAAACATGTGGATCAGTGTTGCAGAGTAAAGGACACAGAAATAACCCTAGGCACATTCAGCCACCTGATCTTTGACAAAGGGGCCAAACACACACGCTGGAGGAAAGACAGCCTCTTTAGCAAATGGTGCCGGGAAAACTGGCTGTCCACATGCAGAAGATTGAGGCCAGACTCATCTCTCTCACCAGGTACTAAACTAAAATCAAAACGATTGAAAGTTCTAAACATTAAAACAGAAACACGCAACCAGCTAGAAGATGAAACAGGTAAAACTCCTGAAGTCACAGACATAAACTAGAACTTGCTGAACAGAAACCCAACTGCACAAGAAATAACAGCAAGAATCAACAAATGGGATCGCATCAAATTAAAAAGCTTCTGCACAGCAAAGGAAACCACCAAAGAGTGAAGAGACAACCTACAGAATGGGGGGGGGATTTGCCAGCTACACCTCAGATAGAGGACTAATATCTAGGATAGATGAAGAATTGAAAAAAACTTAGACCTCCCTGAAATAAAAGACCCAATCCAAAAAGGTTCAATTGAAATGAATAGACACTTCTCAGAAGAAGTACAAATGGCCAACAAATACATGAAAAATGTTCAACATCGCTGGTCACTAGAGAAACATAAATTAAAACAACACTGAGATTCTATTTTACTCAGAAAGAATGGCCATCATCAAGAAATCAAATAATAACAAGTGCTGGAGAGGCTGTGGGGATAAAGAAACCCTTCTACATCGTCAGTGGGAATGTAAACTAGTACAACCACTATAGAAATCAGTATGGAAATTCCTCAAGAAACTAAAACCAGAAATTCCTTTTGACCCAGCAATTCACTTACTAGTTATCTTCTCAAAAGAGTTCAAGACATCGTTTTACAGTGATCTACGCACACCCATGCTCAGAGCGGCACAATTCACAATGGCTAAATCTTGAAAGTACTCTATGTCCATCAACAGATGAGTGGGTAAAGAAAATGTGGTGTTTACACATCATGGAGTATTATTCTGCCATAAGGAAGGATAAATTTGAATCATTTTTAGAAAAATGGATGCTTTTTGAGATGATAATGTTAAGTGAAATAAATCAGACACACAGGCTTCAATATCTCCAGGTTTCTCTTCCATGAGAGATACAAACTATAACTAAATTAAAGAAAAATAAAAGATAATAAGAAAAAGGGAAGTAGATCTTTTGCAAATGGGAAAGGGGACCAAGAGGTGGAGGGAGCAGGGAGGAAGGAAAGGGGATGTAGAAAGAATTAAGATGTGTTATGCGGGCCGGTGAGATGGCTCAGTGGCGTAGTGCCTGCCTGGCAAGTGCGAGGGCCTGAATTCGACTCCCAGAACCCACATATGAAAAAAGGGCCGGTGATATCGCTCAGCGGCACGGGCGCCTGCTGGCGCGCGAGGTCCTGAGGTCAAACCCCGGTACCCACCAAAAAAAAAAAAAAAAAAGATGTGTTATGCGACTGTACCCACTCCTCCCCATGAGTGTAATGATTATGGGTTGCAAACATGTACTAATAAAAATTAACAAAATAAAGTAAAATAACTTGGCTGCAGCAGGAAGGCTGGGCATCTCTGTTTCATACAGCAGGGGTCTGCTGGAGACAGACTCTGTGTCCGCACATTTTCCCTGCGCCCTTGTTGCTCAGAATCTCTCTGACTACAATAAAGAGAAAAACCACTGTGAACGCACATGAAACCACTCACAGTTACTTCAACAGAGAGCCCTGAAGATGTCGACTACACAGCAAGGGAAGAGTCCAGAAGCCGTCGATGCACCAAGGTACAGACTGTAGCTATGTGGGGGCCACTGCTGGCCCTTGGGGAGCAGGGACGATGGAGAATGAGGGCTTCCAGGGGCCTGGGGGGAGCAAGGAAACCACACAGCATCTCCCTCCAGACTCCCTGGGCTCCTGCCACTGACAGAGGATGGGGACCCGTGAGGGGCAGCCCCGAGAGACAGGAGTGAGCAGGAGACAGGGTGGATGGAGGGTGGCTGGGCCACACGTGTATGCAGGTGTCCAGGACAGAGCTCATTCCAGGCAAAGCCCTGAGCCAGGATCCCAGGGCAGCCAAGCTGGGGGGCGCAGGGAGCAACCAGGGACTCAGCTCTGGGCTGGATGCTCCTTTCCCTCACTTGGTGCTGCTTCTCGCAGCAGCTCAGCTCACTGTGCTCCTGCAACAGACGCTGCCTTCACAGCTGCTAGCGGCCACTGGCATCGCAGCCTCAGCCACTGCCCACCAGGACAGGAGCCTCGGCAGTGCACGCGGGCAGGTTTGATGGTCATAGCTGAGGGTGGGCGGGCTGGCATCAGGGAGTGGAGACAGAAACCTTGAACTGCAGGGTTAAGATGCCAATGCCAGGGGAGGCGCTGCCTTCCATCAGTACTTCCTCAGTACTCCATCAAAGTACTCCACCAGCACTCTATCAAAGTGCTACATCAGTATCTGAGCAGAGTGCAAAGTGCTCCTACGGTACTCCATCAAAGTATTCCATCAGCACTCCATCAGAGTACTTCATCAGTACTCCATGAAACCACGAAGTACTCAATCAGACCTCCATCAAAGTACTCCATCAAACATTCCATCAAAATGGTCCATCGGTCCTCTATGTAAGTGCTCCATCAGTACTCCATCATACAGTACTCCATCAAAATATTATACAAAAGTACTTCATGAGTATAGTACTCCACCGGTACTCCAGGTTATACACTCCATCAGTACTCCATGTGCACAGTACTCCATAAGTAAAATGCTCCACCAATACACCACCAACACACCATTGAAGCATACCATCGAAGTATTTCAGTAAAGTACTCCACCAAAATGCTCCACCAGTTCTCCACCAAAGTACTCTACCAGTACTATATCAAAGTCCTCCATCAAAGTATTCTGGGAAAGTACTCCATCAATAAAGTACTTCATTAGCAGAGTCCTCCAGGGTGACCCCATCAGCACCCCATCATAGTGTGCCGTTGGTGGCATGACTGCTGTGACCTCTCCCCGCTCTGGACACTTAGCCTTGGGTACATTCTCAGGACTCCGAGATCTCAGCCCTGCAGCAGCTCAGAGCGCAGGACCATCCCTCCAGAATCCCCAAGGCCCTCTTTGTGCACCCTGGGCTCCGGTTGGTTACCCGGCTCTCTCCGAGGGCCGAAGGCTGCAGTACTTCGCCCCACCAGGAGGGGCGCACTCTCACCCACAGACCTCCCGTGTCCAGGGTCCAGGTTTGAGATTATGTGGACCTCCAGTCGGGCTAGTATTTCTCATCTGGAGAATGGGATGTGTGTGATCACAGTCCTCGGTTATGTTTAGCATTAAAATACATGTTCCCTATTTTCTATGATGAAATTGGGAAATTACTTATGTTTTGTGTTAGACAAAGCCCACAAAGCAGAGTTCATATGTCTGTGGTTCTTTTGGCTTGTGCAAGACAGCACACAACCCTTGAGGATTTTGCCCCCCTTCCTGGGAGAAGGGAGAAAATTCTATGGATTTTTTTATTTATTTGAAAAAGGCACAGATGTTTAAATTCAGAGAGAGTTAGCTTAAATACTGACAGATTGCCTAGAACCCAAGACTGCCATGGTCTGAAATAACCAGACACCCAGTTAAGGAGGGCTGACTTCCCGGCATGACGGCTCCTCACTGGTCGTTTTTAGTGTCTTGTTAGTGTGTGTTTTTTTGCTGCAAAGAGTGTCCCTCTGTCTGTCTGCAGATTTTTCCTTTCAAAATTTCATTTGGCATACTTTTTTTTTTTTTCAATGCTGAGTGTAGAGCTCAGGACTTTGCACAAGCTTAGCAACTGCTCTACCACTGAGCTGTGACCCTTTCCAGAATTTCAGGAAACCATTGCCCATGTTTCCTGGAAGCCTTCCTTCAAAGTTATGGCAGGAGATGCAATCAGGGTATCCAAAGTGAGGGGAAAATGTAGCTGCTACCAGATCTACAGCCCCATCTGCACCGGGGCCCAAGGCCAGCATTCGCCCGAGTGTGCAATCACAGAGGAGCTCATCTGGGGGACACAGAAGGACCTTTGGACATATTACCACTTACATATTTATCTTAATGTTGTGGAGGGAAGTGCAATTAGTATGTAAAACAGAGGCTTTCATAAAATGATTGCTTAGGGCAAAGCTCAGATTAAAAGAAAAACGTGAAGTAGAGAAAACTTGTTATTAAGTCACTGGAAGTGCAGGCGACACTAATGTCAGGCAAGAACCACTGATAACCCTACAGGACAGATGGCTAATTGGAAAACTCTGACTTAGAAGTTACTGGCTACGCTCTGTCTTTGAAGATGGGGACTTTCAATGCACTTCCTGGGCATACTTCCTGTTCTAGAATATTCCCCAAAATGAGATCTGTGTGTGCTTTCAGCCAAAGCCACACAAACCAAATACCTTTTCTTTTTAAGAAAACTGTGACGTCACTATCAACCCACACAAAGAAATGCAATGTTTTGCTTACTCGTGCAAACAGAGGTGGTCACAGGACTCAATACTGCAGAGTCCAGGATGTGCTTAAATTCCTCCATCTGGATTTTTTTTTTTGTGGGTACCGGAAATCAAACTCAGGACCTTATGCTTGCCAGGCAAGCGCTTATGCTGCTGAACTATATCACCAGCCCCTCCATCTGGATTTTGATTGCCTGTGTCTGAAAACTAATGGCTGCTCCTGGGTTGTGCGCACACACATTCAGTGTGTGCATGCTTGTGTGAGTGTGCAAGTATGTGCGTAAATGGTGTGTAAATGGGAGTGTGCAAGCACGTGTGCACATGTGCACAGGTAAGCGTTTCCTCAGAAGAGTGAAGCCAAGAGGACATGGTGATGCCAGGGGCAGCAGGAAGAGGTGCTGTCCCCGCCTGTCCAGGGAGGGCAGAGTGTGAAGGGGACTTCCCTAAGAGGGGCACCCCAGTCTGGAATGGGGCCCACCACCAGTGTGCAAGAAAGACCCCTCTGCAGAGACAGGGAGGCCCATCCTTCCTCTCTCTGCAGAAGTCCTGGTCCTACCTGGTCTTCTTCATGCTGGGGGAATCAACTGGGGTCCTCTCCCTTAGCCATGGCTGGGAGGAGCCGTCCAAGTGTCCATCCTGGGAGACCCTCAGCAGCAGAGGTGGAAGGACAACAGGGTGAGGGACAGGGACCCAACCAACCTGGGGTCAGGACATTCCTGGGAAGAGCTGCTGAGAGCAAGGAGAGGGCGCTGGGGCTTCCTGTGGAGAAGGATGCCCAGGGGAGCCCTCACCACCATGGGGACATCACAGGTAGAGAGGGTCCTGTAGGGCTCACCAGGGGCATTGGTGACACTGAGCTTGCATCGAGGTACGGTTGTCCACGCTCAGACCTCAGTGTCTGCAAGGGCCACAGCAGTGTGGACTGAACTCAACTGCTCCTTCCAAATGACCTTGAACCAAACTGAGTCACATAATCTGTCCTGCACTCTTTAAACTCATCAGGGTTACGCAGGACAAAAGAAATTGAGGAACTGTTTCCAACTAACAGACGTGCAGTGTCTGATACTGGATTGGATGCTGGACCAGGAAAAACTCTGCTTTCTTAGTTATAAATGACGTTCATGGAAACGCTGACACCACCATGGCTCAGTGCCCAGGCAGGGGGACACAGGGCCAGGCCACGGCCAGGGCACCACCGGGAACAGAAGAAGTGGCAGTAGGAGAAGGCACTGTGCTAACTGGACACAGACACGAGCACAAAGACAGAAACGTCCCCATGTGAAAGAGAACGAGAGCAGCTGCGGCCTGTGCATTCCCGGGCTGCACGTTGACCCAAGATGTTTACATATGGCGCAGAACCCGGCACGTCGCACTTAGGAGGCCGAGAAGAGCCAAAGCTGGAGCAGAGCAGATCTCCCAAATGTAGCCAAGTTTCTTCACGAGCCAGGCTGCAGGCAGGGGTTTTGGGGGTGCCTTCCCTGGCAGACACACTGGAAACTTGCAGTCCTGGGGGAGGGTCGGCCTCCTGGTCTGCACAAAGGGGTGAGCGACACAGATGTGACCACTGCGGGGCCTGGTCCCATCCATGCTGAGGAGATGTGTGATGAGTGAATACATGAATGGAAGAAGGGATGAATGCCCAAGCAAGCAGGGGCCAAGGACAGTCACCCTGCGTGGGAGACATGGGGGGAGGCAGGGACTGAGTGGTGCATGCACAGCAGGATGGCCAGCTGGCTTCTGGGTCTTTCGTTTTCTCCACCTGAGGGACAGCGCTCTGCCCGCTCTGCATCTGTCCCCTCCTCCTGACCCAGCCCTTCGTCTTTGGGCGTCATGATCCCAGTGTCCCATGGGTGGGAGGAGATGACCACACCCCCAGCTCCTGGAATGGTGTGCCCCCGACTTGGCCAATCATAACCTCCCATTCCTTGTTGTCACAGTGACTGACACAAAGCTGGGGCACCATCAAGTGATGAAGATCACACCCAAATAATGCCAAGACACAGGATAGAGGAGCCAAGAGGACGGGAATGGTCTCCAGTGACACTGCACGGTTCCTGGATCCAGCTGTGCCTGAAGCCCACATGGACTTTTCAGTCTGTGCTAATTCTTTTCCTCTTTTGGCTTGGGAAAGGTTTCCTTTGAGCTGGGTTTTCTGACATTTTCAACTAAAGGAGTTGTTACGGTTTATATCTGGATGCCTTTCCCCACCCCTGCAAAGTCTCATGCTCGGAGGCAGGGCTTGTGGAAAGGTGACTGGATTATGGGCTGCTACAGCTGATGTGGTGTTGGGAAGTGGGATCTGGTCAGAAGAAGTGGGTCTCTGGGGTCATGACCCGGAAGGGTTTATTTCTTCTGGGCTCCTCCCTTCACTCTCCACTTCCTGTCAGCCATGATGTGAGCAGCTTTCCTTCCCCCACCCCCTCCACCATGCTGATTCCTGTTGCAGCCAGCTGACCATGGACTGAAATGTGGGCCAAAACAAACTCCTCCTCTTTTAAATTGCAGGTGGCAGGTGTACTGTCCCAGCAACAAGGAAAGTGACTGAGATGGGAGTCACAACTAAAACACTGAAGAGGGCTGGTGAGATGGCTCAGCGGTGTAAGGGCCTGCCTGGCAAACGTGAAGGCCCGAGTTCAACTCCCGGAACCCACATACAAAAAAAGGGCCGGTGATATCACTCAGCAGCACATGCGCCTGCTGACATGTGAGGTCCTGAGGTCGACCCCTGGTACCCACAAAAAAAAAAAAAAAAAAAAAGCACTGAAGAATTTTGTACATGTTCAACATTTCCATCACAGGGTAAGGGAAAAACTGCCTCCGTACCTCAAACGCACCTTATTGCTTCCAGTGGCAACAAAACTACATTTCCAGGGTCCAACCTGCTTGTAGTGTGAGAGATTTCTGGGTTTTATTTGCTTTTCACGGTGTAAGTTTTCTTTTTAGTTTCTTTTGTTGTTGTCGTTGTTGTTCTTAAAATCAGCACTGAGCTGTAATTTAATGGGAAACCAGAACTCTCCACCTGTGCGCGTGTGCACATGCACACACGAGCTGGAGCAGGAGGGTGGAGGGGGCGCCTTAATGCGACTTTATGGTGAGAACACCAGATTCCCTCTTTGCCTCAGACAGGGGCTGATGGAGCTCCCTGTGCCACCAGCGGTGGCCCTGTGTCCACATCCTCCGGCTCCTGAGTCCCAGTGACAGCGAGGGAGCACGGAAGCTATAGTTAAGGGCCAAGGGACCCAGGAAGAAAGATGAAAAGAGCGCACAGAACTGGGAAAAAACATCAACCCGGGAGAGACATGGGGGTCGCTCTGGATGGGCTTGAGGACTCTGGACCTTGGGGGACCAGGGTGTCTAAGACAGTGCCAGAAGCACAGAGGACGAGCTCAGAGGACAGGTGGCCGAGGTGGTCAAGCTCAGCCTGCGGCTCCTTTCCCTGGCAAGGTCAAGTGCACTGTGGTAGTTTGTTTGGTTTTCATATTATTCTTGGTTATTCTGAAAATACCCATCTGTGGTTTCCATTGTTTCTTTCTATGAGATTCTTCCCCATGGCTGTGTCTGTGGCTGTGATGTACTGGACACCATCATCTGCCACGTCCACCCTGCACAGCGGTTTGATGGGCCACGAAGATGTATCCACCCGGACCTGTGAGCACACCCTCACTCCTAGAAAGAGTCCTGGAAGATGTCGTTAGCTTGAGGATCTCAAAACAAGGTCACCTTGGATTAGAGGGAGCCTCCTGCCCAATGACAAGTAACCTTAGAGGCGGATGGGGAAGGGACACGCAGGAGAAGATGGCAGGAGATACAGGAGTGAAGCCATCATAAGCCAGGACCTCCGAGGACAGGACAGGAGGGCTGGGTCCTCCCTGGAGACGCTGGAGGGCCCTGGCCTGCTGACTCCTCAATTCTGGACTACTGGCCACCAGGATGGGGGAAGAATTAATCTGTCATGAGAAGCTGCACAGGGAATGTTCAGGAAGCTGCCAAGTTCGTGGTCGCAACACCACTGGCGGTGTATGGAGTCTGTCCTCAGGCATCCTGTGTGGCAGCTGTGGCCTTCAGCACCTGCAGTGAGACCTGGGCTGGCAGGGCTGTCCTCCACGGCCCTTCACTCCACATGGGCTCAGAGCCAGGAGCAGGGACACGGTGGGTTTTGCATCCAGCACCCTCCCCACCTGCTGTTGGTGACAGCCTTTCCATTATCCTCTGGGGATCACAACTCTTTCCCCTGAAATACGAAAGGCTGGGACTGCCCGGCCCCCTGTTCCTTCTTCTAGACGAAGTTGGGTCTGACCTAGGCCACTTCAGAGTCACTGGAGAGCTTTTTGGAGAAAAGGACCAGCCCTCCCCTCCCCTGCCCCACTGCACCACACCAAAGATCCAGCTCAGCTGTTTTTGGGGGTGCTCAGAGGACTGGCATTTAGTAGAGCTTCCCAAGTGACTCCAGAGTGGTTCAGGTTATGGGGTTCCTGCTCCCTGAAATCTCAAATCTGAGCATTGAGACAAAAATAAAACGATGAGACTCCTTGACTGCCCCAGGGAGCAGGCCACTTCCTCTTCCCAGAAAACCTGCAGCCCCAGCTTTCTGAAGCATCAGTGTCTCCCTATTCCTTAGGATTCATTTTTTTAATATGGCTCTAGGATATTTTTGCTGCTCAACCAACCATTTCTGAGCACTGCATCCAAGAAGTGGCAGGAAGGATGCTCAAAATTAAGCTTCTGTTTGTGCAGAATGAAGGATGGTCACTAATTAGTGCATCAGTAAAACCTTGCCATGGTGCTGAGTGCACAAAGAGCACAGAGGAGGAGAGAAGAAATGGTTCCTGGAGAGAAGACACAAGCAACTATACCACGGCTTTGGTGGCTTTAGGGTACCAGCCCTCTGCAAGGGTGAACTTAATGGTCTTCACATCCAGGAGGAACAGCCTTAACCAGAGAAAAGAACAAGTGCACTCTGCAGAAGAAGAGAATCAATCTCTCTGGGAGATCGGCTAGGACTCATTGTTGTGGAAATCCTGCTAGCTCAGACTCTGGCCGGGTTGTACCTCACCTTCCTCCTCTCCTTGAAGTCAGCAACTTCTAAATTCTCAGGGTGCATGAACAAGAGGACTCAGTCTGCAGGTGGGAGAGAGGTAAAGGGCTGCAAAGAAACAATTCTGAGAATATCAGAAGCACCCACACAGAAAAAAGAACATGATTTTTAAAAGTGTACAGAACTAATCTCTAATTGAAAATGGTCTCAGCCACACTGGTGTAAGAGTATGTGCTCTTGAGAAGGTTGTGTGTAGAGGAGAAAAGCACAGGGAATGTGTTCTTTCAAGGTTCTTACACAATTTACAAAGCAGCATAACATAACTAGAATATAAACTTTGCTTAATTAAAGATGCATTTTGTAAACCTTGGGGTGATGAACAATATTAAAGAAGAAGTATAAATATAATGATCCAATAGTGGAGATAAAATAAAATGGATAAATAATAATATAAATGCAGACAGAAAGAGAGGGGAAAAGGATAAACAACAGAGGGAACATTAAGAAAAAATGAGCAAAATGTTAGCTCTTACCATCAACATGAATAATTACATTAAATATAAATGGACTAAACACCATGATTAAAAGACAGGGATTATCAGATTGGATAAACAAGTGAAACTCAACTGTATGCTATCTATAAATGATAATATAAAGACACTGATTAAAAGTAAAAAGATCGGAAAGCTACAGCCATACAAATGCTAGTCAAAAGAAAGCCGAGGTGGCTGTATTAATGTCTGACCAAACAGACCTGAAAGCAAGAAATATTTCCAGGAAGTTCTGAGTCATACCTCATGACAAAGGGAGTGAGCCATCAAAAGGACATGATAATTTTAACTGTGCGTGCACCTAAAACAATGCTTCAAAAGATAGGAAGCAAAAGTTGGGAGAACCAAAATGAAAAACGGGCAAAGCCATAAGAGATTTCCGCACTCCTCTCTCAGTGAGCTAAGAGAACAGACAGTTAATAGGAATGGAGAGACCTGACCAACACTGCAGGCATCGAGAGAACCCTTTTGATTGTGGCTTAGGCAAAGATTACATAGATGTGATGCCAAAGGCACAATCATTAAAAGAAAGCATTAATAATCTCTATTTCATCAAAATTAAAATCTCTGCTCTTCTGTAGACACTTGCTGGGAGAAAATTGGAAAACATGGTCTGAGAAAGGACCTGCACCCAGAATATATAAAGTGCTCTCAAAGATCAATAATAAAGAAACAAATAACCAGTAAAACATGGGTGCTGTGCTGGAAAAAGACATTTCACCAAAGAAGCCACAGAGATGGAAATTAAACACACGGAGGGATCTGCAACATGGTCGTGAGGGTGGAACCTGCAACTCAGAGAAATCCCTCCTGCCATCTAGCAGAAGGGCTAAGCAAAATCAAACAACGTAAAAGGAAAACATCGAGTGCTGCAGGGAACACGGAACCCTGGGACACTGATCCACGGTGGGCAGGAATGCAGAGTCAAAGCCATGTTTAAAAGGAGTCTGCAGTGCCGTTATACAAACAGCAACCCCAGGAGAAATGAACACCTGTGCCCATGGAAACCCTTCTGTGAGTATTTATGGCTGCTCATTCTATAACACCAAAACCTCCCAACGTCCTCCGACCGGGAGGTGAGTAAAACTGTAGCGCATCCATGCAGTGGAATACGGTTCAGCATTAAAGAGGAGCCGACGATGGTGCAAAGTGAGTATCAGACCCATCTCCCAAGTGGAAAGACAGCCAACTCCAAGGCCGCAGACTGCACAAACCCATTTCCACGGCATTTTGCAAACGGCGAAAGTCCAGAGCAAAGACCAGATCAGCATTGCCAGGGGCTGGGGTAGAGGAAGGCGGTGGCCACAAGGGGCAGGGAGAGATTTTGATTATATTTTAATTGTGTAATGTTTACATGACCTTGTGCCTTTGTCACAACTTGGAACCATATACTTGAAAAGGGTGAATTTCACTGTCTAAAATTAGGCTGTAACAAACCTAACTTTTAAACATGATAAGCTTCTGTAAAATATTCCATCCATTCGACATTCCATTTATTCCATTAATTCAGTAATATTCTCCTCACTCCAATTAATACACCGCAGAGTCATTTTTATTAACCTTGCTCTTCATGACGATGGACATACGACATGATCTCTAAGACACCTGAAGAGTTCGCTTTCACCTCCGCTCACGGAGGTGCTATCCTGCCAGCAGAACTGAGCGCAGAGCTGCTCCTGGCTGACGCTCACCTCCGTGGGATTAAGCACTCAGTGGGGCTGAAACAAAGGAAGAAGAGGAAGAGGAAAAGTTCAAACACCACGGGCCGGGCCAGGCCAGGCGGTGAGTCGGGGGGAAGAGCTGAATAAACATACTCTCCAGAGGGTCGCAGCTGCTCAGCACCGGCACAAAAGGCAGTAGCGTGGAGATGTGCACCCAGGCGTGGCGATGCCCCTCTTTTAAGTGCAGTTAGGACCCTGACTATTTTTGCCAGATAAAGGAGATCTTTTATCTGAGCATCTCAGTGGACCTAAGAGAGTATCTGATAAAATTCTACTTGACTTCCAGCAAACCAGAAATAGAATCTTTAAAACAAAAAAAATTAACACATAAAAACTGTAAGTAGTTACAGAATAGAACGTGACATTTTGATATATGTACACATGTGGAAATTCTGATGTTCTCCCATTTAAAATGTTGACAGCTGAGCATTATTATTTATTTATTTTTTTTGGAAACACGGTGTGCACATACAGCCCTCGCCTGCAGGTGGTGCAGTTCTCGAACACCAGTAGGGAGGTCGGGGTGAGGGCAGAAACTACAAGCCAGGGCGTGATGGTTTATCTGAGTGGCTTCCAAGAAGCACAAATATCTCTCAGAAGAGGAAATTTGGCAAGTGCTTCGACTTGAGGGTCAGGAAGGGATGGATGGGGAGAAGGTGCCCGTGCATGTGTGTGCACATGTATGTCTGTATGTGTGTGTGGCTATGTACAGGTGTGTGGTGCCGTGTGCAGGGCACGGTGCCCGGCATGGTGGTGCAGGGCAGAGCGGGCAGGGCACGGCCCAGCTGAGGGACCTCTCCTCCCTACAACATGCTCCTCCTCCTCACGGCAGCCACAGCCCCGAAACCCTCAGCAGAATCCCACATCCCCCAGGTGCTGAAAGCCAAAGGTTTGGTTGATTGCTTGAATTTAATTCATTCGACGGCCAAGCCTGATCCGAAGCAAAGTGAAGCTGTACTCGGCCTTTATTCTCCTCCTCCCTGTGAAGACGCCTGTGTTTCATGCAGAATCACCAGCATGCAAGATTACAGGACAGCACTGCAGATGGGACAGGGGGTGTGAACAGTGTGACCATTTCATTTCAGATCACAGACCGTGGTCCTGTTTGGCACGGTCCCACCAGTGATGACACCACTCAACTCCCCAGGGCATCCACGCCTTGCATCCCTGTTCCACTGCCTCACTTGGCCCAATTCATCAGCTCCCAACACGAGGAGACCTTGCTTCTGCTACTTCAATCTTCAATCCTAGTGGAAGATTCTCTCCTTTTGATGGTCTGTGCTATTTATGGAAACCCCCAAGAACAATTATGTATTTTCCACACCCTGGCAAATTGCAAAATGTCTAGATCTGCAGTCAAAAATAAACATACAGTTGGTATTAAAAATTGGCCAGAGGCCTCAAGGATTCCAGAAATCAGCATTCAACTCTTGCAAAGGAGAAGTCAGAGATGGCCCTACCCATATATTTTTAAGGCATTACACATTCAAGCAAGGGTAGAGCAGGCTCCTTTTTGTAAGGTATCTTTTGGGGCTGACATTTTATTTGTGGAGGAATCAGAGCGGGGAGGGAACTGCTCTTTTGGGTGGTGAGAAATAAACGGCAAAAAACCATTTTGCAGATGAGTTACAGACCCTTGGACACTCAAACCAGGTGATCGGCACCTCAAAGCAATCACAAGAGAAGTCACTTAATCAAGGTGGCTCTGAGCCTGCATGGGGTGGCTTTGGACAGGCAGGGATCCTGTACCCCGTCACCTCCATCTCCCCACCATCCCTCCATGTTCCAGCTGGGTCCCAGATCCACTACACTGCTGCCCCCTGCCCCTGGGTGTGGATATCTGTAACAGAAGCTACAGTAAATCAAAAGTGCACACACACCCACACCCACGCACACGCATGGAATCTGAGCTTTCACTAAGAAAAGTCCACAACTTGCTTTCAAAAGCACATTCAGCTTCCTCACCTGATTATTATATCCCCTCCAGGACGCGAGGACCCGAGGAAGGGCTCTCCCTACAAAGAGGTTTCCTAGCCATTAAGTCAGTTTAGCACCAGAGGGAGGTACACTCAGAAGGGATTTCCAATGGTCACTTTACGTGCAAGGAAACCGAGCCCTGGAAAACGCAATCAAGAGTGAACAGCAGATTTCAAGCACAAGCTTCAGGATGTTTTGGTTTTTAAATAAAACAGTAGCCCCCACGCCGGGCACAGACCACCTCACAGGTCTACAACACAAACTTGCCCAGTTGGGGCTGGGAAGCGGCTTCCTCAAGGGAAGCAGATTTCTCTGCAATCTCAGACGGTGCGTAATGACTTCTGAAAAGCAAGCCCTACTTTTTAACATGAATTGGCAACTTGTCTCTCCCGATGCATTTCCAACCCAGCCTGGAGCTCTAGCAGGAAGGAGATCGTGGTTTGCGTCCGGGGTGGATTTGAGATTTCTCTGCGCACTCAGAGCCCCGGGCTGTGCCCAGCCCGCCCTGCACCCCGAAGGCGCAGGACACACGCGCACACCTGGCCTTAACCGGGACCCAAGACCCTAGCCAGCGCGCGGCGGCAGCAAGGCGACGCTGCTTTCTCCGCTGCCTGACCGCACCCTGGGACTTGGGCAGCTGCTGCGGGCCCAGCCGCTGTCTCCGCGGGGAGGGCGCCCAGGGCCAGCTGCTCCTGCGGCTCGGCGGGGACCGCCTCTCCCGCCCCGCCCCCCAGGCACAGCATCGGAACGGTCGTGCTGATGACAACAGGACCTTTGGGGGACCCTGTGGGCGACCTAATTCAGCTCCTGCGCGTGCAACCCTCAAACCCAAGGCAGAGTCATCATCCTTGCGGTTTAGACGAGGCGACCGAGGGAAAAGCCCTCCGGGACACAGCTGAGGGAAGCCCTTTCTGGGCACAAAACGCACACTGGCCTCTCCTCGCGCGCCCCTAAACACACCGGACCTCATCTGGGAACCTGGGGAAGAGTCCCGGGTTCCTGCCAACCAACCCTGCGGTCCCGGCGAGGGGTGCGAAGAACCAGCGTGGGTTCTCGGGATCCGGTGGCTGCGGAAAGGGGATGCCGAAGGCCGGGTCTGCGTCCTGGATCCAAAGCCGCCTAGTCTGAGCTGGGGATGGGGCGCGCACAGCAGGGAGGAAAGGGGTGCAGGATCATGCAACACAGCTCCCCGGCGTGACGGTGCGGGCCCAGTGGGCGCCTGGCACTCAGGATCCGGACGGCACCCAGCGCCCAGCCACGCCCCCTCCTCGCCCGCAGCAGCCCTAGTCTGGGGTGCCCTGGGGTGGGCTTTGAGGATCCGCACCTAACTTCCCCAGCCTCGGGCCCACCAGTCCTGCCTTCCGGGAAGGGGCAGCCTGCCTCGCGGAGCCACGCTGAGTGGACACGGCCTCGCCGCGGTGCCCTCCGCCGCCGGGTGTGGGGTCCTCTACGTGCCTGCTTTTGGGAGCTCTCTGCTCCCGCTTTTGGGGTCCCCTCCGCTGGATGTGGGGTCCCCTCCGCCCCGGCTTTGGGGTCCCCTCCGCGCCCGCGCCCCGTTTTACCTCTGCCCAGCAGCGCGCCCAGCACCAGGCTCAGCGCCCCGCACAGCGGCGCGGCCGGCCCGGGGGCCGCGCCCTCGGAGCGCATCCTGCCGCCGTCACGCCGTCCGCCGCCGACCGGGGCTGCCCCGCCCGCCCGCGGCTGCCGCCGGCCGCCCCATGCCCGGCCCCGGCCGCAATCCGGCCGCTGCGTCTCCGCGTCCGCGCCCGGGACAACTTTTCTCCAGCGCCGCCGCGGCCGCCGGTCCCGCCCACCGGGAGGCCCCGCCTACCGGGAGGCCCCGCCCACCGAGGCGCCGCCCCGCCCCCGAGGCTGGAAACCGTGGAGCGCGGGGCGGCGGCGCGGGCGGGGACCTCGAGTCCACCCTGCAGCGCCCCCTCCGCAGGCTCCCGCCCTCGCCCTGCTCACGTCCGGGTCGGTTCTGCCCAGGGCCCGCGACCCACGACGCGGCTGGACCCGCGGTCCCCGCCTCCCCGGTGGTCACCGAGGGGCCCGGGGGTCCCTGCCCCTGCGCAACTTCCGGCTGCTTAAGGGTCCGGACCCGGGACACCTGCTTTTAAGTCGCCCCGGCGGCCGCGGTACGGTCTCCTGTCACTCCGCGGGAAAGCGCGTGCCAAGCGGGGACACGCGAGTGAGCATCGCGCGTGGGGACGCGCGGGGCTCTGGGTTCCCTGGTGGGGCGGGGCTTCCCTGCACCGCCTTTATCCTGTGGGTGCGCATCCCGCCGCGGGCTTTATTAACCATTCAGAGTTAAAAAATGAGCTCCCACCCGCACGCGCGCGCACTCACTTGTGCACACACGCACGCTGACACGCGCGCACACACACGCACGCGCGACCCAGATTCCGCGGCGGGATCACGCGAGGACGCTCCAGGCCGGCGCTGTCTGCTTCTCCCTGTGCTCCTCTCCCGCCTCGCGGGACCCACCCGCGTCCGCGGCGACCGACGCTCGGCTTCCCGCGCGGGGGTCGGGCCAGGAGCGGCGGGCGATTCCTCGCGTCCGCACTGGAAGGCAGCGCGGTTCCTTAGCCCGGCGGCGGCGCCTGGGGTCCCCTCCCTCGGCCCCTCGCACCCAGCTGGCGACTCTACTTCCGAAAAATCGGTCACCAACCCGCCACGAAGGACTTTCCAACAAAAGGAAAACCCCGGGACTGCTGGCGAGGGAGCGTGGGGTGTAAGATCCCAGCGACGCAGCCTCGGGGACCCCAGCTGAGCGAGGGAGACGGGGTGGGGCCCGGGCTCTGGAGGGCGCCCCCGGCAGGGCTGGTTGGGGATCCCGGGTCTGGCGGCGGAGAAGGCGCCCGCTGGCCTCCGCGTGGGGCGCAAGCAGCCCGGAAACCAGGGGGCCGAGAAGGAAACTGCGAACGGGCTCCCACGGGCTGGGTGGAGGCGACTTCACTTTTTAAGTGGCTCCTGCTGCTATGTAATTGCCCAGCTCCTCGGATCCTGCCGCGGGTGTAGACGCGTCCTCCGTAGCGGTGCTAAGTAGACTCGGGTTTCTGAAGGAGGCCCGTTTTCTTCTCCTGGTTTTCGGTCCGAGTCACTGAAGAGTAAGTAGTTTTCATGGAAATGCTCCTAGCCTCCCGCAGTCAGGGAGATCTACGCGTCCCATTATTTCTGACTAAGGGATTGGGGTCTGCTTCGTTTTCCCTCCCTCTTGTCCCACAGTAGGAACAAGAAATAAAAGCTCCCAAAGGGGCTCTACAGTCCTCGCAGGCAGCTGCCCTCCTCGCCGTCTTTCCTCTTGGCGCGGAACATTGCCTTCCCTACTGCAAAGCCCAGGGCAGCTCCTGGACTGAGGACTCCGTGGTGCAAACAGTCCAAACAGGAGGAAACCGCAGAAATCACAGCACAACGCACCGCGGTTCGAAACGAGGAGAGAATTTTACAAAAGAGCAGGAGAGCCCCGATCCGGCGAGCCCCACGGTCTCCTCTATGTTCTGCTGCATGGGGAGGGCACTGCCCTCTTCAGCATCCCTGGCCTCCGATGTCATTGGCCTCCTGGTCCCTCCAGAAGGTGCCAGAGAGACCCAGGAAACAGGAATTTCCTTCTGCAGACATCAGTCGAGGACCTCATTTAATCCATCGAGGGACCCTGTAGCAGTCAGTTAACCACCCAAATCCAGCAGACAAACGACAGCTGATGTGGTCGATTTATCTTTGTTGAGTAAATCCACAAAAATGGAAGTGTGAACCTGAAGGATCACAGGCCACTAAAGTTTCCTGTATTTATTTATTTTTTAAAGTCATGTTATTACTTAACCTCCAGATCACTACTAATTCCTTAGCTTAAATGACTTCCAGGTGCTCTTCTGAGTTTCATAGGGAACATCAGAGAAGGGGGATCCCCTCAAAGGCTGTTGCTGGGCTCCCCGTAGACGCGGGCACATGGAGACAATCAGGGAGATTTATAGTGAGGAGAGTCAGGGAGAGAGGACAGCCGCTTTCCACATGCGCCCAGGGCCACCTCAGACTCTCCGTGGTTGGTGCTGAAGTTCCAGTTGTGAGCCTTGCATCAAATGAAAGGTGGAACTTGCTATTTGTCTCGGGCATTTCTCAGGCAGGGGACCCGCGTGAATGTGTCACCAAGACACGGATGAGGAGGGCGGCACTCGGGCCTCACTGAGCAGTGAGTGCAGCAGGTAAAGGTCCTAAACTCATGGGTCTTACGTTCTAGTGGAGAAGAAAGAATAAAGAAATACGCAAGTGAACACCTCCTAGGAGACAGAGGTGTGTGTTGTGCGTGAAAGGGAAGCGGGCAAGGGGAGAGTTTGACTTGGGGTGCAGGTTTAGGGGCCATGGGTGCAGGGAGGGAAACCAGGTGGATTTCTGGAAGAAAAGCTTCTCAGGCCCAGGGAGCCAAAAGCACAAAGGCCAGGAGCCTGGGCTCTCATTGTCCTTTCAGATGTCGCTTGTGGCCTGCAGGGGGCAGCAGAGGAACCTGAGGTCCAGTTAGGAGCCCACAGCTGTCATCCAGGAGTGCTGAGGCTGAGACCAGAGCAGAGAATGCAGTTAAGTGACCTGGACCAGCTAATGATGCTGCTCAAGGTGGCACACGCAGGGCCTGCTGATGGATTGGTGTGGACCCTGGAGAGGAAGCGGGTGACTGGGAGCTGGGCATCTGGGGTGCCCTCTGCGCAGGTGGGGCAGGCTGGGGCTGTAAGCAGCCCTGGCACAGGAGGGAATGGAGGCTCAGAGAACAGTTATGTCACTTGTTAGCATGTGGCAGGGAAGATGCTTAGATTCAACTGTCAGAAGCAGCTGCATGGCCCCTACCTGAGTTAGAATCAGGGCTGCATGGGCATGAGCCATAGCCCTTCTTTCAGCAGAGCCCAGGGGCTCGGGCTGGCTGGGCGGGGGTGGTGAGGAGGGAAGCATGGAGCCGGGCCCTCCCTCCCTCCCCACATCAGGTGATAAACATTCCAGCCTTGCACCATCCGATGAGAACGCAGCTATCTAGGGAGCATTCTTTCGAGACCACGCACTTGTTTACTTGCTGATTTCCCAGCTCCGTGGAAGACGATGTCTGACCTGCCCAGCTCTGTGTTCCCACCCGTTCTGCGCTGTGTGCTCAAAGATAAACCCTCATCCAATGCAGAAACACCACGAATCCGTAGTTTATTGGCCCCATTTGACTAATGAGGAACCCGAGACTCACACGTTTTGTCTTTAGCTCACTTATTCAGCGATGGTAATGATGACAATAACTATTAGCATTTATTAGGCACTTGTTAATTGCCAAATAATTCTGTTAGCCACACTAGGAATACATATGCTTGTTATCTCCAGCTTACAGGCGGGAAGACGGATGCCCGAGGGGTGAAATGGCTTTTTCAAGGTCACACGGCCGGGAAGGGTGGAACTGTGCTGCAGTGTGGGCAGCCTGGCCTCAGAGATGTTCAGAGATGTCACCAGGCTGGTCTGGCTGCAGGTCTGTGTGCAGGCATAGTCAAGTCTGTCCATTCCCTACACCAGGTGTCTGGGGAACCCTCATCAGGTCTCACTTGCTAGGCCACCTTGGGGCCTGGTGGCATTTGCTAGACTCTCCTATTCAGCAAAAACACTGAAAAATGGATATTCCATATTCCACTGAACTCTGCAGATGAGCCCAGCTCCCAGCCCCTGTGCTGCTCCAGTGCCTCTGCTTCAACTCAGCCTCTGTGGGTTTATTGTCTCAGGAGGGGACATGGGCCCAGCTTCTCTGGGCAAGGTGCCTGATGCAGGTGCCTACGGCCTGTGAGAACAGCTATAAGACTAATACTCAGATGCCCATGTCTGATCCTCATCTCATTTCCCATTAGTGCCTGCCCTACTCCTTTCACCTTTGTGGGCAGAAGCCAGAGTAGATTTCATCCTTCTACTAGGGTTCAAGGTCAGAAAATGATGCCATACTATAGGATCTGGGTTAATAAAGCTTCAGATTAGACTGATAATGAACGTATCACATTGACTTCCCTTGAACTGTATTTGCTATGCCAACACCACCACTGTCGTCATCATCATCACCATCATCATCACCATCACCACTGTCACCTCCATCATCACCATAACCATTATCACTATCATCTCCATCATCATCATTATCACCATCACCACCATTACCATCATCACCACTGCTATCACCATCATCATCACCACTATCACCATCACCACCACCACCACCACCATCACCATCATTACCACCACCATCACCATCATTACCATCATCACCACCACCGTCATCATCATCACCATCATCGCTACCATCACCACCACCATCATCACCATCTCCGACATTCACAGATTCCTTACACTGTGCCCAACGCTGTTTTAAGTAATTTGAAGGCATTAACTAATGTTTTCCTCACAATAATCCTACAGCAGTATTTTTCTTCCCCAGCTCATTTACAGACAATGTAAGTGAGATGCAGAGTTTAGGCAAATTGTCTGAAGTCACAGAGCCAGAAATTGGCAGAGCTGGGATTCAGTCACAGCACTCTGGCTGTAGAGCCCCTGCTCTAACCAAACAATTCTACGACGTTGCTGTGTGTACAGAGTCCCTGGAGAACTTGTTAAAATGTTGATTCTGAGTCAGCAGACTGGGTGGGGACCTCCTGCTCCGCATTTCTCAAAGCCTATAGTGGACATTAATGCTGGGGCCCCGAGGACCATTCTTTGAGCAGCACTTTCCTAAATCATTGCCCTCTTCTGTTTCCTACATACTTAGCCACTGTCATTCATCCAAACTACAGTTTCCTGAACATTCCGCAGTTACTCTTTGCTGCTTAGCAGCGTGAGGAGATCATCAGCACGCTGGGTGTGGCCCTCATCCCAGACGCAGCCAGTTAGGAGGGCTTATTTAATACCTGGGTGTCAGTGAGCCCGATGCTTGCAGGGTGCTGGCAGGGGCTGGCCTCCATCAAGGTGGAGGCCACCCCATCATCGGGGGCCCTGAGGGACTTCAGGAGCACCTTCCTCAGTCAAACAGCAGTGGGCCCCAAACACTGACCAAGGGATTAATGTTGGCTGTTTTAAGCCACTGGAATTTGGGGCTCTTGTTATTTGTAACCCACTCTTACCAAAACACCCAGGACGTACATCATTGCACGTCACTCACGCAGCTGTATCCCTTTCCCTTCAGTGGTCAAGTCCCAGCTGCAGGAATGAGATGGTCTCCATGGTGAGCCAACTCTTAATTCATAACTCATAAGTGCTCCTGGGTAAGTCCTGTGGGCCAGGCCCATACCTTCAGACCCCACCGGGGAGCAGTGTGTCCCCATAGCCACCACCAAAGAAGCAGTCACATGAGACAAACTCCAACATCTTTGGTGTCAAACTGCGGTGTGCGCCACTATTATGCTGACTTCATCCCCTCCACTCCTAAGCTTTGGTTCTGCTTTCTCCATTTTATAGTCATTGCTCGTAAGGAATAAAATTTTGAGTTTTCATAATAAATAATTCAAACTCATCCATCACGACAATATACAATGCAACTCTAAGCTGCCATATTAATCAGTCGCCCCCTCCTGGATGACGGCAATCAGCATCCTCAGCCACAGCACCACGGTGGTTGGCCCAGGCGGGCGTTGGTAACTGTGACATAGGACCATTCACCTTTGTCAAGCTCAGAGAATGCCAGTAAACACAGGAGCTTCATGGTTCAACCTACAACCTCGCTCTTCACTGTCCTTGCAACGCTCTGATATCCTGCTAAACAGGATTGAGCTTCAGATGGGAATCTTGCTGCCTGGCACTTGGAACAATGGAAGCCAGTGCCCTTAGCTCATGGGAGAACAGGTCCTGCTCCAAATCCCCGCCAGCCTGCAGATGGTTACAGGGTCAACAGCGCCCCCTGGTGTAGCTTGTAGGGAAAATTAGGAAAAGCTCAGATTTTGGGGTCTGAGCAGAATGACAAACAAATCAGAAGTTGTCACAAAATTCAGCAGTGCCTCGCCCTTTCTCCTGGAGAGGCAGTGCTGATCACTAGCGACCCCCTTCTCTCCACTTGTGAGTGACAGTTGGGTCCAACCTGGGTGGCCCATGTTTGAAATGCTTCTCAAGATGGTTACCGGACTTGGACCCCAGGGGGCTAACATTTGATCTCATGGAAAGTTCCAGAGATTAAACTTCAGGCTAGCTAGGACCAGGAGCAAGGTCAGCAAGGAAGAAGTGGAGTTCTTTACCTGCCTGCCCACGGCCAAAGGCGGTCAGCATGTGTTGTGTAGGTGGCCACACTATTTATTGAAGGACTCAGATGCCACTGTGTTAGGCATAGCTCACTCAGGGAGGCAACACCTCCATGAAGAGAGGATTAATTTTAGGGAGAGACCTTTTACAATCTAGGGAGAAGCCACAGAAGTGAGAACCAGAAGGGGGCGTCAGAGGATAAGCGACAGTCACGACCCAGGTTCCCTGAAACCCAGGCATGTGACTCTGGACATCACAGTGGTGATGAGGTGTCACCTCTTTATCTGTTGGATAAAAGGACTATTATCCAAAAGGTAGAAGATAAGTGTAGGTGAGGATGTGGAGAAAAGAGAAGCCTTGTACAAGGTATGATGAGAAATGCGGTGGATGTTTACATTGAAAAACGTTTATTACACTAAAAGATGCACTGCCATTAATGGCTCTCAAAATTACCCGTCCTCACTCCCATGTCGCTTCAGACACACTCATCCCATCATTCTTGCCACTTTCTGAAGCATTCCGGAAGTCCTTTCTTGTGTGTGTCTTTAGTTGTGCTGTTACGCTGTCTCGATGTCCCCCATTATTTGAAAATGTTCAACTTTGATGGTCATTTTGGCTTTGGGGAAGAACCAGAATTCACACAGCACCAGATCTGGTGAATAAGGTGGATAAAGACACAGTGTCATGATGTTTTTATTTGTCAGAATTTTCTGTAGACATTTTGAATTTATTCAGGATGTGGAGGCAGCCACAGAAAGACACTGACAAACAGGGACTTCCAGAACTGTATCAGAAAGTGGCAGGGATGATGGGAAGTGTGTTTGAAGTGGGGGGAGGATTTTGAGAATGGCACTGTGTCTTGTACTGCAACACATTTTTAAATTTTTCTTTGGACATTCACCTTATCTTTTGATCACACCTTACACACTCTCACTGGGGTTGTGAATTGGCACAGCTACCGTGGAAAACAGTGTGGCGGGTCCTCAAGGACAGAGAGATGGAAACATCACAGTCCCACCACTGGCTGGGCACCCAAAGGACAGGAAACCAGTGTCTCAAAGGGGCATCTGGACTCTGTGTTTACTGCAACATTAATACCATAGCAAAGATGCAGAAGTGACCTTAGTGCTCATCAGAGGGTAAGAGGGTAATGAACATGTGCACACACATGATGGAATAGTATTCAGCCTTTAAAAAGGACATCCTTCATTTGTAACAACGTGGATAAACTCAGAAGAAATCATTCTAAGTAAAACTAGCCAGTTGCAGAGAGACAACTCTTCATGATTTCACGTATATGTGAAATCCAAAAGACATAAACTCACAGAAGCAGAGCAGCACAGTGGTTGCCAGAGGTCAGGCTGGGAGTGGGATTGGGCATACATTGGTCATGGGATACAAGATTTCAGTTGGGAGGAATGAGGTCAGGAGGTCCGTTACACAACACGGTGACATAGTTGATAAACATATGTTGAACCCTTAAAAACTGCTGAGAGTCGATTTGCAATATTCTTACCTCCAACACACACACTAGTCAGTGATCATGGTTATGACAATTAGCTTTGTTTAGTCATTCTGCAACACATACACGTACCAAAACACTCTACTGCGCACTACAAACATATTCGACTTTTGTCAATTTAAATAAATTTTAAGAACAAGCAGAATGAGATGTAAAAAACAAACATAAGGCAAAGAGTAATTACAGGATGCTAAATAGACTTCGAACAAAGAATATAACCAGGCACTCAGCCCTGTCATATTCAATCATGTTAAGAGTGTCAATAAAATAGAAAGATATCATTGTAAAAATATATATGTACTTAATAACAAAGGTCAAATTACATCAAGCAAAAATGGATCAAAATTAAGGAGTGATATCAATACCAGAATAATTATTGCAACTTAAGCATTCCTTCATTAGCAATTGAAAAAACAAGTATCCATGTATCTATCATGTAACCTATTATCTATTTATCAACTATCGACATATCTATCATCTACCTGCCTATGACCTAATCTATTATTTATTACCCATCATTTATCGACATATCTGCTATCTATCTCTCAGCTACACACATGTGGCTATCATTTATCTCCTGATCAGCAGACACAGGTGACCTGAACATTATCAATGACCTTGGCCCAGTTGGTGATTCTAGAACACCACACCTGAGAACTGCAGAATGCACGTATTTTCAAGGGTACGTGGTGTACCTCCAGCATAGACCATTCAGTGAACAATAGATCTGGCACGAATAAATTTAAAATGATTAATATCATCTAAGATATACTATCTGACCAGAAATGGGAAAAAATTAGAAATCAGTAGCAATAACATGCCTGGAAAAAACCCAAATATTTAGAAGTCAATTAACTTCTCACTAACTCGTGAGTAAAGAAAAATCACAAGGAAAATGAGAAATTATTTCTAGCTGAATGAAAATAAAACCATAAAATAAATAAATAAAACCGTAGAAACCACTTGTGGAATGTGGCTAAGAAAAGTGTTAAGGATGAAATTTATAGCTTTAAGCATTTATAGTGGAATAGAAGAGCCAAAATCATGTTTCAAAGTTCCACTTTAAGGAGATGATGGGTGGCCCGGCATGATGGCACACACCCGTAGTCGCAGCACTCGGGAGGCTGAGGCAGGAGGATTGTTGCAAGTTCAAGGCCAGCCTGGGCTAAATGGTGACTTCAGGACCAGCCTGAACTACAGAGCAAGACTCTGTCTCAAGAAACCAAAACAAAAAACAACAACAAAAAAAAAACCCCAAGAAGATGATAGAAACAGTAAAACACATAGAAGGAAGGAAATAAGGGGAGGGAGATGGTGGGGGGAGAGAGAAAGCCTGAGTCATTTTTGGTTCTGCTTTTATTTTTAAAAATATCAATATTTATAAAACCCTAGGTAGGCTGATGAAGAAAAAAATGGAAAATATGATTTACTATATCAGAAATGAACAAAGGGGTGTCCTTACTTCCAGACATTTAAAAGAAGTATATTATGATTTAAGAAAAGAAAAGCCTGTTTTATCTCCCCGCCTGTAGATCTCCGCCCACGCCAGAGCTGAGGCTTCAGCCTTCTTCCACGGCGCCCGGCGTCTCAGGGTGGGAAGCTTGGGCCGCCAGGTCCAGGGTGACCTGATCACCTTTGAACTTGGCCCTGAGCTCTGAATCGGCTCTGCCGCTGTTCACCTTGTCCAGCCACTCCTTCCCGAGTCCCGGCCCTGGCTGCTGGTCGCGTCCCTCGCGTGCAGGGCTCCGAGCGCAGGGCGGCTGCGGTCAGCGCCGGGGTCACTGCAGCCGGGTCCCCCCTCCCGGGCCCCACCCTCGGCGCCTCCCTTAACCCCGAGGCCCTCCGCGCCTCTGCAGGAAAACGGTCCCCGTGCTGCCTCACGGCTCTCCTTCCTCTGGGCCTAGCTGAGAGAGGACAGGACGTAAGCACTTTGAACCTGCGCCACGGAGAGCCGGCTCGAGGACAAAGCAGGCCTGGCAGCTCCTTGCCTCCATCTCCACGGATCGGCCCCTTGGGGCTCACACGGGAAGAAGCGCGCAACCCCGAGCGCCTCGGGACTGACTGACTCGCTACTGCTCCAAGGCTCGCCCGGCCCGTAGCGATGTCCATGCTGCATTCCTTGTCATGGCGAGATGTGACTCTGGTCTGCGGTCTCCGTGGTCCTCCTGTTCCTCGAGACGCTTCACATGCCCACCCTTTGTCCAGAAAGGACCTGGGCACCGGCCCAGTCCTCAGTTCCAAAAGCCTCCGCTGGACAGGGCTCCCTCTACGACTGAAGGTGAGCAGGGGGCCCGCATTCCAGGTGCCTGGTCCACTGGTGCTGTCCAAGGACGAGGAATCTGTACTCCTGATCGTCTAGGATTCCCCCAGGTTGCTCATGCAAAGACCGAACAAAACGGGCAATCGGTGTGGGGGCTCCACACCGCAGGTGGGTTGAACAGCCTCCTCCAAAAACGCACACCATGGCAGCCCCGCACGAGGCTGTCTGCCTGCAGGTGTCCAGGGCCTCGGAACCATCTGTGCAGTCTAGGTGTGGAGGAGAACCACCTTATCATAAAGGCAGGCTCAGGGCAGCACAGGGAGGGCACCCCCGCCGGGCCCCGGACCCCAGACGCCAGCTCGGGAGCAGCCCTGCCGCGGATCTCTACAAGGGTGCTGCCGGCTTCCTGCACAGCCTCCCTCGGGGTTGTCTGAGGATTAAATAAAACACTCGGTGCCAAAGCTCCCAAGGTTCCCTTCCTTCACAGCGACTTATTTGCTCGACTCGTAAGACATGCCAGAGTGTGAAGCACATTCGATTTCACAGGAAAACTAAAACCTGAGTACTTTTCATCACAAATACATTGGAAGGGATTTTAAAGCGACTTTGTAAGGAAAAATATAGATTGTTAGTTCTGTAAATCAAATATACTCTATATTGCAATGGGATAGGATACAGCTCTGGATATAAAGTAATAGCCCTTCAGCCCTGCAAATAAATCATAAAATTATATAGCTAAAATATATTAACAGCAGCAAATACTGGCACATGGAGAAGAAACATCACAGGTGGTTTGGTAAACGGCTTCTTGCACTTTGAGAGTTTTACAGTTAAAGCAATGCCATGTCTGTAGAGTGGGCAGTCCCGAGGACCAAACAAGCCACAGTATGCAATAAATGAAGTTAGAATGAGCTCCTGTTCTCTACTTGCAGGCAAAGCAAATCAAGCAACAATGATAACAACAAAAATCCCCATAAATTTGACTGAATTCCCACCCAGGTTGCCACAGTCTATGTAGTGAAATCAATATTTCAGTAAAAAGCAATAACAATATACAGAGGGGAGAAGAACGCATCCCAAGCACACTCGTACATGCAGTAAAAACAAATATTTCCCTGACTGTTGGTAGAATAATAAACAGCACGGAAAAAAGTTTTAAAAAGAATTCTGATCTAAGCCAACATGAGTCCTGGTCCAAGAGTTGCTGTAAGTCTCATTTCTTGTTGAGCTAGGGGTTGTAGAAATTTACATCCAGTGGTCGAGTAAATAGATGTCTTCTAGACAGCGGGTCATGAGTGGCCAATGGCAGGGCTGTGTTGGCTGGGACAGCGTCTCACAGGTGGAGTCCCACAGGGCCGCTCTTGCCTGCCTTCCTCTCCTCTCTACACTAGTGGTCAGGATGGCCTGGCTTGGAGGTCACCCGAAATACCTGTTGAATGAATACAAGTGAATTGAGTGGATGGATGAGTGAATAAGAGGGGACATTCTCCAGTGTCTGCAGCAGGTTTGGGGGAAAGACAGGGGATCAATGAAAAAGCAGTAATGTGGTAGCTCTGAGTGGTAGATTTTCAGGTGACTTGCATGATGCCTGGTAAGCGCCTGTGTCTCTGCATTTCCCGCCTCCCCTCCCTGTTCTCTTCACCCTTCTTTAGTGTTTCCACCTTGGGCCCAGAGCTAATGCTCCCAAATTCTGTTTCTCCATGAGCAGAATAGGGAGAACCCCATTTCCCAGCTGTGAGGGGTGGGGGAGGATGAACAGAGTTAGTACACTTGGGGACATCGGAATGTGACCAGCACACAGACATCTGCAGTGTCTTCAATAAGCAGCCCCCGCTCCGAGTTCCTTCCGCAGCGTCCCAAGGCCAGCACTATTGTCTCTGCTGTCACCTGAACAGACAATGAGAAGTGTCACTAGAGTTCAAGGTCCCCATCTCCCATGGAAATCTGAGCGAGAGAGAAAGGGTTTTCTTCACATCCAGAGAAAGGAATTTTATAGTTGAGAGGTGTATATTTGTACTTCCTTTTGGCAAGATAACTAACTTTTCTTTGCCTCGGCTTCTGACTATAAAATATAGCTATTCATGCCTACCTGTATTTGGAACTTAAAAAAAAGACAATACAACCTAGTGGTTAGCAGCACCTGGTTCAGAGTGACCTTTTCCTCTGTTTCACATCAAATCTGCAAAATGCAGATGACAGAATGTATTCTAAGGATTGTAGTAATTGTAATAATCCAAGAAAATACTAAATATTAGTATCTAATATAGTGCTTACTTATAGCCATTGCTCAGGAACCCTTCTAACCATTACTGTTACTTGAAATTAGGTTAGAGTAATCATGTCACCTTCTTAAACTGCAGGAGACAAAAGATTGATTGAAAATCATTTAAGCAAAATTAGAAAATTCATTGATTCCTATACTAGGAGGATCCAGGACCAGGACCTCCGGAACTTCAGGCCGCTGGCATCCGGGTGCTGGCTCCGTGCTGTCCAAGTCTCCCTGTCAATCTCTGTCACATTTGCAGTGTGGCTCAAGCAGGAAACGGGGACTGCAAGAAGCTGCACTGAATCAGGAATCAGCGGGTGAGCAGATCCAGTCTCACCGAGCTCCAGCCCCTCTGTCAGGGCCACACAGGCAGCGTCTGAGTTGGGAGCCGAGGTTGCCCTCCTGAGTTTGAAGCCTGCCTGAGATAACTCAGAGTCTCATTTCCTTTATCTGTGAAACAGACAGGACCACAGCCCGTCACTGTGGATGAAAAGGAACAATGCAAGAACCATACTTAGATCCACTGTGATATATCATTTTACTCCCACTAACATGGCTATTACCAAATTATGGAAAATAAGCATTGATAACAGTATGGCAAAATTAGAATTCCTGCAAGTCACTGCAGAGAACATAAAGGAAACAAGGAAATAGATTTTTTTTGCAAATGGGAAGGGGACCAAGAAATGGAGGGTGGGGGGAGGGGGGAGGGGAAGGGGATATAGAAAGAATTAAGATCTGTCATGTACACGTCCCAACTCCGCATGATGAGGGAGATCATTCTGTATCACAAACATGAAGTTAAAAACATAAGGGAAAAGTGTCTTAGTTGCCTATATCATTGCTGGGACAAACACCCAACACCCACAAGTTAAAGGAGGAAAGGTTTATTTCAACTCACAGTTTGTAGGGGTTTCAGTTCATAGTCAGCTGGCTCCAAGGCAGGGCAGCAAGGCAGAGGGCCATCACAGAGGAGAAACAGTCCACGGCATGGTAGGCAGGAAGCAGCGAGTAGCAGCTCTGAGCCTCCCTTTCCCTTTATATTCCATCCATGCTACAAGCCTATTGGATGGTGCCACCCGCATCCACGGGGGGCTTCACATTACCCCCACCCAGAAGTATGCTAAGCCAATCAGTGGGCTAATCCAATTATTACTCACCCTGAAATCATATTACATACCCTAGGGATTAAAAACAGTTAAGATACATTGAGTATGTGAACCTACTCCCTAAGATGAATGGCAACCTTATGTACTGCAAACATGTGCTATAAAAAAATTTAAAAACAGTACAGTCATTGCGGCCAACAAGTGTGGTAGATTCTCAACAAGGTCAATGTAGGAATTCCATACAGTCTAGCAATATATATCTAGGGGTACACTCCCCCAAAATGAAGAGGGGCATTCATAAAACTATCTCTCATACACTCACGCACACACATACAAGGCAGCACTATTCATAAACAGCCGAAGGTAGAAACAACCAAGTTGTCTGTCACTGAATGAGTGGATTAATGGGTACAGTGGGGTTTTTTTGGGGGGGGAATGATGTTAATGCTTTGGAACTAGATGTGAGGGTAAACATCATGCATGTTACTTGACTAGAAAATGGTTTACTAGAAAGTGGTTCATTTTATGTTACATGACTTTCACCATGTAAAATTAAATAAAAATTAACTAGCAAGGAGCTAAAATAAAAATTTCTTAGCAACGATCTAGATGCATAATGAAAGCCAACAATGCTGGTCGCTGTGTTGCCCTCCTCCTCCTCTCCCTCCCCTTCCCTCTCCCCCTCTCCTCCCCTCCCCCTTGTCTCCCTCCTCCTCCTCCTCCTCCTGCAGATTATCCTTCTGTCCATTCCACCTCATTTCTCCATTCTGAATGTGCACACTCTCACGGTGCCCCATCAGTCAGCATCCCCACACGGGTCAGGTGGTGGAGTATTATTCTTCAGTGAGAAATCCACGCAGAAAAGAGTGGGCAAGATGCTGCATCCGTGGATGGACGTGGATTGTGTCCTCCTTCCATGAATAGAGCTGCTAGAGTGCGTGTGTACACTTTTCCTGCTCTCCTTACTTCGTGCCATGTGCTTCAATAACACATGTGATTTGAGTACCTGAATTTGTTCTGTGGCCCTTTCTGGCTCATGCCCTCTGGATAGCTTGGTTGGCAGTGTGTTTGGAGGTGACCACTGCACTATATAAATTCCCACAAGACAATTCTATTTCTGATCTTTCCTTCCAGGAAAGACATGGCTATGGGGAAAGGGCCTGTTGACTGGCTGTAAATAATGGGGAAAATCGATAGCTCAAGTCTGGTTGTTGTCAGTAAGGGCTCCACAAGGAAAGGTCAGGAGCGACGTCCATGTTAGACCTTTGCCGCTCTGGTTAACAGTCCAGCTCTGATGGTCCCCAGGTGCAGGGACCAGGGCATGCCTGGCTCCCAGAAAAACAGGAAAATGCTCACCATGTGTTCTTGGTGCAGGCCAGAGCCTCCTGCAAAGCCTCTGTGTGCAAGTAGCAGATGCTCACATGCACACTGTGCAGACTGGCAGCTATGCACAGGCTGCATTTCTTATTTATAAAGACCCTTAACAGAACTTAGCAAGTGGGATCAGTAGGGTCACATGATCATCCTGAGCCAATCACTGTTGCCAAGGGGATGGCTCACACTGATTGGCTAGGCATGTGTCATGTGACCCCCCCATCCTCAAGGAAGGTATTTGAATTCAAGGTGAGGCATGGGTGGATTCCAACAGAAAACCTAGTATTGTTTCCAGAACTCCAGGAAAGGTCCTAAGGTGGGAAATATATAACTCCAGTGGGTGACAGGATACCTGTAAACATTCCTGAATTTCAGGAGCATTTGTATCTAGAGTATGCTTCCTGGAAATATGCACTACACACTAAATCAGCAGGCACTTTCTACCTTTTGAACAGGAACTCTTTTTCATAAATTTATCCTGTAAGCATCTCCTGTAGAAGAAGACATCAGAGGCATGGGTCAGCCTACAAACACAGATGCAGTCTACTTGCACACTCACACATACTCGCACACACACACTTAGAGGAGTTTGATGGAAGACCTGTGTTAGAGAACCAGATGCCCTCCCAACCCTGACCCTGTTCCCTGGGGATGCGTTTTATTCAGGGGCTCCTTGCTACTTGATGCCTTACTGTCCATTGTCTGATGTTTCTGTCTTTTTCTCTCCTCTCCTTGTGTCTGAGATGCCTACAAATCATTACGAATCAGTAAGGAAAGATTTCCCCCAATCACCTGAATGGATGGATGCCTCTTCCAGAATGCTAAGTAAGCCCTTCTGACACCTGCCCTCCGACTGGGCTCTTAAGATCGGTGACATTTATTGGCAGGCTCTAATTAGTCTGCAGGAGCTGGCTCTGCCCGGTGCTTGCCTCGCTCTCAGTCATCTTCTCCACTCCCTTCCCCCGGTCACTCACAGGGAGACGAACTCTTCTCCCTGACACCGCATTCACTCCCGGCCCACTGTCAGGATGGTGCTTGCTCTGCCTTTCAGAGTCCCTCCTCGATTTTGAGAAAATCAGCATCGGTGACTCAGTGGCCAAGGTCATTGGCATTAAGGGCTGGATTCCTGGGAAAGCCCGGCTGTATTTTCAGAGTGCCTGTGACTTAGGGGTTGGGAAATTCTGTTCTTTCTGGTCTCCTAGGCACAGGGCACTCACTCGATTTAGAGACCAGAGCAGCACAGATCTGAGAGGAAGAATGGATGCTGTCCACACACGGGCTGTGAAAGGAGACATGAACAGGTGACCTTGGGAGAAGCAGGTGGTGTAGACAGATTGCCCCCACCGCCACATGTTGGCCCCGTGTTGGAATATTTCTCCTGTCTTTGCTGTCCCACTTTGTTCATCTCAATGTCACCTGCTCTATGGAGCCCTCCTGAGTTCAGCCCAGGTTCAATGCTTTCTCTCTCTCTATGGCTTACAACATTTTGTCATTTTTTTCCCTTTGGTTGCAGTAGACACCAAACTCAGCTTGCCTTAAATCCAAGGAAAACATGGGAGTTTTGAACAGTGTGGTGTCAGAATAACAGATGTCCACATGTGTCCACACTGATTCCTGGAATCTGAGAATATGCCACCAGCAATGTCAGAAGGGACTCTGGAGATAGCATTAAGTTTAATGTCTCCATATAGGAGAAACAGGACTTGGATTATCCGGGGTGGGGACAATGTACTCACAGCAATCCTCATGAGAGGGAGGTTCTGCCACCACTTTGGCTTTAGCCCGGTGAGAAGGATTCAGATGTCTGACCTCCAAAACAATTAGACAACACATTTGTGTTGGTTAATGCCATTAGGTTGTGCTAATGTTTTATACCACAATAGGAAACTTATGCTAATAGCTGCCATGGAGTCCTGGTTGGTTTCAGGAATGGCTGGGTCTAGGGGCTCAAATGAAGTCACAGTGCTCTCTCTCTCCCTGCCTCTCATTTCTCTTTACTTCAGGTCCTACTGTTCTCCCTGTTGGTCCATCTCTGAGTCCTCTTCCAGTGCTGGCTACTGACAATTCCAGCATGGTCAGGTTGAGATCCCTCTGACTTTGCAAACCAAGGAGAAAGATTTCTGAATTGTTGCAGACAAAACCAGGAATGGAGCTTCCCAGATGATCTTGGGTTTCCTTCTTCTCTCTGAACACAGGTTTTATGTCCCAGGGCTGGGACAACCTGGGTTACAGGCCAACCTAGACTACACATCTAAGAGTGTGAGAGGGGGCTCTCTAAAGAGAAATGGGAGGGAGGTGCAGGGACTGGAGAAAATGTCTTAGTCACTCTTTCACCACTGAGACACAATCCCTGACGCTCACAATTTAAAAGAGGGGAGGTTGATTTTGGTCTACAATGTGTAGAGGTTTCAGTCCATGGTCTACTGGCTCCAAGGCAGGGCCACATGGCAGACGGCCTTGGTGGAGGGCGCTGCTCACAGCATGGCGAACAGGAAGCAGAGACTCAAGGGAGGAGCCCGGGAGGGAGCGAAACCCTCCGGGCCACGTCCCCTGTGACTCACCTCTTCCACCAGGCCCCTCCTCCTAACAGCAAGCTGCTATAAACCGCCATAACCCAATCACCTCCAAAACGCCCGGGTTATGAGCACTTAAGACTTAGGGGGACATCTACATATAAATCACAACAAGGAGAAGTGGTGGCAGGGCATGGCCTCTCTCTGCTGCACCACTACCTCCAGCTTGAAATACCAATTTTGCCTGAGCTGCCCATCTTTCCTCCCATACGGAGAGCAGCACACTGGCTGATTCTCCTTTGCTCTCGCTGCAGCACCGCACCAGGCCCTCGAGAAGGCAAGTGCTCTGTCCAAGTGCGTGGGACGAGTGGACCGTCTCTCTGCTCCGTGTGAGTGATCTACTCTTGCACACATGTGTGCCCAGAAAGCTGGTCCCCAAAGGCAGGAGCATGGCTTCTCTTTGTCTCTTCTCAGAGCCTCCACATCACTTAACAAAAGCTGCAGATGACACTGTCCCTGGGGCTGAACAGCCCTACATTGTGGAGAGGGAGTCTGTCAAAATTTGCTGGGAGATGGAATTCCAAAATTTGGAGTAGCCACTGGGATGAGAAAAAGAGTTCTCTTTGCCTGTGTTTTTAACTTTAAGTACAGGTCTTTCCTTTTGTCATGCGAATGCCTGAGCTGAGCATCTCTTGTTTAATTCATAGTGTCTTCCCCTGTGGCTTATTTGTGATACACCACTGGTGAGAACACCGGGATCAAAACCATGGGGTGTGTCCAAAGCACCCTCAAAGGGTAACACAGAGCCTTCAATTCTTGCATTATTAAAAACATCACTTACAAAGCATGAACCAATACTGCGACGGATAACTTCAGAAAAAATAACAGAAACATAATTTGTACAAAAAAAAGCCTCCTGGGATATTTGCATAATTGAACAAATTTAAGTAAACTTTTTATTTTGGAATAATTTTATAACTTGATGTGATGAAGGCAGCAAAGTCCCCGTGTACCCTTACTTGGGGAGCACCGTTGTTAACAGCGTACTTGAGCACGTCGTGCACTTTGCAAGTGATGAACCAGCACCCCTGCATCACAGTGAACAAACCCCATACTTCATTCACTTTTTACTAGTTTCTTCTTCACGTCCTTTTTCTCTTCTGGCAATCCAGCCCATCCGATTACATTTAGTTCTTTTGAAACCTTGGTCACCCTGAGTCTGTGCCCAGAGGTGACTTTGGATCCGATTCAATCTATACAACATTCCGGGTCAAATGACAGCTTAATGAGACAGTCCTCCAATCCATGAAGGTGGTTTAGATCCTTCTGTTTAGCAATGTCTTCCAGTCTTCCGTGTAAACACCTTTTCATGATCTCTATCCGAAGTACTGTGTGGTTTTAGGTTCTAAAGTAAGTGGTATTGGGCCGGTGAGATGGCTCAGCGGCATAAGCGCCTGCCTTGCAAGCTCAAGGGCCCGAGTTCGACTCCTGGATCCCACATACGGAAAAGGGGCCGGTGATATCACTCAGCGGCACGGGTGCCTGTTGGCGCTCGAGGTCCTGAGGTCGACCCCCCGGTACCCACAAAAAAAAATAAATAAATAAAGTAAGTGGTATTTAAAAATAAGGACCTACTTTCAGATATTCATTGCTGGTAGAGAAGAACCCTCGGTGTTGTGCGATGTCTCTCTCTGGCACTTTATCTTGGTAGGTTGTGTTTGTTTGCTTGTGCGTTTTATTTTTGCCATGCTCACATGTGTGGTGGTGTCAACACAGTTGTACCTTGAGTTTCCCTAATAGTTAATGACGAGCAAGTTTTCATCCCTTGCTTACCAGCTGCATATGGCCTTCGGGGGAAAGTGTCTCTTCAAGCTTTTGCTTATTATTTATTTTCTTTTGTTGGTGTGCAATGGGGAGTCTTAATCTATTTGTCTTTTTATCAGTTTGGTTAAAAAATGTATACATTATGATTAAGTTTTAATTTTCCTAATGATATGTGAGGTTGCACTCTTTTGCCATCTGTCCATGGTCACTTGTATTTCTCCATAGAAAGGTTTGACAGTTAAATCTTTGTTTTTCTCTGTGTAGTAGTGGGTGCAGGGCTATGGGTGGGAGGTAAATTTTGCATCACACTTGATCCAGAACCAGTATGATTCAGAAAGATCCTCCGAACCCCAGCTCTGAGGAAAGTGCATGGAGTTTTCGTGGGCACTACCCGTTTATCTGCTGGGACACAGAGGTGCTCTTTGAATGTTCGGAACGTTCACCCCATTCTCTCCCTTGCCGAGGGCTGTCTGCTGGGACTGTGCTCTGCCATGCGATTTCCTACTTGCTGATTTTTATGCTTCTCTGTGAACAGGGCTGCGTCTTTGGGCCTAGAGCCCAAATCAGATCAGGAAAGTCAACTTGAAAAAGCTCTTTCATCAATGGATTGCTTCGTAGCTGTGTTTTCCCTGATAACAATAAAATAACCTCATTCAAATGGCGTACATGGAAATAGAAATGAATCCAGCACCCCCAGTACTCTGTGCACTAAAAGTAAAAACCAAGGAAAGAAAAAAAGAATTCCTGAATCTGCGCCACTCCTCTCATGTATATTTTTAATATCAGGAAAAGAAAAGCGGTGACAGGAATGGAAGCAGATATTGAGAACAAAACAACCCAATATCCTGGCTACTGAAACAATCTGAAGGTTTCTGTATAATCTTAGCAAAAATTGGAAGGAGAGAGCAAGAAGTTTCATCACCTCTCCCTGCCAGCCCCAGGCCAGCAGCTTACCTCCGCCCGTCGCCTGCGTCTGCAGGGAGACGGAAGCTGGGACAGCACCGGAGGCTGGGGGAAATAGCATTAGAGGGTCCTGGCCTCAGGGAGGGCGCCCAGCATGGGCAAGCTGGTCACAGCTGGAGTGGGCACCTGCTTGGGCTTAGGCTGGGCCCTGGGGTCTCAGCTGTGTCGGGATGTGCCAGATGCCGCTCTGCTTCCTTTATACCAGTTGTGGCAGGCACCAGAGCCCTCTCTGTCAGCTTGTGAGTGGAGTCGCTCCAGCATCGCCCCAGCAGCTGAGCACTCAGGGTTAACTGCAGTGTTGGTACCGTGTGATAAATAAGTGGGTTCTGGGCTGCAGGTTGGGCACTTGGGTTCTGAAAGCTTTGCTGCCACTGCTTTATATACACGGGTGCCTGGGGCCCTCACAGACTGTGGGCACAGGCACGGGGTTCACCTCTCTAAGTGCTGCTGTCCCCATCTGTGACATCGGTGAGACGCTAGCATGGGTCTAGCACCCTTTGTCTGAAATGGGTTTTTTGGATTTTGGAATATTTGCGTGGACTTCACATTTGAGCACCCTCCATCCCAGACACCAAAATCCAAAATGCTCTAAGACCTGAAACCTTTTGTGTGTCACGTCAGCATGCAACAAGTGCTGCCTTTTGGAGCCCCAGGGATTCCAGATGCTCAGAGCAGAGGTGTCCAGTTTCTGGCTGTTCCCAGGGAGTCGCGATGTCTCGTGCACAGCTGCGGTTCCCTGCTGTAATCTGACCATGAAGACGCAGAGCCAGGGGTAGAGGATCTTCAGCACCGAGGTCACAACCAGAAACCAGGCCTCTGCCTCCAGGGTTGGGCTTGCTGGGCCCGAGTGCCAGCAGGGACTTCACTGACACTCAGCGTCACAGCCAGTGCCCTGCGGCCACACATCTTTCTTAGCCCAGGCACAAGATGGAGCTTTCTCTGCTCTTTCTCTGGATCTCTCATGACTTAGCTGTCGTAGCTTTGACTAGCTCCCTAAACCTGGGATCACCCCTCTCCTTTCTCCTTCTATTCTTGCCTCCCCAGTGCTGGGATTACAGGCATGTGCCATGCCCCACCTTACCTTTGCTTCTGTTTATTTGCTTGCTTTTTTTCTTTGGGGGGGTTCCGGGAATTGAACTCAGGACCTCACATTTGCCAGGCAGGCACTATACCACTGAGCTAAGTCCCTGGCCCCTCTTGCTTTTGTTTTGTGTTGGCTTTTATCTTAGTTTTACCAGCTGGGGGATTTCATCAACATAACTTTACAACCTTTTACAGATTTTATATTTCAATATCCTCTTTTAATTTGCAATACCTTTTTTTTGTGTGTGTGACTCTGTGGTTTCAACCCAGAGCCTTTGCATTGAGGTACATCCCCAGAACTTTTTTATATTTTATTTTGAGACAGGATCTTGTTAAATTGCTAAGTTGCCCAGGCTGAGCTTGAACTTAGGATCCTCCTGCCTCAGCTTCCCAGACAGTTGGGATTTTAGGTGTACACCACTATGCCCAGCTTCTATTTTTGTTTGTTTTTTGAATGCTCGTATCTTACAAATATTTAAGAAAATTTTTTTGTATATTATGAGGATCATTTGACATCTTAAAGAAACTGGGCAGGGAGAGACTGTGTGTCCAGGTCTGGCCAGTTCCTAGAGAGAGGGAAGGCTCAGCCCAGGGCAGGACTTTGCTGCAGAGCCAGCCGGCTGGAGCCGGAGCTCCATCTGCACACCTGTGAGGCCAAGCGCTTCGCCTGCACTGGCCCAGGGTCAGGGGCAGCAACCAGAAGCCACACCTGCTCCTCAGAGCCCCCCAAGATCCTTCCAACCAGTGCATCCTCAACTGCGCACCCTGCCTGCTGCAGAGGCCCCAGTAAAGCCTGCACCCCAAACCTTTCCCGCACGCTGGCCTCTTCCTCCTGGGCACCTGGTGCCGGCAGTGGGCCCCTTTCCTAGGACCTGGAGTTTAGAAACTTCACCTTGCCTGGGCCTCTCCTCCGTCCCCTCTGGTGGGCACAGCTGGCTGACCACCTCGGAGAAGAACACAAAGCAGCTCGCTTTCAGAAAAGAACATCATCTTCCTATTTCATGCCCTTGACTCAAAATACAAGTAAGTCTTTCTCACAGAGAAAATCGCTGCCTACTCCCTGTTCTGCCAGACTCATCGGCTTTTTTTTTTTTTTAATGCGGGTACCAGGAGTCGAACTCAGGACCTTGCGCATGCCAGGCAGGCACTTATGCAGCTAAGCTATCTCACTGGCCCCTGGCTTTTTTCTTTATGATCTCTGTTTTCCTTTTTGGCTCTCTGCTGCTTGTTTGTGCTTGAGGGGGACCTGTCCATTGCTCAGCAGGACCCTGCAGGCCCGGACAGGGCACCGCGTTCAGGCTTCCCCTGGTGTGATCTGCCCTGGTGGAAAGACCTGCCTGAGTTTGTAGTTGTTTCCTTTTTCCAGGCTTTGTCTCCGGGCGGAGAGGCATCCTTGGGTCGCTTCCTGCAGAAGCACATTGGAGAGCAGGAGAGGGTGAATCCAGCTGCTGGTGCCGTGGAGCTGAGCAGGGAGTCTCCACGAAGACGCTCACCGTCTAGCTCATGGGTTTGTGCGTGGCCTTGACTTCCTCGCCCTGACCTGGGCCTGCAGCCCGGCTCCTGTCCTTCGGAGCTTGTGCTCCCTGTGGAGGGCGCTCTAGTCTGCTGTGGGGCAGGAGGGGAAACAATCCAGTGTCATTTGCAAAGGAAGGACCTGCATGGGCTCCGGGGCATGGTGAACTGGTGCCCTGGCACCCAGTGCCAAGTGAAGGTCCAGCTTTCCCCACCGGCTAATTCAGCGACCTTTGTCCTTCCATCCGCCACACCCCATCTCCTTTTTCCATTTGCTTTGTCCCTGTGTGTTTATGCTTCTACTCCCCCACCCCCCACAGAACTCCTTCCTGCTGTCCTTTTGGGAATTTCATGAAGGAGTCCAGGAAGGCGAGTGTGCGAGCTCCATTGCCCCTTTTAACCACCGTGCTGGTCACGTAACAGAGGATCGGACGTGTTGAGCACTGTTTCCCCTCATGCATTTGGTTCCCTCCCTGAAGGCCTGAGTGGGGAAGGACTGTGAAGGCCTTGGTCAGCCCGCCCCATGCACCGGTGCAGGACGCTGTCTCTGCAGCCCAATGGTGCTCCAAATCTCACCCCATCCCTCCCCAGCCGAGCGACCTTGGCTAAATTGTTAACCTTTCCCACCTCTATGTTTCTCATCTGAAAGAGAGGTGAGGATTGACTCACCCAGTCATGGGTTTTCTCCTTCCCCCTCTTCCCATCTCCTTCCCATCCCCACTTCCCTTTCTTCCCTTTACTCTTCTCTCATTCGCTCACTCATCGTCATGACCCATCCGGCTGGGAGGCTTCGGTCTTGTCCCCTCCTCTCTCTGGGCCTCAGTTTCTCAGGCTGGCCCAAGGAGACACAGATCCAGGCTGCAGGAGCCCAGCGAACCTGCACCCCAGCAGTGAAGGGATAGGCAGGAAGGAGGTGCCCGCGGGAGAAGAGAGCCCTCCCATGGAAGAGCTGGGAAGCGCGCACGTGCGCACCTGCGTTGGGGTGGACCGCGTGTGAGGGGAGAGTTCGAAGGAGCAGAGCGAGGAGGAAGAGCTGTCCACGTGGGGGGGAGGGGGGGAAGGCGAGGCTGTGCAGGCAGAACGAGCAGTCTGTGGGGCGAAAGCAGACAAGGGCTGGGGACAGAGGGGTCAGAAGTAGACCAAGCCCGACTATGACCCCTACCAGCTGGTGCGTGACTCTTCAGTGCCGCTCTGTAAAATGGGTCAACATCGACATGTGCCTGATGCATCGTGCATTAATTATTCACCAAGTGCAAAGTGCTTAGAAGAAGACCTGGCAAGGAGGTCACAGGGCCCCACCACTCCTGTCAGTATCAGCCCCTTCTTCTGGGACCATGTGGTCAGGGCAGGGGTGGCAGCAGCAGGGCCCAGCTCAGCCCTCATCCTCTGTCCCACTGCCATATGCCAGAGAGATTACTCCCGAGCAGGAGACAGAGGAAAGAGACTGAGCCGCATGCTGTGTCAGGCCATCAGAGTCGGAGGGGCCCGTGTTCTGGACTTCGTTGCGTTCTAGCTGTGTGACTTCGGGAAAGTGAACTGAATTCTTTGGTCCTAACATTTCCTGAGAATGGGTTCATGGAGTCTACTCCAGAAGCCACTGTGGGGATGACCTTAGATGTGACAAAAGGCCACTGCCCGGCAGGGTTACTGTGATTCTAGGCACGGTCCACCCCCGCAGTGCTGCGCTGTGTGGCTCACAAGTCAGATTGGGCTCAGAGGCCCAGCACATGGGTCACAACTTCTCTATGAAACCGACTGACTGCATGGGTACAGACAAGCTACGCATCCTTCTATCCCTGCTGCTTCATCTGGAAAATACGGGACTCTAATCACACGAGGTATGACCTAAAAATACTGTTAATGGTAAAATTAAAAATAATTAATTATAGTACGAGACACATCTGTGAATCCCCCTCAGAATCCTTCCCCTAGCTTTGAACACACTCGTCCCATCTTTCTTACCACTTTCTGCAGCATCTCTGGTGTCCTCTTTCCTGAGGGTCTTTAGCTGCACTTTCATGGCTGCCTCCATGTCCTGAATTCACTCAGAATGTTTATGGCAATTGTCAAATAAAAACATTACATTGTGTCCTCATCCACCTTATTTACCAGATCTGGCACTGTGTGACTTCTGGCTCTTCCCCAAAGTCAAAATGACCATGAAAGGGAAATGTTTGGAGATGATTCAGGACGTCGAGGCAGCCAGGACAGCACAACTAAAGACACTCAGGAAAGAGCACTCCAGAGCGGCTGCGGAGAGTGGGAAGAGCGGTGGGATGAGTTGGAAGGGAGGGCAGTCACACTGAGCAGGATTAATTGCAATGTATCTTTTGCTGTAAGAACTTTTAAAATGTCACCACTCACTGTACGTTTTGCTGGCTTTTGTACTTCCCCCATAGTTTTCTACCGCTGCTGTGATAAATTACTCCAACCATCACCTCCGCTTCCAAAGGTCAGAACTCGGCTACAGCATGGCCCGGTTCTGCGAGTAGCTTGCCACCAGGTGGGGCCACAGAGTCAGGGCCGGCGGCTCCCTGTCCGTGGATCTCACTCCCAGGTGCCAGTGATGTGTACTGGCCCATGCACGAGTTCACCCAGCTGTCACAAAGGTCACGTGGGTCGTCTTCTCCACTGTGTCCCGAGCTCACCACATGATGCCGGATACACAGTAGGTGCCCACCAACCTGCTTTGTGAATTCCTTTCACCCCCACCACTCAGTGTGGTGGCTGCTCCTCATCTCTTCAGCTGTGGGTGTCACCTGCTCCAGGTCACAAGCAGGGCGTGCAGAGCCAGGCTGGCCTTAAGGTGGCATAACTGTCCCATTGCTGGTCCCGCCCTGGACCCTAGGACTCGAGTGTCCCTGGGGGAGCCCAGCATTTGTGTTTCTCACCACACCTTCCGAAGATGATTCCGCTGGTCGGGAGTTTGCAGGCTGCCGTCTGCAGAAGCAGGGTGCTTATCAGATTAATTTCCGGTCTTTGTTCAGGCAGAAAGGAATCAGCCAACTCCTCAGGGAGTATGAATCTTGTTTTCCCTCCTCAGCCACTAAAAAGTCAAATACACTAGAAATATATTGATGGTTGTTAACCGCTGATCACCTGCTCAGGGCTCCAGACTGATACTCAAGGGACCAGAAGGACAAATCTAAGTCTGATCTCGAGGGTCCCCACACATGATCAACACTGGACCTAACCATTGAGTTTGATTCGGTTCTCGTCCAACTCGGTTTGCAACCAGAATCGTGCAAAGAATGAAGTTCGTGAACCGAGGTACCACTGTGCAGGATCAGCTGCGTCGTGGTTATTACAAAGCTCGACTCTTGACTTCTCGGCCGTCTGATAAGCAGGTCCACGACAACTATCCAGGACGTACATCATTTTCCTTCAGCACGCTGCCATAACTTGGATTATTCTTGGTAAAAACGAAATCATCTCTTCTCATTCGTAAAGTTTATATCATATACAGCTACAACCACAGTTATACATGACCAATAAGATGACTCTGTTTATTGAAAGTCCCTCAGTAAGATATAAAGGGACCCTGTGAGGTTGGGGCTCCAGGCTCTTTATGTGTACATGCAACTGAGGACAAGACAGAAAGTCACCTGGATTTGCCAAAAGACAAGGGAAGGGAAGGCAAGGCTGTGGCCTTAGTCGGCCCTGCAGGGACAGAGAAAGTGAGTCGCAAACCTCTTCTCTGGGCCTGGAGCAGTACTAGATTAGAATTCTCTCTCCTCGGCTCTGAAACTCCATCTTCCAAATGCTGCTGATGTCCCCCTGCACACAGGAGACACATTTGAGGATGGCGACAGAGCCCCTGGAAGATGCACCAGGATGTGACCACCACTGTGTCCTTCCCTGGCGCATCGCACCTCTGTCCTTGTCCAACAGCACCCCACCCTCCAGAGCAGAGAACATGCTGTGTCAGGTAAGGACGGGCTCCTCACGGCCCCGCGCCCCATCTTCTCAGTCACAGGACGCTAACGTGCAGTTGATCTGTGCTTGCGGTAAACGGGAACTCGATATTTTGACAGATTTTTCTCTAGCTGGAGTCCTCCTTGGTGAACAGACACTCAGAGTAAGTTTCAGGGGCAAAGTCTGTGAGAAAGAGGAACTGCGTGTCCCCTCCAGCGCGGACAACTCAGAAGGGGCTGTCCCCTGTGTAGGAAGGGCTGTGGGGCACCAGGGTCAGCAAATGGGCAGCCCCACAGTGTCCCATGCCTGGGGGGGCTCAGGGCCGGTAGAATCTCTCTCACCAGCGGCCAGAGGATGTCGGTATTTCCAAGTATTTTCCCGATATCACCCGGTTTACGTTTTAAGACACGAGCATTCACGTAGTTTGTGATCCTGGTAAGTTTAGGGGAGAAACCAAACTCAAAGCTGATTTGCAAGCGTTCTCTTAGGTCCATTGCGTGTTAAGCTGAATATGGGTGTGGATTCCAACACCTCACGGGGAAACACGGACACACACAGGTGAGACACAGACACATAGACACACGTGTGACAGCACACAAGGACACACACCGTGACACAGACACAGAATCGCAGGCACACAGTCACACACGCGCACACGGAGACTGCACACACTTCTTCACTTCTCTGGGGGGCAGTCAGGAGCACTCTGTCCCCAGACCCCGTGCCCCGCAGCCAGCTTTGTCATTGTGGACGCGTGTGGCTGCCCCCCCCGTGGAGTGGGGCAAGGATAGGACTTTCCACTCAGCGTTGTTTTGAGGATTAAACAGGACCCTTTTTGGAAATATTAGTACATTAGTTACTATGAGTGAAGTAAGGAAACTTATATTTGTGTTGGAATTTTAAATTTCAGTTTTATTAAGATAAAATTGTTAAATAATAATTTCATATATTTAGGGTACATAACTTGAAGATTTTTATACACATATATAGTATAAAATGACAGTACACTTAACCTAATAAATATATCCTCTGCCTTATACAGTCCTCTCTTCCTTCCTTCATTTTTCCTTTCCTTCCTTGTCTCTTTTCTTCCTGAGTGTCTTTACCAGCTGTGATCAAGAATTTGGTGAATGCTGCTGCCAAGCACTGTCCAATGGACAGGCAGCTCATCAAAACATGACACTGTGTCCTTATCCACCTTCTTCATCAGATCTGGCACTCTGTGACTTCCGGCTCTTCCCCAAAGTCACAGTGACCACGAAAAGTAAGTATTGTGAATCAACTCAGGATATGGAGGCAGCCAGGACAACACAACTAAAGACAGGAAAGAAGACTTCCAGAACTGATCAGAAAGTGGCAAGAACGATGGGATAAGTGTGTTGGAAGTGAAGGGGATATTTTGAGGGGATTCATGGCAATGTGGCTTTCACTGTAATACTTTCTGAAAAATGTAAGCATTCACTGTACTTTTCAATCACACCTTGTGCAGCAGATGAAATCTTGGGGACCCCTCTCCCACACCTTCACAGGTCACTGTGTCCCCTCTGCCATCTCCCTGTAGCTGTTGCTAGTGAGGATTTTCCTGAGCTGACACAAAGAAAGTCAACTGAATCTGGCCGCCCAGATGAGACGCTGGTGGATGAGCCACAAGCGAGCACATCTTGACAGACCCCAGGCTCCACTGGGAGTGAGGACTTGGGAACAGGAAAGGAAGGGGATGGACCTCGTTTCTTTGGGGAGTGTGCAATATTGCAGAGAGCCAGCAGTGTCTCGTATCTGAGCAGTGCAGGATTTCCTCGTGGTCTACCTGACCGGGCCAGACCCACGAGCCGGCGGCAGGACTCCACTGTGCTCTCCCGGGCCCTCTCTGCTTTGGAAAGCTGACCAGCAGCAGCAGGCTAAGTCCGTCTTCTCAGTGTCTGCTCCCCCAGCCACATTCCCGAGCCGCGGACAGGAGGCTTTGTGCAGCTGGGCTTTCCCCCATGGGAAGACAGTTAGAAGAAGAAGAAAATCTTTCCACGCAGAGCAGCAGCTCCCTGGTAACCCTTCTCCCCACAGGAGCCAAAGCGTGCTCTATGTTCTCATCAGGCAGTGAGTTAATGAATAATTAGGAAGAATCCGAGCCCTCAGGTTTTCTTCTTCAGGGACCACTGCATACAGTAAAAACGCAGGCAGTCACCTAGCACCTGGGGACCCGGAGGAGGTCCGTGCGGTAGAGACCCTTACACAAGCAGGACCGGGCGCACATTCCAGGCAGAGCGGGCTGTCGGCCCCTGGGGTCTGCTACCTCCAGGCTGGGGTTATTTATTTTAAATTTAATGTTTACATTTTTTCCTTTAAAAAATAGGATACATTATAGCCAAAAATTAAAATGTTCATTGTGGCTTTTTGCAAAGTAAAAAATATCAGTTAAGGAAATTTACACCTCCTACCACTTTCCAAAGGCCTCACCATCCTACCAAGGCTTCATGAATCTCAGTTTTATGAAACAGGCCATATGTCAAAATTGTAAAACATAAAATAGGCTCAGACATCCAACATTTGCATATAAATAAAAAACTCAGGTCCGCACTGCTAGGAAATAATGATTTTCTACGTTTTTCATATAATTTTCACTAAATTAGCCTTTTAGAATATCTTTGTCATGTAGATTGATTTTTTTGCTTCCTATTTAAACTAAGAAAATGAAATATTTTTCCCCAAAGAAATAGCTACGTGAGACAGTAGAACTCAGTGGAAACCTACATTACTAAGTGCTGGGCAAATACAGGACACCTGAGCTGACGGCTGCCCTCCCCGACAGTGCCGTCTGTCTGGCCCTGTGTGCGTGGATGGGCTCCCTGCCCCATCAGAGCCCAACCGTCCACCCCGGGACTCCCGGGCCCGCCGTGCCTCTCCCTCTTCCAGTTTACCTCTCTGGGTGTCTCTGGCTGGAAAACTTGGAAGCCAAGCTTTCTTCCCAGTGTATAACTCCCTCTCCTGCTTCCGGCTCTTAGCGAGTTCCAGGCGGTCGCTGGAAGGCTTCTTCACTTTCCCTCCACTCACTGGTTTTCTGTCTCTGCTATAAATGCCATGGCTTTAACCCACACAAACGTGTCTTCTTGCCCTTTGGCCCTGCTTCCTCTGCGCCCCTGTCCTGAGGTCTTCTCTGCAGCCTGGGTGGGGCCCATTCCACTCGTGCATGTCGCTGGCAGAAGCTGGTTCTTTGCGGCTGAGGGCTGAGGTCTCATCACTGTGGGCAGTCAGCAGGGCCCCTCTCAGCTCCATCTCTTGTCTACTCATCTTCAACCTGGCCATGACAGACTGGGTCCCTCCAACACTCTGGATCTCTCTGATGTTGCTATTTCTTCTGCTTCAAACTCAGGAACGTTGCTGCTTTGGGATGGGGTTTCACTGGTCCCTCACGGAAAGCTGAAGATCCTCTCTCCATCTCGACGTCGCGATCCTTAACTATATCTGCAGAGTCTTTTTTGCCACTGAGCATATCTATTCCCAGGTACTGGGGACCAGGGAGGGGACACCCTGGGTGGGGTCATTCTGTCTTTCACACTCCCTCAAATGGCTCGGCACCCAGGAACTCTGCATTCAGTGCAGCACATGCCCAGGTACTCACACTTCTAGATTCATTCCGTCTAGTTCTGCTTCCATTAGAGTTGTTGGCAGAAATCCAGGCTGGGGCTTGGAGGACATCTTCTTTCACTGCCAGGGATCCTGGGCACCCTGGACTTGCACTGTCCAGCAGGGTGAGGAGACCGCGGACTCTCGGTCCATCCCGCCACCATTCCTGGGGCTCCGGCTTCAGGCCATAGCTTCTACTCAGAGGTGATCGGCTCTTGTCCTTTCAAGCCACTCTGGGGACAGAGATCTCTGCTGAAAGACCTGAAGCCCACGTACCTGGGTGGGTGAACACCTGCACCCATTTGATGTGCTCAGGTGCAGGGGACAATTTAGGAGGAGTCATAAACCCCATCCTTCTTTCAACTGGGAAGTGGTACAATTAAGCCTCTCTGGAAAACCTGCTTTACTGCAAGAGTTCTGTAGGAAGCCACCATTGCACAGGGTGAGCCAGGGTTTTTATGCAGCTCAGAAGCCACAGGGAGAGGACTCTGGCTACCTAGGAAGTTGGCACAGGGGTGTTTTTGCTTTGAGGTACATTACTTTCTTGCCTTGCTGTTGGAACACTAGACCGCACCCAACACCCACAATTTAAAGAGGTGGGGTTTATTTCCAGTCCACGGTCAGCTGGCTTTGAGGAAGAAGGAAGGCACGGTGGAAGGGTCTGGCAGAGGAAAGCGGCTCCCATCATGGTGGTCAGGAAGCGGAGACAGAAGAGAGGAGCCAGGGACGGAGGACATTGGCCTGTCACTGACCATCCGCCTCCAAATAGCAAGTCAGCTGCAGACTCCACAAACCAATCACATCTGTAGCCCCGCTTTTGAGCTTTTCCAAGACCTAAACCACAACAAGTGGCATGGCAAGCTTTGGTAGAGACTGGGCCAGGGAGCAGTTCCACTGTCTGTATCCACCACGTAAGTTACTATTCCAAAAATGTGCCCCTGCGGAACGTAGGTTGAGGAAGACACTTGCGTGGATGGAAGATACTGAGTATTGGTAATAAAATTGTGGGCTTAATTTCAGGCTCTTGGCAGTTTTTCCTCAAATAATTATTATATGGTATTTACTTTCACTGAAGATATAAATTATAATTCCACAGATCACAAGTCCATAGATATTTTCACAGTATAGAAAATACTTATAGTGTGTTTTAGGTGGAAAAGGAAGGAATGGAATTTTATTTCTAGCATGCCTTTATGTATGGAAACCCTGGCAATGGAGCAGCCAGCATTTTGCATTATGGTCACCTCAGCAAGGTAGGAACTGAGGGTTTTTGCATCTTCTTCCTTATTTTTCCTTTTATCCCGCTCCGTCACCCAAACAATGGATGGGTAGTATTTCTAATTAGCAAAAATATACACTTAGCTTTATACAAGGATAGAGGACATCATGGGTGTCACACAGTTGGGGTTTGTATGGAGCCCAAGTGAGTGCTGAGCACGAACCCCTGGAATCAGCACACCTGCCCCAGGGGCTTCCTTCCCTTCTTCTCCCACTTCACCCACTTTTCTTCTCTTCTGCTAAGGCACATAACTTTCCTATCAGGTGGGCGCCACGAATTAGGTAAGCAAAGATACACAAAGTCCTCAAACTGTGGAGTCTTTTTCCCCCCGGAAAAAGACACTAAAACCAGGATGAGCCCACATCATCACCAATCTGCTCCTCTCTCCTGGCATCATGAGCTAAGTTTTACAGCCAGTGGGCTTCTGCAGACATGGCCTCTCGGGATGTGGTGCAGGACCCACCAACACAGGTCAGGGTGTGGGCAGGCATCTTCCAAGCTTGGGTCATGTTGAAGATGGGGGTGTTTGGCTTGGTCCAAGTGCGCGGCCCCTCTGGGGGCACAGGGCGGTGCACTGCACTGGGTAGGACATTCTCCAGGCAGGGAGGACACACCGCTCCGAAGATGCGGGACTTCCTGTCTGCCACTGCTTAAAGCACACCCAGTGTTCGGTTAGGAAACATTGACATCATCAAGAAGATGAAGATGCTAATTACTCTCCATTCTACCCTGAGATTAGCATGAAGATTTCAGCACACAAGGAGGGTGTCCCAGTCCCTCTAGGTTTCCTATCTCTGATAATGCCAGTGTTTATCTTTGCTTGTGACTAATGAGTTGAATCCAAAGAATGTAAGTCAAGACTCATATACAAAGAGCACAATAATTATTGGAAGACCTCTGAAAGAATCACAATGAAATATTTAATATAGCTTTTCCGTGCTCTTACATGTATCTACACATCTTGCCATGTGTGCGTTTGAGGTTGCCTGGGATGGAGCTGCACTAAATTAGTTTCTGTTGAACAAAATGATTTCTGCCATGAATTATGCATCATCCGTGGAAGCTACAAAACCTAAAAGAACAAATAAGTAAATGTCACTTCCAAATTTTCCTCAGAAAGCATTCTGATTTGAAGCACACTATGGACATAAATACTGTGAGTATTCTCTTAAATGTCAAAGAATGCAAAATTTATACTCCATGTAAATCCCTCACTCCTCTCTCTCTCTCTCTCTCTCTCTCCCCTAGATCCCCATGTAGTATTCATGAGGCTTAGCATTAGTTAATGAGCTTGGAAAATTCAGTCATCTTTGTTCCATGATTTCTAAATGTGAATCCTCATTTTGCCAGTGTGACTTACGAACTAAATTATAACCCACCAGAGGCATAGAACAAGGCTTAGAGTTCATTTTATCCATAACGGGTCATCCAGGACTTGCTACAAATAATTATATTAAACTCATCTTTGTACAGAGCAGGGAGTAACTGAATTCCAAGTTCTTGGTTTTGCTGGGAATACTGGAGTGAAAAAAATTCTTTGGTACTTTTGAGGGCTGAGTATTATTCCATTTTTTGAACACACTGCAGTTTGTCCTTTTATCAGATGAAGATCTATTGAGAAATTCCCAGTCCTGTGTGATTACCAAGAAAGCCACTAGAAATGTCCACTCACAGGTTTTGGTGGGATCACATATTTTCATTTTTCTTAGGTAAATGTCTAAAGTGCCACTGCTGGGCTACAGGACGAGCGCACATTGGACTGCACTGGAAAATGTCAAAGGACTTCCCAAAACGTCTGTGGTTTTGCGCACATCAGCAGGGTGCTAGAGTTCCGGGTTCCCCCAGTCTCCCCGGCACTTGGTGTCTTTCATCATCGATGCTCTAAAGAGGAGCAGCGATGCTGCTTTGCAGTTGAACTTTGCTTTCCCCTAGTGGCAAGAGACACATTTTATTGCCTAGTTGCAGCTTGTTTTTTTTTTTTTTTTTTTTATTAGAATGTCCAAATATTTTGCCCACTTTTATTAGGAATCTTGTTTTCCTATTACTGGATTTTATAAGTTTTTAATATTGTGTGCATATAAATCGTTTAAAATATGCTTTGGGAAATATCTACTCCTGGTCTGTGGTTTGCCTTTTCATGTCCTTCCTAAAGCGAAATGAATTGTGATTTACAATTTTTTCCTTTTTATGGATCATGCTTTTGGTATCTTATCTCTGAAATATTTACCAACTTGAAGGTCACAAAGACTTTGAGGTTAGGTTTTATATCTGAGTGATTAAACATAAAGATTGTAAAATGCAAAATATAAAAAGGATAAAATATAAAGTGAATAAAACGATACCATTTTCTGTGGAGTGTCCATGTCCTCTATTTTCATCTTACAGGGTGCGATATGATTTGTGATCTTGACTGGGGCCACCAGGCAGGATTTCCAAAGGTAGCTGGGTGACAGGTGTGCCCTCTCCGGCCCAGCAGGGCCAGCACCTCCGTCTCGTGTCCCCTCTGTTAACTTGCATCGCCCGTGTGAGCTCACACGTGGCAGGCATCTGCTTGAAGCTGATGTCCTCCTCTGAATGCGAGTGACCAGGGCTGTTCATAGACAATGACTCTTCTATATAATCTAACTTAAAGGAAAGGAAAAAAAAAATTGAGAAATGTACTTCATTATGGACCGAACTGTGTCCCCCCCAAATTCCTGTGATGGAGCCCCAATCCACAATATGACAATGTTTAGAATAAAGACCAAGGAGGTAATTTGAGTTGCACGACGTCCCAAGGGCAGGACCTGCTGCAGCAGGGTTTTGCCCTTGTGGGTAGAGTAAGGGGCATAGACAGTGCCCGCACCCACACGGGAGCATGGCAGGAGGACACGGCAGGGGAAGGTGGCACAGAAAACCCTCCCCAGACCCGAGCCCAACAGCGCCTTGGTCCAGGTCGGTCCCCTGGAAGTGTGGGAAGAGGAAGCCACTGCCTGGACCATGCAGGGCCTGCTGTGTTCTTAGGGCTGCTGGAGCAGAATAACGTTTACCTGATTTTTATTAAGATCTGTAGAAGATAGGGCAGGCTTCTTTCTCTGCCTGCCACTAAATGAGGACAGAGGAAGAGACATTTCGTGGGGGCCTCTCACTCTCAGATGTCCGAGGAGATCGCCCGGGAAAGACCAACGCGGTTCCTACACCTTCAGCCTTGTGGATATGGGTGCACTGCTTGGCCCGGCGTAAGTCAGCCCACAGCAATCTTTAAATCACACCCACATTCTGCTTGGGTGTGCAATACATAAACTTGTCTGATATTTTGATCAATTGGTTGTTAAAATTTTTAAATATTATTTTAATTATTTCACAACTGGATAGCATCTCATTTTTGTACCACAAGAATTACTCTGTTAAACATAAACGTTCAAACTATGCCCCATTTTTTGTAACCTCGCTTTGGTTCTTCTTCCTCTTTAATATGCTGGGATCTCAGAGAAATTGGTTTGGCACATGTGGCTATGTTAAAAAATAAACAGTCTTTTTTTGATATCATTTATCCCAATATTTAGAAACATCCATCAGTGACAAAAAGAAATAGCTACAATGAAATCATGTTTTAAAATAAATCCATTCTCCAACAGCATTTGCTCTCGGGAGAGCCAATTAACTAGAAATGGTGAGGGCTGATTCCAGCTCTGATCCTGTCCTTCCCTTCACCCCTCGACACCCCTGGTCTGACCAGGTGAGGTGTCCCATGCTTCACGTTGCAGATGTCCCTGCAGACCAGGCCTAGCTCCGACCACGCCTCGGGTTGTAGATTTAAAGCCGTGTTCATCTCACGCCACCTCCTCTGGTTACAGCTGCTTCTCCTGAGAAGCCCCGGCATGAGCCCTGGCATGGGTCCCAAGTGGGCTGTCATTTCACACAGGGTCCCCGTCCCCTTGCTCCTGGGCCATCAGTGCACCGAGCCCAGGATTCCTCAGCAGGCCCGGGGTTGGGGTTGCAGTGGCCACTCCAGCTGGCTGATCCCTGTCCAGCTCTGCCTCCAGCTGTGGGGAGCTCTGGGCAGGTCGGGGTCGCGTGCTGACCACCTCCTGTGCTCGGCGCTCAGCCTGAATGGAAGTAAAGAGCGAACCCACCTCCCTTCGTTACAGGATGTGTGACTAAAATAATTTTATGCCATCTTTTTGCACTTTTCATTCCTCGTTTAAAAACCAGAGATAGTAAAGGCAGTGGCATAGGGCTGGGGATCGATGAAGTTAAATAAAAGGATGAGAACTCGGTGTTCACTGCTCTGGTGCTTAAGCAGTGCTTCCCCCCCTACTGTCTGCAAAGATATCAGCTGTGCTCTACATGATTTGTGACACTTCTTTCTCTGCACTATTGCAATTTGTTTTATCACCAAATAATAAAAAACAGTTTGCAAAACAGCAATGGCTAACATAACATAGAAGTTTATTTGTCTGACATAAAATTGATCTGGAGGTGAAAAATCCATGGCAGGGGAGGTGGCTCTGAGGTGTTATAAGGGACAGGTACATAAGTTCACACTTGAGGTCACTTCATGGCCCCAGAATGGCTGCTGGTGCTCTGGCCATCCCATCTGTTTTCTGGTTGGCATAAAAACAAAATGAGGAGCACAAAAGGGCTCTTTTGCAACTGAACTCAATCAAGTCCTTTTAGGAAGACTTATCGAGGGTCCCATACAATATTTTCACTTCTGTCCGTCAGATCTAGCCTCATTGTGTGGCAACTAAATGTGAAGAGAAAGGGGCTGAGATGTGGGGATGGAGGATGGAGGAGAGGCTGGGCAGAAGCATCTGCAGGCCAAGGGACACCGAGGATGACAGCCATGCTGGGAGCTGGAGAGGGGCCTGCAGACCCGACTTGGCAGAACTGCCAGCTGGGACCAGCCCTGCGGCACCTTGCCTGTGGAGTCCAGGCTGCCGACCCCTGAGATTGGGCACTGCTGTTACTTTAAGCCAGAGTCTGTGGTGTTTGTTATGGCAGCCCCAGGAATCCACACTGTCACTAGTGACCCTAGTGACACCTGTCCTCTGTGCAGGAAGCCGCTGCCCCTCCTTGTCCAGTGCAGCCCTCCTCCTGGGCTTTTCTGTGTAATTCTATCCTGAACCCCGATTCTAACTCTATCCCGAAGTGCAAGCTCACCCCAAGTTCTTTCCCCTCCCGTGCTCGGCTCCCAGCCCCCCCCCCCGGGCTTCGGGACTGGGGCTGGAAGTTACTTCTTGCAAATTCTCCTTCAATTAGGAAAGCATTTTTAATTATTCTCCAGTCTCTCCCTGGGAGTAAAGGAGAGCTGGCATTATTTTCTTTTTTTCCCAGGTATATTTGTAAACAATACGAATGAGACTGATACATATATGTGTGAAAAAATACAGTGAACATTTAAAAATTTTAAAGTTAGTACAGTAGAGGTCACACTGTGATTAACCCGCCCTTAGCTCTCCCCTCACTCTGAACACCCTCATCCCTCTGCTCTTCCCACTCTCTGCAGCCGCTCTGGAGTGCTCTTTCGTGAGTGTCTTCAGTTGTGCTGTCCTGCTTGCCATGATGGCCTGGATCGATGTAAAACGTTTCCCTTTCATGGTCATTTTGAGTTTAGGGAGGAGCCAGAGGTCACATGGTGCCAGATCTGGTGAAAAAGGTGGATGAGTTCGCAGCGTCCTGTTTTTATGAGCTGCCTTTCTGTTGGATGGCGCTCGGCAGCAGCAGTCACTGATTTTTGATGACAACTACTAAAGATAAAAAAGAGGATTCAGAAAGTGACAAGAGTGGTGGGGAAGTGTGTTGACAAAGGGGAGCTTTATAAAAGGTCTTTTTTTTCCCTAAAAAAAGGGGGAGGGTTTTGAGGGGATTCATGGCCATGTGCCTGTGACTGAAATAAATCACCATGATTCAAACACTCCCCATGTTTTTCTCTCGCACCGTGTAGCTGGCTGCCCTCCCTCAGGTGTCAGTGGACCGCAGTCTCCAGCCCCAGCCTGGCCTCCAGTGAGGTTTTCGTGGCCACAGCTTTTGTGCTGCTGGGTTTTGTGCCCTCAGCAGCTGCTTCCTCCACAGCTGCTGAGTGGAGTGGACACAAAAGTCTGGTTTGCAAAGCCTGCGATGCTCTCTCCCTGGCCCTGAACGAGGAGGGCTCTGCAGACCCTGTCCCCCGCTGAGGGCCTCAGGACTTCCTGGGTGCTGATGCTGGGGCACCCAGGCATGGCAGCCCTCGTAAAACAGTTCATCCTCAGGGAAGCTGCTTCTAATTTATCCCAGTTGAATGTTCTCATTTCTTTGACTGACATCAATGCTGAATGTGAAATTCAAGGGTGGCACAAGCCGGGCACATCCCGTTCTAGAACCTAAGGATTTTATTGTCGGAAGATCTTTCTTTTCCCTCCATTCATTCGGGTTCACATCCTCAAAATGAATGTTGTCCAATAGCACCGAGCTCATCTTAGCAACCGCTGGGCAAACAGCGCTTTCCTCTGGGGCTGCCCAGGCCTGATTTGGCAACATCAGCCCAGGGCAGCCCTCAGATCTGGGTATTTTCTTGCTCACAATGCACCCGAGACTGTCCTAAAGTGATTGCCACGGCCCTGTCTCCAGCCACACACTGGCGTGTCACGTCACCCTGTTCCTAATTGCTGGGGAGGATTTTTGTAGAGGGCTTGCACTTTTAAGGGGCCAGAAAAGAGTTGGCCTGACCTACATTTCATCTGTTACCTTTAGTATTTTTCTGCCACAAATGCAGAAGTCGTAGAGTAATTTAAGACCATGCTGAGCAGTGAAATTGAAAGAGGTAAATGGCAGGACATTTGCTCTTTCTGTTCTAAATAAATAGACTGAAGAAATTGGGGAAATTTTATAATGCAAGAGAGCAACTACAAGAGGGAGACGGAAGAGCGTGTGTCGTTAAACAGCAAAGCAGGTGAGCGAGGGGAAGACGAGGAAAGGAGCGGGTCTGTCCGAGGTGCGCTCCGCCTGGGCCGCCGGCGAGAGCCCCGGCTTGCAGCTGCTCTGGCGGGAACCGCGGTCTGACTTCCTCCGCGTGGGAGCCGGAGCCAGGACCGCGCGCAAGAGGGGGCAGCCCCAGGGCTCAGGAGCCAGGTGTGGTCCCTGCCTCGACTTCCCCCGAACTCAGAGCGTGAGGACGGTTTTGGGTGTCCCCACGGTCACGGGGATTCACTGACGCGACTGCAGATTCGCAGCCCGGCATGCGCGGAGTCCAGCCCGGGACACGGCCGCCCCTCAGCTCCCCGCGGGAGACCCACGGGCGAGGAGCCAGCCTCCAGCTCGCTGCTCCCAGGAGAGCTCGGGCCTTGCTCGGGAGGGGTCCGAGGGACCCGAGTGTGCTGTGGGGGCCGAGGGTCCCCTCGGAGCAGCCTGCCGGGGTGCAGGAGCCGTGAGGAACAGCCAAGCCCGCAGCCCCGTGGCCTCGGGCAGGGCAGGGGCCGTGTCCGCGTCCCTCGTCGGTGACCCACGCAGGCGGCGGACTGAAAGGAGCCGGAGCCCGGCCTGGCCCCGTGTCCCACGGGAAGGACCTCGCCCCCCGGAGCCGCCGGCCCTGCGCGCTTTGGGACCAGACCTCAGTCCCTCTTTACTGGGGCTGCGGTTCCAGCGCAGGCCCCGCGGGCGACGGGCGTACATCTGCCCTTTGTGGGGTGGTGACGGGGCTGAGGACCTGAGCGGTGGCTGCGGCAGCTCCTCGCCACCCCGTGGCCGCGCCGCCGCCTCCAGGCAGCCAGGCCCGCGGGGCGGGGAAGGACGAGCTCCTGTGGCTGCTGCACCGCGGCACGGCCGCTCCTCCGTCCCGGCTCAGCGCCTCATGCGCGGTCACAAACCGGGGCAGGTGGCATCGTCCTCCCCGAACCCAGGGTGGATGTCAGGAGGAACGGCCACCGGAGGGAAGGGCACTCGGGACAGTCACAGCGTGGCTGGGCACAGGCAGCGCCGGCTCCCTGCCTCAGGAACTCTGCACGGGCGCTGCTACGACACTGCCTTTCCTGAGACGCACACACAGATGCACGCGCGCGTGTGGATTCCTGTACCACGTGGGCTCACTGACATACACACATCACACACGTGCACACATGTGCACGCATCACACGCAGGTATACTGCTGGCACGCAGACACACAACCCAAACACACCAACACACATACAGATGCACACCACACACACATGTGCACACATGCATGATGTGCCACACGAGGGAGTGGCACACTCGTGATCACACACATGCATGTACACAGTACACACCCACATATACAGTACACCACGCATCAACCACAGAGCACATTTACAGTCATGCATGTTAGAGATACGCAGATGTGAACCACACACACACACACACACACACACACACACACACACACACACACAGAGTTACCACCCCCGCCCCACACCCTGCTGAGGCGAGACATCTTTCCTTGGTCTGCGAGGTCGCTGTACCCTTGCTGCCCACCCACTCACACCTAGATTCTGGAGTGGCCACTGCATGGGAAATCTCATCACAAGGCCAGGCTTGCTTCCCCCTGGGCTACCCCTGCCGGCCAGCTCCAGACCCTGCCCTACCCTTCCCCAGAGGTCCCATAGCCTTGTGTCCCCATCAGTCCCAGCGGAGCTCTGCTGCCTCGGGAAAACACAGTGGTGACCCTCACCCTGTGGAAAGGTGGCACCACCCACCTGCGACCTCCATCCAAGTTTTCAAGGACACCTGAGGATGCAGAAGATGACAGTGACCAACCACAGCTCAGAGGAATCGCTCACCACCTCCCAGCCCCAGGGCCCCGCTGTTCCCCCCCCGCCCCGTTCTACAATAGCAATTTTTCATTTCTCTTTCACACATGAGTAAATTAAGGCACAGAGATGTCAGGAGTTTGTCCCAAACCTAAGAGCTGGGAGACAGCAGGAGCCGGATGCACAAGACACACACAGCCACTCAAGTGCAGGATGGGGTGGGCGATGGGAGCAAGCTGCAGCGGGGCAAGATCAGGGCTGGACACTGCGGAGGAGCTAGTGCAGGGCGAGGGTGCCGCCCCGTCTAGATGCCAGCCAGGGCCCTTGGAACCCACAAGCTCTGAAGCCTGGCAGCACCGGCCACAGGTAAGGTGGAGGGGCGGAGGTTTGTGGGATGAGTGGGAGAAGCGCGGTTGGTGGGTAAATGTAAACACGGGGTAGAGGAAAAACCAGAAAATTCCCCAACCCTTCTAGAACCTAGGTAATCAGAGAGTAGCCGCCCTAATTCCTGTCATTTCTGTCTGCTCAGCCATGTAGTCCGCACAAACGCGCGTGGTGGAGACAGGACGCTGGAGGGCGGTGTGTGCACACGCAGAAGGCCTGGCACGGAGGACACCGGGAGAGAAATGTGCTTCTTGACATTCTGGGCATGATGTGTCCTTAAAAAATACTACTTGAAGGCAGAGATGGTGGTGCATGTTTGTAATCCCAGCACTTTGGGAGGCTGAGGCGGGAGGATCACAAGTTGGAGCCTGGCCTAGACAACTTGGCAAGACCCTGTCTCAAAGCGAAAACTTAAAATATGCTGAGAATGTGACTCAGGGTGAAGGACTTGGGATCAATGCCTAGTTGCAAATAAAACACACAAAATAAAAAAGTACAAGAAAAAACTGTAAGACACCCTAATAAGCAAACACTATAAATTGATAGAAACAATTTACATTTTATAGAATCAAAAAATGACTGAACTGGAAGGGAACATTTTTTGACACAAAATTTATGATTTGTCATAGACATTTAGGTAAAAACTATATGCCACTTTCTTCACATATAAAATTATTGTAAAGGTAAACTATTTTATAGGAAGCTCATAATTTTTTTCTAGTTTTTTGATATCATCCTCATTCTTTGATATTTTAATAGAGTCTTGGGTTTTGTTATAACTAATTATATAACTTGCAAAAGAACAATTTTGTTTGCTCTTAGCCAATATTTCCTTTATTTTGCTTCACAGGAAACTATAATAGGAAAAGATTTCCTTCACAATAGCAGCAGAAATCATAAAATAGGCAAAAATAAATGAATAAGAATAAACTAAATGAGTGCATGAACAATATGAAAAAAACTGTCAAGCTCAACTGGGGTGTGTTAGTCGAGAATTGCCTGTTGAGACACAGATGTATGATTAAAAATATGGGTGTGTGTTTAAATAGAAAGAATATTACAGTGAAAGATGCACTGCCCTGAGCCCTCCTCAAATCCTCCCCCTCACTTCAAACACACTCATCCCACCGTCCTTGCCACTTTCTGCAGCAGCTCTGGAGTCCTCCTTCCTGACTGTCTTTAGTTGCACTGTCTTTGCCACCTGGATGTCCTGAACTGGTTCAAAATGTTTCCCTTCCATGGTCGTTTTGACTTGGGGAAGGGTCGCAGTGAGCCAGGTCTGGTAAATGAGGTGGAAGGGACACAGCGTCATGGTTTTACAAGCCTGCATTTCTGTTGGGTGGTGCTGGGCAGCAGCACTCACTGTGTTTTTGATCACGCCTCGTAATAACACACAGGACGGTGACTTCCAGAACTGCTTCGGAAAGTGGCGAGAAGGGTGGGAAAAGTATTCTCCCAGCAAGGGGGTTTTTTGAGGGGACTTATGGCGATGTCCTTTGCTGCGATATACTGAAAAAATGTGAACATTGATTGTACCTTTTGATTGCCCTTCTCTCTCATCTTCATATGATTAAACACCACACAGAGGTCTTGCATCTGCACAGGAGTCCGTTCATTCCAGCTGTTCTCCTTCTCGGTATTTTCCTAAGAGAGTTGAAGGCATTGCATCACAATGAGCCATGCACGCCCATGTTTATGGCAGTACAAATCATATTAGCTGAATCTTGGAAGCAGCCTATGTCATCAACAGATACAGAAAATATAGTACTGATACACAACGGAGTAATACGCAGCCATAAAGAAAGATAAATTTGAGTCATTTGTAGGAAAACAGATGCAACTTGAGACCATAATGGTACGTGAAATAAATTAGACATAGAAGGATAAATATTGCATGGTTTCTCTTATATAAGAAACCCAAATTGTAAATTTATCTATTTATTTATTTATTTATTTATTTATTTATTTACCGGAAGTTTGATGAATTCCACTCTGGATGCAATCACAGACAAGGAAAAATGAATTAACACAAAATCTTAGATTAACTGAGTGACTTGGGCAGAGGGTCCCCTCCCCTCGGAGGTGGAGATCTGAAGAAATTGGGACTACATATTTTTTTTTAGCTTAAAAAAATTATTTTCATTTTTTAAAAAATTAATTTTATTGGTACATTTTAGATATACATAATGATAACATTCATCATAGGGAATTTGTACCTGTACATGATATATCTTGCTGCTTCTTTTTTCTCCGTTTCCCTCCCTTCCCTTCAACCCCTCTTCCCTTCCTTATTGACAAAGCTTTGTTTCCACTTTTTCCTTCTTTTCTAATTGTTTTTCCTTTTCCTTTCCTTCCTTTCCCCTCCCCCCTGCCTAGTTCCTTTTCCCACTTGAACATTTTCTTCCTTTTCACAATATCTATTATACATTTTGGTCCTTATTTACACTTTTGGCTTCTCACACCAGAGAAACCATGTCATATTTGAACATGTGTGTCTGATTTATTTCACTTAGGTGTATGGTTTCAAGGTGCATCTGTTTACGTAGAAATGTCTTAAGTTTATTCTTCTTTATGTATAAAAAAACCACATCCTCTTTATCCATTCATTGGTTGATGGACATTTGGGCTGCTTCCAAGACTTAGCTATTACAAACTGTGCTGCTATAAACATGGGTGTGCGTATATCACTGTGGTAGGATGCTTTTAATTCTTTTGGGAAGATACCAAGAAGGAGAATAGCTAGGTCAAATGGGACTTCTAGTCATAGCTTTTTGAGGAATCTCCACACTGATTTCCACAGTGTTTGCACCAGTCTACACTCCAACCAAAATGGAGACGGGTTCCTTTTTCCCCACAGCCCCACCAGCATTTGTTATTGGTTGATTTCTTGATAATAGTCATTCTTCCTTGAATGAGATGGAATCTCAGAGTTGTTTTAATTTGCATCTCTCAAATGACCAGTGATGTTGAACATTTTTAAAAATATTTACTTGCCATTTCTACTTCTTCTGAGAAGTGTGTATTGATTTCAGATGCCCATTTTTGGATTGGGTCTTTAAATTTGGGGGTCTGATTTTTTTGAGTTCTTTATATATTGTAGATATTAGTCTTTAACTGAGGAACAGCTGGAAAAATGTTTTTCCCACTCTGTGGGTTGTCTCTTCACTCTTATCAGTGGTTTCTTTTGCTGTGCAAAAGCTTTTTAATAAGAGGAGATCTCAGTTGTTGAGTCTTTGGTGATATTTCCTGTGTGATTAGGGTTTTGTTCATAAAGTCTTTGTGTACACCAATGTCTTCAAGAGTTCTTATTCTATCTTCCAGCAGATTTAGTATTTCTGTTTTAATATTTGGATCTTAGATACATTCTGATTTTAGTTTAGTACATGGTGACAGACATGGGTCTATTTTTAATCTTCAGCATGTGGGAAGCCAGTTTTTCCAGCACCATTTATTAAAGAGGGTATCTTTCTTCCAATGAAGATGTTTGGCTCCTTTGCCAAAGATAAGATGGCTGAGTGTGTTTGGAGTTGTGTCTGCATCTTCTAATCTGTTCCATTAGTCCTTAGGTCTGGTTTTTTTTGCAAGTACCGTGCTTTTTTTTTTTTTAATCACTGTAATTTTGTAGTATAATTTCAAGTCTGGTATTGTGATGCCCTCTGCCTTGCCTTTGTTGCCCAGAATTGCTCCTACTATCCTAGGTGTCTTCTGGTTCCAAATGAATTTTAGGATTGTTTCCTCTAATTCTGTGAGATATGCTATTAGTATATTAATCAAGATTGTGTTAAATCTGCATAACAATTCTGGGAGTATGGTCATTTTCACTATATTGCTTCTTCCTATCCAAGAACAAGGTGTATCTTTTCATTTTCTGATATCCTCTTCAATCTCCTTTTCCAGAGTACTGTAGTTTGCAATGTATAGATCTTTTACTTTCTTCATTAGGTTGATTCCTAAGTATTTCAGTTGTTTTGATGCTATTGTGAAAGGTGTTTCCCTAATTTCTCTCTCAGTGAGTTTGTTATTTCTGTACAGGGATGCTATTGATTTTTGAGTGTTGACCTTGTATCCAGCTATGCTAATGAATTTGGTTATTAAATCTAGGAGTCTTTTGGTGGAATTTTTGGGGTCTGCTATATAGAGAATTATGTCATCTGCAAATAATGATAATTTAGCTTCCTCTTTTCTTATCCTTATTCCTTTTATTTCTTTCTCTTGTCTAATTGCTCTGGCTAACGTTTCTAGAACTACATTGAATAAGAGTGGTGACAGTGGACATCCTTGTCTTGTTCCTGATTTTAGAGTGAAAGCTTTCAGTGTTTGTCCATTTAGTATGATGTTGGCTGTTGGTTTGTCATAGGTGGCTCTTATCAGATTGAGATAAAGACCATCTATTCCAATTTCTGTAGGGTTTTTATTATGAATGGGTGTTGGACTTTGTCAAATGCTTTTTCTGCATCTATTGAGATGATCATATGGTTTTTGTCCTTGGCTCTGTTAATGTGGTATATTATACTTAATGGTTGGTGTATTCTGAAACATCGCTTTGCATTTACTTAAGCATGTTCTATGAGCTAGTATGTGGTCTGTTTTGGAGAATGCCCCATGCACAGCTGAGAAGAATGTATTTTCTGATGTTGTAGAATGGAACACTCTATAGACATCTACTAAGTACATTTGTTCAAAAATTTGGTTCAGTTCTGATTTTTTTTCTAGTTGATCTATTTGTGACAGTGGAGTATTGAAATCCCTCACTACAACTGTATTAGTGCTTATTTTTCATGTCTGTTAATATTGGTTTTATACAGTTGGGTGAGCTGGTATTTGGTGCCTATATATTTATGATGGTTATCTTTTCCTCTTGGATTGTTTCCTTAACAAGGATGTAGTGACCTTTTTTGTCTCTCTTGATCAGGTTTGGCTTGAAATCCACTTTGTTTACAAATAGAATAGCTACCCCTGCTTTTATTCTGGGTTCCTGCTGTGTGGAGTATTATTTACTACCCTTTCAGTCTATGAATTTCCTTTTGAGTTATATGTGTTTCTTGTATGTAGCATACTATTGAATCTTGTTTCTTGATCCATTCTGCCAGTCTGTTTCTTTTGATTGGTGAATTGAGACCATTTACATTGACGGTTATAACTGATATGTATTGACTTATACTTGTCATGTGATTTTCGTATTCTTTCCCCTCTGTTTAATTACTTGCCTTGCCTTGCAGATTCATTCTGTTAGGGTTCATAGAATTGTAGTGTGTGCTATCTCTTTCTAGAATGTCCTTCAGAAAGAACTGGTTTGGTGGTCATGAATTTCTTCAAGTGCTCTTTGTCATGGAAGTATCTTATTTATCCATCAATTTTGAAAGATAGTTTTGTAGGGTACATCAATCTGGATTGGAGGTTGTTTTCTTTCAGGGCTTGAAATACTTCACTCCAAGCTTTCCTCCACTTCAGGGTGTGTGTTGAGAAGTCTGCTTCTCAACCTAATTCTGATGGGCTTTTCTTTATATGTTATTTGTTTCTTTTCTCTAACAGCTTTTAATATTCTTTTCTTGTGTTGAAATTCTGGAATTCTTACTATTATGTGCCTTGGGGTAGTTTTTAAAAAATTTTTTGATCATGGCTAATTTGAGTTCTATATACCTCCCTTAACTGTATGTCAAATTCTTTTTTCATGCTTGGGAAGTTTTCTGCCATTACTTCTGTAAATAGGTTTTTTATATTGTTTGTGTTGTCTCCTGCTTTTTAATTGACTCCCATCAATCTTATTTTCTTCTTCTTTGCATCTTCTAGCATCTGCTTGATTGTTTTTTTGTGGTCTCTTGCTATTTTTAAGAAATCTTTCTTTTCATGATCACTAACTTCAACCCTGACTTCTAGATCTAATATTCTGTCTTCACATTGGTTCATTCTGCTGCATGTACTTTCAATAGAATTTTTAATCTCCTAAATATCTGTTTGAATATGTTTTGTGGATTCCATCTCTTTCCTCTGTTGGGCATTCATGGTTCCCATCATTTTCCGAAGCTTCTCTATTTTTTTTTATCTGTGTCTTCTCTAGATTCACTAATCATGCCTTTCATTATGGCCATCATCTCTGAAGTTATTTGAGAAATCATTTCTGATTTGATTTTTTCTAGAGCTTCATTCATCTGCTTTGTAACTTCAACTGTTGTCACTTTAGAGAGTCCAGGTGGGTGGCTTTTGAATCATTCTACCTCATTTCCCCCCAGGTTTGCCTTTGGCAAGCTGGAAGTCTGGGATTGCCTCTTGCTTCTGCATCTTTTCATTTTCTATTTTTTTTTTCAGTTTAATTCCTGCATTGATGCTTGTAAATTATTTATCATAAGTATCTTTATTGCAAGTATTGAGAACCCTTAGGAAATGACTACTTCTCAGAGATGTCTTCCAAGTGTAGCTGGCTTTTGGTTTTTGAGTCTGTTGCAAGATCCTACCCCTTCAATTTATTCGGGATGAGAAGTTGCTGCCTACTTGGCCCAGCCCCTGGTTCTTTGGCACTGCCTATAGTATTGTTTATGACCCCCAGGCAATCTCAGTCTTGGCATACCAGGAAGAAAAACTGATTAGAATGATTATGTCACACTGGTTAAAGTAGTACAATCAGTAATAACAATGTCATCAAACACCCTAAAAAATGACAATCTGTGGTGACTATTAATTTGCCATCTTTAACTGTGTGTACAGGATTTGTAGTTATACACCCAAATCTAAAACAAACCAGCAAATTGTGTACTGTAAATATTCCCTCAATCTGGCCATTTTACCCTGAAGGGAGAAAACTTAAAAGGGGTTAGGGGAAAAAATAGAGAAATAGAAGAAGTGAAAGGGATTAGAAGCAATGTTGGTGGATGATGGAAGATTACCCAAGCTTTGGGAACTGGTGAAGAAGATGGGAGGGAAAGAAAGAAGGAAGAAACAGAAATAAGAACAGAACAGAACAAAAAACTAGAAACAATGTTTTCATATAAAAATAAGAACAAACAATCAAATAAAAAAAGAGGAAAAATTTTAAAAAATTAAAAAGCAGGGCCGGTGAGATGGCTCAGCGGCTTAAGCGCCTGCCCTGCAAGCGCGAGGGCCCGAGTTGGACTCCTGGAACCCACATACGAAAAAGGGGCCGGTGATATCGCTCAGCGGCACGGGTGCCTGTTGGCGCACGAGGTCCTGAGGTCGACACCCCAGTAGCCACAAAAAAAATAAATAAATAAAAATCAAAGAAAGGAAGAACAGCAAAAAAAAAATTTTACCTCAGGGCCTGCCTCTGCTGTCACTGGTTGACAGAGGGGGCAGACAGAGCCCAGATCCATGTTGACTAATCCCAGCAAGCCAGAAGTAGAATTATGGCAGTGGTGGATAATTCCAGCAAACCTGGGCTTTTAGTTCCACTGAAGTTCAGGCTGCCTCTGGTTTCTGGCTTTGAGACTGGGACCTGAGTTTTTCATCCTGCAACATTCTGAGTACCTCCTGCCAGCTTGAATTCAGCTGCCTGACCTCCCACTGGCTTGAACTTGGTTGCACCTCCACTGACACTTGGAGCTGCTAGACGGAGCCAGCCCACAGCTGTTCTGTGTTTTGACTTCTGTTGGCCCCTGTCCAAGATGGCAAACAGCCATTGCCCTTGCCCAGGGGACATCTGAATCCAAATAGCTCACCAGCCACTGCAGTCCGCAATGCCCACTGCTCCATTCCACTGGTGCATTTCTCTGTGGAGGCCTCCGCGGTCACCAGTAGTCACTCTGCTTCTGTAGGTTCGAGCTACCTCTCCCACACCTCAAGCTGGGGGCCAGGAAGAAAGTGTCACTTACCACCTCTCTCCTCCATGTTGTGGTCCCTCTCTTTACTGTCTCTTTGGGCTCTAATTCTTGGTTCAGATCCTTTCTGGGTCCCGAGGATCCACTTCCCTCCTCCTCTTTCTCACATTGCTATGTTCCAGCATTTGGATTCCAAATATCAAAGAGGCTGTTTCTCTGTTGCTTATCATTCCACCATCTCCCTGGAAGTCTGGTATAAATAATTTAAAGAGCACAATAAAAGACAGATGATAGGAAACAGGACAGTAAGCCTCATATGGATGGGGAGGGGACCTAGGGATGGAGGGACAGAGGAGGAAAGGGAGGGAAAGTAAATGGATTAAAATGCAACATGGATGTGTACCAACTCCTCACAATGAATACATTTACCATGTACTAATGAAAAGAAGGACCAACCAGCAGGTCGGGCAAGCCCTGTGTCTGTGGGCTTCACAAGTCCACCTGCTGGATAAGGACCACAGTCCATGTGTCAAGCAGAGCCGGTCCTTCTGTTTTCTTCACTGAGACTTCTCAATCTTGTGTGTGGTGATGGGTGTGAGAATTCTGCAGACTGTGATGGGCCGTGGGCTCCAGGAGTAGGACATTGCCTTCACCAAGGGACTTGCTCCACCTGACTTCCTGTCAGTCACGGTCTTGGAGATCAGTGAGCTGCACCAGGCATTGCTTTTCCATTTCTGTTTCTTCAATGTGTTTAATCAGTTGATTTACTTTAAATGGAAATTTATTTAAATTCATTTGCTCCAAGTAAATATAAAAATGAGTGGTACACACACTGAGGGCGGAGAAGGCTCATTTAATTATGTCTGGTCTGCTTCCTGGGAGTAGCGTGGCTTCCTTCCCCTGTGCAGGTTGACTCTCTGTCCCTTCCTCAGCCCCTAGAAGTCACTGTGAGGCCGGCCAAGCTCCACATGCACCCACAGGTGCATGAGGGGATGAGCAGGGGTGTGAAGGGAGAGCTGGAAGGGATCTTGCTTGAATAATCTTGTAGTTTGCATGCAGATGCAAATGCTGTGTGTCTTTGTCAAGATTTTCTTGCAATTTGCTGCCCAACTTAACGCAACCAGCCAAGATGCTCTTGCTTCCTGTCTAAGTATAGGGCAGCAGTCATTCCTACATGGAGACTGGTTACTCGTTGCCTCACTCAGGTCTGATCCAAAGCTGGAGGCTGACACTCAACCACCGCCCATGCTCTGGGGAGAAGTCTTTTAATTATAAAAACTTGAGCCTCTTGAAACCTTCACGTTCTGATCTCAGCAATGGCTGAAAAGAATGAGCTTCTCCCAGCTTACTTTGAATGGCCAAGGTCCTGTGTGCTTGCAGGAGTGGCGGGTGGTCCCAGAGAAAGTGAGAGAAGCAGAAGTCTCTCGCCCTCAGCCAAGCCTTCCCTGAGCAGGTGGGGCGCTAGTGGAGATCCAAGACCAGGAAGCCCCCAGCCCCTTCCTGTCCAGCTGTGTCTACAACAGAGCACCTAATGTCACTCTCCATTGATGTGTGGGCCTGGCCTTTAGGCAGGATGTCATTCTCTGCAGACACCAGAACTGCACAGGGAGGAGGGCAGAGCCAGAAATGCCCTTAACCCTTAACCCCGAGAGTCAGAGCCATGTCTGTGGAGAAGGGGGCGCCGCATCGAGGAATCCAGGAATTCAGCAGGAATTGTTTGAGATTTCCCAGAGCCAATAAGAGTTATGCCTTCCGCCTTCAGACTGAGTTGAAGAGCTTTTACACAGACACACACACATCCACACACAGGCACACACACACAGGCACACACACACACTGTGGATTGATACTTGGTATCTGACACATCATATAAAGACAAAAAGTCAGCCATGAATGATCTTTATAGGGTATTTGCTGTATCTGTTATGGTTCTGCCAGCGAAATAGAACAAGCTGGACCCACCTCTATACCATCTGTGTCCATACTCATGTCTATAGCTCTGTCTCTGTTTCCGCCTCCACCTCCCTCCTGCAGTGGGAGGAGTGGGCTCGTCCACTGTGGGGCTGGCCAGGCAAGGCCATGGGGACAGGTCGATTTGCTCAGGCAGGCAGGAGCTGATGCTGTGGTCCTCAGGCAGAATTTCCCCCTTATAGAGCACCTGGAGTTGTGCCCTCGGGTTATTTCAACGGCTGTATCAGGCCACGGGTAGTCTAGGACAGTCTCCTCCGCTGTCCACCAACCGGCTGCCAGGGTTAACTGCACCTTCAGGAAACCCTCACAGCATTCCCAGGGGAGTGTCTGAGGGATGCTATGTGCCAGCCAAGGTGACACGTAATACTGACCGTCTCATTTACTAGCACGCACGTCCTCAGTCATGATTCATTGTCTTTCACTAAACACAAGGGTCAGAGAGTAGGGTGACAGGAGGGTGGGTGGAGGTGGAGGCTCAGGTGGGAGGAGGGTGAGAGGCTTGCAGGGAGACCCCCGGTTTGAGTGACCAGAAGCAGGTGGGAGCCAGGGGTGGGCAGGAGGGAGCAGGCTGCTCACACAGACTTGGAGGTGAGCAGGCTGCAGGTGTCTGGTGTGTTATGTGGTACTGCAAGGCCTATGTCAAAGGGACTGGGGCGGATCAAACTCAGCGGCGTGAGTGTGATCAAGTCACACAGCTCAGAAGCCTCAGCATGCGCAGTGCAAAGCCCTGAGCGCCTGACAGAGTCACATCAGTGTCTCGCGCACCTCCGCTGCTCACTGAAACATGAGTTCCAGCCTCCTCCTCATTCCTTCCTCAGAACAAGGAAGTCAGCGTCAGTACTGCTGGATGGCGTTACTTTATCCGGTTGAACCTGACCATCTCCCAGACCGATGGGCTCCAGGAGGGCAGGGCTTGGTGCTGTGTTTTTGTTTTCAGATCAGCCCGCTCCATGCCTGGCATAACTCTGGCGCCCAATATGTGCTTTTGGCACTGAGTGGATGGCAAAAGATGCAGAAGTAGGGGAAATCCTGGAGGTGGTGAGCACCAGGTGTTGTGGGGTAGATTTGGCCTCCTCTAGGGTATTGCTTAGAGTAGAAACAGCCCGAATTTAAAGCAAGATCAAAAACCATTTATTTTACAATGGCCCCAGTTCCCACTTTCCTCCTTGCCTGGGGGAAGACTGAATAGATTACTCTGAGGCTTCCGAGTGGGATGGGACCGCGGAGAATATTCCAGGTCCTATGTGAGGCAGGAAGGTAATACAGTGCCTGGTGCTTACCATTCTTCATCCTAAGAGTTTGCACAGACAGCAAATAAAACTTGGTCCTTCTGAAATGACATCCTCCAAAGGAAAGCACACAGCTGCTTTGCCCCCAGTGTCACTGCTATAATGCAAACTGAGTTTGCTTCTTACAAGAAAAAGCCTGTGTCACCTGGGTCGTGGAGGAAGCTGCGGCGGGTGGTCTTCAATCAACAGGATTATCTGTGAACCGGAGGTCATGAGCCCTCTGTTGTGAAAATAGTCTTTTCTATCACTGGACATAAAGCCTTCTTCACCCTGTGACATGGTGACACGTTACAGGGGGAGTTGCACAGGACCTTTATCCGGCGGGCATGATGTGGACTGGTTTAATGGGGCAGAGATGCGCACTTAAGTCAGCCTTTATTCCCCTCCTTTCCATCTGGTGCTGCTGTCACGATGCTTAGACAACGGGAGAGGACAGACAGCCTTGGAGGGTCCGAGTTATTATCTGAGAACAAAGTTTTGTGCACTATTTTGTGCCGTGCTCTTCTTGGGGAACATTTGAAGACAGTTTGTAATCCACAGAGGCTGTCCATGGTGCTCGCGGCCAAAGGGGAGAAAGGTGGGGGTGGCTCGGGGTTCGTGCAGGAGGTGAACAAACTCCAGCCTAGCAGTGAGCGGAGGAAGCAGCCTGAGACCCCGCGAGACAGCAGCGTGGGTGCTGGGCCCTGGCTGGGAAGCCCCAGATGCATGCATAGGCCGGTGCCTGGGGGCCCGAGGGGCAGGGGCCACCCCAGCAGCTGGCTTCAAGCGTGGGCAGCACACGGACAAGAGTGGGGGTGGCTTGCCCGCTGGGCCCTGCTGCCCTTCTGTGACTTCTGTACAAAGATGGAAGACATCAGTAAGTTATTATCAAGTACATGGACAGGTCAGTAGGGCCTAATCATGTGGTTAAAATTCTTCTAAGTCTCTGGCTTTGAAAAGTGGATATTGCAAGGCAAATACCCACAGGTTTAGATATAGAAATCAAATAAAAAGAGCACTGCCTTCGATGGAAAACGATGCTGTTTTTGTAGAACGCTTCAGGTGAACCAATTATTAACAAGAAGACAATTAAAAATTAAGTTTTCCTTTTAATTGCAGATGGAGCTGTAGAATATGCTTGTATAAATGAAGCAGGAAGCCACCCGCCATGCCTTGACGATGTCCGCAAGGTACAGAAGTAGTCTGAGGAGATACTGAAATGCCTTTGTATAAATTCACATATAAAATTAAGTTCAGATAGACACAAAACTGCACAAAAAGTTAAATATTTTAGAAAAAAAAAGATTCTGCAAGAGTCACCAGCTCATAAGGTACTAAAGCATGTATTTCACAATAATTTACCAGAAATTTATACCAAATTTTTTGCAGCCTATAGAATATTCTAAATAGCTCCAAGAATAGTTGTATCAGCAGGAATATCCTTCTAAAGTTAAAAATTATAGAAAGCCACTTGCCTTTGCCAAGAAAAACTGGCATCACTCTCATTTATACTTGTTGAAAATGAAATAAAAATATATAAATTTTTATCATCTAATCATGAATTTGCAGAAAAGCAGGCCAGAAATTTGCAGAAAACTATGTGGCCAATCAAGACCTCACATTATAAAGTCTTATTATTTATGGCATAGTATAAAGTTTTGACACAAAACACATTTTCACAGGTAATGTTATATTTTTAAAGGAAAAAGTTTTGTCTGTTAGCGTCTTTGCCTTTGGTTTTCTCCTGCCTTCTGCATTAAAGGTTCGCACATTTCTATTTGCCCTCCGACCACCTAACACGTGATAGAGAAGATCGGGAATGAAATTAGCATCATAAACACTTATATCCATACGATCTTAGAAGCGCTTCCCCCTTTCCTCTTTGGAATTTTACACCCCTGCCCTAGTTAAACTGGAAGCTGTGTACATGGACTGTAGCAGAGATGGGATCCTTTTTCACTGAACCCATTTCCTCTCCTTCCTGGGTAATATTTTATTCCCAGCCTCCTCGCAGTTCTTGGAATCCACGTGACTGATTTCTGACCAATGGCAGGCGCACTGTCATCAGTAGCACTGTCCTTGTCGTTTGCAGGAGGGAGACACAGGCCGCTGTGCTTTGAGGCATTATGTATTTGGAGTGTGTGGAGCAGCACCTAGTTTGATGTACACTACCATGAAGAACAAAAGCGCGGGAGCTGCTGGACTCTCGGAGCTCATCGCTGCCCTGCAGCTCTGAGCCAGCAGCCGATGCCAGCTGACTGTGGACATGCTTTCCTATCAGCTCCAAAAACCCAGTGAAAGAGCTGGTTCTAAGTGACCCTGCAACCCTGGAAACTTCAGCTGTGTCTGTGTGGAGGGGTCACCTACATTTGTGTGGTTGCCCCCAGGTCAGGCACCAGGATGGGTACAGAGGAGGCATTTGCAGCCTCGTGCTCATGGAACACTGACCTGGCACCTACACTGTGCAAGAACATCTAACAAGGACTGTGGCGTTCTTTCAGTTGGCCTCCTTTCTCCTTTTTGGCTCTCTGGGTGCAGCACAACTCATTGCGAGTCTGTGAATCTATTGAAGACCACGTGAGCCCGTGAAAAGCAGTTTGGGCAATAATGAAGGTATTAGGAAGAAAGCCCAGCTTCTGCTGAGTGGCTGAGAGACACCCAGTCCCCTCCACCTCTCCACCAGGCCCAGGCCCAGCTCCTGCAGAAACCCGCACTGTGCTGGATCCTTCATCCATTTCCATCCCTGCTTTGCACAGAGGGGAGCAAAACAATTTATCATCTCCTGGGCCGAAGCTTGCACTTGGGGAAATCTATTTTTGTACATGCTGAGCAGGATCTCCAGCCTGGCTGAACCTGAGAAAAATCAAATAATAACAGCACAAGAGTCCCCGAGGAGATACCATCTCCCTTGCATGTTCCCACCAGAAATGTGTTTCTTTTTCTCTGTATATAGGAAAGCTGGCCCCACAGGCAAAGCCCTATTAAATGGTGAGGTTTGGAGTAGGGAGAGGTGCACGAGGATGCAAAGAGCATCAGGCTATCTGTATGGATCTGACTAAAATCATATGCTGGGGTCCTCACTTTTAGTGTTTATTTTCTGTTTCCCTTTTCTGCTTTTAAGCAGAAATTCAGCTCTCTGGTCACTGCCTGGGTAGAGCAGAGGCACAGAGGGAAAGGGTCTCACCAGGCCTTGATGCCATTGCTGAAAGAGTCCAGGCTTAGGACTCCCAGTGACAGAGGCAGTCCATTCTCACCAGGTGCTGGTTATGTCTCTGAGCCTGGCATGTTTAATAGAGAATCACACTAGCGACAGCATTAGAAAGCAACTGTGACCTCTACAGAAAAGTAACTGAAGACCTCCCCAATGAGAACACCACATCCCATTTACCTGGAGCCTACAGACCCCAGGGTGCTGGCTGTGGCTTCTGTGTTGTACAGTGCTGGAGGCAGGTGGGGCAGTGGGAAAGAGCCACAGCCATCAAGCAAGGGATGCCTTCTGCATGCCAGGGTGGCTGTGCTCGTGGGAGCTGCAGTGAGCAGCTGAGAGGACCACATCTTCTGGGCTTGGTTGTGGAGCATGATTAGCTGCCTCTGGTTGGGCCTGAGTAGGAAGTGAGGCAAAACATAGGGAAGTTGGCAGACACAGATATCAGTCACCTTTGCATTGCTGTCACAAAGCACCTGGCATACACAGCTTAAAGGAGGAGAGGTTTAATTTGGCTCATGTCAGAGGTTTCAGTCCATAGTCAGCTGGCTCCACAGTAGGAACATTGTGGCAGAAGGGCATGGGGGGAGAAATCTTCACTTCATGGCATCCAGGAAGAAGGAAATAAAAGAGGGAGAGGAAAAGAGAGAGGGAGAAAGAGAGAGAGGAAGAGGAAGAAGGAGGGGGGAAAAAGGGAGGGAGAGAGACAAACAGAGAGAGACAGAGAGAGAAAGAACAGAGAGGAGACAGACAGAGATGGAGAGACACAGAGAGAGAGCCAATATACCCTTCCAAGGCATGCCCCCGTGACCCACTTCCTTCAACTTGACCTCACTTCCTAACAGCACATCCAGCCATAAACTCAACACTGGGTGAATGCATTGATAAGGTTGGCGCTCTCACAATCCAGTCCCTTCTCCAGGTATTTCTGCATCTAACCAGTCAAGAGCAGCCTTCACACTGTCTAAGCCCCAACTGTCCTGAGCTGATGGTTGTCCAGGTTGTGGTTGGTTTTCTGGTGGATGTCACTGAGAACTGAGTGTACACTGATGTATACACTGATGGGTCCGAGTATACCTTGACCATTGTCCATGTATAGAGCTGGTTTTTCATCTGTCACCCTCAGCCACAGAAGAGGAAAGCGGGGAGAAAGAGAGAGAGGAAGGGAGAGAAACATGTTCAAGTGTGTAGAGTGGAAGGCTGCAGACTGCGATGTGAACAGGAGATTTCTGTGCCAGCCTGGGCCCGCAGCCCTGCCGTTCCATCTCTGGGTACCCTGGCTCATCCTGACCCCCCCCCAGGTGACCTGGTGCTGTCTTTGTGGTCTGTGGTTTGCTAATTAATCATTGTGGTGCGCACAAAAAATGCAGCTGATAAGGGCGGAATTGCTCATAATAACCGAGGAGCTCATCTTGACCCTCACGAGGACCTGGCCATTTGTTTGGAAGAGGCTGGTGCGTGTGCGTTGATTCTCTTTCTTTCTGGCCCAATCCTGTTCCATGACGAAATGACCGCACTCTGGACCACATGCCTCCTGCCCAGTTGGTCTGCACCTTCCGCTCTGAGCTGCTACATCCCTCTCCGCATCTGCTAACCCAGCAGCCTCCATCTGCGCTAAGCCCCGATTTACGTACTTAAAACGTCAACGGTGCACACACATAAGCACCGAGAATCTCTCGAAAGCACCCTTTGGGCAGATAATAACCTCAGCCCCATGCATAGTGGTGCCTTCAGTCACAGATTGAGTGTCATATTTTAGCAGTTTGTTTTTTTAAGTTTGTTGACAATAAAGTGGTTTTAAGGGTAATTTTTAGTGTGCTTTGACTCTGCTTTTCATGCGTTTCTTCAATCAAATCTTCCTAAACATCAGTAAACACCTAAGCCTCCCAACAAGGACATTTCGTCATCAGCTGCGCTGGCTGCAAAGGCTCCTGCATGGGCACAGAGCTGCGTCCTTTGTGTGCAGGGAGGGTCCTCACCGTCCTCACTGCTCAGAGCCAGCGCTTAGAGCACATGGTGATTTCCGACTCCGGAAGGTTTGCCTGTCATTGTGAGCGGATTATCTCAGCCTTAACCTGCTGCCCCCCAGCCCGCCAGGCCTCCAAAGAGCTGGCGCTGGGGACTGCAGCGATGAGCACAGGAGTCCGTGAGTGCGCGGCATCTCCATCCAAACTCCTGGGACACTGGACAGGCACAGGGATGCGCGGCTCTGCGTCCTTTGAGCTTGAGAGGCAGCAAGGCCCACTCCTCTCCTGTGCCCACCAGGACAGCAGCGCTGTGACAACTTAGACCTGGAGGATCCGCGGGTCCCTAGGGGCGCTGCTGGGAGGCTGGGAGCCTGTCGGAGGTGTGGCTGGCGGAGGGCCTCAGGTCACCGTGCGTCCTTGCAGGGACCTTGGGACCCCAGTTTTTCCCTCTCTCCTTCTGTATGGCAGGGAGGTGGTGACTTCCCTCTGCCCTGTGCTCCTGCCGATGGCGTTGTTGCCCCCAGGCTCTTTGGGCGATGGGGCCACTGACCAAGTACAAAAACATCCAGGCCCGGGCCCCATCAGCCTCTCCACAGTGATGAACCGGGGTGCTACAGTGACGGGAGAGGACAGACAGCCTCGTGGAGGAGGACGGCGGCGGGGAGGGCTTGAGAGTCAACCCCGGAGGTCACGGAGAGAGGATGGCGTCGGGGGTCCTGGGTGGGGCTGGAGGGCGGGGAGGTGGAGAGAGAGGGATGGAAAAGTCTGGGTGCACACCTGTAATACCAGTGACCTGGAGGCCGAGATGGGAGGATTGGGAATCTGAGCTCAGCAGCCCCTGTGCAGTGTCCCCGTGAGGGACTCCTGGGGGTGGGGGGAACTGACAGGGGCTCAAGCCGAGGGGCCTTGCCTTGCAGGTGCGCGGCTCCCCTCCCTCCCCCGGGGGGCATGGGGACCGAGTGAGGCTGAGTCGAAGCTTGTGCGTCCCAAGCTGCGTCTTCAGGACTTCGGATCCAGAAGCCCCCGCGGCCTGCGGGCTTGCTTTTGGGTCCATGTGCACAGGCATGGGTCAGCGTGTGCAGGACGCCGCACCCGTGTTCGCCGCGCTGCCCACGGTCGCCCCGCTGTGCACCCAGCCCGCACGCCCTTCAGCTGCTGCGAAGCTCCCCAGCCCTCCACGTCTCCCCGCCCAGTCTGCGCTCAGCCCAGCTGCGTGGAGTGCAGTGCAGCGCAGCGCGCGCCCTCGGAAGGACGCGGAGGAGGTTTCGCTAAAACAAGGAGCGGGAAAACCAAGCGCGAGAGACTGCTGGCAGATTCCAGGTTGCTGAAACCCCAAACACAGGCGCCGAGGAGGGGATGCCGGGGTCCGCCTTGCACGCTCCCCCTTGCCCTGTGGTTCCACCCCGTCAGCCTCTCCGAGGGTGGAGATTCTGCAAAGCACGGAAGTGTGCAGAATCACTCCGGACGGAGGTGAACGGTGACTGAAATAGCCTGTGTTCTTGCTGGGAAGAGGCTACTCCAGGGCAGAGGGTGGGGTTTGTTTCACTTTGTCTTAAAGTCAGCATCTCCTGTGATTGCAGGAGGGCGGGAGGAGAGAGGGTTCTTGTGTGGGGGCAGTGCCTTCCCTGGTGGTGCTCTGCACTCCCGCCGGGGCGGTGCTGAGCTCAGTGCTCCCAGCACTCGCGGCCTGGATTCCTCCTCCCTGCCCTGCCCACCCCGCCCAGGCCCCTCTCTGCTGCGGCCGGGAGTCAGGGAGCGAGAAGAGTCTAGCGTTTCGGATGGGGTCCTAAGGGACCCTGGGGAGGGGCGGGAGTGTCCGCTCCCTCCTGTTTCACCAGCAGGGCCTGATGCTCGGGGAGGAAGAGGTTCACTGGGGACTCAACCTTCCCTGGGGAGTCTCAGACTGCCAGGGCTGACTGATGCCAATGCCAATTTTCTTTTCTAAATTCTCTCTAATGTTCAAATTGTGCTGGGTGTGGTGGCTCACACCAGTAATCCCAGCACTTTGGGAGGCTGAGGCAGGAGGATGGCAAGTTCCAGGCCAGCTTGGGCAACTTAAGCTGCCCTTAAGTGCCCTTAGTGAGACCCTGTCTCTAAATGCATACACAGATACACACACACACACACACACACACACACACACACACACACACGGGTTAGGATGTTGCTCAGTGCAAAGGCCCTGGGCCCAATAGTCAGTATCTCAAACAAAGAACATTCTAAGTCAGCACCGAGCCCCTGGGACCATTTCCACTGACACAGTTCCTGGCCTAACACATCCCCCACGCTCTGAGCTGATCACAAATTAAATGATAATAAAGTCAAGTCTCCCTGACGCCCCAGGAGAGAGAAATCCCCGTGTCCCTCCAGCATTGCTGTCAGGAAATCGGCACTTTCAGCCAATCCTCGCACGTGAGTGGAGGCTGCACCCGGCTTTTTTTTTTTTTTTTTTGTGGATACTGGGGGTCGACCTCAGGACTTTGCGCGCCAGCAGGCGCCCGTGCCGCTGAGCAATATCACTGGCTCTTTTTTCGTATGTGGGTTCTGGGAGTCGAACTCAGGACCTCGCGCTTGCCAGGCAGGCGCTTACGCCGCTGAGCCATCTCACCTGTCCCTGCACCCAGCTTTCTAACAGCAGAAGGAGCTCCCGCCTCAGGAGGTGGCTCCACCTCGGGGATGTCTCCCTGAGTGGCCCGAGCCCTCTCTGGAGTGTGACCCTTCCTCACTGTGTCCCCTGTGTCCGTCCATGTCTCTGTGTGCTGGGCCCGGACGCCTGGTTCTAGGGCCACTTCCTGCTTGTTGCGGAGATTGGAGGAGCTCTTCTTCCCTTCCGGTAAAGTCGGTGAACGCGGGCACCTGGGCTGTGGCTGCCTGGGGTGCACAGGCTGAGGCTGCTTTGAGTCTTGCCCCTCCTTAGCGTAGGGCTGTGACCTCCTTCTAGTGCTGGCTTCGTGCGTAGGAATGGCCTGGGTCGCCCCCACTCTCCGGAAAGGCAGGAGATCTTATTTTTAATTAGTTCCTCATCAAGGGTCAACATAACAGCTGAGCGAGTGGCAGAGGGTCAGGTCTCACTCCGAGTTCCACCCGTCTCAGCCAGGAGAATTTGGGAGCCTAAGAAGGCTGCAGGATCCGAGGATTTGTCAAAAGCCACTGCAGCTGGACCTGCTCATCTCTGCCCCAGCTGCCACAGGCCTGGCTTCCACATGACTGCCGGCCAGGTTTGCCTGCGCTTTCTGATTTTAGTTGCACAATTTCAAAACGTGTTAGCAACTGTTCAATGTGTCTCTGTCCTTATTCCTGCTTCCCTAGATGTCCTCCTGGGAAGAAAGACCCGTGTGAACACGCTGTTCTTGTGAACTGGAGTTTGGTCTCCAGCTTCATCATGAAGGAGCTGGAATAGCGTTTGAGTGGAATTGTATTGTTTTCAGGAAGGCAATATTTAAAAAAAAGAAAACCTATCTCTAAACGCTGAAAGAAGCAAGGAATCTAACAAGTAGCTGTCAGTTCAGGGACAGTTCTCCTCCTCTCTTGGTGATTGAAGTTTGTCTACGATGGGCATGGTGTGTGTGTGTGTGTGTGTGTGTGTGTGTGTGTGTGTTTGTGTGGAGTCTGTACCCACTCCACAGGCTCCTAAGAGTTTGGGTTTGCTCATTAATGCAGCGCAACTGAATCCTTCCTGACTGTAACCCATACCTGTGCCCACGAGTCTCTTAGAAAAATGGAGTCAATGACACTTAATCTTTATCTTAGTTTCCCAGTGAAACACCTCATAGGTTTTCCATTCACTTATTGATGCATTCAGAAATAATTCATGAAGTACTACTGAGCAAGCTCCGTGCAGGCGAGTGAAATTACAGTAAATGGAAACCAAGGATGACTCTTCTGGAGCTACAAAATTGTTTGAACGCAGGTTCTTGTCAGCGGACATGCAAATGCTATTAGAAATGGGTTTTGCCTGAGTTTTGTTCTTTTTTTATTCTTTAAGGAAAAGAAAGCATAAGGATAAAGCTATGTGTAACTGAAATCCTTCAGGTCTCAGTTTTAGACTGAGCGGCTGCTCAGGCTCGTGTCCCGTTCAGCCAAGAGACGAGCTGATAACTCAGACCCAGGACCAGAGGAGCCTTCCCGGGCTTTGCTGTGGAGCAAGCATCTGAGGGTTAGTCATTAATTAAGTGCTTTTTAAAAAATGTGGTTGCTTTGAGATTAATATCGAATGTTCAGAAAGACAATTTAATCAGCACATGAAGGGTTTTGGAAGCCCTTAGAAAGTGGGCAATGAAGCTTTTAATTGATGTAGTGTTGCACACAGCTACCTTGCGCACAGAGTGTGGGCTCTGATTATTCTTGGAACCAGTGAATTGTAAGCAGAGCTTTCTCCTTTACCCCAGAGGAGAGCTCTCTCTCCCTCTCTCTCTCTCTCCCTCTCCCTTTCTCTCTCAAGTTTTCTTTACCTTTTTTTGTTTGCTTTGATGAAGAAAATTCTGCTCAGCTGAAGGCAGGCACTGAGAAATTCAGCCAGGTGTCATATGGGTCGTGAGGCAGAGGCAGGGCCTGGGGTGAGGTGGGGACAGGTTCCTGGTCTGCAGAGTTGCAGGGGAAGGATGGGAGTAAAAGGCCGGACTTCCTGCAGGATCACAGCGCTCAGGGGTGCCTTCCTATGCCTTTGTTGGTCCGAGAACCTCTGCGTGTTCATGGACCTGGAGCTCATCACAGACAAGGCCTTCATCAGAGCCTCAAATGCACTCCCAGCTCTGTCTCAAGTGACCCTGTCACATGGTCACAGGGACAGACCAGGGCAGACAGAGTTCACCGTGGTGCAGAGCACACCGACGGCCAGATCGTAGCTGCAGAAGTTCATGTTTCGATGAATCTGTGATAACACACAGCAGTCATGCATGGCACTGTGTGAGTGTGTGTGTGTGTGTGTGTGAGTGTGTGCACAGGTGTGCGTGTTCTGGAGCATCTTCCTAAACACGTTCTCCTGGCCATGACACCTGAAAATATATAAAATGGAACAATGAATAAAGCAGCGACATTGGCCCAGCCAACACCAGGACGCAGCACCCGTGACACCGTAGCGCCCCTGTCAGCCCGTTTCAGGTGACTAGGACGGGACCTGCTCCCAACCTAATTCTTTCACGTCCTCAGGCGTTAAGAGTTTGTTGTGGTTCAGGTAAGACACCACCTGTCCTTGGCACTATCTGGACTTGATTTACCCAATGCCTCCAGCCTCCTGCAAGCAGCAAGCTGTATCCCTTTAACACGAGGACACCAGCCCTGTCACCTTACAGTCATTCTTTCTAGGACAGGTTGCTGGTCAAATAAGGCCTTCCTTCATGGTCTGTTGGCAGAATGAAGCCGATAGCCACGTTTTATTTGGCACACACATGTTAAAAACATACGTAATTGTTTTTAACAGGGAGATTTCACATTAAAATAGGTAATTTTGTGTGTTAATTTCAAAAATCAAAATAGCGAGCACACCGGTAACCCCAGCACTTTGTGAGGGCGCGGCAGGAGGATCTCAAGTTTGAACCCAGTCTGGACAACTTAGTGATTTAGTGATACCCTGTCTCAAAAGAAAATAATAGCAACAACAACGACAACAACAACAATAATAATAATAAAGGGCTGGGATGTAACTCAGTGTGAAGACTCTGAGTGCAATCCCCAGACTGGCAAAAAACCCAAAATACTGCAATGGTCAGGACTGTAGCAGAGGATGGCAGCCGCAGGCTGAAGTTCCACACCCAGCTTTACTTCCTCATGGTTCCAGTGCTGTCACCTTTGCTAACAGCAGTGTGCTGAGGTTAAACGTGCACAGCGGCACAGCGTGGGTGACGCCCTGTTTTCCCCTGCCAGAGAAAGATGGTTGAGGACATTCAGTGGAGGTCATCATGTTCTTTCATTACACTTATTTAAAAGTGATCACAGACTCTCGGGAGTTGCAGAGGACAGACAGAGAACTCACGTCCCCTTTGCTCTGTCTCCCATCTCAGGGTGGCATCTCCTCTACACAGAGCACAGCTGGAAGCGAGATGTTTCAGGTCAGGTCTTCAGGGTCCCCCAAAGTCTCCTGCATTTGGAGGGAGGCTTTCAGAAGGCGACTGGATCTTGGGGGCCCTGTACTCATCAGTGGACGCCTTTCCTCCACAGCTCCAGCTTCAGCTCCCGAGCACCTCTTCAGGGTGCATCTGTGAGGAGATTCAATGCCTCTCGGGCTTTCTAGGTCATCGAGGCAATATTTTTTCTCTCATCTCCAATCTTTTGTGCCTCAACTCCCCCAGCAGCCTAAATAAAGCAAACGAAGGAGCCAGTTATGAGGGGCAATCTCAGCGCCTGACACAGGCAAACCGTTGTGTGCAGCCAGACCCCGTGGGCCCACATTTCAGACCATGGAGTCTGAGCTGTCCAACTGTCTGGATTCTCCAACAGTGACTTAAAAGTAGTAGAATCAAGGATCCCAAAGACAGAGCAGCCTCATGAGCCCAGGCTGGGCAGGAGCTGGGGAATCCACCTCCATTCTCCCTGCTGAGAGGCTGCTGCCAGAGTCTGCATCTCCAGTCTGCAGCGGGAAGAAGGAAGAGAGAGAATCATCTAATTAAATAAACAAGCGAACGTGCTTCTCCCACCGCTGGGGACAATGGCGTCTGAAGCCAGACAAAGCGCTGTGCCAATCCCGGCTTATTTCCCCTACACAGGGTGCATTTTCAGCTTTATTCGAAAATAGATTCCCATTCACCAATGCTCCGTTGTCCACGAAGATGCATTTCCACCTGGAATCCGCCCATCTTCCAACTCAGCGCACTGCGTCTGAAGAGGAAACAATGGTCTACTCAGAGCCAGTGGCGCCTGCCTTGCTTTCTTTCCTTTCTTTTTTTCCATCCTGCTTCCTTCTCCTTTTCTGCTTCCAGATGCACTGGCTCCTTGGGCTTTTGCTGGGAGCAAACCTGTGCTGCTGGGCAGGAAGCCCAAGCTGCAGGATGCTGAAGATGCCCGGATCCAGGGAGGATGCACTGAGGAGCAGGAGAGATACTCTGGGGGTGCTGGGTGCTGTGAAGAGCATGGAAGCAGGACACGGGAGATTTATAGGTGCTCCTGACTCCCCAGCTGCGCTACTCCCTAAAAATGTGCAGAGTCAAGAACAGAAGCAAGAAGAGCTGGGCTGTGAACCAAAGCAGGGGACGCAGGCTTTAGGTTCCCCAAGGGGCACAGTGACATTGCCTGTGGGAAGTTTGCAGATTCCTAGCTATGTTCATAGCTGCTCGGGGCCTGGCCCACCTGGCTTTCACGGTGATAAATATAGACACAGCCCTTCTCCCTCCCTGCAGGTGGCCTTGAACATTGGAATAGCTGCCCCTCACTTAGCACATCCAGACATACATGGGAGGATTTGGTGCAAGATTCGAATTTGGGACCTGCTGCAGCTGGCCACGTTTTTCATGGGCTCCTGGCCGTATTGTGTCAGCTGCTGGCCAACCCCAGAGCTCAGAATGCCTTGCTCTCTTGGGCTAGGGCCTCACTTAGGGCATTTTCAGACCTGTCCTTTGCAGTGATTTAAAAAAAATTGGTCTATGTTATTTCCACATGTTAAGAAAATACTTACATAAGCAAATAATTACAGAAGCAACCTGCGAGGCGGTTTTGCCTGGAATGGAGGGAATGTGCATTGGTGGGGAATCTTGGTTCTGGAAGTGGGAATTGCAGGTGGCTATCGCTTTGCAGCATGGGGTCTTTATTGGCTGTCCCTGGTCTCCTCCCTCCCTGTCTGGGCTCTGTCATCCCTGTGGGCTCCTTTCCTGCCCAACATTTCCTCTGAGGTCACCAGGACAACGAGGCTCGCTGTCAGCAGCCCAGGATGAAGTTGTGATTTCCTCTCACTTCTTAGCAGTTTCACCAGTCTTAGGTTCAAAATTCACTGGCTGTGGGCCGGTGAGATGGCTCAGCGGCGTAAGCGCCTGCCCGGCAAGCGCGAGGGCCCGAGTTTGACTCCCGGAACCCACATACGAAAAAGGGGCTCGTGATATCTCTCAGCGGCACGGGCGCCTGCTGGTGCATGAGGTCCGGAGGTCGACCCCCGGTACCCACAAAAAAAAAAAAAATTCACTGGCTGTGGCTGAGGCCTCGGCCTCAATTGGCCCCCTAAGCTGGGAATGAGGGGCTCAGACAGGCTTCCGGTCCCCTGATGCTGAGAAACGTCAGCCGGACAGACAGCACAGCGCACGGACAGACGAACAGAACCACAGGTAGATGGACTGCTCCTTAAAGCCTTACCAGACAGACTCTGCTCTTAGGAACCTAAGCTTTTTTGGGGAAGGAAGCAAAACTGCAGCCTTCCTGTGGCAGGAGGACGCCAAGAGCTAAAGGATGGGGCAAGTACAGGCATGTTTCGGGTAGGGCGATTTCAGAAGCGGGACATAAAATATTCATGTAGTCACGTTCTAACAGATTGGGCTTGCTGCATTTTCACTTGGTAAGAAACCTGGTGATCACTAACAGCCCAGCAGGGCCTTTGGAAACCCAGCCTATTCTTCTTTTTCTCCTTACCGTGTCTCTTCATCCACGGACCTCTTTCCTCATGGTGGCAAGGTGGCTGCTCCAGCCCCAGACACTGTGCTTTCACAAAGTATCACCCAAATCCAGGAAAAACAGGGAATGGGTAAGGGTGCTACTTGTATATCTCTTAATTCTTAGCATGTGGGGACAAAAACATTTCTCAGAAGGAGCAAGAAGGTGCCCCTTTATGTCTGTTTGAGCAGAACAGGGTGTTGTGGACAACAGCCTCACAGGAAGGCTGGGATGGTGCATACCTGGCATTCTCAGTCTCTAGGGCGGACAGAGGCTTCGTCTATGGGGAACACAGGGGTGGACTGAGCAGGCACGGGAGAGAACAAGCTCAGGTAAAAAGCGTTTCTTCTATGTCGCCTTGAGAGATGGCTGTGAGCGCCATCTCAGCGGATTCCAGAAGCAAACCCCACGAGCAGAAACTCCGTGGGTCCCAGTCTCCCTGGGGACAGGAAACTCGGGGGTGATTTTCCGCCCCTAACAATGGAGGGGCAGAGGGGAGAGGCAGTGGGTCTGGGGAGAGAGGGGGGCAGATCCTGTCACCTCAGGGCCTGGAATCCTGGGGGACATTTGGGGTCGGGGGTTATGGGTGTGGCTTCCACGTGGAATCGGATCCCATAAGAAGTCCGGAGCCTTGGCTGTGCTATTTGCCCCGTGATTTGGAGTTATGGGACACCACTGCAGTATTTAAAATTCAGAGCCTGGTTACTGACTTCTCTTATGAAACTGGCAGATGAGGCAACACAGGGCTTTCATCTTCCTGGCACCAATTAACTGATTAAATGTTCCCCTCTGCCTCAGTTTCCCCCGTCCTCCCCCTCCGGCTCTGAGCTCCAGTCACTGCAGCACCTGCCTGGCTTCTGGAAGCCCCTAGGGTGTGGCCCCGGGTCCAGCTGACCGTCTGCAGGGCACGCTGCGGGACCTGACCAGTCCTTGGTTTCAGCGAGGGTCGTACCTGCTGGTGCCAACCTGGGCCCGGAGGACCTGGAGTCACACACCTGCCAGCACCCTCCCTCCCCTGCTTCCTGCATGGAGCCGGGTGCTGTCCCCAAGGGGCCCGTGGATGGGACTGCAGCCTTATGCAGAAGCCAGGCAAAGCTGAGGGCTGTGTTGCTCTTAGGTCTCCTTACTTTCATTTCAGGCTAATTCAAATCTGCTCAGCCTAAACATCTTTGGCGAGCTTCCAGCTGTGGACTCGCAGGACAGCAGGGAACCAGCCCTGAGCTACCCCCAGCAGCTCCAGGCTGTGACTCTGCGCTGGCTCCTGGCCCTGGTGCTGCGGCAGCTCCAAGCTGCGGCCCGTGTGTGACCAGGCAGGCGTGGGGTCTGTTGGCACCTGTGTCTCTGCACACCCTCGTGTGCACATGGCCTGCGTGGATCATGAACTGGATCCCAAAGTGAGTTATCAGCACTTCTCTTCCTCCCCAGCTGTCAGTTCAGCGGGGCATCCCCCTCCAGGGCAATTGTTCAGTGGTCACAAAGTTAGAGGTGCACACGGCGGCGCTTCCTCCCTTAATTTCTGGGTCCTCGTCAGTCCTGAGCTTCTGCTCCACTGCTTCCGTGCGTGTCTGAGCAGGGGCCTTGTGTGGTCACATGTTACCCTACCTGGACGGCTGATATCAGCCATGTTTCCTGGTCACCCATTTGAGCTGCTCTGCCATATACTAAGTGCTCAATAAAAATAAGGTTTTGCTGCTGTAAGTCCTCCATCATTTCAATCTGCAAATATTAATGAAACCTCTCCTCTGTTGCAGGTTCCATAAGTCAGAGGGGATGGACGGGAAGTTATTCCAGTTGCCCATGGGGCATGGAGGGCAGCTCAGGGAAGATCAAGGAAGATTCCCCCTCAGAAGGTGCTTCTGTGTTTGCACATACAGCCTGAGTACCCCAAACTTCCACTGAAGGCTCTGATCGGTCACCGAGTCTCCTTTTTCCTGTCTTAGCGTTGGAGATGCATGCGGCAGTCACCAGGCTGATTCACCTTGGGGAGACCAGGATTGGTGCTGCCCTACGATGCCACCAGGTGGCAGTGGACGCCTGCATCATGGGGCCTGAGCCATCAGCCACCCTCCTGTTGTTGGTTCTATTGTCGTTACGGGTATCAATAATATTACGAATATTGTATTAGTAATGTAAGAAGAAGTAGGAGCGTTTTACAGTGGAGCGCAGCCGCAGGCATTTTGGGCACATTACTCTTGCTTCCTCTTCACAACCTGTCAAACAGTGCTGGGATCTCCATTTTGCAAGGCAAGAAGGAGCTGGGCAACAAGGATGAGTCGCCTGAGGCCACGGGAAGCCCCACTTGAACCTCCAGGCTCGGTTCAGCCCTTCATTCCTCTGTAGGCGGAGTGTCAGTGTTCCTCACTTCGGAAATTGCCCCAATGGTTTAGGAAACTGGACTCGATGCCTCAGACCTGCATACTTAAGAATATATGGAGACTTTTTTTTCACAGAAGGAACACTGCAGCTTGGTGTCCTTATTGGGTCCAACTGTGACCCCCAAAGGTCCTGAATGTGAATGTGGCCTTGTTTGGAAATCAGTTGTATGTGGATGCTGGGAGCTGAGTGTTTGCCCCCCGCCCCAGTTCCCATGATGCGCTGAAATCCCCGGTGGGTGGGAAGCCACCTGGAGCTGGGCCCCTGGGAGCTGCTTGGTCAGCGCGGGTGTCGTCCTAGTGACCGGGACCTGCTCCCTGGTGAGGAGACACAGGCAGAGGGGGAGCCGAGCGTCCGTGTCCTGTAGCACCTTGGCCTTGGCCTTGGCCTTCCAGCCCCCAGCAGGGTGAGGAATAGACACTGGCGGTTGGAGCCCTCAGCCCACAGTGTTCTCTAGAGCAGCCTGAGGTAAGATGGCAGCTGTCAGCTTAAAATGAAGCCCCGAGCTGTGGCAGCTGCCGTGCCTGAAACAGGGACATCTGGACAGAGATGAGCGCCCCCAAGGACAGCCCCATGAGGACAGGGTGACGCTGGCGTGGGGGCCGAGCCACAGGGCTGGGAGAGAGGCAGAGATGTGTCCCTCCCATACATCCTGGGGCAGCGTGGCCTGTGGCCCACTGTCACCTGTGGCCCGCTGTCAACTTGTGGCCTGTGTTGACACAGCAGCCCTGGAGACTCGTCCCTCCCCAAAACTCGTCTGCTTTCTATTTTGGCTTTCATGGAGAGAATACTCCTCTGCTTCGCTTCCTTCCTGGTTCTGATCCCCCTTCAATGTCTGTAGGGTCTGAGACATGTGCGTGTCCTCTAACCTTGGTCCCCACAGAGCCACGAGGTCTGGCCTCGGAGGAAGCCTCTGGCAGAGCATCCACTGTCAGGGCGAAGCCGGGGGAAGCATCACTCAGGGCCCCGCTCCATCTCCTCTCCTCTGCTGCTCGGAGCAGAGGAAGAGCATCCGGGACATCTGTGAGGAGCATAACCATCTCCGCCGAGTTAGGTTTTCCTGTGTGCGCAGAGCTCAGGTCTCTCTGCTGTTGGAGGAGAGAGCAGTTCTGCACCCACTGAGTGCGAGGGAACGAAAGTTGGGTTTAACCAACATTTAACCACCATGTCTCCTGTTCAGACACCTAGCGATGCCTGCTGTTCTCCAGAAACTTCTGCACCCTGGTCATGCTGGTTTCCTGCCGTTGCCATGGTGTGTCACACAGACTCGGAGGCAATAATCCTAGTGCTGTAGCAGGCTGAGGCAGGAGGATCTCAAATTGTAACCCAGCCTGGGCAATGTAATGAGGCCCTGTCTCAAAAAGAAGAAAGAAGGAAGAAAGAAAGGAAGAAAGAAAGAAAGAAAGAAAGGAAGGAAGGGAGGGAGGGAAAGAAGCAAGGAAGAAAGGAAGGAAGGAAGAAAAGTCAGGCAAGCCTGGGACTGTAGCTCAGTGTGAAGGCCTATACCACAAACAAAACAAAACAGGGGCCGGTGAGATGGCTCAGCGGCATAGGTGCCTGCCTGGCAAGCGTGAGGTCCTGAATTCGACTCCTGCTGCCCACATACAAAAAAAGGGCTGGTGATATTGCTCAGTGGCACGGGCGCCTGCTGATGTGCGAGGTCCTGAGTTCGACCCCCGGCACCCACAAAAACAAACAAACAAACAAAACAAAACAAAAACACAAAAACAAAAATAGGAAGACTCAGGCTTACCAAACTCTATCCTTCCTTAATGGCTTCAACCAAGGTGGGAGCCAGGGATCCAATAACCAGTAATCGCTTAAGTGAATGAGGAGTAAACCTCCGTCTTTCCTTCAGCTTCAAACATCTATTTATTTAGACATTCCTAAAGCAGAAAAGTCAATCGAATCCACAGAGCAGACATGAAAACGGAACCACCCTCCTCTTCCTGTCCCTGTGGTTCAGCGTCCGCCCTGTGCTGATGAGCGGGCAGCTGCCTGGGGCCCAGCCGGGATCCTGGGTTGGGTGACTCAGGGTTTGAGCCCCACCTGCTGCCATTTCTGCAGGACAGCTGTACCCAAAGCCCAGGAAGAGCCGAGCGCATTAGACCCCGCATCCTGGGAGGTGACTGTTGCTTCCTTCATCTGCTTATCCTGTGTTATAACTCAGATACCTAAGGCCCTGGGTCAGGACACAACTTACTTCATGGCCCCTGAGTCCCATCACCCGCCCTCCCAGCACAGCCCCTCCAGAGGATCGCAGGAACAATGTCCCCGTGGCCTCTGTGAAAGCAGTGCCGGGGTGGGCTGCGTTGTGTGTGCTTCGGTGACTGAGGTCATGAATGCTGCTTAGTTAAACGGCATCATCCAAGCATCACGGACCCTAGACATTGCCATGTTTTGCTCTTTATGCTGGACAGCTCCCCAGCAGCCTGGCTGCCCACAGTCCCCAGGAGGACTCCCCAACCCTGTCCCCACCCACAACCAACCAGGGACCCTGTGCTCTGCCCTCCTCACCCTGAGGCCTTATGGGTGCCTCCCAGGCAAAGCGGAGACTACTCAGCTGCTGGTTTCTCCCCTGCTATCCTCAGCTTATTAAAATAAACATGGCAAAAACTGTGTTCTTACCAAAGACTTCAAGTTCAGCTGGAAAATGTTAATACTCTAGCCGTAAATCTACTATTTTAATGCAATTATAAAAGGAAGTTTTAATAAGTTAGTGAATTACATCCCTTTAAATATTTCAAAATATGTTCATAAATTTAACATCTCCAGCTCCTTCTTAAGCAACATGCAAGCCTGATTAACATGGCACGTGCTCTCAAATGCTTAAGGAGCCCTAGTAAATCTTACAAATGAAACTCACAGGGAACCTTCAAGTTCTCCTAAACATTCCAATCTTGTTGGTACTTAGGGAAATCCTCTTAAACTTTCAACTTAATATCAAAAATCTAAAATGAATTTCTAATGACCCTGGTTTAGCTGGGAAGGCAAGTTGCTAACCTACTGGGATAAATGATCTTAAATATTATAAATACTTTACATATGAAGTATCATCTAATAATTACTATCATCATAAAAATCTTAAGAAGCAGGCCTGACTTATCATAATTCTAATTATCAACCTTTCTGGATTCTAGACTCACCAAGGAATTAATTTTCACTTCTCCAGAAAATGTGGGTAATACTCCAAGCAAAATGGTATTCATCACCCCTGAATAACTGAGGTTGTCTCCCAGTGGCCCAAGATGGTGATTGGCCAGCCTTTTGGGCCAGCAGGAGTGACCTGTAGCCCCTTTATGTGGTGACTGTCCTCACCGCCCAGCTAGTCTCATTCAGACTGTGTCCAGCGTCCCCAAGCCCATGTTGGACACCCTTCGAGGGGGGGCTCTAGTGTAGCCAGCTGCCCTGGATTCGAGGCTCCTGCTGGCTAATTCCTACTTGAGCACAGCCCTCCCTGCCAAGTTGCTTCACCAGGTTGGACTCACATGATTTCCTTGATCCTCCCACTGTCCCATCCTATCCTGAGGTCCTCCCACGTCCTCCCAGCTTGGTGGCCACCATCATCTTACGCTGTTGGGATGAACCCGTGGGAGTCATACTTCATGCACGTCTAGTGCCCAGCTTTCTCTAACCTGGAAGGTCTCTCTTCCCAAAGAAACCCACATTCTCATCCTCCCTGAGTCTCAGGGTCTGAGGTGCTCTTGTGACAGCCACCAAGTACCAGGCGAGGGGTCTCTGTGGATCGTTCCCTGCTCCAAACTGGGCTTCTTGTTCTCCTAATATTTCCGATCATTCTTCCTCGTGCCTTGATTTAAATTTTATTTATCATTGCTCGTGCTCAAATGGGGGTTAAATCCAGGGAAAGAAGTATTTGCAATTTCTCCATGGTAAAATTACTTATGTTTTCTTAATTCCTTTAATAATCATTTGTGACATCAATAAATGCTCTTCAGCACTAAAAATTAACTTTCCAGATTTATTATGGCTGGCTATTTTTTGAGCCTTAATAGGTATTAGATAACAAAATCTACAAACACGCAGTCATTATAAAGATGCCTTGTTTTTACCTGCTGTGACCGATCATCTCAGTTGGCCAGGGAGTAGGAGGAAGTGGCTATGTCCTGGAAGGGGACCCTCAATGCCAAAGCCAGGGACGTCTCAGACAGACAAGGGTGAGTTAGTCACCATGCTGCTATGCTACCCTTCAGCTTAGTCTAAAACTTAATCCAATGGAATAACGTCTCTTCATCTTTATTTCCATGTTGGGCTTTAAGAGTATTTTCACGTAATAGCTGTATGATTAATAGAAGAAATGAAGTACCCACATACTGTTATAGACATCTGACACCAAACCAATGGAAGACTCTTTGCACCTGAGGAGTTGGAAGGCAACCTTTGTTACGCCAGAGGGCTGAAGAGAATCAGGTGTCAAATCATCAGCTAGAGTCAGCTTAGAGTTTAGCTTAAATACATTTTTGCAAGCCAGAAATACAAAGCTGATTGCAGGTTATTATATGATTGGTTACATAGGTTATATGTAATATAACCTATGTATATGTTATACATTGGTTATATATGTTGTCAGGCAGATTTGTTCTGAGCGGGCTCTGCTAGGGAGGGGGCTGTCCAAGTGGGTGGGTGAAATCAGCCAAGCACCATCCTTGACTGGGTTATTCTGTCCTAGGTGGAAAGATCCTGGAATAGGCAAGCCAAACAGAATATGTTTATAGGATGGAAAGTACGGGCAATGCAGCTGGAGTCAGTCAGATGAAGCCGAGTTGAACTGTCTGTGAATTATAGCGGGCGTGGTGGTCAAGGCGAGCTGAGTCTAACTACGGGACAGGCAGCGTGAGCTTAGGCAGAGGCTACTCACTGATTTCTAATTTCTGCTATGACATTTCTGTAAGTTTGCCATTACAATACAAACACCCTCTACTTATTAAGGTATTATGAAAGCGTTAATGTAGTATGGTTGTCACTCAAGATCATCAAAACTAGGTCAGGGGAAGCTGCAGATGTTTTCAAACAGGCCCACAACTCATTGACAGCTCCCGCATCTGGAGGCGGCTGCAGCTTCTACAGAGGTCACAGCCCAAGGTTGACATCGACCCCCTGGCCTGGGAGAGATCTCATACATTCGATTCTGGTCCCCGCCATTGACTTTTCCCAGCTAAAGCTCCACATCGCAGAGCAGAGAGGGCCCACTCCCTCTTGCCCCATCTCAATCCCTGACCTGAAGAAACCTTGGGGACAATAGAGTGGTTGACACCACAACATTTGGAATGAAGGAATCCTACTGAAATCGGTCTCTTTGTTTTTGTCTGAAGCATCTTTCCTCTTTAAGAACATCAGCTTGTTCCAAACTCATCTTCATTTTGTTTTTCCCAATGACTCATGTCAGTCACCTCCAAGACATGCCAGGCTCTTACGGCTCAGGTTAGGGTTTGGGACCAGAGTCCAGACACCAGGGTCCCCTTGCCCCTGGCAGAGGATAGACCGCTGTCCTTGAGCCACTGTTAGAGGTGAATCTGCAGGCAATACACAAGCATCAGGCCACACTTGACTTCTGCATTTCAGATTGGAGGCACTGACCACAGTCCCCAGACCTCGTACAGCACAGGCCTCCTCGCCCTGCTCCCCGTGCCCCTGTCCAGCCCCACCCACCTCCCCAGCCCCACAGCCACAGGAGGCTTTCCTCATTTCTTCCTCCTTCATCTTGCTCCACAGCTGACCCACTTTCTCCTGTGATCTCATTGTACTCGTGGCTTGATGCTGATAGGTTCCCGCATTCATGCTGCTCTTCCTCTCGGCGTTGGATGATGGCAGAGTTACAGGAGGTGACACAGAGAAGTCACAGCACGCCTCCGTAACTCGGTCTCAGAGCAGGACACTGATGCCACGGCCATTCCTCAAGCTCTCTGCGGTCAGTGCCTGTGTTGAACTCCACGTCCTGGGTTTCCGCGACACCCTGTCACCTGTCCCTCTGTCCCCTCCACACCATGACCTGTAGAGAGCCATAAATGACCCAGCTTCGCATCTGAGCATGCGCTCCCTCCGCCCATCCTGATCCTACGTCACCCATTAGACCCTCCCACTGCTTCCCTCAAAGAGATATAAGCCTTGGCACTTCCTCAATAAACTCTCTCTCACCCTCGTCTTCAAACTGTGTATGTGTTTTTCTTCATCCCCATACTGTCTCTCGGGCTACGTGTTCCTGCCCCTGGGAGCTCTGCTGGTCGGAGCCTCTGTGGGTCACGACATTTTGGCGCCCAACGTGGGGCTCGAGAACGACAGGTTCTATGAGGGATCACCCTACAAAGGTTTAAAAGAGTGCCCGGCCGGCCTTTGACCCATCCATGAGGACTCCCCCTCAGTGATCCACGCGAGGACTTCTCTCTCTCGTCTCTCGTCTGAATCACGGTAAGCATTTTCATACTGTAGGGTGTAACATGGGACAGAATCTCAGTGAACATGAGCTCTTTGTCTCAGGGCTCTCCCAGGACCTCAAAGCCCGGGGAGTCAAAATCAAACAATCCCACCTAACTGCCTACTTTGAGTTTATAATAAAATCTGCCCTTGGTTTCCACTGGAGGGTACTATCAATGTGAAGGTTTGGAGCCGTGTGGGTTATGCACTCCAAGATTACTACCGGGTCTTTGGACCTGAAAAAGTCCCCGTGACTGCCTTCGCATATTGGACATTAATTTCTGAATTGTTACAGGCTCACCCTTCCGATCCCCACATAGCACAAACTATAGCTCAAGCTGAGGCTTCCCTTTGTTCTCATTCCCCCCATCATAGCCCCCCCCCGCCTCCGTGATTCTTGACATACCTGAGGACCAACATGGCTGCCCGTCCCCTACCCCATCTCTTACTGCTTCCGCCCTTCCGCATGGAGACGATCCTCCATCTTGTAGGAGTGATCCCCAATCATGCGGACACCCTGAGCGACCACCATCTTGTGGTGCACCGCCATTTTCCTACCCTAACCTCCCGCCACCGCCCACTTCCGCCCTCTACAACTCCCCTCTGCCATCTTGCACCAAACTGCCGCCGCCATTTTCTGCTCCCGATTCCACTCACTCCGGCCCTTTGCCCTCCGCCCGCCCTTTCACAGCCCCTACATTCCTTGTTAACTTCCCTCCCTTCTACCCCCTATCTCTTGCTTCCCCTGATTCTGATGCCTTCATGGCCCGACTTATGACTCGCATTGCTGACCTTGAACAAACTGCCGATAAGTTACATCAAACATTTAAACTTCAGCTATCCCAATCCCCTACTCTTCCTCCTAACAAACCTAACCCTGCTCTACCCTATACCCCCTCAACGACTCCAACACCTTTCTCTCTGTTACGCCCCCTACATATTGGCTATGTCAAAAGACTGGATTATCTACACAAATATCTATTAAGGTAATCCGAGAAAAACAAGATCTATGTGTCACCGTTGCTATCCTCCCACACATCACCTTTCACCCAGCAAACTATCCCCTCACCCTCAATCCTGACCCCAGAGATCCACCCCTAACTTTATCCCACCTTCGCAAAAAACGTGAGGTCTTCACCACCACCACTCTTCTCGTCCTCGGAACCGCATCAGGAATCGCCCTTGGGTCCACGGCTTTGGCCCTTGGACAAACCCAATATAATAGCATCTTACAGGCCATTGACCAAGACCTAAAAAATGTTGAAACCTCTATTCGCGCCCTACAAACATCACTAACCTCCCTGTCTGAAGTTGTTCTCCAAAACAGGCGCGGCTTGGATCTTCTTTTCCTCAAGGAAGGTGGCCTTTGTGCGGCCCTCAAAGAAGAATGCTGTTTCTATACTGACTCCTCCGGCGTGGTCTTACACGCTATGGATAAATTAAATGATGCCCTAAAAAAGAGAGAAATAGCCAGAACACAAGCCTTATTCCCCAACACTTGGTTCTCAACTGTTCTCCCCTACCTTGCCCCCTTCTTAGGCCCCCTTATAGTTTTGGTCCTTGTTTTGGCTCTTGGTCCTCTCCTATTTAGGAGACTTATCGCCTCCGTCAAAACGGCCCTTGCTCCTATGTGGGAAAGACCTCTCCAAGTTCATTATCAGCGTCTAGCTATGGCAGACGCTGATAAAAACAAACAAGCCGAACCCTATGATGATATTGAGGCCCCAGCATATAAGAATGTCAGCCAATGACGGGTAAAATGGAGTTACAAGTCACTAGCACTCTCAGGACCACCTAAGACAGAGCCCCACTCTTCGCCGGGACGCTGGCGATGCTAGTGGTCAGCTCAATGACGGGTAAGGCCTGAAAAATCAAATGCGTAAAAACTAAAAAAGACTTGCAGTAACCTCCACAACCTAAGACAGGCCACATTCAGGGTCATACAAACACTCATGGTCGACAATATTTTCTTTTGGAGAAAAAGGAGCATATGTAGAGAGCCATAAATGACCCAGCTTCGCGTCTGAGCATGCGCTCTCTCTGCCCATCCTGATCCTACGTCACCCATTAGACCCTCCCACTGCTTCCCTCAAAGAGATATAAGCCTTGGCACTTCCTCAATAAACTCTCTCTCACCCTCGCCTTCAAACTGCGTGTGTGTTTTTCTTCATCCCCATACTGTCTCTCGGGCTACACGTTCCTGCCCCTGGGAGCTCTGCTGGTCGGAGCCTCCGCAGGTCACGACAATGACCTTTCTGTCTACCAGTGTCTGTTCTCTGCCATAAGGTGGAGGCTTCCTGGAGTTCAGGCCCGAAGGGCCCTGTTCATCCAGAGCTCATCTCCTCCCTAGAATATCGTGCAGCACAGAATAAGCACCCAATGCATTTCTTTCTGGTTTATTTTGAAGAAAAGCAACTGTAGTCTTAGATGACACCACATAAATTAAAGTGTTCTTAGTAGAAATCAAAAGAGTACCTTCATTAACTAGACAGAGAATCTGGGAGAAACAGCCATGTTCTTGAATAAAATTTCCAGTAGATAGCGAGGTTTTAAGCAACCAGTGTGAATATCAGGAAAATAAAAAGCATTTTCACACTGGCAAAAAGAAAAGAAAAGAAAAAAAAAAAGAAAAGACAATAGAATTTCCATGCATAAAGGCCTTAAGGATTCAACACTGATTCAACAAACTAGAAGACAGGCTTTTTGTAAAGAAATGATTAATTATTCATGCCAAATGACATTTATTTTCTAGCTACCTAGATATTTAAAATAAGATTTTGACAAGTAGAAAAAAAAATATGTTGCATGCTTGGCTTCCAGGAAGACAAAATAACAACATGAAAGGAATTGTTTATTTGTAGAACTTGAAAAAGGAGGGGGAAAGAGGAGGAAGATGAAGGGAGGAGGGAAGGAGAGGAGGAATAGGAGGAGGAAGGAAGGAAAAGGGAAAGAGAGCTATGGATACTTTAATGCCTTTATCAGGGGGGAAAGAAAAATATCAAAGATTAATTTTCGTCTGAGTATGGTATTGATAAGAAACTCATTGTCTTTCAAATTTATGCCACTTAAATTAGAAATAAACTCAGAAGGCTTTTGGACAAATGTATGGGGAATTTGCAGGACATTTAAATGATTTTAAATTAAATAATTTTCAAGGTGTTTCAGAAAAGCTCCTCTAGCCCTTTTCATTCCCAGGGTGCTGTCTGGAAATCCCACACCGTCCTTCCTCACGATGACCGCTGTGTCCCATGGGGAAGAGCTGTGTCCTCCCTAATCCGCATTCACTGGTGCAATGGCAAGGGAAACACTGAAATGACACCTAGGATTCAGAGGCAGATTTATTTACGTCGATCGGGATCATTCCCAGAATATCAGGCCCTGATCTCTGGTGGTCTAGGGTTTATATGGGATAAGCAAGCAGGAAGTGCAGAGGCAGAATGGCTCATCAACTGGGGATTGGTTCTTACAATGTGCATCACAGTGACCAGCTGTGCATCACAGTGACCAGCCGTTTCTAAGAGACAGAAGCAACTGGATCTGGAACGGGAACTGTTACCTGGGCGACTGACAGACTGAATTACACTGGCTGGGGGGGGGCGCATCTTCTGCTACACTGGGATCTCAGCGTGGGCCTCACTGACGCTGTCACTAATGAATGTGGGTTCACCCTGGGTTAGGGTAGATCCTGAGCCCAGCAGGACTGGTGTCTGGTAAGAAGAGGAGGGGAAATAGAGACACAGACGGAGAGGGAGAAGGCGGTGCTGATGGAGGTGGAGACAGAACAAGACAGACAAACACTGAGGAAGTTGGAGGTGGGCAGGGATGGGCAGAGAGGCAGGAGGACTCCCCTCAGAGCCTTCAGAGGGAGCACAGCCTTGCAGACACCTGGATCACGGATTTCCAGCCTCTGCATCTGTGAAAGAATAAACTTCTGGAGTTTACCCCACTGCTATGATCGACGGTTCATGGAGACAGGGGCTCCTGGGGGTGACGGAGGATAGAGGAGCTCACAGGAGAGAGCTGACCTGATGGCTCCTGGGCCTAATGAGAAGCGGATTCGCTCTCTACACCCTTGTCCCACAGGAGGACACAGCAAGGTGGTCACCACCCCTAGGCCAGGAAGGGGCCTCCCCAGAACCGGACCTGCTGGCACCAGACCCGGACTTGCAGCCTCCGGCACTGCGAGAAACAGATTCCTGTCCTCCAGGCCACTGAGCTATTCGTTAAGCTGGGAAATTCTTCCTCTGCTCGCTGCGTGAGCCAGGCCCTGCCTGGCTGTCCACGGGGAACCTCTGAGGGGGAAGGGCCAGCCTGGTCGGAGACCTCGGTCGGGGTGAAGGGGAGCTTCGTGAGCTCTGGCTGGTAGAGGAGCCTGGGGCTTTTAGTTTGGGGTGTGGCAGAGACGAGTGTCACCAGACCCTGTTATGCTCTTTGGCAGGAAGATGTGACTTTGTGTCTGCCCAAGGGAATCTGTCATGTGACAGAAGCCGGGCCACTGCAGGACGCCCCACAGCCCCTCTTCTGCTGCGTGGTACTGTGGACGGGGAGTCCCGTGTGCTGGGAGGTGGCACGCTGAGGTGCCCTGACCCGACAGGAAGCTGATCCCTGGTATATATGCGCAAACCAGAGCCCTACATGCCCCACGGACTGCAGGGGAAAAGACAGCCCTGTGCTAAACTCCACTGCAACTGGCGTGGCTTGTTTTCACTTTAGCACACCCTGGCTGATTCAGCAAGCAGGGCGCTAGCATGGGTGTCCCGGGGGGGGTGTCCTGTGGGTACATAGGAGGGGTCCCTGTGTGTACGTAGACCTGAAGCTGCTACTTGCTGTCCCCGTGATTTTCAGCAGTCGCTCACCTTGCATTGCCTCGGTGTCCTCATCTGCGAGATGGACCCAGCTGCTGTAGTGTGGACAGGACGGTCCATCGCGGCTGTTAGGACAGGACAGAGCCTCCGTGCACCCCAGCTCCGGGCAGAGAGGTCTAGAAACAATGCGGCCTGGAATCCAGCTGAATGGTGGCTGAGATTTTAAGTCACCCTGTTCCTTATAAAAATAAGTCGGTATGAGCAAGGACACACGAGATCGCTGGTGATTTTGCCAGGAATTTTACTTCTTTAATGGAACATTAACTGATATAGCCAGAATGTTTGTGTCCCTCCTCCAAAATTCTTATTATGTTCAGATGTCACCCTTGGGGTGACAGTGTCAGTAGGTGGGGACTTCGAGAGGTTCTGAGGTCACAGAGTAGAGCCCCCATGGTGGGGTTAGGGCCCTTATAGGAGACCGAGAGAGCTCATTTGTTCCTCCCCCATGTGATGACACAGCGAGCAGGGACCATCTATGAGCTGAGAAGCTGGCCTTCGCCACAGGTCACATTTACTGTCACCTTGACCCTAGACATCCAGACCTCCAGACTGGGAGAGGCCAATGCCTGCTGTCAGTTTGCCACCTGGGCTGTGGTGTTTAGTTATAGCAGCAGGAAGAGACCTAGACAATTGCTGTGCACCGAATACAGTGCCTAAACACACAGCCTTCGCCCTCGCCTCTCCAAACCCTTTCGAATGTGCACTGTGGGCATCACAGGTCCAGGCAAAGAAGCAGGCTCGAAAGGCTGAAGAAATGTCCTGGAAGTGCACAGCCACCCAGCCAAGGAGGCCGGGCCTGGGCTCAAGAAGCTTTTGACCCAAAAGGCACTGGGCCGCCTGGCAGGGCTGATCTGTCCACTGGAACCAGGGAGTCTGTCCTCCTCCGAGGAGGGAAGCATGAGGAGGGAAGAGTGGGGTGGAATTCAGGCTCCTGGGCCTGAAACAGCACCAGGAGGGAGCATTTGGAAACAGGCTTCTCTAGGGCCAGTATCTACATTTGGATTTTCAAATCACCCCTGTCCTGCCTGCATCTCTTGCCCCTCAGGATGCCTCCTACGCTGACATTTAGGGGACAAACCTGTGGACAGGAGGGACCTATCAGATCCCAGCTGCTCTGAGGAGAAGGTCTCACTGTGTCCCCGCTAAGCAGCCGGAAGCACCACCTGCATCCGCACCTGCCTGGGGCTCCATGCCTCCCTCCACACCCCTGCTGCCCTGCCCCCTGCCCTCTGCTCCAACCTGGGATGTTCCAACCACCATCTCCTCGAGGGCTGGTTCAAGAGTGTCACTGCTGAACAGATGGGCTTCTCCAGCTTCAGCGAGGTGGGGTCCACCCAGGTCCTCCCCAACTGCACCAGCGAGTCCAATGCACATGTAACACAATAACACACTCGAACACCACACACAATTGTTCCTCGGTATCCAGGCCCCGTCTCAGATAACAACATCTGTGACGTTTGAGTTCCCTGTGTAAGGCAGTGTGGTTTTTGCCCAGAACCTACACACACCACCCTGTACATTTTATCTCATCTTTTGATCACTTGTAATGCCTAATATAATGCAAATGTGATGGAAATGATTGTTGCTTGTTTAGGAAACACTGACAAGAGAAAGCCTGTCTACCTTCAGGAAGGCAGAGTTGATCTGGAATATTTTGCATCTGCAGCTGACGGTGTGGATGCAGAACCTGAGCAAAGTTACTGCGTGTATTACTTGCGGTCTGTGATACACACGCTCTATGGGGTATATGTGTGTGTATCAGCTATTACAGTTTCTGATACCCTGCCTTGCCTGGTGTGTGAAGTAACATTACATGGTAAATAGAACATAATTGTTTAATAACAGGAAGAATTTCCGAGCGGGGCTATAATTCAGTTTTCAGAGCAGAGTCCTGCTGTGAAGGAACTAAATATTTCTTTTGAAATAAGAAAAGTTTTCTCAAATAAAAGTTGGGTGCAAATAACAGAATTTAGAGGGCCTGGCCGATGTCACTCCCATGGTAGCTAACAGCATGGCTGGTTTTTATTCCACTCCCTGAAGAAACATGGTATCAGGTAGGTCTTACTGAATGCCTCTTGGGGTGGGAATAAAGCTGCCTTCTTGTCCCACATGGTTTAATGAAATTCAAGCATCTCCACTGATTTGTTATAAACGAAAGATTAGTATATATTTTTGATTTGGCTCAAAAAACACGGTGACAGCAAATGGATTAGTTCAACAGATGTGCAGGGACATATCCGCCTCACTCAGGTTCTACAAAGGAAGGTATATTCCAGGCAGCAGAAATCCAAAAGAAATGCTGATGAGTGCTGAAACAGAGAGATGCTGGAATAGCATTGCCAAGGAAGGGCATGGGTCTGGCTCCTGAGCCACCTCCAAGCAGAGTTGGCTGTCCGCCCTGCAGACGCCTCCCCCAGGACCTGGGTCTCCTGACCTGCAGGTCGTGAACCAAGGCTGAGGAATGCAGGGTGCTCACGTGCACCCTCGGCTCTCTCCCTGCCCCTGGCCAGGCTGGACTGTGATGCCCGGGGTGTCACCCACTCAGCCTCACCCAGGGCTGGGTGCACAGTCCTCTAGCCAAGACGTGGGTCCCAGAAAGATGTCCTACCTCTGGCATGCCTCACGGGCTTCCACTGCCACGTTTACCTACACACATTCTGGATCCTAGAAGAACTCCAGATGCTGAGCAGCGAGTGGTCCCCGTCAGCTCTACTTACAATGGTGCTGTTCATGAAAATGTCGTTGAGAGCCGAGGGTGGAGGGGCGGAGGAGAGCTCTCGGACCTCCTGAGACAGCCTGTGTAGAAAAGGATCCGCAGGCTTTCATTTCTCCGTGAGTCCTTAAAACGTAGCCCTAGGGGCTCTCCCGAGGCATGGAGTTTTCTGCAGATCCCTGCCTGTCGCTGTCTGTACAAATCATTTCTTCAGAACACATTCACCTTGGACCCACTGAGGACCATGAAGAACAAAGGACAGAAGTAGAATGCGGTCCTGGGTCCACGGAAGTGTTGGAGAGTCTCACAGTTATGATTTACCACAGCGAACAGATATGTAGAAAAATCAGAGAAGGGAAAAGTTGTGTGGGACAAAGTCCAGAGAAAGCCAGGAGGAGGCTTCCGGAATCTTGTCCCCATGGGATGCGTCACACAGGATGCACTTAATTCATCCAGCAATGATGTGTGACAACCCGGTCTCCAGGGCTGGGGTCCTAGGTGCACAGGTGCCCCTGGCTGCCGGCGGTCAGCAGAAGCCGCGCTGATTTAGCAGGCCAGGGAGAGGGAGCCGTCCTTAACAGGAAGAAGGGGCATCCTCCTGACATCTGAGCTACCCTCTGCCAGCTAAGCATGTTTTGGCTTTTTCGTTTATTGTTACTTTCGCTGTACCGGGGACTCACTGAGCTACGTCCTCAGCCTGTTTTATTTTGTGTTGAGACAGGGGTCTTGCTAAGTTGCTAAATCGTGCATGCTGGGCTCAAACTTGTGATGTTCCTGCCTCATGCTCCCAGAGTGCTGGGATTTCAGGCGCGTGCTTACAGGATATGGGAATTTGGTATCTACACGGCAGGGTTCAAAGTCCCAGACCCACCTCATCTATAAGACGTGGGTGAGAGCACAAAAATCACAGACTAGTGAGTGGAATGAGACCGAACGTGTCTGGACACCGTGCCTGGTCTCTTTGCTCAATGAAGCTCTTGGGACCATCCGGTGCGAGGCAGGACAGGAAGGGGGCGGGACAGGGAGAATGCTGACCGCCAGTGGGCCCAGAGCAGCCCCGGGGATCCCACATGCAAGTGCTGGAGCAGGACGTGCAGCAGGCTTGTCCCCAGGAGGGTGGATCAGCCACGTACATGGACATTCCAAGCACCCTGAAAGTGGAGGTGACAGTGTGCCCGGTAGCGATGACGAGGACAGGGTCCATGAAGAATCAAAGATGTCCACTCAATGGCCGGGTGGATGGAGTCAGAGGAAGCCACTCTCCTCTCTGCGGGAAAGCCTGCTTCCCTCCGGATCTGCACAACTTGTTAGTTTTTGCCAGCTGCCGCAGGCTTGGCTCTGTTCTATTTTAAGATGTGTTTTCAACTGAGTCCAAATTGGGGCTCTGAAGAGGGCTCCTCGAGACTGGGATCAGCATCTGCACAATTTCTCCTGGCTGTGTGATGGGCTCGGGTAATTACAGCTGACATTGCAGTCGACTTTCAGTTTGGAACACGTGAGGAGAAAGCTTTCAAGAGCTGGGCTGGAGTTGTCTACTGGTTTACCTTGTCTGCGGGTTGTTTTTCTTCCACCACCATCCCCGGTGAGCAAGCTCAGAACTAATTAAGAAGAAGCTGGTCTCGAAGCAGTGGAAGTGTGGCTTCCTTCACCCAGATAGGGGCATGGTTTAGGGCTCAGCCTGGTTCCCAGTGTGACCAGAACAGAAGACAGGCACCTGTGGAGGGGTTAAATAGCACCTGTCCCCCAGTCCGTGTCTCCCAAACCCTGGAAAGCCACTATCTGGAAATAGAGTCTTTGCACCTGCTCTTGGTTAAGATGAGGTTGTATGGGATCAGGGTGGTCCCCAAATCTAGTGATTAGTATTTGTCTAAGAAGATGCAACCAGAGATAGGGGGATAAGCACAGGGAACTGATGGTCACGGGGAAACTGAGGCAGAGAGACAGGAGTGATGAAGCTACAACGTAGGTGTGCCAAGTGTGGCCAGCCACACACAGGTCTGGAGCAGCTTCCCCGTGGAAGGTCTCAGGAAGCACCATGTTGCCTGCACCTCAACTGTGGACGTAGCTCTTGAACTATTGGTAAATGGTATCGCCAGTGTCTGGGAACAGATGGACTTTAGACCAAGAATGAGATCAGTTGATGTCGGAACCATATGGGGAAATAGCTTTGGGTACAGACTTTCCTCTGTAATGCAAATGTTTATCCACATGGTAGAGGCCACAGTGATTTTAAAGCATCAGAAAAAATGGTTACAGTATAAAAGCAGTGATACTGAGCCTAACCAGTATTTCCCAAGTTTCTGCATTGAGAACTACATCCAAAGTGATATCCAGAAATGATATTGTAATTGGCTACAAAGAGAAGAAATATTTCTTTACAGTATATACTTTTAATAATTCAAACTTGAAATTTGGTTAGCCCCTGATGAAAGGTATGATTATCAGTGGGACCGCGATCAGCGGCAAGGAAAGTGGAGCAAGCAATGGAGAAAGATTGCAGTCAGGAAATGCTCACCTTGTGAACCAGAGCCACAGTGTCACAAGGATCACGCACCGTGTGGTTTACACACGTGAGCTGCTGACACCCAAGTTCATTTTCTAGCTTTTGTCTGCATGCACAGTCTTTCCTTCCTAATCTCAGGGAGTGGCTAACTGGATGGAGATAGAGTTAGACATCTTCTCAAGCATGCCCATGACCTGGTGAATTCCATTAGTGTTAGAGCAGAACCTGAGTCTCTGACCCCTACATGCAGGCTTCATTCTCCACAGTGTACCAGGGGCACAGGCAGGCGCAGCTGTGCTCGGCTTCCTGTGTGTGGCAGGTGCCATGGCTGCTGAAATGCACTGATCCAGTAAAGACACCACCAAGAAAAGGCCCTGCTGTGGCATGGGTATGAAACGTCCCTCGGGGCTCCTGCGCTGGGGATGTGGACCCTATGCAGCTGTGTTCAGAGAAGGGGATTTGGGGAAGCAGTTGGACCAGCAGTGCTCTAATGTCCTGCATGGATTTGTTCATTGAGGAGTTTGTAGCTAACAGGCCTCTCTGGAGGTAGAGCCTAATTAAATGAAGCAGGTCCCTGGGGCTGTGGCTTTCAAGGATCTATCTTGTGCCTGGATCTATCTGACAAAGGATCTATCTTGTGCCTCTTCTTCTAGACCTCTTTCTTGCTTTCTGTTTACTGGCTGCTTTGAGGTGAGCAGCTTTGCTTTACCAGGCCATGATTTCTGCCTCACCACAAGCCTAGAAACAACAAAGTCAAGAGACCATGGACTGAGTCCTCTGAAACCGTAAGGCAGAATAAGTCTTTCCTGCTCTGTTGCTCTTAGGTATTTCATCCCAGCAAGGAAAAGCTAACCAGGCCCCTAAACTTTGAAATGCATTATTTTAATGTTTTTTTTTTTCAATAAATACACTTGATCTCAATAAATACGTTGTTGACCTCAGTTTTGCACACATTAGATAGAAAATATCCACAGCACCATCCAAAGACTGGGTGGGGGGTCTTCCCTGTTTGAGTTAAGGCATCTCCTTTGCTGCGATCCTGTTCCTCAAGGGGGAGGCACTCATGGCCTGTTCCTCTGCAGGCATGAACTCTTCTGTATTTTCAGATGTTTTGTTTGATTGACTGACATTTTTTATTTAAATATTTACTCTTGGTATGCCCTAAGCTAACATATCCATGGTGTGCTGTGTTAATTATGTTTTCTCCTAACACACAATTAGAATATAGCTAATAGTTTTAAAAAGAAGCTTAAAAACAAATCCAAGAAGATGTTAACTGTTGGGAAAACTTGATGGTGAATATAGGGGCTTTCACTCTGCAATTATTTTCATTCTTCTTATTTCATATTCATAATAAAATGAATGGAAAATTAAAACAAAGCAATGGCTGACCAGGTTCCCTAAAATCGCCACACTTTTCCTCAGTGGGATGGACCCCACTTGCAGTAATTATGCTTTTTCTTTCTTGCTTTTGCCATATATGCAGGCACTGTTTGTGCCGCTCCTCACTTAGCATATCCTTTAAATAAACACACATTCTAAACGTGAGTAAATGTGCTGGGTTTATATTTTCAGGCACATTACTGGCCTGGCGAGGTGTCAGGTTCCCTTCTGTCTGGTGGCAGCTATGTGACTGTGTGCATGTGGAATACTCACCAGGGCCTCAGTTTCCCCACCTGTTGTAGGCAGGGGATGCCAGCCCAGGTGCAGGGGCTCCTTTGGGAATACAGCGCTACAGTGGGATGGACCAGGCTGGTTGATGTTCAAAGCAGGTGAAACTGTGGGGATTGTGCTGTCGGTGCCTTCTGCCTCCCACCAGCCTAGAGGCTGGATGCAGGGAAGGACCTGTTGCCATGGCAGCCAGCCCCAGGGAGCAGGAGAAAGATGTTCCTTGTACCACCTGCTGCCCTGAAGTCCCACAGTTTAATATGAAACCGCCAGGTTATGGATTGTGATTAAAAAGGCGTAACTTAGACACTGTGCTTTCAGTCTAAAATATCCACAAAATGATGAGTGGTAAATATTATTTAAAATGTTAAAATATTTACCCTTATCACACATGGGCTGCTCTTCCTCATAGTGAGATTCAAGTGCATTTCTCCAAGTGGCTCTTTAGAGAGGAGTGGCTTGTCCTGCTGGTGCCTGAGGCCTCTGAAAAAAGAAATTAGTGAACTGGAAACAAGGGAGATCCAAGTCCAAACTCTGGACCTGAGTGTTTCAGGGGACCCTGTGGCTGAGTACGGTGGATTTCAGCCAATGAGCAGCCACCATTTGGATTGAGACACCAGGCACGGGGTCGGACCACTCATCACTTGCAGGAAGGACTGTAGCTGTAACCATCCGTGGCTTTCTCGACGGCTAGTGGGTGGGCAGACCCCATGTAGAGAAGCCCAAGTCGTCCTCTGGCTGAGCTTTCCTTCCCTGCAGCCAGTGCGATTTAGCCCGATGAGAGTAAGGATGCCGTCCCTTCATCCAGCAGCGTGATTTCCAAGGGGACTGGGTTAGATTTCCATATCAGCCCGTTTGCATCCCCCGGATGCTAATTACCTTGAAAAGGCAAGGTTGATTTTGTAAGATTAGAAAGCAGATCACTAATACGTGGCATTTGCTCACACGTCAACCATGAGCAAGCTCTTACTGCTGCCACTCAACACCAAAGCCTGGGTTTGGGGGGGGCTCAGTTTAAAAGGACATGGAGTCTCATCAGCCAACAATAAAATGCTAAATTTGGGGGACTGTCTTTGATGCAGAGGATGAGGTCGGTGGCTCACGTCATTGAGACTGAGATCATCCCTGGCTTCAGCTGCGATTAGCTGCGATCCCCCTGCCTCTGCCTCTTCTCTCTACCTTACTCTGCATGGGGCTCACCTGCAGGCAAATTCTCCTCATGAGGGACACGTGGGTCTCAGGCTGCTGTTCCTGGATCCGGTACCAGCTTGTGTCTGCAGTGGGTCAGCTCTAGCCAGACCTCCTGGTCCTAGAGCTTCCACGATGTGCTTCCTGGCGAAGGGGAGAGGACGCTGGTGGGAGTCACTGTGGCTCCAGCTGGACCAAGGCTGTGGTCAGCAGGGACATGGGGCAGGTGCTCCAGTGGCTGTGCCATGGCTGTGGGTGGGGTGGAGGCTGGTGCTGCTGCCCAGGACCTCAGCAGGAGTGAATGTGCGCTGGGGGAAGGCGGAGCTCAGTTGCAGGGCTGGGAGGAGCTAGAGGCAGAGTCAGACAGCAAGGACTTTAAGGGGAGTACGGGGCTTTGGGTAGCTGGAGCCAGGGCATGGGAGCCACACCCTGAGGCTCTCAAAGCTTTGTGCAAACTCTGCCTCTGAACAGATGAGGTTCTGTGCTTTCGCACAGGGTGTGCGTTTATATTGTAGAGCTCTCCCTACAACAGTAGGAGGGGTTGGAGTCAGGATAAAGTAGCAGCTGGGGAACCTAGCCAGGAAGAGGGAGATGGGAACAGAAGAGCACAGAGAATGAGAACGGAGGAGAAAATGACGCCAGCTGGAGGAACAGAGGCGCAGCTCGTGGCTCAGGAGGTCAGGCAGCGGGTGGAGGGCATGGTCCGGAAAGGGGTCCCGGACTCCAACCTCCGCCTTCAGCCCCAGCTCTGTCCTTAGCCCACTTGCCATCACGGGCCAGCTCCTCACCTCCCTGTGCCCTGCTTCCCTGCCTGTCCAAAGGGCTACACAGCATGACCCATTGCTGGGCTCTTGCCCAGAGGCAGAAAAATGCATGATGAGCACTCCTGGCCATCTTGAGGTTTCAGTACACCCTGGATGCCGTGAGCATCTCCTGCTCCTGGTGTTTGATGTAGAAGACAAGTGAGAAACAGTAGTGTCCAGTGGGACCCCATGTGGATGCGTCCCATGTGGTCTACAGGTGGGAACAGGGTCCTGTGGCCGAGGGTGCTGCATGCCTCCAGGGCTGCAGATGCCCCTCCGTCCTGTCATGGCTCCATCTCAGCCTGGACCTCCCTCTGGCAAGACGTGCAGCCTTCAGTGGATGCCCCTGTGCAGGTGGCCGGGGGTGGTAGGGAGCCGGATTGGGGGCTGAGGGATGGGAAGTGCCGGCTTCCAATTCATAATCCAGCGTCAGTTTTCACCGAGGTCAAATTCACCTAGCAAGGATTACTCATTTCAAAGGAGCACTTGAGTGATGTTTAGTGGGTCCCCACAGTGGCTCAGCCTCTACCTGTTCTGTTGCAAAGTCACCCCCAAAGGAAAGCCACACCATGCAGCAGTTACAGTGTGTGTCCTCATTCCCAGCATCCGCAGATGCAGGGCTCTCATTTTTGCTGTGGATTTACCCGGTCTGGGTGTTGCACAGAACTGCAACCTCAACATGTGTGAGGCCTGCTTGTAGCAGCACTTGCCACGGTGGACAAAAGACAAGAACCATCTGATGGCCACCAGCAGATGGCTGGATAAGGAAAATGTAGTGAAGCCACACAGTGGAATATTACTCAGCTATGAAAAGGAAGGAAATGTGGACACAAGCTACAGCATGGATAAACCTTCACAACATTACTCTAAGTGAAAAAAGCCAGACACTAAGAGTAGATGTTTAATGATTTTTAGGCTTATTTTTCTGAAGATCATTAAACTACTGGAAAATTTTTTAAAAATTCAGAAGTAGGTTTATGGCATTTTGTAATATTATTTTAAAATTTAATGAGTTTATTTTATATACCAAGTAGGATTTATTATAATTTTGCTTTTTGGGCTTTAATACAAGCAAACTCATCAATAATACTTTCATTAAAATTGTTGGTCATTAAAATATGCACAAAACAGCTAGAGTGAAATACACATTTTCTCTTTTATCTTGGGTTTCAGTAACATTCCAACATCTTGTCCACCTTAGGTTTCCGGCATTCGTTTTGGTTTCTTAACATACTGGTTAAATATGACTCACCTCGTTTGCTGGGAATTGTGGTGTTACTGTTTTTGATATTCACTGTTTTTAGCTTTCTGTCCTGAATTTTTATTTTTGTTAGAACACTTCTGCAGCACATGGCAATCGCATCCCTCATGGGGAGTTGGTACCTGGATGTGATACACACCCTGAATCTTTGTTCATACCCCGTCCTCCGCTCTTCTCCTCTTCCATCTCCCCATCCCCTTCACATTCGCAGAGCTCTATCTCTGTCTCCTTGACTTCTGTGCCCTGGGACGGGAGCGTCCTCCTGCGGTGCCTGTCCCAGCCCCGTTGTGGAGTCCTCGAGCGCAGGTCTCTGCCACGGCCGGTGGCTGCTAAGACGCATGGATCAGGATGGTAGCTGAAAGCCACAGAGGCTGCTGCCCCCCGGGACCCTCCCAAACACGTGAGCGGTGCCAGGTCATTGAGTCCTCGCCATGCATGTGGAAGAAGTGAGCCTGGGACCCCAGCTGAGCGCAGCAGTTTAGTCCCTGGGAGGCTCTGAAATCTGTCAGGTCACCAGGGGGTGCGGACCAGGGTGTGAACACAGGCATCAGCTCCAGAATCCACACCTGCGTCTCCATGCTGCTGCCCCAGGCCAATGGCAAACTCCCTCCCAGCGGGTTTGTGTGGAGGAGGGCGTTTGGTCAGCACCTCCACCTCCCGGGTTCCCTGGAACTTTCCAGGCCTCAGCTTCGAAGCTTCTGTGGGCTGCCACCTGTATCCTGGGGAAACCAGCAGTGTGACTGCCCCCTGCATGGAGGATCTAGGTCGGACCTTGTAGAGCCCGTTCAAGTTCTTGGCTCTGTCACAAAATCAGGGTGTGACTGAGCTTCCCTGTGCCTCGGTTTCCCCACCTGTGAGAGAAGCTCCTGATAGGGCTCCTGAGCAATTCAGCGGTTCCTTTCATCCCTGCTTGGCCCTGTGCAGATTCATCAAAGAACAGGGCAGGGATACTAATGCAACTGCAGAACTCCAGCTGAGAACAGAGCGAAGCCCAGGGAGAAGACGAGAATCTTCAGTAGGTGGCTTGTTGTCCCTAAAGGTAAAAGTCCTGTTTGAGAAGGACAGCTGCTCCCCCAGGTCACTGTGCAGACTGGACAGGGGGCTTCCCCAGGCAGGGGCAGCAGCGGGAGCAGTTTGGAGTGCTGTGCTCCCAGGAGAGGCACCACCTGCAGAGGCAGTGTGCAGGACCCAGAGGTGAGGCTGGTTAGGAGGGGAGTGGGTTTTATTGGTGGAGGGAGACACAGCAGGCTTCAGGGACAGGAAGGAAACGTGTCACATCAGGGATTCCATGAAAGACGCTGGGAAAAGTGACAGATTACAGAGGAGGAGGCAGCAGATGGCCTCCTGTCCTCACGTGCAGCCGGGATCCCCCCCCCCGCAGTGGAGGACCCGGAGCAGACGGAGCAGCCCCGGAGGTCTGAAGCCCTCTTCCTGCAGCGAGTCCACACCAAGAGTGCACCTGGAGACAAGGTCCCTGCTAGGCAGGGACGGGTGTGCGCGGTGCGCCCCGGTCAGGGATCCCTGTGGGCTGTAACACTGGACGCTCCCCCAGGAAGGCCGTGGCTAGCAGACACTTTCCTGGGCTCTGCAGGCTGAAGAATAGCGGGGACTATGGCCCTACTAGACCCCTCGTCCAGGCAAATCAATTGCAAAGTTCTCACAAATTGCTTTGATGGGCAGGACTGGGGTTTGGTAACATTGCCAACTGATTTTTTTTTTAAGCCTATTGATTCTGGTTATTTTTGGTAGGACAGTGGCCTGCTTTTCCATGTGTTGTAGCCACCAGGGAGAAATGAACCTTCCCAAAGCAGCTCGATTCAGTAGGAAGGAAGCTGTGTACTGTCAGGACCACACTTACTCTTGAGCAGTACAGACCATGATGACATCAAATGCCCCCTCTTCTGTCCTCTGTCAAGGCCGCAACATCCTCGCTGATCCCCCTGCTGCAAGCTGTGGACAACCCGCGGTAATCCATTCACCATGAGCGCCCCACAGCAGAATTCTGAGCTAGCCGCTCTGACTTACAGCATCTCTCAGGGTGCTGGGGTGGAATGATAATTTCCTCAAGTAGTTAGCAAGAACCTGGGGACCTGGCACCTGTTACTGTGCCTCCTGCTTTGTGGCTTCCTCCTGCCCTCCCTACCCTCAGCTCCTCAAAGCTCCGCCCCAGCCTTCTGCGATCTTGCAATGCCTGCTGCTTTTGCACAGTTGGCTTCCAGTCACCCGGCCTCCCCATACTTAGTTCCCTGTCTTTCTGGAGTCACCTGTAGGGTCTCCTCTGCTGGGAGCACTTCCTGATCTCCCCAGGACTGCTTTCAGGTCTGCTAAAGTTCAGACACCCCCGATCTGCCTGGAGGATCTGCTTACTTGAAAGGGACGAAGATGAAATCTCAGGGCTCGTCAGATAGAAGCTACATTGTAGTTGATCCAGCGCCATGTCCGGCCTGTGCCCGCCTGCCTGGAGATAGGATTTTCACTCATCAGCTGGCCCTGAAGGACAGAGGCAGAGTGCTTGCTCATGACCTGGGCAGCACCCCAGCTCCTGCCAGGGCTTCTGGGCTGCAGAGGAAGATTCTGATTTCTCAGGTCTCTTCTCCTTCCACAGAGCCTGGCGTGTGTGCCATGTGCAGCCCGCTCCCTGCTCCTCCACCTGCCACATGCACATCTTATGGGAAAGAAGGCAGTGATGGAGGCTTCATCTCTACCCTAGGCCCCTAAAAAGAACAACCTCCAATAAAGGGACTGTCTTAGTTATTTTTCTCTTTGCTGAGACAAAATACCTAATACTCACAAATTAAGGGAGGAGAGGTTTGTTTGGCTCACCATTTGTAGAAATTTCAGTCCATAATGGGTTGGCTCCTGTTTATTTGTGAGCTGTGAAAAGCAGGAGCTCCAAGGAAGGGAACCAAATAGAACAAAGCCATTGTCCTGCAGCCCAGAAAATCCCATGTATAACAAAAGCCAAACCCTCCCTCCCTGCCTGGCTAGCTAACTTTGGAGCCTTGTTTAAATCAAGGAATGTAAACAAAATACTCTTTAGAAAACACAAAAGAACTTTTAAAAAGCGCCCCAAAGTTGGCAAGCAGTTCCACACTCCGAATGCACCTGAGTCACACATTAAACCGCCATGGCTGCCCAAGGAATCGAGTAATTACGCTTCTGAAGCTGGGCATGAAACGATTTGTTTCCATTATCTCTCTCTCAAAGTGGGTTCTTCCAAGGCCTGGAGAATCAATTGCAGAATTTAGCACAAAGTTCCCTTTGCAATCTCCACGCTGACACAAAATTTCACTGCATCTCACTCCTTAGATCAGAATGGGAAACTGGAGCAGGGGTTGGAGATGTTGGGGCTTCCTTTGTGCAGCAGTTTCCATGAAGATGTGGATGTGAACCCTGTGTTGTGTTCCTCTAGACCCCATGCCTTTAATTGACTGCATATTTCTGCCTAAGACTGACTCAGCTCTGCTTCTGCCCCCACCAGAGACTGGGAGGAGAGAGACAGCCAAGGCCTGTTGGTGCTCAGGGATGAGGAGAAGCTTCTAAGTCAATCGTCAGCCAGAGGAGTCTGGGTTTGGCTTCCCAGAGGCAAGCCTGCTGCGGTCCCAAAGTTTCCACCTGCAAGAGGAGCTCCCAAGGCCCCTGACTCTATGAACTCAGTCCTCCTGCGTCAAGCTCAGCCATGTCCTCAGGAGTCCCAGTGTCTCTCAGTGTGCACATTAATGGTAAAAAACAATCAAATGACTACCTCCCAAGTTTCTGGGCATCTGAAGCTCTTTATTGTAAGAAAATTGCCATGGTAAATGTTGAGTCCTGTGATGATGGTGAATATGAACATTACCCTCTCCCAGAGTTGAAGAGTGCACAACCTGCTCAACTGTAAGGGTGGTCCTCTACAAATGGCCAAATCTGTACCTGCCCACAGCTCTCTATAGAAAACCAGTCACATTCCTTTGTTCCATGTCCTACCATATCACAAGCGCAGCCACAGCTTTCCAGACCTCACAGCTCCCTGATGGTCTTAGCACACACTTCTCCTTTCTTGCCTGAATTTTCTTGTGGCGTTTCCGAGTCTGCTCCCCTGGATCATCATTTTAAGTCACTTTGCAGGGCTGCATTCAGGAATCTAAGCATGCAGCTGCATCTGGTCCCAGTGACTCCCGACCCTTCTCTTTTCCATGGCCCAAGCTTTACATCCATTATTATAACAATTATTTCCCAAATATTGACATCTGAGTGTAATGGCCATGTTATAGAAATTTTACAACAGAAATTAAAAATCATTTGGTAGTCTGTTGCTACAGTGAGACAGGATATGCTCGTGCCGCTTGTCACATAGTTAGACTGCTAAACTCAGTCAGCCTTGACCGTCTGCATCCAGCTGCTTCTCCCAGATAGCTGGCTATGTCAACCTGACCACATCCAGCTGTAATGTCTGTGTTTTCCTACCTAAAATATATATATATATATGTAGTTTTTCCAACATACTTCAAGGACTTTATGCCCAGAACAAATTAGCCCAGCCATTTAACTCTACCTGCTCCACTCAAATCCCCCTCCCCTCCTTCCCAGAATGTTCCTGCCTTATGATAAAAATTCCTTTTAAGTAAATCTGTTTAATACAAATCTGCTTGACAACATATGACTTGATTCATGTAACCAATCATGTAATAACCTGCTATCAGCTTTGTACTTCCTACTTGCAAGAGTGTATATAAGATTCTGTTTCACTTTGAATCAGGGCTGATGATTTGGGCCTAGTTCCCCTCTGCCCACTGGCATTAAAATAAAGTTGCCTTCCAACTCCTCAGTGTGAAGAGTCTTCCATTTGGTTTGATATCAGATTTCTGCAACATTTCTTGGTGCATTGGCTGGGAAGACACCATGCTGACCGCTAAGGGCACTGGTGGAGGCCTGCTAGTTGCTGTGGGGCTTGCTCTCGGATCTGTGGATGAGAAGGCATGCCCTCCGGTCTCTTTCTCAGAGTCTCCTCTGTGGTCCAGAGGAGCATGGCAGTGGAGACCTCACTGGACCCTAGGAGGATGTGGAACACAACCGGTTCAGATAAGGTAGGATTGCCCTGGGAAGTCCTCAGTTAGCCTGTCACTTGCCATCCCATGTAAGGATGAAAGAGGACCTGATTACTCCTCGCCTGACTTAGGAGAGTCAGTTTCAGTTTCTGTTTCAGTTTCAGTCAGACCTTTGCCCCTGGGGATTGGGGGCTAAAATGTATTAGCCTCTGTGTGCTTGTGTATGAATGTGTGGACTGATTATAAACTGATGACATGGGCAATGGGTTGTTCCATCTTTGCTCCATGGTGGGGGTCCCTTGTGGGGACTCAGAGCTGTGGTGCTTGATTGGACCCTGGCCTGCATTTCCATGGATGCATCTGATTGGGCATTCCCAACAGGCTCTCCTTGGAGTCTAAGGGGGACAGAGGGGAAAGCCTACTGATGCTTCTCTAGTCCAGATGGTCCCAGCATTGCTGAGAGGCAAACAGCCAGGTGGGTGCTTGCATGGTCTCTCCTTTGTCATGGCACCACTCAAGGGCTTCCCTCCCCTGCATATGGGCAACCACTCAAACCCGCTGGGACCACTGACACTGAGAGCTCACGGTTTGGGAGCGGGTCTGCAGTGTGAGCTTGAATATGCATGGGGGACAGACCCTGCTGCCCAGCCTTGGTGCAAATGTCACCCCAGTCCTCACTGGCACCTCATGGGGACCAAGCACAGCCACCCCACGGAGCCCCCCTATGGTAAGGGGCAGCCCTGCAGCCACCAAGACTGCAGCCCCAGCCTTGGACTCTGCAGCCACCACTGACCTGGTGGATGCACTGTGTGAATTTGATGTGCTGGCTGACTTTGTGTCGCCCTTTCACCAGCGCTACTTCCACTACAAAACAAAACAAAACAAAATCTGGAGCACATAAAGCAGAGAAGCAACACTAGTGTCAGTGACAGCAGAGACTTCAGTGACTCGGAGAGTGCAGATTCGCTTTACAGAAACAGCCCCAGCATCAGTGATGAAAAATTGAATTTGCTGTCAGACTGCCCCAGCCCCACTCTCTCCCTCCATCACCCCTCAGAGAGCCAAATTAGGAGACACAAAAGAGCTAAGACTTTATTGTTGATCTTGACAAAACATTAGCAAGTATGTAAAATAAGGAGTTCTGGGTCCTTTTACCAGATAAAAATTTTCAAAAAGCCCGAAGGCCAGCCCTTGCTTGACATCACCAGCCTAGCACGGCCTGCAGGCATCTCAAAGCTGGAACAGCTCCAGCCTGGGGTAAATGGCCAAAGTCCTGTTGAGCCTAAGGAAGTTTTAAAGGAGAAATCAAATTACAAATTTTAACCAGTTGGTAAATATACTTTCGGTTTTCAGTTTGAGTCGATGTGCATAAAACATTTTTTTTTTTGTGGGTACCGGAGGTCGAACTCAGGACCTTGCACTTGCCAGGCAGGCGCTTGTGCCACTGAGCTATCTCACCAGCCCAAACATTTCTTGTACATTACAAAGTTTTGAATTTACAGGGTTAACTTACCTCTTTTCTCTACTCTTGTTTTAAAATAAAAACACTGATTCAAGGTTACTCAGAAGTCTATTAAAAATTGGTCAAGTTTACTGTCTGGGAAATAAAAGGGACACTTTAAAATTCAAGCAGCTACAGTCAAGTTTGTTATAAAAGCTTATAGTAAATGGGAGAAAAAATATTGAGAAGGCTATAAATGTAAGAGAGATACTTTTGATATGAGAGGATTCTGTATGATGAAAGTCTTGTCCTGCTAAAGAGATAAAAGAGATAATGACAAGACTAGAAAGCTTACATATATTAAGGAAAGCTTGTGAAAGTAGTTCATAAAAAAATATATATGTATGGCTACTTGTTAATTTGATGGAACTCAGGTTGTTTCTTCTAAAACTCCCATGAGGCTGTTCCATTGGGTGGCCCTGGGGAGTTGCCATAGCCACCTGTTTCTCCTGACCCAACATCTTCGCCACTGGCTCCATACCACTGCCATGCCCGATGTGGAAGATGGCAAAGAGCCCTGAACCTTGTCCTTTTACTTGGGGGGCACAGGCTCCAAGTCAGGAGGTAACAAAATGTTCTCATTGAAGAAGTGGAATGCAGTGGCCACGTGGAGCTGGGACGTGCAGTGCGATACGTGCGCCATCTGCAGGGTCCAGATGATGGATGCTGTGTCTTAGATGTCAAGCTAAAAGAAAACAGAAGATTGTGTTGTGGTCTGGGGAGAAGGCAATCATTCCTTCCACAACCGCTGCATGTCCCTGTGGGTGAAGCAGAACAGCCGCTGCCCTCTCTGCCAGCAGGACTGTGCTGTCCAGAGAATTGGCAAATGGGAGTGGTGGAAGCTTTTTTAGTGCTGTTGTTCACCACCCTGGTGGATGCTGCTGTCAAGTGGCTGACAAAGGCTCAGACACTGTAGGGGAGAAGGCAGTGGATCTCAGTCCTTTGGGACACATTAGAGGAATGATTTAGCATTTTGTCAACTTAATTTTCAGGAATTCTCTACAATGAAGAAGATAATTTACTGAAGATGGTTTTTCCTACCTCTGGGGTGTGTGTCACATACACTGTTTAGAAGCACTGTAAAAAAGGACAAAAGTCCAAATCAAATGACCCTTATAAATAACCTGTCACTATAAAAGGGGCTGTAGGACAAGTTCCATTTGCAGGAGAACTTTTTGCATGCTTATGGTTGGTCAGATAAAGAGGCACGTTATAGTAACAAATAAAGTGCAGTTTAAAACTCAAAAAAAGGGCCGGTGAGATGACTCAGCAGCGTAAGCACCTGCCTGGCAAGCGTGAGGGCCAGAGTTCGACTCCCAGAACCCACATACAAAAAAAGGGCCAGTGATATCGCTCAGCAGCACAGGCGCCTGCTGGTGCACGAGATCCTGAGGTCGACCCCCGGTATCCACACACACACACACACAAAAAAACCCCTCAAAAAACAACAACAAAAAAACTTACATGATGTATATGCTGTGTGCTACTCTATTTAATACTGTAATGGACATTCAAGTGTGTTATAAAAAATAACAGCATCATGATTGTCACGCTAAAATATTATGTGTGGCTTTTGATCTCAAGTTTTCTGTGTAAAAACTATATAAAACATTCTACAAAGATTTAACTACTAGGACAACCATAATTGATAAGCTGCCATTCGGAGAAAATTTGGAAGATTGACGGATTTGCTGGCATCAACACCTCTCAGTTGCTCCAGATAGCTCAAAAAGTTTTTACAAACTGAGACAAAAATGAAAAAAGACAATCAAATAGTCAAACAATATGTCATGTCATGAGAGGCCCGCCTTGGGATTCAACCTCACATTTCCAGACTGAAACAAGCCGGGATTCTAGTAGACTGCCAGTCACCCTGGAACACTCCATTACTGCCAGTTAAAAAGCCTAGTGGGGACTATCAGCTGGTACAAGATCTTTGCACCATTAACGTAGCCACTGCAACTTTACCTCCCACAGTCCCAAACCCGTACACCCTCCTGGGCCTGCTCCCTCCTGATGCTGCCTGGTTCACCTGCCTGGATTTAAAGGATGCTTTCTTCTGCCTGCAAATAGCTCCTGCCAGCCAATTCTTTTCACTTTTGAATGGGAGGACCCTGACACATGATGAAAGGTACAACTCACATGGATCCACCTCGCTCAAGGGTTCAAGAACTCTCCCACACTGTTCAGGGAAGCCTTGGCAGCTGATCTGGCCAAGTTCCCCCACGGAAGATTCAACTGCACACTTCTGCAGTATGTTGATGATATCCTAATTGGAAGCACCACAAAAGAGGACTGTTGGAGAACTCTGGCCCTCCTCTGCCACTTGTGTGACACCAGGTACAAAGTCTCCTGGAAAAAGGCTCAAATCTGTAAACAAAAATTCAGATATTTAGGGTTTGACTTAGAAAACGGACTCTGACTCCTAGGTACAGAAAAAAGGAAGTCATTTGCTCCATCCCGCAGCCTGACTGTAAAAGGGAACTCAGAGAGTTTTTAGGGGCAGCTGGTTTCTGCCAAATTTGGATACCTGGGTATGCTGAAAAAGCCAGGCCACTTTATGACATGTTAAAAAAGCCCATGACCAAGACAGATGTAATAAATTGGATTATGGAAGAAACTGAGGCATTTGAATAAATCAAAAGAGCTCTGGCCTCAGTTTCAGCTTTAGGAATCCCAGATGTGACTCAACCCTTTCAACCTGTTTGTGGGTGAGAGACAGCACGTTGCATCGGGAGTCCTAACTCAAACAGTGGGACCCTGGGAGAGTCCAGTCACCCACCTTTCTAAGACTGTAGACTCAGTATCCAAAGAATGGCTGCACTGTTTGTGAGCCCTTGCAGCAACTGCCCTCCTGACTCTGGGACAAAACCTGACCATTCAGGTGCCACATACCATTCCTGAACTTCTCAACAGTCTCAACATTCTTGACTCTCAAACAGCTGCATCACCGAGTACAAAGGACTGCTTGTCAGAAACCCCTGTCTCACTTTCCAGCCAGTTAAAGCTCTAAATCCTGCCACATGTATGCCCACAGAACTTGGATGGCCTGACCACGATTGCCTTGTAGATGAACTCTTTGCTAGTCAGCCTGACCTCCAGATGGCACCATTAACAGATGCTGAGTACACCCTGTTTACAGATGGAAGTAGCTCTATTAAAAATGGACAACATAGGGCTGGATATGCTGTTGTCACCACTGAAGAGGTTCTTTTAGCAGGATCTGTTCCCCAAAATTGGTCAACTCAGTGAGCTGAGCTCTGGGAGCTCACACAGGTCCTCAACTGGGCAAAGGACAAAAAGGTAAATATTTACACAGATTCCAGGTATGCTTTCACCACAGTTCACGTCCACAGGATGCTATACAAGGAACCTGGCTTTTTGACAACTGAAGGGAAACAAATCAAAAATAGAGATGAAATATTACTGCTTTTCGTTGCTGTATGGAAACCCAAAAATTTCGCTGTCATCCATTGCAAAGGACATCAAAAGGTAAAAGACACCATCACACTCAAAAACCAAAAGAACAGATGAAACCACAAAGATGGCTGCCAAGGGCTCTTCTTGGGGAGACAATGACTTGGTCTAGAACTTAAAAGCTCTACATGAAATATCTCCAAAAATGTTCTCAGTCTACAGCAGGCACCTCTCCACTATACTCAAGAGGAAATAAAATAGACACAACACAAAGGGGCTCATTCAGACCCAAATGGTGTCTGGACCCTACTGGATGATCAAATGATCATTCCCAAGGAGGTGGCTTACACCTGGGTAAAATGTCACCACACCAAATCAGGAAAATCATCACTATTCCTCAGGATGTGGAGGATTAAATTGGTAATGAGAATACTATTCTAATAATAAATATGTCTGTCCAGAATGGCGACAAACCAAAAGACATGGCAAACCCCCTTTCTTGTCTACATTCTGTTCTAGATGGGACTGTGTTATAGATTGGGCTGGATCCCAAAATAGCATTTTGACCCAGATTCCCTCTAGCCCAACCTGTTTACCAGGAACTTGTCACACCTTGCGGTATACTATTGCAGATCCTTCCCATCGAGGCTGGTCCTCAGGTCACTGGATAAAAGTCCAGGTGGATGGATGGGGACAAGACCCATGGCATGTTTTAAAAATCATAAAGGTCTGATCACCCCCATCACCCCCATCCTGCATTAAGAGTGCTTCCCCAAAACCATCAGTGTTTCCATTGGCCCCTGCACCCATTGTAAATCATGACAACTCTTTTTTTTTTTTTTTTGTGGGTACCGGGGGGTCGACCTCAGGACCTCGAGCGCCAGCAGGCGCCCGTGCCGCTGAGCAATATCACCGGCCCCTTTTTCGTATGTGGGATCCGGGAGTCGAACTCAGGCTCTCGCGCTTGCCGGGCAGGCGCTTAAGCCGCTGAGCCATCTCACCGGCCCCCATCATGCAGACTCTTGATTTCCTATGTCTGGTCAACGGCACCCACTGGATCTTCCAAGCTGTAAATCCAGATCTGGGCAAAGACTGTTGGTTCTGTCTTCCCCTTTCAGTTCTTTCCTATTGAGCTCTAGGTCTAACTCGAAATAATTCTAAACTAAATTTGACTAATGTTCCTGATCACTTACTTCAGTCCTATCCTACAGTGGTGTGGGGAAACACTTCCTGCTTCCTGTGTTCCATTAAGGGCCAAAATGTCTCCGCTGACTGTATAGATGTATTGAATGTCACCTCAGGGTCTCTGGCAGCTCCCCTTGGAACTTTCTTTGTGTGCTCTGGTGGGGTACATCAAGTGTTTGATAACACCAGAATGAGCCTTTGTGTACTTGCTTTTCTGGTACCTGACCTCTCTGTTTATCCTGCACATGCCCATCAGTCACGTCAAAAGTGTGACCCCATGGTATTGCCCATAATAGCAGGGATAGCAGTAACAGGTAGTCTGACTCTTAGTGCCAAGCTATGGGTATAGGCCAAAAACAATACTCACAGTTAAGTGCTCAGAGAGTTAGAGATTTTGCCAACAAGTCAGGGATTGTAAGATAAAACTTCCATCAGCTGTGGGAATGCCTCAAACAAAGGGCTCAAAATATTATAGGAGGCCCTTCCTGGCTGCGATCTCTGGAGTTTCTCCCCTCATGGATGGGAGCTCTGCTCAGACCTTTAATGGCTCTCCTGACAGTCCTCCTTCTAGGTCCTTGTGTGATCTGCATTCTGACTTGCTTCCTGACTAAACTCTTTGAGGCCATAAACCACCAACTCCTCTTAAAAGTTACTTCCCCTTATCAGCTCCTCAGCACTGAGGAAACTGAGGAAGAAGAATCTTCACCATAAAAAAACAGGGGGGGATGTAGTAGCAAATTTATAGAAATTTTGTAACAGAAATTATAAATCAATTAATAGTCTGTTGCTATATTAAGACAGGATATGCTCACACTGCTTGTCACATAGTCAGACTGTGAAGCTCAGTCAGCCTTGACTGTCTGCATCCAGCTGCTTCTCCCAGATAGCCGGCTAGGTCAACCTGACCATGTCTAGATGTAATGTCTGTGTTTTTCTACCTAAAAAATGTGTAGTTTTTCCAATATGCTTCAAGGACTTTATGCCCAGAACAAATTAGCCCAGTCAAGGGCACATTTAACTCTACCTGCTCCGCTCAAATCCCCCTCCCCTCCTTCCCAGAATGTTCCTGCCTTATGATAAACAATTCCGTTTGAGTAAACCTGATTAGAACAAATCTGCCTGACAACATATGACTTGATTCATGTAACCAATCATGTAATAACCTGCTATCAGCTTTGTACTTCCTGCTTGCAAGAGTGTATATAAGATTCTGTTTCACCTTGAGTCAGGGCTGATGATTTGGTACTAGTTCCCCTCAGCCCACTGGTGTTAAAATAAAGTTGCCTTCCAACTCCTCAGTGTGAAGAGTCTTCCATTTGGTTTGATATCAGATTTCTGCAACATGAGTACCCTGGAAATATAAATCCAATAAATCTTCCTAATAACCCAACTAGGTAAGAACTGGGAGTGAGTAGGGGTTAAATACCTCACCCAGGGTCACACAGGATGACTTGGAGCCCAAACTGGGGCTCTGCGGGGTCCCCTCTGCTCTCATCTGCCATCCTCAGAACTGTGGTGCCAGACCATGGCTGCCAAACACTGCCACTTCCCACTGAAATGTTTGCTGTGATCGAACACACTAATACTCGAGTTCACCCCAAGCAACAAGTAGGAAAGGTAGACAGCGTAGTTCTCAGATCTGCAAAGACCTTGCTTGTCTACAAGGCTGATGACACGATGTGATTTTGGTGTGGCCCTTCCTTTGTCCTGTGAAACAGCTAATCCCTGGGGAAAAGCAGAGATTCAGAAATCACCTTTGCCTCCTCCTCCTCCTATCTCTCAAATGCAGACACCCTCTGCTGTTGGCAACAAGAGAACAGCTCAGCTGTCTCAGAACCTGCTTACCAGGAGAGAGGGGTTGTAAAGGCCTTTGACAGAGGAAAGGAAAACAGAACAAAAGTTAAAAAATAAGGCGTGGGTGATATAGGCCGTTAGGCTTCAGAGAAAAAGCAAGGCATGAGATACCCAGAGGTGCCATGAAGGTGACAGAAATGGGGGAAATCAGAGGTGGTATGGAAAGGAGAGCTTTCTCTTTGCAACATGGCCCAGTCAGAGAACGTAGATGTGCTCTCTGGAATGTTGGGCCAAGACCAACAGGTTTTCTTCTCCACGCACGGAGAGCCATCTAGGAAAGACAGGAAGACATGGAAACCCGCAGGTGCCAGGAATCTGCAGGGACAGGGCCGGAGCGGGGACCTTCCCCGAAGAGGGTGGCAAGGTCAGCGGACAGGTGCTTCCAGGTGACTTTAACCTCTGGCAAAACCAATGAGGGAGTGGTAAATTAATGCACTTCCTGTGCCGGAACACTGATTATGCACTGAAAACACTGCTTTCGCAAACGAAAACAATTGTTTATTTTAAATTCACTTAAAACTGAATTTCATGCTGCTTGTTCTTATATATTATGTTCTTATATATGTTCTTATATTTACAGTCTGTAAGGAAAATCCAGAGCCCACAGCCAGCCACACAGGGTAGGGTGCAGACGCAAAGGCAACGGTTAATGTCGGCAATGAACTTTCCTCCCTTTTTGATCTCAGTCACTGCTTCCTTTAATGTAGACTCAATGGGACAAAACCTCACGTGGGAGCAGCATTTTTCAAATACCTAATTGACTCTGGGACATTCTCTGCCCTGACCATGTCACAACTGCCTGTAAGACTCACCCTGTGTACACCAATGGCATACTATGCATGCACACCATGCCATTCAGGGCCAGAGACAAGCCACTGCTTGGCCAAACATGCAGACCTGAGGTTTGCTGCAGCTGGCAGAGCTGGGGCATTTGAAGGTCCTGTTATCAGCTGTCATTTATTTCTGTTTTGAGAAACAGGGGGAAACTGGGTGCAGGGTTGGGGTGTTCTTTAATGAAATACACATTGTAAGAATGTAAAATATCTGGTAAATGTCTTGGTTACTTTTCCCTCATTGCTCACACAAAATATCCAACACCCAAAGTTAAAGGGGGAAAGGTTTATTTAGCTCACAGTTTGTGAAGGTTGCAGTCCATCTATGGCTGGCTCCAAGGCAAGATGGGACATGGCAGAGGGCAACAGTTCATGATGGTGGAAGACAGCAAGAGCAACAAGGGAGAGAGGGAGAGACAAGCCTCTTTCTGTCCCTTATACTACATCCAGTCTACTGGGATTAGGGTGGTGCCAATCCAGTCAGTGGACTGATCCAGCAATCGCCCACCCTTAATCCCAGCACTGCTCTATGAATCAATCGCACACTGTAGATTCAGCCACCTCCAAGAAAAGCCCACCCCATGACTGAATGAGGGTTTGGGGGACATCCAGACACAAACTGTAAATAAGCAAAGCAAACAATTCTCTCAGGGAACTGGTTTGATTTAGCTACCCATGTGTTGGTGTCAGTTCTACCATTACAGTGCACTCTGACGTAGGATTACGAATACCAGTTCTTCATGCTTCACCGAACGGTGCTCCTCTTCACCCTCCTGTCCCCAAGAACAAAACAAGGGGAGCTGAGAACGTGGTCTCCTCTGTGGTTTGTTCAGGGACTGCCTGGTTAAGCACAGGAAATCCTGGTTAAGCCGCAGATGCCTTCAGAGAAGGCAGAGCAGAGTCTGTAACTCCCAGGAGTGCTCGAGGTTAAGCTGCAGACCCTGGAGCCAGACAAGCTGGATTTGAATCCAGAGCTGCTCCTTGCTCTTTCTGCAGCAAGATGACGAGCTCCCACATCCTACTTCCTTTTTCCTTTTCCTTTTCCTTTTCCCTTCTCTCTCTGTCTCTCTTTCTTTCTTTTTTTTCTCTCACTGGCACTGGATATTTAACCCAGGGCCTTCACTGACCTACACCTACAACACCTTTTATTTGTATATTTTTAAAATTTTGAGATAGGGTCTCACTAATTTGCTAAATTGCCCAGGTTGAGTTCAAACTTGTGACCCTCCTGCCTCAGCTTTCTAGAGTGCTGAGATTACAGGCATGCACCACCATACCCAGCTTCATTTTCTTTGTCTGATCTTATTTTTTTTTTCAATGAGTTTTGTGGGACATTTTTAGGGCTTTTAATTTTATTCTTAATTAATTTTATTTTTGTTTAATTTTAGCAGGATAGATATCTTTGCTGTTTTGAGCAGAGAAATGATGCAAGTTGAGTTACATTTTAGAAGGATCCCTGTGCTGCTGTGTGGGACACAACGGGAGAGCACAAAGGCAGGACCAGGAGGCAGCGGGGCCCCCTGTGTGGGGCCAGGCTGAGTGAGAGAGGGTCACCTGCAGTGGTGCAGGGGTAGGAGATAGCGGGGTTCCCTGTCTGAACAGAGCCAAGAGGAGTACGTGGTGTGTATGTGGAATGTGAGGTAAAGGCAGCAGCAAATGGTGGCTCTAAGATCGGTGCTCTAGAAATGTGACTGACCACTGATGTCACTTGGGAAATGGCAAGAAATGCAATTCTCCTACCCTGGAGACCCCAGTGAGGGTCCTGGGGAAGGTGGCCCCACCTGCCTTTTAGCAGGTCTTGCAGCTGAGCCCAGTGTTCTCTGGGACCTGTGACTCCGGGCACCAGTGGGGCTGCACTCTCGGTGAGGGGCCGTGCTGCTCTCTGTCTGGGAGACAGGAGGAGGAGAGACCAGAAAGGAGGCCAAGTATGAAATTTTGGACAATTTAACTTGAAGATGACTATTAGAGACTTGAGCCAGGTCAAGCATACAAGCAGATAAAGCACTTTGAGATATAAACATAGGAGCTGTCCGTGTAGGAATTAAATTTAGAGCTCATGACCTGGGTGAGGGGCAGGGGCTCAACACAGAATAGGGGCGGCTGCCAAGCTGCAGGACAGGGCTCTCCCTGTTCACCTGCTGGGTAGTTACGGTGTGAGGTGCTGCTCTGAAAGACTAAGGTGGTACTGTGCATCATTTGGTCTTTGAGATGATGTGGAGGAATTTCGCCATCTGGCTGTTAACACTGAATTCTCTGCCATCATCATCTTGCCTCCCCCTTATCTGCCCAAGGTACCCCTGCCTCTATTCTTTTGCTAAATTGATCAGCTTTACCAAGACCTTCTTACTGTGTGTGTGTGTGTGCATGCATGCCTGTGCATGTGTGTGTGCACGCACGTGTGTGAAATTATACAGCATTTCCCAATGGCAGTTGTATGAACAGCTGGGGGACTTTTCTCCAGGGTGATGGAAAATGAGAACACACACTTGTGTCAGGGCCACCGTGCCTTATGATGCTCCCCATTCCCATTCCTGTGCAAACCCCAAGGCTGCCTGCACCTGGTCAACAAGGACCCAGAGGGGGGCACAGGCAGCTGGGCTCAGAGGAGCAGGGATGGGTGGAAAGAAGCAGGGGGTGGGAGCAGGAATGAGGCCTCCCAAGGCTCCCTGTGATCCTAGCATCCTGGGATGGGGAAGCAGCAGGGTGCAGGACCCAATCCTCCTATAACAGAAATTTGAAACTTTAAGCTTCCCCTGCCTAACTAATGCAGCAAGACCGCAAGATGTGCTCATTCTGGCTGATACAACAAGGCCACAGGACATACTCATTCTGTATAAAAACTATAAAGCCAGATAAGGCTGGCTGTGCCCCGGTGTACATCTATACTTCCCAAGCCTATAAACACATCCTGTTCCCGCCAACCTGTCACCAGAGTTACCTGCTCAGTAACTGATGACTAAGGCTTTTGACCTAAACTCTCACGCTGTCTGCTTCTATATTTCTTGCTTACAAGCCCTCTATAAACCCTACCCTGGCTGCAGTTTGGGGCTGACGCTTCAGTGAATGATCCCTGTCAGCCCGCCGGCGTAATAAACAATCGCCTTCCTACTCCTTGGTGTGGAGCGTCTTCCTTCCGGTTCTACAACACTCCAACTTGTCCACTTCACAGGTCAGCTGACCAAGGACCATAGAAGACACTGGACTCCATCAGCCAGGGACCCTCTGCCTGGAGGTTGTCGTGTTGTTTCAAGGGTCCCACGGGAGAGTCATGGGCTTAGCCAAAGCATGCCGGTGGCTGTCCCTAATAAGTCAAGCTCGTGTCTGAACCCTGAGGATGGAGGCACCTCCCAGTCCACTCCTGGACTCTCCCCAGACTCTCCTCGCACAGAGTGTGTGATCTGAGGACCGTGACCTCTCTCTTGCCCCAAGTCCTGGGCACTGCACTTCCTTCTGGAACAGGAGGTCCAACCGGGTTGTCCCAAGACCAGCTCCTCTGGCCAGTTAAGATTGACGCCACCTTCTCCTCAAAGGAGAGAAGAGCCACACTCGCTCCTATCAAGAAAGCTGCTCCTTCTCCCTGTTGTCATACATTACTATCCTTCCTAATTTTAATAAAGAAGTTTCTTTTTTCCTTCCTGTGCAGCTAGAACAGAGGCTTCTTGACACTGTTGTCCTGGTACATAGTGGGTGAACGAATACACCAGTGGCACAAACTGATGACGTTCTGTCTTCTAACCATCCCAGGCGGAAGGACAGGGATGGAACTGGTGTGGATTTTGGAGTCAGGTAGCTATGGACCAGATCCCAGCCCTGCATCTGACCCGAGTAACTGTGAACTTACTAATCTTCCAAAGCTCCAGAGTTATTGTTGAACCAACTCTGCTGGGGTACAACTTACCTATACAAAAGCATGCATGCTGAGTGTAGAATTCAATGAGTGTTGACAATTGGATGGGTGTAATATCACACAGTCAAGGTGTAGTACATTTGCACCATCCCAAAACTTAAGTCTTGCCTATTCTTAGTCTCCTCCTCACCCTGTCTCATCCTGGATCTGGGGAGGCATGGATCTGTTTTATTTCACTACAGGTAGGATTTTCTCTTCTGCAGCCCTATAGAAATGGGGTCTCATGGCATGTACTTGCAGTGGATGTCAAAGTGCATGGCAGGCCCTCCAGCTGCAGGAGCAGAGTTCACTGACACCCCAGCTGCCACCTCTCTGGCCTCGCTATGGACTTTGGGTGGAGGCCGCCCTTCCCCAGCCTGAGCTCAGCCAGGATGTTAGCACTTGTCCACCCCATGGGACCTGGATGCAGAGTATGTCAGCTTAGGCGTCACCATAAAATGCTTTCTTGGAGTGATACTGCAGTTTAGACTCTTTCTGAGAGCGCTCCTTCCTCCCCTCACCTTCCACAATCATCAACCTGCATCTGCATGTTGGAGGTGAAGCTGTCTGTGCCTCAGGTATCGAGGACAAAGCCACTGCTTCTCGTGAGTGTGTCAGGGCCCCATGAGAAGTACGCACAGCTCAGGGAGCTGATGCACACAGGGACTTGACCTTCATCTGAGATAATACAGACAGCTTCCTCTTGCTCTCTGTAAAGCCACCAAGACATGCTGTTCTGCTGAAGATTAGATAGTCTTCCTGTCCCAGCTCCTACCCTCCCCTTAAACTCTCCATGAACTTATTCTTATGCTGATTGTATAAAAAAACGTGCTGCAGGTGCCAGGCGTTCTTTTCTCCCATCAGAAGAAGGGGTCCACCTGACCTCAGCTTTTGTCTATTGATTCCTGTCTTCTTCACCCCTGCCGTCCTCCCTCCAGAGTTTCAAGAGCTGCACTGGATGTGGCATTGGCATACAAGGCCCTGGCTACCCGGGGTGGTCTCAGTCCCTCTCTCATGTTCCCCCAGTTCCCTGCTTTCACCATCTAACTCCCTCCTCATAGCTGATTCTTGGAGGACTCAAAGAAACAAACACACTAGTATTTTGCTGCTTTCTTTTACGACACTTAATGTTTTAGAGATTCAACATAATGTTGCTCAGCTGCCATCTGTTCCTTTTCGTTGCTGGGTAGTACTCCATTGCATGAACATTCTGCAATTCTCTTACAATGACTGGGGCAGAGGCCAGCTTAGTTTTATCAGTAAAACTTCTGAACACTTGCATCCAAACCTTGGTGTGGATGCGCTTTCGTTTCTCCTGAGTAAGCACAGTGGTGACATTTGGGCACTGGCCACTGAGTGCATAACTGCTTAGACACTGACAATTTTCCAAAAGGCTTGTCATTTGATGTCCCCACCCGCAGTGCAGGAGGGCTCGGACTTCTTACCATCGTTGCTAACAATTGGTATTGTTAAGTAGCTGAACTCCAGCCATTTGAATAAGAGTGTGTAGTACTGCATGGTGTTTTTAATTTCAGTTTCCCCGCTGACTAGTTTTTGAGCACAGTTGGTCACTACCTACTTTACGTATCTTTTTTATTTATTTGGTAGGTTATTTGATTTATCACTGATTATTAATATTAATTTCTATATTCTGGATGTAAGTCACTCATCAGATATACAGATTGTGAACGTTTTCTTTCAGTTTGTGGCCTACATTTAATTTACATAAGGCTATCTTTCAATAATGGTACCTTTTCCATTCTGAGAAGTTATATTTATCAAGTTTCCCATTATGATTCATGTCTTTTGTCCCTTATTTATAAAAATCTTGGCCTGTCTCAGGGCCATATGTTCTCCCCATATCTTACTTTAACTGCATGCTAGTGTTAACTCTTACATTTAGATCTATACCAAGTTGGAGTTAGTTTTGGAGTATGGTGCGAGCTACTGGTTGACTCAGCATTTAAGGACTTCCCATTTGCAATCTCCTTTTCATGAGTCCCTTGAGTTATATTCTCAGGCTTATCAAAACTACACATCAATCTATTTGTATATCTTCTACCCTTTTTATTGATTATTCCATTGTGAGTGTGCACATGTGCATGTTGTTGGTTATCATAGCTTCGTATAGAATATCAGATCAATTAGTAACCTCTGAATTTAAATCTAAGGTGAAGAAAGCCATAGCATCTCAAACCACACCAAAACATTGAACTCCGAAGGATAAATGTGAGAAGCAAACTTCTGAGCCAGGCCCAAGGCGCTTGGGGTCTCCATGGTTAGTGTGGGAAGCCTCCCCAGCAAGATCCAGAGAGTTCGTGAAATCCCACTCCTAACACCAGAAGGCTTTCTTTGTGGGGATTGTCAGGATTATTCTGAAATTCACACAAAAATAGAAAGCACCAAAACACTTTGAAGAAAGAAAATAAGTGCTCTAAAACGTACCATGATTATTTTAGTGTATTTTAGTCTACACTCAAACCTCGTACTTGGAAAGTTCAGCTTGTTTCTTTTCCTCTCATCATGCACTTTGTGCTAATCTTGTCATTTGCCACTTTACTTCCATATGTATTATAAATCCACTCTTCACTGACATTATTTATCTTTTGAAGCCATTCATGTTCTCATTAATTCAAACCCGAGAAAATGTATTCTTGTGCATTTACCAACATAATTCCTTCTACCTAAGGAACTTCATTAGGGTATTATGATTCTGCCACTGAATGTTCTCAGCTTCTGTCTGAAAACTCATGGTTTGGCCTGTGTGGTTGAAAAATATTTATATAGCATGAACAACCCCAGGTAGTACTTCTTTTCCTAATAACTCAGCCCTTTAACGATACTGTTCTATTGTTTTTTGCACTAAGTGTACTGTCTTCCACATCCCATAGCACATTCTATGTGAGTGTGGGCATGTGTGTTTGCTACTTTTAAGATTTTTTTATCATTTGTTTTCAGAAATTTAATTCTGATGGGCCCAGTAGAGTTTTTTATATGTCTTTTGGTTTGAGTTCATTCATCTTCTTAGATGTGTCATTCATAGATTTCATAAAATTTGGATACTTTAATACATTATTTCTGTAATTAATTTTAGATTCATGCTTCTCTTCTCTCTTGCTTGGGCTCCAATCACACTTAGAATCAACTGTATGTCCCAGTACAAATATTTCAGCAGAAGAGATGGACAGCTCCACCGATACTGCAGAGGAAAACGTTATTTCTCTTCAGTATTCCAGACTTACACCCTCCACCCCCCCAAAAAAAAAAAAAAAACATGCAAAATGATCTGCATGGACAAAAGTATTCATAAAAAGCAAAGAGCAACAGAAAACAAACATAAAAACAGAGCCTTTGTGCTCAGAAGCAGGATAAAGCAGTTTGCATAGATAGATAGTATTCATAGTTTTGCTATGAGTAGGTTTAAAATTACTCTTTTAATGTTCTTTTTTTTTTCTTGTGGGTACCGGGGGTCGACCTCAGGACCTCACATGCCAGCAAGTGCCCATGCTGCTGAGCGATATCACCGGCCCTTTTTTTGTATGTGGGTTCAGGGAGTCGAACTCAGGCCCTTGTGCTTGCCAGGCAGGCGCTTATGCCACTGAGCTATCTCATTGGCCCTTTTTTAAAGTTCTTATCTTTAAACTCTATCACAGATGTATAGAATTATTATCTTATGACTTGATGATATTCACATAATGTAATAATTTAGATGAAACTATAATGCAATATTATATTATAATGTGCGGATGGGTGTTGAAAAACATACTTAGACTCATTCTCGTGTATGCATATATGTGAGCACTCATTTAACAAAAAGTAAATATGACATGTGAAATGGGCTGGAAATACACCCTGATGAAGATAAAGGCTCTTCTGCAGTTGCTAAGCTTCTATTTAATCATGCACCAAGAGCTTATTTGTTTCATCATCTTCATAATTTTCCAAGCTGGCACATATCAAATAGAGCATATCAGATTCTGTACAGAAGCTGCCCCAAAGTCATTCCGAGTTTCATCAAAATTTCTTGTCTTCTGAGTGCTTTTTCTTTGAGCACACTGAATGATATTCACTCTAAAACTTATTTTCTTTTGAACAAATGCCTGACTTCCAGCGTTTAAATAATATAAAATGTGTAAGAAGCCCACAGATTTACCTGAATTAATTTTGTTCTGTTATGGCAGTTGGATTCCTTTTCCTGTACAGTTTTAACGCATACACAAAATGCTGCCCAGCAATCGTGAGTGTTCTGGGTCAGCTCGTGAATGGATCCTGAGAAAGTCACCTCCTTTCAGCACTTTCTCAGTGTGGAGGGAAGCAATTTTTTAACTTTACATTTGATCTACTGACCGTTGTATTTTGGAACTGGGTTGAGCATTCCGTGTGGTCATAAATGCATAGAAATGTTTGCGGTTTTTCTTCCTGGAGCAGAGAAGGAAAAGAGAGTCTTCTTGAATCACAGGACTCGTTCCTAGCTCAGCTCTGTGATCACTGCCAAGGGGCAGTTGCGGCCAAATCACACTCATTCTGATCGATAAGAGCCTGAAAATCACTTCAGACTCTACATTCCCACTTTGCCCTTAAAGGTACGTGAGAAACTGCAGGCACCCACAAATAAGAAATCTAATTCTAAGTGCAGCTGCCCACAAATATTTCAAATAGTGAAACTGTTGTTTCTTAAGATCACACTTTGAACTGAGGGTGATGAGCCCTACACTAAGCCTTTATGGGGAATTCAGTTTTTGGCTTTGACCCATGGAATTAAGGCAGGCAAGGCTCTATTTAATCTCTAGGGACATCTCAGCATGATGACAGGGCAGATTTTCTTTTCTCCCTTCATTAGTCAATCAATAATTATATGATGTCACTTTTATTTGAGCACAAGGAAAGTCCTCATCATTATCTTTGGTCCCCAAGGCCATTTCTGTTAGTGTTTGAGCTGTATTTCTCTACCCAAGGGCCCTCCCTGCATTAACACTGGAGAAGGACTGTGCTGCGAAATCTGCTCAAGAGGTCTGGAGAATGCAGAAGTAGACCTAGGTGCTGTGACACTTCGCGGTTTGGGAAGTTCTGTTTGGAGTGACAGATTTCAGGAAGCAAGAGAAGTGAATGAATACATTACGAGCTCTGCCAAATTTCAGTCCCAAATTTAAGCATGAAACCATATATCAAAATGTGTCTAACTGAATTTCTGTATTTCCCATTTGGGCTGAGTAGCCAAATAATTTGTGTAACATTAAAATTTCAGGTGAGACAGTTTCCTAGTGATGCAGGAAGGTAGGTGTTAGGGGGACAAGAGGAAAAGACATTAACGCACATTAGAAGGCAGAATCTGGACATGGCCTCAGGAATCAGAATTGCGTGGGGGTTTGCACATAGGAGGGAAGTGTGAAAGAGCAGATGGCTCCAGAGCCCCAAGAACCCCAGATTCTGCTGCTCGTCCGTTTCTTACAGGAAGTTGGCAATGCACCTTCTTTGCTCACAGTGGCTCCCCCAGCTACCAGGTCTGTACTGAAGGCATCACAGTGCCTTCCAGGAGTGGCTTTCCCCTGAAGCAGATGACACAACCTCAGTTAGGACCTTCTTGGGATAAGCTTTCCATTCCCAACCTCATCGCAGTGCAGCCCTCACACGGCAGGGTGTTTTAGCAGGATGACATCAGAAAGGAAATTAAAGTCTGCTTAGGTCTGGGACTCTCTGTAGTCATTTGCAAACATCCCTGCCTGTTAGTATTCATGGGGTGGTGAGGGCATTGAAAGTACCTCGCATGAACAAATATAAGGTGAGTGTTATGGTGTGGATCTAGAATGTCCCCCAAATTCTCACGTGCTCTGGGGCTTTGGGAAGGGGGTTGGATCATGGTGGTGCTACGCTTATCTGTGGATTCATCCATTGGTGAGTTCAGCAGCGGACTGTGCTGCTGAGACCCTGGTTGGAAGAGATGGGTCACTGGGGGTGCAGTGAGGAGGAGGTCCTCTCCCTGCCCACTCCTCCTGTCTCTCTCTGCTTCCTGACCACCATGATGTGAGCAGCTGTCCTCTGCCAGGCCTTTCCACCGCGCTGTTCCTGCCTTGGAGCCAGCTGATTACTGACTGAGCCAAAATAAACCTCTCCTCCTTTAAATGGTGGGTGCAGGGTATTTGTCCCAGTGAAAAGAAAGTAAGGCAGTGAGTTTCCCCCCAGATTATCCCTAGGAAAGTATCTCCTTTGATGATAAAGGAAAGTAGCATCTGTCCCAAATGACCCCAGCCGGTGCTATTTTTAGAAGCACCCACAGTTGTGTAGATTGCCTCTATAACCAAAAAAGGCAGAGACATTGAGTATGGAATTTGTGATTATTCTGGGGGCTTGAGCTCATCAGAGAAAGTGTGTAAGGTGAGACGAAATGAGGAAAAGATCCTAATGTAATGAAGATGGATGTCAATGGCAGGGCACAATATTTCCAGAAGAGAATTAAACAAAGTGTTTTCCCACAGAAGAAGGAGAGAGAGGGAGGAAGGGAGGGAAGGAGAGATAGAGATAGAGAGAGAGAGAGAGAGAGAGGGAGAGAGAGAGAGGGAGTGAGCTCTAGTGCTCTAGTGCTTAGGTGCAAGAGAGATGGAAAACAGTGACATCCAAGACCCATGAGAAGAACGTGAGCTAACTTGGTCCATAAGATGAGATTGCAGTTTCATAATTAATTGTGTATCTGTGACTTCAGAAGAAGGAATGAATGATAATATATGTTTTGGCATATGGGACCATTTTGAGCTCCAGGTACTTTAAAGTGTCACGTGCAACGTCTAAGCTTTGAGGCGGCTGCCCAGTGAGGGGACATCGGGTGATGCCTTTGAAAGTACTTTTCTTTGGGAGCCGCCAGCACGGTCCTGTTGAAGCACGCAGTTGTCACTCTGCGTGGACAAGAGACAATCAGCCACGTGGACTTCAATTTGCTTGCGGTGCTGCAGGAATTATCCGGAGACTCATTCGCTTTTTTTTTTTAAATTGCTGCTTTCATTCCAGAAACATTTTCTTTTATTGTTCCTTGCTTTCACAACTTTTTGTTTAGCCACTTAAAGAATCTGCTTATGGCACAATTTGCCTCTGGCCCATTCCAAGCTATGTATTTATATTCCAATTTAAAAATTACAGTTTGCTCATAAACAAAAAGAAAAAAAAAGGAAAACATAAAGTGAAAGTTTGTTCTGACCTCTTTTCTGTTTCTTAAAACAAAAACTGAAATTCCCCCGTGAAGTACAACCATAGCCAAAGAAATAGCATGCTGTTCTTTAAGACAAGAAGTTCCAGTCCAAAGGAGTCCTGCATGAACTTCCTGGAAAGGAGTCTTACATTTTAAGCCCTCACCATTGAGTAACTGCTTCTCTGTTCTGCTCTCCGTCCAATGCACTAAGTAAATAACAGCCTCTCCCGTCTTCTTAGAGTCCGCGTTTCCCGTGAGAGCTCACCAGGCCAGCCATGTACACTTGTGTTAATAAATTTGTGTGTTTTCCACTGTGGATACACTGCATGTCAATTTAGTTTTCAGGACTGGCCAACAAAACAAAACAAAAAATGAACAAACCCAAAGGGAATTCTCTCTCCCACAAACAAACATGTGAAAGAAACTCGGTGGATGACGTAGGTAGATGATTTGACTCTTACCTATAGATCTAAAATTGTACATAGTTAAGTTGGCTACAAAAATGTAAACACTAGTCTTTTAATTTGAAACACGGAGCTGGTGTCACTCCTTGGGTTACGACTTATGGTGGACACAATCACACCCACCCAGAGTCCACATGAGGCAGGGCCAGAGCCTGAGCGCAGAGGTGTGTTCAGTGCTGAGTCACTGCCTGAGAATTTCTCCAGCCCGAGGGAACCCTCTCTCAGAGCTCACCCTGCAGCGGAGCGCATCTGATGGTGGAGGAGGGTGAAGGGGACTTGGTGAGAGTCCAGCTCTGCTATCCTACACAGTGTGTCTCCAACCTGAAGTACCCTACCTGTGCATCTAACCTGAGATGCTTTGCAAGCAGGATTTCCCTAACCCATCAACCTAATGTATGCCATGGGCATGGAGTCCCCACATGTGACAGCCATGCCACATAGGAAAACTAGAACAGCTCAGAGAGTTCCTCCAAGTCAGAGGTTGCAAACATGTGACAATGAATGGGCCGAGGTGAGCTCATGGATATGCATCCTCAGATTTGCCTGACAGTTTAGAAAACTTTCCACTCATTGCTACACTTAATGACAAGAATTCTACATCAAATATAGGGCATCTAGCTTTCCTTTAAACATAAAAATCTGAGAAGCAGAAATACAGTGTACACATTGCACTTGGCTGCAGTGAGCTGGGGGTGGTTGGTAGCTCTGCCCCCTTTGGACGGCATAGAAGTGCTCGGGGGGGCCGGAGCCCCCATCACTGCCAAAGATTGCCTTGCAAAGGTTTGTTTATTCAGTTACATAACTGGCCTGGCCCTGCAGTTCTTCGGGTCTGTGATTCCCAGTGTTGTCCACAATTTCTTTTTTTTTTTTTTTTTTTTTTTTTTTTTTTGGTGGGTACCGGGGGGACGACCTCAGGACCTCGCGCGCCAACAGGCACCCGTGCCACTGAGCGATATCACCGGCCCCTTTTTCGTATGTGGGATCCGGGAGTCGAACTCGGGCCTTCGCGCTTGCAAGGCAGGCGCTTAAGCCGCTGAGCCGTCTCACCGGCTACACAATTTCTGTTTATTTTATTTAAAGGGATTTTAAAACCAGAAGGTACTAACCTTATCCCAGCACCCTTGTCCTTTGAGATGGGAGAGGGAGAGAGAGAGAGAGAGAGAGAGAGAGAGAGAGAGAGAGAGAGAGAGACGGAGAGAGAGAGAATGTATTTGACAGACAGGGTTTGTGTTCTCTGTTTGAGAGCCATTCCACACCTGGTAGTCTTATTTGCCATTAATCTATTTTCATTCTATCTTTAAAATTGGACCAGAGGCATAGAATCTAGTTAACTGTGTTTGTTCATAGCAGATTTGTTCTCATTACTGGTCTACATGGGGCCCCCTATCCTTTGTGGATTTCGTTAATTTTATTTCCCTTCTACTCCCATTCAGTCCACAAGGTCATTCCCACACGTGTGATGTGCGTCATTAATATTGTGTGTACACATGTGGTGTGAATTCGCTGTGACGTTCATCTGCATCACTGGTATTTGCTTTCTTTGTTTCTAACATTTTCAACCACTTTTCTTGTTATTTTTAGCTATATCTATGATGTATATGTTCACCTAGGGAAGTTATTTTTTGGCTGTGTGAATGTATTTGAGGCTGAATCAAAGTTCTAATGGTCAAAACCCACGGTCAGCCGTGTTTCCTGATCCTTGTACATGAGACCGGAGGAGGAGAAGGCGGCACACGCTGCTCCCTGGCACCCACTGGGCCATTCCTTTCGTGTCCACCGTGTGGAGCCTCCTCTGGCCCGGAGAGCACTGCAGGGAACAGAAAGCCACTCCCTTCTTCACGTCAGTGTGGGCTGAGTCTGGGTTGAGCATTGTTTTGAAAAAATGACTCTTTTGGTTGTGGCGGTTTTGTCATCTAGGGATGACAACTCCGTCCCCTTCTTGAAAAAACACCCTTCAATATCACCAAAACCCAGGTCTCATTTCCAGAGGGAGGTGAAGGTCCCATTCCTGTGCAACAAGTCTGTCCACTCCTCCGCCATCGCTTCCAAGTCCTGTCCCACCTGGACAATAGCTATTGCTTCTCCTGTCACGTCCTCACTTTCAGACCACAGAGCTACAGGGCTGGCGGCCGCGCCTTGCTAGTTTCTGATTTATGCAGCCTCAGCCTGGGGCAGGGCTGAGCAGCCGTTAGTCGGGGTAAATTACTGAGAAAGCCAACATCGCTTTCTTCTGACAGATGCATCGGTTTCCCTGGCTCTCTCCTTGCACAGCCTTGGTCTTCTCAGCCGTGGATCCCCTGGGAGGATGCGGACACACAGGACGGTGAGCCCTGCACATGGATCTACTCAGGGCGCATGTTTGATCGTTGAAAAAAAATCAAGGCGTGGAGCCCACACATGAATCTGAAATAGATGTTACAGTGCGATTTATCCCCTCTGCAGTGGGATTACCAAGAAAAGATAAAATAAACTCTGAAAATAGCAACATAACTCAACCCCATGTCCTCAATACAGTTGGACTTAAAATTGAAAGGCATTATTTTGTCTGGCATTAGAGATATAAAAGTAGGACAAGCTATAGGAGATCAATCTTAAATCATCTGAGGCTACAAGAGAGACTTTTCCTGGGGCTCTTTTCAAGTGGGGTAACATGCGCTTCTGCCTTTTAATAAAGAAATCATGCATTATGCAAACCCTAACACTTAAACCAATTACAAACAATTGAAGCTAATTCTTTCAAGAATATAGAATTGAGTTACGACTTTTCTTTTTATGGATCTGATTTGGTTACAAAATAAAACAACGAGAGTTATGTCTTATGCATTAGCTTATGCTGTTGGAGGGTTCTCCAATCTCCTTGTGGATTGAGAGAACAGTATCAAAATTTTTAATGTGCAAAATATGAATTCTTTCTTTGTGAATGTGGGAGATGTGACAGCAATGGGCCACAATTCGTCTGTCGCCACGCACTGGAGTGATGACACCATCCCTAGCTACAGGTTACAAGGCTGAAGCACGGGAGCTGTGTTCACCAAGTGTAGTTCAAGGGAACCCATGGCATGCCCATTGCTGAGGATTCTTGCTTAAGGTGAGTGGCAAATGCATGGCAGAAAGAAGTATACTTTAAGTGTTTATATTGTTTAAAAACAATGCTCTTGACCTCCCTAAAATGCAGTATGACTATGCAATTCACAAAGTAAGTCCTCTGTGTACACATGTATGTGTGTGTGTGTGTGTCTTTGAGCTCTTATGTGTGCACTTGTGGCGTGTCATGGGTGTGAGGCCGGGAATATGCACACTGGCGCACTCTGGACATTTCTGCTTTTCCTTTGGGCGAGCCCTGCACTGAGGGTGTAGGATTAGGTGCAGGATTATTTTTGGCTCACAATGACCTTATGCAGCCTTTCTCTTCTCCGGGCATGAAGTCCAACCCCAGTGACAAAGGTGACACAGAGGTGACTCCTTGTCTATGATGCTAAGATGAAGACTCTTGGTGCCACATCTGTTTTGCAGACCTACAGGCACTTCCTTGGGCTCACAATGTACTTTAAGAATGTCCAGTCAGCATTTGAGCTTGAGAAAGGTTTTGCAATGCACATCCAGACTCCTTTTGTCCCTCAAAGCATCTGTGGTCCTGGGCTGTGTGTCTCGTGGCCCCGGTTGCAGAGTCTCAGCTGCCCCGTCCAGCAGAAGAAACACCGAGGGGCTCTGGTTTGCTCAGCCTGCACCCCATGTCTGTCTCAGGCTGAGACGATGCCACTGGGACTTAGCATCTCGTCCCCAGTGGTTTATCTTGTAGTAAGGAGGGCTCCGTCTTGTATCTGTGCATGTTGGAAGACCACGCCAGAGAGCAACTCTGCTAAACTTAGGAAGAGTAGCCCTCGCAGGCTTTGGAATTTGCACTCTTTTCTTAACAATATTAAAACCTTCCTCAACCCAGACTTCTGTTCTACAGCCTGGAGCCCCCGAGGCACCCGTGCCCACAGCCTGGGCCCAGAGAAGTTACTTTCTGCTTCTCCAGGGCTCTTCGTATCTGTCATCTAAATGCGATGCTCGAGCTCCATCAACTAAGAATTCAGATGTGAGTGGGTAAGAAGAGCAGAACAGAGAAGAATCACCCTCGCTCTCTCGCAGGACTTAGCTTCTGTCTTGGAAATGCCAAAGCCTAGTGCAAGTCAAAGTTCTCAGGTGGCACAGCGTAGAAAGAGCAGCGGCAGTGACTGATTCCTGCTGTTTGCTCGGAGGTGTTTTATGACTCGCTGTACAATATTTTTTAAATTGCAATGAAAAGCACACAACACAAATGTACTTCCAGATGCCTACACAGAATGTTTATACCTTTATTATTATAATTTTAAGCCTTAAATCTCATATATCACAGCCTCGACACTCCTGATGTGTAACTAACATAAAATTTGCTGATGGGGCAGGCAGCTGTGTTAACTCTGTGCACATTGTTGAGCAGCTGATCTCTTGAACCTCCCCGTCGTGCAAAGCTGAAATGCTGCATCGCTGACAAATGGCTCACCAATCCCCTGGGGCCCCCAGCCCGAGAACCCACCCTCTACTCTGTCTTTGCACGTGACTGCTCTAGGGACCCCATATAAGCGGGATCGTACAAATCTGTCTTTTTGTGTCTGACTTCTTCCTCTTAGCATAAGGTCCTCAGAAGTCCATCCATTGCATTACCTCACTGGATTCTCAAGCCAGTCCTGAGAGATGGGGCTCATTTACAGATGAGTAAGCTGAGACTCAGAGGCATACCCAAGGTGACCTGGTAAGACAAAGAGTGATCAAAATATATGGTTAATGTTGAAATTTTAAAAATGATTACATAAAAGACACATTGCTGTGAATCTCCCTCAAATATTCCTCCTCATTTGAAACACACTTATCTCCCCATTCTTGCCACTTTCTGCAGCAGCTCTGAAAGTCCTCTTCCCTGAGTGTCTTTACTTGCGCTGTCCTGGCTGCCTCAGTGACCTGAATCCATTCAAAACGTTTACCTTTCACGGTCATTTTGACTTTGGGGGAGAACCATAAATCACATGGTGCCAGATCCCATGAATAGGGTGGATGAGGGCAGACCATCAAGTTTCTTTGAGCCCCCCTTCCTTTGGACACCATGCAGAGGCAGCATTCACTGTATTTTTATCACACCTCTTAAAGACACTCAGGAAAGAGCACTTCTGGAGCTGCTTCAGAAAGTGGCAAGAATGATGGGATGAGTGTGTTTGAAGCAAAGAGAAACATTTTGAGAGGATTAATGGCAATGTGTCTTTTACTGTAATAATTTTTAAAATTTACACATTCACTGTATATTTTGACACACATCCCATTTATTATTCACATCCCATTTTCAATCATTCCTCAGCCCTCACCTATATGGCCTGGGGTTTTCAAACCAGGATCTTCTGAGCTTTGCAGTGTTTCCTGCCATTTTCTAGAGTGTTTAAAATTTATTTTTATTTTGGCAGTAACGTTTTCCTTCTTTCTCTAATTTGGGGAGAGTTGGATTCCCTTACAGATAGTGAGGCGTACTCCTCACCTAACAATGCATCAACCCGCTGTGCTGCAGGAATCCCTGCTATTAACGTCTTTCCTTTGCTTCCAGGATTCAGTTTCTCCTTCCCACCTCATTTTCAGGTGCAGGCCTCTTCTATAACGGGGCAAATATCTTTATGAAGTCTGCAGTCAATTATGTGTGTGTGTTGCGCTTCCCCCAGACAACGTCGGCCTCTCTGCTTGGCGCTCTCGTTTTTATTGGTTTGCCTGTGCTTGGTTTGATCAGCGGTCTCTCTCTTCACATCTTGAGGAGTCAACAGATGGATTGATCTGCAAAGACTGTGGACTCCTGGTGCACAAAGAACCGTTCCTCAATGTGAATGGGCTGGCGGGGTGGCCGTGCTGTGTCACCTTGAGGGCTCTGAGCCCATCATTGCTGAGAATATTGGTGGAAGAAGCCAAGGAGGGAAGTCCTTTAGGTGGGATTGGGATGATTCGGCCACAGGAAATGGTTTTGTTTTTGGTCTGGAAAAATAAATTAAGATGTGGAAGCTTGTGAGTAAAGTAACTTGGGCGATAAATAGGTATATAATTTAATGAAGGCAACCATAACTTCCCTGCCCCAGCTTCCTGAATACCAATTCTTTCTACCACAGTTTGACATTTTTACTGTGATTTTTCAGTTTATGAAAAAAGAAAATAACCATCTATATTTATAATATGAAATTATTCGCATATATCTTATTTACTATCGCTGTACTATGTGCTTTTCATTGAAATTAATTCTTAACAGATGTGCATGAAATTCTTTAAGATATCTGGTATGTGTGCCCTGCTTATGTCTAATGGAAGATCCTTTTTCTGGAAGAAATGAAAGTATTTCATTTTTCTGCTGAGATTTCTGTTCTGTAAATGTCATCTTTCTCTTTCCCTTTTCCAATAACCAAAGTAACTTTCATAATGGAGAAGGATAGAGAGAGCAGGCCTGCTTTGCTCCAGGGTAAGGAAAAATTCATAGCAATGTAGGAGAAATGACCTGGGTCTCCTGCAGCAGCCACGGAGACCATTACTCCTGCTGGTCGTGCTACCTGGCAGCACCTGGGTGGCCAGCGCACAGCTGGTCCAAAGAAGAGGAGTGTGTAGTCCTCCAGAAGGCGTTTGACTCCTGATGCTAACAGGAGCCAGTCTGCGGCACATTCCAATCTCGCTCTCTTCCTTTAAAATGTAGACCAAGGAGTAAAGCAATGTAGATTTCACAGAGAAGGGCATGGCTTCCACTAATACTTCTCTAGACTGGCTCATGACTTCTGAAGTTTTATTTGAATCTTGCTTTCCTCTGCATTTATCCTGGAAGAATGTTATTCCATCATTTGCAGTAAATAATGAAAACTTTTGGGTAATCACAGAATGGATGGGTTCTCTAGGATAAAGAACCCTGGCTTGGGAGTGTTTTTTATTTGAAATTTTTAAATTTTTTAACACTATAAGGTAGACAATACACATATCATTTTTAAGCCTTTGCATTAACAAAGTGTAATTTACTCACTAGCACTGCCTATATGCAAAATTAAAAAAAAAAACTAAACACACAAGCACAGATGTGCATATGGAGACCATGAGTGCTTTGCACCTTGAGTTGTCAAGACGTGACCAGAGCCACACGTGTGTGACCACTGATGGGTTCAGACACAGCCACTGCGGACATCGAGAGGCTTTGCATCCCGTCCCTGGCCGCCCTCAAACATCCATCATCCAAACACATGAAAGCTTCTCCTGCCTCGCATTTAGATAAGTGTGGACCATGCAGTATGAACTCTTCTGAACTGTGCAGATTCAGACATTTAGGATTTTACTGGGAGAATCATTCGTGTGGCTGAGCGTGACCTTAATGCATTCATTTTTGTTATGCACGCTTTTGTGCGACTATGTCAATCTGTACTCATCCATTCTAGTGTCGATAGCCACTTGCGTTCTTTCCAGCCCAGGATCTTTTGAACAATGCTGCTGTGGACATCCTGGTGTACAGACAGTATGTCTTTTGGGGTTCTGGGTATGCACTCCGCGGTGTGTACCTAAAAGTGAAATTGTGTGGTCACCGGTGTGTCTGGATTTCTCCTGAACGGATGCACCCGAGAGATCCATCCAAAGAGGTTGACATGCTTTTCACTCCCACATGCACCTCACGGATGTTCTGTTGGCCCTGGGGCCCTCCTCGGCTGGCACTGTCAGAGCTTTTGTGTTTCAGCCTGGAGGTGATGTGGCAGGTCACCTCACTGAGCTTTTCACTTTCAATGCCCTGGTGATTAATGAAGACAAACACCCTGTGATATTTTTATAGGACATCTGGATGTTTCTTGTGACAGTCACAGTTACTGCTATTTTTCCATGAAGTGGTATATCATTTTCTTATTGATTTTAGGGTTCTTTATATATGCTGGCTAGAAACCATTTGATGACCACATAGATTGAAAGGAATTTCCCCCACTTTGTGACTTCCCTTTAGATTCTGTTCTTTTACACAGTTGAACTTTAGAGTTACTGCTTTTTCAAATCCATTTTTAGCTCATTATCATACAAAAATGGCTATTTTATCCAGGGAGACTGACTACAACCTCTTGCTTTCTGTATCCTAAGATATCTTTGTTTATCCCACTGGCATGGACATTTTCTCTGTTGCTTTCTTCTAAAGACTTTATTGGCTTACTATTTACTTTACGTCTACCATCCAGCTATGACTTTTTCTGAGGAATCCGTTGTCTTCACACTGTACCTAGTGGAAATCACACAATTATAAAAAGGCCATCTTTTCCTATTTCTTTGCATTGACAAAAATATCATGAATTGAGTGACCATGGCATGTGAGGAGACTTGGTGATTCTCTGACCCGTTTGTCTCCTCATAATGACACATCTTAATTAGCGTAACGTTCAACGAGGCTCAACACTGGGGAGCAGATTTCTTCCAATTTCGCACCACTTCTTCAAAATGGCTTCTGTGAGTCTTAGCCTTTTACATTTTCATATGTATTTTAGATTTAGCACATAACAAAACTACCTTAGGATTTTGAATGGGTGTACACTGACTGTCATTTGGCGAAATTGGCTTCTTTGCACCAACAGTTACTCCAGTTTGTGAACACGAGATATTCACTTACGCATGCTTTAAAATTTCCCTGTGCAATTTTTAATCATTTTCATTGTGAAGGTTTTGCATTTCTTCCTTGAGATTTATTTCTAGAGTATTTTGTGCTGCTGTAAAGGGCATTTAAAAATCTTTATAACATTTTGTTACTATGGTATACTACTGGTATATAGCAAAAAAATTGATTTTTATGTATCGATTTGACAAGCAGAAACCTTGACAAATTTACTCCTTAATCCTAACAGTTTTTCTGTTGATTGCAATAGATTTTTCATCTATAAGTATGTATTGTGGATATATATATATATATATATATATATATAGTCATAGTATAAAAATAATGAATTTTATTCTTTTTTTACGATATATACACAAACACTCACACATATCTGCATATTCACCTGTGGACTGACTTAGACTCACAGGTGGGCACTGAATGGATCTGCTGATAGCTGGAAGCTTGTGCCATTCCTGAATCGCAGAATACAGAGCTCACCTGTGATATCAGGTCTACTAGATAGATACCCATTACCGCAGGGTCAATAATTTTCCTACAAGGGGCCAGAGAGTGAATACTTTAGACTTTACAAGCCTTCTAGTCCTCCTCTTCATCTTCCTTATTCCTTTATAACCACTGGAAAATTTCAGATCCATTCTTAGCTCATTATCATACGGAAACAGGCTATTTTATCCAGGGAGGCAGTCTGCCACCTCTTGCTTTCAGATTAAGAAAATCCTGTAATATTTCTAGATTTTTTTAATGATCAAAAATGAAGATTCTAGTTTTCTAAAACTTATAAGCACAGTGAAACATTTCATACATTTTCTTAAGTCTATTGAAATGAGTATATGTGCATCTTTACTCCATTACGTGCAGGAAAATTTCCATCATGCTACTTTGCACCTAATATTATAACAAAGTCTTTTCTTTTTGGTGTGCTTTTAAGCTAGCCATTACACTTTATCTCTAAGGAGTTCTTTATATTAAAAATAAGAAATATAAAGTTGTGAGAGTACCCTGCTTTTATAATTCACCCTCAAAGCATCTACTGCTAATATTTTGTTGTTTAGCCTTCTTGATATTTTCTACAAGAACTAACTCTAAATTAACTTATTTCTGTGACTTGGGATCCCCTTGACATTTTTTGGTTAAGAGTACATTTCCTTGCCTAGAAAGAGAAGTCATTATTCTCATGGCGTGAGTGTCTACATCCAATGGAAAAAGTAATGACATGTAATTATCTGGCAAAAATCCAACTGAAATCTTGTACATGTTCTTCAGACCCATTTAAGTCGCACATCTTGTCAGGATCTCAAAATGTAATGGTTTATTGTAAGTTCAACCCTGGAAACATTTTATGCTTTAGATCTAAAATGACCCCTCCAAAAAAATTCTCGTGTGCTCAAAGGTGGGTTTTGGAAGGGATTGGATCATGGGGGCATTGTACTCATCGGTGAGTCAATCCATTGGTCAGTTCACAGCTAGATGTGCTGGGAGGATTTGGAGCCTGTATGAAGAGGGCCATGGGGTGTGCCCTTAGAGGGTGCATCTTTCCTCCTTTGTGTTTTTTTCCTGGATGCCATCCGTCCTCCCCTTTAAGTAGTGGGTGTCGGGTTTTGTGTTCCAGCAATGGGAAAGCCGACTAACACAAAACAGTATTAGGAGTACGTGAAGCAGATGTAATCATTCAGTGGGCTAAAGGGAAAATGCGGTATAGAAATAATCACCGACTTGGTGACACTTATTTCCACACACTCTGGGGGCATAAACTGAGTCTGAGGCATCCCTCTGTTCTGATCGGACCAATGCTTCCTGTGTCCCTGCAGAGTTTGTACTCTGTAAAGACGTGGAGAGCAGAGTGAGCTGGGCTAAGTACTACGTAAGGAGGATGAAGAAATGCAGGATAGGGGACCCCAGCACCCTGGAGGGAGGTGGCCCAGAGGTGTGACTTTTCAGCAAAGACCAGGGCTGTGGGACAAGAGAGAAGTAACTGAGTCACAAGCAGCAGCCTGTGTAGAGGCTTTGCACTGAGGCAGTGTGCAGAGCTCAATGGGTGGTGGTGAGCGAGGCCGTGACCTGGGATGGAGCTGCCGAGCCAGGTAAGGGACAGTCATGAGGACGTGTAGCCACACTGAGGAGCCCCGATTTTACCCTACTGGGGATAAGATGTGGAAGGGTGCAACACAATTAGATGCACACTGTATTCCGCAGGGTGGAGGAAAGGCTGGAGTGCTCCATGCAGCGGTAGGGGGGCTAACAGAAAGCTACTGCAATGACTACAGGGGTGAAAGAGGTGACTGCAGCTGGGGTTGGTGCTAGGCAGGCGGGCACAGAGATCTGGACATGGATTCAAGAAGGAGCCGGGGAGAAAGAATTAATAAAATCTGGTGACTGCGCCGATAGGTAGAGCAGAGCACCAGACTGCAGGCCCATGGGTGGACTATGTGGGCTCGCGAGGGCTGTCCTCTCTAGAAGCCTGAGGTTTGGGAAGCAGGTCATGTGCTGAAGCCTTACTCTGCTCTTCCGGGAGCAGGAGCTGTGTGGCTTCTGGCTGGCTGTGCAATGCTCCCGGGCCACAGCGTTCTGTGTGCAGCCTCTCTGCTGAGTCTCGGCCTCCCTCAGGCCCCTGCAGGGCCAGCTCTCCTCTGCCGGACCACGCTGGGCACAGCGATGCCCACTGCAATGCAGGGACTATAGACATCAGCTAGAATCTGGCCCGTCTGATTACCACTTCCGCATTTGGAAGCTGGTTGCTATTAAGCTCCACAAGACTAGGAACCATTTCTGTATATCTCCAGGAGCATTTGAAGAGTTCTGAACTCCTGAAACTCAAATGCCCTTGGTCACCAACAGGTCATATAAATGTGTGAAGCAGTTTAATTAGGTCAGTGATTGATAAGATTGCTTTACTGTTTATGAATCAAACACTTACCAATTATACGTTTTTAACAGAAAATGCTTTAAGGAACTTGGCCAGAGCTGATAATTATTAAAGATGGATGGGGGGCACATTCCTGTGACCTCAGCACTCAGGAGGCTGAGGCAGGAGGATCGCTGCAAGTTTGAGGCCAGCCTGGGCTACTTAGTGAGTTCAAGACCAGCCTGAACTACATAGTGAGACCCAGTTTCAAAACACTAAAAAATAATAAATAAATAATAAACAAATAAAGATGGACAGTGGGGACATTGGAAGCCATTATACTATTCTCTGTAATTTGAATAAGAATGCAAAATTTTCCATAATAAAAGAATTCTGCCTGCACCAAATGAAATTCATCCATCCTTTGTCTACAGACCATCTGTGGCTCCCACATGTGTCCTGCAGGTAAGAGCTCAGGGAAGATGGCTCAAGGTCATCCTAAGGCTCAAGGAAATCAATTTGTTTCCAGCCACTTCCAATATGGCTCTCTCTACCTGGTTCTCCTTTTTAAATTTTCCTTCTCTTGTGCACTGCTGGTGGAGCAGCCTATGAGGAGTGGATACTGTAGGAGCAGGTATGGGATTTAGGACAGGAAAGCTGGCAAATGCTCTAGTCCCTGCTGGCTGAATTGCTTTGACTTGGGCTTCAGGTTCACTAGTCTATGAAATGGGAAATTCGCAGGGGCTGTAGTCACCAAATAGCACAAGATTTCCAAACATGCATCTGACGCTGTGCCCTGCAGGCACACACAGTGTTTCTGCAAACCACAGCAGCAGTGGGTGCAGTTTCTCTGGTCCTTTCTCAGGCACAGGCCTGTGGGAAAAGTGCAGACCTACTCATGGTCATCCTGAGCAGCAGCAGAGGGAAGTGGGGCTGTGGCTCTATAAATGTGAGTAGGAACCCAGGGACAGTGGCTGATGCGCCCTGCTGGCTCCTAGGTAGGGACATCGTGGAGGAAGGGCATGAGGAGCAAAGCTGCTGACTTCATAGCAGCCAGGAATCAGAACACAGAGAAAGAGCATCAGAGAGAGATGAACACTCTAAAGCACACTCCATGATCCACCCTCTCAGAAGGGCCCACCTCCTAGCAGCACGTCAAGCTGCGAACAGCAGTGGATCAGTCCACTCATGATTACAGCACTCTCCAGGAGTCTCAATCCATCAAGTTGGCAGTGAAGTGAAATGGTGCACCTGCACCATAACCTGTCTGTGGGGGGTGTTCAGGGGTGGCGGGTACGTGGTGTTTCATTTTAAACTCATTTGTGACTCTGTGCATGCTGAGAACACAGGGCTCACATTCCTTTCCAGCACAGTCCAGGGGAAAGAAATCAAGAACACCTTCCAGCCCAGCACTCATGGGCCTCCTGGGTCCCCACACTGCAGGGATGACCAGGAGGCCACTAGGTCAAAGGTGAAGATGTTCCTGTCCCATCCTCTCCCCTGCATCCTTCCTGATGGCCCTGTCCACTGTAGGGGTGCTGGGGGATCCTGGAGAAAGAACCCACAAAGCAGACAATGACCACCGTGCACATCGCCAGGCCCAGATGTGTCGTGGCTCATAAATCTCAGAGATCTCAATTTCATTTTGCCAACACTTCGATATTCCCATGGGCAGTTTTTAATATTTGGCTTCTCTTTGAGGCCCTATATTTGTGGACCTCTGCAACTGTGTTTCCTTCCTCATGCAAACATCGCTTGATCTGACCACAAAGGCTAATGGCCTGGAAGAGGGTGATTTATGGAGATTTGAGGGCAAACAGGGAAGTCTCTAACAGGTTTGTTTAGCACCCTCGTAATACCTGTGTGAAATATGCCATTTAGATACACGGCTCACTGAAAGAACGGCTTCACATTTCTTTGAACCAGAGGAGTTTTTATCTTCCAAGTTTAGTTGAAATAAAGAACAAAATCTATCAAATGTGGAGTTGGTCAATTTCGCTAAATAGAAAATTGGCAGAGATGAATCTGTGGGTATCGGGGACTACATCCAATGATCTTCCTCCACAACAAAAGGAAAAAAACAGGAAGCACTTTATACTTTTTCACATCTGAAGTCTACATACATAATTATGTTTCACACATTCATTTATATTTGTGCACTTTTCTCTCTTTCTTTCCTAAGGGATGCTGACAAGCTTTGATTTCTGATGAATTACTTCTCCGTAAGCTGCTGACACAGAGTAAAGGAAACACAGGCTGTGGGCTTTTCTCCGAGGCCTCCAGGTCTCTGGCCTGGGCCCTGCCTCACTCCTTTTCCTGTATTGCAGTTAGGTTCCCAGCAGGGTGGCTGGACCCTCTAAAGTGCAGCCTAGGACGGGGGGGACCCCCAGGGGCCAGCACGGCTGGTGACAGACCTGTACCAGGAGTCTAGGGGCTCCCATCTCAACTCAGGGAAACAACACAAGAGTTGAAGGACGTTTCAAGGGCAGTCTTCTTCCCTGATCTCATCCCAGTGTCTATGCATCAACCCCAGGACTGCTTCTTACCTTCCACAGCCGGTGGTGTGAAAAATGAGTCACAGGTTACATCTGGTCACTGACAGAGGACGTACAAGTGTTGCGCTCGTTCATGAAGAGTATTCCTTTAGCTGCAAAAGCATCGTGGTTTTGTAAAAACTGAAGAGCATAAAATATATGAAATAAATGATAGGATAGGCTCGGGCTGCCAGGACAGGGTCAACTTTGTGATAAAAATAATGTTTCAAGACATTTGTGATGCAGTGATGCACATAGTTCCTTCTAAAACCTGCCAGGAAATTCTAAGATTAGCCTCCATCGTTCAAGGTGCTACAAGTGGAATAGAGAGAATCGAGATAGATATTGTTGTGGGTCACACACGTACTATTTTCATTAGATGAAATAAGCATTACAGTTTTCTAATAAAGCACAACAATATAAGATGAGCATAAGAATGAAAGCACTTTCTCACCATCATATGTCTTTATTTCCCCAAATCGCACTTTCCAGATGGTTTTCTCAAGATTGTTAAAATATTTCCATGTTTTTAGTAACACACACACACACACACACACACACACCTTATGCACCAGAAACACACACAGACCTCCATAAACACACACACTCACAAGAGACTTGAGAGAGACGTAGCATTGTGTTCTTTTGCTACAATCTCAGTAAGTTACCCAGTTTGCTTCAGATGAATGTAAGCTATCCTGGTCTATATGTACTAGAGTCCCCTGGAATTTGATGGGTGTAAATTTCGATCACTGAGTCCAGGTTATAATTGGGCACTCATACGCTAAATCTGTTCACTTCCACTATGGTCAAGTGTTAAGAAGTATTCATCGTCGTGACTGTGGCAATGAGGATTTTAGAGCATGCCGTCAGAAGCTAATAGACTTATAATGATGGAAAATTTGCATCAAAAATTAGCCACCAATAAATTGTTTAAAAACCCAAATTAAAGAAAAGCTATCAGAAATTTTACCAGGATTCATGTACTCTTCCTGCTACTTACTACATAAAACCCAGAAAACTTACAGGCTAACAGGCTAACAGGTGAGACCTGTATTTAAATGAGAAGCAAATTTAAATATCACAGGTCATAAGTGTATCAAAAGAACTCGTGTAAGACAGTAGGAATGGGTGAGGCTTTGTGGGTGAGTGATAAACGTATGCCTGCTGGATGCAGCCAAATGTTCAGACCATTTCTGGGCAAATAAAACATTTCCTGGGCTGGATGAGGCCAATGACCTAGAAGCTTATATTTCTTTTTTTTTTTTTTTTTTTTGTGGGTACCGGGGGGGTCAACCTCAGGACCTCACGCGCCAACAGGCGCCCGTGCCGCTGAGCGATATCACCGGCCCCTTTTTCGTATGTGGGATCTGGGAGTCAAACTTGGGCCATCGCGCTTGCAAGGCAGGCGCTTAAGCCGCTGAGCCATCTCACCGGCCCAGCTTACATTTCTTGAAGAGGACAGTTTAATATAACATTTGAAAAATTCTGGGGTGAAATAAGAGATAAATGAGTTCTGTGTCCCTGTGAGGAGTGGGGGTCATCAGGCAGGTGGGCTCTTTGATCTGTGTTGAAAGATGAGTGGCCGAGTTGGGTGAGGCAGGAAATGAGCAGAGAATTGCAGTTTTCCTTCAAGCCTGAGACTTCCATCTGCTCCACCCACGGCGACTGCTCCTCTCTGAGATATCAGGTGGAGAAGTGCACACACCTGATGTGTGGATGTCCTTTACACCGATGTGTCTACACGAGTGTGTGTGTGTGCCCACCTCGGGAATGTGGTGAGAGCAGCTGTGTACCGAAGCAGACGTGTGCACGTGTGAAAGCTGCCTGAACATGCGTGGTGTGCTGTGGGTGTGGGCACAGGTTCAGGGCGCGTCGCGGTTGCCATGCCTTGGTGCCACCATGTCCCTGATGGGAAGGTGCTCTCCAGATAACGGCTTCTAGGAGAGGTGCTTCAGGCTGTCACACAGCACCAGGCTGGCTTTCTGTCCTCCCTTAGTGAGTTCTGTGGACAGAACCGTGCACTCAGACCTCCTTGGGTCCCTGTGCTTTCCCAGTGTGCACCTGTGGTTTTCCTAGAGAGACACCTCAAGCTGCTGCATCAGCTTTCTGGGGCCACAGAGGCACCAGGGCCTGGGGTGACGTTGCTCCCTGAGGACCTTTGCCAACTAGGAGGGTCCCTGTGAATATTAAATGAGAGGACCCCATAAAACCCACAGTCCTGTGCGGCTCAGTAAGAGCGTGTACCCCCACACATCACCCCGAGGGGAGGTGGCCTCTCCAGCTGCTGTCACTTCTTATAGCACAAACAGTGAGGGTTCTCTGGGTGTCTCAGGACAGCCTGCGTGTGCAGGGCTCAGCTCTGGGGAAAAAGCCCAGGTGACCCAGAGTGAGTTAATATTAAGACTTGCTGCAAAGAGGAGCAGCTAGAGGAGAGCCGCGAGTGGGTTGTGTGGTGTTGAGTTCAGGGTGTGTGTGTGTGTGTATGTGTGTGTGTGTGATCTCGAGGGGCGCAGGTTCCCCCGACACCAGGACAGCACTGAGCCAGGGGAGCGAGCAGTGCCCATGGTGGGGTCCATCGTACCTGAGGGGTGGTGGTGCTGCTTTGCAGGTGGCATCTTCCAAAGCCTCTGTGGGGAAGCTCTTCCAGTTCTGGAAACCAAACCTTCCCATAAACTCCAAGTTTTGTGCGGGGAGGGGTCGCGGGGAAGAATGCAATTTACCCAGCTGTGTAGCTCCTTGCATGACTAGGGCTGCAGGGACTAAGGCTGGGGTTTGGCACCGGTAGGCATGGCCAGGTATGAGGAGGGCAGGTGTGTAGGCCTCCTGAAAGGTAGCCTTGCATGGACAGAGCCTGTCTGAGCATGAGGGAGAGGCTGGGGTGGTCAGGGGAGGCTGAGAGCAGAAACGAGCCTGCACATTTATGGCGTTTTGGTATTCAGGCAGAACCAAATCAGAGATGACACATTCTTTCTCAGTAACACCTGAACACTGGGGTCATTTCTTTCTCACCTGTGTCCTCCCTGGCTCAGGGCCTTCTGCATGCAGCCCTGTGAGCTGCATGGAGTTACTGTCAGCACCGCCAGCCCTATCAGGCCAGACGGGGTGTGGCCTCACCAGGCCAAGGGGTGAACGTTTAGTCTCTGATGTTTTGGAATCTGTGCATATGCTCAAAATATATGGCGAAGGTTTAGATTTTTAAAAATTATTATAGCAAAAAACACATTGCCATGAATCCCTCTCAAAATACTTCCCTCGCTTTGAACACACTTATCCCATCGTTCTTGCTGCTTTCTGAAGCAGTTCTGGAAGTCCTCTTTCCTGAGTGTCTATAGTTGCCCTGTTTCAGCTACCTCAATTGATTCAATACATTTATCTTTACTGGTCATTTTAACTCGGGAAGAGCCAGAATTTGCAGGGTGCCAGATCTGGTAGATAAAGTGGATGAGGACACAGCATTATATTTTACACAGAAATTGTCATAAATATTTTGAATCATTTGCGGACAATGAGGCAGACAGGAAGAGACACTTACAAAAGAGGACTTCCTGAACTACATCGGAAAGTGGCAAGAACAACTGGGTAAGTGTGCACAAGCAGGGGGGAATATTCTGAGGGGGATTCATGGCAATGTGTCTTTTACTGTAACGAATCTTTAAATTTTTTTTTTCCAAAATCCACCACAATTTTGGATCATGCCTTGTACTTAGACTTAATAAGAGCAAATATTATTTCCATTTTTCCCAAATTTAAACAAGCCCAGAGAGGACAAATGATTTCCTTAAGACTATACATCTTGAAAGCGATAAAGCTGCAGTTTAAACTATATTTTAACCTATTTTCCTTTGGTGAAATTCAAATTCAGACTGGAATAAAGTATTAAAAATGGATCTTGGATTATTGTAGACAAACTGTTGGGAATGCTTCCAGTTTTCTAAGACCATGATTTTGTAAAGTTATTGGAATCGTTATCCTTGTCTCTCCCAGCCCCTTACTGTTCACCAGGACACTGAGTGGATAAAGACAGGGCTGGTTAAGGGCAGGGCTGCACTTTTAATCCTGTTCTCTATCACATCTTGATTCTGACCTTGGACGCTAACAGTCTCGCTGTGTGTCAGTTTTGCCACCTGTAATATGCAGACCCACAGCACCCCCTCCCAGGCCCTCCCCTGGGGTTCAGCAAGGATTCCCATCCATGAAGTACTGTGCATAGCACCTCACATGGAACAAGTGCTTGTCCAGTATTGATTGCAACGGACATCACAGGGATCAGTCCTCACACAGCTCCGGGGAATGGTACCGTTGGCTGCTGTGTGCCACAGCCTGAACACCACTCCAGCCCTGTGAAGATGGCAGGTGATCCATGGAGAGAGCGAGCGAATGCCCAAGGAACACGGAAAGGGGATGAAACCCTAGTGTTTCACAGCAGCAAATGAAAACCACAAGCTGACCTGACAATAACACATTTATGCAAGTGTAAGAAACTGGGCAACATTGTTGACCATTGGTAGGAGCTGCATTGGCACAGCCATGGCAGGATAACTTACATAGGCATCATGTTTTTGGAGCAGTTCAGCCTCTGACCCTGCAGTTCACCACCTTCTAATACTTTGCAAAACAATCGTATCATGTAATCAAGATGCCAAGGTACTCATCCCAGCACTGACTATTTAGTACAGAGTTGGAAATGGCCTGGAGGGTCATCGGGGTGGCCTGGAGGATAGCCCCTGCTTCTCCTGGGACCGTTTGGGGAGGGGAGGAGCTACTACAAATCTTGATGGGAAAGACAAGTTCTTAAGTGTTAAAGCACATTACTGAGTGACCCGCGCTCTGTGACATTTTAGAAGCAAATGCAGACAAAACCCACTGTGTTCCAGTTTACCCTAAGTAAACCTCAGAAGAAGCAGGACATTACATTGATCATCACAGTTACATCCAGAAGGGAGCAGGGGTCCCAGAGAAATGAGCTTTCTCTGCAGTATTTTAATTGGTAATGAAGATATTTTTTTTTTTATGTGGGTACCGGGAGTCGACCTCAGGACCTCATGCTTGCCAGCAAGTGGTTGTGCCACTGAGTGATATCACTGGCCCTTTTTTTCCTTTATGTGTGTACCGGGAGTTGAACTCAGGACCTTGCGCTTGCCAGGCAGGCGCTCATGCCACTGAGCCATCTCGCCGGCCCGGTAATGAAGAATTTTAACTACAAAGTATTTGTGTGGTTACATTATTGTAAGGGTGTGATTCAAATTTTTCCTTACTTTTTCCCCCTGACACTTCAGCAACATGACTTTCCTGTGCCCAAGGTGACTCGTTCCCAGGTGTTGCCAGCCGGGCATCCTCTCTGGTGTCTCCCTCGCCCACCTGCGAACCTCACCTGCCCCCCTCAGCTCTGCGGGTGCCCAGAGGTCTTTCTAGCCTGCCACCCTCTGCAGTTCACACCCTACCCGCAGCCCTCATCCTGTGCTCGCTCTGCCTTCTCAGCTGCCACAGGAAACTCAGCCTCTTCCGGGACAACTTCTTCCAGCCCCGTGACTTCACATGAGCTCCTCCCGCCGAGCTCCGCAGGGCCTCCTTCTGCTATGGATCCTCGTGGACAACACAGGGGATGAAGCTGGAAATCCAGGGTCTCCATGACCAAGAACTGGGTTCAGATACAACTTCTCTAACGTGCTCGCGTGCCCTCAGGTGGGCCACGGTCACTTCTAGCCCTGGTTTCTGTTTCTCCTCTACAGTGAGGTCCAAACTCCTGAGCTCTTCATGCCATTGTTAAAGTGCACTGGAAGGGACTTAGAGGAAGCTCAGTGTGCAGCTGGTGTGTCACTGAGTCCCCGCGGTCATTTTCATCAGCACTGTCTCTTGCACCGCGAGCCTTTGAGAGCAGAGTCCCTGTGTCACGCACGTCTCTGTTCCCATGTCCTGAGCACGGCTCAGCAGGTGCAGGGTACCAGCTCCCTGAACAGCTAGGTGCTGGCTTCTGCCGGTTCTTTGAGCAGAAGGATGCTCTGTTGGCCAAGAGTAACAAGGTCTTCATTCAGTTCCTCTCACCTGGCGTGTTACCAATGGGATGCTTTATCAAGAAAAGGAAAGAAAGAAAGAAAAATAACTCCGGCAGTCTGCACTTTGCAGGCCATGCATTTCTGCAATGCATCCTTTTATTTCAAGTGGTGATAAAATAATGACTTTATGTGCACTCCATTTCTCCTGGAGGACCCTCGGCCAGCCCACGGGTCTCCCTTGCCAGCTGGCTGCCCACCGGGTCAGAACAGCGCTCCCTCTCCCCGACACCAGTGAGGAGTCAGCAGGGGTCACTGTGGCCCTGCAGGAGGAGCATCTCTGCAGCACCCCAGGCTCAGCCCTGAGGCAGGCTTGGTCCTCTTGCTGGCTCGGTGAGGACAGGGGCTCCCTGGGTGTGGCCGCCACAGCACATCGACTCGGCCCTGAGCGGTGCCTCTCTGGCTGGGCTCTGCCTTCTTTGCTCGGGATGTGGCACCTATGTCCTCAGCTGCCAGCAGCTGCACGTCACCCCCCTGGCACTCAGTGAGGTCCCTTGGTGGCCGTGGTGACCCAGCTGATGTGCTAGGCACTGGGGACAGTATGGTGTCTGACCACCAGGGGAGAAAGGAGAGTGTGGCACCAGTGGAAGGAGATGACGACTGTGAGGGACCCAACCTTCAGCCTCCCCGGAGGTGTAGAGCAGGAAGGAGGGGTCTGTCTCACAGCCAGGTCCCCACAGCTGGCCCTGTCCCCATCCCTCCATGTCTTCCTCCTGCTCTATCTGCCATCCCGGTCGCAGGGTCTCGGCGATGAGCTGATGAGCTGGAAGAAAGATGCTGAGAGGGAGCAGCTATACTTGTGAGGAGCATATACTCCTCCTGTGACCTCTTGCTGCTCCTCCAGAGGCTCCTGGGTCCCCTTGTGCCACCTGACTCCTGACTCCTTCCCCCAGCCCAGACTGGAGCCGCCAGCAGCCTCACTCTGCCTCCAGCTGGGCATGGCTCCATTTATGAGACAACCTTGGAAAGAGTCAGGCCTGGGCTGAGGTCTCCTACCTGTGAGTATCCAACCTGCTCACAGCATGGCCCATGGTGACCAGGTGCAGGGCAAGCTGCCGCTCCTGAACTTCAGTGCATCCGCGCAGCGGGCACCTGGAAGGATGGGCTGGAGCTGTGATCCTACTGCGTGCTGGGTCCTTTAGCTCTCAGGAGAGCTGCAGGTCCACGGAGGTGGCCTCTGATGTGGCCGGCTGAGCCTCACAGGTCACTGTCCCACAGAGGCGAGGGCGTGTGCTTCCCTGGAAATGAGCAATCCCCGTACCCCACCTGTGCAAACCTGCTGTGCACATGCACAGTTTGTCTTGGCCAGGGACTTTTCTTTGAATTATGTGTTTGTAACACCAAGTTTTGTTAACACAAAAGCTCTTAAAACAGTTTTAATTGAAATCTGTAAATGTTGATTTTAGAGAAAACAAAGGTAGTTTAAGCAGAAAAGGCATCTTGGCGTTTTACCATCCTGAACTTCAGGTCACAGTGCTGTCTTCTGGACCCTCCAGCCTTTTGGGGTGTCTGGCTCCTGTGACACTGCTCCAAGTCCCTTCTGTGACCATGCTGCCAGGGCTGGGCTCGTAGGCAGGGACAGGGGCCACAGAGGACAGCTGTGCACTCAGCATCTCAGGTGGCCTCACTCTGAAGCAGCCGTGACGAGCCTGGGGCTGCGGACTGTGCCGGCTGAAGGTGCATTTTCAGAGTACTGAACAAGAACTCAGCAGAGCTTCCCCGGACAGTGGAATTCTACCTGCTTTTCACTCAGCTAAAGAAATTGGGGTTTGCAATAGCAGGAGATAAGCTGAGATGTTAATGGCAAACACAATTAAACCACCTTCTGTTTTTATAATATTTCACAGCTAGAATGTATTTGCTCTTCCATGCACTACACTTGTTCTTCTCAAAAGCAGTTTTAACTCAAAGAACTGAAATTTCATCAAAAAAGAATCTGAAAGTAGTTTTTTCCTTCCCTAGAGAAAACATCTCCACCACGAATTGCAAACCTATTAGTGATTTCAGTTATTAAGGAGCAAAACCCCAGCACGTGGCTGACGGTGACAGCGAAGGAGCAAGGAGTGGGGACGGGCATCATTAGGTTCATTCAATTCAGACTGCGCTGGAGACACGGCGGGGAAGGCCCTTTCTTTCCTCAGGTCTTAGGCTGTATGCCAGCTTCATTGCCCTGCAAATCTTCACAATCATATCATTTCCTGCCAAGTTAAAATGAAATATGCAAAATAAGTAACTTTATAGATGGTATTTTAGCAAAACTCTTTTTTCTAAACCTGAATTTCCTCTCGGATGGCTACAGAACATTTTACAGATAGAGCTGGCCCGAAGGCGAAGTGGGTTTTAACACATGGGCACCCCCAGCAGCCTCTCTGCAGCTCTGGTTTCTCACAGTGAGGCACTTGCTGTTTCCAAGTCACGAGTAGCCCTGCTGCAAAGCTGGGTTCCCCAAACTCCTCAGTCCAGCCACAGAGCCAGAAATAAAATACTGACTTTAACGGGGAGTGTTCAGTCTAAGGACACAATAAGTTAAAAAACTAATAAAGCAGGGCTGTGTGGTGCGATCATGGTGGGTAGAAGGGTATAGAATCCAAGTGTATCACAGTGGGTACATTTGTCCAAATCCACAGAGTATGCAACACAGAGAGGGACCCTCACGTGGCCTGCAGGCTTTGGGGACTGGGTGTGGATGCAGGTTTATCCACTGTAGTAAATGGCGGAAGACGGCGATGGTGGGGAGGCACTGTGCTTGTATGGGGGCAGAGGCCCCCAGGACATCTTCGTGATTTCTGCTCAATTTTGCTGTGCATAGACGTTCTCTAAGATGAAATCCATTGGGCACAAACAGGGACAGGAGGGAAAGACAGGAGGAGAGGAAGGGTAGGAAGAACTAAGAATCTCTGGTAGAGTGTCATTCTGTGTCCCAGGACGGCCAGCAGGCAGCCTGCAGGCAGCATCTGCCCTGTAGAGCGTTTCTTCCCAAGGTTCTCAGTCTCTCAAATCGTGACAAGTCAACGCAATTTTTAAATATAGGGAGATTTCACACGAGCACCCCATGTCGGCCAGGCTGAGTCTCCACTGTCCACCCCAGCGCTGCCCCTCCGAGTTTCCCGTGTGCTAAATTTTATCCCTTTCTTGCCCATCTCGCCAGCTACTCCGGCATTGGAATCCACCACCATTAGAGGATTTTCAACTAACGGTGTTCGTGAAGGATCTGTCACGCAGGGCCAAACTGACGTAGATATTTTCACAAGGAAAACACTAGAGAGCTAGCAGCGCCTACAACATGGAATATCTGTGACAAGGGAAGGACATGATTGGTTCCTTTAAGAAGCACTGAAAGAGGGTGGTAAGAGAAGCACACTGCCCTGTTACCATGGCTACAGGATGCACGCTTCCCTGAGGGGAAGGGCGATCATCCTGCCCTGGCTGCTGCTCAGGGACAGACAGGAGGACCTGCTTCCTAAAGGACCCGGCCATTTCAGCATCAGGGGTCTTTGGAAGAGGGATATTTAACTGCACAAAATGCTGTTTTAAAACATAAATATATAAGCTGGGTGTGGTGACACACACCTGTGAGCCCGGCACTCTGGGAGGCTGAGGCAGGAGGATCCCAAGTTCAAGTGCAGCCAGTGCAACTTAGCAATTTAGCAAGACCCAGTCTCAAAATAATAAAATACATAAGTAAAAAGGCTGGGAGATGTACAAAGGCCCTGGGTTCAATCCTTAGTACTGCAAAAGAAAGGAAAAGAAGAAGTGGAAGGGAGGAAAAATAGAACAGAAAAGAGAAAATAAAAGAAGATAAGAGAATAAACTGATCAGACTGACAAGCCCAATTCCTCTGGCAGGGCTGATTTTCTGCAGTGGGTTTGTCTGGTTTGTGATCACCCATAGCCTTTATTTACTCACTTATTTTTGCATTTCTTGTTGCAGTGAAAACCATGGAATATAAAATCACCCATTTTACAGTGTACCCTGCAATGGCGTTAAGCACATTTGCAACCATCCCCTCTAGTGGCTGAATGCTTTCATTACCTAGAGTGAAACCTATGACCTTTAGGCAGCCAACCACCCCCTGGCTTTCCCATGTCCTGACCATCACTAGCTCACCTTCTGGCTCCATGGCTGAGTCCAATCTGGGTGATTTCTATAAATACAATCATGAAGTTTGTGGCTATTGGTGTCTGGGTTCTTTCTTACAGAATAATATATTCAAGGTTTATCCACATGGTAGAAAGGATCTGTATTTCATTACCTTTTCACAGCTGAATAATATTCCATTGTATCTACATACTTTCCTTTTTGTAGTACTGGAATTGAGCCCAAGACTTTTGCACTGAGAGATATCCCCAACCCTTAATCCCTTAATCTATCTATCTATCTATATATCATCTATCTTCTTCTATCATTTATTTATCTATTTTCTTTTTTTTTTTTGTGGGTACCGGGGGGTTGAACTCAGGACCTCGTGCGCCAACAGGCACCTGTGCCGCTGAGCAATATCACTGGCCCCTTTTTTGTATGTGGGTTCCGGGAGTCGAACTCGGGCCCTCGTGCTTGCCAGGCAGGTGCTTACGCCGCTGAGCCATCTCACCGGCCCTATTTATCTATTTTCTATCATCTATCATCTATCTTCTTCTATCATCTATCTATCATCTATTATAGTAATAATATTTGAACCCAAGACCTTCCCACTGCGCTACACCCCTAGCCCTTTTTAATTTTTTATTTTGGGACGGAATCTCACTATGTTGCTCAGGCTGGACTGGAATTTGCAGTTCTCCTGCCTCAGCCTCCCAGAGTGCTGGCATGACAGGCATCACCGTGCCTGGCCATTATGTCTCATTTTGTATCCACTCATCAGTGGAGGGACACTTGGGTCCACTCCATCTTTTGGCTTTGCGGATGTTGCTGTGATCTTCTCTGTTGGAGTCCCCGTTTTTAACTTTGTGTTCTATACTGAGGGCCTGGGATGATTCTGGGTTTAACCCAGGCTGTTTTTAGTGCTGATGTCAAGCTTGGAGAATTTCCTACTTTCTGAAGTCTTGTTCTTCAAGGCAAAGCCAGGAAAGGGTGGTTCAGATTTTGGACGTCACTGGTCGGGAAGACGGAGACATGAGCAGGACGTGCTGACTGGAATCCGCTTGGCAGTGGGTAGAGATGGCTGTCCTCTGAGGGTGGTGGTGGGGGCAGCGTCCGAGTCAGTGCCCTGTGCCCTGTGGAGGCCTCGAGGATGTCCACATGTGCTGGTAGTGGCAGCAGGCATCTGGGTGGCAGTGTGGAGATGCAGGGCTCTTTCCTGCCGGGCACCCCTGACTCTTTAGCTCCTGGTGGTCAGGGCGTGGCAACTTCATGCAGTTTAACTGGTTTTCCTGTTAATCGTGGTGAGCAGTTTTTCCTGTGTTTATCTACCTTCACACATCAAAGGAGCGAGTGGCTGATAGGCGTAAACACACACGCAAACCTCACCGCATGGTCAGTATAAGAAGCTGGGCTCGAGGGCTAGAGACCCTAAGCTTCATTTCTATGCCTCAGGCGGAGGCACTGCTAGCAGATGGAGAACCGACCGGGGCATCCCGGGCGAGGAAGGCTCCCTGGATGCCATATTTGGAAAAACACACAGGGCGCTGCAGGGTCATGGGATGAGATCACGTTTTGAGTGTTTGATTGCACAACTGTGTATATTCGTCCAAACTCAGAAGTGGACACTAAACGGGCTGAAAGGTATTGCATGCACCTTATACCTCATAAACAGGAGATAGCACCGTTTTCACCTGGCTGAGGGTAGAAACAGGTAGCAGGTCACACAGCGCAGCCAGAGGCAATCACATCCTCAGCTGACAAATGACACCTGAGTCAGGGCAAGGATATTGCCGAAGGGAATTTCTGGCATGTTCCCTAATCTAGCATCAATATCTTCCTTTCCGAGGAGCTGCAAGGTTAATCTACTCCTCCCACACTCAGCCAAGACTCACTGAAACCTGAGTGAGCCGGAGGAAGGGTGGAGCATCCCGGCTTTGAAAAGTCAGGTTCAAAGGGAGAGAAAATCCTATAATGCGAGATGGGTACAGGGGAACTGATTTAATATAGTAAGCAGCAGGTGAGAGCTGACAGATAAAACAAGCTTTCTTGTAAGAGCTCAACTTTCCATGTATTTTATTAATATGTTGAAAAGCATGTAAATCTCAACCTTGGAGTGGGTAAGGTTTTAATCCCATTTTACAGATAAGGAAGCTGAGGCACGAAGAGTCCCGTAAGTCGTCCAGTGACACACAGCTTGTGTCAGAACTGGAGTTTGAACGCAGCTGCTCTGCTAGCTGAGCCGCCGCTCTGGAGACTGTTCTCCCTCCACATTGAGCCTGAAATTAAAGATCGAAATAGCACATTGGAGTCATAAATTAAAACAGTGTCAAGCGTATGGCTAAGATCACAGACCCTAGATACACTGATGAAGTAGAGTTGGTCATGAGGCTCCCTGTGTCTGCGTTTCCATTGTGAAAGCCACCATCGCCCCAGGGATTTTACAGCCAGAATCCCCGAACAGTTTCCTTAGTATCACGTCGGGTTTCTTACCAAGTGGCTGCTCATTGCAACATTGGACGACAAAGCGTGGACCCACCTTTATAAACAAGAGCATATTTAGTGGGTAACGAAAGGCAGCGTATCCAAAACGAACCACTGTGGACCAGCGCCATCGCGCGTCCACCACTCACACCGATGCGGTTCCACCTGTTGGAGAGGACCGGTTTGGACTGGCTGTTGGCGAGGTCTCCTGCTGAGTGGGTAAAGGTGGAACGGGGTGGGGTAGGAGCTGATGGAGCTTAGACTCGTGGGTTTATTATTGTTCCCTTTGTCCCGTTGGGGCCATGATTTTTAAGTCTCCGCTTCTCTGCCCTCCCTCTGCACACGGACCAGCTGGAGGTTTCCCACAGCTCAGCCCTGCAGCTTCCCCTGGCGGGGCGGGTGGATTTCCTTCTTCTCTGGCTCTGTTCTGGGTGTATCAAGTCACTGCGCACTGCAGCCCCACGCCCTTCGCGTTTGCGATGTCTGCCCACCACGCATCCCTTTCAATACATTTTTGTCTCAGGCATTTAAAATCCCCACCTTCAAAAGTGCGACACGTGCCATTTTGCAGCGCGTCTGGCCGTGCTCCCCTGCTCGCGTTGTCCCCGTTCTGAGTGGCTCCGCTTCCTCCTTGTCGTGCGCTGTCCTTGTCTCTCCTGCGCGTGGTGCTCTCAGGACACAGCCACTGGGGATTTTGCAATATCCACTCCCCTGCTCGTGGACCGGACGCGCTGCAGCCTGGCTGCGGGGGACGCTCCCGTGAGCACTGGGCGCCGCGTCCTCTGAGTCTCCTGCCACGCAGTACTCAGGCCCTTCCTGGTCTTCAGCTCCCTCCTCTGCTCCCCACAAGCCCCTGAGCCCCCCTGTTTCTGTGGGTCCTCGGCTCTGGGGAACCCCAGGCTCGGCCTCAGTTTCCTCTCACATGCTGCAGACTGGAAATGCTCTTGGGCAGCACGCCGGGGCCAGGGCCTCTGTGTTTCAGCTCCTCAGGGAATAGTGTCCTTTGTCACCTGAATGTCAGTGTCTTTCCCGTTGTTTTATGATTTTTAAAAACTTTTTGGTTGTTTCAAGTGGGACTGTAAGCCAGGCCTGGTGGTGCACATCTGTAATCCTGGTATGATGGGAGGCTGAGGCAGGAGGATGGAAAGTTCCAGTCCCACCTGGGAAACTTAGTGACTTAGTGAGACTCTGTCACAAGATAAAGTGGGGAAATAATGAGGACCCCTTGGTCCCCCTTGTCCAGGAACAGAAGTTCTGGGACTTTCAGTGGCGCTCAAACATCAAACACTCACAGAGACCTAGAGCTCCAGCCACTTTTCTGGCTTTGTCATCTTCCAGCACTGACTGCGGGCAGTGGAGCTGGTTACCACCAGCCGTGCAGCTCTGCCCGCATCTCCGCCGCTGCTCTCAGAGGCTGTGAGGCTCCAAAACAAGCTTGCGGCTTGTTGTCTTCATGAGAGTCAAGAAGTGAGGAGAGAGGGGCAACTTACAAAAGAACCCCTGGTGAAAGTCAATGTTTGCGATAGTTTCTAAACTGCCCCAAATCAAATTCAATCTATGCAAAAATCAAGCATTTTAATTCCTTCTCCTGGGATCCTGGAAGCATCCCCCATTTCATGAATCGAGACCTGTGCTGCACAATTCGGACCCACACTCCCTCAAGGACGTTCTTCACCATCTTCCCTCCTCCCGTGTCTTCTATGATGCAAGCTGAAAAACAACACAGATAACGCCCCACCCCCAAAGCCCAACAACCACAAAATAAATAAACCTGAAACACTTTACAGGCTCTCTAGTGCCTCTGATTCACTTGTGATTCAATTTAAGCCAATGATACCAATGACAGGAAAGGGGTATCCTCCTTGGTCCCCCTTCAAAAACAAAACAAAAGTTTTAGCGCAAGATTTTTGATGTTCCATAGTTTTACCCCCTTGAAAAATATCTACAATGGCTGGAGAGGGCGCAGCCATCTTGTGACAATGAGGACAAAGGTCACACACACGCTGACACTGGTTGAGAATGGAATAGAATATTGGCCTCTTGATGGCAACGCTGAGCCACATCAACAGCCATAGAAAGCCTACTCTGATGTGGAGACAGAACTCCTTCACATATTTATGCCACGATAGCAGAGATGGTGTTACATCCAGCCAAGTACAATATGCGTGTCTTCACTTTGAGACAAAGTATTTCTTTGGCTTATTCTCAAAAGAGAGATTCCTAAAAATCACATATTTTGCTGCACAATTTCCCCATTTGTAAGGAAAGGTTTCTACTTCTTATCCATAAATACCAAGGCAGTGGGATATGAGGGGTAGCATGAGGTTTGAGGACTTGGCCCGTGCATGTGGATCCCCAGTTCCTGTTCACAGGAGTGGGGCAGCTTCTCCGTGGTGTCTGGAAGCATCTGCCAGTCTTGGACCATCTCCAATCCGTAGAGTTGCAGTCACTGTGGAAATCAAGAGGAATTAAAAAGCCTTGCCCACAAAGCATGCGATCACAGTTAGAAATCCACAGGCAAGAAGCTCTCTGATGTGTGGTTCTGCCCAGGTGAGCCAAACGAAGAGTGGAGGGGACACAGGTTGCCATTGCCGTTGTCACCAAGAGTCTCACTGTCCTTACCTTGGGGCATCCAGGATTGTGCGGGATCAGGAGGTGGAGCCAGTGAGATTCCACAGCCTTGGGCCAAGACCTCGTTTTCAGAAAGTGGCCTCAGAGAGGGGCGGTGATGAAGTTAAGGTAAAACCAGATAAACTTGGCTCATGCACCCCAGCAAAAGTGTGGTTTTGCAAAATAGCACTAAATTGCCATAGCCTAGTTGTTCCGTGATTATATAAAATACTTGAGCTATGTTTGCCCGAGATAGTAAAATAAACTTCTTATGCAGAATGTATTGATTAATAGAAGATGAGCACTGTTAATTCAGCTGTCCTTGTCCATCTAAATCCAAGTGAACTTTATTCCTTCTATTTACACAAAGCCTTTGTTTTCTTAAAATTTTAGATATAAATGTCATTGTGGCTGAGTGCACTCCCAGAAGTGGTTGGGAAGCCATGCTGGTCACTTACTCTTTTCCAGTTATGATTTTCAGAAGCATTTGATTAAAACGGGATTTGCACTGAGTTCACCCAGTGAATTGAATTTTTGACAACAGAATAATGTGCCACCTGCTCATCATGTAGTTTTAAAACCTCTCTTTCTGTGTGATCAGTCACTGCTTCTGGAAACATCACTGCTTCGTCTGCTGGGACCTGGAGGGGTGGTCAGGGAGCCCTGGAGATAGACGAGTGACCTCTGGACAGAAGGTGCACATAGCTCTTTTCAACAGCACCTTCACATTTTCTGATTTGTACTGGAAAAAAATGATGAAACCCTCAGCATCCCAGAGTGTGAGCAAGAAGAGGCCCTTGAAGGACTCTCATGCAATTTCTCGTCCACATAGCTGTCTGCTGGGCAGAGGACCTGCACTGTCCCGCCTGCGCCTGGAGCGGAAGGCCCTGGGAAACTCGGGGGGGGGCAGAGCAAGCCGGACACAGGTGATTTATGTGGAATCCGAGTTCAGGCGGAGGCAGATGGTGCATCTTTGTCCTCTTACAACCCACAGCGTGTGCACCCAAGTGGGCTGAGGGAACCCTAAGACGACATCTGATGTCCAGCCAGTTAGAAATCCATTTGCAATAAATACAGACTCTCTCTCACTGTATAGCCCAAGGCAACATTTTGTGCAAAAGGCTTACCAAAAACTCTGCTCTGGAGCGTTCTCCTTCAGGGGTTCCGTGTGGAGAATTCCCCCCATGTTCTTATGTCCCTGCAGCAGAAAGGCCCATCGGGCAAGGACTCAGAGGACTGGAAGATGCTGAGCGCTGTGCGGAGACGCTGAGTGTGACCACCATCTGATATCAGGTCAAATCTGCAGCACTGAAGGTGCAGAATAAACTCCCCAGGTCCTTGGCTATCGTTCAGTGATCAGGATGTTGGAGGGTCATTCAATCAGTTGCCTCGAAACAGGATTGTAATTAAGTGATCAACATCTTTTTCTACCATAGGCATCTTACATCCATCACAAGCATTTGTTGTCTCCACGCTCAGCTATTTAAGCAAACGATTACTCTCCAGCAAACCTCTTTGCCCTTCTCTATAAATGACTCAGATTAGTCTCAGTTTTATTATAACAATCTATATATGAGGCCAAGATTCAACTTAAATTTCATGAAAGCTGATATATTAATAGTCACAAAATATTTCCTATCTCTGTAACAGATACAAACCCTTTGCTCCTTTAAGCCCTGGGGTCCACAGATCCCTTCATAAACTGTTCAATGTGTTTCCAGCTTCACCTTCTAGAGCACACTGAATTAAAGGAAATAGAGCGAGCCTTACGATTTCCCAGAACTCCTCTGAAGTATGACTGAACACAGTCCCAGATTTAGCTTCCTGGTCTCACTCCCATTTTTGCATAGTGCCCAGAACTGTGCCCCTAGATATCTACATCATCAGATTCAAGGATTTAAAATACTGATTTTAGGGTCAAGGGTGAGTCACTAAGGTCTTTCCCTGTCCACAAAATCATGTCGTTATCCACTTGGCGAGTGTGTGAGGAGATTAAACTGACCACTGTCACAGGTACAAACTAGGAGAAGTGGAAGAGATACGCACGTTTTCCCCTGAAATATATAGTTGAAATTCTGGAGATGCATGAGGCAGATTTGCTTAAAGACCATGGGGTGCGGAAATAAATCCTCAAATCCTTTCTTCTGTCAACACCATCAGGATGTTTTGCATGGTTGAAGAGCCTCTTCCTGTCTTCTGTGGTCAGGTGAGGACCTGGGATTTCTGGGGGAGTCAGGTGCAAGGAGGGTGGAGGGGCCCATGGCCCCTTGAAGACATCCACATCCTAATCTTGGAAACATGGACATCACCTTAGCTGGCAGAAGGGCCTGTGCAGGGTGCTGAAGTTAAGGACTTTGAACGTAGGAGTTGACCCTGGATTAACCCGGTGAGCACAGCTTAATCACGGGCATCTTCAGCTTTGGGGAGTTTCCTGCCATGTGCAGAGAGCTGTGACTACAGAAGGATAATGAGAGAAGGGTGCGGCACAGGAAGGGCTTGGCCCCAAATCACTGGCTTTGGAGATGGAGCGTGACAGCTGGGACCCGACACTCGGATGGCCTCCAGCGTCTGGCCAGGAGCTGGCTCCCTCTCCATTCCCCAGCAGGGAGCTAGGCCCCGACCATGCCTGGATCTGAACCCAGTGAAACTTGTGTTGGATTCAGAACCTACCCACCCGTAGTATTAGAATACATTTGCATTGCTCTAGGCAGCTATACCTAGAGTAATTTATTATAGAAACGAAAGAAAATGCACGCTGAGACACGGGTGTGGATTGGCTTCCTTGAACCTGTGCATGAGAGGTCAACACAGACCGAAAGCAACACTGATCAATGCCCTCAACCTTCTGGCTCTGGGACGCTGAGATGAGGGGTCAGCATGGCTGGGTCTCTCTGAAGGGTGGGGGGAGCCTGCTCCGCGCCTTTCTCTGAGTTTCTGCTGTCCCTGTCAGTCCTCGGCACTCCTGGCTTTGTCGACACAACACTTCGGTCTCTGTCCTCAACAGCATCCCTTCTGTAAGCCCATGGGCACTGGTGGGGTCACTTGTACATTTGGGGAGGGATAAGCTACGAAGACATAGTGTCTCCTAACAGGAGTCCCTGCAATTCATTCTCAATGTCAGTGTTTAATCTGGATCAGAAATCCAAGCCGTGGGCATAGACAGCAAGGGCATTCCTCGCGAGGACCCCGCCAGTGTGACCTTGTAGCTTTGGACTCTGGGAACTTGTAATATGACCGAAAACTTCCCTGGGTTTTCCACTACTTTTTAACTGAAGTTCAGTTTTTACCTTTATAAAATGAAACAGCTGAGGCAGATGGTTTTAAAGGATAATTTAAAAAAATATTTTACTGTTCTTTTTTTTTTTTGTACTGGGAATCAAACTCAGGACCTTGCACTTGCCAGGCAGGCGCTGCGCCACTGAGCCACATCCTCGGCCCATAAAAAATATTTTAAAGCAGTTATAGAACCACAGGAAAACTGAGCAAAAGTATGGAGAACTCCTATACATACTCTGATCCCACACTCGATCACCCTCGAACCTCCACCACAGGGTTCATGTTTAACAAGAGTTGGACCGGCAGGGACACGCCCTGTCGCACAAAGTCTGTAGCTACACTCTTCCTGTTTGTTCATTCTTCCTGTTGAACACCCATAGTCCTAACACGTATACGACGACACGTATCCCCTGTAACGGTGTCGTATGGTTTAATTTCCCTGCCCTAAACATCCTCTACTATTTATACCTCCCTCCCTCAAACGGCTGTCAGCCACTGACCTTTTTGTTTTGCCCTTTCCAAAATGCTATCCCGCAGGAATCATACAGTGTGTAGCCTTTTGAGATTGCCACTCTCCGTAGCATGCATTTAAGTTTCCTTTGTGTCTTTTCCTGGCTCGGTAGCTCCTTTCCTTTCATACCTGAGTGCTGTACACCAGATAGACCACAGTTTATTTAGCCAGTCCCATACTGAAGGACATCTGGGCTGCTTCCAAGTTTTGGTAATTATGAACAAAACTGCTAAAAATATCCATGTGCGTGCTTTTGTGTGGACGTAAATTTTCCACTCTTGGGGGTAAATACCAAGGAACAAAATTGTTAGGTCATATGTAAGAGCATCTCTGGTTTTGTAGGGAGCCTCCAAGCTTTCTAACCAGATGGCTGTACCATTTCTCATTTCCACCATAGGTGAATGAGAGTCCTGCTGTCCCATGCCTCACCAGCATTTAGTGCTGGCATTGTTTTACATTTTTTGAATTTTAGGGGACACTTTTCTTCTAGGTTCCTTTTGCTGTGCATCATTTAGCATTTTTAGGTTTTCTTGCTTTGATTGCTTTGCAATCAAGAAACTGGAATGAACCAATCAAGTTGAGCTGCTTGGTTTTTAAGAACTAAACAAAATGATGCTGGAAGACAGGACTAAAATCGTGAAGGAAATCCTTTGCACATTTTGTGTGCCTACTCAACAACTGTGATCTGGTGCATGGTCCTTAATCATGTTTTGGTTAAAACCTCGGCTCTTCCCATATAGAGCATTGTCCTGGGGGGACCTGGGCGCCCTGCAGCTCTAGGGCTGGGCTAACTCCATCTTCCCTGCCCATGAGGGGGGACCTGGTCAATGCCTGTGTTTTAATCAGTGTTTGGAGGTTCTATACTTCTGTTGGTGGATACCCACAGGAGATATTTCCATATTCCTAAGAGGAGCCACAGGAGGAAACTACTGGTCATTTCTGTGTTGCGGTTATTTCTGAGGCCACATGCAGCCAGCCTGAGGACAAGGTCAGCCAGGACTGGAGGGCCAGAGGGACAGGAAGAACTGGGTCCTCAGCACAATACTGAGTCCCGAGTCAGGCGGCCCCGAAGCTTTCTTGTTTGGGGGACTTCCTGCGGGGTTGGAAATGTCTTTCTGCCTGTCACTTTGAATCAGAGTTCTGTCCTTTGTAGCTGTCCTCTAATCATCCTCTAATCATCTAGAGTTACTATCGCTATTTTCTTTTTTTTTTTTTTTTGTGGGTACCGGGGGGTCGACCTCAGGACCTCATGCGCCAACAGGCACCTGTGCCGCTGAGCGATATCACCGGCCCCTTTTTCGTATGTGGGATCCGGGAGTCGAACTCGGGCCCTCGCGCTTGCAAGGCAGGCGCTTATGCCGCTGAGCCATCTCACCGGCCCGCTATCGCTATTTTCTTTATCTCTATCATGAAATTTAATTTAGGAGAATTGCATATAAGGTATAAGTTATGAATAGTAGAAATTGTCTTTTATTCTTTTGGATTTATGTTTATTGACGGGCACCAAGGAGGATAATGAGGAGAACCATACTTACATGGAAAGGTTGGTGATAACGGAGGATCTCGCTGTGTCCAGGTAATAATTTAACAATTAAAGTAACATCTCATCTTTTATTAGCTCGAATCCACTCTCCTTTCCTGCTACAGACTGTTGTCTGAGGATGAGAGAAGACTGGAAGATGGGACCACATCTCTGTCTTTCACGTCGTGGGGCCAGGTGTCCACATCCACTTCACTCATACTGCGGCATCTCTCCTGACCTCTGCGCTTCTTCAAGCATCCTTTGGAACCTAGGTCACTAAATCCCACACAGACATATGGGGAGGGCAGAGGCCATGAATGTGGGTTTTAGGTGGTTGGTGTTCTGACCATATTTTTTAAAAGACAAATATTCTCCTCTCCCCTGTAAATTAAGATTTCACATAATAGTTCTTGGGGTTCTTAGAGGCAGGTCTCTGGCTCTACCACCTCGGTCCCCCCTAAGCCCTGTTGTCTACCTCAGCCCCCTGAGCTCTCATGCTGCTTTCCCTGAACCTATGGCATCTGTGTTCACCACCTTAGAAGTGACTTTAATCAGTGTCCTGCTGATGTCCTCATCTGGAAAGTCCCTACCACCAAATACTCTATGTTGTGTTGTTCGCTCCTATGCACACGGACGTTTCTAAGACAGGACAAATCTCCCCAATGTGTGGCAAGTTCAGTCCTTAATGGAGAAGTGAGTCACTTCACATTGAGCCTAATCTCTAAGTTTGATTTGGTTCTCATCCAATTTGCTTTATGACCAGAATCGTGGAAAGAATTAAGTTCGTGAACTGAGATATCTCTGTAATGTTACTACTCTAAGGAAAAATGGAAAAGAAGAACTAATTGGGGCTTTATATATTTATTTTAGATGAAAAGTTTGATTTACATTTGTCTTTTGCTAAATTGACATTTATCTCTCAAAATTGTTTCACCATGGAAGAAATAATATCTAAACAGAATCAAACTGATTAGCTCATGATTTTAATCATTTTAAATTTTCTGAAAAGAATTGCTATTCATGTTGCAAAGGTTTGTGTTTGCTAGCTGATTTGATTATACTAAAAGCTTCTAAAGGATCCTTTGAGATTTTTTTCCTCATTAGAATTTTTATTTGTGGAAGCAGTAAAAAGAGAGAACTGATATGCCACTTGAAATGTTGTTCGGGAAAGCTGACAGTTCTCAGATCTATTTTTAACCAGAAACTGGCTCTGAGATCCAACTTTTGCACTGTTACACTGGAATGTGGGGCTTAGGACCCCAAGTCACCATGGATCCCATCAACCTGCACTAACCTCCAAAACCTTGATGATGCTGGGAACTGAAGATCTATGTGGATGGAGATATTTCAATCTCTGGTAATAAATAGAAATGTAATCAAAGTGATATGTCTGGGGCTTTCTCCAAGACTCAACTTTACCCAAAGTATGCTGTTCACCAAAAATGTTTAAAATAATTTCCATTTTAGTTAAGAATTGTGGTCCAATGTTCATATGATCACATTTCTTTCCATTGAAAAACTATTTCCCTGTCATTAAATGCCTGTAGGTGGCCTGACCTACTCTCCAGGGACCTTCCTCAGGTGGATGCTGCTCTGTCTGAGAGTAGCTGGTGTAAAGGTCACCACCAGGGACAGATGAGGAGGCACCACAGAGACTAGAGGAGGTGGTCCATTAGAACTCAAGGATCCCCTTCAGTTGGGCTTTGGATCCACCAGGAGGCACTATCAAGAATGTCCTGATACAGCTTGTCACAGTGGCACATACCTGTAATCTCAGCACTCTGGGATTATTGGCAATTCCAACATCATGCAACTTAGAGAGTACTGGTCCCTTAATAAAAAATAAAAAAGGGGATATCTTAGTGCAAAAATTCTGGATTCAATCCCCAGAACCACACACACACACACACACACACACACACACGATAATATAATGAAAATTGTCAACTGGATTTTGGCACAAAGATATAGAAAAAAAGTTGACATTTTATTATTTAGTGAAGATGGTTGAGAGGCTGGTTGGGTGTATGGTGTAAGTAGCCTAATTATTCAGAATTCAAGAGACTGGAAACATGATGGGAGAAACTGGAGGATTTTTTAAGTGTAGACCTGGCTCAGCAGACTTGTGTCCAAAAGGGCTGAGTGCTGAACAAAGGAAGGGCTCCCATTTTACATATGCTGCCAAGGGGGTTGGTCTTTGGCTCAGAACTTGTGGGCAGGCAGGAGGAGAACAAAGTCAGTTTGTCAGGCTGTGACTGTTTTGCAGCATTTCTTGGTGGCCCTGCTTGGGCATAGCAGGATGTTATAGGAACAGGAGGTTATAAAACTTTACTTACAGGACAAAGGTTACTGCTTTTATCTGTATTAGAACCAAGAATAACAGCTGTAGGGAGGGAGAGATTTGGGGAAACTTGACTTTTTTTTTTAAGTCTTGCTTCATAATGAGGCGAGGATGAAGCAAACTGTACATGAACAAATTAGAGAAGATTGTGCCCTTAGGAGTTCTGCTCGATTTCAGGTAACACAGATCTCCCCCCAGTTGGGATTCTTTTGCTCCCACGTGTCATGCAGCCCAGATATAGTGATAGGACTAGTAGAGTGGGATCTCAGTGCTGTCCACATCCCCACACGCCCTGCTCTGTGTCTTCTTTGCCATCCTTAGCACCTGGCTTTTATTCCATGTCATGGCATGTTGTTTCCATGACAGCCACCGTGGGGATTCCAGATGACGGGCACAGTGGAGAACAGCTCCAATACCATCTCCGCTGAGGCAGCTCCTCATCCTGGTTCTCCTTGTCTGTATCGCCCAGCAGTGGCACAGCCTCCAATCCATCCTCTTGGCCAGAGCTGAGACCCACGGCAGTGCCCACCTGCAAAAGAAAGTGACACTTGGAGGTTTTTTTAGTTCATGGATATGTTCAAATGTATTTTTCCCACAGTGCACAAAATTAGGAAATTTTTCTAAGAAATATCAGTGAGTGGATAATAGAGAGAAAGACCCAATTTTAAGACTAGAATGGCCCTGGTAGGGAGATGCACCCAGTCTCATGAGCATCCCTGGCTTGCTTCCTACCTACCAGCATGGGACACCAAGACCCACCTGTTCTACTTCTTAGCTGTTATCTGTAAACTGACTTACTGTTGTACTTAAATTCATCTACTTACAAAGTAGCCTTTTGTAAATCACTGTGTCTTTCCATAAGATAAATACAATAGAGGCGAACAATTTTATAAATTTCCAGCTACATAATCATATTACCAAAATTCTTAGCATGGGCAAACTCTCCATTTTTAAATAAGAGATTAGAGAGTTTGAAACAAATTGCCACTACCAAAAAAGACAGTGTCTTCCTATCCCTGGGAGGGTAAAGGAGGCTGCTCACAGGACATTAATCCCTCAAGGTGTCATTTAATATGATGAACAGCGTCACCTAAAATGGCCCTGTTTCCAGCCCCAGGACAGGTCCTCTGTCCTAAGTAATGGTGACTTTGCCAGACAGTTTCATCTGGGGATAGATCACGAAGCCCCCAGAGGGCTGCAGTCTGCCTGTGATTTCTGCAGAGGAAGGGCAGACACAGTGACATTCCAAGCCCCCCATTGTCCTTACTGACCACAGTGCACTTGGGAATCCAATGTCCCGAGGACACAGCTGTGCTGCCCCAGCCCGCATAGACTGGGACACCTGTGCTCAGCTCCCTAAGAGGGGACAGCAGATATTGGTTTACAGAGTGTGGCACCTGTCCTTGCAGGAAACTTGAGGGCTGATTTGTCAGAATATGACAAATAAATGACAAATAAAACCAATCCATGCAAAGCAAAGGCCTGAGATTCACTTTGAAGGTGGTAAAAGCCCACTGCTTGCTGAAAAATGTTCCCATGCATAGGCTTGGTTACCAGCTCTAGCCCACTAAGGAGATCCTGGCTGTCCTTTTGACACAGTCCCTCTGTAAGAGAAGCACGTTATTTCTCTTCTCTCTACATGCGAATATTTAGTTGAACTGGCAATATATGGTAATACATAGACTGGAGGAAAAACAGGACTCCATTGCTTTGTTTCTTCATACATTAAAAACAAAATGTACGTTTTTTGATTTTCATTTTGTTAAGTTGCTGAACATATTTCTGAGAGTAGTTCCCTCAGGGATATGGGCCAGGACGTGAAATACTAACATGGAGCCTGACTGGGAACATCCAGCAGGATTCTAGGCATCTGTCTGCCCTGGTGACTCTTCAATAGTTAACAGGGGTGATGCCCACAGCCCAGTGAGGGGGCCTGGCTCTGCCTCGGTAAAGATCACCATCACATTTTCCTACAATTTATTTTTCCTTTCTTGGGCCATAAAACAAGGCTGGTTAAGACCTCATGGAGCTGAGGCATCACTGCAGAACGGAGAGACGCCCATCATTTCAGACTGAGATAATCCCAGCAGTGCAGGGTTGCTCTGCGCCACCTGTCTGATGGTCAATTATCCAAGTTTACTCTTCCATTCCATACCTCGGGGCTCAGACCTGGGTCCCTCTGGCCTTGAGGTAGGAGGACTGTGAAAATTACTCAGACCCAATAACATCCGGCCCCCTCAGGTGGAATGCAGAAAGTAGGAACAACTGACCAGAACAACACAATCGGTGCGGCTCAAATCCCAGCCCCAGCCCCAGATCTGGAGGTCCTCACGCACTCTCTGGAGGCGGCTCCTTCTCTGCTCTGTCAGATGCATGCCAGCCTGAGAAACTCTGAGAAAAAATGGGTTGTTTGCTCATATTCACAAAGTGATTTGACGATCATGGGGTAATCCTGCGACTTTTTGGTAGATTGGGGTATCTGAGACCTCCAGATCTGGGGCTGGGGCTGGGATTTGAGCTCTCCTCCAGGCACAGGAGCACACATCAGCCATCTGGCTGCCCCGTGTCTGTGTGCCCAGGTTGCCATGGTGTCCTAGAAGTCTGATCACACTGACCCCTTGTAACAGCCCTACGAGGGGGGAAACCTTGTTTTTCTATTCTACAAATGAAGAATCGTCCTGGACTTGTAGTTAGGAAGTGGACTTCACTGATGGAGTAAAAGTAAGGGCCCGGGTGAGCTGGGCATGTACCACTAAGGTGGCCCAAGGCCCCTCAGCTGGCTCACCCTTGGGCATCTAAATTCCCTTTTCTGAGAGCATTTGCTTTAGAAAATTTGTTATTGCAGGGTTTTTCTCTTCCTCTTTCAGATGTAAATTTTTAAAAGCCTCTTTTCAGTTTCATAATCCAGGACTATCTTCCCCCAGAGCCTGGGATCCATCCTTTGGATATGTAATCATCCGGGAAATAGGGCCCCTGGCTCCTGTCTCTATGGAGGATGGGATCCTAATCTCAGCAGGGTCCCTGCTGGTCACAGCTCCCTCCAGTCCAGAAGATCAGAGAATGCTCACTTTCCCTTTGGGGAAACCCATTTAGCTCCTCAAAATTTCCTCTCCCTTTCCTCAGAGGAGCCGAGCTCAAACCCAATTGTGACAGCTTGAAATACACTTCCTTACCCTTCTAACTTTTCCCGCTGTGACAGTGGTTTTCCCACCATAGGACAGGTTGGAATCACATTGTAGGAACCCAGATGCGTGGGTGGGTGAGATCAGCAAGGGGAACTTGGCCAGACACAAAATAAAAGAAAATGGGGAAGACTCCAAGGACTGGGAGACCACATATCCACATGTCCCACTGCAGTAAAGTGAACAGCATCCTCCCAAAAGTTATGCTCACAGCTTGACCCCTAGAACCTTATTTGGAAACAGCCTTCGTAAGTGTAATTAAGTTGAGGATCTCGGGATGAGGCCTTCCTTGATTTAGAGTGGGCTCCAAATCCAAGGATTGATGCCCTTAGTTTTTAAAAAGAGGAAGATTTAAGACTCAGAGACAAAGGAAAGAAGCCCTGTGAAGACAGAGGCCTCAGAGATGAGAGCGGTGCAGACAAGCCACGGAGGGGCCATGAGGAAGATGTCCCTACCACACCTCTGACTGCAGACTGCTGAACTGTCAGGAAACACTTTTCTGTCGTTTGCAGCCACTCAGTCAGTGGTAATTTTTTGTGTCAGCCTCAGGAAACATATGTAGCCCTTTCAACTCCAGTGGTTGTTGCTCTGAAAAAATGTGGGGTTGCTCTGCACACCCTGTCTGATGGTCAATTATCCAAGTGCACTCTTCCATTCCATACCTCGGGGCTCACACCTGGGTCCCTCTGGCCTTGAGGTAGGAGGACTGTGAAAATTATTAAGACCCAACAACATCCGACCCCCTCAGGTGGAACGCAGAGAGTAGGAACAACTCACTGGAACAACTCTCTCACTCCACTGCAGAAGTGCTCTCAGTCAGGGCCACGTCCTTCTGGGGAAGCCACCACCACCAATATGCAATCAAGGCAGGGAACAAATGCCTGTCCCCATGGGACAATCCTGTGGGCCAGGCTGGATCCTCAGCACCCACCAGACTGGCTGTGGCTCATGGGACTTCTTCATGGCTCAGTTGTGTCCTTGGTCACCCCAGCTCCCTTCCCCTTCTTCCACACATTTCACCTCAAGGCTGCTCCTAGACAAACTCATCTTCTGAGTCTCCTTCCCCAACTCCAATCCGTAACCCTCAGAACCTGGAGAGAGAACTTTCTGACAGCCATCACAGCTCTTGCCACTGATTTCATGCATCCCGCCAGGAGGCGCCGCCCACACTGCAGCCTGCTGCTTCCTGTTTCCTGTGCCAAGCTTCCTGCTTGGAGGTGGCCAGGGCAGAGGCCACACTCTCCCACCATGGGCTGTCCTGGGCCATGCTGTCCCCATTGCCAGTGGAAAACAGATGAAACCATAGCACAGCCCCATCCCCATGGCCCTCTCTCCTATCTATCTATCTATCTATCTATCTATCTATCTATCTATCTATCTCCTATCACTATCCAGCTCCAGATCTATGTCCACCTCCAGCCACAGTGGTGTTCTTGTATTTCCTTGCATTTTGCCGTGGTTCTACCGATAGCGTATCTGTGTGAGGCCAAAGTTATTCCTTTGATTGCATTTCCTCTTAAACATCCCTTGTGCTTTGGCTTAGTTACCTTTGTGTTGCTGTAACAAAATACCTGATGTGAACAACTTAAAGGGTTGATTTTGGCTCCTGGTTTCAGAGGTTTCAGTCCATGGTCAGCTGGCTTCATTGCTGTGGGCCTGAGGGGAGGTAGAACATCATGGTGGAAGGGCTTGGTGGAGGAGAGCTGCTCACCTCCTCGCAGCTGGGAAGCAGAAAGGAGAAAGAACTGGGGATGAGACCAAAAAAAAAACCTTCCAGGTCAAGCTCCCAGTGAACCACTTCCTCCAACTGGTCTCCCCCTTCTAAAGCTCATTCTGCTATGAATTCATCAGTAGATTAACCATTGGCACCTCAATGATCCAATCCTTCCAGGTCTAAACACATGAGGCTTTGGGGTGACATTTTTGAACCAGACCATAATATACTTTAATCAAAACTGCATCTTGTTTCAGATTGAATGTGGAAGCAGAGATGAGAATACTGCTGTCTTCTAGTAAAGAAAACATGATCAGCAGATGCAGAAATACAGAACAAAGCTACTTTTCTCACTGAGTGAATGTTTTGGAAAATGCGTGTACTTTGATAAAAATAGGTTAGTACACTGATCTTCACTAGGTTTGTTATTGTTATATTAGATGAAATGTAGAATGTTTAGCTGAAGGTGACAGATGGTTTTCTTACCAGATGGAAGGTTCCAGGAGAGTCGTTTCCGGATTCTTTGCAGCCCAAACAAATAGTTGAGCAGGACCCTCAGAAGGAGTAACACAAGTAAGAGTTATGACAGTGGAAGAGAATGAAGAGAAAGTGCACTCTACAGGGTGGAAGCCAGTCAGGAGGAAGAGCTCACAGCCCTAACAGGGTCGGGCACTTGGTCTTCTAAGGTCCTGGGATTGCAGGAGGACCCACAGCTGGGGACTTACAGGAGTCATGACCCAGTGGGGAACCTGACTCACCCCACTTGTTTGGAGAGGTAGTTTCTGACCACACAAGGATTTTAGAGGAAGTGTCATGGCGGCCAAAGTCCAGGTGGGAGGAGGAGTCAAGACTGCACTGCTGATGAGGCTGGATGCAGGTCCCAGTCCTGTCCTTTTGGCTTTGTGTGACCTGTCCTGCACCTGGATCTGCCGTCCTGTCTTAGAAGTGATCACAGAGCCCCATGACTTTAGCCCACCTGGCCCTTCCATCGCCATCTGCCTCATGTGGCACAGTGGAGAAGGCCTCACCAGAGCCCAGCTGATGCCAGGCCCAGGTCCTGTCACTTCCCAAACTGTAAAGTAAACCAGCTTCTTTCCCTCATAAGTAGCCTGGCACAGTTACAGAAATCTGACTTACACAGGCTGAGTTCCGCTTTGCCAGATCTTTTTGCCTTGATTAGGATGAGATGTCTCAAGACCGTGCAGCCAGCTTGCAACCATAAGAAAAAAAAATCCAAAGGATCTCAAAGACCTCCCCTTCATTTATCTGAACTCCTGGGTGAATTCCGGTAACTTCTAAAAATGCAAAATGTGGGAAAAGTAAGTCCTTAATATTATGTGGTTGTGATTAATTTTACCGTTACATGCAGATAAATTCAATTCTGCTTCTCAGAAATGATTATGGTAGTCTTCATACACCTCAAAGAATTTCACCTTGGTGTGCACACAGCTTGCTCTTTTAGAAGATTAAAAGGTCTTAGGGATGGGCCTGAGTTGTTCTTACTTCCTTATCATTCAGCGGACAAAGCAGAGTGTTGCTGCTTTATACTTGAAGAGATCGCGTTGAGAATACTAAATGTTAATATCAACATTTTATTTATAAAACAAAACCACAAGCAATTGCTGTGCCTGGATATGAGTATCAAAGAATCCTAAAATAAATCCCTGCCCTGACGATGTTCACAGTCTTCCTGGGGAGCAGATCGATTGCTAAGGCAATGAGTTTTCTCTAATGCAGACTTATTGGAGGATAGCAACACAGCGCCCTTTACAAAGAGCCTGCATCTGCTGAATGCTTTGGTCTGTGAAACTTGTAGCTCAGCGAGCTTCTGCAGTGAGGGTCTTCAGTGACAGGGAAGGGCTGCTGAGGCAGCAAAGCAAACTGCGCAGCAGCATTGGAGCATCTGGGTTCCCTCATCTCTCCCCTGTGCCATCTTCCTCAGCATGGGTGCTCCCTGACATTAATAGTAAGAGCTGGGCATGGAGATCACACACCTACAGGTCCAGCACTCTGGGAAGCTGAGCAGAGAAGACAGCAAGTTCAAACCCAGCCTGGCCAACTTAGCAACTTAATGAATTCCTGTTGCAAAATAAAAACAGAAATGTGCTGGTGATGTAGCTCAGTACAAAGGCCTTGGGTTCGATCCCCAGTATCACACACACACACACACACACACACACACACACGCACACATGCACACACACACACACACAAATGAGTAACAAGACAGTCAGAAATCCCATGTGCCATGAGAGATATGGAAACCTCCTCATAAGGAAGGTTGTAGCTGTCTTCCCACTGCTCTTCTCTAGGAAAGAAAACCTTTTTCCCTAGGATTCCCCAGTGGAATTTCCCATAGATCTTAATCAGAGTAGAGTAACAGTCACCCACCTTCCTGACCCAGTGCCTGCAAAGGCAGCAGAATGTTCCAGGTCCAGGCAGGCCCAACCTGCCCAGGAGTGAGTGCCTGGGAGTCAGCAGGACTCAGCAGGGAGGGCTCGGCAGGCTGGAGGTCCTGAGCGTGTGAGGCCCTTCCCAGGAGACACGAAGAACAAACTACTCTGGATTCCATCACAAGTTAAGTGAGTCGTGAAAACTCCAGAATCTTTGAGCAGAAATTGTACTGGATCTCTTTAGAAGTTACACAACAGTCTCTTATCTGAGATCTGAGAGATTTTCAAGATTTCCACTGATTCTCAAAATGTGTGTGTTTGTAATGTCATGAAAAAAGAATGCCCACACTGTACATTTCACAGTAGGTAAAACCAATGAAACTGAACTATGGCTTATTTGGGGAAAATTCAGCCCTGTTCTAGAAGTCTGTGAACTTTCTTCCATAACATTTTGTTCCATCAAATTTTATTGCTGCTGCATGACATGCCAGGTACATTTTCATTTAGAAATAGGAACATGAAGAGTCCCACCCACTCACCGTGGATTTCACACGGAACAGCTGAAACCATCCACGTCTGGGGAACACCTCCTTGTCTGCTCTGTAGATATTCTCCTCCTCTCTGCTGTTTGCCTTTCAGGCACAGGGACGTAGGTGAGCCGTGCACTCCTCCAGGGACAGAGCTGAGGGGGTGCACACATTTCCTCTCACAGAGGGGTCTTCACAGGTCAGAATGGAGTTACTGAAGATCTTCCTGTGGGGAAAACTCACAAGCCTTGTGATCCATGAAACTGGCAGGAATTGATGGTACAGAACTGGAAGGAGGGCTGAGGCAGACATGTAGCTCTTAATCACTCTTGCTGACAAAATTAACAGACTCTGGATATCATTACCCAAAGGGGCCCTGGTGGTCACTGTCATGGCTCCAGGAGGCACCATTTGTACTGAATTCACATGAATGGATGTCTGAACTCTTTGCACACCTGTGGCATGAAGCACTTTGGAACCTGGTGCCTTGAACCGGACCATCGCTGGTCAAATCCTGTTACAGTGGGTGGACTTCACCATCCAGGTCCTGCCTGGATTCTGGCACCATCTCATTCTATGTTCTTGGCTAAAACCATAGCAATCGTCCCTGAACCTTGATCTAAAGTCTTTCTCTTCTCTTAGTTCAGGATGGAGTTGGTGCTCAGTGGTGGGACAGGGAGGAGATGTTTGTAAGTGGTTTCATCTGCACATTGATTACTGAGTTTCATCATGGTCTGTGCCCATGTCCTCATCTCTGGAATTTTGTGAGAACCAGATGTCACTCCGTTTTAACTGAGATCATTTCTAGAATGCTGAGAAGATTCTGAAATATGTTTCTGAGAACATTTGCAGCAGTGGTTTGAAGATGCAGAGAAAGGAAACCGTCTTACCTCTTTCATTTTGGAACACATTTAAGGCTTCATTTTAGGGGTGGGGTCTTTCCACCCATCTCTGGCTGCCCAGAGAGTACCCCTGATTTCACAGACCACTGCCATCAATGCAGCTGCCAAGAGAGACAGAGCCAGGCAACTCTGCCTCTTTATTTTTACTAAAATATTTATGCAAATTTAATTTAAATGCAAATGAATTCCTTCCCCCTCGGCTCCTGGGCATCCCTGAATGCTGTATATTTGCTACCAGGACCTGGAATTTCCAGCTGGAAAATGAGTTATTCCAGACTTAAATGTGATTTTTCCAATGGTCCCTCCTGTCAGAAGCCTGACCCATGGATCTCTTTTCCAGCGCTGACAGGGCTGTGGTACCTGGATGCTCTGTCATCTTGTCACATAGATCTGTGCCCCATGTCACGCTACCAAATATGAGCTATGTCCTTTGTATGATTGCACACTGTAGAGTCCACAGATAACACTTCTTAACAGATGAACAGAAAATTTCCTCCGTAGCTATTTCAGTTAGTTCTTTCCAAGAGTTGCCTTTCCATTTTTCAGTGGATAAGACAATTGTAATGGTAGCAGATTTTAGAAACAGGGTTTCTACATGACACAGCATGGAGACCTCATGGCATCATCAGCCGGTGCTTGCTGGGGCTGTCGATGAGGAAACTTCCACTGTGTGCACATTTCAGGTCCTCTCAGTATTTTCCCAGCCTTGGCTATTGTTTCCCCGAATCCAGCTGTATGTAAAAGTCCTCCTACATCACTTAACTTTCCAAAAAGGATTAGCATAGCAGCATAAAATATTAAAATGAAATGATTGTAATAAATATGATAATCATAAACTTATAATCTGAAAGTTTAAGAAATATAGGGTAATTCCTGTCCATAGAAATCCCTCTGGCTGACAATTACTCTACTTTCTAAAATCAACAATAAAGTACTTTACAAGTGTTTAAGGGTATTTTACAACAAGACAGAATATGGATAGTATCCCCAAACTTACTTTATCTTAATTTTATGAATATAATGGGGAGAAACAAAAATAATGTCTTAAAATTCACTGATATCATATTTTTGTGCCAACTATTTGCACTATTGTATTAAATCATCTCGTTACACTGTGTACAATATGAGGAAAAGTAATAAATGAGAGGAAGCATAAATCGTGTGAAATTGTAAGTAGATGAACTGGGATTTGAACTTAGGGCAACTTTGGTTTCTGGGTCCGGTATCTTAGTATCCAAGTTTTACTAAATTCCTTGATGAAAAGATTGTGCATCTCATGATGACTACAGCAAAAGAAGTTCAGTTCACTAGGCAGGGAGTTAGGTGATGAAAAGAGAAGAACATCTGACTTCTCCTAATTAAATTGCTAATCAATGTGGGATTCGACCAACTCTGCCTTAATTTTTATTTACTTATTTGACAAACACTATTTTCTCTTTACTATTTATAAGACAGCCAGTGAAACACCCTATATTGAAAATTATTCTAGAAAAAATATATTGAGATATTCAGTGAGGACATTCAATAAAATATAGTATTATTAAGAAGAATTCCTTCTTCATCTGTCCCCAAAGATGATTTCCACAGTTAACATGACTGAGAGGCACATGAAGGGTTGTGTGGCGGAAGACAATGTAGGAACTTCAGCCGGAGCCCCATCTCATTTCCAGACACTAATGTGTGGACTGAGTGCTGTTACTACACTTTCCGGGAATGTGGCTGGAGAACACGGCAGTGACTGTAAGACCATGAGCGGTGGAATGCAATGCTGAAGGGTTGTGCTTTCCCTGCCCTGCTTCCTGCTTCATAACTTGGTCACCAGGAAATATTTCTATAGGAAAACAGATACAAGGGGCATCAGCAGAGCGTTCACAGCCTGGTGAGATGGGCCACTGATGATTTAAATGTAAACACGGATGCCTCGATGCGATGATCTGCTGTCTCTTTGGGTGCTCCCAGGTGGAAAGGAAATGCATTTGTTATTTCTAAACCTCCCAGTGTATTTTGATAATTTTTCTTTCCCCATTGGGCAACTGAATGGCTTTTCCAACATTTTTCCTGAATTCTCAGAACCACAGTTCGGAATGGACACTGCACTATTTGAACATTCATTAAATGTGGGCACACAGAAGTGCTCAGAAAGACACATCATATATCTGTCAACACCAGGATGCCCTTGACTACTTTTCTGACTGTTATTCTGTGGTTTGCACACCAGATAGGAAGGCAGATGTGACCCTTTCCAGGGGGAGCAACAAGTGTACCTGGCGAAGCAGGTAGATGGGACAGCAGCAGCAGGCTGGTGGGAAAGGAGGTTAATGTATGAAGTTTTAAAAGTCTGTTACTGTCTAAAATTTACATGAGGGTATTTTGACATGAGACTTTCCAAGAGATATAGAAGAAAGAGAGACGGAAATGTATTCTAATTGTTCTGGTGAAATTTTCTATTTTTTTTTTTTTATGAGCACTGCTATATTCTAGAAACAAGATCTTTTCCAGTGGTGAATTCTTTATAATCAGGATAATTTTAGTCCTTCTTTGTGCATTTGTTTAAAAATTACTTTTGAGACTTACTGTGTGTCAGGCTTACTCCATGGACTAGGACTGTGGAATGTTAGGAAGGATTCAACTGTCATCCCTAGGGAGTGACATCTTGAGAAAGGTGACAAACAATGGAAACAGAGAAGAGAACAAAATTTCACATAGTGATAACTGCTATAAAAATAAAAATGGATGACATGACAAGAAATGCTGGGGGAATTACAGCTAAATTTTCTCAGAAAAACTGTTTGTCTTTATTTAACACAAATATGTTCCAGTTTTCTATTTCTTGGGTCAAATGTATTCTGCTTTTTGAGTATTTTTCTAGGACTTTGGCTACTCATCTGAACTCCTACTTATTAAGATAATATTGTTGGGCCGGTGAGATAGCTCAGCAGCATAAGCATCTGCCTGGCAAGTGCGAGGTCCTGAGGTCGACTCCCAGTACACACATTAAAAAAAAAAAAAAGATAATATTGTTTATAATTCTTGTTTTAATGCCCATAGGATCTGTAGTGATGCCCTATTTTCAGCCTCAGTATTTAAACTTCATTGTTCAGGTGTGTCTTCACCAGTCATCCTAAACTCAAACTAGTTTAATAACCACACAATGAAATAGCTCTTGAACATAATGATTTATTCTACTGTATGTTTTAATGCTATTTCACTAATTTCTGCCTTTGTTTTTTTTTCCTTCTATATCTTCTAATTTCAAAAAGAAGTTACTTTCTGTAATTTGTTGCTCTTTGAAAATATCAGCATGAGACGGATCCTTACTTTGTTGATTATGCGGCTTTTGTTTTTTCTGTTATAGTCAATCAAATCTATAATCCTACTCACTGTGCTCACTGTGTGTCCATTTCTGGGCTAGGACCCATTTAGAGGGTGAGGGAAGCAGAAGGTGGAAACTAGAACCTTTTCATTGCCTCTCAGGTGTCTCTGGCTGGCTATAGAGATGAATCTGCAAGTCCAGGACACTGAGCACATACAAGGTAGACTGTCCAGTAGCCCACGTGTCCGTGGCTCTGGGAGGAGAGTCCCCAGTTTGATGGATTTTATTACTTCTCCTGGATTTGATGGGTTATCCTTGTTGGGGAATCGAGGAGGCACATTTTCTACCTTCTCTAAGTCCATCCATTGTCAATTATTCCTGCACTCAGACAGATCTACAGTCCCCAGTCACAGCCACACACACTGACACACAGGAGATGCATGTGACGGTGTCAGTCTCTGGTTCTGACCAGGCACCAAGAAAGATGAGAAAATCTGAGACAATATGTTGAATTTGCTGTGTATTTTTCAGAAGAAATAGTAAAAAATTCTCCATGACTCTTGAATTCCTTTACTTGTTTCAAGACTTTAAAAGGGTTGAGAGTTGAGAAAGAAAGATTACCTGATGTGGGTTATCTTTGAGGAAGCAATTACTCTACAATCTCTATTGACTCTGGAAGGGAAAGAAAGCAGACCTGATCCCAGCCTTCCCAGAAGGAGACCCCGAAGGGCTTTTTGCAGGGTTAGGGTTTTTCTCCTATGGTGGAGGAGGGCATGGTTACTTGAGTCTGAGATTCCAAGACAATGGGAGGACAAAAGGATTTTTAGATAGAAAAGCTTCACTTTTGGGAGCAGTGTGGACTTTCAGCTTTTCCTGAAGCAAAAGACACATAACTGTTTTAACTCTAAGCTGGGTGAGGGATGTAATCTGCAGACTCTGGTACAAAAGTTGAAGGAACTTTAATTGCTATCATCAGTGAATAATATAAAGCAATGTGTAGAACACATAAAAGGAATATTCACCTTTTCTTCAGAGATGAAGTAGATGAGATCATCAGAAGGAACCTGCATTGGCCTTAAATTATTTTCCTACAAAGTTTATGAATTATCTTAACAAATCATAATTTTATTTATTTTAACCCAATATAATAAATTTGGAAGAAGAATCAGATCTAATGATAAGTATACTTGTTCACTTTTTCCAATCAAAACTTCCTGAAAGATCTAACCCAACAGAGAATCCACAGTAGGATATATCCAAGGTGGCTGATTATGAGAGAATTCTAATGCAAATATTAAATTCTGTTAAAAGTATAATATGTGATGTTTATAATGAGAAGTATGGTCACAAATTTCAATATATGACTAGGTAAAAATCTTAGGCATTAAAGAGGCAATAGTGTATTTTTAAACAGACTTTTTTTTTTTTTTTGTGGGTACCAGGGGGACGACCTCAGGACCTCGTGCGCCAACAGGCGCCCGTGTCGCTGAGCGATATCACCGGCCCCTTTTTCGTATGTGGGTTCCGGGAGTCGAACTCGGGCCTTCGCGCTTGCAAGGCAGGCGCTTACGCCGCTGAGCCATCTCACCGGCCCTTAAACAGACTTTTTGAGATATAACTCACCTAACATAAATTCATTTGCTTAAAGTATACACCATGATGGCTTTTAGTACATTCAGAGCTGCATGTCCATAACTGTGATCAATCCTAAAACATTTTCTTTATCCTAAAATTAACCTCACACCTCTTTGTGGTCATTTCCAATCTTCCCATTTAGTCACCTTCCAGCATAAGCAACCATTAATCTGCTCTCTTGCCCCAACTTTGCCCATTTTGACTTTTCATATCAATGAAATCATAGACTATGAGGTCCCTTTTACCTGGCTTCTCTCACTCAGCATAACGTGCTCCTGATTCATTCTTGTAGCATGTATCACACGTTCATTCCTTTTTATTGTAGAGTAATGTTTCCTTGTATGGATGTACTATATTTTATTCATCTTTCAGTTAGTGGACATTTAGACCATTGCCACTGTTTAGCCATCATGGATAATTCTGCTATAAACATTCATGCCCATGATTTTGTGTGGATATGTTTTCATTTCTGTTGGGATTCTTAGGTCTTAGTCAATTCTTTTACTTTCTTAATGAACTTCCTGACTCTTTTTGGGGGTGACCTCAGCTCAAGGGGAGGTGGGACTGGGTTTAGGTGCTGGCTGAATCCTCACTGTCTGGAACCAAGGTTGACCCAGCCTAAATCCTCACAGTATGTTGGCTGAAAAAAGCAAATTTCACATCTTGTGCTCTCGAGTCCTAAGCTACTTCGTCAACACTCTTCCGTGTCTTCTCTAAGAAATTTAAGCATGCATCACAGAGAGGGTTTTGATCCTAACCAAATAAATACAGCATCTTCAATTTAGCATCTTGTATTATCTTTAATAGAGCTGGTCCTAAAGCCGCTGCCTGTGGGGCTGGGAATTTTCCAGTTTATCCTCCCAGATAAACTCTCTGCTCTGAAATCTACACACTGAGATCTCCATAGTGAACCCCCTAGGTTCTCTTACCCTCTGGCTTCTGGTTAGATTTTCTAAGGGGAGGCACTGGGAGTTTGAAGTCAAGATGAGAGTAAAGGCCAGGGATTTTTGACTTTCCTCTCTCTTCCCTCTCCTGAGGTTTAGCGCTATCCGGATTGCTTTCATGAAAGCTATGGCTTCTGTGGCTTTGGATGGATCCTTGTCATTGTCCAGGCTTCTGCTGCTTCTGGTCACTGCTGCATCCTCTCATCCTTCTGGTTGAGATGAGGTGTGGTGTTGGTGCTGTGGCTTTGCACTGATGCTGGTCCTGGGAACTGTGCTATCTACTATTTAATTCTGTACCATCAGCTGGACAGTCAACTTGACTAACTTGGGAGCCACCTAGGGGATTAATAAAACACCCTTCTGGATGGGTCTTGGGGATCGTGGAGGTGTGACCTTGGAGACTGTATCTGCTTCCTGGCCCCTTCCTCTCTGGTGCTGTCCCCCTGCTCTGCTTCCTGGGCACCATGAAGTGAGCAGCTTTGCTTCCACCATGATGTTCCTGCCTTGGAGCCAGCTGACCATGGACTGAACCCTCTGCACCTATGAGCCAAATAAGCATCTCTTCTTTTGAGTTGTAGGTGTTGGGTGTTAGGTTCCAGCAACAGGAAACCTGATGAATACAATTTACTTAAATACATCATTTATTAAATTCAGTCCTATACAGGCTGCACAGTGTTCTTCCTAGGAGGACCCTAATATATTCATATATGGTACTGTTGATAGTATTTGTAGCTAACATTTACCTTGTCCTGCTCTGGGTGCCTTCACACATCTAACCCACGTGAAATAGGAACCCTCACCATCATTCCCATTGTGTAGATGAAGAAGAAGATGCACAGGGGGCACTACTGAGTTCCCTAAGGTCACAGCTAGAAAACAGCCATGTTGGGACTTGAACCCATTATCTCACTTGTGGCACATGGTCTGGTCTTTTCAGGGCTCAGCTTCCCGCCTGCAGGATTCCAGAGGTTGAAACGAGGACAGCTCTGGCTGACCACTTCACTAAGCAGGGTCGGCAGTCAGATTTATTGCAGTCTCCGGTCTTTATCAGTCATCTTTAATTGTGAGAGTGCCTGCTCCTTGTCCCTTGCGTAGACCCACAGCCTGCACAGACGGTCGGTGGATTACTGCTCTAGGAGCCCTTTGTATGCACCTGTTCGCATGCGGTCACGGCAGGCCTGGTGTTCTCTGCCCAGGTGACTTGGAGCCAGCAGTGGAGGGGTGATTTACACGCAATCAGTACATTAGGAAACCTCATTTTCACACTGATAGGAACATTAAAAGACTTCACAGTTGTATTTATACCTAAGCCTTCCCATATTCTAGAATAAAGGCAAGATAGAAAGAAGTTGGTGTGCATAACACATTTCCTCTATTTCAAAGCCATCTGTAATTGCCTGCAGTTCTATGGGCTTTGGAAGGAAACAAACAAAGCTGGAACTAGCCCCTGTCGCCTGATAGGAGTGCTGCTTTGTAATGGTGAGAGATATCTTGCTTTGTTAGGTTGTATTGCACACACTTTTAGGATTAATAATGAGTTACATAGACCGTAAGGTATTAATCTGTGCAAGGAACTGCCAAGGTCACATGTGTCTTAACTCCTCCTATCCCATGACAGTACTGTTCCGTAGCTCTGTCTTCAGTCCCAGCGTGCAGCAAGGAAAGTAAGACACAGAGTTACCTGACATGGTGGAAGCTATGCCACCAGGAGCAGAGCAGAGGTTTACGTAACAGACTCCAAAATCCAAGATCATGCATCAGGCTATGCAACCCTGGAGGCTGCTATCCATGCTCAGGGCCCTCATTCCCTTTGGCTTGTGTGACAGCTTCTGCGCTCAGAGTCCAGAGGGTGAATTCTACTGTGGAGCTTATCAAACTGCTCACAGAGACTTGGCCAGAGCTCCGTCCGCTGGATTTCACCACGCAGTGAACTGACCAGGAGCGCAGTGACCAGCAGTGTCCGGAGCTGCTCACAGAAGCCCGGGCCTGCGCTCTCCAAAATGGCTTCCAATCAAGCAGGCTGGGCCCTTTGCGGAATTAGAAGACCCAGGCAGCCTTTGAAGCCCCTCTCCTCAGGGCCAAGTCTGCTATGGGTGACCTCAAGACAGGACAAGCTACTCAGAGTTCTGGCAGGGCACAATGAATCCACCATGATCGAAGACACGGCCTGGAGGAACAGTGGAAATCCTCAGCATGGGCGATGTCTTTCTCTTCTCCACACCTCTCTTCTGCCGAGCCCTGGAGGTCTGAGGAGAGTGGTTTTTAATGTCCTCATCAGTGGCTCTTCAAGTGACCGTCAGGTTCTGCTCTTGTGAACAATCTAAGGTAAAACAGTCTATCTAGTCAGATACCAGTCCCTGGGTGTTCCTGTTTTTACCGTTATACTTTCTTGATGGAGGAACCGATGATGGTAATGTAATGGGGTGGTGCCAGTTGTTATTTGTTGAGTGCTTGCGACATCCCAATCAGAATCTGAAAAATTCTGGGTAGCTTATTATTTAATCCTACAACCGCCGCAAATACATGTAAAGCAGTAGAGACACAGATGCTCTAGTTAAATCTGTATGTCCCTAAAGCCTCTGTGGATAGCTTGGTCACCAGCCTGGGGCACTGCTGGGAGTCACTGGAGCCTTTAGAAGGTGACGTCTAGCGGGAAGAAGCTAGGTCATCGGGGCTGTGACCTTGAAGAGACACTGGAAGCCCCATTCTCTCTCTCCTTCCCTCCCTCTGCCCTCCCTCCCTTCCTGCCTCCCTTTCTGTCTCCGTCCCTCTCTCTCTCTTCTTCCCTGCTCCCTGAAGGGAACAGACCTCCTTCTTCATGCATCACTGCTGTGATGTGTTGTGCTACCACAAGACCCAAGCAACTTCTCAAAGTCACCACTCGAGACATTACAGTTTTTAAATTTTGTCACAAGATCTTTCAGGCTCTTTTTTACCTGTATAGAAAGGCGATAATGTGTAGATAAGTTTTTAACTCTCTATTTCTGTATCTGACTCTACTCACTGAGGTATTTTTTAAAAAATAAAAACAAAGCCTTTGTAGAGCATCTCATTCTATGGAGACGAAGCATGGAACCACGAACAGATGCAGACAGCACGTGCTCACATCGGGTCAGCCCAGATGGGGCAAATTCACCTGGGTTTTATTACTGTTTTAAGGCATAGGACAGGCATTAAATTTAAAGCATTTAAGATAATGCCCTGGCACATGGTAGCATTTGCTGTTAGCAGTTTCATGTGTTATTTATTTTTTTAACTTTCTTTCACTCTCCGCTGTTAACATTACTTTTCAGTACTATGTTTAGTGATACATGGTATTTCATTATTTTCTGAAAGCCTAGCTTCATAAAATCCACGAATATAAAACATTAAATTCCTCCTAGTTATTTATATTATAAAAGGCAAATTATTAAAACTCTTGTTATAAAATCAGTGAAAATATACCCTTATTGGTTTTTGAAAATTTATTGTTAGATCAAGCAATATAAGCATTGCTTTGTCTTTTGTTATTTTTCCAAATATCCTGAAGGAAAACAGACCTATTCGTGTGTGAGGGTGTGGTCCCTGTATCCTTTTGAATATCAGTTTTATGATTTTAAACCTTGATCCCTGTGATAGCTGAAGATGCTATCTTCTGAAACGTATCACTGTGAACTATACTAAGCATAAGGAAAAGCATAAAGAATGTGCGCGCAGAGCCCAGTTATTCATTGCCAAGTGAACAGCCGTGCAGCTTCCATGCTGAGGGAGACCTTGCCATTTGCTGTGCTCCAGGTTCCTGTGTTACCAACTCAGCTGCATTCTGAAAATCTGCAGCCCAGTTGTACCCCATGGAGCTGATGCTCCGGTTTATATAACAGAGCTGTCCTGTCATCAGCCCCATGCCCATCCAGTTGTGCATCTGTTCCTAAGCTCTATTTCTTTGGCTATTTGTACCCCCAGCTATTATCTTGGTGTTTGCCATTCCTGGCTTCCCTAATCCCTGGAGCATCTCCCTGAACCTTGCTAAGCAATGAGAGTGAATCTTCCACTGTACTCTCATTATCTTTGTCATTCTTGGGCCTTAGCAACTCCATATTAACTGTATAATGAGTTTGCAAATTTCCTCCAAAAATAAATCAAGATTTTTATTGACATTGAAAGGAATTTTTTTTTTCAAATAAACACCTGTTATTTGATCATATGAGTTTGTTTAGCTGAAATATTTTGAAGTGTAGATTCCATCTCTTTACTGGTTAGAGAACTATGTGGACTTTCTGTTTCTTCTTGTGTCAGTTTTATTAAGTGTGTTCCCCGAGAATGTTATTCCTGATATCCACTTCATTTGCGTTCCAAATTTATTAGCATGAAGTTTTCACACGATTTTATCTTTCTTAAACTGTAGACTTAAAATTATCTTTCAATGTCTTTTACTAGCGTGATGATCCCTCTTTTTTATTTCTAGCATTGCTATTCTGCGACTTCTGTATTTTTGAACAGTTGTGCTATAATTTATTAACTTTAGTAGTCTTCAGTGAACCAGCTTCTTGTATTGCTGAGTGCATTGTAGATCACTTTACATTTAATTAAATTTTGCTCTTTCTTGATAATTTTACTCTTCTTATTCTCTTTTGGTTTAATTTGCTTGCTAACTCTTTGAGATGGATATATTGTTCACAGGTTTAAAGACTTTTTCATTATAAATACATGTATTTAAAGGTAGAAAATTACTGTGAATATGGATCTTTCCACTTTTCAATGTTTGTCTTTAATTCTGCGTTACAGAATTTAGGTGCAAACACTTTATAAATAATTACATTTTCTCAAAGATATTAAACTTTCATGAAGACTTTGTGTAACTGAGCATTTTAGCTAAAGAATTACTTTGTTAGATATTTCTCTAGACAAGACAATCTTTTCTGATACTGTTTATATGGTATAATTTTTGCAATCTATGTTTTAAGTGAGTCTCTTATAAATATCATTCATTTTAATCCAGAAGCATTCACTCCTGTCTTTTAATTGGAAGATTTAATTTCTTTATGTGTAATGCAATTCCCAGTGTACTTGGCTGTCAACTCACTCTACTTTTCTTTTCTTCACTTGTCCTGCCTGTTTCATTTTTTCTCTCATCTTTTTTCAAATTACAGAAGATTTTTAAATTGCATTTTCTTTATCAATAAGAACATCACGAATAATTTTAGTATTCTTTTAAGTGATGACCGTGGAGGTTGCAATAGGGACATTAAATTTTAATGTTCATTGTTACCTTTCTTCTTTTTGAAGAAAGAGCAAAACCTTAGGACTGTGTAAATTCCTTTACGTGCCTCGCGGGTTGCATGGCGTTTGTTCTGCATTTGAATTTTGGATGCGGACTCGCAATGAGCACCTGAGGCAATTATGCTATTGTTTGACGTGGTCATTATTCACTTTGTCTATTCACATTTTCAGCCTTTTTGGTGATTTATTTTTTCTTTTTGCCCCTGAAGGACTGAAATTATTCCATTGTTCCTAGAGAACATCTTTTGACAGCTCCTTTCCGTGGGTCTTCTGGTAATAAAGTCCATTTTTGTTCACAGGGGAGAGTCCTTATTTCCTTCTCATTCCCGAAGCATATTTGTGCTGAGTTATTCAGTCACTTGGGCTGAGAGGTCCATGCCAGCACACCCCGTGCCTCTGTTTAGGAAGCGAACTCTCGGTCAGAACAGCTGGGCTTTAGTCCTGGACGAACATGAGGAGAATCTGAGCTCTGCCTGATAGCTGCTATCTTCTCCTTTTATACCTGCACCACAGGAAACAGTGTCTCTTGTAGTGATTTTGTGACGATTGGAAATAAGTTACCACTTTTTTAGGTGTCTTGATTTTAGGGGTATTTCACAAAAATAGTATTAGTACAAGTTTTAATAAAAATGTTTCCATAAATCTCTCTTGTGGCCTCTCTACATAGCAGTAAATTAAACACACTTGATATTGTAAATGTTAGCAAATTTGACTGCCTACTTTAAAAAATTAAATTAATTATTGACTCTGTGTGTATGTGTGTGTGCATGTATGTGTGAGTGTGTGTGTGTGTGAATCTAAACCAGGGCCTCCCACATGTTTGGCAAGTGGGAGCAACAACCTCATCCAAATTTTGATATTTTAAAAGTCATTCTGTGCACTAAATTCTTTTCAGCCAAGTCTTGCCAATACCTTTTTCTCCAGCCTTTACTGTGATTAATGCCCTACACCCTTTCCTTTCACTAAACCGTAAAGGGGAGGAGGCATCAGAACACTTGCAGGCGTTGGCAGCACAGAGAGGACATTGCCTACCCCTGATCTGGGTGCCAGACGAATTTCCCACCAGAAAGCTGTCACTGCTGTAAGGCAGCACCATGCCGTCCCCTTGTTTCTGTGGGTTCTTACAAATGGATTCGTTCACCAAGGCCACAGTGGACACATTTTTCTGTTTGCGATTAGTTCTTGTCCTGACATCATGTATGGCCACCAGTGCTTCCAGAAAGCCCCATGTTTTATTAGGTATGTACTTCAAACCCAGGCTTCCAGTGCGTACTTGTTTTGCCTACAGACTTAATGAAAATTAAGTCTTCCCCACTTGTTCTACAAAATAATCGCTATTCTTGTTTTCATTTTTCAAAGACAAGAAATGAGGAGGAAATTAAGAGGGGCACTGTCTTTGACTTTTTTCTGAAGATGTTAATTTATTGACAACCATCTCCTCTTAGGTCTTTATTAAGAAAAAACACACACACATACACAAACACAAACACACACACACACACACACACACTCCCTTAGCTCAGTCTTCCAGTGGTTTCATTAATTTTTTAGTTTCCTTAAAGAATCCTTACTGGGTTTATTGATTTTTCTCAATTACTCCTTTGATTTTCTTTGAACAAATCTATTTTCTTTTTTCTATTATTGTTACTATTTTCTTCTAATTAAAAAATCATTTTTTCTAGAATAAATTTGTGATTGTTTTCTAACGCATGTTCCAAGATGTACATGTGTTGCTTTCCTTATTGTTTCATCAAGATACAATGCAAATTGGAAGCATTCTGAGGTTCAATGAAACTTATGCATTTTAATTTCTTCTTTGCCTCAAGTTTTATGTTCTCATTTTAAGTATTTTCTGATAGAAAAGTACTAGTTTTCTACTGATTGAGCAGTTTTTAGGGCATTGAAATGACGTTGGTTTGTGTTTAGAAGTAATGTAAATTCTTTCATTTCAATGTACAGAGTTTTTGTAAGTTAAAAATTGTTCAAATATTGTTTATTCTCACTTATTTTAATTTGCTTAGCATATTGACTTCCAAGCAAGATGTAATAAATATTGTTACTCTTATAAATGATTTGCCAAGTTATTTTTATAATTTGGACAATATTTGTATTATATATATTCAAATTATATGGTTAGGTTCATACAGTTTGAGATTTATCATATATTTCTTGTAGATTTCTCCTTAAATAATTATTCAATATTCTATTTAATTGTTTTTGCTTGAAACCTTTTCCTCTAAGATTTAATAAAACTATCAGTATTGGTACTTATTGCATCTAACATTTCTATTACTTTTTTGTATTATTTTAACATTGTATTTTAAATGATCTTTGGTGTTTGACTTTTACAATCTAAATATCAGGACACTGTAACATAATTTCAAGGTAGATGCAGCTAAACACATAATCTGAGAATAATTAATGCCCAATTTGCCAAAATTTTATATGATTAGTACCTGGAATTGGAGTAGCACTTGTTTTTTTACCGTGGTCAAGTTTAACTGTTACTAGATTTCCATTTTTTCTGCTTTGAGTACTTAAAGCTTGCTAGGATTTCTGCATAATATATTTTCTAGAAGTGAACTGAAAACTGAATGCTGAAGATGGCATAAATTCTTGAACATAAACGTGCATTCCTTCAACAATTTAATGATGATACTTAGGTTTGGCTCTTAGATATTGCCTCTATTCCTCTCTCCTCCTGTAGAATGCCCACTCTTTTACCCTCTGTGTCTCCTCACTTCTGTTGAATATTTTCAGTGCTTCATCTTTTGTGCTGTGTTCTGGGAAGTTTCCTGAGGTCTACGTTGCAATGCGTGCATTCTGTCTTGCCCTGAGTGTGTGCCCCTTACAGGGAAATATACATCCTTATGTCTGTCTGGGTCTATCCATATTCCTCTGTGCATATCTGTATCCATCCATCTCTACATCGACACTACACCCGGATCATGCATGTATATACCCCCATACATGTGCACACATATATCTATACATAAAAGAGTAAGTACGTGCATTTATCATGACCCGTCATCACTAACAATAATGATAAATGCACTACTGCCTCATGGTTAATAGCCAGGCTCCGGGGTAAGACATACTGAGTCTTGCCATGAATTTTACGGTCTTCGTGTTATTACTTAGATTTGACTAAGGGCCCACATGTGACCGCACACGTTGGCTTTGCGTGTTCTTGAGGGCAGTGCCCTTGAAGTAGGTGACCTGACAGGGAGAAGCCTGAACCGCAGAGTGTGCGCACCTGGAGCCAGGCTGCATGGGCAGTAAATGCGGAGCTGTGATTCGAACCCTCCTCAGCAGGCGTTATGGGATGGGACAGAGGTTGTTTTCCACACACGGGAAAAACAAACGCAGTGGTGCTCGCCAGGAAGGTCTACTGATGCCTGTGGGTGAAGAGAGGGAGAGTGTGAGGGGGGAAGACACGAAGAAGAAACCTTTCCTCCGTCGGATCCTCCAGGGGAGAGGGCAGCGAGCGGACTGGTCCTCGGATCCATTTCTACGCCTGTTTCTCTCAGGGCTCAGAGCCTCAACGCACTGACCTGTGCAGAGGCTAAAGATGACGCCGACGCTGCTGCTTCTCCCGTTAGCCCAACTTTATCTTTATTCAGCGTTAAGTTCATGAGGCGGCCATCCCAGGAGTGTGAGCCAAACAAAAGAGGAACTTTGCAGTTAAAGTATTAGTGGCTAGGAGAAGCTGGAATGGGCCTATGAAGGTATTGTTCTCTCCGGACTGGAACACGAGAGGGCTGACTGCAAGCTCTGGGGCGGTGCTCTCTCGGCACGCATACTCTTCCAGAAGATTCATCTGCGATGCCACTTCCCCTGCACACCGTTAAGTATGCATCTCATTTCATTCCGCAGCAAGTCATCAAAGACAAACTTAAAGTAGCTTGGAAAAGAAGATAAATCCTTGGGAGGCCCTGAGTGGACAGGGATACACAATTACTTTTTTCTCAGATTTCTTGCCAAGAAGAATAGAGTCCATCTTGTTCCTTGTACAAGGGTATCAGCCAGGTGTGCAGTTACTTTGAGTAGGTTAAAAGCACTTATTTCACACATATTTATTGCTCCCTTCTGAGTCTGAGATGCAGAGGAGCACAAGCTTGGTCCCAACAGGGATCAGTGTCCTCCAGGGCCTGTGCTCAGGCAGACGGAGAAGGGCCTGCGTCTGACTGGCACAGCGTGTCCCTTTGATGGGATCGCCCATGGTATCACTTCCGGTGCTGAGTGCTATGTTGCCATGAGCTGGATCTCAATACAGCAAAAGTGCATCATCCCATATTCCTGAGGGCGGAAGTCTGCAATGGCTCAGTACAATCAAGGTGTCCTCAGGCCTCTTTCTTCTGGGCGCTCCTGGGAGAAGCTGTCTCCCTGCCTTTTCACTTACTAGAGGCTGCCAGCACTTTGTGCTCATGGCCACATCATTCCTGTCTCTGCCCCTGTTCTCAGTGCCTTCTCTGCCTCTGACCTTCTTCTGGCCTCTACCAAGGACCCCTCATTAATCCAGTAATCCAAGACCATTCCCATCTCTCCCTTAAAGGAAGCCTTGACCACATATGCAAAGTGTCTTTGCCAGGTGAGGCAGCATATTCACAGATTCCAAGGCTTAGAGTGTGGTTATTCTGTGTATCTCCTTGCTCAACATTTAAGTACCAAAAGATTTAGCTTTTAATAATTACAATATGCACTTAATTAATAATAAACATGTTAACATAGGTCACAACTTTTGAAAAATATATGAAACTAATGTTATGCATCACAATTAGAGCTCACTGGTGTCCCCCACTGGGGATGTGAAAACTCCGAACTATCTTTGAGGTGATTCTATAGATTTACAACTGTTGCAAAATTAAAGTATATTAAAATTAAAGTATATTAAAAGTGTAGAGGACCCATCAATATTCCAGCGCTTGCTGACAGGGAAGCAGCTGAGTGATAGCAAGTTCCAGCTGATTGCTCTACTGGGCACACCCATGTGTTAGTTAAAGTTCCCAAATGACCTGCTTCACTGGTTCATGTCACTTCTCTGATGGCTTTGGGAATCTGAGATCACAACTTTTGGATAAAAGTAAGGATACAAATGATTTTGTTATGGTTTAGATGGAGAATGTCCTCAAAGACCTTGTGTGTTCAGAGGTGGGGCTTTTGGAGGGCGATTCAATCCTGGGGGCGCTACAGCTAACTTGCTGTCAGGAGGTGGGGCCTGGTTGGAGACAGGTCACTGGAGATGTGATCTGAAAGGGTCTGTCCCCGCTCCAGCCCCTCCCTTCTCGCTCTGATTCCTGACCAGCGTGATAGGAGCGGCTTTCTAAGAGGGGCCCTTGTACCATGCAGCTTCTGCCTCAGAGCCAGCTGACCATGGATTCAACCACCTGAAACCATGAGGCAAAATAAACTCCTCCTCCTTTACGTTGTGAATGTTGAGGATGGCAGCCCAGTGACAAAGAAGTGACTAAGACAATGGTATAACAAGCCCTGTAGTCTGCAGGCTGGAGGAGAAGGCCAGCAGGTTCTAAGGGCCTCTGTAGAGAGAGGCTTTGGAGAAGGCAGAGTGTCTCAGTCTTGAGAATGAGTCAGGACTGATGGGACAGGCAGGGGAAACTTCCTTTACACGCTGAAGTCATTTTAAGCTCTATTAAATAAGGATTCATCTTCGCTTCTCAATGTCCACGCTTTTCTGGTGGACATTTGTTTCTAGGTACTGCTCTGCTTCGGGAATTGCTGCATGAGAGCCAGGCAAGTTATCCCAGCTGCTGTGTAGGAGTGGAAGTGAGGAGGAAGGGGGATTGTTAAAACCTGGTGAAAAATACGCCGGTGCCTAAGAATAATGTAAATCCTGGTATTACAACTTTAAGCAAGGTGCTGAGCCATTACAGCATTCAATTATTTTGATGCTTTAAGGCAAACGTTTCCAGGTCTGAAATATGAGTCTACTTGACAAGCAGCAAATGATGCTGTGTTTTTATGGAGTGGTGCCCATTTGCAAAGGCCAGAACTCATGTCACCCAGCCTGTTCCCTATTTACACTGTGCACATTCATTAGCACACTTATTCCTGGTGACAGGTGTCTTCTGCAGGGTTTTATAAAGGGGAGGAACTACAGCTTTCTAGAGCCTATCCCAAGGCCAGTGAAGACCAGATAAGGAGAAGCCTGTCCTTTTCATATGGATGTTCCTCGTTTAACAGCCTATCTGCTTAATGACTGTTTCGATTTACAACCAAGGCACACTGTTCGGACTTACCACTCACTGCTCAGACTTACGACCAGCATTTGGACTTAGGACACAAGAATGTGAGTGGCGGTGTAGCCTTATGTTGGCTTCTTCTACAGCACAGTACAGTAATTTTTCTGGTTGTACTGTATGGTACAGTACTGCGGTTTTATGGTATTATACATTACGGTACTGCATGCAAGAGTTATGCAAATAAAAGCAAAGTCATCAAGTTGGAATTTCCTTTGAGCACTTCTTTGTTCTGAATACTGTAATGTACATACTACGTACAATTTCTCATTTAGTGACCAGTTTATTTAATGACCTAGCTTCAGGAACTGAACTCAGTCCTTAAGCAAGGAAGGTCTGTGTCCCATTTTGAACTACAGAGCTTGGGACTCTGTGAAAGTTACTTCATTCGTTTATCTTTGTTCCAGCACAGAGCTGCTTCTTAGCTAAGTTAACCTTAACTCTCCTCAGTGAAAATTAAGAAGAAAGGATGCAGGTCTTGTGATCTGTCTCTTCAAATATCTATGTTATCTTATAGGTGAGATATAAAAATGTGCCTTATACTAATTAACTGCTAGTCGCCAAGTGACCCCATGTACAAGGCAGTGTATTTCACACTTTACATGTGGTCTGTCACGTCTCATCAACCTGCGTTGACAACAGCCAGCATTTATTTAGAAAAACAGGCAGCAAAGTAAACAGACCCCTGAGGTCACATCTGGCCCCTCACTTATTTTTGTAAATAAAAATTTACCTGAACACAACTACGCCCATTTATTTGTGTATTGTTTATAGCTGTTGTTTTGCCAAAAAAGCAGAGTTCAGTAGTAGTAATTCTGTGTATGTGACCTGCAAAGCTGAAGATCTTTAAACACCAAACCCCTCACATAAAAGGGTTTGCTGATACCTGATTTCCTGCCACGTGTTAAGAAATACTTGGAGATCACCTTGTGTATCCCTCCCTCAGAAAGTGGAAAAGATATATACTATTATTTTACCACGTTTACAGAAGAAGAATTAAAGCAGTTAACTTTTACAAGATTGATACCTCATAAATAGGAGAACCAGGGGCCAAATTCAGGTCTCTCTACTTAATTGTCTTTCTACAACACAACCTGCCAGTCAGCCATCCTTGGCAGCACAAGCTATTTTCCCAGTGCTGTGTTTTTCCCCACCAAATGCACATGCATCTTCCTCCCGCAAAAGACCCAGTGTGTGGTCAAAGCCACAGTCCTTAGAATTTCCACGCACATGGGCAGACGCAAGAACGCACACGCATGTTCTATAATGCGAGGGCAGAGTCATCTTGTGACCTGCATCTATCATTTGTGTGTGGATAGTTACTTTCCCAATTTGTTGCCCGCACCTATTAATGTAATAAACTTTAAAATAAATTCACTAATCTTGATATATAATGCAAACAGCATCACTTCTGCAGGACTCCAAAGAGTTTCCTTATTAATCTCCTTTGAAAAATACATCACGTGTCTCCAATATTTTAATTTTGGGTCGTTATGGGATTTCTTTCAATACAGTAAAGTTTCAGACTCCCTGGACTTGTTGCAAGCAAGTGGTGTAAGTCGTAGTGGTTCGCAGTGGGTTCCTGGCATGCAAATTCATGCCCCATGACTTTATGGCTGTATAATTTGGAAGAAAGTTAAGCTTCTCCATGCATCAGTTTCTTCTTCTGAAAATGGGCACTTGTTCTGATCAAACAATCCCTGCAGGATATTAGCAGCTATGTGGAAGTGTATTAATATGAGATGGAAAGTGATGAACCCTTAAACACATTACTGTATTCCATGACACTTTTAACAACCACAGTGGTTACCAGTCTCCTTTGGGCATCTCATCCTCAAAATTATAAACATCTCCACATTGTGGTGAAAGATGGATATAAACACAGGGCTCCTGAAGTCTGAGAGGCCTTTGCTTTGTGTTTGATGTCCCAAGCTCATGTGACGCTGGAGTTCTCGTGCCTGCTTTTCACGCGCATAGTCCTGGGCCAGCATCTCCTGAGCACGTCAGTTTACCTATACCCTGCTCTGTCTCCTTTTGTACTTTGCTACTTCTGATCCATTGGGGGCTCATAAACCAAGTAACCAATCTCTGAATATTTATGTGAAAAATGGGTTTTCAGAGTTGGCACTAGGTGTTCACATTTCAAATATTTTTAAATATTTCTGTTAGGTGAGAGACCACAGGAGTTTTACACTTGTAACAGGCTGCCTCCAAAACTCGACATCTTAAACAGGACATTGGAGCATTTGTCCCCAAGTCCTCAGGGGGTGGGAACACTCATGCTGCTTTCTCGTCATCATGGTCCACTCATATCCCCTCTGAGAATTTGGCCATGACAATGTCCAAGGCAACCCATGATGAACGAACTCCATTCCAGCCTGGGTGTTTGAATTGGGTTCTTCCTGGACCACTATTTCCCTCTTGACACCCAAGGATTTACCTAACCACGTCACCATGCATGTTATAATTGCCAAGTTACGGCACACGTGGAGACCTGAGTAAACTCACTGACTCGTTTGAGCGTGATGGAGTTATTGACACGGACGTGGATCATCTCATTTGTCTGCAGCCGAAGGCCAGTAGCAGAGTCGAAGAGGAATTACATGTGGTAACTAACGCTCAGCCTGGCTGAAAGCGTGCCTCATTCCGGGAGCTGCTCACAGGGCAAAAGGAGAGGTTTCCCGGTGCATCGCAGGGGCTGAAGTGCTTCAGCATATTAAACTCGCCTGCTATCCACTGCGAGAATGTGTCCTCTACGACGGGCATAGGTAACTACAGAACGAGTAGGAAACAAATGACAGGAAATGTTTCATTTTTATGTGAGTGACGCCATTTGGAATTCTAGGAGACAAATGTGTTTTATGCTATCAAGTCCCAAACACCTGCTTCATTCCTCAGGCCAAGAATCCATATGTTAAACACAACAAATAAAAAGACAACTGGATCGAACATTAGGCTGAGCAAAATTAGCCACAACAGAAGACAAGAACTGTGTGGCTCCACTTATGTGCATTCTTAGGAAGCCAAATCCGTAGAGAAAGGAAGTGGAACGATGGTTACTGGAGGAAAGGGCTGAGGGGGGATTGATTCATGAGTGTGGATCTTAGTTCTGCAAGATGAACACAGTTCTGGACACGGATTGCTCACTGATGTGAATGTCCTTGACTCTACTGAACTGTACACTTACAAATGGTTAAGAGAGTAAACTTTATATTGTGTGTTATGTGTCTTTTACCTTAATTAAAAAGTCAAAAGAAATCTGCAAGATTTGATGGCTTCAAACAAGCAAAGCTCACCCAAGGAACGACCAGTAACAGCCTGAATCTGCCCGCAATCCTGAAGCCAAGAGAAGCATTTGATATGCCTGTTTCATACAGGACATGAGAGGTGTTTGCGACTGCGGGAGGACCCTGGAAACCCTGATTCTTCGTCATCTTCCTGCAGTGCTCTAGTGGCCGGTTCTCCACAGGAGCAGGTCCTGAGGTGGCAGTGCCTCCTCCTCACGTGAACCATGGCTACCTTCTTCTGCAGCTGGAGAACAGTGCTGTCTTCGTCTTTTTGCCCTTCATATCTCAGCAAGGGACTGCCATGGCACACCCTTCATTGGGACTCTACTGGCAAGGAAGCCTGCAGCATCTGAGGCAGAAGCATGGAGGTGGTAGGAAGGGCCGATGAACAATGAAGTGCAATCCCCTACTGGAATCTCTAAAAGGGATGAATCAACAGGTAAATCCATACATTCTGAAGTTACCACCATAGTTGGAGAAAATGTGAGAGATGAAGTAGGAAAAGAAGCAATGTGACCCTTGGACAGACATTTCACTGAGAACATCGCACCCTGATGGTCATCCATGCAGAGCATGGACTGGGTACACAAGTGACGTTTAGGGAACAAAGCAAACCTTGAGAACAAGAAGAGTTTGTTGGCTGTGTCTTAGAAAGCATGGCATACCCTACAGGCTGTGATTTCAGAGGCATTCTTGCCGGTCCCTGGCCATATTTGATGGTGAAGCATCTTTCACGGACAGCACAGATTTGAACTCAGTCAGGGAAAAAGTGTCCTACTCTATCCAAAAACCAAGATGAGCAGACAGCCATCAGAAGCATATCTTGCCATTTTCAGACCTTGCTTTGAAAATGTCAGCTGCACCTTGGGCAGCACTCACTGTAGGGTGAATGTCCCCCCTCCTCCACAGGGCACTTTGTGCTCTCTATCCGCCCCAGCACCGCAAGCTTCCAGCCGCGGGTGAGAACCGTGTGAGGACGCCCTCATCCACCTGTGCCGACCACGTTCTCTTCAGCACCCCAAGGCACTTTGGGTGCTCCGTGCTGTATTTTCTTCTTCAGGGATTTGCCCTGTTGGTTCTAGCTGTGCTGGGCTCCCCAGCTTGGAGAATCTGTTAGGAGTTTTCTTTTAACTGCATCCACAGCTGGGTGCCCTCCACGGGAGGAAGCTGGAGCAGTTTGGAATCCACCCAGCTTGTACTGCATGGCCCAGGCCTCACTCTCTCCTGTTGCTGATGCGTTGTGTCTAATAATCCATCATCTCATTTCTTTTTCTTTTTGTTTTTTTCTGTTTAGGTGGGCAGGCAAGTCCAGACCCCACTACCCCATAGAAGTTCAATGTGGACATGCTCCTTATTCTCTTAAGTAAAATGTGACGATGTGATTTTTAAGTTGATATAAAAATGAACAAATCATAAATGTAGAACTCCATAATTAATTTTCACAGTCAACACATTTGTCTAACTACCAGCCAAACATGAAATGCGATAAGTTGGCACCCCAGAAAATCCTCTTTTCAACTCCAAGTCTCTTCTTCCCCCAGAATTAACTAATCCACTGGATCTTGCTGACCATTTGGGTATGCTTTTCTGTGTGATATGTGTTGCAAAACTGCCCAGCATTTCTATTTAATATCTTCTCTTTCATACTTTATAGTGGTTCTGTGGCTTGCCTTTTGTTATAGGTATTTTTATTTTTTTGAGACTGGATTTTTTATGTAGTCCAGGCTGGCTTTGAACTCACTATGTAATTCAGGCCAGCCTTGATCCTGTGGCAATCTTCCTGCCTCAGCCTCCTGAGTGCTGGGATTACAGGTGTGCACCACCACATCTCGATTCTTATACAGTTGTACCTCGGTTCATGAACTTAATTCTTTCTACATTTCTGGTCACAAACTGAATTGGATGAGAACCAAATCAAATTCCCCCATAAGGTCAACATTGAACCTAACCATTGAATTTGATTTGGTCCTCATCCAATTCAGTTTTTGACCAGAATCACGGAAAGAATTAAGTTCATGAACCGAGGTTCCACGGTACATATTTTTAAAATAGTTTCGCTAAGATATTATTGACAAATAAAAGTTACATATTTTAGTATATGTGCTGCTGGAGTGAGTACAAAAATTTCACATTTTGAGGTGCACATAATGTTTTTTTGATGTACACATACTTTATAAAATGATCATCATGATCAATCTATTGGTGTCTTTTGATAGAATTCTTCAATTTAATATAGCCAATTTAATCTTTGCTTATAAAGCTCTTGCTTTCTGTATACTAATTAAAAAATCTTTTCCTAACACAGTGATGAGAAGAAATTTTCTTTTGCTTTCTTGAACCATTTTTTTATCCATCATTTTTACGTATACAGGCTGTTTAGAGTTCTGCGTATAAATGTTAGGTAAGTGTCAGTGCTTTCTCGGGCCCTCCGGATATTCACCAGCTGTTATTCCGCACCGGAAGGGGCCATTCTGTCCGCCTGTGCAGCGGTGGTTCTCCTGTCAGACGTCAAGACGCCCCGCACCTGTGATTTCCACCTTTTCAGAGCCTCGAGGCTGCCGAGTGCTATGTTAGCTGCTGCTCTCTTAACGAGGTTTCTCAGTGGGTTCTCTACTCCTCAGCTGTGCAGATGAAGCGTTATCAAATGCCTGGAGCAGAGAGGAGCCTCAGACTCAGGTGCTAGGCTCCTTTCCCTCTTCCCCTTTGTCCTGGACCTTGGCTCTTAAAGTCTCGACTCCCTTGAGGGCCAAGAACTCTGACTTTTGCTTCTCCATCCTCTTGCGGCTGCTGAGAACGTGACCTGGCCACTGCTTTACGCTGGGATTTCTGCTGAGGCTCAGCCCCGCACCCATCTCGCAATCAGCGAATGCCTGACCTGACGGTAGGTACTGGGGAAAGTCACAGCTAACGTCTGAGTCCTCTTTTTACCAAGCACTTTGCCGCTCACTGCCTGGCTCCCTTGATGGTTTTCTAGTGTCTTCTAAAAATAAGTATCTAAGCTGCGTGTAAATGGTGCATGCCTGCAGTCCCAGCAGTTGGGAGGCTGAGGCAGGAGGATCATGGTCACTTGGAGGCCAGCCTGGGCTACATAACAAATCCCTGTCTCAAAAAAAAAGAAAAAAAAAGTGTTTAAAAATATTCTGGGCCGGTGAGATGGCTCAGCGGCTTAAGCGCCTGCCCGGCAAGCGCGAGGGCCAGAGTTCGACTCCCGGAACCCACATACGAAAAAGGGGCCGGTGATATCGCTCAGCGGCACGGGCGCCTGCTGGCGCGCAAGGTCCTGAGGTCGTTCCCCCGGTACCCACCAAAAAAAAAAAAAAAAAATATTCTAACCGGATGTTTTAGTTCGTCTTATTTTGGAAATTTGGTTATCTACAACCTTGGAAATTATACCCAGGAGTAAATATATTTTCCATATTTTTTGTGTCATCTTTTGTGAAATTTTTTGTTTGTTTGTTCTTCTGTTCTTGTTATTTTTGGCTTACCTAGACATAGTCAGCAACCTGAGTCTGTTAAAGTTAATCCTGGGCAGATGCCTATACAACTCATGTGAGAAAAGAGCTGAAAATTAAAACTGAATTTCCTTTTATCTGAGTACAACAATAAAGTTTTCCAGTTTTATTAAACACCAGCAGCAGCCAGGGTTTCAACAGTACCGTAGTTTTCATCCTCAGATGTTCATGAATGTTAGCGCACCTGGAGAGCCAGAATGAGCTGTTTATCTGTGTCTCTCATACATGGTCAAAAATAAGAAAAAAATTACTCATAACCCCATTCTATTTATGAACATTTGGGTTATCTCTTTCCAAAGTTCTACTCTGTCCATGAATGACACTGGCTTTTTTCCCCTGTGTGTAACATTTTTCTGACATACTCTTCAGTGATAGCGTCCAGTGACAATAAATAAGAATAAATAGTTTTTCCTTACTAAGGTCAAAATGAACCAACATGCCAACACCCCATTGTGTTCTCCTAGGGCCTGTTTTAGTCTCTCTTCCTACTAAGGACACGCCAGCCACAAGGGAACGGGGCGCTGCCGAACACATCAGTAATTTCTCACCTCTGGCTCGTCCCTGAGGCTGACCCGGGGCTCAGTACACAGCTGGCTCCTCCTTTTCCTTTAAATGTCGGAGTCAGTGCCTCCTCCTCCCAGCCTCTCTGATGACCCGTGGGAAAAGGGTTCCCCAGTCCTTTGCACAGCTCCCTGTTTGCTCCTTTATGTAAATAGCATCGCTTGCAATTATGCAGCCTGTTACTGTGTTTATTACCCACCTGTCTCGTTATAAAGCAAGCATCGGGTAATCGGACACAAGGTGAGCCTTGTCCCCATTGTCTCCCAGAGCTGGCCGGGGCATCTGATCCCTGGGCACAATAACTATGTATTAAACAAGTGCGTGCATTTATTGAAATCAGTCTTAATAACTGTATCATGAACCACTGGAGGCGAGACCTTATTAAATCTACTCTTGAACATTCATGCCAGTGGTGTTTTCTGCCTGCACAAACACAGCCAAGTTCCTTGCCTGGGAATAAGCTGGGCCTCATGTAGGTTTCTTTGCAAATTTAGTAGCTCATATCTCTGGGTTCACAGGGAGGTGGACATGCAGGAACACTGTGAAATATTGTCCCAGAGCTATGTGGGCTGTTGATTCTCTGAGCCTGGGGACAGATTGGACCTGGGATAAAAATTCAAGATGCCTCAGAAATTTAAGGTGACACATATGAGCCCCTTCAGGAATTCTGGAAAACTTGCTTGTAGGCCACTCAGAAAAAACTGAATTTCTCGTTCGTTAGATGTGTGGTGTCTCAGAGAGCATCTCTGTGATGCAATCACATTCGTCCTCACCAGCTACGAAATCTAAAATACACGCAGTAGGGAACAACCTCAGAGCTGAGTGCCATGCATATGCTTCTACGTAAACATCACCTGTATGGTAAAACCTTGAATTGCAAGTAACTAGTTCTGTGAGTGTTGCACAAGACCGTTAATCATTTCTAATAAACTTTATCTTGATAAATGAGTGATGGTTTGCAATACAAGTATGTGACAAGTATGTGACGAGCATCATGTATCAGAACTGAGCCAATGGTTCCCTCCCCCTCTCCCCTTCTTCCTCTTCCCCTTCCCCTTCCTTCCCCCTCCCCTCCCCCTCTCCGTCTCTTTGTTCCTCCCTCTCCCCTCCCCCTCCTCCCCTCCCCCTGCCCTCACCCTCCTCCTCCCCTCCCTTTCCTCTCCCTCTCCCTGCCTCGTGCTCTCTCTCTTTGGGTTCGTGGGTGATCGTCTCCCAACACCCAAGAGGTTATGGAGATCTCATCTGCAGAGGGGGAGGAGGAGAAAGAAGTGGAGGAATCCCTCACTTCAAATGAGATTAGGGAGATGTGTAAAATGTGGCAAACAGTGCAAAATTGTGTAGAAAACACACCTGAATAAGGCTGTAGCAGCCCGAACGATGAATCTGACTAACGACAATACTATGTCACATTCAAGTTTCTGCAACATCCTCAAAAGGAGGCAAAAGCAAGTGTCACTGGATAGGCTCCTTGTTAAAGCTGTACAAAAAGAAAAGACCCCATTGAGCCAACAGACAGCAGCAATTTTGTTAGGGACAGTGAAAGTCCTCCTGCATGATAACCCTCCTCTCTCGTGTCCCTAATACCAGCCACGGAGGCTTTCAAAGATAAGTGCAGGTTGACTTGTTTTTCTTTATATTTTGTATTTTCTTTATTATTTTGTATTATATTACAGTACACTAATCATTTTTATATGAATATTTTTGGGTTGTGGAATGAATCATCTGAGTTTCCATTATTTCTTATGAGGAAATTTGCTTTGATGTACAAGTGCTTTGGATTACAAACATGTTTCTGGAACAAATTATGCTCACACACCAAGGTTTTACTGTATTAGAAGTGTTTATTATGAACCCAGTTCAAATAGACTTACATAAGCTAATACATTTAAGAAAACAAGAATGCATTAAGTATTGTCACTGGAAAATACGAGAGGGTTTTGACTTAGAAATGACATCATCCAGATGGTCAGGTGACTTCATCTGAATTTTACCCCTCCCCACCACAGAGAAAATTGAGAGGGAGATCTTTGTGGGGAAGACTGAACTCTTCCCTTACAAGAGCCAGAGCTGACTGTCCCATTCTAGCATGGTGACACCCTTCGTAACTTTCAGGAGAAATGGGCATGCTTCTCTAGTAAAAGAATGCCTTGTCAAAAGCAGTCATGAAGTTGAGGGAAATTGAAACCACAAAGGAACCAAAAAACTTAAGGTGATTGCTTCAATGTCAAATTGGCCACAGGGAGAAATGGCAGGAGATCTGTTATCAGATGATCAAGCTCTCTACGTCTTGGTGAATTTCGGAGGCTCATTTCCACCGCGCCTGTGCTGCCCACGTTTTGAAAGGTCTGACTGTGACGGCTGTGACCTCTGGAAAGCAGTTTGCAGCCTGCGCGCTCATTATGGTGCCCCCTCTGCACTGGGTGAAGCAGGAGAGAAAGCAAATTGGGCCCTGTCACTGCAGGTCTGAGTATCAACAAGGCAGGTGGCAAGTCCAAGTGCCCTGCTGCAGGAGGGGCCTCTCCCTGGCAGAAACGACGCCAGAGGTGATGAATGAGGCGGCCTCCACTTGGGAAATTGCTTGTTCCCACTGCTACCGCAGTCACATTGACTGTCTCTCCTCCCCTTCACCGTGACCTTGAGATGTCTGCCCAGCCCCTGGGTTTGCACGTGTGCATTACCTGGTCTCCATGGCAACTTCACTGGAAAATCACAACGGAGACCAAGGTTCCGGGGTCCATTTATTGGTGATGGTTTTTATCTAAATTAAGGCTTTGCTGTCTTGGATTGATTGGCATTAGCAACCAGACACCCCTCTGTGGTTGGCACCATCTTGCGCATTACAGGATGATTAGCCACATCCCTGGCCTCTACCGGCGAGACGCCGCAGTGTCCAACTGTGATGATCTAAATATCTTCATAAGCTGTGTGCCTTTGAGAGAAATCACCTCCAGTTCAGAAACGCTGAGCTCCGTCATTGGAACACAGGATCCCAATTGGCTGAGGTTTTCTACAAAGTGGAAATGTAGTTTCTTTTCACTTTCAAAATGGGTTTCTCTGAGGTTGTGTCTGGTGGCTGCAGGGAAACTAGCAAATATTTGCCAAGCAGGCGCTCCGTAAATACTAAACAGGAATGCAGCACTCTTGCCTCATGTGTCCTGTTGATGGAAGGAGCATTTATACAATCTTAAAGTATTTTCATGTTTTCTCCATTTATAAAAGATGTGCCTCTCATAAGTGGTTTTTAAAGTACCGAAATGTACAAAGTAGGACATAAAGGACCCTCTCCCTCCTCCACGAGTTCTTCTCCCATTCTCAGGCCGCTGAACTCCCTGCACCCCTTAAAACTGCAAGTAGAGGGCAGGAAGGTTCAGACAGGCCTGAGGCTTCCCTTGAATGATCTAAGGGAAGCTGTGCTCTCCAGGCTGTCGCTCCTTCCCGGAGCGCTCTTCCTGCAGAGCTCCTTTGGGTCTCCGTCTCATTCTTCTCCAGTCTAGTGAAATGGACATCACCAGGGACGTCTTCCTCCAGGCCTTGTAGATAAGCTACTGAGCTCCATGCATCTCTGTCTTTCACACATTTTTTTTTCTTTTTCTTCCAAGTACCCCACATAACCTGAAGTTCTATTATGCATTTAATGGTTCATTTTGTTGTCCATTTTTATCATCTTCCATTCATAGACATCTTTGTCATTTCTGTTCATGTCTGTATATTTAGGTCCTGCGGATCTCAGTGAGTATTGCTTCAGTGAGGGAATAAATGGTGTCAGCTCAGTGGCACAGGTATCCCTTCTCTCTTTGCACCCATGACAGACATAGCTAATCGCTCACAGAGCTTCCACACTAAGGAAACATGTGGTCCCAGGTCCCTGTGGACATGGCCAGCGCTCTGTAGCTGCCACTGGTGATAAACACTACACTGTCATTCCTCCTCCCAACCTAATGCCCATCACGTTAGGAACAAATTGGCCTTATTCTAATAAGGTGATTAAAGCAAACTTCCATGCATCTCTTTTCTCCATGTAATGAGGTAAGAAACATTGCCAATGGGGCCAGGGAAACAGTTTTTAAAAATAGGATTTCTGCTTGTGTTTGAATTCTAGCTCTACAATTTCCTACTCTGTGGCCCTCAGGGAATGACTTTACCTTTCCGTGCTTAAATTTCCTCACCTGCAAAATGCTGATAATCATAATGCCAGTTCCAAGGCATGGAGGGGGTTAATAGTGATTACTTAGGGCATGGTCAAGAAGGAGTAATTGTGTGTGTGTTAATGCTACTGTACTTCCTCTCTATTAATTTAAAGCTAAATATTAAGGATCAGTGATTTTCTTAAATGAATGCCACCGAATCACTGGCACATGGTTGTTGTCTCCAAGAATTATACTAACAGTGTCATGATATAAGTCATAAAAGAGGAATTTTATTAATATTTACCATTATGCACAATAAAGAGTACATTTTATATCATGACTTAACACATGACTCTATACATTCAAACTCAAACAGAGGCTTCACAAATTTATACACACTTTTGCTATGTGCTGTGGGCTCAGATTTTTCTTACTCTATTTCCTGTTTTGTTCTGCTCTGGTCTATTTTGGTTTTTAAATAGTTGGTGCCCAACTCCTCACAATGAGTGTGATCATTATGTACTGCAAACATGTGCTAATAAAAATAAATTTAATTGTTGGTGCCAATCCCTCAAACGTGTTTTATGCCACTCTGGTGTTGTAAATTGGAAATACACAACAGTTGGAATTCAAGATCTGAAGAGCAGGCCCCACTCTGGAGAACGTGGGCTTTGTGGGTGCAATACTGAAAACAGGCACTGTGGGGTCAGCAGTGCCCCACCTTCTGAAGTGGTCACACATACTGCCGGTTAGGAACAACTGTGATTGCAATGGCCCATTTGGGAACTGAAATAAGTCCATGCACGGTATCAAATCCAATGTATGGAGAAGGTCACTCTGAGAAATTCCTGGAATAATCTTCAGTGTGATTACAAAATCACAAAAGTCCTAAGACAATGCCCTTGGCCCCGTCAGGTTGAGCTCTGCTAGATTTTAGGTCCCAGGCTCCCACAAGGGCACTGTTTCTACCAGAAGACTCAGCAATGGTTATCAAACTGGGGGATAAGACAGACTCCTGGATCTTGGGGACATTTATTCCACTAAGCCACCCAGCTCAAAAACACAGAGTAATTTATCTAATTATCAAAAGGAAATTGGATTGTTGCTGTGCAAGAGGAGAAAGCAGGACAGCACCCCGGGCCCAGTGATCCTCTTGGTCTTTCCTTGCTCACCATTAAAGTGTAGTGGAAAATCAAAGCAGCAATCATGCGGAGGAGAGAGGAGAGACAGAGGTCAAAGGAAACAAAATTTCAATTATGAGGAATAAGTCCAAGGGACCTACTAGACAGTTCTGAAGAATACAGGATCAAAACTCGGAGGGGGACAGTTGCTATATCCGGAGGACAGAGCAGACTCAGGAAGGGTCGTTTCCTGTTAGGATTCAGCCTGTGTAGTGGGACCAGCTCTGGCCCTCCAGGTGGAGGACTGCAGGAGGCACCACAGCCTGGCCTGGAGGGCAAACCTCCAGTAACTGGGCACCACCTAACTTGCTGGAGGGATGCATCAGGGGTCTGCACACAGCCTGGCACAGAAGCTGAGGAAAAGTGCCTGAGGCCACTTCTATGGAGGGATGAGAAGGTCGCATTGGGACCTGGAGGAGAAGCACGTGGCCCTGGAGTGTGGATCCAGAGGGGTGAGGGATGCGGACAGGGCTCAGCCAAAGGGGTGGGTTTGGAATTGAGAGTCCAGAACCAGCTGTGCTCTGCCTGGTGAGTGAGCGCCTCACGAAACCCATCTCCACACACTCCACAAGATGCTGTGTCCACCTACTGGTCAGCTGGGACAGAGCAGCAGGGAAGGGGACCTGAGACTCCCCGCCTCTGGAAATAATGCAATGGCAAAGACAACCCTGCCTCTGGTGTCTCAAGATGTGGAAACGGTTTACACAAAAGTCGGGATGGAAGAAAAAGTTAGAAAAACCAGCATAACATAGTCAGCAACTCTTGGAGGACCCTGTGACCACTGCATATTCGAAGTTTCTCTAGGAGGTCTCATGGACTCAGGGCAGGGTTACATTCATGGCTGAGATGGATGATGGTGGTATGAGAAGACACAGCTGGACCACCAAGAAGGTGACATGGGCAGGATCTGGGGGAATCCACGTGGAGGCTGCCTGTGCTCACGCCCTCTAAGGAAGTCACAGGGGTCACCCTCCCCAGCTGCGAAGAAGCAGCAGCACACTGCTGCGTTTCTGCCCAGGGAAGCCCACCGGAGACTCAGCACACAGCTATGCAGAGCGGGGAAAGGTCCGGTTCAATTTTTTTCCTTGAAACTTACCTTGATTAACTTAGCCCAGAATGGAAATTCATTGAAAGGACATAAGAACAGAACCAAAGGAAAATTTAAGAAACCAGGCTTTGGAGAACACATAGCAGGAAGGGGATGTATGGGTTGCCATAGCAACAAATGAATAAATGAGCCCTGACTGTTTTCAGCTTTTTTGACTCCAGCTTTACATTTCTAAGCAGACCATGTGAACACCCCTGATAGCTCATGGACCCACACTTTTGCCAAGAAAGCACTAGGCACTGCGATTGAAATCCCCACCTACAGTTACCTTCAGGGAGTTAGCTTATTCCTGTTGTCATCAGAAAACAGAGGTAGAATTAGAGGCCAGGGTGGGTGCTGGGCAACATCCGTGCACAGTGGTGACCAGAGGTGTCACCAGCTGGAGAGGCTGGTCCTGCTGGCCACGGGAGCCGACGCTCTTCAGGAACATGGCGGGTGGTGGGGTGGGTGCACTGTGAGATGCTAGCTGGGGAGGAGGCAGTAGTGAAAATGGAACCAGAGTCAGAACCCAGGAAGAGACAGACATTCCCTAGGAGAGTTGGGGGTGGGGCTTGCATGGGTTGGGGACTTTGTTAACTGAGAAAGTGGCTGTTACCCCATGGGCAATGGGAGCAGAGGGTTCTAAGCAGGAGGCTGGTGGGACCCAGTCATCAGTGATGATGTATTTCCACGTGTAGCTTTGGGAGGAACAAGAGTCCATAAGAGGACATTGGAGCAAGAGGGGAAAGGGCTGGTTTCCTGGGAGTCAGATGGACTCAGAGTTGGAGAGTGGAGGACAAGGCTCTCACCCAGCTCCTGAGTCCTGGGTGTGTGGGGGCTGAGCTGGCTGCTACTATCAATGCATGGTACAGACAACCAGAAACCATCAGTTGTATTCTTATTTCCCTTGCTATCTAGCTACAGAATTTACCTTGCTAAGGTCCTCTTGGTCTGTACAAAAACTCAGTGTGGCATTGTATCTGATGGCACACACTAACTTGCCCATAGCTTGTCCTCATTGTTAGATTCTTGAGCAACTTGAGAAGATACCAGTATCCGTGGGTTCAATAACAAGAGGGGAAAATCCTATCGGTGTCTGAAAAATGAGCATTATTAAATACAGGCAATGGTTTTGACAAGATGGCAAGAGGAAAACAAATGTACTCTAGTCATAAAAGCGCCCCTATTCGATTTTACTCAAAAATGGCCTTGCAGGGTGTCTAACTGAAGACAAAGGGGCCACCTCCATGAGGATACCTGGCAGAGAGAGCGTGGGGCGAGTACAGGGGATAAACTCACCACAGACATCGGACATGTCAGCGCCCACTGGGTGGGGAGGCAGGATTTGGGCATCACTTTCTGTGGCAGAATGGGGAGAATTAAGATGTATACACGCACGTCGTGGAGTTGAAGTTCTCTGTTCCTCTGCATCTTCCAGCCCCGGGCACCCAGGTTCTCTCTGTGATCACTAGGATTGCCCTCTGGGTTAACTGCAGAGTCCCCCTGCTCCCAAGGAGCTGCTCCGGAGGACCAGTGAGTGACGCTGTTGGTTAAGATGACCTTGAACTTGACTCTCAGTAGAGGAGTAATGAACCAGACAACGAGGAAAGTAATTAAGATAAACAAGTCCATAGAGTGAATTCTCCTTAATCAGATCCACTAGGAATATGGAACGTGATGGCTGGTTTCATGCTAGCTTGTGCTTCTTTCATGCAGTGTCATTGTTGCTGTAACTTCATGGGCACCGACATTATTCGTTTGTTACAAGCCGTTCCTGAAACCAAGCAGTAATAGACACCATTAGGACTCAGCACACATCAGATGTTCACCACACCTGCCCCTCTTGGATGTGGTGTCAGCATCTATTTAGGACATAGCTTTGCCTGTGTACTTTGCTGTCTGTTCTCCACTGAGCCCAACTCTCATCACCAACGTCCCCTCGCAGGCATTTCTCTGTGCAAAGAGCTGTGGATAATACAATGGGAACGTCTATCAGAGAAACAGATGAGCTCGACTAATGAAGGCAACAAAAATGGGAGCCATAATGAGCTACTATATCATAAATGAGCATAAATTATATTGTCAGTGCTATTTACAACTTCACATGGCACAGCGCCTTGCAATTATGTCTATTCAATTATTGCTTTCAGAGGATTTTTCGATAAAGATTTCTCACTGTGGCCAAACAGCCCATTTGAAGCTTCCGTGGTGCATGGCATTCAAAACCAGCCATGGGACAGAATTCATCACTGGGGATTCAGAAACCTCAGAGCCCAGTGTCTGAAGCTGGGCAGCTTCTTGAGAAAGAAATGTGCCAGTGCTTAGGGATAAAATGGAATGATGATGACCTCTCTATGTGCTGAAATTTTGAGTTGAATTGCAAATATCATGGGGTTTAGTTGGCTTACTGCAAATAATAAAAGAAAAACATACCCAAATTGGGAAACAAAATATGACCAGAATATTTTCTAAGGGTTGAAAAATCCTTTCTCAGTTTTCTGAACATACAATATATAAACATTATCTTAGTAATCTTAAAAACATGAGGGTTCTTAACGTATCTCTGTAACTATATTATTCTTAAATATCGTTAAAAGTATATTTTTAGTGTCATTAACTATCTAATCAATGTTTAAATTCCTTGCCTGTTTGAGCTTTTTTAACCTCTAATGTATCATTTATAGATGTTACACTTTTCCTTTCTGTAGATAGGCAGGGCTACCTTTCAATCGCCTTTCTTTCCACCAAAGTTAGCAAGTCCTGTAATTACATTCATTTTTGCTTTATTTCCCCACAGCTGCTCATTCTGTCATTCTGGAGCTTGGTTTTCTGTAAGAGTCAAGCTAAATAACCCAATTATTGAGACAAAACTAGGCTTAGCTTGGTTTTAAAATTGAATTGTGTTAGCAGTGCAGTGGAAAGTTTCATCATTGTGGGTTGTGGGAGATGAATTCAGCGTTTGAAAGAATGGAAGTGCACATTACTTTCTAGCTACAACAGCAGAGGTGAGGACCAGAGCCCCTGGGGCACGAAGCTGGGCAGTAGCATCTTCTCCCTTGGTACCATTTCCAAGGCAACGCAGAGCTTGTTTTACATCCTGTCTCCCAGAGGCTAGGAGGCTAAACCTTTAACCCTAAAAATGCCAACTTATGATGGTTTCAAATGTTTTCAGGAAGGGCTATCAAGCAAAAGTTGTGCTTGAGGAATAGCTGGCATACTTATGGCATCCATGGATCTTGTTAAATTCCTACTTTGATCCAAGTAAATTCTTGTTAGGAATAAAAATAAACGCACAAAATCATTGTCACCCACTCTTCATATTCTTTGGTTATTTTGGAATTTAAGTGCATTATAGAAAGCTGTCATACTGTGAGGAAGCATAGCAGCCTTGGAGAAGAAATGAGTTCCTGAGCTCAGCTGTGGCTTGGAGACAGCCTGTGGAAATCTGTCTCTGTGGACTGTGTCACCCTGAGGGGTCACTTGCCTCCTGTCACCCATCAGCTGTCACAGCAGCAGGGTTTAGATGAGTTTTGCCCAAAGAGAAGACTCGAGCAGAGTAAGTGATCCTTGCTATCTCGAGCCATCACGTTGGGAGATGGGGTTGGTGCAGAGGGACCCATAACTGATGAAGTGGTAAATGCCTTGGGAGGACGCCCAACCCCTCCGTGCATTGGTGCAAGCTCCATCCAACCCTGAATGTCCTGTTGATATAAAGCCTGGGCTTGCGGCTGCTCTTTTCTATCATTTAGCTAATGTAGCGTCTTCGTGCCAATTAAATGCATACTCAGTTGTTGTTAGAGCGTGACTTGTTCTAGGAGAAGTGGACTCATCTTAGTTGGGAATGGAAATACACTAGGCTTTGTTATTTTCTAAAAGTTTCTCGAAGTCCCACTTAACAGTGTGCCTCTTTTTCTCTTTCGAGTAAATTATCTTGAAGGCAACTCCTCACTTTTGTTCCTTGCATCTATTTCTTAGAAATGCACATCAAAAAATTTAAATTAATTAATTAATTAATTATTATTATTATTTGCTTTGGGATGCATGCACTAGCTAACCAAAAGAGGGATGTTACAAAAAATGAATATGACCTGTTTCATATTCCTAGAGTGTTCTCACTCCAGCTTGGAAAGCAGAGATAACCCACATAAGGGAGGTGGAGGCTAGTCCAAAACAATTATACTTGATTTACTGTGGTGTTATACTGCATGCAGAAATGTGTGCCCCAAACGAATGAGTACTGCATCCACTAAGACACACAGAATTCGTCAAAATAGAGTTGGCAGTCACACTAGCAATGCCACATAAAATTTGTTAAGGAAATTTTAGTCAAAATGCATCTATAAGTGACTTAATTTCATGTCTATAATATAGGTGATAGATAATATTTGTATAATAAAACACCCTGTGATGTTCCTACAAATATACACACTTGGTATACTTGGGACTCTGATCATTTTGTTGGAAACGTAAAGCTTATTTAAGAAGTCTCAGTAGCACGTGCCGCTATCACTTTCTGGCTTAGACTCCTGGAGTGATTTTGAGGAACTACTTTTTTGTTTTTGGGGAGATACTATGACCATTTTGGCTCACTCCTTCCCTGGATTCCTATCAGTTCACAAACGGAGAGCGAGGTGGTCCCTAAGGAGGCCCCCCATGGATGCTGCCTTGTGGGATTCACGCTCTTGTGTGGTCCCTGCCTCTGCCATAGGAGCTGAGTTTTGAGACCCTTCCACTGCACAGGACACAGCCAAGTGATGAGGCCCCTGTTCTGACACGAGGTTATAAAAAGGCTGCAGCTTCCACTTGGGGTGTGGATCCTTGTCTTCTCTGCAGGAAAGCAGCTATGTGAGGCAGAGCTGGAGCAGAGGTGTTAAATGATGAGTGACTGAGGTCTGTGGCTGCCACATGAGACAGCTCCTAGGTCAGGTTTGAGATGCTCCTGGCACTGACCAACAGCTGGACGGCAGCCCCATGGGGACTTCTCTAGCCAGAGCCACCCAGTTCAGCTGCTCCCAGGTTATCAACCCACACAAACTGTAAGACAGGCAGTAGCAGGTGGTTTCAGCTGCTCAGTTTTGAGATATTTTATTAGACCACTATGAATAAAGTGAGACACCTGCTTGGACAATTAATCTATGTTTTATTTCCAATTATGTATAATTTGTTTTGTTTTTGTTTTTGTGAATCCAGAGCCTTTGCATTGAGCTACATCTTCCTTTTGATTTTTCTTTTTCTAGACAGGGTCTTGCTATGTTATGAAGTTGCCTAGGCTGGGCTGGAACTTGGGATCCTTCTGCCTCAGCCTCTCAGGGTGCTGAGATTACAGGTGTGTGCCTCTATGCCTGGCTGACATAAATTTTATGGACCAGAACATTGATTTTAATATTATCAGAAAACATGTTTGGAAAACTGTAAGTTCACAAATACCAGGATACACAAGAAAATATTACTAGTCTCTACCTGTGTTATATACATCTATCTGTATACATTTGTGGTAAACCAAAGAAAACGTATGAATGAGATTTGCCCTCAATGATAGTTTTAGATACTTGAGAAATCATTCAGCACCAATGATTAAAGAAGAAATAGGAAAATAAGATAGAAGAGGAAGTAAAAAGATCAAGGAAAAAATGAAAAAGTCTAAAAGGAAGAGGAGGGAGGGAAAAAAGAAAAAAATAACCATCACAATATACAATAAATATTTGTACCTACTTCTAGTGCTGTGACCTCAGAGTTGTAAGCATGAAATATTGCAATTTGTCTAGAAAACTATAAGAAGCAGCAGTGAGGTAATTTTGGTGTAATGATGGCTCCCGCCCAAGAAGGTGCAGAGTAACTGCCTTTCTGTTGAACATATGACCCTGGAGGCTCGAGGTGAAATTCCAGGTCAAAACATCCAACAGGGACTGCAGATGTGTCTCTGCCTTGCAATGTAACAGACGTGCCCTGAAAAACTGCACAAGACACCTGTTTCTATAGTAAAAATAAATATACTAATGGCAACGGTCCATATGGTATAAGAACAATGCATTTAAACAAATGTGTTCGGAAATATGCAGATGGGAAAAAGTAACATTTCCAACATTGCATCAAATGTGTAATTTTGTTGTGTTTAGCTAAGTTCTTAAATATTATGAGCAGAATTTGGGCTTTTTAAATCTGCTTATCTAAAAATTTACACATTTAATTTCTTTTCTTTCTCCTCATTGGGAAAACACTCCCCCTACACCCCCCAGAAATCTCTTACTTGGAGCTCCAGATTGCTGCTCAAAGAAAGCTGGAGACAACCATGCGAGCTTTCTGGAAAATGAGCTGCACTTTGAGAGATATTTGTTGATGCTAAAGATCCCTGTGAAGGCTTAAGAGATTGTGGCAGTGCTGCAAAATCTCATTTTGAGCAAATTGTGACTCTCAACCAGCAAATAGGCACCATAATGTGCTATCAGGAAAAGAATCAAGAACTTAATAACTTTGTATATTGATCATCATCCATGTTAATTATAGCAACACAGAAAGAAAGCTGATAAATCAGAAAATTGCAGAAAAGAGAACAAATTATTCCATGCATCCCTACAGGAACACCAGTGTGCCTTGGAATTTAGAATGAACAAGTAACAAAAGCCAATATTTAGGTTACGAATAATTGCAAACAACAACTACAAAAATATAAATCAGTTACAATAACAAAGTAAGAAAGAACACTATAAGAAGTTTCAAGCATATATATTGCCATTTCAGATAGCTGAAATGTAAGAAGACTGTCGATGTATTCATGAGGATAATATATGAGTGCCATCTAAAATTTATAACTTGAAGCTTGTTTCTCTTCTTTTCAGTGCAAGAGCGTTCACTCACATCGAAATGTTCCCCCTGGGGCTGTAGACTTTGGGAACTAATAGCTATATATAGATAATTAGAAAATGAAGTTGATAATTAGTCCTGGCCACTTACATGGTAGCAGTGTGAGAGCAGTCTTGGAATGTCATAAGCAACAGATTTGCAAGAAAAACGAGAGAACTTTTTGATTTGAATAAGGAAGCAAAGGGTTGAAAGAGATTCTGCAAAGAATCAGTTTTGGATGCAAAAGATCTTTATACAGAAGGATGCATCAGAGGGCCTTGGTGACCACAGCTGACCTGAGCCAGTGTGGAGGCTGAGAGTTACTGAACTTCTTTTCACCTAGACCCATACAGAACTCCTGTAACTGTCCCATTGAATCTTGATAACCAAAACCCCACACTTTCTCTCCACCTGAATTTTATTTGTATGCTGTGCGCTGAGTGAAGCACACTGGTAATGCCCTCTGAAGAGATAGTGTTAGCAGTGATCCTAGACTTCTCTTTCTAAAAGCAGCTGAAAAGTGAAAATATGGGACCACTGTGAAAAGGTCCGCAAGTGGCAAGTTCTCAGTGATGCCTGGACACACCCCGAGCTCTCGCCCATGCTGTTGGGTCCCTGGGTGGTTCTTGGTTGATCTGAATATTCTCAGTGAGGGCTTACAAAGAATTTGCAGGGTTACTTATTTTAAAATATGCAGATTGGGATATGGTGTGGTTAAGGGAAAGTCTTCAGGCTACGTTTCATCCTTCCTATTTGGACACAAAGAGGATCTGTTTGAGTACTATACAATTTCAGCTTTAGCAGTTTGCTCATCTTCCTTCCTATTGACGTGGATGTTTTTTGACCAAGGAAAGTCAATTTAAAAGGAAGTGTTCCTGTTCTATGTACACCACAATAATGAGTGATGAATTCATTTTAGTGATTTTTCATAATCGATATTGATCAGCCAGTCTCCATAACTTCATTCCAATAAAGAACTTACAAAAGATTATTTCAGGAATGAAGGAGAAACCAATACTGCTTTTTCAGAAATAAGACTGTAGATGAGACAATACAGAGGGTTAAACTATTCAGAATGAAGGTAAGTTGATTCTGAGTGAATAATGGAGATGATTTTTTTTACTGTTCTCTGGTTCATCTCAAGAATATCCTTTTGTTCATTTAACTGACAAAGATGAATGGTTATGTAAAGCAAGCTGAGGCTGGTCATTTCCCATAAACTGAGACTCTACTTGCATGCAAAACCCTTAACACTCTAAAATAGAAGTTTTTAAGGACACTAGTGACAAGCATAGTTTCAATTATATTGTTCTTCATTTATGCTTGGGTTTTTTGGTATTTTCCCCCAACCTTCAAGTAGAAAAGGGAACAAGTTCAGTGATTGAGAAATATTCAGTTCTTTTGAAAACTCATAAGAGAATACATTTACACTATTTAAGTACAATTATTGTCCAATACAGGAATGCATTTTAATATCACAGATAATAAAAGTTTTATTATTTTTCCCTGCATCTAGAACCAAAGGGTAAAACTGAAGTAAGAAGATAGCTATATCTTGCTATACTTACCTTCAGATTATATCTATGTCTAATATATATTAATCTACTAATACACATGTAACATATTTCTATCTAAACTATAGGTAGGTGGTATATAGATTATAGAGATAAAATCTACTACTCCATATGCAATTTACTATATCAGCACCTAACGAATGTATGGCAGATATTAATTTATTAATCTAATGTGTCTATAGTAATATCTATACATACAACAGATTAGATGTACATATCTAATCTACAGAAGAGATAGATTGATGGATATATCTATATATAGTATATGCACAAACATACATAGATATAAGCTGAAATAGAATATTCCACTTTTTGATATATTATTAGGTCAAGAAATGTTGCCTCACATAGAACATATTTTATGCATAATTTCACATATTTCAAAAAAATCAAGATTGCTTTCCACTTTTGAATTTTTCTACCTTAAGTCTGGGAAGAGGGGAGAAAGGTTTTTAGTTAATTAGAGTAAATAATGGCACTAACATGAATAGGGTCCTCATATGTTGCAGTCTTTTTATTTTGGAATTACATATTCCTATGCGAAAAGAAAACCCCAGGCTCAGTGCATTAACACTGCCTTTGAGCTGGGCCAGGCGGCCGGGGTGGGAGGGAGCGTGGTTATCCTGTTCTCAGCTAGGGGTGGCAGGCTGGATGGAGTCACTCACAGGTTCCCTCACAAGCATTTTGGGGATGGTGCTGGCATCTCCCCAAGCTCATCCATGACTTTCTGTGTGGCTGCTTGGCTTGCTGTGTGCATGGTGGCTGGACTCAAAGCGTGAATGTCCCAAGAAGACCAGGTGTGAGCTCTGTTGCCTTTTCTTTGCTAAAATTGATAGCTCCACAGCCTGACTTCTGACACATTCTGTCCATCAAGACCATTATAAAAGTGCCCTTGAATCCAAAGAGGGAGAAAAAACAAGCAAAAACACTGCACAGTTCAGGAAGAGCATATTGTGACTTTATTTGGATAACACACTCTCCCACACTCCTTTTACCCATCCTTGTCAGAGCTAATTCCAAACACTCGGTGTCTGGCCAGTCTTACAGAGTTGTCCCTCACAGAGGTCACAGAGGCAGATCCAGTCCCCATTCCATTTCCCTGGTGAAGACAGCGAGACGTGGGGCATGGCTACCAGAAATTCCAGTGCAACGGCAAGCAGAAACATCAAAATGACACCCAGGATTTGGAGGCAGATTTATTTACACTGACGGGTACTGATTGGGATCATTCCCAAAATATCAGGCCCTGATCTCTGGTGGTCTGGGGCTTATATAAGATAAGCAAGCAGGAAATACAGAGGCAAAATGGCTTGTCAGTTGGGGATTGGTTTATACAATGTGCATCATAGTGACCAGCTATGCATCACAGTGACCAGCTGTTTCTAAGAGACCAGAAGCAATCAGAACTGGAGCAGGAACTATTACTTAGGGAACTAAGAAATAAGTATACTGGCTGGGGGGGGAGTGATTTTCTGTTACACCAGGAAGAATTATGTGCAAATGTGACCCATTCACTGACCTAATAACGCTCATTCTAGCAATGAAAAAAAAAAAGTATAGCAAGTGGCAGAGGTGACATTGACATTAGAAATGTGCATAAGACGTTCTTTTAATCAGGTCAGGAATTCAGAGGAGAAAGCGGCAATCTTTACCACAACTGCATCCATGTTCAGATTTATTCCTATTCTGTTTAAGAAAAGGTCATTGAAAGGCCCAGGAGTCTGAGGCCCTCAGTTCTTCAAGGGTTTTTTTTTTCCCTGATGCAACCAGTAAACCTCCTGCACTGGGAAAATAGTGCATCTTTTCGTCCTGTGACCAGACCAAGGCCACGCGTTTAATAGGTACAAAAAGCCACTTTCTGACTCCAGATAATGGAATCAGCTGGCTGGGCAGGTGCAGAGTTCGGTGGCTCTGATAAACTTGTGTTTTAATCGCCCCCACCTCTGTGTCCTGAATTGCGAGGGTGGGCTCACCTTCCACAGCTGAAGGGCGCTGCCGCACAGAAGGAGCAACCTCTCTCCTCCCAGCTCACCTGGTGAGACCCCCCCCTTCCTACCAATCATGCGGTTGAGATTTGTTTCCTGAAGCTTTGACTTCTGCCCCTCCCCGGGGTGACTGCTTCCTCGTGATAGCAAAGGGCTGCACCCTTTTCCCACACAAACCAGCTAATCCTGTATCCACACCCTCATGCCCTCCTCTCTGGGGGGTTCTTGCACTCAGGGTCATTGGCCCCTGCCCTCAGTGTCCCAGGGCCAGGACCAAGAAAGCCAGACACAGCCTTCTACCAAGGAACCCAAGGAGCCCAGCGAGTCGGTCAATCTGTCAAACCTAATCTGCTTCCCTGCCTGGCCCATCACCTTCTGCAGAATCTGGGGGAGTGAAGGCTGTCAGCCAAATCCCTGCTTCATCTTACCCCTCCCCAGGTGCTCCCCCGAGGTCCCTGTGGGGACAGAGTCCTCCCCTCAGGAGCTGTGGGTCACAGAATCTGCTCTGTGGCAGCTGGACTGCTGGTCTCACTGTCCCTGAATAATAAAAGAACATATATTCTAGATCACCTTTTGAACAGAAGCTTCAAATTAGCTGAAATGGTCATGCAATTGTTTACTTACTTTCTATGATAAAAAAGAAAGAGTTATTGTGTTCTGGGGATGCAACTACATAATAACAGTGATGATAGCCAATGTTTCCTTTGCCTTTGACCTTGTAGGTCAGGATTTCAGGTGTGATGTATTCATTGTTCATCAAACCTGCTGCCAAGGTTGCTGACCAGTGAGGCATCAGCCAATATCTGGAGGCTTTTGATGAGCTCCAGCTTTCAGAAAAGAAATCCCCTTGAAGAACAGCATAACAAGAAGAAATTCCAAAAGTAATAGATGATCTGTGATTCCTTCACTTGCCAGAGAGGGAGCCCAAGAGCCTCCAGTTAATAGCCCCAGCTAACATTGAACAAAGACTCAAACAGCTATAGCAGTTGTCTCAGAAATTCCAGAAAGAATTATGTGCAGATGTGATCCATTCACTGACCTAATAATGCTCATTCTAGCAATGAAAAAAATGTATTTGTCTCAAGGAATTTCCATTAGGGAGCATGTGGCATAAGATACTGTGACAAATTTATGTTTCATTTAAGGAGAAAATAAATTAAAATATTGAGTGTTGATTCAAGAATAGAATAAAGACATAAATTGATTCCTGGAAGATACAATAAATCCAGTCTGGTTCCTGAATTTCAGGATGAACATGGACACGTTTCTTCAGAAATCTCATCTCCACAATTCCATCAGGAAATGACTGTTGCTTTACCTGACAGCCAGAAAATTATAGGTTTCAAAACAGCTCTTATTTTTGCAGTGATTTACAACAACTATGCTGTTACTTTAGCTTGTCTTTCTGAGTCGAGTTAAGTTAAAAGTGTATTTATCCAAAGCATCAATAGAGCAAGAACACAATGAATTCAGAATAAATACTTAAATACCTGCCCAGTCATTTCTAGGATAATTTTTTAGAGCTGGAATTTCTGAGTTGAAGATTTTGCACAACTTCAGATATTTTTTGACCACTTGTTTTCATAAGGACAGCACTTGAGTGTCCTTGAGGTAGCTATGCATGTTTGGGCCTGTTGTTCCACATTTACAGGTTCTTGAGAATCCCACAGCTCCAAACCCAGGGAACGATCAACCCAAGTGTCATGTGGAGGAGCGCCAGTGCAGGCCCCGGCTCAGAGTCAGCCCCCCGCTGCAGCTGGCAGACACCGGAGTTCCTCCCAGAATGGGAAGCAGCCAGCGGTGCAACCCGTCCCTCAGGAGAATGGAGAACAGGGGCCAAGTCCCCATCTCCCCTTGCAGCCGACTTCTTCTTCCCCAGTGTCAGTTCAGTTTAACTGGAGGCGAAAGAGTAAGGGCAAGGGGACACTTCATTTATCACAGCAAAATAGCTTTTTAAAGAGGAACATTAGAAGTAAATAAAACACAGGCATTGTGAGATATCACAGACTTGCGAGAAAGGCAAACAAGAGATGAAGTACACGAAGTTAATAAAGGGCGGGTGATATGGAAGGAATGTCGCTGTCGGCCCAGACCCCACACCCCCGTGGTCTCCAGAACTCTGTAACTAAGGTAGAACACACGTGTAGAAGCACACCCACATCACGCCTGCATGTGTGGTGAGCATTTACCATTGAATTTACGTGAGCAAAATGAAACGTATTGAGAAAGAGAACCCCTCCCACAGATGTCCTTCTCCCTTCTTCCTCAGCCGCATCCACTGATGGTCGTCACTTCCGACACAGCCTGGTTCTCCCCGTGTGTGCATATCATATATTATTTTAGGTTTTCTGTTTTCATTATTGAACACTTTATTATTATATAATCTAAAGCATGCATGAATGTATATGTGTGTGTGCCATTTACCCAACCGTTTGGATATTCGAGTCATGCCTGGCTATCACAAATACTACTGCTTTGAACATCCTAGTACAGGGGTTTTGGTGAAAATACGCACAGAATTCTCTTGGGCATGTATTCAGAGGCGGGATTGCTGAGCACAGGAGAGGTATGCTTATGTTTACCTTTGCGAGATGGTAGCTTTGACAGTTAGTACAGAACAATATTAAAATGATTATACCAATTTCGCTTCTTTTTTGAACTTTAATGATTTAATCATCTGTAAAATCTTATCAATAATTGTTGATGTGCCTAGTGTCTATCAGACTTTGTAACCTTATACTGTCCTGGGGATATACATTTTCTGAAGTGTGCATATGTGTGGCGGTGAGCTCTTACGGGATATTTAACATCCTTTACTTATACCCCTCTGAATGGAGTTGTCTGAGTTTGGGTTCTCTGAGTATTGCTAGCTGTGTGACATGGGACAGGTTAATGTCTTTTTGTCACAACATCCTCCAACCTCGGTTAAGACAGTAATGGCTATCTCTCAGGTTCGAGGTAAGGATGGAATAAATTGTTATTAGTGACATTTTTCGAAGACTGCATGGCATGATGCAGGGAGTAAGTGGGTTTACTGCACTACTTCTCAAAGAAGGGTCTGAATAGAACCCATCTAATCAGCAAAGGTGACAGATTCCTTATGGTAGAAAAAAGTGAAAATAGGATTTTTAAAAAGAAATTACAATGCTCCTTGAAAATATTGTTTTATACAGGCCCAGAGTAGATGCAGGGTTGTGGAAATCATCCCTGCCGCTGTCCAGGTGCCCTGGGGAAGCCACTTCCCTTTGCCTCCGGGCCGCACCTGTGATATGAAAACAATGTCGACTCCAGGTGTGGGGCTGGGGCAGTTCCACCTGGGTCCTCATGGAAATGAAGGCTACGCAGCCTCTTTCCTGCCATTCTGCCCCATGCTGCAGATGTGGTGGCCTCCTGGTGCCAGTGGTCAGGGCCTGGGATTGGCGTGCTCATCTCTAAGGAGGCAACGAGGCTTTGGGAGATGAGCTGGGATTGGATGCAGCCCTTCTGTCAGCCCTTTTCCCTTTCCTGATGATCAGTCCAGCAGTGGCAAATGACCTGGTGCTGGACAATGGGGTATAAGAGGAAGACAGCAGAAGGACCTCCAGAACAGGCCTACCCTGCCCTGCAGAGGGATGTGGGAGGAGATCGGCCTCGCAGGATCTGCTAACTCCCTGGAGGTCATTGTGGGTGGGAATCGCAGTCAAGACACACAGAGCTTTCTTGGCTAAAGAGTGGGTCAGTGAAGAATCAGGGCCATTCACCAGGACTCCTCAGAAATGTGAACATGGCCTCACAAAGGCTGAAAACATTTGGGGCTCATTTATCCACTTGCTGCTATGGCAAATGTGCATCCTCTTCGCTGCAGTTTGTTTCCCAAAGCCTTCTTTTCCTCTCTCTGGCTGCCACGTGTGGGCATCACTTGTGTACAGGGCAGCAGGCCCCGTGTATGGGTGCCGAGGGAAGACAGTGGATAGATGGGCCCCTGTGCCAGGGCTGATCCCCACCCCCCAGATTTTCTAATAAGAACAGAATGATTGTCCCTGCCTTAAGTCATAGTTAGTTGGGATTTTGTGAGTCACTTGCAGCCATATTTGTCCCAAGCGATGTGATTTAATGCCTGGAAGGTGCAGAGAAAGCCCAAATTCCAGGCCCTCTTTCCCCTCCCCCACAGAGAGATTTCCAGGCATAAAGCCAGACATTCACAGAGTCATAGAGGAATTTCACCAGTGCGTGTCAGAGACCATTTCCACACTCACTGTCTGTGGAGTTCCGCTCAGTTGGTTGGGTGCAGGGGCTGTGGCCTGGCTGGGCGAGTTTGGTTTTGGCTGAGCCGTTTAACAGCCTCTCGCCTGCCTCCATGAGCCCCAGATCCATTTCTGTGGCCTTGCCGGTCTGGCAAAACTCTTCCCTGCCATCACAGAGAAGCTTGAAGTCCTTGACCCAACACTTCCTGACCTTCGGCACAGCTCCGTCCCATGGGTCAGGACCCAGACTGTCCCCTGCCACAGTCCAAACACAAGGTCCTGCCAGGGTCTCCGGAAGCCAGGCTCTGCTTTCCCTTGGGAACCTGCTTCATCTGCACGAATGTGTCCAATGCCTGGGACACTTGTCAGCCCCATGTACACCCAACGCTCTGCTTGATTTCATCCTAATTATTTTCCCATCCCAACAAAGACCTTCTTCCCTCAAAGTCTCTCCCGACTTGCAGCTGAACTCATGTGCTTTTCTGGTAACAGTTTTTTTGTGGCCTAAAGAGTGCTTCTCCCTTCCCTTGCATGGACCCAAGTCCACCATGATGTGATCTAGTAATCATTTGCTTCCTCCGTGCTGTCTCTTGAGGACGTGGACTGTGTCTTATTTTTGTGTGCTCAGTCTTCATCTCTGTATCACCAGGCCTGGTAAAGAGTAGGTACTTTGCACTAAGCTGTCTTATCCTGACTCTCTTACCGATCATAGGGTCCCTTCACAGGTTCCCTCATTGTATTTCCAGCATCTTGAGATGTCCTTGCACCAGGAATGTGGGATAGAATGCGTCTGCTTTTCATTCTTATTCTGGTCTGTCATCAAGGACATTGGCTAAGATGCCCACCTCCATGGTAATGTTCTGTACCATTCCCCATGCAGGTAACTCTGCATCTCCCGTTTGTCCATTGGCACGTTGCCATCACTTCTCTTGGCCTCTTTTTTATCCCACTGTCTCCTTAGGAACAGGGGATTCTGCTGCTGTTTTATTGTGATGCTGGTGGCCAAGAAATACCCTGGACCAGCTGAGGACATGGATGGTCTCTAGGTTGCCTCAGGTTCACCTGCAAAGACACACAGGACCCAGTCGCCTCCCTCTGGGACCAGGTCACCCAGATCCCTCCTACTTGAGATTGACCCAAGGAAGGAAACACCCACTGTCCCTGCTGTCAGAGCTCTCGAACTTCTCTCTGCTTCTTCTTCAAGGCAGGTAGATCGAGTCATATTTTTAAGGAAGAGGGCCTTATGGATTGCATGGAGCTTTGTAGCTGGTGCTGGAAAGAAGAAAAAGGGTAGGAAAAGAAACATAAGTGGAGTGGGCATGGAACAGAAGTGCAATCCTAATATATATTCCAGTCCAGAGCCCATTAATCTCTTTGTGAATTATTTATATCTTAGTCTGATTTTGCAGCTCATTTCAAATGTTTGCTTAATTTCCTGGATGATGAGAAAATAAAACATCTCCTGGGAGAATTGAAGAGTTGGCTTGGAAGTCCTGACTTTGTTCAGGGGTCCTCATTTGCAGTCAGGTGCACAGTTTTAAATATTTATGAAAATATTAATAAACAAGTTTTACTTGCTACTGGTAGTAGATGGTAAGGCCAGAGCCATGACAGATTTTCTTTTGTCCTTAGCCACCTGAAAGAAATATTTGATTTTCTGTTGGCTCCCTGGACTAAGAGGCACAATTCAAGAGAAGAACAGTAATTGCTTTCTTGACTCTAGTCTTTCTTCCCCAGAAATCTTTCTTGATTATGTTTCTAAACAGTCATTACTGCGGTAATTCTGAGTCTCTCCAATCTAATTTTCTTCCTTCTTGTATTTTCCTAGGCTTCCTAATTTGTGAGCTTTCTGCCTCTGAACAATGGATTCCTCTAGAAGCCATGAGTGTTCCTCTCCTCTCTGCTGAAGTTCCCAGCTAAAACATAGGATGGCTAGTTAAATTCAGAATTCGGATAAACAACGCACACAATTTTAGCAAAAGCGTGTCTCAAATATTTCATGGCTTATACTTAGGTTAAATAGTATTGCAAACTTTGGCAACTATCTGCCTTGCATTTGGGAGAATCAGTTTGTAGAGTTTATGTGGCCTTGCTGGTAACAGACAGATTAGCAAGGGGTTGGGTGAGCATTTTGGATTGGATAATTGAGCAGCTCCATCCATCTCCTCTTATTACCTAATTAATTCATGTGGGAACAGAGACACGCTGGGCAGTTGCTCAGCCTGCTATGTCCATCCTTTCTACTTTTCCCCAGATTCTTCTAACTCAGCCATTCATTTACTGAAACAGATGCCAGCCAGAGGCAATATTTATAGCAAATCTGCAAAGCTGCTTCAGAGTAAAAAATTACAGCTCTCTTGTTTCTGCTTAGTGGGCCAGCCTTATATGTGGGCCCAAGGCAAGTCAGTCTAAAATTTATGTATTGTTCGTGTAATAAAACTTTATTAAAAGTGCATCCTTCGTCTGCACCCCAAAGCTGACTTTTCCTCGGCCTTCTCTCTTGCTGACCTTGATGGCTAGGTACAGGGGCTTGGGAAGCCCATTCTCTGAGTCCTCTCGAATGAGAAAATTCGACTTTATTTTTTCATCTTTATTTTTATTAGTACATGTTTGCAATATGAAACAATTGCATTCATCATGGGGAGTTGGTATATGTACATGACACATCTTAATTCTTTTTACATCCCCTTTCCTCATTTCCCCCTCTCTCCATCTATAGATCCCCTTGCCATTTGCAAAACATCTATCTCCCTGTTTCCTATATCTATCTTTTATTTAGGTCCTTAATTTATTTATACTTTGGGTTTTTCATTGAAGAGAAACCATGTGATACTGAAGCTTGTGTGTTTGATTTATTTCATTTAATATTACGGCCTCAAGGTACATACATTTTCCTACAAATGGTGGACTTCTCAGAGGGAAGAGACACTTCCTTTCCCCCAGGGCCCCTGTCAGTGTTGCGCAAAACAGGTTTAAGCAGCCCATTTAGCTGTATGGGGCTGTGTGTGTCTACAATGAGGATGGGATGGAGACAGATCTGGGCTGTCCCAGGCCCAGATGGGAAGTGGTTCCTTGCCCTGAAAAATCTCATAAGTAGGGCTTAGCTCTCCACCTTGGGCTTCTGATGTGGATCAGACCATGTGACCAGGCCCGAGTTCTCCACGAGGAAGCAGCCTGGCCCTACTGCGTCTATCCCTGCTCTGTGCCACAGATGTGCCTACCCAGGAGTGTCCAGCAGTGCTGTTTCCTAGACTGAATTTGCTGAAGAAGTGGACTCCCCAGATCATGTCCTCCAGGGGCTGCTCCTCCTCATAACCATTCCCCTCCACAGGAACCCCATAGAAGGTTCCACCCTGTCAGCCACTCTAATTGGTTTCCCTCTAAGTACATATATTTAAAAACTCCATTCGAACTGCTTAAGGCAAAAGGAGGAATTTTTTCTTACTGTATTTTTCTGGTTGCTACAGAGCAATGAATTTTTTTATCTGATAACTACTGTCATGGTCCTGGTAAATTTTTTTTTTTTTTTTTTGCCAGATCAACTTATATAATGGTTCTATTCCTGAACACATCCCCACTGGGGAAAAGGGAGAAATTATAATTATTGGTGACGCTTCTCCTGTGTGTCTTCCTTTTATGAGGTTTTATTAAGGTTTAATTGATATGCAAAACCTGCACATGTATTGAAAGCACATCACTGGTTGAGTTCAGACCCCTGTGATCGGCAGTTACTGCAGCCAGACATTGGGGATGGGAGATAGATTTGGTATCTGGTCAGAGGCTGATGCTGCCACAGAGAACCTGGGTAAAATTTGGGTTTTGGTTTCAAAAGAAATGGGCAGAGTACCCTCAAGGGACCAAAAATTAGTGAGAATTGTCCACCCAGCCTCTGCCTCTCCCTTCTGGTAACGCCACTGGCACGTGGTCAGAAGGGCTCTGCCGCCTGTCATCACCAGCAGTTCACAGTTTGTTCCTGACTTGTAGAGCTCACTGGTCATTTCACTGGGACCTGGGTGCTAACACTGGCCCTGCCTCTGAGGAAGTAGAAACGCACCTGGCATATAAAAACTGCAAGCTCCTTTGACTTAGATCAAAAGCTCTGTGTGGAATGTAGTTGGGGTCGACAAGGTAAAGCATAGGTGCAGAAGCAGCTGGCCCAATACCACCAAGAGTTAATGGCCAATTGAACATTCCAAAATGATTTATGCCCAGTCCTTATGCAACAACTCAGTTAGTTTGTGAATTACAAATTTCCATTAGTGATTCAAATGCAGTTAGAAAAATTGCAAAGAAAATCAAGAGCTGCAAATATGTGTGAAATCTTTTATGATATAAAACCAGAAAGAGATATTAAAGCATATTTGGAATGAGATTTTTGAAGTAGAAACCACAATCTTATCACCATCCTTTGCTAATCAGTACCATCAATTTAGGAAATTGAGGGCAGGTGGGAATATGTGATTGCATATCCTTTCAGTACAAGTAATACTGTCCTTATATTGAGTTTGAATATAAAATAAGACATAAATGGTATTTATCACAGAATACACATCCCACCTGCCTGGGTCCAGCAGAAGTTAAGCCTTGTTATTTAAGGAGAAACAAATTGCTCTGCTAATGGCTGAAGGAGATGGATCTCAATAACGCCACACCCACTAGATGGGTAGAAATGCATACTGCACCCCACTCCTGATTGTGCCGGTCCCTTTCTTTTTTTATATTTGAAATTCAAATTAAAAAAAAAATCATTAGAATCAACAAAGTGAAAGCCATGCCCGATGATTGAGGGGAGCAGAAATGTACCTGTCCTGTGCCAGGAGCTTGCAGTCTGGTTGGAAGGATGAAATATGTGTATCAAACATCAGCGACGGAAGGAGATGCACAGAAACACGTCCCTGGGGGTCCACGCACCATGTATGTGTATGCGATGTGAAATAATTTTTCTGTGTTTGGTATGTGAGGAGCAGGGGTGTCGCAGTGGATGCTGTCATGGAGTTGAAAGCTTTCCGTGCTTCCCATTTCTTTTCTGCTGGTCTCCCTTCTAATCCTCTCCACCAAAGCTCCTGGCAGCATCTTTAGAGAACATGAAAGTCAATCTTTATCTCAGCACCCAGAGAAGCCCCACCCTGGGTTTCTAGGGAACAACCAGCCCTTCCTGGCTTCCCACTGATGCCTGTGTCAACCGGATGATTCTCCCTCCTCCTCTTCTGCCCGCCACACGAACCTGGGCATTTTTGCCAATACCCTGCAGAGGAACTGTGGCAAAGACTTTTTAATAATGACTCCTATAATCCTTGTTATGTGAAGTCTTCTTTCTTGTCAATACCAGGACAGGTTACTTGTAGAAATATGTCAATTTTGTACATTATGTGAGAAGTTTTCTTTGCTATGTAACTAGCACTCTAGGAGCAGGTTGCTGGAAGGGGGAATACCCACTTCATTTATTTTAAAATGTTTCATTGACAACTCAAGGTGTACATCATGATTACTTGACACAGAGGTACATTGTGTAATGACTGTGGCCATCGAATTAAACGGCACATCTGCACTGCCCATGCTGGGCATCAGATGCCCAGCATCTAATTATCTTTTCACTGGCAATTGTGTGTCCTCTGACCAAAATCTAATTTTTCTCCATCCCCTCAGCCCCTGGAAACCACTGTTCTAAGTCTCTGCTTGAGTTTGACTTTTTTTTTTTTTACTCTACTTTTAAGCGATATTGTGCACAAGTGATATTTTCACTCAGCATAAATTCCTCCAAGTTCATCCATGCTGCCACAAGTGGCAGAATTCACTTCTTTTTTACGCTAACTTGCGTAAATAATCACAATTCTTCCTCCATTCCGCGGAGGGACACTCAGCATCTAGCGGTCGTTGTCAATAACGCTGCTGTGCCCGTGGGGATGCAGAAGGCATCTCATCCCTCTGATTTCACTTCTTTTGCACATGTACCCAGAAGCAGATTGCTGGATTTTAGCGTAGTTTTATTTTTAAATGTTTGAGGATTCTCCATACTGTTTCGCATAATGACTGAACCAATTCTCATTCCCACCCACAGCGTACAAGAGTTCCCTCCTCACCCCACCTTCTCCGCCCTTACCTTCGTTCTTTTGGATAACAGCCGCCCTCGCAGGTGTGAAGTGTTATCTCAGCATGTGCCAGGGATGCACAGTGGGGAAATGAAAATCTCTTCAGATAACATTTTTGAGTGAACTGGAAATACACATGAGAAAGGATAAAATTGGACTCTTGTCATACACCATATGCAAACATCAGCTTGATATGGATGAAAGACCTAACTGTAAGTTCTGAACCTAGAACTCCTACGAGAAAACATAGAACGACCCCTCATGTTGGTCTTGGCAATAATTTTTTGAGCAAAATCCAAAAGCAAGATGTTGCCAAAAGGACAGATAATAAAAGCAAGAGAAAAGTAACTGTGGTACAGCAGACTGATGAGCTTCTGCAGAATGAAAATAATCAACAAAAGTCATGTGGTCCAATATTTTTTAACCTTTCTTCGTTTCTATTTCTGCATGAATAAAATGGACCTAGCTATTCCAGCCCTGCCCAGTGCAAGTGCGGTCATGGCATGACAGGTTGGGGGATGTGAAAATATTTGGGGTGATGGAGAGAGGCTGAGAAAAATGCTGATGATGACCTAGAGATGCTGGAGGATTCTGTGCTTGGTTGATTGTTATCCACGAGCCACACTGAGATAATTCCTTCAACCACATGCACGATTCACAGTATCTCCTCACTTAACAGAAATTGTAGCCTTAGTACTTCTGGTTCACAAATTGCTTCCAAAACCTGATACTGGGATTCTTGGGATTTTTTATAGCTTATCAACTAAGTGGTGGAAATCAAGACAGATTGGGTTAAATTCTGGTCACTCTCTGCCTCCGAAGTCTCAGAGTTAAAAGGCACATCCTGGAGGCTTATTGCTGTCTTGAATTGTTTCCATCTTGGGCATTAGCTTAAAACTTTGTGCCTGCCAGTCCTGTCCCAGGTCCCAGGCTACCCTAGCAGCTCTTCCTGGAAGCCACGGTGTAGAGGGAGAGTGAAAGATGGAAGGTGGTGAGGAATGGCTGGGCCACTTTGTGCTCATCTCTTGGACCTAGGCAAGTCATGTGGCTGCCATGATTTTCAAGTGGGCTGTGCAATCAGTCTCTCTACATGCCCCAGGGAAGGGAACAACAGGCAGAATTTGCCCTGAGGACCACCACCCTCAAACTTGACCCCACAGAGAATGTGCTGCCTGCCTCTAATTCTGTGCCTTTCCCCCTCCAAATTGGAAGATGAGTTTGACACAGGTGAATGAGAGGTCAGGACGGTGCAGTTGCTGTGACAAAGTTGGAGCAAGACAGCATCCTCAGTCATTTCCAGGGTCATGGACCTTCCCCCTTGATGCAGCCGTGGTTGGTACACAGTCACTCTGGCCTTGTGCCTGCTGAGGTCACCCAACGTGGGCTCCATTCAGTATCTGTCTTTGCTCTGTTCTTTACCTTAGTGAATCTGCAGCGTAGAGGAAGACACACTCTGTGCCCGCACTTTGGACACGTGACTCGAGGGCAAGCTGATATGTCGACCTCCCTGTCTGGTGTGGGTGTCTAAGAAGGCTACCCTTCATTTCTATGGAGTTAAAAACAACTGATCCAGTGCTTCCACACAGGTCAAGGAAAGTGAGGCATCTGACCTCACATCTTCATGGCGAGCCCTCCGTGCCTCGGGCAGGCGCAGCTCACCCGCCTCAGCGCTGTTGTGAAGACAGCATGCAGGATTTGAGCAGGTGATGGCGATTGATTTTCTCTGGTAAGAATTTCCAGGCTCAGTAGATTCTGTCAAGATTTACATGAGCACATTGGCTGAATGTGCAGAGGGGTGAGCAAAAGACAGCTTGCATTTTGACAAGATACAAAATATATCTGTTGTTTTACAATTTCTGTAGATTTAATTAAAACGTTATGAAAATCAAGAAAACATTGTGAAACTGCTTTAGGAAACCACCTAAGAGCTGCGGGGTATTTTTGTTGCTGTGACTTGGTCTCTTTGACTTGATCTGAAGGAGCGCAGTCGTTGACAAACAGATCTACTGCACAGGGGCTGATGCACGTGATATCAGAATTTTGTTTTTTGCTCCTTTTCCCCTTTGCTGTATCTGAAATAGGAGAAGCAGCTTTTCTCAGCTTCCAAACACAAGCTAGTGCATGGCATGGCCATTTGTGTCCATTTCTGCCAAATGTCACGATAATTCAGTGTCACTATTTTTGGCTGAGCTTTGGCTTTTTCTAGAAAGAAGCAATATTTCTGGCTGATTCAGAAGCACCTGCCTGCCTCATCTTTTCATCAGATTTTTTTTCTGTGTGCACTTTCATATCCCCTTCTCCACCGTGCCAATCTCTAGTTTTCTCCACAAATTGTGCAGCATGCTTGTTGCTGATTAATTACCTCCCCAACCTCGTCCCAGACACCCACCCTTCAGTTTAAATGACCCAGTTAGAGCCCTCATCTCCATTCCCTTCCTCTTCTTCTTCTTCTTTTTGTTGATGGTGTCTGTGTGAGGTGGATGCTGATATTGCAGTCATTCTCATTTTATTACCTAAACACTTGGACAAGATTCATAATATTCGCAGTGGCAAAAATTGAAAATTAAGCGTCCCCTGCCTTGACCTAAGAAATAGTAGTTAATCCATGGGCAAAGCCAAAAGTGGGGGCCGGTGAGACGGCTCAGTGGCTTAAGCGCCTGCCTTGCAAGCGCGAAGGCCCGAGTTCGACTCCCGGATCCCACATACGAAAAACGGGCCAGTGATATCGCTCAGCGGCACGGGTGCCTGTTGGCGCGCGAGGTCCTGAGGTCGTCCCCCCGGTACCCACAAAAAAAAAAAAAAAAAAAAAAAGCCAAAAGTGGCCCCGCAGTGCTCATGATGGTGACACACAATAGTACATGCCTCAGCTTCATCACAGGGTGACGGAATCTTGGATGCTCTGCAATGCCGCACCTGTCGCCAACATCAGCCGTAGGGAGAGAGAAGAGCAGAAAGAGAAGGATCTGTGTGCTTTCTGTTGTGTGCTTGCAGTAACCTCTGTAGCCATTCTTCTGAGGGACCCTCTGAGTTTTCCCTTAACCTTCCACACTCATCCCTAAAAATAACAGGACTGTTCATGTCCTGGGGGAGGGCTTTTCATGGAGGGAAGACACTTAGTGGTAAATCTGGGACAATCTGGGAAAATTGGGATGATTGGTTACTCTAGGGTCTACAGGATGGGAGTGAGAGGCCTGGGTCCCATCTGATCCGACTAAGAAATAAATCTTCACCATGTCAAGCAAACGATTACTCGAGGTCTGACTGCTGAAGAAGCAAGGGCCGCCGCCCTCGCTAACGTCAAACATCTCTTCCTGCTGCCGTTTTTGAAGCCCGCACGACCCACACGGACACGACTGCCTCTCAGATGGCAGGATTCAAGCAGTCTCTGTTCATGAGCTACAGGATCCCGTGGTGTAAGAGAAATTCAAGTTCGCAGACGCTGAAGTAGGCTGTGTACCTTCTCGGTGGCATTTCTCCCAGCCGCAAGGAGACAGGAACCTGCCTGGGCGAGACGTGATGAATTACACTCACACAGGACCAGCAGGTTTGATAAATCACGGGGCTCTCACCGAAGGTGGCTGCGCTGTGAATTAGACTGGATTCGGCAGCCTGGCATTTCACACATCTTAAATTAAGAGTAATAGCTTCTTTGTTGGTCATCCACATGACAGATAATATAAAATATCAGACCTAAAATGGTTCCTATTAATGATCTAAGTCTAACTCTGTAATTTAATTCCAACATTTATTGAGTGGCTTCTGTGTTTCGGAGACTGGGGTAGAGCATGAGCCTATAGAGGTTAACGGTGCCCTATCCCCTGTCTGAGAGAGAGAGAGAGAGAGAGAGAGAGAGGAGAGAGAGAGAGACAGAAAGACAGACAAAGAGTTCATGTATAGCGTACCCACATACACATATGTGGGTTTAAGGTAAAGTTCATGTGACATACAATTAACTCTTAACCATAGTTAGCTGGCTTTTATTATTTTCATAATGTCATACAACCAGCACCTCTGTGTAGTTTCAAGATGTCATCACCTGAAAGGAACCCTGCACCCATCAAACACTCATTCTATATCCCTCTAGCCCAGTCCCTCCCAGCTGTGAATCCACTTCTAGCTCCGTGGATTTCTCTATTCCAGATGTTTCATACAAACAAAATTTTACAATATGTGACCTTTGTGCCTGGGTTCCATCCCTTGCACACTGCTGGTCAAGTTTATCCGTGGTGTATCATGTATTCAAGCACAGCAGGTGCATGGATGTGCTGGGAAATTCTGTTAACACTGACCTCAAAGTGGAAACAACCCAAATGCTCATCAACTGATGAATGACTAAACAAACCATAGTATGGTGAAATAAATATTAGTGATTAACAGCTTTTAGGTGAAAGACTGATATACAAGGAGATGGTTTAGATAAATTTGAATAGTATTAAAATGAAACAAGAGTGCTGCAGAAGGTTCCAGGAGGAATGCTAGACCCAGCATAGGCTTTCTGAAAGAGTTCGTACTTTTGCAGTCATTTCAGGGGAAGAAGCACAGAATTGTGCCAAGACGGAAGGCAAGTTTTGATCTTATTTTTTTCTCCAAGTACCTGGTCTTAGCATCACCTTATTTTATTGTTGAAACATTGTATGTTTACACTTCTCAAGTATCATGTGCAATTCTGACCAAGAGTGAACCAATTGTCAAATAGTATACTTCTCTTTCAGAATGAAGTTTCATGTATTTCAGATCTTGAAATATTTGTGGTGTAGAAAAATTTCCATAAAGACTATTATATTAAAATGGGTATATAGTAAATTTGTCATAAAAAGATGCAGGTATTAAACATTTGTTAATGTTATTAAGATATAAAGAGCTTTAATGAAACACGCACACATACACACATACACAGATACACAGAGAAAACAAGGAAGGACATTTCACCTAAGTGAGAATGCAAGTAAGGAATAAGCAGATGTTTTAAGGTGTCTCAGTCCACAGTCAGCTGACTCCAAGCCAGGGCAGCATGGCACAGGGGCATGGTAGAGGAGGAACAGTCCATGGCAGGGCAGGCAGGAGGCAGCAAGCAGCAGTGAGCCTGCCTTCTCTCTGTCACTTTATCTTCCATCCAGGCTACAAGCCTGTTGCTTGTTTTCACCACAGACAGGGTGGGGCTTCCATTATCCACACCCAGAACTCTGCTAAATCTATTTGTTTATAACACATTATCTACATTCACACACCCTAGATCCAGCCACCTCCAAAAAGCCCCACCTCTGACTCCATGAGGCTTCAGGGAGACATCCAGATGCAGGCCATAACAACATTTTATCATAAAGTCTTAATAATATTGTCAGTTAGTACAATTTCAGAAAGCACTTTGCAGTATATATCCACAATTTAAAGAATTATAATCCTTGACCTTCAGCTTTGATCACAACAAATTAGTCACATATGTCTGTAGAGATGTAAAAGTTTTGGCATTCCTGCACTGTTTATATAAAAGACCAATTGGTTACCGTTTACTATTTTAACTATGTGAGATAGGTTAATCATAATTTGCAAAGTGCTAGTCCTGGAAGGATATCTCCCCTGCGGGCATGTTTTCTTTGGCCCAAGCCCAGACTTGATCAAAATAGCCTAAGTTGGTTCAGCTTGCTTCTCACATGAAGTTCTAGGACTTTAGCTTCTCTTTGAAAATTTCCCTATCCAGCTTCACTCCCACAAGTCAAGCCCATCTATACCTAAGTAGGAACTGCCCCTGAGCTTGCGTCTCGCCTTCCTCAATTCACCACCGTAGTCACCCTCCTTATAGGACTCACCTATATCCTTCACGTCTTACTTTATCTGCCTGAGCCCTGTAGGCATTTGGGTTCATGAATGTGGATCAAATAAACATTATAATAATTGATTTCTTCCCACTTATTATAAATGATAAATCATAAAATATTTAATGACACAAAAAGATGTGAATGACATAGTAACAGCTGGCCGAGAGTTGAAAGCATTATGTTCAAATAACTTGATTTTACCATCAAATTCCACATATCAAAAACTGACTAAAAGAACCTGTCAAAATTTTGTGCAATACTTGTCTTTGAGTACTTAGTGAGTTGATGATTTGTGTTAGCCTTTTGGAACCTAATTCTATTTTCCAAATTTTCTAGAATAAAATGTGTAAATTTTGTAGCAACACAAAATTAAAAAAAAAATCTGAAACAATTGAATCCACCCAGATACACACAATGTGACACAAAGTGTCCTTGGCAATGAGAACAAGATGCAGCTTCTAAGAACTCTCAACTCTGGAGAACTTTGCTGGTTAGAGAATGCACCAGCACTGTTTCCCAGTGAGGTAGCCACCAGCCACAGACAGATACGGATCACTTGAGATGGGACTAGGGAAAATGAGTTTTTAATTTATCTAATTTAAATGTAATCAAACATAAGTAGCCTCTTGTAGGCAGTAGCTTTGGTACTGGACTCCATGGCTCACACAGCTTAGACCTCTGCCTTTGGCCCTTGTTTCCTTTCTGTAGAGAAGCCCATGAAGGATGATACTTACAGAAGCAATGTCTACCTGTAGGCAAAAAAGATTTGGGTGCAAGTATCAATGGTTAAATCCAACAGGATTTCCCAAAACTGAAGAATGAATTTTAAGGAACAATGGAGGTTAAGAGTAGGAAATATTTATTGAGAGAGAGAGAGGGAGATAGCTCCTGAGAGATAGGAGGGGACCCAAAAAATGGGTTGCCACGGACCCCCGCTTTACAGAGGAAGTTTTATGGGGCAAAATCACCAGGTGGGTACAATGCAGGGCAAAACTATGATTAACCAATAAGATCATGAGTCTAGCCACTTAGGTAATGTTGATCCAATGGGGGAAGCAGGTCATGTAGCAAGTGTACATGGAAAGAACAAGGACCTTTTCAGGAAGAGATGAACTAAGGGGTCCCAGCCATCCACTTGGGCAACCCATGTCCACCCAGACTTCGCTGGGCCAGGTGAGCACAATCCCCAATCCATTGTTTATCCCCTGGGGATGCATGCAGGCCTGGTCATCCTGTCCCTATCTTGAGGCCTGGCCCTCAACAGATGCACCTCCCGCCACAGCTGTAATGTGTCCTCCCTCATCTTCTGCACTGTCCCCTGGAGGCCCTGTCTGACTGCCTATAAAATTTTTATATAACTTAGCTGTCTATAATATTCCCCCCTCTGAAGAGGACTCCTAACTGCCATGAGAGGGCAAGGGGCAATGACCATTCTGGCTACTTTTGGTGGAAGGGGGTTGTGGTTGTGATCGGCAGTCAGAGATACTCTCCAGAGGGTCTGTCTAAAAGCCCTGGATAGACAGCAGGTGTTCTCATCTTGGACAGGAGTATAGCTTTAAGTGTGGTGGAAACAAGGCCAAAGAAACAGTTAAGTAGGCATGGGACAAATAATAAGATCAAAAGATTATATAATATCAACAGTATTATGAATACAACCAACAAATGCTTCCACCAGGATCAGCCAGTAATAGCCTCCCACAAAGAGGGTAAGAAGAAGGTCCAGGGAATTTTAGAATCCAACATGGCATTAACCTATTGGTTAATATCTTGAACAGTCATCGAGATAGGAGCAGAAGAATCAGGAACGTACACACAACATTCAGCATTTACAATTGCACAAATACCCCTTGTGCTGCTCTTAGAATGTCCAATGCAATCTGGTTTTGGGGAACAGCTTGCCTCATTAATTTTACTTCTTCATTTAAGAGACAGAGACCAGTCCAGGTGTAGCTGAACGCCCATCGAGTATAGTTAGCCCAGGCCTCGATACTTTGCATGACATCCTCTAATCCTAGGGAAGTGACAAAGGTAGAAGGCAAATGATACCTATGAAACACACCTCTGGACCATCAATGAAGTAGATGGGTTAAGTTTGCCGATTGGTCGATATTTCTGACATTCCTGCTTCGTAACCACACAAGTCCCAGGGTGAATCTCCCTATCCATTCAGGGGAAAGCCAGGGTCACAAATTGGTTCCACAGGACCAATGAGTGTCACTGGGGGCTTCCCACCTAACTCCAAGGTGAATAAACCAGTCTGTTGCAAGCCAGTCTTCGACCTGTACAGTTATGGTGTGGATACACTGCTCAGGGGGTGCTCATCCCAAGTATGTAGTAGAGGTAGGCCAATGAGAATAGGAGTGATTTCTTTGTTCCCAGCATAAGGGGGCCTTTCTCCTAAGTTGTCCTATAGTTGGAGTTGACCATATATAAGCATCCCATATCTGAAAGTAGCCATTTTTATATCTATGATTGTTGGCTGGTATGATAGGACCCTTACTCTTACTTACTGGGGGTTCTACTAGAGTCCGTAGAGAGATTTCAGAAGCATTCTTAGAAAAAATTTGATTATGTGCAGGATCACTGAAGGTGTAGTTTATAGGCCATTCAGTTACCTTGTAATGGGCTAAACTATGAATCACAGGACCTTTTTGTGTTTCATCAGTGTAGTCTTGCAGCTTATTCCCATCATCTCCTTAAAGTGGGGACACCCACCAAGGAAGTCCTGATGTACTTGACAAGGGGAGCGGCCACATATCCAGCAAGACATTTGTTGTAATGACTCTGCATATTCCTGTGCCCACACTAGGAAGGAACTGCACCCTCCTGTAAGTGGTAATTAGCAGAAGAGCTAAGATAACTTCTTAAATTACTTATCTGAAGACTTTATTTCCTTTCAAAGAAAAAGTCTCCTGTGGGTTCATAGGAATATTTGGATGTTTGCTCACACTCAGCGACAGTCTGTGGTTCCCAGGATTTGAGTTGGGTGTGGAGTATCCAGGAGTCCAGACCTGCTACCTTGACAGCTGATGGAGTTGATAGGATCATGGTGTATGGTCCTTTCCAAGTTGGTCCTGGGAAGGAGATGATGGGGTCAGAGACTTTGCCTGAACTAAACCTCCGGGGTGGAATATAGAAACTCCTTTTCTTTAGGCTGAGCTTCCATTAGCTACTGAACAGCCTCCTGGAATTTAGCCAGTGACATCTTTTAGTAAGGCATCTGTTTCTCTAGTGAAGAGGAAATCATTAGTGAGGAAAGGGCATCCATAAAGCATTTCAAATGGACTGAGGGCTAGAATTTGAAGAGTATTTCTTATTTTGATAAGAGCTAAAGTTAGTAAGGAAGGCTGCTGTAGATGGGTTCTCTGAGCCATTTGGTGAAGATGTCTCTTTAGGGTCTCATTTATTTTCTGTACCCTTTCTAATGATTGTGGCCTCCATGCACAGTGAAGGTGACAGAAAATGCCCAGTGCCTGAGAGACACCCTGTGTGACTGTTGCTTTAATAGAAGGCTCGTTATCACTCTGCAGGCTCTTACAAAGTCCAAATCTGGGGACGTCTTCTGAAATCAACCCTTATACCATATCTTGTGCAGTTTGTCTTCTACAAGGAAAGGCTTCAACCCAGTTAGTGAAAGTATCTACCCGGACCAATAGGTGTTGGAGCCCCTTACTCTTTGGCACATGAGTGAAATCGAGCTGCCCGTCTTCTCTCGGGTATTTACCGTGTCTCTGTCCACCCAGAAGAGCTACGGTCCAGTTAAGAGGATTGCTCTTTTGGCAGAGCTCACATATGTTAACAACCCGCTATATTGTCTGAGAAAGTTCCTTGCCTATGAATAACTTTGAATCCATCTGCTGGGTCTTGTCACTTCCCATGTGAAAGTTTTGATATAAAGACTTAATAATTTTCCATTGACGAGCACCAGGAAGGAACAATTTACCATCATCTGACTGTAACCATCCTTATGGGAGCAACTGCCACCCATGGGAGAGAGCCCATTCGATTTATGACAGCGACCATTTGGGTTGAGTAAGATCAGGGGATCCTTCCCAGATCAGGGATCCCTGAAGGGGGGCCCTCAAGCAGCTTCTTTTGCAGCTGCATCAGCCAGTTGATTGCCTTGACATACTTCCTCAACTCCTTTCTGATATCCTCCACAGTGAATCGCCACTTTGGAGAGCGTGTAGATAGATGGTAAAAGTTCATCTATCTCCTTATGATGCTTTATGGGAGATCCATTGGCTCTCAGATAATTTCTTTCTTTCCATATGGCTGGGTGGGCATGCAGGACTAGGAGAGCATTCTTTGAATCAGTATAAACATTGACTTTTTGTCCTCTACTGAGCTGTAAAGCCCTAGTCAGAGGTATGAGTTCTTTTAGTTGGGCACTAGTCCCAGGGGCAAATGAGGAACTTTCAAGTGTAACCCTTGGAGAAGAACAGTCAAAGTCAGCTGAGAGGCCTGGTCATGAGGATTTTCAAAGGCAAAAGGAAACTGGGAATATGTATGTAAAGAAATACAAAAGAAGTCATCTTTTAAATCTAGCACTGAAAACCAACTGGCATCTTCTAGGATCTGAGAAAGGAGAGTGTACGTGCTAGGTACCACTGGGTAGATTGGCACTACTGCCTCATTTACCAATCTAAGGTCCTGTACCAACTTCCGCTCTCAATTGGGTTTTTGAACTCCCAAGACTGGAGTGTTGCAGGGGCTGTTACAGGGTGTAAGTAAACCTTGTGCCCTTAAGTTGTCAATTACAGGCAATAGTCCTTTTCTAACTTCAGGCCTTAGAAGGTATCGTCTCTGGTGAGGAAAGATACCAGGATCTTAGAGATGTATTTGTACCGGGACTGCTCTTATTCTTCTTCCCAATCTACCTTTAGTCACCCAAACTTCAGGATTTATTTCTGTCTCCGTAAGAGGGAGGCAGCGTACCTGACCTGGGTGCATGTATATTACAGTATTTGAACAAGATAAGGTAGATATCTCTCCCTAGAAGGGGAACTGGACTTTCAGGAATAATTGAAAGGGAGAAAGGAAACTGTCACACAGTTATAGTGTAAGGGTTGTGAGAAATAGTGAGTTACTTTCTCTCCAGTGGCTCCCCTCAGGGCGCAGTCCGACTTCCAGTGGTCACTTTTGCCATCAGGGCATTGCTCAGGGGGCCTCTTGTCATAAAGGTTTTTATCACAGTTCCTCCTAACGCGGCCTGGCTTTCCACAGTGGCAGCAGGTAAGTTTAGTTGTCAAGCTCTTCTTGGAGCCCCAAGAATTAGGCATAGGGTTTATTCCTTTTAAGGCCACAACCAAGGCCGCCACTTTCTCTTGGTCTCTTTGCTTTCTCTCCTTGGTCTCCTCCTGGTCGCAATTATAAAATGCCAAGGAGGCGATTCTCACTAAAGTATCAAGTGAGCAAAATTATCTGGAGCAAAGGCCATCTTTTGTAGCTTTTTCCTAATATCTGAGGCTGACTGGGCAATAAACTTGTCTTTGAGAATAACCTGTCCTTCTGTCGAATCAGGAGCCAGGGATGTATGCTTCAATGCCTCTCGTGAGTGATCTAAGAAGGCAGAGGGGTTCTCATCTTTTTCTTGATGAATAATTGACAATTTAAAATAATTGAAAGGCTTAGTTCTCCTCCTTCTTAGAACTTCAAAAATACTGTCTGAATATGTCTCCTATTCCAATTTCCCACCTGGCTGGTAGGCCAATGAGGGTCTTGGATAGGGACTGCTTGGGCACTGGTAGGAACTGGCTGTTCCTCTGGCTGCCTGTCTTCTGGCCTTCTAAAGTTAACAATATGATATTCATCTCCAAATGTAGTAGCAGCTTGTAATGCTGCTTGTCTCTCATTAAAAGTCAATGTTTGATTTAAGAGTAGCATTACATCTTTCCAGTCTAGTTTATAGGTCTGAGTAAGTCCCCTAAAGACCTCAATGTGCTTACCAGGGTGGTCTGAAAACTTTCCCAGATCATGTTTGATCTGTTTGATGTCACTGGAAGAAAAGGACACATGGACACAGGTAGTACTGTAGTCTTCATTTACTTCCTGTAAGGGATACTGTGCTTGAGAAGCCTGAACGAAATCAGATGAGGATGGATAGAGCCCAACAGAGGTTTCAATTATGATTGGCTTAGAAGCCTCACTGTAGAGTCCACAGGACAAGTGAGGGAAACCTTAGGCTCGATAATAGTGGATGAGGCCTTGATTCAGGTTGCCTTGGAAACCTCACCCTTAGGGTCCAAAGGGCAAGGGCAGGGGGCCTCAGGCTCAGTAATAGTAGATGTATCCAACTGTGCTCTAAGGGCCAGTGGTGTCTGGTTTTCCTGTGACTTACATTTACATTTTGAGCACAAGTAAGGATTATCTCTTAATGCAAAAAAAGTCTAAAATTAAGGTAATTTTTACCATTTTCCCTCTTTCTTACAGTACAATTGTATTTGTGAAATAGTATCATAATCACTATTTCCCTCTGCATTCCATTTTGCCTCTAGGGGGTAGGCAAGCCACATGCCAGTACAGAAAAATATTAAAGAGATTTTGCTCAATACGTGAGGCTCAAACAATTTCCAGTGCTTAAGAATACATTCCAAAGGAGTAAGAAAATTCAGCATTGAGCTCCCCATCTGAAACATGAGAGACAAAAATAGGCATCCCTATTAATCCCTACTTGATTTCTATATCTTCTCAAGGTGTTCTCTGAGGTGATCTGCTCCAGAGCAGGTAGCTGCTACCTGGAGAGTGACCAGAAGATAGGTTGGGTTGGACTGGCCACCCTTAACAATGCACAGCCCTACTTTCTCTGGAAACTCACACTCCCAACTCCAGCATATGTTTTCAAAAGCACAAACTACAGTTGAGTCTAGCTGTAATGGTCATGTTTAAAGAAGGAAGCACCAGCAAAATTAAACAAATAATCAAGAGACCTGAACAACTAGTCTTTAATTCTTTGAAAGAGAGTGACAGAAAATTAATTGAAGGGTAAACCGAAGTGATTGGAGCATTTTCCAGCCTGTAAAAGACATCACCTCCAGAGATAGATAGAGGCAAGTAATGGCTCAGAAAAATCCTGCCCTGGGCCTGAGGGCAAAAAAGTCCCCAAGACATCTGTGCTATCTACCCAATCACAGAGGCAATCTTCCTTAGCAGCAAAATAAGGCTAAGTTTTACTGAAAATCCACCATAAAATTTTTATGTCTCTATGTCTGCAACACGCTTACAAAGCTCACAGGTTAAAACCTGTGCTCATCATCCAGCAAGCACAACTCACACATGGGTATTTTCCCCCCTTTGGCAAACGCTCATTTTCTAGGGGCTCAACTTAAAAGTTCTTGGTTGTTGGATAAGTGGGACACACTGAGACAGTTCAGGGTTCCTCCCTCTCTAATCTTTAGCAGGAACATGCTTCCAAAAAAGCAAAGTACTAAGTGACAGAGAAAGATAAGAAATGAGGTCAGAAAAAGCAAGTCTTTTGTTCTCATTTTCATGGTGAGTTATTGAGGAAACTTGCCTATCAGTCATCACCCTCACCCTGGAAAGGTGAGACTGGGGAATGTCAAGAGCTGAGATTGCCTCCTCACCGGTGGAAAATCAGTCCTGAAAGGAAACTGAGGCAGAACAGGCTCAACATTCCCCTCTAGAGCATAGAGGGGGGATCAGGCCAGACTGTCCCAGGGGAACCTGTCCTCCACATCTTATGAACAGCTGCCAGCCTTTGCCTTTTACTGCCAGTTGGAGTCCCATGATTTATTAATAGGCATGTATATTTCCTAAAAGTAAAGTAGACTTCATAAAAAGACACATTTTGCAATATTTCATAAATTTACATTTTGGTTCATATCAAAGTCCACTAGGGGGGCCGGTGAGATAGCTCTGTGGCATAAGTGCCTGCCTGGCAAGCACGAGGTCCTGAGTTCAACTTCCGGTGCCCACATACGAGAAAAGGGCCAGTCATATCGCTCAGCGGCACGGGCGCCTGCTGATGCGCGAGGACCTGAGTTCGACCCCGGTACCCACACACACACACAAAAAGTCCACTAGGGGAGGCTCTAATATTATTTTTTCCTAGCACTGCTGTCTAACAAGCCAAGCAGGTCAAGCAAAGAGCACCAATGAATTCAGCAACCAGTGAGTCCTAACGCAGCATGTACAAAATAGGAATACAAGACCTTGCCTGCAAAAGCAAAATATCCCATCAGAGAAATATCACAGTCTTCCCATGTTCTCAATTTAAATTTCTCGTCATTTTAACAAAAAAAAAAAAAAGAATCATAAAAAGACAAGGGCTAAGCAATTGACACACAAAGCTGACAATTTCACAACCTTGAATCCATGATATAAAAGCAAACTCTTACCTCCTTTCAGTTATCTCTGTTGAACCCCCAAATGATATAAGGGAAGTAGATGTAACTCCCAACCTGCTAGATGTCACATACGCCAAGTTCATGTTCCCCCAAACTGAAGAATGAACTTTAAGAAACAATGGAGGTTAAGAGTAGGAAATATTTATTGAGAAAGAGAGATATAGCTCCTGAGAGATAGGAGGGGACCCAAAAAAAATGGGTTGCCATGGACCCTACTTTATAGAGGAAGTTTTATAGGGCAAAATCACCAAGTGGGTGCAATGCAGGGCAAAACTATAATCAACCAATAAGATTATGAGTTTAGCCACTTAGGTAATGTTGATCCAATGGGGAAGTAGGTCACGTAGCAGGTGTACATGGAAAGAACAAGGACCCTTTTTAGGAAGAGATGAACTAGGGGGTTCCGACCATCCATAGGCAACCCATGTCCACCCAGACTTCACTGGACCAGGTGAGCATAATCCCCAATCCATTGTTTATGCCCTGGGGATGCATGCAGGCCTGGTCACCCCATCCCCATCTTGAGGCCTGATCCTCAACAAATGCACCTCCAGCCACAGCTGAAATGTGTTCTCATCTTCTGCACTGACTCTCTCGAGGGTCTAGCCCTATCTGCCTATATGTTTACGTAACGTAGCTCTCTTTAATATGAAGGACCTAGCGGAAAACAAAGAATGGTGCAACACTGAACTAGAAACACCCTGCACCCTTGAAGACTTCATACACAGAGCACCATTCGAATATCTGGAGCCCATCTTTGTCCTTCTTTTATATTAATGGGAAGCAAACTTGTCATTATGATATCTCCCAGGATCCCAGCCAATTCCAGGTGAGACAGGATAGAGAAATAAAGATGTTACTGTGGGTCCCAGATGGGTTTCTAAATTCTTGTGCACAACAAACAAAGACTTGGATGTGGCATGCAATGGTAAGGAAAAAGCAGCTGAGTCTAATTTAGGTGACCACATTTTCGGAGTGAGCGGGCTCACACCAGCAGAAAGATAGATGGTAGGAGCACTGAGGGTGCTGGGTTTAAGAATTTAAAAAGTGCAGGATCTAGGATGACTCCCTTTGGGTCTTCCAGAGGACAATTGACAATGTGATTGACAGCGTGCTGAGTCATGTCAGCAGTGAAAACTGTGCATGCCCTTTCCCATAATTCACTCTGCTGTAATTGGATGTATGAGAAGCAGCCTATTTGCATGAACTTTTGCTGAGCTCTCAGTGAAGAGAGGTTACTGTAGGTCATGCCTGCAAGTCTGGCATGCATGCATCCTGGTTTGGGATTTTGGAATATTCTAGCGCAGTCTCGGAGGTCTTTGCTTTTCTTATTTCTGCCTCCAGGTAGTAGGCCTAAGGATAAAGGTAGGGGTTAGTCCTGGAGTGTTGCCCAGGTTCAAGTGAGTGGAGAGGAGGTCCCGTAGCCCTGATTATACTACCTATATAAGTAAAAAGAAGATGACGGAAGTCATACTTCTAAAATTATACTTTTTTTTTTTTTGTGGGTTCCAGGGGTTGAACTCAGGACCTCTTGCTTGCCAGGCAGGCGCTTTTGCCTCTGAGCTATCTCACCGGCCCTAAAATTATACTTTTAAGAAAAAATTGCAACTTTAGGATACAAAATTATCCAAGGTCACAATTATTTTCCCCCTTCTGGACTACTCACTCCAAAATTACAAATTTTCTGAAATAGAATAGCTTGGGCCCATGTCTTTCACCTATGGATGGGCCATTGACTTTCATGAGTGAAGTGAGCCTTTCTCCTGTAAAATGGGCCTTTTGTCTGCAAAGGGGCTGTTACTTTTCCACTTGTGAATAGAACATTGTCTTCCACCTGTAAATTGAGCTGCTGCTTTTTACAGATTCAGAATTACCACAGATATTCACTGCCAAAACCACCCAAATGTACCTACCCCCGACCACAGTATGCCTCACCTTATGAGTGCCCGCACTCTCCTCTGAGTGTGTACTTTTTTTTCTGCCAATCAATCTTTCTGTGCCTCTAACTGACATATCCTGAAATCTTTTTTTCTGTGCCAGGGGTCAGTGAGCCTATTCTGTCAGTGGGTGAGGTGAATTCTCCATCTCCTTTTTGGGGGAAACTCTCAGGACCCCATCTGGTGACAGCAGCCATTATCTGTACTGTTCTAATTCAAGAAAGCACTTGTATGTTTCTACTATCTATATGTTAGTAGCAATATATTGTTTTTGCCTATGTCTTGTCTGCTGACAGCTGTCTTTCATATCAGCGCACAGCACCCTGAAGTCATTGTTCTATTTGGGGAGTTTGAACTTTGTGGTTTGGACCATTCAGTAAGCATTGTCCTTTACTTGTGTAAACAGTGCTGGATTTTTGCTGAGGAATCACTGGTCCTCTGTTTTATTATTCTGTGTCTTCCGGTGGGCTGATGTCCAGCTATAGGACAGGGCAAAGCATGTTACAGACCTAAACAGCCAGCATTAAGCTTGCCAGCGGCCATAGCCATAGATCCCCAGGGAAGGCAGTTTCCCTGCCTGGTATTTTTAGGACTCCAAGTAGTGTGAGATGCTAGATCCATTAGGAAGATGTGTTTTATTTTCTAACTGAGAGGCTAGCAGGAGGGAAGGAAGCTGCTATCTAGATCCTGCTTGTCCCATCACATGGCACTGTCACTGGATGAGGTCCCAGGAGGTCCCTCAAAGAGGAGCGGGCTCTTGACTGGTCATAGCAAAGCACTCAGGACACATCAGTGAGAGGTATAGACAGATTTATTAGCAAGACTTATAGAAGCACACACTCAGAAAAGGCAGTGCATGGGGGAAAAGGTAGTCTTTTCTGCCAAAGGAAATAATTAAAATAATTCTACTTTATAAGAATCCTACTTTTGTAAAATGTACAGGTGCTTGTTTCACCATTCCTTGGAAACTTGAAACAAAGGGCCACCTGCCTACGCGCCACAAAACTTCCTAACAAAAGGCTTTCCAGATCACAAAACTTCCTTTGCCTAGCAACCATGACCTCACTGAACTAGCCAACTGGGTTAGATTGTGAGGACTCACTCCCACCAGTGGAGCGGGTCACAGTGACAAGTGCTCCATTCAGGGGTAAAATGTGGGGGAAATGCCGGCTCGGTGAGCCTACCTGCCCTTTGCTGACCTTTGTCTGGCAGTGCACACTTCTGCAGAAGTAAAATTTGGCTTGCTGAGAAATTTTTTGAATGTCTGGTTTCTTTTGTCTTCTTTTCAACACCAGCAAATTCATCTCCAACAGGGCAGGCGTTCAGGAGAGAGGCACATTGAGGTCTAAGGCTGGGGTTATTTATGTGGTCTTCGGGGTGTCCTCAGATGGGCGATCTTGCTTGTGCAACCTTGGTGTCTGTCAGGTCATGTGCCAGTGGGCTAGGTTTGGATGCAAAGCACTGGCATGTGGAGTTTACAGATTTGGGACCCAGTTAGTAGTGCTGCTTCCTGGAGGGTGGAGGTATGAGGACTTCCGAATCTATTGTGCTGGAAGAAACGCAGGGGTGCGGTTCCCAGGTGAAGGCCTGGGCCATTTGCGGGCTGAATGCATCTGTGAGGATCTTAGTGATTTTGGAGTCCACTTCCTGTGAGGAAAAGAAAGAGGAAGAGTACACTGTGACCTTGGGTCACCTTGTTTGTGTCCTTGAAGCTGCATCTTCTGAAAAGCCAAAATTAAAAATTATGATTTTTCCTTGTCTCTTTTCTACCTATCTTTATTTCTTCTGTTCTACTTCAGCCCCAGAAAGCAAAACCAACCCAGCAGATGTGAAATTAAAACCATGGAGAAACCTGAATCATGAGGCAGAAAAAAAGACTGATGCCCAGATCTGGAGATGCCTGAAATTCGATGTCTTCCTCAATGCTTGCTCGCTGGAGGAAGTAAGTCTTTCTTTCTCCGGCTCTCTGTCTCTCTCTGTCTCACTCAGCCCCGCACACACTTTTTGAATAACGGTGTAAACTGAGTGGGTTGTCTGTCCCTTTTATCTGTAAAGAGCTCTTTATCGATTTGAAAACAAACCCGAAGGCGACACTGCTGCCCTTAGTTGTTCTCCTCTGAGTTCCACCTGGCCCGTGCTCTCTCTGAGCCTGTAGAACTCTCTGGAACTCGGAGGCAACAAGGAAACATTGCCTTGCTGCTCTCTGTGAGTAAGATGGGGAGGATGTCTGGGCAAGAGTCTCCGCAGCCATGGGGAATAAGTTGGAGGAGCAGCTCGGGTGTCTGCTGCCTTTCAGACTTCGAAACTGTGCATCAGGGGCGCCACAGCTGTGGCCGCCTTTGCTGTGCAGTCGGGTTGGCAAGCACAGTTTAATAGAAATATGTGAAAAAAGAGACCATGTTGTAGGACACTTTTTAAATGGAAAGGGTATACAACAAGAAGTGATTGAAAGATGGCGTTAAGGTGTTAGAGAAGAACATTCTGAACAAGTGGAAGGTTTAACAACAAGCTGCATAACTCAGAAATCGGAACCCAAAAGGTGTCCACCAAGTTACTTACCAAGGAATGCTTTATTTTTATAGAACAGTGACCAAACGAGTGCTGGAGAGGAAAGTTTGGGTGATGGTGATGAAAAGCCCTTTTCCATGGGACTTTTCAGGTCCTGCCTCAAGGAGGAAGCACATTTATTCTCAGCATGGGCAGAATTTCCTGCTCTGGACTTGTGTCCCCCAGGGTGGGACAGGAATGCGACCCTCCCCACCATGCACCATTGCTACTAATTATGGAAGGAGACCAATTCTCCTCAGATTTGGGAGACGCAGCACAGGTTTGTGACACTGCTCTTGGATCACAGAGGAAAATATAAAACAATTTCACTGTCAGACTCCCCTGCTTGCTTTCATATTCTGAAGGGTTTCTGGGCTGAAAAAAAAAAAAGAGCCTTTAATAAACCCTATCTGCATATGGCTCTGAAAATTGGTGAATGCGCTTTGGACAGGAGGGAAAAGAATCAATTAAAAATGGAGAAAATGTATTCATCCGGAGGGAGATTTTTTTTTTTCATATCCCTAGAGTTGCTGTTTTCATCATGAAGATAGATTCAAATTACATTTAAAAATCAGATCAAGGACAATAGCCATGCTGTGGTGCCTGGCTGTTTTCCAGGTGCTGTGGGGTGGTCAGTAGGACCCCAGACCCTTCCCGCCTTCCTTCCAATGGCAGAGCTGCTCCTCAGTGCCCTGCCTGTTGGGGAGGCCACAGCTGCTGCTGCTGTTGCTATAATTCCTGTTACTTGGAAGTAGACCTGGGGCTGCTGAGTGCCCTGCTGCCTGTCAGCAGCCAGGTTTGAGGAAGAATCCCAGTCCTACAGTGAGGACTGCATTCAAGTCCTGCTGTGAGCCCTGTGGGTCTCTGAGCCTGGGATGTAGAAAGAACGTGTGAGAAGAGAGACAGGGAGATGTAGGCATAGTAGGGCAAGCTATGCTCTTTGCAGATCCTGATTCCACATGGTGGAGGCTGGGACCTCCTCTGTCTCACTCAATATAACCCAAGGCTCCTTGGGGCTGGTCCCTTGGGCTCCTCATGGGTTTGCTGATCTCACAGGATGGAGCCTGAAGACGGAAGTCGCCCTGGATTCTGAAACAGGGGTGACTGTGTGTTGTGTCGCAATGCAGGTGGGTGTGCAGGCTTCTGTTCGAGAAGCTCACTCGATTTCTCTGGATGTGTACCCGGAAGTGGGACAGCTGGGTCACAAGGGAGAGTTGGCTTTAGTTCACAGAGTCAGATCTCCAAATCTGAAAATTTTGATGAGTTTTATACACCTTAAATACAATGATATTATTAGGAACAGGAGAGAAAATTTCATGTATGTTTGTAGTAGTTGTGTTGCCTAACTTTTTTGATAATTATATTTTATTTATGCATTTCAGTTTGCTTCTTATTTGCCTGTAGTAATACATGGATTTTTATGCTTTCGTGACATATACTTACTTGCGTGTCATTTTTTTCCTAGCAGAATTGAAAGTGTTTTAAGTTTGCTTTTTAACTAGTGAGTAACACTGAAAAAAAATAGTCCATGGATTGGGGAATTATTTATTTAATTCACAACCATTGCCTGCTCTTTTCCTTAGCGAATGAATTCTAATAAAATTATTTGCCATTGGGAACCATGCCCTTATGGTGTCCATGCCGGGTAGTGAGAGCCGCCTCTTGGTTATCTTCAGAAATCTTGGTTCAGTGAAAGGTGAGGACCACCGCATCACCTAATCTTGCCTCCTCAAGCCCCTTGGGGAATAGGGTGCCACCTGAGACTTGCGATTTCCATGAACAAGCCATCAATGGATCCAAGGATCTCAAGACGTGGGCATATCTGTGGCTGAGTATAGAGCAGGATTTTACGGTTTAAAACCTCCTGTCCTCTAAGGGCCTCCTGCATCGGGGTCAGACGCGAACAGTAACTATTTTATTCTAGTCATATGCACATGACACACACCTCCTGGCCACCATGTGTGCGTTAGACATCCTGGGAGGCTCTGCTGGCCCAGGCTCAGCCCTAAAAAGACACAGTTGAGTGGAGAAAGCAGAAGACAGGGGGGTGAGCCCTACCCTGGGTAGTGTGGGGGCTTAAGCACAGGAGTGGAGTGGGGTCAGTAAGAACATCTGTCCACAGGAAATGGAAGCGGCACACTAAAGACACATCTGCATGCTGCATTTACGGAGTGCTCTCCCCAGTGCAGGAGGAGCCAGGCCTAGGGACAGTCATTGGTCCTGTCAGTCACTGTGACAGTGAAAAGCTATGCAGGGATGTCCTAGGGTCCCTGGGAGTTGTAGCATCCCCAGTTCAGAACATAATGCAGATTAGAATGAAAGAAGTGACGTTGTGCTGACTCAAATTCTGTTTCTTGAGGCAATAAGGGGTGGGACAATCCAAGAAGAAGCAGGTGGACTGTGCAGGGCCTCGAAGCCATCCCTGGCTGGCCAGACTGGAGGGATAGGAGGAGATGAAGGCCACATCTGAAGTCACCACCTGGGAACAGCACAGGCAAGCAGTGCGGCAGTGTTGGGGACAGGTGGAAGAGCTGTACACGGAAGGACCCTGCAACTACACTTCAAGGCTGGAGTCCACAAAGTGCTGGAAGCAAAAAAAAAAAAAATGTCACAGGAAATCAGCCCTCGTGTCAAATAACTATTTGGGGACATTTATACAGGTATGATGCTTCTCTCCTAGAATGGACATGATCCTTAGCTCTTCCCCAAATAGCAACAAAGCAGCAACAAATTGACAAGTGAACATGAAATACACAAAATAGAAACAAAAATAGCTACCACCTAGCAATAAACCCCTTCATGATGTACAGAACCAACATCAATGAAACTGCAAAAATGAACTGAAGGTGGTAGAAGAAGACCTCAATCAACAGCAAAACATACCCTAATCCTGGATGCTCAAAGCATAAAGCCTACATAAACTGTTCATAAAATCAAAGCTATGCAAGAAATTTCCAAACGGGGAGGACTCTCAAGAAGATTTTGAGAAAGCGGTTATTGTCAGGAAGAGTTTCTCTGCTTAACTCTAAAATGTGTTACATATTTCCAATAATTATGTGAAAATATTTGAAGCTAGTGGGTAAGATGGAGAAACCAGTCGATGCCCGGAATAAAATGTCCAGAGACAAACCCAGAATTCATTAGTATTTTATTAATATTTGGCACATGATAAAAGTGCCATTTCCAGTTAATGATAAATTAAACACACGTACACATTTATACATGAAAAGAAGCTGGCTTGCAAACTGTTTAGAACTGACTTTAAAAAATGGCAAATCCTTGCCTTGCACTATACTATGATACAAATTTATATTGACTAAAGACCAACATACACACAGATAAAACCACAGTGTCATAAATTCATGGATACGAACCTTGATGTCCCAGATGTACAATATCTGCCACTCTATTCTTCTATCTGTTACTTCATTTTTATTCATAGCCTCCTTCCAGAGAGGGACAGACATCATCTCATTTTCCTCAGTCAGCAAGGAGTCCAGGGATGGTGCCCCCTCCTGCAGGGCTGACAGGTTCCTTAGGAATGGGGCATCAGCTCCAGGTCCTTGATGCTACCATCTTCTCTACAGTCTCCACTGAGCACAGCTGGGCCCTGGTGGACAGGACATCTCGCTGGCTTCCTCCCGCATCATGGGTGCAGGGATACGTGCAGAGCTCTGCTCCATGCTGGGAAGGGCTCTTAGCCGTGTCAGATCCATCAGGGTAAATGGACCGCAGAGGCATCTCTGTCCCATTGCTCCTGTGCTGGGCTGGGCTGGTCATAGAAACACAGTGCGCCTGCAACCCCATTGTCCCTTGAGAAATGTGGCACAGAAGCCCTTTCCATTTGCATCACCTGCAATCCTGGGGTCCTGGGTTCCCACCTGGATGCTCTGTAACAAAGCCAGGAAGCAGGAAACGGCTTTGCCCAGAGAAGGCGCAGCAGCTTCTGTGATTCCTCTGTTTTTCCATTTCCCACCTTGTCTTTTCTGAGACGGCAAGTGCCACCCAGTGTGGCTCAAATGAGAGAAAAGCCACATGATGGGCTAGAAAGAGAAACTGCTGAGGAGAAATGGGAATATATAACTTACTGTATCCCAGTGCAGTCCCACTTTAATAAACATAAAATAGAGAGTGAATGTTTACTTGATACCTAGATAGGAAAGGCTTTTTATCTTAAAAAATAATAAGCCATAAATGGAACTTACATAAGTGACTGCATAATGTTTTAAAACTTTTACTTATTAAAATGAATTACAAGTAAACTAAATGGCAAACAAAAACTGGGGGAAATATTTATAGTCAAGAAGACAAGGCATTTGCATCTTTAATGTATAAAGAACACTTATAAATCTACCAATGCAAATGCAAACAATTTAATGAAATAGAGAAGGTCATGGACAGACAAGAAGGAAATGAAAGTAATATTATAGGAAATACATATTTGAGAAAAATATTCAACACTAAACAAAGTCCATGCTAAACAACACCTGAAGATTGTATGCTTCAGACTGACAAATAATTTTTAGACGTACTTTCTTTGTTGGTAGATTATGTTGAAATAGGCATTTACACAGTGTAAATGTTTTAATGAACAATATGAATTCAAGCCTAACAGTGAATATGTAATCTCTACTCCAATTTCACTCCTTAGTAAGCAGAGATTAAATTACAATAGAAGCTTCTTTGTGAGATGAAGTGTTCTCGTATTCAGAAAACGTTAGTCAGTGATGGAATGCTACTTGATAGAAAAAATGAGACGTTCAAAAAAAATGAGATAGAAAAATGACATATAGAAATGGGCTACAGTAGATGAGCTGAAGATTACTCCATGGCTGACATTTTGCTATTCAATGACTCTGTCATTGGAATGGAATTAATGGAGAAACCAATATTTTCTAAGCCTTATTGAAATTAGCCATGGTGATAACAATGATGACTGTACCTGAGAATTTATATGGGTAACTCTACAAATTGTGATGATGGTGATGGTGATGGTGGTGATGATGATGGTAATGGTGGTGATGATGATGGTTGTGATGATGGTGATGGTGGTGGTGGTTAAGATGATGGTGATGATAGCGATTATCGTGGTGATGATGGTGATGGTATTTAAGAGTTATGATGATGGTGATGGTGGTGATGGTGATGATGGTGATGATGATGGCAGTCATGATGATGATGGTGCTGATGATGGTAACAGTGATGGTGGTGCTGGTGATGATGGTGATTGTGATGATACAGGAGAAATTACATAGGTGAAAATACAAAATATAACAATATTGGTGATATGATTATTGTTGTTATGATGGTGACCATGATGACGATTTTTAACATTCATTGAAATTTGACTTTTTGCCAAATCTCACTCTGATAAGCATTTCATGTGGATTAAACCTCATTGAAACCTCACAGAAACATGAGATGGTGATGGGAAATACTATTGCTCTCATTCAACTTACAAGAAAATTAGGCACTAAAGATTCGAGGGTCGTGTGTAGAGAAGAGGAGGAGGGTCTCAGATGTTTACAGGTCATTTTTAGGGACTACAGCTTTTCTGTAGGATTTTCTTATTTACCTGGATTCAGGATTTCAAGAACTGGCTGCATGTTGGGCCTAACCGGCATTTGTATTTTAAGTACCAGTTCTGGGGACTCATCCAGGAAGAGGTAAACTGTACTGTAGATGGGGCTCCCCAGAGCGCCCCGACACCCACCATGACCTCCCGAGGCATCTGCCATATTGTTCCACTATCCAGCCCTCTGCCCTGGACCACAAGGTTCTGCGCATCTAGTCGGGGTGGCACTTTGGCTTCATTGTCCATGTACACTATCCTGCTTGCTGTTCTTTGAATGCACCACACTCGTGCACACCGCTAGGATTTTGCATTTGCTGTGTCCTCCACCTGCCATGCTATTGCCCAGTCTCTGCATGGTTCTCTCATGACTTCATTCAGGTCCCTGTTCAAGTGCCACTCTTTACAGGGGACTTCCCTTGGTGCTCAGTCTAAAACAACACTCTTTTCTCCATACACACTGTCTCTTCACTTTAGTTTATTTTTTTTCGAAAAAATTTTATCACACTTGACACCTCTTGAAATTACACTATTTTTGCCTGACTTGTTTCTAGCCTCACCATCTACAATTCCCACGAGGCAAGGACCTTGTCTTTAATTTCCCCTCTGCAACCCCAGTGTTCCGAGTAGCACCCCATATACAGGATGTCTAATATACATCTGCTGAATTGTTGCAGGAATGAGTAAATAAAATAGAAAATCAGTTCTCCCTAAGACTTGAGCTGAGGGAAGTCTTGCTTGAGAATTTGGAAACAAATTAAAACAGCATGTCCAATTATACAACACACTTTTGGATCTGCGCAGTTCCCAGGTTACAACTTTGCCCTTAAAACATCTCCCCACACACCGGACACCAGCCCCTAGGGAGGACTTGCAGCCCTCAATTGTCAAAGGGGCAAAACCAGGTTGTGGGACAGAGCTGAAGCTCCAGCAATAACTGCACAGAAATAAACAGGAGTGGAATGGAACAGCCAGTCTGTCCCTGTTATCAGCAATTCTCTCTCCTGCTATTTTAGAAGCTAATTTCCAGCTCAGCTACACAGCATCCCGTGTAGAAAACAAACGACCTTTCACTTCAGAGAAGGAATCCATTGTTTCCTGAAATGGGATGCTCTGAAAGCCAAACTCCCTTCCCTGTCTATAAACAAACCTTTCAAACAAAATGATTAAAATAAATAGTCTGAATTCCAAATAACTTCATAACTTAAAATATTCTTCCTCTCTTTTCTTTATCATCTGCAGAGATATCTTTATAGATGGAATAGTAATAGCTGCAGACACAAACTCAAGTCATCCCCAGGAAGCGGCTGTTGAGGCAGAATTCTCCAGAGCTGGGCTCTCTTCATTCTTCCAGTGGACAGACAGGAAGAGCTCATTTGTTTCCTTTATTGGCTTACCTAGGTGATTTTCCCACAATTGCAAAGGGAGTTGGAATGATGCCCAATCTAGGCTGGTGTGGAAAAGGAGTTGATAATCTATTTTTATCCAATATGCAGAATGTAGGATGACTCTCAATGTTGAGATATCCCTAGCCCTCATCCTCCATCCAGCATAGGGATGAAGAGCTAGAGGACACCAACTCCACCCACATCTCAAAAAGAAAGGCGTCCTGAACATAACACCCCCATTTTGGAGAAGAAATCCTAAGTAGCATGACAAGGACAGAGCATTCTGCAGAAAGCTGGTGTCTGACACCCCTAGAGGATGCAATGTCTAAAGAAAGCAAGCTGAAGAGGGTTGAAGAAGCCCACACCCCCAGGGGCTGCTGAGATCAGCAAGGTGCAGGTTCACAGTCACTCTGGCCTCTGCTCCCTCGATCTCTCTCATCTGCGTTGCCCACAGCTATGCTCCTGTTCTCGTCTTCCTGTTACAGGCAGGTGGTCCACAAAGAACAGTGAGATCATTTGGCAAAATGAGGACAAGCAGGAAAGGGACGGCACTGCCCTCCTGCTGCTGCTGCCCCTCCCTTCTGGGCTGCTCCCTGTCCCCCAGGAGGGCCCCGCACGCCCTGAGCTCCCTGTTCCCTTGGTAATTGCGTGGAGGCCACTGCTGCCAGGCTGTTCTGAGAAGTGATTAGGAAAGAGGACGATTTGCTAGCTCTGAGTTCAGATGTTTTATCTCAATTACATGACATTCAGAAGAAAGAAAAGGTAGTTTCACTTCAGTTCTCTGGTCTCCCTGTGCTTTGGAGAGTTCCAGAAATAACAGGGTCAGAGTCATAGTCAGCAGAGGACATTCAGAGGCTCCACATCCTGTCTTAGCTGCCACCCGTGTCCACAGAGAGCTGCAGCTCTGAGCCTGGGGATGCAGAATTAACTCCCAGGTAGGAAGTTCGCTTCCTACCACCCAGGCCTACAAAATACTCCATTACTCAGCCATTTCTCACTATCACAAAATACCCAAGACAATCACCTTTTGAAGAGAAAGATTTGGCTATTTTGGTTCACAGACTTGGAGCTGCAGTCCATGCGTTGCTCTGAGCCCATGCTGGACCACCAGGGTGGCAGTGGGGGTTCATCTCAGAGCAGAAGGCTGAACTCATGGCCAGGAGGGAAAACAGAAAGAGGAAGAAGCCAGAGTGTCACAGTCCCCGTCAAAGGCCACACCAGCAGTGACCCCACCTTGGGGACCAAGCCTTTAACATAGGGGTCTTGGGGGAAGATTCACCATCCAAATGTTAGTAAATACATTAAATAACTTAGATACACATTTGATTATTTTCTTTCTCCAAACAGAACAAAGCAAGCAAAACAACTTTAAAGCATCTTGTAAGGCTAACCTCACGCATTACGTAGTTATACACACATTCATACACACACACACACACATCTTCTTCTTCATTTCCCCCCACTATAAACTTTGGCCCTTTCTTCCCCCCATAAATTTTGGCTCCTTCTTTCTCTTCTCATCTTAAATTTGACATAATGTTTTTATTTTTAATAATTTCTAAAGCCTCACTGAGGTATAATGGACGCACAAAAATATGATTAAGGTGTACAGTGTGGTATTTTGATATACACATGCATTATGACATAATCGCCACAGTCGATCTAATGAATGTACCTCACTTGCACTGTGACCGCTTTTGTGCACGCATAGTACAGACACGCAAGACCTGGTCTCTCGGAACCCTTCAAGGAAACAGGACACTATTGCTAATTACACTCACCTGGATTTACACTAGGTGTCCAGAACTTATTCATACTATGTAACTAGAGCTCTGTGACTTTTGCCTCACATCTCCCCATTTTTTGTTCCCAGCAGCCCCTCTAAACCATCGTCCTACCCTCTACCTGCTGTGGACCCAGCAATCCCTCTCCTAGGAGTTTATACAGACCAGATGCGACCAGGATCATGAAGAGACACTGCACTGTGGCGTTCATACAGCATAATTCACAGTGACCGGGATGTGAAAGCAGCCAGTTTGCACGTCCACAGATGAATGCTTACAAAATTGCATAGCTGTTCACCCGTCCAGCAGAAGAAATTCAGCCAGGACCCCTACGAGATTTACAGTCACCCACCCTTTGCTCCCGTTGCTTAGCTGTCTCCCTCTTTATGTCTTTATTTTTCTGCTCTTTCCAGTTCTAAATCTTTACTACCTCTCTACGCAAAGCAATTTCACCTGCTCTGTTTTCTTCTCTCTTTTTACTGCATGTCTTTGAGATTTTTTTCTTTTGCTTTCTCTTTCTAAAATCATAAATCAAAGAGCTGTTTGCCTGCTAGCTGTTAAAATAGGAAAATATATTTCACTGGCCTAGACGATGCAAAATAGAATCTTGGGCCACAAGAATGGAGCAAAGTAGAGAGGGAGAATCCATCACAGGTGTGAGAGTCAGAGGGAAACTGAGGCACTGGAAATTGTTGGGTGAGGATCACAGAGGAGACTGAGGAGAAAGTGAAGGTTAGATTGAAGCACAGCACGGGAAGCTCACTGCACGCAGTTTACATGCAAAGGGCCTTCAGGGGTAGGTTTAGTGGCTTGAATAAGATAAAACTATCTCCCTCTGTCCTGAACATAGCAGCTTGAAGTCAGGCAGTCCAAAGCGGGTGAAGAGCCTCGAATAACTCCAAGAATGCAAACTTCTTCTGTATTTCTGCTTCACTGACATACCCCAAAGACAATGTTGTCTCATGACACAAGATAGCTGCTCATGATCCAGGCATTGCAACCATGTTCTGACTGCAAGAAAGAGTGGGAATCAGGAGAATCAAACAAGTTACCCCTTCTCACCTGCACCTGCTCCCCTTAGGGAGCCTATTGAGAACTCCTGCAGAACCGAAACCCCATTATTCAGGACTTCACCACAGGTTACACAACGTTGGAGATAGTGTAACCAGGGCTCAGCCCTAGTTCTTGATTCTAAGGAGGGAAGTGAGTGATAGGTGGCCAGTGTCCCCTGCCTTTTCCTCTGGCTCCGCCTCCTGCAGTTCAAAGGGCTTCTTTCCTGGGGTTCACACCTGTCCGATGATGGTGTGCAGCAGCTGGAGCTGGGGGGGGGAGAACAGCTGCTGGGTGTATTACTGTCCCTGGTGTGGGCCTTGCTGGGCGAGTGCCTACCTGGCAGTCATAGCTGTCTGGTGACCCCAAGGTGCAGCCCTCTCTGTCCATGTACCCCGTGAGCTCTGCGACCCTCCCTCAGTCAGCGCAGGAGGAGGTGGCCCTGTGCTTCTGTCGCATGCTGGCCTTCCCTGTATGCTGCTCTGCGCACGGTCTGCCTGTCACCTCCCCCAGGCTATCCCTGCTTGTCTGTTCATTGCAGAGTCCTGAACTGTGCAGGGACTGCTCTAAACCCAATGGGCCCTGCTCTGCGGACAGTGCAGGGTGAGAGTGGCTCCGACTCCGTGCTGAGGTGGACACTGCAAAATTGCTAGTGACTGGGAAGTCTTAGATCACCTCAGTGGTGCTGACAACCGGAGGTGCTAATTCTGTCACCAGCAATGTCACTGTAGCAGTGGGACTCTCAGAATACACACTTGGGAGCCAGAAGTACACATGGGTATTTTTACAAGTAAGTGCATTTCTATTTCAAATCTCCATTGTGCTGAGTGGTGTAAAATTATCTCACTTGACTCTGGGTCACCTCAGTCAGTGCAGCTCTGCTCGGTCCCATTTGTCAAAGTTTCATCAGTGCTCAGGCCAGGGAAGGGGCATCTGGTCCTCTGGTCACGCATGTCCGTGCTGCGCTTTTTTTTTTTTTTTTTTTTTTTTTATGGGTACCGGGGGGTCGACCTCAGGACCTCGCGCGCCAACAGGCACCCATGCCGCTGAGCGATATCACCGGCCCCTTTTTCGTATGTGGGATCCGGGAGTCGAACTCGGGCCCTCGCGCTTGCAAGGCAGGCGCTTACGCCGCTGAGCCATCTCACCGGCCCCCCGTGCTGCGCTTTGAGGTGAGTGGCATCTCCTGACGCTTAGTGATCCCTTCTGGTGATTAATGCTGCATCCATTCATCCTCCTTGGCTCCAGGCCACTCTGGAGCTCCAGGAAAGCCCTGCAGTGTGAAACTCTAAGATGCTTGGCTCTGGAATTGTCGATAACCACAAAGGGTCTGTAAGGTAACTTACATAATTTCTGATTTGTTGTACTGGGGAATCAACCCAGGGCCTTCGGACTGAATTATATCCCCAGCCCTTTTTCATTTTTGTATTGAGACAGGATCTCGATAAGTCATTAAGTTGCTCAGGCTGGGCGGGAACTTGCAATCCTCCTGCTCCAACTCTGCAGAGTACGGGAAGTACAGGCACGCACCCCAGGGTGCATTAGTTAGACATAACAGAAGTCCATGCACTCATTGCTCAATTTTCTCCAATGGTAGCACCGTGTGAAACTACACTATGATAGCATGACTGTGATCTCCACAGTGACACAGCCAAGACACATGGTCCCCCCACCCCACAAAGACCCCTGCCGCGCCACCTCCTGCTCGGCCTTCATTCCCGCCTTACCCCTGGCAACTGCTGATGCGCACTCCCTTTCTGTCACTTGTGCAGACCTCAGAGGACTCTGCCACAGCCCCAGGTGGCTCAGGGTGGGAAGGCTCCTTCCAGCCCAGGAGGAGCAGCTCCAGGCCCCAGGTGGCTCTTTCCAGGCAGGCACGCATGGGCTGCAGTGTTTTTCCTCCTGCTTGGCTGGAGCAAATCATCATCACCTAAACTTTCTCCTACTTGCTTGCTTCCCCTTCCTGGGTCTGTGGCCTCACGGAGCAGCCGTAACTGGGGCTCGGCTTGTAAGTGCATTTCCGGTCAGCAGCTTCTTCAGTCTTCGTGTGGGAGCCGCGGGGGCTGAGATCAAACCTGAGAACTTCCTGCCACAGCATTCGGTGGGCTCCAAGGTTCTCAGCCCATTCTACTCCTTTCTCTGAGTCGGTTTATAATCCTGAGGTTCTCATTTGCTCTCAGCAGAAGGAATAATGAATAGTTTCTGAAAATAAAATCCTCTCTATATTTAATGTACAAATATAAGTGATAAACGTGGGTAAATATTTCTGAAGTACTCAGGACTAACGAATCTTTCAGCGTCTGGGTGGGAGAGGAAAAGGTGGCATCTCTAACACCTGTGTCTCTTTTGGTGGACTTGAATAACCTCAGAGGAGAGGACAGTGCCTACGACATGGTGAGTACTGTGACCACTTCCTCGAAGGATGCACAAAACCTACAAAGCCACTGGGACACCCCACAGCCACCGGGATACCCCACATCCACTGGAACACCCAATTAGGTGAATTTTATGAGGTAAAGTGGAAGAAGAGCATTAAAAATAGCACATGGGAATGATTATGTTATTTTAGAAAACAGTTAATTTTATAATAGTTTTAGATCTGTGGACAAATGGAGAAGGTAGCACAGTCCCAACAGCTCCACACATAATTTCCCCTTTAGTAACATCTTATATTTACAAAGTACACTTTCTAAATAATTAACTAATGTTGATGCACCACTTTATATATATCATTTTTTAACCCCATGTCCTTTTTCTGTCCCAGAGTCCCACCCAGAGAGCCGTGTCACATTGAATGCTCTGTGTCTTTTGTCCCTCAAGGGTGACAGTGCCTCAGACTTGTTCCTGGAAGCTCTGAGAAGCCTTGGTCAGGTGTGGCTGGAGATCCCGACGGAATGCTCACAGCTCCTCTTTGTCCTTGCATTATCCCCAAATACCCAAACTGGGGGGCTCCCAAAGAGCAGAAATGTAGCTGGCAGGGGTGGCACACACCTGTAATCCTAGCACTCTGTGAGGCTGATGCCGGAGGCCACAAGTTGAAGCTCAGGTTGAAGCTCAATTTATTTATTTTATTTTCAATTTTTACTTTTTAATTAGTACATGTTTATGGTGCATAATGATGGCCAATTTAGCATGACCTTACCTCAAAATTAAAAAGGGCTGGGGATGTAGCTCAGTCTGGAGGCCTAGGTTCAATCCCCAGTACCTCATAAGAGAAAAAATAAAAAGAGCAGGAGTTTGTTTCTCACAATTTGGAAGGCTGGAATTCCAAGATCCATGTTCTGGCAGATTCGGTGACCAGTGAGGAATCCCTCCTCATTCACGGACAGTGTCTCTGGCTGGGTCCTCACGGGGTGGAGTGGTAGCCAGCTCTTGGGGGTCTCTGCTATCGGGGTCCCATTTGTGAAGATCCACCCCATGACCTAATCATCTCCCAAAGACCCCGCCTCCTAGTTACATCACCTTGGGGGTTAGAGTCTTAACGCATGAAATTCAAGAAGAAAGACACATTCAGACCATGGTGAGATTCATCCCTGGGTGTCCTGCCCCTGTCAACATCACTCCCTTCTCTGGGAGAATGATATAGGGGCCAAGACCTCAGTGCTCCGTGAGTTTATTGCTGTTAAAGGCAACTGTGTCTATGGTCTGAGTGATGAGGCCAGGAGCGGTGGTAGGAAACTGGCATCGAGTGTAGCCATCTCCTGTTTGGTACGTGTGTGTTTAGTATCATTATATCTTCTTTTTTTTTTTTTTTTTTTTTTTATTTATTTATTTTTTTTTTTTTGTGGGTACCGGGGGGACGACCTCAGGACCTCACGCGCCAACAGGCACCTGTGCCGCTGAGCGATATCACCGGCCCCTTTTTCGTATGTGGGTTCCAGGAGTCGAACTCGGGCCTTCGCGCTTGCAAGGCAGGCGCTTAAGCCACTGAGCCGTTTCACCGGCCCTCATTATATCTTCTTGATGTTCTTGGAGAATGGCTACTGATCACCATGGAATGCCCTTATCCCCGATGACTTTCCTTGTGATGAATTCACTTTTGCCTGAAAATAATATAGCGAGATCAGGTCTTTTGTTTGTTTGTTTGTTTGTTTGTTTTCTTAACGTTCTGATGGTAAATCTTTCTTTCTTTACTCTTAATGTAAGTTTTCATACTTATCATGGGTTACTTGTAGATAATTTCTACTTGGGAGTTGTTTTCACCTTATCTACTCTGATGATTTCTGCCATTTAATTAGTGCATGCAGATCATTTACACTTAGAGTGATTTTTTAAATATATTTGGATAAAAGTACCTGTCTTGTAATCTTTTCTGTGCATGGTAATTGTGGTTTGTTTCCTCTTCTCTACTTTGGTTTTAACTGAGTATTTTAAAATTCCATTTTGTCTCCTCTTAATTATACTCCTTTGTGAAAACATTGAGTGGTTTTCACATTGATTTGGGAGTTTACAATATACACTTTAAATGATTTAAACCTACTTTCAAATTGCACTATAATTACACTCTAGCACTTTCACATATTTTGCATGTACCTCATGACACAGCATTTCCAATTTTCCCTCCTATCCTTCATGAAGCTGATGTGATTCATGTTACTTACCTATATGCCACCACCAAGCATTCCATTGTTACTACTGCTGTCTTAGAGAAAATTATACTAAGCCAGTTGTTAAGAAAATTAAAGGATTTTTATGTCACCTTCTGATGTTCTTTCCCTCTGTATGTAGTTGGCAGTTTCTACCTGTAACACTGTCCTTCAGCCCGAGTAAAATATGCTAACATTTCTTCCATGGAAGACATGTTGCTGATGAATCCCCGCAGGTTTCTCTTTGCCTGGAAACATCTCTGTTTGTCCTTCACTTTTGAGGGACTCTTTCACTGGATAGAATTCCACATTGATGATTTTTCCTTCAGTCCTTTAAATGCTGCACACTTGTGTTTGTTTTTATTGCACGGTTTCTGATGAGAAGCCTACTGTAATTACTTTTACTTCCATAAGTAGCATAAGGTGCCTTAATAGTCTCCAAGTCTCTCTCAAGATTTGATGTTTATTTTTGGTTTTCTGCCATTAGAATATTGTCTAATTCTTCTTTCCTTTTTTTCTTCCTTCTTCCCTTCCTCCCTTCTTTCTTTTCTTACACAGTGTTCTCCAAATTTCATGGATGTTGATGTGGTACCTCTTCTTAATTTTGGAAAGTTTTAGTCCACCGTTATTTCAAATATTCTTTTTGTTCCATTTTCTCTTTATTCCCCTTCTAGTATTCCAATTATGCCTATATTATATTGTGCCTTTTTTTAATAGTTGCATAATTCTCAAGAGTTCTGTGTAATGTCTTTCAATTTTTTCCTTTGCACATCATTTGGGAGATTGCTCTTGACCTATCTTTATTTATTTATTTATTTATTTATTTGTGGGTACTGGGGGTCGAACTCAGGACCTCGCGCTTGCCAGGCAGGTGCTTATGCCACTGAGCCACCTCACTGGCCCTTGACCTATCTTTAAAATCTATTCTTCTTTCCTTGGCCACAGAACTCTACTGATGGGTCTATCTCAGACACTCTCCATTGCTGTTGTAGTGTTTCTGCTTTATTTCTAGAATTTCCTTTTGATTTTTCTTTTCATTCTTTTAGCTTCTTATTTCTGCTTCCATTACTGCTCTGTGTCTGCATGTTGCCTGCATTTTATGTTAGAATCCTTAACATATTAATCATAGTTATTTTATAAGTTCTGCCTAATTAATATAATATCTCTTTCATATCAGAGTCTTGTTCTGATCTTTTTTTTTTTTTTTTTTTTTTTGACCATTCTGGGGATGGAACCCAGGGCCTCACAAATGCCAGGCAAGCCCAAATCTTGTTCTGATGAGTGTTCTGTCTCTTTAAACTGAGTTTTTCTTGCATTTTGGCACAGCTTATAAGTTTTTGGTTGCACTGGGTTATGCAAACTGAGGCAAACAGGCCTTTAGTATGATGACAATCTGTGTCCAGCTGCCGGCTGTCGGCCTGTGTATCGTGTTAAGTATTTGTGGTAGCTCTGTGTTTCAAATTCCTTTTACTTTTTTTGGTTTTGTCTGCTGCTGACTTCATGCTTTTCTAAATATGGTGTCTCATAAAAAGCCCGTGTCTCGTGCCTCTGTGGGCGGCACTGCGCTGCAATTGTGTTGGATCCTTGTTGGTGTGCTGACAGGGTGTACACAGGAGGCCATGCCACCGAAGCTCCAATCAAATCTCCATCCCCCAGTGGGCCTCTGTTCGGGCTGTAACACTCGTGTTTGTCCTATGATATAACTGTTTGTTTTGCTCTGTTTTCTATTCCTTTCCATGACAGTGGGCTTCCTAGTTTATTTCTGTGACTCCCCCCACCCCAGTAGGTGACGGAGACTAGAGGCGCTGGACAGGGAGATGTGCCTGCCCTGCCATGACTAGCCCCTTGGCACCTTTTTCTTAGGACAGTTTGTTGTGGAGGAGGCTCTGGGGTTATTTCACTGTCATTCCTCATCTCTTGGTGGATCTACCAGAGTCTTTCTTGAGTCTTTGCAGTGGAAATGTGGTGTAGTTCTTTGATGATAAAGCACCCAAACCATGTCTTCCTGGACTGTGGCCCTGTGTGTCCCACTCCCATGTCCCCGCACCCTCACCTGAGCCACGCTGCCTCTACGCTCACTTTGCAGGCTCAGGGCTCCTGAGTCTTCTGCTCCAGGGAAGGGGACCTTGGTTGTGGCTGTCTGTGTCACCTGTCCCTCCAGGTTTTCAGCCAGTGCTTCTCCAGTAGTGCAGCCATTTATTGTCTCCTTGTTGTGCATCAGAGTGAATCCCCTGGTTATTGACTGCACCTGAGTCAGGGTTTCCAGATGCCTGCAGCAGAAAGCATGGTAGTTGCTCTAGCTTAAATCTTTCAGTAGGGCAGAACAGATCTGCCCGGCTCTGCCACCCTGACCTTAAGCACTGGGAAGGACTTCCAGGAAGAAAGCAGAAGGCCTCTGTTCTGTGAAGGATCTAAGAAAAGAAATTGACTTTCAGGCACCCAGCTTTGCTTGGTTGTAAGTATACAGGGGACAACTTCCAAGTTGTTTTCAAGTTGGAGCAGAAATTGAAGCCCCTTTCTATGATTTTTTGAACAAAGCCCTTAAAATCTAAATGTAAGCTGAGAGTGATCTGAGGAGCAGCTGCTGTCTAATGTGACCCCAGATCGCTGACCCACACAGCACTCGGGGAAACCTAAAGAACCATGGAGGCGGAAGCAGCCCTGCAGCCCCTTACGGACTCTGCTTCTGCCTCTTGCAGGGCAGGATGAAGCCTTCAGAACCGTAATGTCCCCACAGTGGTCACCCTGTCACTAAAGATCAGGAGAGTGAAGAAGCCCGGATCGGTTCTCTCTGATGAGAAGATCCGGGCTAGAGCAGCTACCGTGCTTTCAGCTGAAACTCCAAGCCAGATGCGTTCACATCAGAAGGCGTTCTTTTTCTCACCTACTGAGAAATGGACATCTGGGTGGTGGAGTTGGCAGTGAAGCCAGCTCATCACTGATTGAGGTTTTTGTGTCTCTCAGCTCCTCTGCCTACAGCAAAGTGTCTCCAATCACGGAAGGAAAAGACTGGCTCTGCGACAGCTCTGTTCCTTGATCTAGGTGTGGAGTCCGAACCCTGAAACCTGTGAGTGCGTGGACAGAGGCGGGCCCTGGGATACAGTCAGAGCTACACCGAGAAGAAAAGTGCTCATCCACAGAGAGCTGTATCTTTTGGTTTCCAGTGCCGCCCTGAGGCCCAGCCAGGCCTGCTTCTCAGGGGGCTCGGGGCTGGGATGGAGTCAGTTCAGCAGCATCTACTCCTCACCACCCCTGGCCTCCCTCTGTTCTCTTCTGCCCGCTGTCATCCATCTGGCTGTCGGCTCACTCTCCACTGAGGGCTGACTGGCAGGGGACCGCCCAGGCCTCGGGCTGCTGGCAGGAAGCAGGTTTCTGCTGTGGAAGAGGAGCGCCTCTTTCTCTACTCTTCAGGCTGATGAGAGGGCGTGTTTGTGGGGTGGGGTCTCTATTAACTCTGAAATCCACTGCAGTCCCACAAAGCCACCCCCTTGCCTTCCAAGAGGAGCAGCACTTTCTATAACCTCAGCCCAGCTCCTCCCACCTGGCAGGCAATTCCCTGACTGCCGGGGGATTTGCTGTTGAGTAAAGATAAGCTCAGCCTGGTCACCACAGAGTGGCAAACCAGGACAAAGTGGACAAAGACTGTTGCCATTTCTTACCGGTCTGCATTAGAACTGAGTTTGTGTATGACTGTGTATGTGTATGGCCACTGTCACTTTTCCGTCTAACCCACGAACGATATCTCAGACCCACATTCCCTGTAGTCACCATACTTTTAATACCAGCGCAGCGCTAATGACCACGACCTCGTGATCTAGGATTATAGACACATGCCTGGATCCTGTAGAAAATCACTTTATTTTTCAGGTCTTAGCAACTAAAAGGCAGTCATCTCTTGTTCTTTAGAAGAAGGGAAAATATGTTGAAGTTATTCTTTTACGATATGTCATTATTCTGCGCCATTTATTAGAAATATCTGGTGCCATCACAGAGGATCTTTCATGAAGTGTTTATGCTCCTAGCCCAAATATTTATAGGACACCAGCTTGAGACAGCTTATTTCTATTTGCTTTTAATTTCCTCATGCAGTGTTTCAGGTGGCACTGCGAGTTGTTATGAGCGGCTGGGAGGTGAATTATGTAGAAGTTTCAGGTAATTTCTGATTGCCTGCACGTGACCAGGGTACGAAAACAGCAGAAAGGGAAATTGCTATAGCAATGAAACCACAGATTTAAAGCCTATTTCATAACGTTGGGCCTGGAAAAAAAATTGTCCTCTCTTCGCAGCCTAGGCATGACGCTGCACGCACACTTAGCTGAGTGTTGAGCACCCTTTACCTTCCCACTCATCAGGAGCCTGCAGTGAAGACAGTAAACTCACTGCCATGTAGTGTCCACATGCCTGTGTTCACAGGTGCTTCCCGAGAGCATCCACTGTGGCCAGGAGATGCCCATGCCCTAGGAAAGCAGGATGTCCTCCTTCGTACACGGCTCCGCTTCTCTCCGGGATCTATGGCGTGTGCGTCTCTAAAGCGACCCATGCCTATCCAGAAACCAAGAGGGCAGACAGAAACCAAGAGAAGGAAAAAAGGGGCGATAGAAATACCACAAGTTCTGTAAGTAAAATAAATGCCTACATTATGTGAGAAATCAGTACATCTGGGTTACCTCATATTTAACTGACAGGGCATATTATTTCCTTATTGCTTTCCTTGATAATAGCACCGGGAAAAACGTAAAAGCTGGTCCCTGTGTCCTTACACGGTGTTTTATGGACTGAAGTTTCTTTTTTTCTCATGTTTTATTTTTTACACGTCCATGTTTGCGGTGCATAATGATCACATTAGTGGTGGAGAGTTGGTGCATGTGCATAATTCATCTTAATTCTCTTTTCATCCTCTTTCACTTGCCTCCCTCCCTATCTTTCCATTTCTTGGTCCCTTTTCCTTTGCCAAAGACCCATTTCCCTATTTTCTATTATATCTCTTTTATTTTGCTCTTTATTTATAATTTGAGTTTTTCATATAAGAGAAACCATGCAATGTTTAAACATGTATGTCTAGTTTATTTCACTTAACATTGTAGTCTCAAGAGGTATACGTTTTCCTACAAATGATTCAAGATTATCCTTGCACTCCATTGAGTGTAAATACCATGTTTTCTTTATCCATTCATCTGTGGATGGACTTCTAGGCCACTTCCAAGATTTAGATATTATGAATTGTGCTGCTGTAAACATGGCTGTGCATGGATCACTGTAATATGATGGTTTAACTCTTTGGGGAAGATATCTAGAGTTAATGGAATTTCCATTTTTACTTTTTGAGGAATCTCCATGCTGCTTTCTGTAATGGTTGTACTAGTTTGCATTTCCACCAAGGATGCAGAAGAATTCCTCCCCATCCCCACCCTGCCCTCTTGTTACTTGACCCCTTGATGATAGCCCTTTTTTTCAGGAGTAAGGTGGAATCTCAGAGTTGTTTTAATTTGCATTTCTCTAGTACCAGAGATACTGAACATCTTTTATGTATTTATTGGCCATTTGTACTTCTCACTACTTCTAAACTCAGTCAAAATGGATCAAACATCTAAATGTTAAAACAGAAACACTTAATCTGCTGGAAGATAAAGTAGATAAAACTCTTGAAGACACAGGTGTAGGCAAGGACTTTCTGAAGTTTCTTCCTGATAGAAAATATTGTGCTGTCCCATGATACTGCAGAAATGCTTAGGAGGAGATCTTTTAAATCTTGATTTCTTCTTTCTGACTCTGGAGTTGTCTCTGGATTCAGTCTCCCTTTAGTGGCTCAGGACAAGGTCAATGTTATATCGTGCAACTGGAGAGAATGCCCATAGCTGGATTTATGCTGCATCAGCATTTAAACTAATTGAACTCCATCTTCTGGTACCTGGGAGGCAGGCAGATTAACACAGTGTTAGAGACTCATGACTCTAAAATTCATCGACTGTTTGGATCTTAATGGCAGGACATAAAAATGTCAAAGAAAGATAGCAATATTCTGAATCATGTTTAGAAGAAAAATTCAATTATACACTGTAAAAAATTCATCCATTCAATATTGGATACATATGGGTTCATTAATTCAATACACAATATATTCACTAAGAACAGCTCGATGTCAACATACTTCTAGGCACCAGAACACAGCCGTGAATCAAAGGCACAAAGGCCCAGCCACATGGGGTTTCCATCCTGTAGGGGACCCTGGGTCAGGTGGGGGGGGAGTGATGGTACCACAGAGAGATGGTTCATGGGCATTGACGATAGTCCCAGCAAGAGCCAGGAAGGTGGCTTGCATAAAGACATTAGCTGAGGACACGCACAGTCCACTTCTGAATGCATTTGACAGCAAAGTGGTGGTGTAGACTGATGGACCAGACACGGGTTGTAGGATAAGGAGAGGAGTAAAGATGAACAAAAGGATTTCGCAGTGGCTCACCGGAATAGGATGAGAAAGTTTTTGTGAGGAGCGGATGGAAGGATGGGGACTGGTTGGTTTGTGACTGAGAAATGTGTTAGGTGAGCAGAGAGGTCCAGGAGGATTTGTCCTGTGGGGCTGGCCACTGTGGATCCCACTGCCTTTCCTGCAGGGAACTCCTAAAAGGCAGGTGACCCTCACTGACTAACAGTCACATCCCAGGTGACTGTCACTGGGATGCAGAAGGAACCGGAAGGCCGGTAAATATGTAGGCAGAAGAAATTGGGTTTCTGGCATAGAGTCACTCTTATTGTCACTTTGTGACACTACCAGGCCATTGCACATCCATTGGTGAACTGTAACAATTAATAATAAATCAAATGATAATAGTAATAACGACCCAGCTAGCACTTAACAGGTACCTAACATCACTCATTATTCCATAATTTTCCTCATTTTAGTTCATTTTCCTCATAAGATGTCTACAGTTCCATGATCTAATTTAACAGAAAAAAATAATAGTTTGCAGAGCTTCCGTGCATATTCTCGGTGATGGTTCACCTTGACCTCCAACTTGCTTGGTTTGAGAGGCACCTAGAGAATTACTAAAGTACACTTCTGGGTGTGTCTGAGTGGGTCCTGGGAATGTGTCTTTGGGGACTACTTCTGGTCCCTGGTTCTTCTCTCCTGGACCCTGCCTGCCCCATAAAGTGACCTGCTTTCCTCCGCCATGTCCTCCCACCATTATTTTTCTACCTTGGAGCCAGCCTAGAAACCCAAATGCTAGGCAAGCTCTCTACCACTGAGCTATACCCTCAGCTTTTTGATTTTAGTATTCGGGTTTGAACACAGGGCCTTCATATGGAGCTACATCCACAGCCCTTTTGTATTTTTCATTTTGACACAAGGTCTCACTAAGTCATCCAGGCTGGGCTCAAACTTGAGATCCTCCTGCCTCAGCCTTCCACTGTGGGCTCCCCTTCTTAACCCCAGACACTCCACTGCCCTCCTTCCCTTTTGGGTTATGGGCCCCCAGCTGGCTGGACAGGGCTTGGCACAAGCAGCAGGTAATGGGGTCTCTACCCCAGATAGATGGGGAAACGCAGAGAGGGGCAGCAGGGTCCCCGTCTTCGCTGGGCTTTGCTCCAGCTTTGGCTGCCACAGTCATCAGTGCGACCCCTGTGACCTCTCAGTCTCTCCATTGCTCATGCTTCATTTTCTGGTTAATGGCAGAAAATAAAGGGAAGGGGAAAGTGGTGCGCAAGAGGAGATGGAGCCCTCATCATTCTGTTGCTCCTTTTCCTCCTGCTGCTTCTCCTTCTTCACCCTTCTGCTCTGGTTGGTGTCATCTCCAGGGAGCTGGGGCTGTGTCTGAGGGTGATGAGAGGGGACAGAGGGGCTGCGGGGTGCCCTGGGGTGGGGGGTGTTAGTCCTGAGTCCAGGCCATCCTATTTCATTGCACACTTGTGACCCTGGGCAAGTTATTTCTCCCCTCTGAGGCTCAGTTTCCTCATTTGTAAAGTGGGGTTAATGGTGGGATTAAAGTCGCTAAGTGGTAGAATCGCCTGGCAAAGACATGGGTTTCAGTCCATGTCCTCATTTACAGACAAGCACCTGTGGATGCCAGGTAGATTTCTACAGATCGAGTGCCTGGGTCTGTAACCGGTGCATCTTTGGAACAGCAGCTCACACTCAGAGTCCCAGAGAGAATGTGACCCGGGTTTATGGGAGCTCTGAGCTAGGGACAGGGCCTGTGCTGACTTCCCCGGAGGAACAGAGTAATTGACCTGGAGCCTGCTTTATGAATGAACAAACTGAGCTGAGAATGAAAGGTCATGGTGTTGTGTTTGAAAGCTGAGGTTTAGGCTCAAATCCTGTGACCCCGTAGCCATGTGATCACTGCCAGGTTCTCGATCTCCCTGTGATTTCCCATTTGCAGCACCTTTGCTGTGAAGCCACAGTGAGGGTCACACGTGAACATGCATAGGAAAGCGTGATGCAGCTCTCAGAACACACCACGCACTTAGTTGCTCCCAGTGACCGTCACTGCTGATGGCCACACTGGGAGTTAGAGCCAGCCGGAGAGTCCAAGCCTTCCAGACTTCTGCTACGTAAAGCAGGCAATCCGTGAGGTCCAGGTTCAGGAAAGAGGGGTCCAGTGTAGCAAGGACATTTCCTACACACGCCAGGGGAACGAGAGAGGCAGAGACCTGCCCTCCAATGATACTGCATGGGACAGCTTATGTGCTCATGGGTAACCCCGCCCCCTAAGTGATAAAAGTCCATGACCTTCAAGGAGATCTAGAATACACACATTATTTAACTCATTCACGAGGGACTAAAGTGTTAAATGAGGAATCCATCAGCAGATCGAAGGAAAAGTCAAAAACCAACTTTGTATGAAGTTAAATTATAGTGAGTTGAATTTACAAATAGAGAGGAAATTGCTGGTGTCCATGGGGGACAGGAGTTTAATTGAATCTCCACTAGAAATAATTTATTTTCTTATCTAGAGAAAATTTAAAAGAAGGACTTTGCTTTTTTATCTGTCAGGCATAGTTTATTGGCTGTAAAGTAGCTCAAAGGCCATGGTGCACCAGCATCAATAACTGGGGTGGCACCAGTGTGCCTGGGTTAGCACCCCGAGGCCAGCAGCCCCTCCAGCTCCGAGGTTGCTAACTAAAGATTTACTGGCCTGCAGCTGTGATTGGTTTCTTCACTGTCCTGGGCCGCTGGGCAAGTGCACAGTTGTGCGGTTGTACAGAGCCCGTGTGGTCCCCAAAGCTGCCACACTTCCTCTCTGTAACCTTGAAAGGCCTGCTTGTGGCTGCTCTCAACCACACATAGGTTCCCATTTGTGCACATTTGTTTTTTCCACAAAGGAAAGAGGGACACATTAGAGGGAAGAGAGGAAGCCGGATGAGAGCCAATGGGGCCAAGGGCTACTTCCTTGGGGTGACAAAGTGACTTTCAAGGTCCCGGGTGGCGCTGCACCTCTACCAGAGCAGCCTGGGTTCCTGGGCAGAGTGGATGCGTGGGTGGGGACAGGATGAGGACTTGAGCTCCACAGGGAAACTGAGCCTGGCTGTGGACCTGGCGGGTGGACGGGAGCCTCAAGCTTTGACATCGCATAGCTGTCACTGCGTGAACCCAGGCACAGGAGTGGGTGGATGTCAGATGTCGGGGTCCAGCGGTCACCAAGGTCCACCTTTCATCAGGTGAGGAAGGGGCTCTGCTCTTCTGTCCCTTCCTCCCTGATTCCCAGCTGCCAATTCTTCTCCCCTGAGGTGTCCTCAGGGTCTGGTCGGACTCATGTTCTGGGTGTGAATGTGGGCTGTGACTCCTCTGGTGACCCTTTCCGGCAGGAAGATGAAATGGATCTGAACCTGAAGAACACATCAGGGTGGCCACCTCTCGAAAGTGGCCTCAAACAACAAAAGGGAACATACTTGTTCCTCCACTTAAATATGGAGAAAAAGGAACACTTTATATTATGTATGTTTTAATACAATAAAAATCTTTAGAAAGTAGCCAGACACTCTGGGAGGCTGAGGCAGGAGAAATAGAAGTTCAAGCTTCAGCTGGGTGACTTAGTGAGACCTTTCTCTAATAAAACAAACAAACAAATAAGTACATAAATGAATGAATGAATGGCTGGGGACATAGCTCAGTTCAAAGGCCTGAGGTTCAATCCTCGTACTGCAAAATAACGATAGCAATAATTAATAGAATATCCTTTAGTGATAATTGCTGACATAGTGTGACTATTTCAGTGTAAATATAATTTAGCTGAGATATAGATCCTACCTGAAGTCCTGTGGATAGCAGTGCTTTCCAAATACCCAAAATATCTTCCATGATTAGGAAATACTGTGAGAAAATGACAGTTTTGAGACACTGTGCTCGGAAGGTGTCTGCTTTAGCTGTGCGGGCCACCCTTTTTGCAAGGGGCAGAGGAGGTAATTAAATGGCACTGTACAACTTACCCATTGTAAAAGAGCTCAAAGGTGCCAGCCAGACATTTTCCAGGAAGATCCAGACCTCTTAAATCAAGAAAAACCAAGGAAGATGTGAGAACATAATGCAGCAGTGGTTTCACTAGCTTTCTTGGATATTCCTTTTTTTTTAAATGTCAGATGGGTAATATACAGATGTGGTAACAAGTTTTGAGGGAGGCACATCTCAGGCACGTGGCATGAACACCCAGTCTTCACGCTTATGAACCAAAGGATCTCCTGGATATTCTTACAGAACATGAAAAACAAAACCTGAGCTACACTTTCAAACCTTTTTCTTTGTCACCATTAGGTGAATTTATTATCCCCTAATGGCCAGATCACAAGCATGCTGGTTTCAAACCACGAAATCCCCCCATTCTGTCTGGATGCCTGACTTAGGAATGAAAAGACAAATCCTTTATATCTTAACTAAAAGTCAAATTTTAAGTAAACCGATGTCTGTGTGCAGGAAAGAAAAATGAGTCTAACAGAACAAGAGGAAAGGTGGAGAGTCCATGCAGAAATGGTCGGCAGGAGGACTCTGACTCTAGAGCGTATCTCTCATAGGTCCCGGACATTAGCGCAGAAAAAAAATGCATACGAGAGGAGTTTGGAAACCTGTTTTTCTCACCTAATCTGTCTACTGCTGTTTATTGAAGGAAAATCCTAAAGTGGCATTTCTTAACCTCAGTGGTATATGAGAACATCTAGAAAGTGTTTCTTAAAAACCACTGCTACCAGAGACTCTTAGATGAACGGGCTGAGAGAGCAGAGGTAACGGGCTGAGTGTCTATTCCCCCACCCTGTCTGTATGTCGAACCCCTCACCCCACTGGAAAGTATGAGAAGGTGGAGCCCTGCGAGGTGATGAGGGTGAGTGAGGTCATCAGTGTCTGTCTCCAGGATTGAATGAATGTCCTCGTAAGAGGAAAAAGACACCAGAGCCCTCTCTGTCCACTTCAGAGTGCACGATGTGAAGACAGCCGTCTACAAAATGAGCCTGTCCTCACCAGACCACAGATCTGCTGGCACCGTGGTCCTGGACTCCCCTCCTGCAGAACTGTGAGAAATAAGTGCTCATGGTTCCAGCCACCAGGCTGTGGTGAGTTTGTCACAGCAGCCAGGACTATGATAGTTGGGGTGGACTTACTCCTTCAAACTGCACTTCTGGCTCTTCTGTGTACTGGGATCGGAAGTCACCTGTTTAAACAGGAAGTAAGGTGAGCCATGTGAGACAGGCCACCTTTCTGCAGGAAACTGCTGGCACTGTGCAGAGCATCTGAAACCATGGCGATGAAGGACATGGCGTACCGTGTTTGAAGGAGCATCTTCTGATGTGTCCTTGTCTTTAGTGCAAATTAAGTCATACGAGGTCACCAAGAATCCTGGCTGGCCTGGGTCTGTGGGCTTTCTGGGAATGAAGGACTTTCAGCCACAAAAACCAGCCCCAGTTGGGCAAACTGGGAGAGTTGTTCACCCTAAGGCAAGATGAAGCTTGGTTGTCCTGTCCTCAGTTGACTTTGTCATGGCTGCTGGTCCCAGAGGCCCAGATGTGGATCAACTTTACTGATAAAACAGAACATCTGCAGTTGGTTGTGGTTGTCATCCAAAGAGCCAGATCTCATTTGGGACATGCAGACACGTGTGGGCTTCCCATTTCCCTTTTTACAGTTTACAATATGTTAATAAGTAAATACTACATAAACATTAACAATTTATTAATATGTAAACATGAGTTATTACACATATTCCCTGGGATAGAAATAAAGCAATGTTCTGTATCAACTCCTCCAGTCTACCCCTCCATAGAAAATAAGCATGTGGTTTTCTATGACTATGTGAGTAGAGATTTTCTCAGAATTCTGAGTAAACCCAAGACCTCTAATAGAAGCAACTAAATCTGTCTGCACTGCACAATGAGCGGTTTGCAGAGGAACCCACAGCACACGCAGGACTGATACTCCCAGAGGAAACTGTGATGCTTCTGGCAAAAGAGGAGGGGGGTTAGACAGCTGGCTGATAGTTTAAGAACAAGGAAATGCTAATCAGACATACTATAGCGTTGGTCACTGAGGGTGATTTTCATGAAAATCAAGGAAATAGCTAAAAGAAAATTAATAGTGCTCCATGAATATTATAAAGTCACATGGGCAAAATCAAACATGAATTATCAGGAAGCTGAGTAATGTGTAAGGCAGTTTTTCTCTTTGCCCCTTAAATGCCGGAGCCTCATGGAGAGTCTGTGGGGACCGGCCCTTTCACAGCACTTTGTGAAGCTGTCTGGCTGTGTCTTAAGAAGCTAAACAGATGCCCACCAGGCGATGGGGACATAACATTCCTAGGTTCCTGCCCAAGAGGAGTAAGCCTGGTCCTTACACAGCCATGTCCACAGATGTTCTAGCACCCGTGCATGCAGTAATTAAACCTAAACACCCACAGTGTGTTGATAAGTACATCAGGGGTTTTCAAGTAAACAGAATCAATAGGAACTACGTATATATCAGTGCGTGCGTGCGCACACACACACACACACACACAGGGAAGGGGAAATGGAGAGGCAGACAGATGATAAGAAATTGGGCCACGTGATTTTAGAGAAGGGCAAGTACAGTATCCTCAGGGCCGATGCTCCAGTTTGAAGGACATCAGGTGGGAGGAGTCTCCTACTAGGGTAAAATTGGCCTTTTGCTCCACTCAGGCAATCAAAATATAGGGCCACCCTGCTTTGCTCATTCTTCCATTTAAAATATAAATCCCAGCTGAGCATGGTGGCACACGCCTGTAACCCCAGCACTCTGGGAGGCTGAGGCAGAAGGACCACAAATTCAAGCCCAGCTCAGGCAACTTAGCAATTCAGCAAGACCCTGTTTCAAAGTATAAAGTTTAAAAAGTAAAAAGGCTGGGGTGTTAGCTCAGTGCAAAAGCTCTGGGTTCAAGCCCAGCCAAACAAATGAACATATTGGTGAACAAACAAACAAAAAATAAATAAGAATCTCATTTGAATATACCCTTACAAACATACCCAGAGTTATTACCCAACTATCTGATACTCCCTGGTGCAGTCAGGCTGACACATAAAACTTCATTACCCCCAGTGATTCTGTTTTCATAATATTCTTGGAAATGTACAATAATCTATAGTGACAGAGAAACGTGTCAGTGTTGGCCATCCCCGGTGGAAGAAATCTGAGGGACTCCAGGGAGGAATTACCAAGGGGTGGAGGGATCTTCCAGGGATGAGGTATGTGTTAACAATCTTGACCATGTGAGTTTTTAGTGAGTACGTGATTTTGTCACAGTTTATCAAATTACAGTTTTGCCAAAAAATGTATATACACTTCAGGAAAAGAAAAATGTATAATGTTTTGCAATCGATGGTGTTACCCTCATATGGGGGACCCTAAGGGATGTCGTATATCACGGAAAACACACTACAATTCCGGCTCTTAGAGAAGAAATTGAAAATGCATGTGCACCAATCTCAATGACCAAAGTTACCCAAACAGCAGTTCGCCGTACTGATAAATGTCTGGAAGCTCATGGCCAACACTCTGAGCACCTCTTGTAATTGTAGAGGCCAAAGGTAACTTGTATTAATTTCATGATGTCTCAGTAAATTTAGTATTAAAATATTTATATAAGTTTTTCTTTTCCTAAAGTGTGTATACATTTTTTGGTGCACTCTGTATATGCCACGCATTTTATGCCAGTAACTTTTCAGTAAAGCAGTTAGACTGTATCAGGACTACAAGTATTTTGTAAGGTATCCACACAGGTGTGGAAAAAGTGTTTTTGATTGATTGGCTAGGAATGAGTTCCATCCAACAATCACAGGAAAAATTAATCCACTGACTTAAGCTTTTTCTTCATTTCTCTTTCTTTTCAATTTTGTTGGACTACACTTGGGAAAGTTAAACTAACAAAACAATAGAATGTTGCAAACAAACTTACTACTGAATTATAATAGACCAAGCCTCTGAAAGACTCTACAAAAGCTCATCAAGCAGAAATAGTAAACTTGAATAATACTATATAAATTAAAATATTTTAATTCAAGGGGAGAAGGACAAAAACTTCTCAGAAAGGGAAGACCCAGGCTGAATGGCATGCTGAGATATTTACTACACATTTATCTAAAAATAATATGGAATTGTATACAATATCCTCGAGAAAGTAGAATAGGAAAGAACACTTATGAATCCATTTTAATTGAACCACATTACCCTAAAACAACACTGGACAGATATCCCAATAAAAGCAAACTGCAAACCCATGCCCCTCGTAAGTAGAGATGACAAATTATCCACACATTATTCTGTAGTGAAAGTTAAAACCTATGTTACTGCATCATAATCACTTATGTTTATCTGAGCAGTGTGAGACTATTCCAGTGTCCAGAATCCATCAGTGTAAATAACCACATAAATCAGTCTAAAGAAAAGTAGATCTCCTCACAACAGATCTAGAGAAAATAACATCTGAGTCCATCATGCGTTAATGACAGCATTTATAAATTAATTAAGAGTAGAAAGGAAATTTATTCACATCTAAAAATTGTCCATTTAGCATCACATTTAGAAATAAAAGATGAAATGTTCCTCTTCTATAATCAAGGCAATAATGTTGAATCTGTTTATTTATTTATTTATTTATTTATTTTTTGTGGGTACCGGGGGTCAATCTCAGGACCTCATATGCCAGCAGGCACCCGTGCCGCTAAGTGATATCACTGGCCCTTTTTTCGTATGTGGGTACTGGGAGTCAAACTCAGGACCTCACACTTGCTAGGTAGGTGCTTATGCCGCTGAGCCATCTCACCAGCCCTGTTTAATCTTTTTAATTTAACACCATATTGGGATCTTGTGCAACAGGGGAGAAAAAAATAGAAAAGAAGAAATAAAATCCTCTCTACTTGTAGATGACATGGAATCTAGAAAAACTAAAAGATTCTGTAAAAGAGCTACTAGAGATAAACTATGAATATACTAAGATTGCAGGGTTCGATGCTCATTTTCAATAATCAATTGTATTTCTGAGTACTAATAGTTAACATTTAAGAGTATGAATTAAAACACTATAAAGCCATTAAATATAACAAAATATAACAATGAGCTGTACGCTGAAAATGACAAGACGAAACCTGCTGAAACATATCAAATATATAAATAAATGCAAAGATGTACCATGTTCATGGATTGAAAGACTTCATGTTCTTAAAGTGATTTTCTTCCTAATAATACGTGTTTTAAATGGTCTTCCAATAAAAAGCCAAGTGAAATGTGTTGCTGACAAGGTTATTCTAAATTTTATGTAGAAAGGAGAAGAAACTAGAACAGCCACATAGATGTGAAGGTAATTGAGGGTTTGCAACCCCAAACCCACTTATTTATCACAAAGTGCCAATACTGCAATTGAACTTGAATACTGAGGTTTTAGTTTAGAAAAACAACAGAGTGACTTGGCTAGCATGCTGACAGAGGAGGCTCTGTATGCCCGCTATGGCATGCATGCCATAAATTCTCCATCATGGGCATATGCTGTCTAATATCAATTATTTCCAGCTAGGTACAGTTACCAAGACAATATGGTAAAAAGGAAAAGATATTGCTTGGAACTAAGATGAATAATATTCCAGACCAGCATGTAAAATTTTAGGGGCATTCTATAATTGCATTTGATGGTATAAGGTTGTTGTGTAAATGTGTAAAAAAGAATTATTCCCATACAATTTGCTTACCTTCAAATATGCTATTCCTCAAAGGAAAGTTATATTTTCTTGAAAATTCCAAAAATATGATATCAATTATTTAATCTTCTAGGTGAAATAATATTTATTTGGTCATTCTATTCATAAAACTATTGGATAACAATTTGAATCCTCATGTTGGGATAACTTAGTTTATATTCAACGAGGCAAATACACGTCCCAAGCCCCAAATGAAGTAAGCAGCAGAGCAAGAACTGACCTGATTATTGGACAAAAAGAGAGTCCAGTAATGAAAAGAGTAAAGAGAAGAAATGAGAAACAAATGGAGAAGCCCATTAAAGGCAAAAGGAGGGATTTGTAATCTTCACCTAGATCTCTGCAAACTTACCAAAATGTACCTTCGCAGGCATGATGCTCTGAATTCTAATTTTGAGGAAAAAGAGTAAAGGATTTTGCTTTCAGTATAGTAGGTAAGAAGAGAAAATGCTTACATTCTTTTCCTATCATAGCTATTTAGGTAAAGTCTGTGTCTTTATTTTATTTTATTTTTTTGAGACATGATCTTGCCATATATTCCAGGCTGGCCTTAAATTTACTGTATAGCCCAGGCAGACTACAAACTTCAATCCTCCTCCTCAGCCTCCTCAGTGCTTGGATTTTCAGCATTTACCACATGCTTAAGACTGTGTCGTTTAAGAAGTGATGTTGCTTTGTGAATGACTCCTATTCGATATTATTTTTTAAGATGTCAAAAAACATTGATCATCTTATTTTTTAATTTTTTAAATTAAGTTTATTGGAACAATTTAGATATACATAATGGTCACATTCATCATAGGGAATTTGTACCTGCACATGATATGTCTTGATTCTTCTTTTTTCCCCATTTCCCTCCTTCTCTTGAATCCCTCTTCCCCTATTTACAAAGCATTTTTTTCCATTTTATCCTTCTTTTCTCAGTTTTTTCTTTTCCCTTTCTTCCCTTCCCCTTTGCCTCCTCTTAGTTCCGCTTTCCCTTTGAACAATCTCTTCCTATTTCACAATATCTATTATATATTTTGGTTCTTATTTACACTTTCAGTTCTCACACCAGAGAGACAATGTGATATTTGCACATGTGTATCTGATTTATTTCAGTTAAGAATATGGTCTCAATGTCCATCCATTTATCTATAAATGTCTCAAGTTTATCCTTCTTTATGGCTGAGTAGTACTGCATTGTATAAAAAAGCCACACTTTTTTATCCATTCACTGGTTGATGGGCATTTGGGTTGTTTCCAAGATTTAGCTATTGCAAACTGTGCTTCTATAGTCATGGGTGTACATATATCGCTGTGGTATGATGCTTTTAATTCTTCTGGGAAGATACCAAGAAGGGGAACAAGTGGTCAAATGGAACCTCTAGTCCTAGTTTATTGAGGAGTCTCCACACTGATTTCCACAGTGGTTGCACCAGTCGACACTCCCACCAACAGTGGAGAAGAGTTCCTTTCTCCCCACAGCCCCGCCAGCATTTGTTATTAGTTGTGTTCTTGATGATAGCCATTCTTTCTGGAATGAGATGGAATCTCAGCATTGTTTTAATTTGCATCTCTTGCATGACCAGTGATGTTGAACATTTTTTCATATAGTTACTTGTCATTTGTACTTCTTCATCTGAGAAGTGTGCATTCATCTCAGATGCCCATTTTTGGAGTTAGTCTTTAAATTTGGGGGATCTGATATTTTTCAATTTTTTATATGTTCTAGATATTAGTCCTTTGTCTGAGGAACAACTGGCTAAATATTTTCCCACCCTGTGGGTTGTCTTTTGACTCTGTTGGTGATTTCTTTTGTTGTGCAAGAGCTTTTTAATAAGATGAAATCCCAGTTGTTGCTTCTTTGTAGTATTTCCCATGCAATTGGGGTTTTGTTCATGAAGTCTTTGCCCACATCTATGTCTTTAAGAGTTGTGCCTATTCTCTCTTCCAGCAGATTTAGTGTTTCTGTTTTAATAGTTAGATCTTTGCTTAATTTTGATTTTAGTTTAGTGCATGGTGGTAGACATGGGTCTAGTTTTAATATTCAGCATGTGGAAAACCAGTTTTCCCAGCATCATTTATTAAAGAGGCTATCTTTTTTCCAGTGAACGTATTTGGCTCCTTTATCAAAGATAAAGTGGCTGAGTGTGTTTGGAGTTGTTTTAGATAAAGATGAAAATTGTATTTCAAAGTACTAATAAGTAACATTTGAGAATTTGGATTAAAAGCACTATTTGCAAAAGCTTTATCTGTAACAAAATATAAGGAAGAGCTGTACGCTGATAATGGCAAATAAAAAGTACTGAAAGATATCAGAGATATAAATAAATGGAAGTTTCTATCATAGAATACCACCAGTTTCTGTCATGGAATATCTTCTAGATCAAATTTGAATTGCTTTGAATTCTGTCATGGCTGGTTTTTCACCTGCAGAGAGGAAGAGAGAGAACATCTTCTACAAATCTTCAGTCTTCGCAAGAATTTAATTTTGAGAGAATGTAAGCTGAAGCAGAGGGGAGTGCTTTGCGGATCCTCAGGTGGCAGGATGAACTCTGGCGTGCGGAGGAAAGACATGGAAGGGGCGAGTGTGCGCTCTCTCACAAACATGTAAACAAGGACCTTGGACAGCGACACTGCAGCAGAGGTGGTGGGTCACAGCATTTGTCACCATGCATTTTTCCATCCCACAAAAATATATTAACATTTGCCATTGTCTGGCTCACAAGGAACTTAAAATCTAGTTGGGAGGGCCGGTGAGATGGCTCAGCGGCGTAAGCGCCTGCCTTGCAAGCGCGAGGGCCCGAGTTCGACTCCCGGAACCCACATACGAAAAAGGGGCCGGTGATAACGCTCAGTGGCACGGGTGCCTGTTGGCGCGCGAGGTCCTGAGGTCGTCCCCCTGGTACCCACAAAAAAAAAAAAAAAATCTAGTTGGGAACACAAACCCTTACGTAGGTCAGTATAATGTAAAGAGTAGGTAGGGAGTAAGACAAGCAGCCATATCAGATTGAGGAGTCAGAGAAGGTTTCATATAAGAGGGGAGGATTACAGACTCACTTAAGAGACTTCATTACAGACAGATTAAAGCAAAGCTAGACAGTGAAGCAATAAATACCAATTAGGTGTGGCCTGAACATTGAAGAGCCATGTGGACAGAAAACATTGACAACTTGCACAGATTTCTGGAAAGATGTTAAATCTCATTTTATTAGTGCTCATAAGGTCCCATCATCATGAAAGGCAAGAAATACTTACAGAAACAAACAAACAAACAAAGAAAAAATCCCAGAAATTATCCTAGAAAAAATGGTTGCTGGTGCCGATAAATACTAATCATCCAGACTAGTTGCGGCAATTTATAATTATGATTTGTACATGTGTTTGTTCTTCTGTCCCCAAAGATCATGTTTTGAAAGATATCTTAGGCTCCAAGTAAAAATGTTGGTAATGAAAAATAATCTCAAATGAAGTTCGACCTACGAATTCATACAGCAACAATAATCTAGGTCCTATAGATACTTTATAATTTTTAAACACTTTCAGTGGTTTATGCGAATTTCTTTAGCACTTATGTGACCCTTAAATCTCTGGTGTGAGTTGTAGAATGGCTTCAAAGGTATAACTTCATTACTTGTAAAATTCTATGATGATGCTGTCTAGCTCACCTGCAGGGTTTAACTGCACTAACAACAGGATATTAAAGTTCAAACAAAAATATAGAAATGGCACCCATCCCACATTTTCTCATTACCTCCTTCTGGGCCTCAGGTGTGAAGGCTGTTATAAATCTAGCCTGTTTACACCAGGAGTAGATGTGATAGCCACTGATATCTCTGAATCTTCTAGATTTGTTTGTTTCTTAGATCTGCAGCTCAGGTGGTGGAGAAGGGAAGGTAACAGAACTTCACTCGAATGCACATTATTCATAGTGGGCCAAATGCTCCCTATCCAAATATTTCTTATCAAAACAGAACAAATTTTACAACTCTGATTCATCCTGTGAGTTCATCTTTGGGCCGTGATGGTTTTTTTCCATATAGCCCTTAGGGAGATGTTAATTCCAAATGCTATACACGCTGAACGGTTCTGAAGGACCTGTGACCACACAGATGTTCCATGGCGGTTACCCTTTCCCATGGAGCTGTAAGTAAAAACATGGCGCTGCATTTCCTATGAAATGGATGGCTTCCTTAGTGTTCTTAAACTTCCAGATATGTTTTTATATTTTGCTGTGGTTGTTTTCTGATTCAATCCCATAGTGGCCAGATAATATACCTGGGTTTGTATTTCATTAATTTTGTTAAGATTGGTGCACGTTCTAAGCACAATTTTTAAAAAATGTGTGTATGTTCCTAGCCACGGGAATATTATATGACTATCAGTTTGCACTAATGGGCTGGGAGCTTGAACGTTTAATATGCTTATGCTGATTTTTTCATTGTGCTACTTAATACTAAAAGAGCACTGAACACTCAAATGATAATGGTGAATACATCTCTTTCTTTTGTCATTTCTATTCATTTTTGCTTCACATATTTTGAACCACTGTGAGGAGTGCACATGTAGGAGGCTTTGGTCTTTGGAGAATTTATCCTGTTATTATTATGTCTGTTATTATTATTTCCTCTTCTTTGCTTTTGGTGACATGCCTTGCTCTGAAGTCTACTTTTATATTCATTTGATTTTCTTTGGATTAGTGTTTACATGATATATTTTTATTATTTTATTTTGATTCTTGTAGAAAGCACATAATATTGTTTTTTATACAATCTGAACATTTCTGTTTTTTAATTGATGGTTTAGACCTTTTATACTTAGTGAAATTAATAATATATTGGATTTAAATCCATTACTTTTGCTCCTTATTTTCTATTTGCCTTCTTTTCTATTTGCATTTTTTGTGTTTTTCTGTCCACTTTTAGGTGAATAAAAATTTATTCATCCAGTGTATATGTAATATTAGCTTATTATTTGTAACTTGTTTTGTATTTTATATGGGTATGATCATTTTTAAATGACCAGAGTAAACCTTTAGGTAATAGATTACTATTTTACATGCATTGTAGGAAACTTATAGGAATGCACCACCCATTTTTTTTTTACTCCTCTTTTTTGAATTTTTACAGTTCACTTTCACATGTGCTTTATAGGTATGTTACTGTGTGTCCACACACATCATATGCATATATGCACACAGGCAGATAGACAGGTAGTACATGCATGCAGAGTACGGTGCTAACTTGCATGCTTCAGACAATGATCTTTTAGAATGGTCGAAACTTCTTTTACCTTTGGTTTCATTTTAGCCACTCTTCACAGATGATCATTCTTTTTTTTTTTGCAGATTTGTTTTGACTAATATCTTATGCCTTACATTTTCACTTGGTTAGTTGACTTGTGGACAGATAGACTCAATATAAATTGTTACTTTGCAGATTACCAATTTCTATTGTTATTAGATGAAAAAGCTCTTTCTAGATTTGTTCATCTTAAGTTGACTTTGTGGTTATCCTATTCTGCATCTTCTTCATATCCATGATCACCTCTTGATCACATATCTGAGGTTCAGCACTCAGAGTTTCCTTACTGTTTTACTCTGTAAAAGAGTCCAAATTGTACTTTCCTCCTGAATTTGGGGCCATTCCCTGTGCCCAATTACCCCGCTGAATTAAGACATCTCAGTGAGTGGCAGGGGCCCTGTCAGTGGTGGTCAGGTGCAAGACAGTTCTGAAATGGTAAAATTAAGGGCCATCTATATTTGCCTCCAGTGATCTACCCAAAGAGCTTTCTCGGGAGTGCAAACACTTGTGCTAGGGAAACATGCACATTGTCAAAAATCTAAATATCACATTTCTTTGGTTCATAGTTGCCATTGTTTCTAATGCTTGAAGTAGAAAAAAAACGATACTCTGAGTACTCAAAGGCTGAAGGACGCTAACATATGCCAACAGTTTGTTCTTTGGAAGGTAGAATATTGGCATGTGTTCAGTATTTTTTCATAAATAAGAGCGTGAAAGTGAGTGTCAGGCTAGATTAATGAAGCATTAGATGTCTTGTTTTGTGTTTGGCTTTTTCTTCCTTTTTATGAAGTCAGATTATCATATATCCCGTTGGGGACACGTAGCCAGAAATTTGAAAACTACCCTTAGGTAGAACAAGGAGGGTAATTACAAACAGATTCTCGCTGTCTCTCAGATACTGGAAATGGTAAGAAACTCCTAAAGAGGGGTGTCTGACCTGGTATCATGAATAGTTAGTGGTCTATTGAGGCTTAAACATCAATGAAAAGAAATGATTAGTAAAAGATGTCAGTTTTATCCTTTTTCTTGATTTTAAAATATTGTAGCCATTTATTGAATGGTTTTTAATTGGATGGATTTAATGTTTTGTTTTGATTGGTTTTGGTTATCAGTGGTGGGGATTGAATCATACTGAGCAACATACCTAGCCTTTTGATTTTTTTTTTTTTTATTTTGAGATAGGATCTCAGTAAGGTGCTAGGTTATCAAGGCAGGACTCAAATATGTCATTTTCTGGCCAAGGCTTCCGGAGTGCTAGGGTTACAGGTGTGTGCCACTATGACTGCCTGAATTCAAAGTTATTGACAAAAGCTACATTTTAATGCCATATTGAGAGACATTTAAATGGCAATTACATGAGCAGACCTTTATTCTAGAGGGGATTTTAGTAAACAGCAGGCTCTTATCCCCAGAATGGGTGACATTGAGTGCTATGGTTTATATCTAGATGTCACCCGAAGCATTATGTGCCTATAGGTGAGGCTTTTGGGAGGTAACTGGATCATTTATAGCTAAATGTGATGTTGAGAGGTAAAGTCTGGTAAGTGGACTTAGTCTGGAAGGATCTATCTCCCTCCTCCTCCCTGGATCTCTCCCTGCTTCCTGCAGCCATCCCATGGACTGTTTCTCCTCTGCCAGCCCCCTCTGCCATGTTGCCCTATTTTAGAGCCAGCAGACTGTGGACTGAAACCTCTACAAACTGTGAGCCATAACAAACCTCTTTTCTTTAGAGTCGCGGGTGTTGGGTATTGTGTCTTGGTGATGAGAGAAGTAACTAAGAGATCACAGGGAGCCAGAGTTCCCGGATGGGCATCATGGGTACAGGTACCTCAAAGTCAGTAGGGCCAGGAGAGTCTGGGCCAAGGGGGCGATCAAATGCTCTTCTGGAATTACCAGACTTGTCCTGGTGGGGGATGCTCTTGGGGACAAGTATTTCTCAGGAAGGAAAGAACAGATCAGGGTTGGGCCTCAGCAGCCTGCAGGCATGGCCTCCCCAGGAAGTCTCTCCACAGCTGAACAACCCATGCGCCTCCCCATTGCCTCCCAATCTGTTTGCTGGTGCGTTCAGTAGGCTCTGTGTGGTGTTATCATCAGCTCTGCTGATTGGCCCTGCTCTGCATCCACTGAGTCCTGACTACGACTGATGAGTTGAGCGGAGAGACGGGAACTAGTGGAGTCAGGTGCCAGGCAGCACCAAAGCCAGAGCAGTACCTGAGCCCTCGGTCTGTGCGACAGGATTGCCATCTTACTAGGCTCTGCAGGAGTTTGGAACACTACACACAGGACCACAGACTGGGTCAGCTCGCAGAGTCATTCTGCCTGAGTCCCTAAGGACAGGACACTTCTCTGATGTCCTCATGCACTGGTCACATTAAATAACATTGTGTGTGAGGCTATTGACTTGCACCAGGCTTCTACACGGGGCCCAAGGGGCCAGACCAAAATTGGGTTTAAACTCAGTAACTGAGCTCTGGCTGGTGGTTGGAGACGCTGTAGCTAATTAATGAATTCAGCTGCAATAAATTGACTGGCTGATCGACTAAGCTGTGGCCAATAAGTTGTTTTCTATGTCTACATCTGCTCTTCCGTCAAAGCTGTCTGACGACATTGTTGGCTGGAATTCTCAGGATCTGCTCTGGGAGCTCCCAAGTCTGTCAGTCATCCTTTGTTTTGCCTTATTTTCTTTTCCTTTCCTTAAATGCACTGTACCAGATTCACCCGGTCTAAGAAATTTTCTTTTCGATAGACACTGTGTTGTAGGAGGTCCTGCGAGCCCGGGAGCACCGGTCACTTGGTGTCATGAGTACCAAGCTCATTGAGCTCACTGTTCTTTGTGGCACCATGATACTATGGTTAAGTTCTCTCCCCGAGTCCCAAATTCTGTGGATTTTTTTGAGCTGAGTTGGTTTGAGGAAATATTAGCTACAGACTAGGATTGAAAGTCTGGAAGGAAAAGATTGAGCCTAGAAGATAAGTCTCAGGTGTCAGATGGGGCCACAGAGAAGCTGAGCTGGGTCCAGCAGGTAGGTCAGCCGCTAGAACAGAGAGCCACGGTTCCTTGGGTTGGCACCAGGGTCAGGTCATGCTAGGAGAGGATGGACGACATTTGGGGGATTCATGGTGACTGTCTATGTCTAACAGAAACTAGACAGGATACAGAGCCTGGACCTCCTCCATTTAGTGAAACAACCAAACTTGGAATTGCCATGGTGCACAATGAAGCTTCTTTGTGGCACACTTAGAAAGGAATGGTCAAACACATCCCACAAAAACAGTGGGAAGCAATGGGGTATGCTTCTACACTGGAACACACAGACTCTCAAAGCCACTTCAGGGGAAAGAGAGTTGCTTCTAGATTAACCAGCGGGGTCTGGTTCTTTTTCCATCTGTAACATCTTTTTAAACTCACACTGAGCATGGCGGCACTCATGCACAATGCATAATCCAAGTGTGTTGGTGTATACACTCTCAGCATCCTCTGGCTCTTTTCCACCCTGCACTGAGGGTGGACCACTGCTCTCCTCTGTCTAGCTCAAGGGGACAACACTGGTTTAAATCAACATTGTCAACCAGAGGGAAACTTCCAGAAAAGCCACTGAGCACTGCCCAGAGGTAGACAGACCTCACGGCCCCCCAGGGTGTCCAGCGCCGGTAAAGGTCCACGGTGTCTGTGATGCAGGTCATCTAGTGCTGCACAGATGGGCTCAGGAGCTCCATGCACACATGGCACCTCACAGCCGGGCCCAGAATCACACTCTGTCCCAGCCACAAGTCCACCTTCTTTCCTATAATCCAATAACCACCAACCACCTTTACTGGGCTCTGCTGTGTTCTCAGGAGCTGAGAGACAGCCCTGGTCCTCCAGAGAGCAGGAGCATCTGATGCAGTGACTCTGACCCCGCTCTGCCTGACACTGGTGCAGCTCCTGTTCCCAGAAAGGGGCAGATCTTCTCTAAACATCCGTGGACTCAGAGCTGTTAGTCTTCTAAACTGTGAAAGGAGAGACACGATAGAACAGGACAGACACATGCCCCATGAACAGAGAGGAAGGGAAACTGCAAGAAGCAGGAAGGAGAGGAGGGTAACTCGGGAACGTGGGTGGAGTCTGTGGGTGTAACCTCTATTAAACGAAGGCTTCCATCATCATCAGGAGATGAGAATTACAGAATAGGTACCATGCATTCGTCAGAGGCTGGAGAAGTGGTCAAGACAGACTGAAGACAGGACGCTGTTCTGACCAGAGTAGCTCAGTGACCTCTGCCCACCAAGGTTAGGGTGGTGCTAACTCCATTGAGGAAGTCGTGGGGGCTGGCATCTCTCAATTCTTAAACCAGATGAGTACAGGCGCAAAAACAAAACAAAACAAAACAAAAACAAAAAACACAGGGTGAGGGGGAGGCATCAGTATCCAGTAAACGAGGAAGAAGAGAAACAAGAGAGGAAGAAGCCACACTCTTCCTTCACAACAATTTCCTTTCCTTTCCTTTCCTTTCCTTCTCTCTCCTCTCTACTCCTCTCCTCTCCTTTGCCTTCCTCTTCTTTTCTTCCCTCCCCTCCCATCTCCTTTTCTTTCTTTCTTTCTTTTCTTTTTTTTTTTTTTTTTAGACAAGGTCTTGCTGTGCAGCTTAGGCTAGCCTCGAAATTAAAGCGATCCTCTTGCCTCAGCCTCCCAAGTGTGCCACCACAACTGGCCTTCATAACAATTTCTATGCCCAAAGCAGACCCAAAGTGGGGTAGACGAGAGTGTTAACCTGGACAAATTTCAGAGTTCTGAGGTTACATCATGAGAGACTATTTGTTACTGGATGGAGATCAGTTCTTGTGACTGAGAGGCATTAGGGCATCTCAGAGATCTGCCCTAGGTTTCATCCCCACATCCCTGGGTAACACTTTGTGCTGGCCCAGAGGCTGCTGTTTGTCACACGGGCCCTGCCTGACACCCACAAGTTGTCTTCTGAGTGGAAACTTTGCTATGTTTTGTCTCATTTTCCCAGTTAAGTGCTTGGAGCCAGTGAGTCTGAGAACTCTGAGAACAGCGTCAGTGGGTGGTGGGGCGCGGAACCTGGCTGCATTCTGGACGCTCCTCATGAGTCCAACCCGGCCGGTCAGCCAGGATGGTTTCGCAGGTGAAGGATGGGATTGATGGAGAAGAGCCAATGCCAGGGCATTCCAGGGGACGGGAGGAGGACAGGAGCAGGGGTTGTCAAAGTCCTGGGGGAAACTGAGGCTTCTGCTTGGGAAGTCCTGACCCAGACCCCTGAGGCCACACCCAGAGCTGCCTCCAGGACCCTTCAACCTCTCCTCGTCTTTGTAACTGGGACATCATTTCTCCTCCTTTAGCTGCACGGTTGAGTTACTTTCATTTTCTGGTCAAGAAACAAGAAACTTGCCGCATCCAGTGCAGCTCTCACAGTTCCTGGAGGGGTGGGGAGGACAGTGGGAGGATGGAGAAATAAAGATAAGAATCAGAATACAGAAAGCTGAGGTCAGGTAGAGCCCTGTCTCCGTATGGGAGGAAAGGAAGCACTCAACCACTGCAGTGCGTTTATTCATACACTCGGCAGGTTGATAGCATGTGATAAAACTGCCTAGCAACCTGTTTGCATGGCAGCCTGGGGGCGCCTCGAGTTCTCTGAGCTGGAGCAGTTTGTTCACGTGGCTCACCTCAGGTGCTCTTTGTTCTCAGGTCTGGCTTTGCTCCAGCCCCACACATGTGATCGATCTGCAGCTTCAGTCACTCCCCATAGAAACTGAACACATTTAAAAAAAAAAAAAAAGAACCACATTCAGGAGGAATTTTACTTGACAGTTAGAGGGTTGCTATGTAAGGAAGCTAAAGCAGATGTTTGTTATTTTTGAGCAATATCCAACAAACTTCTATTGGAAATGGAGCACCAGTCCCCTGGGAAATCCCTCCTCACTGCTCTCAGTCTCTGTTGCTGGACAGTTCCTGCCCCTTGGCCAGACGCTGTTGCTATGAGTCCAAATCTCTGCCACTCAGGGCACCATTTTCATGCCCACAGTCATTGGTCCCAGAATGGCCAATGTGACCTTACGTGGACAATTGGATTTTGCTTGGGCTACCCAGCTATTGGGCAATACCTGCTATGGAAAGACCATAGGTAGAGAAATCCTGAGAAGACGAGGTTTGCGATACCCACAGGTCACTGTAATGTGCCTGCTCGTGGTGTTGCGGCATCTTATACTTGAAGATTTAGTCACAGAAGCATTTACAACAACCTCTCCTAATTTCTCAGCCTCTTGTAACTGGCATACCAATTTTTCCTGCTTAGTTTTGTTTTTAATCAAACACTTTGCATTATTTATCAGACCCAATGGGGGAAAAATATAGTTTTCATTAAACGACTGCTACTTGAGGTACCGCTCACAACGCATTCACAGATGGATGGATTTTAGATCTAACATTCATAAATACCAACAAAAGATGACCTAGTTAAAGAGCTATTTCCCCCATGAACACAAAACTATTTAGTAGCAACAGACACAAGGCCCCAGATAAGCTCCTGAGTGAGTAGTTCTCAAGTCACTGACTCTGAGACCATGGGATTTGGCATTCTTAATGCTGAGGAGAAGACAGGAATGGGTGTGAAGATGCTCGGATGAGAATTTCAGGACTTCTCAACCCTTGCCAAGTGAAAGTAGTCAGCTTTCAGGAAATAAAAAGCCACCATAGTCTGTGACCTGCTTCCACCCCAGATCCCAGTGTCTCAGGCTGTTCAGTGAGGAAGGGACTTTCAGAAGCTGTGTGCGCCATCATGCATGTGAGAAACAGCAGAGCCCAGGAGAAACGGCTTAGAGCATTAGCAGTGAGCATCTCAGGCTCAGGCAGGCCACTCTGAGTTTAAATCTTGTCTACCACATAGACTTTTAGCGATGTTTGGTAAAGTCCTTTTCTGCTCTATACTTCAGTTCCACACCTGTGAAATGGGTCCATAGTGATTCACACCTCAAGGGTCTCCTGGGAGAACAGTGAATACCACAAAGTACAGAACAGTGGGCCCATAGGCAGGAGTGGCTGATGCTGCCTTCTCCCTGGTCCTGCATGCCCACCTATCTGTGTGCCACGCTACACTGAGGCTATGAGACCCACCATGGTTTCAGGGTTGCAGCTGGCTGTGCTGCACTGGGAATCTGCTTGGCTCAGAACTGATAAACACCTGTAAGGTCACAGATGCTAGGATGCAGACCTACCTGAGAGAGAAGGCATTTGGAGTTGCACTGGTTGGTTAATTTCAGAGATGCCTCCTCACCTGGAAGCCACCCGTGTCTCCCTGATCCTGCTAAGCCTCTCCACTCCCAGGACAAACATTTTATCTGTGAATTGGGAGGATGATGTTGCTGTATCATGAAGAAACTTCTAGGTAAATTAATGGACAATCCTCCTAAGCTGTAGACTCAGCACTGCCACCTATTAGAATTACCCGGCGACCTAAAATACAGAGTGCAGTCACCACTACATAGTGCATGGCTCAAACTACATGACATCCTGGAAAAGGCAAAGCTGTGGAGCTAGCGAAAAGCTCAGGGGTGTCGGGAATCGGGGGGAAGGGTTGAACAGGCAGAGCACAGAGGAGTTTTAGGGCAGTGACGTTATTTTCTTTGATACCATAATGGTGGACAAAGGACATCTTGCAGTTGACAAAATCCATAAGCTTTATTACATGGCGTGAACCCCAATGAAAGCTGTAGGCTTCAGTTAGTAATGTGTCAATATCAGTGTAAGCTCCCCACCTGCAACTGAGGAATGATGATAGCTCAAGAGGATGAAGAGGGGCGAGGGGAGCTGTGTGTGGAGGGAGGGTGTCTACAGGACTCTCTTGTGATGTTTTAGCTTAAATATCAACTGCATTGGCTTGGGAGCTGCCTAGGAGACCAGTTCAATACACTTCCGGGTGCTGCTGGGTGGGTCTTGGAGGTGTGACCTTGGGTCTGCTCCCTGGCCTCTTCTTCTCTAGTGCTCTCTCCCCTCTGCTCCGCTTCCCAGCTGCCATGAACTAGGCAGCTTTGCTCAGCCAGGCCCTTCTGCCATGATGCTCCTGCCTTGAAGCAGACCATTGACTGAGACCTGTGAAACTGTGAGCTGCATCAACCACTTCCTCCATTAAGTTGTGAGTGTCAGGTATTTTGTCCAGCAATGAAAAGCTGACTAATATATCTCTGTACTTTCTGCCCATCTCTGTATAACTGCTCTGAGGGACAGCCTGGGAATTCATAGTCTCCATGACTCTACTATAGCTTGGTTGAGACCCCACTGCTATGGGAGAAGGAGAACCAGGCTTCCTGTGGTTCTGGTCCACCTCCAGCTTAGCCTTATCCTCAGAAATCCCCACAATCACCTTCCTACTTACCACCCTCCACTACTGATTGCCTTCTGTAATTATTTTACACCTATACATATTCAAACCTTGGCACACTCACACTTATTTCCTCTTTCTTTCTCAATAATGTGGATTTTATCTTCTCACTGAAGAACCACCCTGTTTCACAAAAGGTTCTTTGCAGGCAGGAAAGCCCATGGGTTACAGTTTTGATCCTAGAGATGTAAACAGAAGTTGCTAGGAAAAGCTTCCAGGAAGACTCTCTTATTGTCTAAGTTGTCTCTGTCTGCTCCTTTTGTCCATCTCCTCAGTTTTGGAATGTGTATGTGACACTAGAGATGAGGCAGCCTTTTTGTGGCAGTGAGAGTTTAGGTCATATACTAAATTTGGTGGAGTAGAAAACTAGAAGAGGGCCGGTGAGATGGCTCAGTGGCTTAAGCGCCTGCCCGGCAAGTGCGAGGGCCCGAGTTCGACTCCCGGATCCCACATACGAAAAAGGGGCCGGTGATATCGCTCAGTGACACGGGCGCCTGCTGGCGTGCGAGGTCCTGAGGTCGTCCCCCCGGTACCCACAAAAAAAAAAAAAAAAAAAAAAAAAAAAAAAAGAAAACTAGAAGAAATGTGAACCCTGATGGTGATGCACGCTCAGCATCCCCCTCCTAGGTGGTCTAAATCCTAAGATCTCGCACGGTTTTCTTACTTCTTCATTGCTCTGCCTGTCAGGTTGTGTATTACTCTCCGGAAGATACGATCTAAACTCCAAACTGTTACCTTCATAATGAGACTGTGAGACCCTCTGGAGCTGTTTTTCACCTTGTTTCCTGTGTTCTCTGCAGAGCACATGTCAGAGAGAGGTTTTGTTCATTACTCGCCTATTAGATGAATTGAGCTTTGAGGTACGGCAGAAATGTGCGCCTATTCCAGTGTGGCCAGAATAGTTTTCCGTGGGTCACACAGGCTTGGGGCTGCTGCACCGGGGGAGCTGCTCCCTCCAAGGAATGAGGATCCAAGATGTGGCTTTAATTCTTTCTTAAGATTCACTGGGCTTTTGTCTTTCAAGCACTATTCTTTTCATATTCCAGTGTGGAAAAGAATTCAGCAGCACTGTTTAACTTATTTCCCTATCTGGTATTTTCATGAAAGTGTGTCCCAGTCTAACCTGCAGGAGGAAATTGAAAATGCACCGGCCTGACATCCAGGGAGGATGACCAGGAGCCTCGGAGAATCTCAGCTGATGGGAGAGGCATGAATTGTTCCTGGAGACAAACGTCCACTCAGCTCAGGTGGCCTCTCACCGTGTGCACGTTGGCAGCTGCTGTGTCCATCAGCAGAGAGAGGCACCGGACCATCTTGACTTTTCCCTGACTGAACATGGGGTGAATGAAGAGTGAGGTACCAGTGAGGCCCTTGGGTTCTCTTGTCGATTGAGACAGACAATGCAGCATCTCTCCTGGCAACTGCAGAGCTAGATGGAAATTGATCAATTTAAACGAACTGAAATGGCCTGGCTGTTCTCAGAACCCAGGCATGGTCTCAGGAAGGGAAGGTGCCTTCCTGCTGGAAATGCAAACCTGCTTGTCACTGTACCAGGACGAGTACATGGGACACACACTTCAGTCTAAGACTCAGCTTAGCATTGTCTAGGAGAACCGGAAAGAAGGAACGGGTGAGGAACACACCCGTGTGTGCAGTTGAGACCGCTCTGTGGAGACACGGGTGAGGGCTGGGAGAGGAAGATGCCCAGTGTCCCTGGCCAGGGGAGAGGTGCTCTGATGTGCAGAGATATCAATAAGGTAGGGGGACCATTTGGAAAGCGGAAGCCGAGCTGTGCTCCGTGAGCTTCTCCGGCATAAGGTGCTGGTGGTAAAACTGCAGAAAGGAGTCAGCCGAACTCTGCATCCTCGTTGTGTCAAATGGAAATCCGAGTCTGTTCTGGGAGAGAGGTGGTATTTAGCTGCTCACAACAACCTGAGTAGCGAGGGAAACCTACTTTTAGATTCACAAGCACGTTAATTAAGAATGAATTATGCATCCATTCATCCTACATTTGCTAGAACAGTAAGCAAGCCAGGTGTGGAGTCACTAAGAGATGTCATTCAAATCCCAGGGCAATGTGTTCAGAGGTCAAAACTAAACAACAGAGGCCAAAGCGCAGCAAAAGAGAGGCAAAGAAGAGCATCCGATCGGAGAAGGTTGTTTCTGACTCCCTTGCCGTGGGTAAATGGCCCAGTTTCCCAAGGACCAGGACCCTGTGGGAAGAGGCCGGGGAGCGTGTGGTCTTCAGCGCCGGGTGGGGCCTTCCGATCTCCTGAATTTTCTTTCCTTTAATGGGTCCAGCCATGATTGATTTAGATGTCCCCGCACACACACATACACACACACACACACACAAGCACAATCATTTACACGTATGTGCTTGTACTTGTGTGTAGAAGTGTGTAAATAACAGATGCACACATGACAGGGCACTTGGACATAGAGGGAGACACATATCATCGATCCTTTACTCACAAATCCTGGCACTGAGGAAGCGTCTTCATTCTGGGACCAGGCATGTGGCATGAATCTGCCTTTTCCCCCTCCTGTGAAGGGGATTAAACTATATCAGATGTGATCAAATAGATGGTGAATGTTTAAATTTAAAAATTACAGTAAAAGACACCTTGCCATTAATCCTCCTCAAGTATTCCCCTTTGTTTCAAACACACTTATGCCATCATTTTTGCCACTTTCTGAAGGAGTTCTGGAAGTTCTCTTTCATGAATGTCTTCAGTCGTGCTGTTGTGACTGCCTTGATTTTGATTCAAAACTAAGACACTAAGTTTTCCAAGTGAGGCTCAGAATTGAATTTGCAATCCTCCTGCCTCAGCCTCCCAGAGTGCCTAGATAATGGGCATGTGCCATCATGTTGGCTATTTTCCTTTAACTTAATGTGAATGTTTAGGGCATCTGATGATAAAAGTTTGTGAAAATATGGAGGTTGTGGTAAGAGGTTTTGAATTTGACCTCTTCTTCCCCCTCCCTTCTCCTTCTCCTCCTTCTTTTCCTCCTCCTTCTTCTCTGTCTCTTCCCCTTTTTCCCCTTTTATCCCCCCACCCCATCATACCTTCCTCCCTTAGTCTTTCCTTGAGAGTAAAGGAAATATCTTGAAGAAATGGTCACATCCATTTGCCGTGGAAATAAACTAGAAGACACATCTCTGTTCCCTCTTGCTCCACCCCAAGGCTGTCGCTGGCTGAGCTCCCAGATGAAACTGCGAACAGGAGGCCTTGGGGCTCTGCAGTCATTTCTCCAAGATTGAAAGAATTGGAACACGGAGCTGGAACTTAGCTAAATGCTGCACTGTGTTAAATAAGAATTAAGAAGGAGTTTTATTGGGCCCTCGTGGGAATTTGGCAGATGGAATATTTCTAATGGGTTTAATTAGGGGCTGCATATGGAGACACTTACTGCATAGGCGGCCGGCAAATGTGACCTTGTGGCAAGGAGCGCAGGACTCCTGAGCTCAGCTCCGTCTCCCACTTAGTGCAGGCAGCGAGGCTGTGGCCTCTTGCCTCTAAGACTCAGTTCCTCACCCGTAAAATGGGGACCTCAGTGGAGCTTTCTTACGAGGTCACTGCAGTGATGTAATGAGATCGCGACTGTGATTATCTTATAATATTGGGTACCTAGTAGACCTGAGATAAATTATTATTGTAATAATTATTACTACTATCACAACTCTTATTCTAGTTGGCAAAGACCCTTTGATGAATGTGAGTTAAACCTTGAACTTCAAGTCTGTTTTACGTTTTCTCAGCCCCTGATTGCTTTCTGCCGTACAGCTACGAAGCAAGCAAGCAAGGCCAGCAACTCAAGTTCCCTGAGTTTCCCATCATGCATTTTTAACCATCTTGTATGGCTGATGGTGAGACTCAAGGACCGAATGAACTGAAGAGGTGGCCAGAAAGCAGAGTGCCCTGACCTCTGTCTTTTGTGCAGAAGTCGCCTGGTTCTGACCTTTTGGGGGCAGCGTGGTCTCAGCCATCAGCAGAGTCTCCACGCAGTGCAAACCCTCTGGGGCTGTTGGAGCCGCAGCACATGGGTTTGCCAGTCTTCTGGGTTCACAGGGGCGTTTCTAGGCTGAGTGCCTCTGGGCAGCCCTCATTTGGACCCCAGCAGAGCATTCCTCAGAGCAGTGCTGCCTGAGAAATCTGGGGAAAGTGGCTTCAGCAGTGTGGACAGCTCATGAGTAACTGGAAACCAACAGGGACCATATAGCTGACTGCTTTACCTATGACAGGGCACTTTAGGAGACATCTGAAATGGAAGGAAAGCAGCTCTTTTAAACATGTGACAAGAACAGCAGCATTACAAATTCCCTGCAGAGCATGGATGATGGGACAGTCGCTGGGTGGCATGAACAGCATCCTCTTACCACTGTCTCTTGCTCCTTCCTGGCCAGTCAGGTAGAAGTGGAGTTAGCCATGCAGTCTGGGAAAAAACACTTGCTTTCAAATGCACCATTTTCTCTTCTACTTTCCTCCTCTTTCCTACCGTGAACACAGTCGTGATGGCTGGAACTGTTGCAGCTGTCTTGTGAGTAGGTAGAAACAGCCCAGAGATATCAAAGCTCTTGGTCCAGGTGGGACTGAACTTCTAAACCAACACCCAAATTACCTCCTTCAGGAATACTTGTGATACAATGAAAGCGTTCTGTTATTTATTTATTTAAGCTAATGTGATCTGGTTTTCTGATAGGTGCAGATAGAAGCATCTTAATTTGCACACACACCGCTAAGTGTGATCTCAGTAAAGGGGGGGGGGTTGGTAAGCAAAAAGCCAAACCAGCTTCCCAGCCTGCAGAAAATACCATTCCACTAGGTCTTCTTGTCACACTAAGCTTGTGCTAAAAATCTGTTTTTAATTTCTTAAAACTCTCAGTTTTCATTGGGAATTATTTAAAAATGTGTAAATAACAAATAGAAACCACCCATCGTCCCAGAAAGAACCGCTGAAAATATTTTGCAATATTTCCTTTCTCCTGTCCATCTTCAAAGGATAGCACAGTGGAGTTTGTGTTGCACACACACACACACACACCCATACACACACACTTTGATTTTCTCCCCTAACTACATTGTATAAAACACAGGTTAAAATCTTACTTTATTTACTATCAGTGAAAACCTCACTGACTAAAAGGAGAACTCAGCTTTGCTCAAAGCGTCTTCCTTCACGTTTGCTGCTTGCTGTACAAACTCACGTAGGAATCTCGCTGGTTCCCGCGAGCCAGCTCCTTTGCAGGCGTAGATCCACATCCCACCTCAGCCCCACTGTGTCTGATGCTGGTCCCGGAACGAGGGGCAGGTCCGTGCTACCCCTGCCGATGGTGTCTGTGCGGAGGCTGTAAGGTCCCAGCCCAGGCGCTACCTCTGAAGATGCTGTCCTCTCTCATCCTTGGTGGGTTAGAGCATCACTGGCACTCTCTTGCATGGCAGAAAAATAATCCTTTCCTCAACACTGCTTTCCACTTCATCTCCTGGATCTCCTTGTAGCCCTGACAATCACAGCTGATGTCGACTCCATGCTTCCAATTATTTAGGTCAAAACCAAACTCCAGGCAAACATACAGGCAAAGGGGCGCCACTCTGTGCTGGGGTGTGGAGGCTTGGGGGGGGGGGTCCTCACATCTGAACCAGCTCAAGTATGCAATAATATTTGACTAATCCAAAATCACCTGATAAATATGTACTGTGTACCTGCTGGTGATCAGAACTTGAGGACTCAGCTGTGAAGAAACACATTAAGCCCCTGTCCTGGCTGAACTTACCTTCCGGCAAGAAGAAATGACAATGGCAACAACAACAGCAGCAAACAACAACAAAACAGTAAATTAATAAGACACATGGTGTATCAGATGGTATCTGCTAAATACAAAAATGTCAAGCAAAGGAGAGGGAGCAGATGAGCACATGATACCGGATGAAAAGATCTGCTGGCCCAGAGAGAGAAGGTAGAAATGGGACCGAGCCAGATGTTGCACACATACTAGATGCTGCACAGAGAAAGCTTGGGGGTTGTTGGGGTTTGCCCTGAAGGGAGTCAGCAGTTGGTGGAGAGAAGGACAAGATGCTCCTAGAACAAAGAGAGCAGCAGATTTTTATTGATTTGCTGTGGGCTAAAGTTTGGTGATTCACGTTGCCCAGGGACACAGTTCCAAAGATATTTCTTCTTGTGCCAGACTTAGACCATCAGGTGGCCACCATTGCCTTGTCCTAGAGGATGCTGAATTTTTGTGTGGGTGACTCCATGATCCTGAGCAAAGCACCCCGACCTTGGTTTTGAGCCTGATGACAGGGTCAAAGGACTTCAGGTACTTGGGCTTTGGTGGCTTCTGGAAATGCACAAGGGTTGGGGCAGAAAAGAGGGGAGACAGAAAGGAGAGAAATCACAGACCAGCTCTCATAGGCAATAGGCTTGCATTGTGGTCTTGCAAGAAACATTTTAAAATGGTCAGTATGTCCACCTCCAGAAAGGAATCAGACCCAGGGTTAAAACACCAAAGGGATGACATAATATGAAGACAGAGATGCCAGGCCTTTCACCCCTTTTTAGGTGCCCTAGACCATGCCCAACATTGGTGAAGTGACCAGGCCCATTTGTCAAGATGACAGATGTGATTGCACAGCAAGACTAGCAGCTCGACTTTCCAACAGTGGGCCCAGGGACCCTGCCTGTACCCCTGGCTTCCAGTTTAGAAAAGGAAAAGAGAGCCCAATTCATTTTGATGCCAGATTTGGTCACTTTTGAAACCCCAGGGCAAATTTTGAAAAGAACAAGGTGTCTTTCCTGAGACAGCAGCTGGAAAACACTTTGTCATAGCGGCTGGTGTAAAAATTCCTGTTAATTAATTCCAGGGTCACACCTGAACCCAGCATGCCCAGCTGGTGACTGAAGGGAAAGAGAAAGCGGCGTGTGTGTTCACCCGCTTCACCCTCGCCGTCAGGAGGAAGGGGCAGGCCAGCCTTCTCAGGTCACCTGGGACCTTGTTGATTCATTTGTGAACCAATGCTAGACGGATATCTAAAGGCGCCGCTTAGCTCCTGCATGAAGTTGAAGACACTATGGTTTTGGGGTTAAACAATGACTTATTTTTTCCATATTCTGTTTTCACTGAAAGTTTCTGAGTTGACATACACATGACCAAAATGGACTAAATTAGTAATATCACTGGTATGCCCAGGGGTCATTAGGAGTTTGGGGTGAATAGTATGGCTGAAGGGTAAAGCCTTAGACTCACATGAGGTGTCCAGGTCAGGCTCTGTTATTATCTCATAATCTGACATTATTCTCAAAGCATTTGCTAAGAATTAAAGTATAACAAACTTGCAAAGGCACTCTTTATTTCCAATGTAAAAATACTTATAATATGTGCATGGACCTACATATTTCTCAGCCATGTATATTGTGTTCTAGAGCTCACTTTCTCCACCCCACCCCTCCCCATATAGCAGATTTGATGTTCTTAACAGTAGACTTTTGTTGAAATAATTCTTACCTGAGGTCACCATAAGGCTAAAGAATTAATTAATTTTATGACAAACCTTTTGCTTAACACTTATCTTTGTCCCCTGATTCTAAGCTCGATGAGGGAAGGACGAGATTTCTAATTTTTGCACTGACCCAGTGAGAGCAGAGAAAAACGGGCTTTGGCAGGCCAGACGGGCTTTCGTAGGTGTTCTCCTGGTAAATGTAAATGTTCTCACGGAACGCTGACATTGGAGAAGCCCACTTTGTGACCAAGGTAGATCAAGAGAATAAGAGAATACAGTCTCACCGTAATCATGTCTGAATACGGACAAAGCAGGGTGTTTTCCTAGCCACAAATCCCAAACATCTTTCTCTCTCAGTGACGTGGGTGACCACAACTTCTTTACCATTTCTCGCCTTATCCCAGGCCTGGCCCCCTTTCCTCCTACCAAAGATGGATGAAGATGGTCACTCATGGTATTTCTCCACCCCACAAGTGCACCCCATCCAGAGCAACCCCCATTCTATGAAGCCTCAGGACCCTCAACCGTAGTCCAAGCCCTGTAACCAGCTCTTTCTCACCCATCCCACTGGGCTGTCCCACAGCTCCTCATGCTGTGCGAAGAGAGATAAATGAGATGCGCTCAATGTCAGGGATTCCCAGTGGCCACCGGCCACACCAGAATCTAGCATTATGTCTGGCAGCTTGCGTTGCTGTGACAGAATGCCTGACATAAATGGTTTATAGGAGGAAAGGGTTTATTTTGGCCAAGGGTTCAGAGGTCTAAGTCCATGGTCAGCTTTCTCTATTGCTTTTAGGCCCATGGCAAGGCAGAAGCACCATGGTGGAAGGGCAGGGTGGAGGAAAGCCGCTCACCTCATGGCAGAGGAAGTGGCTAGAGCGAAACAGTTTCCTTGTGATCGTACTGCTTCCCAAAAGCCGTCAGCTGGGAATCAAGCCTTCAACACAGCAAGCCTCGGGGGATACTTTGGATCCAAACCAGAATAAGCACCTTGTCTCACACTGGCAAATATTTGAAATTGGATTCACAAATTTAAAGAGTAGTTGTATTAAAAAAACATCACCATCACCAGGTCCTAGGAAAAGTGGAAATGTAAAAGAAAATTGACTTAAAAAAATAATCAAACACAACATATATTATTGATATTACTTAATACTGTCCCACACTGTCAGTTTCACATTTAAAATAAGTGATAAAGTAAAAAAAGAAAACTTTAAATAAGAGCAATTTCAGTTTGGATAAACTTTCCCGAGTTAGAATTCCAGCGTGGTGCCTGGTAGAAGAAAGAATAGGATCCTGGCAGCTGAAGGAGACTTCGAAGACCTCAATGGCTGTTTCCTCCTCTTTTAGGAATCTTTCCTCCCTGTTCTCAGCTGTGTTTGATCCATGCCTGTAATAGCTGTACCAGGTGAGATCCAGTATGATTCCATTCTTTAGATGCAGACTACTGATGGTGACAGAGGCTAAATGACTTACCCAAATGCCCCTCCCGTCCCAGTGTTAGAAAGTGACACAGGTTGGTCTCAAAGTCCTTACACTTCACTTCATGCTCAGGGAAGGGCTCACAACCAATTGTTCTGACACCAGCCTGGGCTTGGGTGTTTGTAAAATGTGTCCTTGGGTTGGCTTTAACATGTAGCCACTGGAGGGCCATTGCTGCAGAGCGGGTTAACTGCCCCCATTTGCACCTGGACAAGTTCCTTGTGGACAGCGTGATGCCATGCAAGCAACTTGACTTGCCCATGCCTCAGTTTCCTTCTCTGCAGAGAGAGATGACCACAGTGCCTGCCTGGGAGGGCTGCTCAGAGTACTAAATGCACTGACAACCATCAAGCTCCTAGAGGAGTGCTCAGCTAAGAGGGGATGCTGGCCAAGTGGTGCTATTGGGAAATCATAATCTCCAAAAAGAAAAAAATAATGGGATATGAAGCTTTAAACTATATGGGACCTGCATTACTCATTTTTGAGCAAAATAATATTAAAGTTTAAGATACCGTCCTTGACTCCAGTCACATTTTCTCCCCTGGTGCTCTGGACTGGACATCCAGGGATTAGGGAAGAAATGGAATCCACCGCCTGTCATTAATTTTAGTACAGATACAACCCAAGTTCTCATCCAAAACGTGAAGTGTGGTTTTTAATTTAGTCCTCACATTCTTGGAGGACTGAAGGGACACACCAGAAAACGTATTAATTAGGTTTACTTTCCAGGAAGAAATCCTGGGTCCCCAAATGGGCCCCGGTGCAGGAGCCCAGGTCTTGAAGGTGACCCCAAGGTCAGCTGGGCTTAAGGAGGGGTGCAGGGTGGGGAGCGGGTTCTGATTCTCACCACACATCCTCTGGCAGTGGGGGCAGTGGTCCCAGGAAGGCACTGGGAAGGATGAGAGGGGCCTGGGCTTGGCCTGTATTTGGTCTCATCTATCCCCACTCATGAGGCACAGCGCATGCCTGGTTCCTTAGCAGGGAAATCACTTCTGCATCCACCATGGCGACGGGTGTGGTGCTTCTTTTCCTTATTCTTCACTTTGTGGTATAAATGGAGGGCAGCATCGCATGGTGTAGGAGGCTCCCATTTAATTTCCTCAGCAGCGAAAATTTAGATTTTCATGAAGTTTTGTGGGGCAAAAGTTCATCTTCAAACCTGTTCAAAAAAGACATTGTGGAGGGAGTGTTAAATTGATTTGCAGTATCGTGTTTTAAGAGAAACTAGCTACTAAGGTGTTTGGTTTTGGTTGTTTTGACTTATATTTTTACTTTTTATTGCTTTGCTTTTTGTGCTTTTGTTTCCTCCTTAGGTAAGTTCTTTTTAAGAGTGAGGTAAATTACTTGCGTATGGTTGGAGGCTGGGGAATATGAGGTGTGATTAAAAAAAATACAGGGAAAGTTTACATTCAAAAATTTATTAACGTGAAAGACCCGTTGCCATTAATCTTCAAAATGCTCTCCCTTGCTTTGAGCGCTCATCCCATCATTCTTGCTACTTTCTGCAGCAGCTCTGGAGTCCTCTTCCCTGAGTGTCTTTAGTTACTGTTGTGGCTGCTTCAATGTCCTGAATGGATTAAAAACATTTTCCCTTCATGGTCATTTTGACTTTGGGGAAGAGCCAGAATTTGTACAGTGCCAGATCTGGTGAATAATATGGATGAGGACACATTGTCATGTTTTTATTTGACAGAAATTGCTGTAAATGATGGATCAATGAGATGTGATCAAAGCGTACAGTGAATGTTCAAAAAATTACTAAATTACCACAGTGAAAGACACATTGTCATTAATCCCCCTGAGGACACTCAAAACACGCCCTCTCATTTTGAACACACTTATCCCATTGTTCTTGGCAACGTGTATTTTACAGCAATAACCATTTTTTTCAAATAAAATTAATCACTTGCCATATTTATTCATCATCCCTTGTAGAAAAGATCCAAATCCAGGCACTTCTGGAGAGGAGATATTAAAGCACGAGTGGAAAAACAAGGCCCACAGCCTTGGATCTTGTGCCTCTGAGGCACTGAGGAGACATAAACTTCCAGCCCTGGTGGCAGTTTGGGGAAAGCTGACCTGGCCTCACAGCCAGACAGGCAGATGTGGCACAGAGGTCTGTCACTGAGGTGGCACCGCACCTGCGGTCCTGTCAGAGCGCAGCAGGGCTCTCCTCTATCTACTTTCTCCTCAGCTCTCAGCACCCTGCCCAAGCTCCCTCCTCTCCTTGGAGGTGAGGTGGGCGGAGGGGACAGAGGCATTACCCGGACTGAGGTGCATGACGTGTGAGTGAGAGGAACAGGGCCGGAGTTCTCACTCTTCCTTCTGCCTGGTCTCCCCCGGCCATCCGCAGCTCAGCCTGTGTCCAGCGTGGGTCCTGCTGTTTGGCTTCTCAAAGCATCATCTTCGTGTTAGATGTCAGCATCCCCCCGGTGTCTTCTGGGATACACTTTTTTAGTCACTTTCCTGGCTGCTGAGACAAAATACCTGACATCCCCAGCTTAAAGGAGTTTATTTGGTCTCATGGTATTTAGAGGTTTCCGTCCATAGTCAGCTGGCTCTAAGGCAGAAAGGACATGCTGGAAGGGCCTGGAGGAGGAGAGCTGCTCACATCATGGTGACCAGGAAGAGGGGGGGAAGGGAGGACCAGGGAGGAGACACTCCCAGCTCGCACACCCCAGGGACCGCCTCTTCCAGCCAGACCCCACCTCCTACCAGCATGCTTAGCTATAGCCCCCAAGATCCAGTCACGTTCCCAAAGCCCTGCCTCTGAGCACGTGAGAGTTTGAGGTCATTCTTGATCTAAATCATAACACAACTCTGGTGGGGGTGCTGCTAGCCTGGGGGGATTCCTCAAGAATAAACGATTTCCCTAAAGAGAGGCTGAAGAGACATTGGTATACGAACGCGCTTCGGGGTCTCTAAGAGAGGGGTGGTGCAGGGTCAGCAGGGATTGCTCCCCTGCGTGCTGTCTCGTGGGCATGGACTGGGGTTCCACAGAACGTCAGCAGGGGCTGCGACCCACGGCGACAGTGGTCACTGAGCTCCTGGTGTGGGTCCCACACCATTCAGGCGCTGGAGATGGATTCCACAGTGGACAAGTCAAAGACGTTTTCTCCATGAAATGACATTCTGGAAAACAGGAAGATAAAAAAGTAACGCTATTACAGATCAAGGAGGAAACTGTGATCAGAGGAAAATAAACCCAGATAAGGAAAGACAACAATAAAAGAGGAAATGGAATATTTTATATTTTTCATTTTATACATTGTAACACCCTTTATTGTGGAAATAATAAAAGTTGAAATAAAAATATTCTATAAAAACATAATAAACCCCATGTGCTTATTAATTCACCAATTACTACAAACCGAGCAACCTCATTTTATTTACAGTCTCACTCTTATTTTTGGTGAATTTGAAAGCAAATTGCTGACACCATTCTATTTTAAATAATTCTCAGAAAAGAAATCTAACAATGAATTTTGGCACAAATGCAATATAATTATGGTCTCTAAAACATTAATGACAATTACTTAATATTATCGAAAACTCAGCCAGTGTGAAATCTGATGATTGCCTCAAAATGTATTTTATGATGCCATTTTGTTTGAATTAGGATGGAAAAAAAAAGAAACAATGTGTCCCCAACTGCATATAGTTGGTAAGTCTTCAAGTGTCTTGTGAACTGCAAAGTGTTATCTTCTCTCTTTTCCACTTATTATTTATTTAGTGAAAAGGCTGTTTTTTTGTTTCTGCTTTTTTTTAAACCTTGTGTTAGTTCTTCATGTGGGACTGGATTATCACATCTTGGAAATGTAAAGTCCTTGTTTGTGGCAGATACTTGCTGTTACGTGGTGACAGCTGTCCAGGCTTGGTGCCTGTTGGCTTCATCCTTTGGGCCCCACCCGTTTACTGGTTCTGCTTGTTCCTCCTGCTGCTCTGGCTCTGGGCATAGGAGCAGGGTGCATGGTGAGGTCCCACCCGGAAGCCTCTGCCTTCTGTCTCCAAATGGCCTTGGCACACACGGATGCGCCTGTCCCGGGCCCCTGGTTCATTCAAGCTTCTGAACGTGATCTTCTAAACCTACTTCTTCTTCTTCTGCATAGTGAGCTAAAATTTTTCAATGCAGAAAAAAAAAATTCCCAATTTCTTTTTTTGTATAAATTCAGACTACTAAAAAAGACAATAGCATTGTATCTAATTATGAAGATTATATTATGAATTCACAGGTATGGTAAAAAGCCAATGATAGTGAAAATTACCCCAGGGGACCACTTAAATATCCTAACATCATCAAGATCTGGCACTTAGAAACTCAAAAGTCAAGATTTAAAGCAACTCTCTCTTTCCTCATGGGACATGAGGGAAGAGACAAAAAACAAGTTGGGATCTCCCTCCCTCCCTCCCTTTTCCTCTTCCTCTCTCACTTTCTCTCTCTCTCCCTTCCTTTGTCTCCTCCTCTTCCTCCTCCCCTTCTTTCCCCTCCTCCTCCTTCTTCCTCTCTCTCTCTTTTTGTCACTCTCCCTCCCTCCCTTTTTTTTCTCCCTCCCTCCCTTCAAGAATTTACACTAAGATTTGAGTGAGTGAAATGTGCATGCAATGTGATTTGATTTTTCTAGTCTAGAGGGAGGTTCCTAGAACAACGAGCAGTAATGTGCACCCCAGTATTTAGGGAGGATGAGCTGCTGCTGCTGTTGGTTCACCTGGCTGTCTACTCTGCACGAGGTGCTCCTGCTCATTTTCAACAGGCTTTTTCCAACCCCTCTGGATTCCTCAGCTCCTTGGAGTCTTGGTGTCTTTGCACTTTGCATCCTCCTCCCCATCTGGCCTCGAGCTCCCCACCCCAGCTGCCTGACACCACCTGTTCCTCACAGCAAGATGCACCTGTGTCTCTTCTGGACATCTGGGATTCCAGCAGTGCCGCCTTCACTTCACAGTGTCTACCCTAATTGGATACACGAGGAGGCTAGAAATTGCTTTAATGATATGATCAATTGTTTGTCCATTTGCCAAAGCTGCTTAATTGATTTTCCTCCTGAGAGTGTTGCTGATGTCGGATATTGCAGGACTTTTACTTTCTACTTAGAAAATCAGAGCCCCGGGAGGAGCTGCTGATGCTGCTCTTGTGTGTGCTTTGTTTGCTGTGAGAGAATTTATGTGTACTTTGAGTGCCTGTGTGTGAAGCATGAGCCCTCTGGATCTCCTCCATAAAGGAAGTTCCATGCTTGGAGAAAGACTCTGGAGTTTGCATGCAACGGGAATTTTCCTGTAAAAAATATCCACTGTCCACAGCCCCCGAGTGAAGTCTTCTGGGACCAAGCACATCTTCTACGTTTAAATCAGGTTTATTTGTCATGTTTTGGAAACCATCTGGCCACAGTCTCATTTACACCTGGAAGTCTCTGCTTTTCATGAGGCCGAGTTGGTGGCAGAGGCTTAATTTACCCCCCAGATGTAGCCATTTCTCTTCATTTTCGTGGAGACAGGCACCGTGTCTGGTGCCTTGTGGGCATAAGCAAAATTACCTGACAGCTTCCACATCTCAAACACAACCAGAATGAATGAGTAGAATAGAGATTGTGAGAGGGCCCAAAGGCAAACTCCGATGTTCCCCTGTTGGGTTGTCAATCTTATCCTAAGTACCCCAAGAATTTCAAGGCTGCGCTTAGCTCACTATTTTTATAAGTTTCCTTAATATGATAAAATGGCTCATGGTGCTTATGACACAGGGATTCTAGAGAGCTCGTTACTGCTGAGAAGTCAAGAATGTACCCGTCTCCCTCTAATTCTCTTGTGAGCATCACTTTTCCTGTATGTGCCCATAGGATGATGGCTGCCTGAGTGGCTACATGATGGACTGAGCCCTTCTGGTGCTTTCTTTGACCTTGAACAGCTCAAAGCCCAGATCGGGGCTCTTCTGTCTTGAAAGACTTTCTCCACTTGGCCTCTAGGACACTGTCACTTTGGTTCTTATTCCAGGTCACCAGCTGCTGATCTCCGTCCCCTGCAGTGCCTCTATCCATCCCACTCCATTCGTACATCAGTGTCCTGGATCTGCATCCAGGCTCTGTCCTTCTACTGCAGCAGGGCAGGCCCTTAGTAAGAGGGAGACCTTCATGGGGACAGAGATGGAGGGATTGTCAGGCCAGGAGACACCAGGATCTCTCCAAGGGTGAGAATGGCCTCCCCTAAAATGTGAGGGAGAAGTCTTGGAAACTATGCCACACTCATTATCCAGTGGAAAATTACCAGATCTTAGCCTGCTCCAGTGGTACCATAGAAGCTAATCTTGCTCTTTTGCTACGGGGCCAGACCGATTTTCTCTGTCAGATTCATGCCCTCTTCTGCTCTTTTTCTACATCAAGCTAAGGCCCCTCACCTGTTTTCTCTCATTTTCTAACTCTGCCTAACACATCTGCCTCTGTCCCTTGCTGAAATTGTTTTCCTGTGATAGAAGTTGATGAACTTAATCTGCGAGGGCAGGCAAATCGAGGTCCCATATCCTCTTTGGGGAACCTTGGCCAATCCCATATTGTGACACCCCAATTTTGTGATTTCTACCTGAATTGAGCAAAAGAACCCTTGGCTGATTGGGGACACTTCCTACACTCTTCCCTACCTGACCCTTCCCTTTTGAAGGCTTCAAATAAGTTTGATGATGGATAAATTTATTTCCAGAAAATATATTTACCCTGAATTCCAAAATCCATTCCCAATTGTGCTTTAGGCATCTCAGGTCAATGCTCATAAACACTTACACTGAATTCATCCAAAATTGAATTCTACATTTCCCCTAAAATGCCTCACACTGATTTTACTATGGCAATAACTGTGAGGTCCTTTGTTCTCGTGACCCAGGAAAAAATATCCTTAGGCACATCCTCGATTCCCTCTTCTCTCACAGTTCACATCCAATCTGTGAGCAAACGTTACTGAATCTTGCATCAGAAATATCCTCAGAATCTCAACAAGTTCAGAACATCACCACCACTGACTGCCTCCTGTCTTCCTCACCACGTTCACTCAGTTGTTCAGAATGAAGCAGTCTAGAGGTTAGGTTTTATCATTACGACTGATAATACTGTACTACATACCGGAAATTGGCTGGAAGATTAGACTCCAAGGGCTCGCATCAGATTAAATACATAGATAGTAGCAGTAAGCATTCCAGTATGTGGTTGTCTATCAAACATCAGGTCGCAGACCTTAAATGTATTTTATGACTCATTAGTTTTTACTCAAAGACCATGATGTGCCCTTAGTTTCTACTAATGGCCCCATAGTAGGTACCACGTGCACATTGGGAAACAGGATGCATGTTACCTAGCATCTCTCCTGCCTGGTTTTATCCACAGTTACTCTTAACCCAGAGCTTTAACTTATACCCCTATGCCATGGAAGGATCTTGGAGCCGTTCTTTATCATCACAGCACAAAACCCCAAGTCTAGAGTGAGCAGGACACAGAAGTTCACACAAATACACCCACTTATCATGGCTCCAGTGGGTGGAGGTCAATATCTATAATAAATGGCTCTGCACAGTGTACCTGAATTTTTGTTTGTTTCTTTCAGAAAGATTTCTCTCCTTGCCCTCTAAAATTTATCATGGGAGAAACCTTTGATGGCCTGGTATGGCATGAAGCTTTCCTGACATATGTTCTAATCCAGGCTTAAAAAAAAGAATCCTGAATTGCAATATTTCAAGAGTGAGTCTACGGTTCATCTCCCTGGCTGCACATTTGAGTCACTGGGAAGTTTCTGTTAGTTACTTGGTCTTGTTTTCAAATACCTCATGGCTAATCTCAGACCAGAAAGTTTGAATCCTCTTTTTGGGGTGAGTTTGTTGAGTCACTGGGGTAAAGCATGAAACAGACCCAGTTAAGGTAATGGAAAGGAGCATCATCTCAGCTTGGCTGGATCCAGAAGCTGCACCATTGTCTTTCAAAATCCCCCACCCACCTCACAGAAGCTAATTCTTAAATAACTACATTGAGTTTCTTTTAAATATCTCTAATTCCTATTCTTATGGTACATCTTGGGAAGTCTTGTTGATCTTTGGAAACTTAGCACACCTTTTCGCAGGGGTGATTTGTGAAGACTTAATGTGTCTTAAGGTGTCTTTAGTTGAACATGTACATAAAGGAACTCAAATTGTTAGGTTGTCTTTGGAAATTCAAAATAATCTTTTGATTCTAGCTTTCTGATGAGTTGCCCTTTACCAGGGTAACTGGTGAAAGAACTAGAATTAGAATTATGAAAAGAAAGTGAGGGAAAAACTCATGCATTAACCAGAATGCGTGCACACACACATACACACATGCACACACACCACCCACAGAATGATATCCCTCCCCTCCCCAGCATAAAAACTCACAGTTCCAGCAGTTGGATCTCAAATTTTTCTGAGCACTGTCCTGGTTTTCTTCTAAATAAAATGTTCCTTCAATAAACTCTTTGCAATAGAAGAGTGTTCTTTCTTTGGGATGCTTCAGGATATAATGATTGTTGTGGGCTTCAGGGGAAGGAGGGAGTGGGAAGGCAGAGAAGAGAGGGGACTGAAAATGATGAAGATATGACATCCATGTCATATACTGCTGTCTCCAAGTGAATGGAAATATTATGTGTTGCAAACATATCATACCTTTTTGAGGGTGTGTTTTGTGAATTTCAAATGCATCTAAGGAGTTGTTAATTAAATACTTATATAAGATAACTCATTATTTTTAAAATTTTTATTTTTCTTAGTACATATTTGCAGTACTTAATGATTATGCACAAGCTTAAATATCACTTGGTTTCTCTTATATGAGAAATGCAAAGTAAAAATAAAGAGCAAAATAAAAGATATATAATAGGGAACAGGAAGAGAGATCTTTCGCAATCAGGAAGGGGAGCAAGAGATGGGGGAGGGGAGAAGAAGAGGGGACGGAAACATAGAAAGACCTAAGGTGTGTTATAAGGTGATTCTTAGATAAACGCATTCAGGTTTTTAAAATATTTCTCTAATTTCTACTTTTGTGTTTTAGATCAGAGGGGTTAGGGTTAATGTGACCACTCTGGAAACCTGCCAGCGTCCACAGGACTTTGCACCCTGTTCACTCCCCCACTCGGCACTTTATGCATCTGTGAGTTCTGCAACATCCAGCACAGTTTGGAGTCAGTGACATAGGAGACAGAGCCAAAGCTCCATGGGCAGACAGATACGGGTCCTCTCCTAGCTCGCAGGCTGACTCTGTGACCACCAGACAAGCTAATTCTTTTTTTTTTTTTTTTTTTTTTTTTCCCGTGGGTACCGGGGGGTCGACCTCAGGACCTCCTGCGCCAACAGGCACCCGTGCCGCTGAGCGATATCACCGGCACCTTTTTCGTATGTGGGATCCGGGAGTCGAACTCGGGCCCTCGCGCTTGCAAGGCAGGTGCTTACGCCGCTGAGCCATCTCACCGGCCCCAGACAAGCTAATTCTTGAATCCCCATGTACTCAGCCATATAATGGGAACAAAGGCAACCCATAGCGCCATCTTGATGACATAAAGGAATGGCACACAACTTCATGGAGCCCCGTGACTTGCATTCAGTTCCTGCTAAAATCACACAGCAGCTCGGATTTACGCGTAGCCTGTGGACATCAGGAAAGAAAGCCATGTAAAGGCAAGTCCTCAGGGTAGATGCGGTCACCGGGGAACCATTGATCAAGGGTGGCTCAGTGGCCCCACACTTCCAGGCTCTTGTTCTTCTCAACCCGAGGAAAGACCCAGGGAACTGTTCACACGGGATCTCGGCTTGTTAACTTGATTGATGGGACAGATGGCGACACTCACGGTGAGACATTAATAAAGTGCTGCTTGATTTTGTTAAATATCGCAGGCAAAGCGTTCGTTCATTCTAGAAAAGGGAGTGTAGAGAATGTAGATCGAGTCTAGTCAATTAATTTAGCTTTGGTTCACAGATCCTCTGACCATGATTGACACCCAAACATCATGCTCAGCCTGTTCGTTGTCTTGGGCTCGTGATCAGCATCTCATTGTGGGGATCGTACATGCTATCAGCAAGATGCCAGTGGGCGCTTCGGAACTATAGACTGCACACAGATGTGCCTCCAGATCCGGCCCGCTGGATATTTTAGAATGAATGGGGGGGTTATCGATGAAATTATTAAGTCTGCATAGAAGGCTCCACTCCCCTGAAAGGGAGATTGATAAACTGAGGATTGCTCTCACGCCACGAATAGGAGGGAAATTGGAAGCTGATTTTAATCGAGTGTATCTCACCACATGATTTTCAGGATTATGTGAAGTAGATCATGGCAAGAAGTAGAGAATGGCAAGAAGTAGAGAATGGCAAGAAAGTATAGACCAAAATCAGGAAAATAAAACCAAAAAATGCATCTCCTGAGGACTGTATGTGTGTGTAGCCGATAATAAGTACTGTGGACTGACTCATGCTATGAGAAAAGATGTAGCTACACCTAATGAAAATTCCTTAAAGGTTACTTATTTATTGATTTTTCTGCTTTTTCTTGTGGAAATTTCAAGCACACAGTCAACCTCCAAATCCATGGGTTCTGCATCTGCTGATTTGACCAGCCAGAGAGCTACAATCTTATTTGTACTGAACATGGACAAACTATTTTTTCTTGTTACTCTCTAAACAATGCAACACTATTTACACAGGCTTTGCGTTGCGTTGGGTGTTATAAGGAATCTGCACATGACTTAAAGTGTAAAGAGGGTGCGCATCGATTACACACAAATACTATGCTACTTTATAGAAGGAGAATACATTTGATCTCTTCAAGGGGTGGTCCTGGAGCCAATCCCCTGCGACACCAAGGGGCAACGGTGCCAAAGGAGAAAAGGGGAAAATCCAGGGCAATTGTCCCAGTATTGTAATACTTTGTACATCTTTAAAATTCCCCATTATGAAACCAGGTATATTAAACTCGGGTCTTGCTGCCTTTGAATGATTCCAGACCCTCCCCCACTCCCCAAGGCACTGGTCTTTAATTTCTGCTTTACACCAAGATGCTTCCCTCCCTCCCCTTCTTCCCTCCCTCCCTCCCTCCCTCCCTCACTCCTTCTTTTCCTTCTCCAGCTTTGGGAGTTTTTAAGAAAAATCAGGAAAAGAGATTCTTGTAAACTTCACATAGAACAGAAGAGTCTTGGGCGAGTAAGTGGTGGCAATATGGGCATGATGTAAAATGAGCCCTGGAGAGGCTCCTGCACACACTGCAGCAGTTCAAATCCCACTGCAAGAATCCAGGAGAGGACATTCGGGGCCTGCTCCTTGCCTGCCTGCTGGAAGCCAGTGCCCCACGGCTGGGAGCGCGTGGCTTGGAGGGGAAATTGCACAGCAAATAGTAATGACAGTCAAAGCTCACTGTAGGAATCACCTTCCAACATAACTGAGTTCTATTTTACCTATTTTATTCAGTTTAGATTTTATCTATGCCCCACTCACCCCTTCAGTCCCTCTCACCTTGGTCTGTTATTCACCAAGACGTTCATCTGCTTCTGGTGCACCGCACATTGACTCACTGGTGTTTCTTGTTTACCTTCTGTCTCTGTTCCCTGGGGGAAGGTTGTTGTCTGTTTTGTTCACATCATCAAGCCCTCAGCTTGTGCAAAGAGTCAGAGCTGCATTTCTCCTCCTACTGTCGCCTCAACATAGACCTAGGGGGCTGTACGTCCCTGCTGGGTAATTGGGATGCAGACAAAAGTGTCACAGCTCTGACCCTTGGGAAGGAACCTGATTCTGAAGCCAGTCTTGAGCTCAGAGGGATTCGGTCAATGGAGATAAAAACAGAATCAGAATGTCCGATGCCTCAGGCCAGTGACTCTATGCATTTCCTTTAATATTTCATTTTAATAATTTTTTTTCACAATGCACAAGTCCAAGAGTACTAGAAAGCTGAGACTTAAGAATCTTTGTAAGAAAAATTCACCAGAAGTAAGGAGCTTTCATGCTGCTCTATTTTCTTGCACACTTCTAAATCCATCCTCTTTTCTGCTGTACATATTTTTCCATTAAATTTTTTACTATAAAAATTAGAATTCTGCTTTCTTTTTCCTTCCCCAGGCACACAATCACAAACACAGATTTCTCCTTACCCTGTTCTTGTGAGAATTTTTCACAAATAAATAAAAATTCCACCTGCACTGATTCTTTTACACTGATAGTTTTGTACACTTTCATCTTGGGGTTATTTCTCTTTTGGTTGGTTTTCCGTGCAGCTATCAGCCGCTCCCCTCTCCCCTGCAAATACTTCAATGTGATTAAAAGTGAAGTGGCCTGTGCATTTCAATCCCTTAGCCTTTGTCACCCCATTCTTCACACCCACGCCTCTCTACTTCCCTCCCCAATACGGGCTCCACCCTTGAACACCACCTCAGAACTAATCTGGGGCGTCACTTGTGCTGCTACCATCTGGGATCAGATGCTAAAGTCCCCACCTACTAGAGGAAGGTGTCCTTGGGAAAGCCCTGACCCTAGACATAGAGACACACAGAGTGGAAAAAAGCTTGAAGAGATAATTACCTTGACAAAAGCAACACGAATTTTGCTAAGAGTCATAAGAAAGTGCTAGAAATTGGACAAGAAATAATCCAAAAGGAAGAGAGATGGAGAAAACCACACACACAATGAACACTGACAAAGGAGAGGGCAGCTTTAGTCAGGTGGGGGAAGAATTGGGCTTTTTTATGAGGGAGGTTAGATAAGCCATCTCAAAATAGTGGACAGGGATTCAAGCACAAATTCTTACTGGATTAAATGAAGAGTTAGGTCATTTTATTTTAAGTGATTACAAATCAACATTTATAGGCTAAAATCTTTGCCATCAGATGCCCCCTAAAATCAGTTCTGTTGATTAAAAACACAAATAGGTCTCCAAGTTTAACTGAGTTAACAAGCAGGGTGTTACAGAAAAAAAATTGTATTTTAAAATATTTTCATTAAGTTAATAGAGCAATTACAATTAATATTTTAATTTTCAAAATTAATTTAAACCATATTATCTCCATTTAACTAGGCATAATAACAGAACCGAGCTAATAGAGTATTTTGAGGATGAAATTAGTGGTTATACAAATGCCTACAGTTTAAATGGGGTGTAAGAGCAGGCTGTTAAAACTATCTAAACAAAGTATTTCAATTTTCTTGTAAAGCCCAGAATCAAGTTATTCTCAGCACTTGATGAGTTGAAGACTGCCTGGAGCAGCTCCATGAGAGCATGGAGCCCGGGAGCTTGGTAAGACCGGGACGCTTACAGTCAGACGTAGGCACTGTAGAAGCTGGTGCCCCTTGTTCTGATCCAGGAAGTGTGGGCTTTTTGCAAAAATGGTTGCAAAGTCATAGGAAAGACAAAATAGGCAGAAAGAATTACGTGCTTCTCAGGGCCCTGAAATACTTCACTGAAATACATCTCCTGCTGGCATTCTCACCAAGATGATCCTTGCCAAGAGGAAAGAAAAAGATAAATATTGAGAACTGAAATGCACAAAGATAGCACCAATTACACTAGCAAGCAAGGCTTCATCTAATTTGGAATACGCACAGGGAGATACAACTGAATTCAGTTTTTAAAAGAAAATAAATAAAGCAAGTGGGATTTTTTTTTTCTCAAATTATGTTATGCTGGGAATGGTGATTACATTATCTTCTGATCAAATTTCAAATGATTTCATTGAAATATAATTCATATACCACACTATCCACCCAATTAAGATGAAAAACTTGATATTTTCTCTTTAAATTTACTAAGTTCTGAAACAAAGACCAAGTTCTAATTTTAGAACACTTTCATTAACACATGAAGAAAATTAAAGCCATTGGTGCTCATCTTAAATCCTTCCTGACCCCATTTTTTGACTATGAATAATATACTCACTGCTTTCCTGAATTTGCCTATTCTGGATATTTGATAAAGTTGGAACCTTAACAATGTGGTCTTTCATGTCTGGCTTTTATCATTCAGCATGATATTTTCCAATTTCATCTATGTTGTAACAGATACCAATATTTAATTATTTTTAGTGACGAATAATATTCACTGAATGTTTATCCATTTATCAGTTTGTTTATACTTTGGACTATTACAAATAACGCCACTGTGGATATCTATACTGTGTGTCTGTGTATTGTCATTTGCTATGACTTAGTTTTTATGAAAAACTTTCCCCTTCTCATGATTGAGATAAACACTTTTCACCATCATGGTGATTTTGTTTCTTTACCAATAATTTGAAGTCAATATATTTCATTGTCTGTTATCAGTAAAATTCTATTGGTTACAATAAGCACATGAATTATTCTCAATATTACACCAATAGGGAAAATTCTATTTTTATTTCCAGGACACTTTTTAATGTTGAAAGTAGGAAACACTGTTAGACATAAATGAAATCTCTGCCTGCTTGTGCCCCCATATAATGAAAATCCTCTCATGCATCCAGAACTGGTGATATTTAATTAAACATATTGTGATGACTTGCTCATTTGCTTTTTTAAACTTCTAGTTATCCTCAAACATTGCCAAAAAAAAAAGAAGGTGAATTTTCAAACTTAATAAAATAAATAATTGGAATGCAAAGCATTCCCTTTCCTCACCAAGGTGAGAGATAAGGTTTCCCACAGGGCAGTGAGGCCCCTGTGAGCAAACCCCGGGGGCCGTGACACTGGTCTTGCTGTCCCCACCTCGTCGGGAGTCAGGCATCCCACAGGCTACAGCACCCTGCATGCTGCACAGCAACACAAAGGTGGTTGCATAAAGGAGACTCCCTTTCCTCAGATCCCGAAGACCTGCCTGGCCATTTTTAATAAAAATGTGCAGAGGGATGGAGCAGCCCTGAGTTCACTTCTGCCTTCTCATCCTGCAACCTATGCATTGTCCCCGGGAGCTGTGTGACACATGCCACTCCTCCTACCAGGGCCACTCATCCCGTGGCCTCCTCCATGCCCTGGGCACAGGTGGCTTTACTTTGGAGAGGGATCGGTCGTGAAGCAATCTGGAGTAAATAAGATTGAAGGAAATCGTTCAGAGCCCTTCCGAGCTCTACATGCCTTCTGGGAGCATTGTGGAAGCAGCTTTTAAATATAAACAGTGAGCAGCTATGCAGCATATTTATGTATTTGCCAGCGAAGGCCTGCAGGGACTTTTCTAACCAGAATGTCCCAGCGACATTTAGAGCTTCTGTGTTCCTTGTATACTGCTTCTTCCACTCAAAGACAAAACAAGCATCTTATAAAAGACCCGCTACTCACATTCTTCACTGTCAGTCCAAATACTGCTCTAATTACCCATTATTTCTGCAGTTAGGAGACAACCATTCATACAACAAAAAACAAAAGGAAATCTAACAAAAACCCACAGACTTCCAAACAGACTTTTCTCATTTGGGGTCTTGCATAGAAATCCCTGAGACACACCTCTTTGTGTAGCTAAAGTCAAGTCCTGGGCTGGTCACTAACGTGTTGGTCCCCTTCATTTATTTGTGGTTAAAATCATGTTGGAGGAATCTACTAGTCAATGAATAAGAGAAGTAAATGTGTGGAGTGACATACTGTGAATTGGATGTCCTGGGGGAGGCACCCATGGGCTCCATCAGCACTGCTGGGCAGGAGTGAACTTGCACCCAGGGGCCATGATGTGGCCCATTAAGGTCTTGGCCCCTTAGAGCTTGATGAGGTTAAAGGCTCTGAAATATTTTAAAACAAAATCCCAGCAAAACACTAATCCAGCGTGTGGAATCCTCACCCATGGAGCTGCTCTGAGGAAAGTGAGTCAAATGGCTTGCAGGGTCAATCCACCTTAGCCTCAAGCTCATTGTGGGGCATGGCCTCTGTGAGAAGACCTCAGTCTCCTTTCGCTCAGTGTGGGGTTCACAGACAAAGAAAGTGAAGCTCAAAGATTCAGCTCAGTTTACATGTTTTCAGCTGCAGAAACTGGACAAGGAGCAGGGCCCAGCTCTCTATCTGACCTTGACAACAACTGCTGTGATTTCTACAACTATTAACATTTACGTCGAACTTATCAGGTACCACCACTCAGTGCGCTGGGAAATGAGCTGTGCTTGTTACATTTAAATTACAGAAGTACCCAATGAGACAAGCATTTGTGGATTTCAATATTCAAGAGTAGGGTAGCCTAACTCAGTGCTCCAAAAAGAACTGGCTGTAATCACTCCTTTTATTTGAGGTGATTACTGGTCCATGGTAATGTCGTTGAATAACACTGGTTCACAAGATGATTCCTTCTACATTTTCAGTGCTTCCTGGTGGAACAATTAGTATAATATGGGGAGATTTTAAAAGATCGCTTGAGTGCTTTTTAACCCCCATTTCATTAGGACTACAGCAAGTTTCATTTCAAGAGCCTTGGCCATGGAATGCTCTCAAGATGCGATTTAACAAAACATCAGTGTGCTTTCCCTGGACTAATGTCCTCTTTCTTTTGTTTATGATAATTTTCTACTCCTAAGATAATAAGACAGTCTCCTCAAAATAAGCCAACTCACATGGGTCTGGTTAGAAATTATATATTGCATAGGACAGTTGTTATAGAGATTGAAAACTCATAAAGTGTTTTAAAGAGGCACAGAGAGAAGGAAGAGAGCATGAGTATAGAGTAGGCATGGCTGAAGTTTGAAAAAAAATGGGAGAAGCCTGTTTCCTTAAGTCCCCTCCCCATTCTAAGAGCCAGGAAAGATGCTGGCCAAAGCCCAAGCTAAGGGTTTGGAATGGGCCATTGTAAGTTTGAAGTTTGGAGAACTGTAATGAGCAGAAAATATGGTCCCCAGGCAGGACCATGGACAGCGCATAACCACCCCAGCTCCCTCCTTACCCCTCTTAAAAGTGATGGGTTAGGAAGTCGAGTGACAACGTGATTGATGAACCAGACCAGGGCACCATGAAAGCAAAAGGAGTCACCATGAGTGATTCCATCAGGAAATAGGGAAAAAACAAATAAAGACAAAAATACCTTAAATTGTACCAAATAAACTGGAAAAGAGCCCAATTGTTACCCACAGTAGTGAACATCTGCTCCAGGCTTTAAAATAAGACTTGTTGTTTGCCTCCAGGGAAAATGAGGTAACCGAGCCCTTGGACAGGATTTCTTCGCACTGTAATCCTGACAGGGCTGCGTCTTGAACTGCCTTCCTGGGGGCTCATCTTCTTCCAGGGAGAGCTCCTTCCTCCAGGGTCTGGAGGGGGGGCTGAGAGCTCAATCTCTGATTTTATCAGCACACAATGATTGAATGCACTGATTGGATAAAATGGGATGTTTCTTGACTTACATGAGTAAGTCAAGGAAATTAGCATATTCATCCTCCTAAACATTTATTATTTCTCTGTTGTGAGAACATTTGAAATCCTATCTTCTTGCTATTTGAAATATACAATGCATTATTGTCCACTATAGTCACACAGCTGTGCAGTAGAACATCACACCTTATTCCCTCATCTAACTCTAAGTTAGTACTTATTAACCAGCCTCTCTCTAATTCCTCTAATAACCACTATGATACTCTCAACTTTTATGTGGTCAAACAGTACCACACCTCATCTGCCTTAAGGCATATGCTCAATCCTTTCTCTTCTTTGTTACTCATTTTCAGGACTCAGATTTTCCAACAAGAAAATGTTTTTAACCAAACACATAAATGTAAAAGCCACAAGGTGTTGAAAAGCAACAGAACTGTCCTAAATAATGCAGTTAGTGGTCCTTTATGAATGCCCACATCTTGTTTCTTCCTTGGTGACAGACATTTGGAGAGGTCAGTTGGTGGTGGATTTTGTCCTGGGGAGCAAGATTGAAAAGGTGCGATATTGTGAGTCAGAAGATGGGGGATGGGGTTCCTGTGTATGCCGTGGGCTACAGGGCTTTGAGTAGGAGCAGAGGGGGCTCCCTGTGAGGGGATGGCCCTGTGGCATTTGGGGAGAGAGCAGCCTGTTTAATGAGGTCCTCCCCGGATGTCCACACAAGCCCTGTCTCATTTCCTGGAGAGGATTGGAACTCTGGTTTTAAAGCCTGCTGGACTAGAAATGCTTTTCAGATGTGGCCTCTCTTTAACTCTTAGTGGTTGCAGTATTTTCTGTGGCTACGATCAAAGGCAACCTCTGCTCCTCGCTTGCTTTGTTCTAGAATACCAGTGAGATGTATGTGTGTGTGCGTGTGTGTGTGTTTCAGCCCAATTAATGTTGCTCAGCGCTTTTATATTTTAATTAAAGTGACGACTTTCATACATATTCATCAGCCACAAGTTTCTGCAGTCATCGGGCCATGGGCCAGGGGAATAACATGCATGTCTTCCCTTCCCTGCAGCAAGCTCACTGTCCTGCACACACACACAGCTCTCCACTCCTAGGAATCTAGCATGCGTTGATTTGAATTCATTTGATATGAATCTACTGAGGTCTGTGCAGGGACTGGGATACAGGGTGAGCAAGGAATCTCCATCTGCTCACAAGCACATCTTTCTGCATTTCTTCACGCTCTCTGGGGCACAGTTATGTTTAAACTCACAGTGCAGCCCTTTTTCTCTGCCAGCTTCTATGTATCCTAGATTCATATGCTCACACTGAGATGTGCATATGCACGTGTGCACACATGTATATGTAAAATGCACATATCTAGTGAGAATAGGGTTTTATACCCACATATATGATAGAACAATGTGGTGACTGACATAAACGTCAAACAGTTGAAATGCAGAGGACTGGGGAGAAATGAGGGCCCTAGTGGTATTTATGAGGAGGTTGTGACAGCGCCAGAATCACACGCACCATTCCTTTGTGTGTTCATCCATTCTGCCAGCCAGGAGAAGGTTGCCTATGTCACGCAGAAGGTCTCCCTACGCCCCAGTGGTCTCAGTATACAGGCTTTGTCCTGGGTCTCACTGCTGGCTCTCTGGAGGTCACACAGCCTCCCTTCCTATCCTCTCTCTGGGACACAGGATGACAGAGCGGCCACTGCCCAGGTCATTCCCAGGCCTCATGCCAGCTGGAGAAGAGAATATGGAAGAGCTCACTGTCCCTTCAAGAGTCACCACAGAGGTGACATTAGGTGTAGAGGGCCCCACTTCATGATAGATGAAGGGGCCCACTTGGGTGAGGAAGGGGAGGATGTGTGGCCACGCCATGAGGACAGGCGAGGAGAGAAGGAACCCCAGGGGTGGGTGGATCTGTGAAAACTGCATGTCTGATTTTTCCTGAATAACATGAATTGATTGTGAATTAAGACAGGGCCAGTGAAAACTACGGTGCAAGGAAAGAACCCTCACCTCCCTGATTCTACCACCCAGATTTGGGGTTGCCATGGAACAGATGGAGTCAATGCTTACTGAGACACAAAAAGAAAGAGGGAGAGGGAGAGGCAGGGAAGGAATAGGAGGGGAGAAGGAAGAAGGAAGAAAGAAAAGAAAGAGAAAAAAGAGAGGAAGGGGGAGGGAGGGCGGAAGGAAATGTAAATGTTAATAAGCTCACCAGTTTGAATTTATTCAGTATGAACTTCCTGAGATGCATCCATTTGGAGATTTTCTGTGCATTCTCTTTAAATTGAAATATTCTATTCTTCTAGGGCCGTGGAGGTGAACCTACAGCACGCGTGCCGCAGCAGGCTGTTTGTATCACTGGAAGCTCTGAAAGGCTCACCATCACTGCTCTAGGGTAACTGATGTAAAAATCCAGGTGATTTTCTGAAATGATTCCTTAATTCTGTGTGACCCCCTCCTGTGATCCGCAGCCTGCCCAGCCACCTCACAGTCTCTGCAGTGTCTGAGAGGGAAATAAATGAGTCACGTCGCGAGGTCTCTATGCGCTGCTGATTTCCGTCCCCAGCATGAACAGTGATGAGCACAAGGCTGCACCCTCATCCTGCCACTGGTCCTTTCAAGGTGACCACAGCACAGTCCCAGCTTTGTCTTGACCCTCAGGAATATTCTGCAGTTGGCCAAAAGCAGACCCCAGCAGAATAACCCTGGAACAGAGGATGGGAAGGCCCTGTGTGTTTGGAGAGACTTGGCCCCCCATTAAGAACCAAGAAAGGCTGTGTCTCTCTTTGACCTGGGTGGAAACAGAAAAAGTGACAGCGCCATCTGTAGCAGACCCCCAGCCTAGCGCACACGGCTCGGCACGGCCGATGACGACATTGTTGAATGATGATTTCCAGCTACATAATTTGCTCCAAGTGGTGGTGGACATCAGACATGAATAGTGCCAGCTTATGAGCACCATGCTATCCTTTGCAAACCCGCAAAAGAGAGCAAAGTAGTCATTTATAGTTAGGTGAGTTACGTGATTAAGCAATGAATTCAGAGCAGCAGAGCAAAAACAGTCTGGATTACAGGGCAAACCTGTAATCACAACAATGTTGTGTGTGACTTTTGGATGTGCACACTGTCCTGTCAGCACTTGGATACTATGATAAGTAAAGAAAATTTTGAATAATAAATATTATTTGGGGTTTTTTATATACCGGGCCCTGTGGTAAGGATTCTGCTTGCTTTCCTGTATTTAACTTCACAGCAATCTTATGAAGCAGGTCTGATGTTGTCCTGATTCTATATATTCTCCATTTGGAAATGGTTGAATTGGGGCCGGTGAGATGGCTCAGCGGCATAAGCGCCTGCCCGGCAAGCGCGAGGCCCCGAGCTCGACTCCCGGATCCCACATACGAAAAAGGAGCCGGTGATATCACTCAGCGGCACGGGAGCCTGTTGGCGCGCGAGGTCCTGAGGTCGACCCCTGGTACCCACAAAAAAAAAAAAAAAAAAAAAAAAAAAAGAAATGGTTGAATTGGGGGAAAATTGTGTGGGACTTTGAAAAAAGTAAAAAAGATTACCTGTCATTTGTAGTGGGGAAACCAGGCAATATCTATTTATCTGATTCTATGGTGGTTTCCCTCTCCTTCATTGTTTTCGAGTTATTTTATAGCTGCAATATGTGAAATATATACAGTCAATTTTCTTGTCCATAAAAATCCAACTTTTGCCCACTAGAGAGTCATCTGATTATTACGTAGACTTTTCTAGTTGTGCACATTTATCTCATCCTTCCTGATTAGCTCATGTATTTTCGGTTTAGATTCTTCTTTTAACTGATTGCAGCATCTTGCTTTTCCTCTCATTGATTAGCAATCTAAACAAAATAATAGATGTGCGTTCAGTTTATACCTTATGAGAGTCCCAATGACTCCTTTTCTCCTGATACCTGATACCGTTCTCTCACTCTTGATACCATTCTCTTTCTTTCTTTGACTCTATTTCCCATCTCTCCTCTCCTCTCCCCTCCCCTCTCCTTTTCTCTCTCTCTCTTTCCCTCTCTCTCCTTCTCCCTCTCTGTGTTCCTCACCCTCTCCCTTTCCCTCTCCCCTCTTCTTATAGAAATTATCTTTTGATGTATTGAGAATAAAATCATGTGGATACAACAACGGTAAGAGGGAGCACTTGGATACTATGATAAGTAAGAAATTGTCATCCTGATGATGCCATCTCACATTCTAACTTTCTCCAGAAATGAGTTAGAAAAATGATGCTAAAAATCTGGACACTGAAATTCACCCTGGTTTGCAGTGCTTATGATACCTACAGTCCTTTATAAAATAAGCCAGTTGTTTTAAGTGAGCTTTCCCTCTGAAAAATTCAGGCTGGTAAACATAAACAAAGTGGGTGACAGATGTTCCGTGTCTATTTACTTATTAATTCAGAATTGTATGTGGATTATTGCACACTATATGTCCCAGACACTATCCAAAATTCCTCATTTGGGGAATGACAATTGTTGAAATTGTCACTGCACGGAGACCAAGAAGATTCTCCAAAGAGGAGGTGGAGAAGCTCAACTCACCACGCTTTAACAGAAAAAGTCATAGATTGGCTAACTTTCATCACAGAAAAAGAACTTTCAAAATGTGTCAGAAAGAAGCAGAATAAATAGTAAGACTCGGAGAGAACAGAGTGCCTGCCCTGGGGTGTTGTGTCGTCTTGGGGGGTCCTCAAGATGGGTGATGTAGGATGTGTACCGCGAACCTGTCAGGTTGCCCATGAGTCAGGCTGTGTTAGGATGCAAACCACATCCATATGTCTGGAGCTGGGGTTTGCTGCCTCCCTTCTCTGGGGGAAGAAGGACAGGTAGGAAGCTTGGGCTGAGGCTTATGGTGTCCTTAAACCCTCGGGAAATTTTTTTGGTTTGAGTTTCCTGGAGAAGAAAACAGGCTGGAGTAATTTTTGTGTCCCAAAGCTGCAATTTTTCATTTTTTCTTAAAAGCCCAATTTTAAAATTATAATTCTCCTTGTTTCTTTTCAAGCCATCTTTATTTTTTTATCTCACCTCAAAACCACCACCACATCGAGGAAAATCCTAAAGCACATGGAGTCTCCCTGCGGTCCTGAGCTGCAGGCTCTGTTCGTCGCAGTCTCAGGAATGGCACAGAGGCCCACGCTGCTGATGAGGGCAGGACATGGAGCAGATTCAGTCACTCATTGTCGTCTTCCACCCTGCATCTTCTCCTGACAACATCTTGCACTGAGGGGAGAAAGCACCCTTCATATTCAGTGACCTGATGCAGACCTCCAGGGAAGGACCCTAACCCTGACCCAGACCCAGCTAGTCAATGGATTCACCCAGGTGGTGATGGGACTGTGACAGAGTGTGGAAAGGCACTGCCCCGGGCTTCTGCTAAACCTGGTGAGCGAAGTTTCATCTCGCTTCCCTCTGGGCATCTCTCTGCCTGTTGCCCCCATTTCTCCTTCCCCATCCTCTTCTTCCATGAGTATGTGCAGCCAATAGGACATCAGGGTCTCCGCATGGAGTGGGCTGCCCCGAGGCTAATGCAGCAAAGGACCCAGATGCATGTGGGTGGTACTGGGGACGGATAACTGAGCGCACGCAGTGTCTCCTGAGCTGCGATCTCACCACCTGTGGACTTTTCAGCTACTGTTGTCCCCTGGTGAGCAGAGCTGGCTGGAGAGCAGAAAGCTCAGACTCCTCCATGCCCTAGAGGGGTGGCCCTGGCTCGGCACAGCCGCCTCCAGAAGGTAGCTCATTCTCTCAGATCTCTGAGTCTCCCACCCGTCATACCTAAGCATGACGGCCTTCGTCTCACGTATCCCTGGTGCCTGGACACCCTGATGGTCCCTCGCTCTGCTCTTTCTGGGTGGCATTCTTCCCTCTCCGGGGCCACCCAGACATGGGGCCCCTGGGAAGACAGCGTCCTGGCCACTGGTAGATCTGCACACAGGACTGGAAGCATTCGACAGATGGCTGCTTCTGCGATGGAAGCCAGGGAATTGTTGGCTTACACTTCAGGAACAGATTATAAAATGTTAAGCATCTTCAAACGCTGGAAGCGCGTGCAGTCTAACGAGACACTAAGAAGCTGAGAGTCTCCGTGGACTGAAATAGACGGAGAACAAAGGAGAGCAAAGTAGATCTCAGTCTCTCGTTCCCTGCTCGGTTTTGGAGGCAAACGCTTTACTAAATGGAACTGCCAGCTGATTTACCAGAGCTGCGTATAACTTGTTTACTCTTTCTCTCAAAGCCTCTCCCCCAACACACAGGTTAATCTGAATAAGTTAAATTTGCCTGTGATGGAACTCAGTGCAGTACAAGAGCTGCAGCACTGTCACACCGACTCTCTAAAAGAATGGTTTTCTGTTTCTTTCACTGTTTTATCCACAGTTCTTGTGACAAAGACTCCCTTCTTGACTGAACAATAGTCCTCTGAGCTCTCACTTGAACGAATACTCCAGATTTCCAGTCTGTGGCACCCACCCTGAGACTCGAGGTAAACTCTGTGTAGCCTCCACTGGCTCAAAGCTAAGTCCCAGGACAGCTGTTGTGGCCCCCTCGCTTCATCACAGAAGTCATCTCCCCTGGGCTTTCTCCTTTCCCAGCCTAATCCTGACCGTGGCACCCTGCCTGTCTTCTACTTAGAGCACTTCCTCTAGAAAACTGGTCACTGTAAATTCCTTCTCTGCCAATACGAAAAGAAAATCTTCTCCCAGTCTCCTCTGGGATTCACAACCCAGAAATTTTTTTTGGGGGGTCGGGGTGGGCTGGGAGCCATCCCTTAAGTAATCACCCAGAAGGTGGGGCACTCTCTCCCACTGTCCCAGGGAGACTGACTCTGTAGGAGCCTGATTTGGACAAGCTCCTTTGAGCAAACCCAGGGGCCTGATGACATCAAAAATGCCCTTGATGTCCTTTCTGCTTTTGGTTAGGACGCCCTGGGTTTAAAAGCCTTTCTCTCAGCAGAGTTGAGTTCAGTTTATATTGGAATCTCTCTCCCTTGCTGCAGTAGTCAGGATTAAAATGGTCTTACCGTTTTTAGCAAGTGCCTGATATATGACACACAGTAGGTGCTCAAAAAGTACTTGCCAGATGAACGCATGTGTCGGCGAATACTCTCTCAAGGGGAATAAACCTGGTCTCTTTCTGTGCAACAATGCAAGACATCAGGTGCATAACTGATGCCTAAGAAACAGCAGCCAGTGAAGAAATGATTAGGAGCCTCTGACTGTCCCTGGCTTGCTCAGCTGCTCTCTCCCAGCTGTGTCCCTCCCAGCTGTGACTTTCCGTGACTTTAGAGAACACAGGTTCTACCACTCTGAAGGCTCCTATGGTTTCGGAGGAGACATCTGGTTCTGGGTGGCATCGAAGCCCACTCTACCCACTGTCTCCTCCCCACTTCCAAGGTGAGTGACATTTCAGGCGTCCCTTGTCCTTGTAGCCTTTTAACTAACTACCCAGCCTTTTATTTGTCAATCACAAACTTAGAGGTCGCTTCGCTTGGCTCTCTAGCTTCCCAAATGCACTTGTAGGAGAATTAAATAATTAAACCAATAAATAATTAAACCATGATTTAAGGTTTGAGGAATGCTTTGATTTTTTCCAATCAATAGTTGAGTGGCTCATTGTAGAGAAGACACTTTTGTTCAGATAGTACACAGCATTACGTCTCACCCCAGGGAGTTCGGAAGAGTTCGAGAGCTGCTGGGTGTGCTGGTCCGACACTGTGCAGGAGATTCTCTCAGGACACATGGACCAGGAGACCTGTGCGGGGCACAAAGGCCACTGTGATTTTCAGGCGTGGGTAGCACCAACCTGTCGGGAAAGCCAGGCCAGGGCTTATGTCTAAGCCCACCAATGTCTTTGTCTCCGTGATCAGCTAGATGTTTGACTCTGGAAATTCAATTCACGTGTATGGCCTCAGAAATCTCATTTATAAAATGCAAAAGAAAATACTGCTATAGCGGGTCCTTCAGTGACTGTACAATCACCTGTGACTGGCCTATTACTGATGCCTAATTAATATTAGTTCTTTTCCAAAATTCTCAATTGCAGAGAAGGGTAATAGGAAGTAGGTATAATTTTGATTTAGTAACAGCTACTCGGGGATAAAGAAATGCTACTACATTAAAGGTTAATATTATTTATTATAGTAACATGTTTGTTTATTCCTTGGGACATATTACTAAATTAATAGTGAAATATGGGCAGTCTACAGTGGAGGGAATATATTTATTCTTTCTTCTCTCTGTTCACAGCTACCTGCCATTCAAAATTCTGATTTTTAGCATCTTGGCATAAGATGCAGGGGGAAATGTGGGAAACTGCTGCCGAGACACCTACAAAATCTTTGAACTTTATAATTAGGTTTCACCTGTGAGAGGACTGATTTAAAGATGTGAGAGCTGGGCGACCTCTTGCTGAGGTGGGCTGTCGCCACAGTTTCTCTGTCTCCAGTTTCATGTGTAAAATCCCTTGGGTTATCCTTACTCTGCAGGAGAATTCCCTTGGGATGTGGGCTTTCTGAAAATCTCAGGAGATACATACTTTGATATTCTTCCTATATAGGTTTACCATATTTTTTATGACAAAGTGTATTTGATTCAGTTGTTTAAAAGTGGCTCTAATTTTTAGAGCATACGCTCTGAATTTGACATCAGACATTATTACTATTTAGATATATTTTTAGACCAACTGGTAATTTGTTTTTCTGCTTCCCTTCTTGAAATGTAGTCCCCATAATTCCCTCTGGAATTTATTTATTTATTTCACTGGTGCTAGGGATTGGACTTTGAGCATCACACATGCTAAGCATGTGCTCTTCCCCTGTCCTCCAACCCCTGTCTCTCTTCTGGGATTTCAGGTAATTGCTATTCAAAGGAGATTTCCAGTAGTTGATTCATCTTCTTGTATATTTTCCTTCATATCAGTGGTTCTCTTATTCAGGGCTTCAGGCTACATTGACATTAACGGCGAAACGTGTTGATAAACTAGTACTTTTTTTGGTCATTTTAATGTTCGTGATGGTTCTGTCCAAGGCTGGAGACCACGGGAGATGGTGACAATGATGATGTTGATGGTGACTGTGATTATGATGGCAATAAGAAAGAGGGTGATGATAATGACACTTTTAGGTGTTTGTTTCTCAGACTGTACTTGCACGTGTTTGCCAGGCACAGCATCGCCAGCCCATGTGACCTCACGGGGCCCATGGTGTGTGTGTGGTTTGTCCTCCCCTGCGGTGCTGCCCCACGGCACACGCTTGACTGCCTTGGACACCTGTCTTCTCCCAGAAATGTCTCCTCCATGATAGATTTGTTTTGCAAATACGAACCTTTTTCTCTCTTTTCACCTCAACTCAAATTAAATGTTTTTCAGAAAGAGAAGAACAGAGATTCTGCTTTACTTTGTGCTTAGATTTGTCCTTTGAATGTTTGGCTCTCCCATGGCTGGTTTGAGATAAATCCTGGTGATGCTAATTCCTAATGCAAAATTCCATCTGAGTTTAAATAGGTGACCAAGTTTAAGATGCTCTTTTATCACCATGCTGTAGTGACAATGAACTGACACTTTTGTTGGCTTTATGGAGGCAGCAATCACAATAATGGTAAAAGGCCTTCTTGACCCTTCTTTCAAGTGCGTTTCGTGAAGAGCTGTTGGGCGATGGGAGTTCAAGTCAATCAAGAATCTTCCTAGAAGACCCAGGAGAAATGCAGGGAGAAGGCCGTGAAAGGACAGATTTAGATACACGTAGATATTCTTTTTTATTTTGTTGAAAATCAAGTTTTGTCTTCTTCCCTTGACTCTAGAGATTCCATGTCACAGCAACCAGGAGGGCCTGTCGCAGATGCTCAGGAAAATCAGCAGCGTGCGGCCCCACCAGGTGCTCAGCCTGCGTTTCAAGGCCTCCACGAGGAGGTGGCTCTGGATCTTGGTTTGCACATTTGGATCTGGGAAAAATTTCCCAAACTTATCTCACTTTGGTTCTGCATCTCACCTTCACTTTTTCACAGAGCTTCTATTCCTTAAGGATAGCAGAGTGGCATCCCAGTGCTCTCTGTTCTTGTTCTGAGCCTGTGGCTGAGGAGCAGATTCTGTGTGAGGCTGAGACATCTGTATCACGTGAGTGTCACCGCCAACAGGAAAGCTACAACCAGAAATGCTGGGGGACACCATCTCTCAATACACACACAGACTCTTATTTATTGATGAATTATTATTTGCTCAGCAGTATAATAAACATGTTCTTCAACTGTGTAATTTAACTGCAATAGTAACTAGATGAAGGATTTTTGCCATTTTAAATTTAAATTTCTATCTTTTAAATTGACAAAAAAATGTATGTTTGCGGTATGTAATGTTCACATTCCTCTTGGGGAGTTGATGAATGTACACAACACACCCTAATTCCTTTCTCTTGCCTTTCCTCTCCCCGCCCTCTCCTTCCCTCCATCTCTTGATTCCCTTCCCCTTGGAGAAAGATCTACCTCCCTACTTCCTACTATCCACCTTTTATTTTGTTTTTTGTTTATAATTTGTGTTTCTCATATAAAAGAAACCATTCATACTTATGCTTGTGTGACTGTTTTATTTCCCTTAACATTATAGTTTCAAGGTGCAAAGAAATTTAAAAAATGAAAGATCTAAAAGAAGATTTACTAAAATACAAAGCAATGTTACTGTTCCATGTTTTTGTTTTGAAAAATGTTATTGATGTTAAGATGAAGAAAAGAAGATAAGGGCCAGTGAGATGGCTCAGCGGCTTAAGCGCCTGCCCGGCAAGCGCGAGGGCCCGAGTTCGACTCCCGGATCCCACATACGAAAAAGGGGCCGGTGATATCGCTCAGCGGCACGGGCGCCTGCTGGCGCGCGAGGTCCTGAGGTCGACCCCCTGGTACCCACAAAAAAAAAAAATACAGAGTATGGTTATTAACTCTAGTCACCATGCTCTTAATTAGATTCCTTTGTCTTTTTCCTCCTTTAACTTAAATTTTGTAAACTTTGACCGCTGTACCCCAACACCCCTGCCTACGTATGTGGAGGGAACAGCTAAAATTGGAAAGAAGAGTAAAGAAAGTGGGTGACAGATTTTCCTACAATGGTTCTTTCAGAAATATGGACTCTGTGTGTGAGAACGGAATTCAACAGTGTCATTTGGGTGTGGTTTATCGGCTGGCTGTGTCCCCCTTGGCAGAGAATAAACTCGCTGGGCAGATGAAGACACAATGGCTCTTTAACTCCGGGTTCAAAAGCGGTGTGTAGTGGCTTCCTCTGAGCAGCGGTGTCTGTGCCAGGGACGCCTGAGTTCAAGCCCTTCCTTGGACATGTGCAGACTGTGATCTTTGACAATGAATGTGACCTCTGACAGGTAGATTCTTCTGCATCTGGGGACTGTCACCCATGGTAAAAGAGATGACAAAGACAAAGTGCCACACACGGCACTTGGTCTCCCTAAAGATTTTAGCAAATATCAGATGGTATCATTTTGGGGATCTTGGCTTCTCAATTTATTGGTTATGTGACCCTGGTGTTAATATTGAACACATCTAAAAATGTAGAGATAAATGGCTGGATGGATAGATAGGTAGATAGACAGACAGACAGACAGAAATGTGGGCATTGACATAACCTTTTATGTGTAAGTCGGGCTGACAACCTGACACTTACTGGAAGGAGTCAGTGTTAACGTGTGTCATGCCTAGCACTTTGTAAGTCATCAGTAAGTAGCAATTACCATTTTCCAAAATCAGAAAGTAAACTTTCTTCTTTTTTTTTTTTTAATATGCAGGTACCAGGAGTTGAACTCAGGACCTCACTCTTGCCAGGTAGGCGCTTATGCCGCTGAGCTGTCTCACCAGCCCCATGTAAACTTTCAAGGTACATTCACTTTCTTTTCAACATCCAGCCTTCCTCAGAGCTTCTTTATATGACAAATGAACCTCCGAGAAGCCCATGGGCCAGCATGTCCCACAGACACATCTTTGATCCTCGGACATGGAGGACGCATCCTTTGGAGGTTACACTTGGACAGAGCCACAGTGAATCCTTCAGAAATAACCCAGGGCCTTTCTGGCTAAGAAACAACAATGAACTAAGACATCTGGCATCATAAATCCTGATAGAAAGATGCCTCAGTTCACGAATTTAATTCTTTCCATGATTCTGGTTGCAATGAATTCTGTGACCAGAATCATGGAAAGAATTAAATTTGTGAACTGAGGTACCGCTGTATCAAGACCCTACATGCTTACATTAAATTAATAATCACAGTGTGTGTGGTTTTTTGATTTCTTGCATGTGCCATAGCAGTCTAGGCAATTCACACGTCTATTCCCTTAAATTTTCCGCAGCACTCTATGAGATTGGTGACACCAGCATTCTACAGACAGGGCCAGGATTGTGAAGCAGAGCTGGCTGCAGAGCAGAGCCTTCCACCATGCTGTTGTGTCGCAGCTGTGCATATGAGGCAGGCTGCAGGCTCCAACCTCGCTGAGATGATGGAGAAAGCTCCAAGTGCATCTGTATTCATGAGTCCAGATTTCAGGATACAGGTGGGTATTGAGCCATTACTTATCTAAGCCATCTGTGTAGATACGGGTAGAGCTATGTATGTATATAGAGTGTGTGTGTGTGCGCACGCCAGAAGAGAGGAGAAAGGAGAGGTAGGGGTGGGTCTTCCTGTCAGGCTGTGAGATTCAGGCTACTTTCACTGGCGCCATCACCTCTGTTTATGTCTAGAGATGGCCTTGGCACTTTTATTTATTTATTTTCTGCCACGTTTGACATGTTAGTTAAATAGCTTCCATTACTCATTTTATTGAAAAAGTTCTGTGGTACAACTTTGACATGTGATCAGGAAATTATTCATTCCCTTAGATCTTTAGAAATTTTTCTTTAATTCCTCAATGCCAATAACGAGTGCCCCGCTTGTAGTTTACGTAATGACCACACTTCTTTGGTTTGCACAGGGAAGGAATCTGCCTAACTACAGCATGGAACACCAACTATGTGGACCCCCAAAATCTGACCCTTCATCAACACAGTAAAGTGCACAGCCATCAGGTCTATTAATCACGAGAAGACTGAGCTGAGAAATAGGGTGTCATGTGTGACCTTCTCCTCGGGGACACTGCCCCATTGCTCCCAATACTGAAGTATTTGCTCACTCGTGTTTCCTCCAGGCACCTAAACTTGGGGCATCTTGATTGTTTGTGATGGTTATAGAATTTCTCTTCTATACAAATTTTTATCCACTAAAGGCTAAGCATTGAATGACTCATTTCAATATGGAGTAACACAGAATCCCTCTAAAATGACATCTTGGCTTGTATCACTAAAGTTGTAGTTCCTTCTTAGTATTTGTTAACTTGTGCACAAGAATATTCAATTTGAGTGCATTTTCACATCACAGTCTGCTTCCTTTATGTTTGATCATTTCGGTTTATGGTATTTGTCACTGGTTCCCATACACAGAAGTGACATACATTCCCTCTTGAAAATTAATGAGTCTTTACTAAAAACAGTTATTCCGTGCAATGTATACATACCAACTTCCCACAAAGAATGTAGGCATTAAGTACCACACTCATGTGCTAATAAAAAAAATTCTTTAAAAATTTAAAGACAGCAAAAATGTGAGTCCCTGTAAAGAGAGATAAATATGAATGGAGGCCGAACCTAATGAAGCAAAATTATGACATTGCTATTCAAACACCGAGCTTCATAAGAGGCAACTGTGGAGTCAACATTTCCTTCCAGGGTGGCACAGCCAAGACTTCATCCTCGGGTGTCTGACTTCTGCTCCAAAGTGGCCCCTGGCAGCGATCACCAGAAATGCAAACCCACCAGATGCGGCAACTCCCTGAGGGAAGGACTCCTAACCTCTTTCCCCATCATAGATCAGAGTTGGTTGAGTACCATCAGGGAGAACAGCTCAGCTGGACCCAGAAGAACAAGATGACTTGCCCCAGAGCCATCTCAAGCTGGTAGGTCGCACACAGCTTTGGCTGGAGGAGCATGCATGAAGAAATAAATATGGTTCATTTCACAGCACTGGGGAGTGGCCAAAGCAGCCACACATATATTTATAGCTGGGTTATGCAAAGGCAAAACTTAAGAACTAAATCCTCACACACTTTGTCTTTAAACAAAAGTGAGAACGTGCTGTGGACCCCCACCTTCCTGAGAGGCGTGCAGCATCCACAGATGCATCTGAGTCAACTAAGGGCTTCAGAGAAGGATGCTCAGAGCAGAAGCACCTGGAGGTACTAGATGAGGGCCTTTCCAGAGAAACAGGGTGGGACTTCCTGCTCCTGTCTGGGAGCTGTTCCTGCAGAAGTCAAAAGCACTCCCCCAAACACTGCCCAACATGTCCACTGTCAGAGTGGACAATCCAAAATTAAGGCCCAGAATTATTGGAGTCATTGAAATGGGGAGAAGAGGGGGGATGGTTCTCAAATGATCTAGCTGAAAGTTCTGCTTCCATGGATAAAGTCCCCAGATTAACAACCTTCCTCAGCTGGGGACCAGGCACAGCTCCTTTCCTTCCTGAGTGGCAGGATCCAGTTCCCTGCCACCCGGCAGCATTAACACAAGCCAGTTGCTCCCTCCCTTGGGAAGTGGGGGCTCTTCACCCTGTTGTTAGCACAAAGTCTGCTTCCACAGTCCTCCAGCATCAAAGCGCATGTGAGGGATGCAGTGCTACCCAGCTCATCCGAGCAGAGGTGAGGCCAGGTATTCGGTCAGCTCCAAACCTTAGCGTGGGAATCCCTCGCATCAACAGGGTGAACAGGTGGTTAAAACACACCTTACCCTCCCACATTGTGTGTGTGTGTGTGTGTGTGTGTGTGTGTGTTACTAGGGATTGAACCCAAAGGTTAACACTGAGCTACATCCAGCCCTTTTTTAATTTTTGTTTGAGACAAGGTCTCCCTCAATCACTAAGCTGCCCAGGCTGGGTGGGTTTGAACTTGGGATCTGCCTGCCTCAGTCTCCCAGAGTGCCAGGGTTACAGGTCTGTACCACCCTCCCTATCCCACACAATCTTTTAATCCTAAGTAGTGAATGGTCTTTGAGCTAAATTCTAAAGTAGGGGTAATAATGCAAATTATTACTCTTGTGGGAACCTCAGACTAGAGCACCTGGGCGAGAAGACGTGTGTTATCTTAGTTGTTTTCTTTATTGCTGGACAAAATACCAACAACCACAAGTTAAGGAAGGAGTGGTTTATTTTGGCTCAAAATTTATAGAGGTTTCTGTTCGTGGTCAGCTGGTTCCAGACAGGGCAGCGTGGCAGAGGGGCCAGGCAGAGGAGCAGCAGTGCATGGCAGGGCAGCAGGAAGCACAGAGCCAGCTATAAATTCATCAGTGGATCAATCCACTGGCGAGTATCACACCTCCATGACCCAAACCACCTCCCACAACTCCACCTCTGAGCTCCCAAGGCCTTGGGGGGCCGTGTGCATGTAAATTATAACACGTGCTATGTACAGAGTTGGCCCTCAGCCTAGCTAAGACCCAGGCACAGAGGCCCTGCTGTCCGGAATCAGGACTTGCGATGGCCCTCTGGGCGGCAAATGGGAAGTTAAGACCACACTTGAAAGCTGGTTTTGAGTGAGTTTCTCACTTCCCGTGTCACAGCAGATTTTGAACGTGAAGGCCGTAAGATATCTACAGATTTGTTCCTCCCTAGCTCCAGAACATGAACCAGAGGCTAACGAGCTTGATTAGTAGATTCACTGCTGAGAAAATTCACTACACACAGAGGATTGGCTATATCCAGCTGCCTTTCAGGAATTACACCGTCAGCTTTGGTAAATAGTGCGAGACCCCAGCAAGATAATTGATCCTCTCTGTAGCTCCAAAAGACGAAGTACGATTCAACAACGTATTTCACAGCGGTTTGAGCAGAAATGCCCACCGTTATTACTGTCATAATTTCAGGATCCAGGGTCCCTGTAGGTACAGTGAGAATAACTGTACAGAAAGACGCCCCCGAGGGTCACAACGCTGGGTCTATCAATGCTCTAGAACATTGCCATGGAAATGGCAGACAATGGCCCTAAAGCCAAGATGGAAATGACTTTCTCTTTCTTCTGAAGGAAACCATGATGGGCGGGAATCAGGAAAAACCATAGAAGTGGATCTGTAGGTGTGGACATGGAGGGTCCTTAAGGTTTACAACTGAGCAGCAAGAGGTGAGAATCAGTGCCAAGGCAGGAACTGCATCCAGATGCGTTTCTCTGCACAGCTGGGAGTGAACACCGGGCCTCCACGCTGAGCTACATCCCCAGCCCTTTATATATATATATATATATATATTTTTTTTTTTTTTTTTTTTTGAGAAAGGTTTGGCTAAGTTCCTAAGTCTCCCAAGCTCGCTTGAACTTGGGATCCTCCTGCCTCAGCTTCCCAGAGTCCTGCAGGTATGCACCACCATGCCTAGTCCATAAGCCTTTCTTTCTTTTTTTTTTTTTTTTTTTTTTTTAATGTGGGCACCGGTGGTCAAACTCAGGACTTCGCACTTTGCCAGCAGGCGTTTGTGCCGCTGAGCAATATCACTGGCCCTTTATTCCTTTTTATGTAGGTACCGGAAGTCAAACTCAGGACCTCGCGCTTGCGAGGCAGGCGCTTATGCTGCTGAGCCATCTCACCAGCCCTCCATAAGTATTTCTAAAGGGTGACTCATGTGTGGAAAGGCGCTGCGTAGCTCTGGAGGTAAGTGTATACACACACAAAAGTCAATAATTATTCACGGGGGACCCAAGAGCTGAGAGGCTCTATGATAAGTTAATGCATTTATCTCCTGCATAAACTCGTATATTGTTTGATTTTTTTAAACATGAAGAACATAAAGTGTTTTTAACATATATAAACATTCATTTTTGCCTCCTGCACAATAACTGTATCAGCATTTATATTACCAGATATGTTTTATTATGAGCCAGACAATGTACTAAGGACCCCAATCATGTTTTATCTAAACATTGCAAAATTTCCATGATGCAGGTACATATTTGTATGAAGCAGTTCCATTTTACAGACTGGGAAATGGAGGCTGAAGAAGGGTTAATAATTACTTAAAGATGCATCCTTTCCCATGGGCTCCACCCCGTATTTCTGTCTCAGATCAAGGCTACTTAAGCAGTGCTTGCTGAAATCCTTTACATTTCAGACGGGTTATAGACTGAAGCTTCACAAATTTTTATAAGCCTTTTGTTCAAATGTCTAAGTTTTTAAGGGTTCTATCCAGGAACCTGGGCTGTGAATTTAGAACAATTGCCAAGACAAAATTTTTATTGGTGATTATCTTAACCTCATTTAATAATTTAGCTTTTTTTCCCCCAAAATCAAAGGCCAAAGGAGAAATTCTTATTCAGTTTTCCAAACTGCACAAAAGATTTTTAAAATAGTGTTTTGTTTTTCATAGTAGCTAATTCCTGGAGTTTTAATATTGCCACTACATCTTTAATCTTTTGGCTGAATTGCCTGATGATAATTTGCATATCATTATGAATAATTACTTGCAAATTTCACTAGTTAAGCTCAGCTTGAAACTCTGACATTTTTCCTGAATGACTGGTTCAATAAGCAAAATTACATTCATTGATCCAAAGTTAAGTAAATATTTGATAAGATCTATATAACCAATTTGGGGGAAATAGAGGAACTGTCTCGGGGCTGGTGTCACACTGCCCAGAGCTGCTGTGGTGGCCTTGCTAATTCTTATTATAAATGGTTACCAGCAGCAGCCATTGTGATTTTTGCAAGAGAACACCTGGATGGGTGATGCCACACAAAATCCATTTCTTTCCTCTTCTTCTAGGATCATTACCTATGGAAAAGAAAATCATAGGTCTCAGAAGTGGAAAGCAAATTAATTTAGTGCAGTAGTCTTACAGAAATATAAAATATTGTAGTCATTTACCTGTTTCAGAACAAAGAAAATGAAACTACTCATTAATAGAATGGCAAATAATTCAATCCTTTGTTTCAGTTTTATGTTATGGTCCATTAAGGACAGGCGAGAGAGGCTGCAGGCTAACAGCAGGTTGAAGTCACCAGTCCTGGTCGTGACTCTGTTAGTGTGGTGTGGCTCTGTCCCAGGAGACCGGGGTGGGTTTCTCAGCTGCAGAAGCAGATGAATGAGCTCAGTGATCTCTGATGTGTTATCTGATTTACTTGTGAGTCAGATTCAGAGAGGGAAGAATCAATAACAAAAAGAAACCCACAGAGAGAGAAACGGAGATGTGCACACTTACACACAGACATATGGAAGGAACATGGTGGAAAGAGGTGCTCCATATTTGTGAAAATAAGTTCTCATATTTTTTTCTGTGAAGGAACACATTCAGACTTTTTTTACTTTCAAGTCTTTTGGACCAATGACTTTATAAAATTCTTTTTTGCTACTTGTCTCCTTCCCATCTCAGCAATTAAACCCAAGGCTTTTGCACTGAGCTCTATATTTGATTGACATCTTTTTCCTTCACTCCCCTGATATGAGGTTCATGATGGACTGACATATCCAGCAATAATAGGCCTGAAGAGATTAATCAAACCAGTGGATAATTAATAGATACAAAAATGTTTCTGATATTATCTTAAGCAATCCAGTTAGAATATTGACTGAAGGCTTACACTTGGGCAGGTACTGTCCATTGCAAAGATATTTCAAAAACAAAGCAACAGGGCCAGTGAGGTAGCTCAGTGGCATAAGCGCCTGCCTGGCAAGTGCAAGATCCTGAGTTCGACTCCCTGTATCCACATATGAAAAAAAGGGCGGGTGATATCTCTGAGTTCGAACCCCAGTACCCCCCCCAAAAAAAGCAACAGAATGTTTTCTTGTTTATAGTATAATTGAAAGGTGCACATAAAAATTAGAGACAGGCTGGGCATGGTGGTGCACGCCTGTAATCCTAGCACTCGGGAGGCTGAGGCAGGAGGATCACTGCGAGTTCGAGGCCAGCATGGGCTATAAAGTGACTTCAAGGCCAGGCTGAACTGCATAATGGAATCCTGTCTCAAAAAGACAAAAAAAAAAAAAAAAAATTTAGAGACAAATGAGAGAATTGTTTTCAAAATACATTATAAGAAATTTTGGAAATTGTGTTAATAATATTATACTGTACATATTTCTAAAGTAAATATATGCATATATATGTGATATATGTGTATGATATAGATGTTTATATGAAAAAGCATACATATATAAGAACATATAATAAATATGTATCATGCACACATATTACACATACATCTTCATATATGTATATGTATTTGTGTGTTTATCTATTTATTTATTTAGTTGCTACATTCTGCTTTCCAAAAATGATGTATCCTTACTAGAAAAATAATGAATCAACTGGAAACATGAGAATCATTTGACACGTGTTGTCTATTTTTGAGAATCAACTCATATTCAGTATTTTTTATAAGTTCAACATACAATTGTGATTTCATTGATAAATATTTATCACTTAAAAACTAATTCTTATTCAATGAACTGCTTATTAAGTCCTTTAAGCTTTCTATCTATTTTGAAAATATAAATATATAATCATCCTATAATTAAACCCGTTTGAGAAATATTAGGTAATGTCATTAGGTGTTAAACTAAAATAGATACCCAAAGGAAAAAGATGTCATAAAATCAATGAGTTACATGGGGGAAACATCTGTAATTGAAGAGACTTCCTGTTGTATACTAATATAATCCAATATATACACAAGTAACAATGCACTTAACCATGAACGATTTAAAGTAGAACATGAAAAATACCACACTTTCCCACAAAATATTTCTAAATAACAATGCAAGTACCAGTAAAAGATTGATATTTTTATATTCCAAAGACAATATTGCCGTAATAATAAGTACATTATTTTTATTCAATATGCACCTTTGGAGGCTACCTTCTCCATGTTAATACTTCTATCATTATTTTGAAGACGTGAGCCCATCGTGCCACGATATGCCAGCTCTCTCTGCTTTTCTGAATTTCAAACTCACTACTCTGAAACCTCGGTTCACAGCAGTGACTGCTATCTTTGGTGCCAGGTCTAGGGGAAATTAAGTCCAGAAGTAATTTGTTGTCAAGTTCACAAGTTTATTGAAACAGAAGTCCAGTTTTTAAATTTAGGCTCCCAGCCGCAGGAGACAGAGCCACTCAAATAGACAAAGGAGTGTCTGACTGAGGTGTGACAAGAGGCTTGTCTTTTGGCTTGAATTCATCTGTCATCAACATGGTGACCCAAATGGGGGTATCTTCTGTGGACCCCAGACATCCCGTTACACTTTCTCCCAGGGCTGGATCTGCAGCTCCAGGATGTTCCTTCCCTTCCTCCCTTCACACCTGTCGACTCTTCCCCTAGGACTTCATGCTTCACTATCACCAAGAGGCTGCCTCGATTTGTGTCACATCACACGCAGCAGGCACAGAATGCTCATCTGTGACACTAGGTTTCCAGGACCTGCCTTTGTGTGTCCAGGTGTCCACGACTGACGTGGCAGGGTGGGCACAGCCAGGTCAGTCTGCAGCTGAAGAAGCGATCGGAGGTCAGTAGGAAGTGGCAGTCACATGTCACCACTGATTTCTTCTACACACTCCAGTCACTTCGGAGTGATTCATGCTTTCAAGACTTTTGAGGGAATAAAAGAGTGTGAGGCTTAGTGAGTTATGGGCCCCAGCAAAGTCAATATACATTGACATGAATTAAGAGCTGAAAGGAAGAACATAATTTTTTTATCAAGTGAATTACAGCAAGAGGTTAAAGGAAGGGGTGTTGGGTAGGTGGATCCTGGATTACAGTGCAGCTTTGAGAGCACTGTGCAGTCCAGCAGAGAGCTCTAAGGAAGAAATGGTCCATGGACAAGTCTCTCATGGGGTAAAATGTCCAGAACCTAGTGTCCTCTGCACTGTCACAAGTTCCACAGCTCCAGCCTGTCAGCACAAGGCAAGTCTCCCACAAATTTCCGGAAGGAACATCTGAATGGAGCAACTACCTTATTTTCAAATAATTGTATTTTAAATTATATTATAGGCAATAAGTTTAGGAAAAAGGATAAAATATATGTAAAAATAAAGATCCCTGAAATTGCCCAAACTATCACTAAGGAGAAAAGTGCCTGAATATTTGAGTACCATTTCACATGAAAATATCTATTCGTATAGTCACATCGGATTGAAGAGTTACAGCCACGACACTCAAATTGTCAAGTAGCTTTGATTTCAAGTAATATTTCCAAGCTGATGACAAATGTGCACCAAGACACAGTTCCAGAGAAACTTACTGTTAAAAAATGAGGAAACGTAGTATGTTTCTCCTATTCATTGCTAATTAGTTCTGAGCCCGGACTTTGAGGACGGAATCTGCCGCAGCCTGTCAGCATCTTCTGTCCAGAGCTGAGCTACAGCCCACTGGAAGTGAGCTCAAAGCTCCCGCCTCTCCACGGCGCTCCTTCATTCCATTTCAGCTTTACAAGCCACTCTGAAATCTTTTACAGCCCCAAACAACACCTTTTAAACGTGTCTCCTCTATTGAAATCAATAATCCATTAGTCGAATTAATTTTTTTAGGTCCTCTGAATTTGCGAAATGCTGCATCATTTCGAGCAGTCTCAGGTGGATGTCCTTGACTTCCGGCCAGCTATGAAGGACACTTGCTGCTCACACAGGGACCGGCACCAGGTCTGACTGAACAGTAGTTTGGCGAAAGCCTAAGCAACTGAGGAGATAAAGCCACTGTTTCCCTCAAAGGAATTAATTCATGGCAGAGAGAAACTCTCTTTCCTTGGAAGTAGGCAGACGGGTGTGGCGCTGCAATTTTATAAATGCAATTGTTTCTGTAACCTCCGCATTCTTTCTGTAATGATATCTTTTGTAACAAAAATGCTGAAGTCCAATTACGTACACTGCCTGTTTTTCTGTTCACCCTCCGGCATGAACATTTTAATGAGAAACAGACACCTTTCTTACTACCTACTGCAAGTTTCATGAACAAAAATGTGAATGCATTTAACACACACACAAGCACTTGTGGGAGTTATGGGTATGGACAAAACGGGGTTTTTCACGGAAGGCTTGTATAATTGTTTCCTGCACAGTTCTGTGCCATCCTTACAGTGAAAATTCCTATGCAAAAAAAAAAAAAAAAGATGGAATATAAACTCTAAAGCAAACAGCAAGATGAAGGGAGAGAATATCTGGTGTTAACGCAAAACTGAATGAACTGTAAACACAAATAATTATAAATACTGCAATGATGTGTTGTTTTCCAGTAACTGAGTGTTCACTGTTTTCTGTTTTCCTACTTTTCCCGCGATGCACAGAAACACCATTGGAGCGAGTCTGGGTAAACAAGTGTTCCCTTGACCTCCAAGGATTTCAGGATTAAGTGGGTTTCATCCCAGGGAGGCAAAAGGCTTTTCATGCAAACAATCAGTCAACCTAATCCCATACATCAACAGATTAAGAAAGGAAAATATACAGCCATGTCCATAGGTGCAAATACGAACATAGTACAATTCAATATTTATTCATGATGTAAAATCTCTGGAGAACAGGTATCAAAGATTACCTCATCAACCTGATAGGGGTCTTTACAGAATTCCTACGGTTGCCATCGCATGTAATGGTGATAGATTGATAATATTTTATCTCCACGACTGAGAACAGCTCTAGTATGCAAGCAGCTCTTCTCAAGAGCTTCTGGGAAATGCAATAAGCATGACAAATCAATAAAGGATACGGAAATTGAAAAGAAAAATTATGTGCCTCTATTTGCACATAATCTGATCACTTATGTGAAGACACCACGTATTTTTAAAACGGTATTAGAATTAGTGAGTTTAGCAAGATTACAAGATACAGGATCAAATAAAAAATCAACCATATTTCTATGCCTATGCAATGAGTGATTAGAAATAGAAATTGATGATCCAGCGCTATCTCCACAAGCATCAAAATATTAAATATCGGAGTATAAATTCATAAATAGATAACCAGGCCCTGTACATTGAAATAGAAAGACACTGATGTAATCTTTGAAAGAACTTCAAAGTGGATACATATGTTTTGTTGTGTATGTATTGGAGGTTTATTAATGTTCTGGTCAGTGAATTACATCTTCATAAATAATAATGGTAATTATACTTCCCCAGTTAGTAATTACTGGAAAATATTGTCACCCACCATAATTTCATTTTAAACTTCAGATTATTTTGTAAAACAGGAAGCAGCAGAGTTTAGTGTGAAGTGTAGGAGAAGTGGTAGGGATGGTAAGGCATGGAATTTAAGCTCAACGCCTGTCCCCACTGTAAGTTCTATGTACTCAGACAGATATGCTCTGTCCACTGGTAGATGCTAGACATGGAGCATGATGTTTTAGAGTAGATGGTTAATGAATAAATTTGCAAATAAAAAGAAGGGAATTACACATACTGGTTATCATTGTAGTGCACATTTTAATCTTTTGCACCCTCAACAAGAATTGCTTAGCACTGTGGCAGGTATCTTGCTTCGATAACCAGCATTGGCTCCTGATCCAGGAAACAACTGCCCTTCTTGGTTTTCTTCAAGGTAGGCGTGCGATGAAACTTGTTACTTGGGCAATGGTGTGCAGGAAGAATTACACACAGGTGGAAGCACTGCGTTATTTATGCACGCTTCATCTCCACCCACATCCTGTGGCCAAGTGGGACTTCTTCCTGTCTGCGTACAGCGAGCGGACCCCAACACTAACACCAACCAATAGTGGACTTTCCCCGTGACTGCAGAAGAGATGTGTTTTGCTTTGAGCGTGGGTTCAACAAAAGAATTTCCCTACAGACCCAGACAGTGAAAACATTTAGACCTTTGCAGGTGCAGTCTCTGGCTCAGCTGCCCACCGCTGCTCTGGTGGAGGTGAAAGCAAACACAGACAACATGCACACCCACGGAAATGGGTGTGTCCATGGAGACCGTATCCATAGAAACAGCCCCCAGGTTTGACTTGGCTCGGCAGCCATAAGTTGCCAATCTCCTCTACAAACCCCTGAGATTTGGATTGTTACCACGTCACCACCTAGCCCATCTTGACACACACAGCCACCACGCTTTTAGAGCTGTGGTCTACAGACACGACGCGATTGATAGGGTAGATGGCATCAGTATCCAGCACCACAGAATGTGAACATCCGGATCAAACACTTTACCAACTATCTTTTCCAATGCAATGGGTTGTTGTAACACTGCTGGTTCATGGTATGGTAAAGCCTTCTCCTCTTTTCCCACTTTTCTTGCTCCCTTTAATCTCCTCCACCACTTGAATTGAATGAGAAACTCTGGGACCTGTGCACCACCAAAGGGCGCAAGGTCTCCTCCTGGCATGGCCTGTGTGTTGTCCTATTTGCTTTGTCCTTCACATACAGGAATCAGTTCCTGAGCAGATGGATGCTGTTACTTGAGTCATTTGCAAGAAGCATTCTAAGCCATTAGCGAGTTTGGCAGAGATGCGTACTCTTCAGGGCACAGGCTCTTACTCATGTATTACTACTTTCTGCATTGAATTTCAAAACATCACAAAAAAAATCACTGCGAGCTGGCACTAGTGATTTTATTTCAATGGTGGTATTTGGTACAATAATGAATTTTCCTTGTAATTTGTAGTATCTTCCAAATTATCTCTAATTAGCATGTGTTACATTTGTACCAAAATGGATTTATTTGAAGGGAAATACATCGCCATTGTTATTCTTAGTAAGTCCCCTAATTGTTGGGAGATGTGATGAATCTCAGGCCAGGTTACACAGAACAACAGTTGGTCTCCACAGACATTTCTGGAGCCAGGAGGGCAAATTAGCCTCTGCTTCTGGGTTCTGTGTCCTCCTAGGCTGTCTGCCTAAGGCAATGTCATGACAGCAATTCATAGGTCTAAACCTCAACTGAAAAGTGACAGGACTGGTTGGCAATGGTTGCTATAGATTTAGGATGGGTAAACTTAGCTGAACCCACTGTCTGTGTTACTTACCTAATATACAGCACAACGATCATTTCTCAGCAATCACACACCTTCACTGATCCCCTAAAAGGCAAGCTAAACTCTTTTTGTTTTACAGAAAAAAACCCAGATGTTTGTAGCAAGTATGCAAACCCAGTAATTAGATACTTCTTCTAACATCGTATTCTTACTACTTCTGGCCTGGTATCTTCAACTCAGTGCCACTGCTGTCACCCCACACCAGCGTTGCCACCACCCAACAATGGAAAGGTGAATCTGAAGAAGGAAGCAATGTTCTACTTATGATCTTCTCATATAAGTAACACTAAAGGCGATATTGAGGAGTAACTGCACATTTATTCATATATGCAAATCATGTTTCCAGAAAATAAATTAGGTAATTAAGCTCATCTGTTCAACCCTAAGCTAAAAATAATATGATTAATCCTCACTTTGTTTTCCTTTAAGCAACATACAGACTTCCAAAAATTTGAATCTGATAGAGGACTTTGTGAATTGTTTAAGAAAAACATTGCATTTACTTTTACATTTTGTGTCACTTTCACATAAAAGAGAAGAAACTCAGTTACCTTGTTACAGGGGCTTTTATATAGAGTAATTTAATTGCTCTCATGATGTTCTGTCATTTTTCGAAGTTTTCTATTGTAGTTTTTTCCATACAATTGAAATGATAAACTATGTATGCTTAAAGTGTACAATTTAATGTTTTGAATTACTAACTTATTAAAGTTTTGACAGGTATTTAAGCCCATGAAAATATTACCACATTAAAGATAATGAACATATATCTCTCTCTTAAAAGGTTTTCATGTTTCTTTGTAATTCTCCTCTCTTTTTCTAGGCACTGAATGCCTTCCTTTCTGTCATTATAGATTATTTTTTCAATTTCATACAATGCCATCATGTAGTAAGTAGCCCCATTTGATTTCCTGTCCTTTGCATATTTATTGGGATATTCATTCATGTTGTTGGGTATATCAGTAGTCCACACCTTTTCTTTGCTGATTATTATTCCATGGTATGGCAAAACCACAGTGTGGTTCTCTGTTCACGTAGATTCACGTTTGGGCTGTTGCCAGGATTTTTTTTTTTGTTTTTTTCTACGGCAAATAAATCTGTTTTGAGCTTTCTCATACAACAGGTCTCAACATACATTTTTATTTTTCCTGGGTAAATACATTGTGTTTTTTGTTTTAGGAAATTGCCAAGCTATTTCCAAAGTATTCCAAAGAATATGTTCTCACTAGTGATGCATGATAGTTACAATTGCTCTGCATGTTTACCAGTACTGAACATGGTGAATTCTTTCAAGTTTGGGTATTCTAACAGGAGGAGAGTGGTATTCCATTGTAGTTTCAATTTGCATTTTGCCAAAGAATAATGACAATTAATATCTTTACAGATGTTCGTATTAAGTTCCTCTTCTCTTTCTTATTCGTTTGTCTGATTTCATATTTGAGGGGTGTTTTTAATGTTCTGGCTCCAAGAACTTTATCAGGCACATGCATAATTCAAAAACATTTACACTCATATGCATTTTTCGATTAGCCAGTCTTCAGTTAAATTAAACATATTGTTTTTAAAATCTTTTATTAATCATACTTAGGTGGTGTGGTGAATAAAGCTTTCATTTTCCCAAGGTATCGAAATTTTTTCCTAAATTTTCTCCCAGGAATTGTACAGGTCTATGATGCATTTTGAGCTTATTCTTATGTATGATGGTGAGCATGCACACAGTTTGTTTCTTTGGCATGTGGGGAGTGAATCGTTGTAACCCGTCTCAGCTACTCTCTGCTTCTGACCCCCTGGACTCCCCATCTGCCTGCATAGCCAACAGATTCCCAGAGTTCCTTTCTTACAGCCTGGGCAGCACCTGGAGGCGATCTTGGGTCCTTGTTTCTTTCTCTTCTTTCCGTGGTCAGTTGCTCCCAATCATTTGGAGCCGGATCCTTGACACTCTGCTTTCCTACGTTTTTATCTGCTTGCTGTGTAAACCAGGGAGGCATATTCAGACCCTGCTACCTCCTATCCGTCACAGAAGTTCATCGTAATTCAAAATCTATACATCTCCTATCAAGTGCCCCAAATTAAGGCAAATTACAGAAATCACCAGGTTCCATGCTATGCAACAACTGGTGGTGCCCTAGATTCATTACTTAAAGCGTTGTGTACACAATAGGTGTGAAAAACCACTGTTGTCATCATGCACAGTGATATTTCCTGGGAGTCAATCCAGTCCTGAGTATCAGCACATTAAAATTAATATAATTCACTGCTACTAGAGAGAGCACCTGGGGTTCAGCTCAAGGTTGGAATTTCCCAAATTAGTTTCACTTCAGTCACACCCACTCTTTCAGCGAGTGATCTTGCACAAGATTTTATATATGCAATTCTAGTTTATATATTCACATCTCACAGGCAGCTAACGTTATCTGAATGTGTGCATAAATGTATGGCATTTGCATAGCACTGTAAAAATATTTATCTTTCAAGAATTCTCCATTCTATCATCCTGCTTTATGTTTTGATATAGACAGATAAGTTGGCAAAAATTGTATGATTCACAATTTGTAGAAACTCTCTTTCTTGTAGAATAAGCCAAACATTTTGTTGCAATTGATTCAGCTTTTTTCATATTCAGTGCTTGGGAGCATCTTTGAAACTCTAAAATGGAGCATCAATTATGAAGAGAAATGAGGAAACTAAAATATATTTGTGTAAATGTATATATGTTCCAATATGCATCATTTTCACTTTCCAAGTTTTCCAATAGTGTTGTTTTACACTAGTTGTTGTATTTACTGGCAGATGCAAATTCAAGTGGAGGTTTTGGAAGTTACTAGAAAGAAAAACCTAAAAAACTGAGTGGGGAGAAGGTGTAGCCTTCGTTTTTGTTTCTCCTAAAGAATTACTCTATTTTTATTTTTTCACGTTTTCTCTATCAGAATAATGCAACATACTGACTTGTTCTAAACTATGATAAAAAACTCAGTGCTTATTGTTAGTACCTTTTTTATAATGCTAGACTGAAGAATTGGATGTGGTAACATTTGGAAAGAACACTGCTCTCCACAAATATATTTGCTTTTTTTTTTCTCCAGGAGAAATAGAATGTCATTTATAATATTTTTCTTCCCCCAAAAGCATCGTATTTATTTGACATGATTATGCATACTGTGAAAAGTGAAAGAGTAAGGTAGGAAAAGAAAGAAAGTTGGTGAAGGAAATTAACTTACATTCACCATCTAATATTAACAGGTAACAGGCTTATTGTGTACTGCGTTGGTACTTGTATTAACTATATTCATCCTAATTAATATTATTGTGTGGGTACTAATAGATGATCAGAATTTTGTGCCTGATCATAAAATCAGCTGCTACTTGCTACACACCCACTCTGTTCTGAGCAATGGGCTACGCACTTTAACAAGTATTATTTTATCCCAGGGCGGGACTGATTTGGTGGATCCTATTATCACTCATTTTTATAGGTTTGCTATTTCCCTGCTGCTGAGGTGCAGGGTTGGGACTTATTCCAAAGCTCTGGCTCTTAACCAACCACATGATATGGCTTCTGCTGAAGAGACCGTCGTGTGCTTGCCAGAGATTATAACACTCAATAAAAATTAGCTTCAAATAGTGTTATTGTGAAATCAAGACTAAGCCAAGGAGTAATTGCTGCCAAACCTAGAATTGCTGAGACAATTATTAAAATGGAAGCAAAAAAAAGATGACTTTCCACTAATTATCAAGCTGTATCCTTTTTCTGTATTAATTAGGGTTGTGGTGTAGGAACAAAGGTAGCAAAAATAACTGATGGAGCCATCTTATTGCCCAGATGATCTGACTGCGAATTTGATATGCAACGGAGATGCCGATGCAACTTAATTATAAAACAATAACAATGTAATAAATCACTAGATTTCCTAATAGAAATCTCTACACTTAGATCCCTACCTCATACCATACACTAAGTATACTGCAAAAGGTTCCTTGAGTATATATTAAATATATACAGTTTTTACATGCCAATCCCACCTCAGTAAAATGTTTAAACAAAGAAATAACATAAGTATATATTATAAATTATGTGAAGGTGTTTGGACAAACATGTGTGAAGCAAGATGCTAGATACTTGGAGGAAAAAAAAAATCCTAATTTCAGAATTTTATGTAGAAATGAAGCATTTTTCTAGAATCATACAAGTTGTCTAATTTTAATTCATGGAACATTCTTAGCGATTTGAGCAGTGAAATATGAAAAAGAGAAAAAAATTCATTTAAATAGGAAAAAATACAACTCCTGATGTGATACATGCTTTCAATCAATATTATGAAAGAATAATGTGGAGGACGCAAGACTGAGCCAGGAGCTAAAATTTCAAGCACAGTGGAGCAACAATTGGGCTGACTGCAGTTAGACGGATGGAGTGGTACAGTCAAAGGGCCTGGATGTTTCGTTCTGGGAATGTTGAGGACCAAGCAGGGTGTCACCTCATCTCCAAGCTGATGAGTAGGACAATTTGGAGAGAATTCAGCTGCTGAGCAGAAAGCTTCAGAGAGAACAGTGTCCTCCAGGGAGAAAGGTAAACCGATGGGGATCAAACGAGCCAGATGAAGGGAAAACTTCAGAGAAGAATGTAATGGCGAGCTTCCAAGGGGGCATAGACCACAAAGTGTGCTCAAGAAAGTGTGAAGAATCTGTAATTGCAGAAGAATTTGCAGATGTACCCTTGTCTTGTTTCATCTACGAAACAGTCAGCAAGCATCAAAATCCTATCAAAAACAAACCCCGCCATGCATTAAATATTATCCCTTGTTGTGAAAGCTGATTTTGCTCAAGGATGCAACTACTATAGTAAAATATATTGATATAAAGCAGACTGAATGTAAAAAATATCTATAATCATGTCAACAGGCATAAAAAAGATTGAATATAAAGAAATCTGTAAACATACCGATAGTATATTGTACATTCAATTAAATCAATACATTCCACGAAAACAAAACCAAAAATAAAGGAACAAGCAAAAATCATATATCTTCAATAATCAAGAAATGATATAAGTTTCTGGAAAATGTGAGCCTATTGTCTTGGCCAGAAATCCAAACCAGGTCCATTGCTTGAAAGACAGCTATGCTGTCAGCTCTGTTGTCAGCCCTGCAGAGCCCGGAGAGACCAGAGCCCCACTCAGAACTCAGAAGAGCACTTTCCGGAGGCTCATGCGTGGATCCTCCTGACATCCTGAAGCCACGAACTCCTGCTCCCCACGCCTGTTGCACACCGCTGCATGGTGGGTCACTGGTTCCGAGCACCTGCATGTCTCCTCTTTACCCTTCACACTTTACCACACACTCCCTTTGGAGAATACTGCCATGCACCACCAGTTGGCACCTTCAAAACTCATCACGTCCTTCAATCCACCCCACCGCACCACCCCCAATCATACCACGCTTCTGAGCCATTCCATTGTGACAAGGGGTCACACAAGTCTCTAGGTCAGATCAATTCCTGGGGTAGCACACAGGTCCTAGTGGTTCATGGGACTGACAGTTAAGAATAGACAGAGGCAGAGACAGACACGGAGAGAGCAAAAGAGTTCACAGAAGTAGGGAGGGAAGGAGGAAGGGGGTATAGAAGACAGAGGAGAGAGAGAAAGAACGAACAGAGATCTAGATCTGAGGCTTTTGGGGAGAAGATGTCAAGAAAAGATGACATGCTCAGTAAAATGGGTGATACTCAGATCTAGCCCAATCTACCACCACTGAGTCTCGGTGGGCTGATGTTCTCAACACTTCACCCCTTGTCCCTATGTCTTCTCCCTCGGCTAAGCAGTGACGTCATCTCTTCTTTGAATATGGGATTCACCAACAGATAATTCAGGCCGCACATGAGTTGCTTTGGTTAACAAATGTTTATAACTGTGATGGTCAGTGTGCCTCTGTGTTTCTCTGCTGCGGGACATGTGTGCCCACGCGGATGCCACCTCTTTGGACTTCACTGGCATTTAAAATAGAGCAGTCAGCTGCCCAGCTCCATCCCCAGCCTCCTCCCTGAACTGTCCCTTCTGTCTTCCCAAGGCCTTCACCACAGAGCCGCCTGTGCCTTCTACTCAGGGCCTCTTTGCCACGCACAAGTCCTGGCTTTCAGGACCAGCTTTTGGTCCAACTCCATCAGAAAACTGCCCACTCCAGTGGCTTAGGCTACACGGAAATTGTCACCTGGTCCCTGCAGGGTGCCAGCCTTCCATGGGAGCAGAAACATCGGGGGCACAGCATGACCTTCACGGAGACAGTGTGGGAAGCACGGAGCTGGAAGGCTCCCATTCAGGTCTTCTGGTGGGCACTTCCGGTCAACCTCAGGGCCAGCTGCTGTTCTTTCCTCATCGCATGTGCCAATGCCAGGCAGAGTACATTGCTCAGGACAGAGAAAATAAGGGAAGGACATGGACCTCGAGCACTCCTCTCCACAGGGCACTCCACCTCCCCTAAATAATTGTTTTTATATTTTTTAAAATATTGATTTTGGGCCAGTGAGATAGCTCAGCGGCATAAGCGCCTGCCTGGCAAGTGCGAGGTCCTGAGTTCGACTCCGGTACCCACACACAAAAAAGGGCCAGCAATATTGCTCAGCGGCACAAGCGCCTGCTCGCAAGTGCAAGGTCCTGAGTTCAACTCCCGGTAACCACACATGCACACAAAAATAAATAAAATAAAATAGAATAAAATATTGACTTTAAGAATTCTCACGGATCTTGATAGCACTTTACGGTGTGGGACAGAAAACTCTTTTCTTTCCACAGAAAATCCCAAACAGGATCCACGTCGTTGTCTGGAGATGGGAACCTGCTCTGGAAGGATTTAGAGAACGTGCGGGGGCTCATTTTGGTTCAAGCCAGTTTCTCTATTATGAACATAATAATAACTCCCTCCTTCAGTTCTCAGTTGGGAATACGGGTAAAGCAATGTTTTATTTACTTTTCAAGTGTTCATAATTCCCAGATAGCAATGCCTTGGAACCATTCCTGATATTAAATAGATTAAAGATGCAATGCCTAATTTGAAAACTGTCACTCACGTGAGTTTTAATTATGTGTAAATTAAAACAAAAATAGATGCTTTTCTCTCTCATGGCAATGATTCTTGACATTAGCAAACCTCTCAAGTGCAGAAATGCTTCAAAAGTCCCAAGTCATGACAGTCTAACACCTCCAGGATCTGACTCCACGAGGGGCTCCAGCCCTGGCAGGACGGCAGTGAGTATCTGTTCCCACGAGGCCCCTGGCACCTGGCACGCAGGCCTGTTCAGGGGACGCGGGCTGCTCAAATGTCCGCTCTGTCTCAACCATCGACCAGCACCCACGTTCCTTTGCTTTGGGGTGGACGAGCCCAAGGACAGACACTGGCAGGAGCCTGGAGAACCAGAAGGGGGCAGTGTTTTCCCCCATCCTTTCTGTCACAAGGCACCTGGGTCTGTGGCCCTGAGTCCTGTAAATCCGTTTCACACTGGGTTGGTTTAAATTTCCATTCTAAGACCCAGGCTCCTGGCTTTCATAATATTCCTTCCCTTCACCTCTATCTGAGGGTAAAGGCAGCCTGTGTGGCGTGTTAACCCCCAGGTAGCCCTTCAGGCCCTCCATCAGCTCTGGAACAAACATCCTGAACTAAATTCCCTCTGTTTGAAGTCTGCGATTTCCACTAACCCGTCTACTACATGATGAGATCATTTACCCCCACGAGCATTTATTGGACATCTACATTTTGCAAATAATGAGAAAATTTCTTATTGCCTTAAGATAAGACATCTCTCAATGAGGACAGGATTTCACGTCACATCCCTAGCATAACTGCAGAGCTACTTCTTCCTTCCCCAGTCAGCTGGCACCTGCCAGCAGCAGCACACCTGTAAGTGCAGTGTGATGTCCTAGCACAGACGTGTACCATTGCTCTAACACCAAGCAGACAGCTCTGGCCCCAGCTTCTCTCCTGCATTTCAGGCATTTTCAGGAGTATTCTGGTCCCAGGCTTTGTGTCCCCTTGTTTTGTGGGGCTAAATTTCACGATTTTATTTCTCAGGTGGCTTCCAGCGAGAGGCAAACATTTCTAGTTCAGGTGTAAAACATTCTCAGCCCAAGTGAGCTCTCTCTGAAGGACTTTCTCTCTCGAGTTCCACACGCTGGGCTCTGAAACTTCTGATCTTTTATATTTTGTAGTCTCCCAGCATCTGGAGTGACAATCTAGCAATCTACTATGGCATATGGAACTATTCATACACTACAAGTAGGCACTGCCATGCCATACTGTTACCATATTCCAAATTAAAGTCACCAGTAAGTCGACCCAGTAAACATCTTACAATACCAACCAGTAAAAACTATCAAGCCACATCCAACGACTTAACTGTGACAGCCATGGAAAAGAGCCTGTCAGACTCTGAGGGAATGTGGTGGACAAGCTCCAGCCGTTCTTCCCTGAAATTCAGCACCATGTTTGTTGACTTACAAATAGGATTTTTGAGACGTAATTCATTCCCCAGGCAAACCAATCATTTAATGTGCACAGGTCATATTTTCTATGCCTACAGAGTGGTGTAACTAATACCTCCATCAACTTTTGAACATTTTCATTACTTCTCCAAGAAACTGGTGCACATTAGCAGTTGCTCTCTGTTTTCTTCCTGGGAAACCATTCATTTACTTTCTTTCTCTACAGACTTACTTACTCTTAGTATTTCCTATCAGTGAAAATATATAATATGTGATCTTTTGTGACAGTACCAGGAGACCGGGCCTCCTGGGATGGAGACTCGAAGCTTCCACATTGGGTTTTCTGAATGCAGCACACTTCGTGGTCACCCGAACATGCCCACTCAGCCTTCCACCCCTCTTTATGTTGCAGATGATAGGATTCGCTTCTCGGTTTGAAGACTTCTCCCATGTCCCCTGTTTCCTTGCCTGTTTTCCACACAAAAGTTTCCTCTATTACATCTATTGCACATCTAATACCCTCTTGGTTCCTGTGCCATGAAAACCCAGACTGACACACCAATTCTCATTCTAAGGAGAAATTATTAAATACACTTGATGCTAGTACAAGCCTGCCCCAAACTTGCCAAACATTTTCTGTCCATTTGAAGGCAGTTATTTTTCTAAATCTGATTTGGTATGCCCAGTGATTCTTCATTCAGGGTTTTGGGTAGGTTGCACCATGATACCTTCAATGATACCTCAAAGGCAGAGCATCTAGGGAAGACAGTTTGCATTTAGACTTAGTGTCGCTAGTCCTAATGGTACCATTATTTCATTTGAAAAATACTTAATCTCTTTCATTATATTTCACATTGCTTAGTCTAATAAATCCTCTCCCACTAGCTATACTGACAGATTAACAGGCTTCATCTATACCTGGTCAATATTAAATCATCCATGCACTTATTCTACCTTTGGAAACGGGCCTAGTAGCTACTTTGTACTGCCTTCTTGCGAACAATCCATCCTTTATAATTACCATCGATTTCAAGTGTGATAAGGTGTTTAATTCTATCAAATGGCAAGGCTTGCCAAACACATAAAAAAGAATGTGCCTCTAATTACTGGTTTTGATAATCCTGACTTCATTCCCCGTTCTCCAGTGGCAGAGCATTGCCAGCAGCACTTTAATAAGATCAAAGAATTAAAGATATTAAAGAAAAATGAGCAAGGTTCAAAGAACTAACTGGGATGGGTATTGGATTCATAGAAAGCTTCAAGTTGGATTTGCCTTGCTTAATTCTGAAAAGAAATATTAATTTCAGGTCTTTGACTTCTGACAGCAGAAGCCTCATGCAATAATACTTTGGTGAGCAACTTAACTTTAGCTCCCATCCAGGAAAGTGAAATGAAAACTCTGGTATTTGATTTGTTATACTCTTTTTATATTGCATATTTAAATCTAAGGGGACCACGGTGGCTTCTGGCTACTCCTGCTAGCTGGAGGGGGTCCTTCTATGCATACCCCAGGAACTGCATAGCTCAGATGTGATTTGCGCGGGCCGAGGGTGAGACGTCATCCAGCAGGGGGCGCTGCACTGCTGTGAATTTACCTGTAAACTTCCCGACTGTCCTTCCCGCTCAAAGGAAAACATTCATTTATTCCTCAGAGAATGTTAGAAACATTTCCTTTGGAAAACATTTGAAAACGAAGCCAATTCTCCTCTTTGGAAAACAATGCCGGCTGCTAAGATATTTCGTTTGGGAAAATATCATCTGTCAGTAATTGAGAGATAGAAAATGCTTTTTTTGTCAGTATCTGAATTAAACTACACTAAAGTCTTAAAATGCTAATTTATATTTGGGTGCTGATGGATGTTTTATTGAATGGTCGGTCCTAGAAAGAATATACTTTTTAAACACACAGCGGCAACACCAGTGCTCCAGCAGAGCTCACCTCGCAATGCTGGGTCCCAGGGATCCCACGGGAGACTTTGCCCCACCCCATGCTGGGAAGGGCCTGCTGGATGCTTTGCTCTTGCTGATGAAGAGCCCAGCTTTGTGCTCAGAGTGTTGGATTCTCTGCTACCCACATGACTTACTAGGACAGACATTTAACTTTAAGAAAGTCAATTTTCCCCATCTAAAAAATTATGAGCTTATCAAAATGTGACCTTCCTCATAGGATTATTGGGTAGGTGAGATATTCTACATGACACAGTTAGTGTGGTACAATTAGCACAGTAATACAGTGATATTAGGTAAACTAAACAAATACTATGAGTGACAATTAAAACTCACCGCTGTCTCACAAACCGTGCAGTAAGGTTCAGAGGCTGGAGGTCTGATATTGTAATGCACGCCCATGTCATGGTGGCATCGCCTCTGGGGAGAGGATGTGAGCTATCATATTTGTGACTTAGATTCACTGAGTAAAATGTTAACCACACATTTTGTACCTCGTCTTTAGAAAGTGTTAGCTGTCTCAAAACAATAGTGATAATTACCTAATCAAAATATATACACTCTCTTATGCACATAATTACCTTAATAAACATTAAATATTCAGTTTGGGTGGGCCTATCCTGGAATTTTTTAAATTAACAAATGTTTCAATGAATTACCTTAATGAACATAAAATAATCAGTTTGGGTGGGCCTATCTTGGAATTTTTAAAATTAACAAATGTTTTAATGAATTAATTTTCTGAGTGAGTCTTAGCATTGAGATAGGAAGAAAATAAACTTGTGTGGTGCTCTTAGACCAAAGAGAGAGGTCAACAAACTTGTGTCCATGGGGAAATTCTAACTCTTCCGGGTTTGGGGGAGGGCTCTGTAGGAATATGGGGGAATCTATGTCTATCTGGATTGTTTATGAATGTCTAGTATGTTCTTCATGGAAACAGACTCAAGTAGCAGGAGGTTGAGATGGTAGATGATGGTGGCCTCTGTTGGGCTCGTCCCAAGAGCAAAGTATTGCCTGCGTACTTTTGTCCTCCAGTACGATGCAAGACTAAAGGTCAAGAATCCATTCCCTAGGATGCATCTGTAATACAGTTTTATTGGAGCACAACTGTGTCATTTTGTTTATAAAGTGTAGTTGGCTGCTCTCTGACATTAGCCAAGTTTCATGGTGGCGGCAGAGACCCACTGCTGTGAGGTCTGGTGCATTTGCTCTCTGCCCCTTTGTAGAAACATCTGCCAACCCCTGCAGCGGACACCGTCTCAACGCACCAAGAGACAGCTGCGCTCCTCACCATGGCCTGAGCCGGCCGAGGAGGAAATTGGCACTGGGCAGAACGGGAGAGAGGATTTCCTTGGGTGAGGTCCTCACTGGCTCTGTTCCCTTGTTCTCACAAGCCGGCATGCTGTGGCCTCTGCCTCACACCAGGACAAGGACAAAAGGTTTCAGGAGAACCAGCCTGAGAATCTGACATCTACTAACTGCAGTTCGTGAGAACCAAGGACAGGCCCCCAGTTCCAGCTTGGATGAAGTGAGCAGCGACAGACTGTGTTTGAGGCTGCCCACCTGAGGACAGATCAGAGGGCAGAGATGGCTGTATGGGGTGAGCTGCTCACTGATGAGAAGGAGCCAGCCCAGGACAGGGCACAGAGGATTCCACCTGCAGGGCCATTCTGGAGCAAGAGATCCAAGGAAACAGGGACCTCATGGGTTGACCAGGAGAAACCCGGAGCAGACAGAAAGGAAGAGAGTAGCGAGAAGCAGGCCCCCACCAAGGAGACAGAGTGGGGACACTGGTTGCAGCATCAAAGAAGGCCAGCAACCTCATGGAAGGAAAGACCGATGCCCTCAGACAGTACCCCCAGGGTGAGTTGTACAGCTGGCCCAGCCTGGGAAACTCTGTCTTTTTCCCTGTGCACCCTTCCTGGTCTGATCTTGTAAAGGTGAGAGCAGAAGTTAAGCAGTGAGTGAGACAAGAAGGGTAGGTAAGACCCTCCCAGGATGCTGGCTGCTTCCCTCTCTCAGCTGGACATTCGTCCTTGAAGCAGACCCAGGAAGACATGTGTGGTGACAGAAGATTAATAAGACAGGTAAGGCTTTTCCTTATTCTGTACCAGATATTGGAAATAAGACTTTTTCCCATGACTAAAAAGGAGCAGAGAAGCCATGTGACTAACAGACAGTTTACCCTGGATGAGTATGAACCAGTCCCATCTGCAGCCACATGGAAGGACAGTGACCGAGGATGCTGGTGAAGCTGGGAGCTTCCGATGTAAGCTGCATCTTCTGGAGCATGGGCCAGCCATTCAACACACACCGGGCAGCATCCACTGAGCATGGGAATCTCTGCCGAGTTACTACGGGGCCACGGCGTGGGCTCATGGAGCCCAAGTGAGAGAGAAAACATCGCACCTGGGTTTCAGCCTGTCAAGTCATGCAACATGTTTTTACTCACACATTGATTGCTTCGCACACAATTTCAGGCACATTCTGAATCCAAGCATGGAACAGAGTGGTGAAATATAGAGGGGCACACGCTGTCCCTGCTTACCTACAATATCAGTGTGGATTTCACGGTTCCCTGAGGCAACATTTTGTCCTGAGAGTCTTCAAAAGCAAGAGCATTTTATCAGTTTGCTCTTTTGGGAATGAAGGGGAAGTGCAAAGATTCTAGCACAATGTTGCAAAGGCAGATGCACCCAGACAATGGTTATACAGAGGTCCCTCCAAATCAACAACACTCACAGAGCACTTGGTAATGTCAGCATCTGTTTCTGCTCAGGAAACCAAAGACACAAGGTAAGACTTGGAACTCAGCTCCAAGAAGAGCCCCACCAGTGGGGAGTTGAAGATGCAGAGCTCAAGGAAGGACAGAAAGGACACACCCTGTACCAGTGAGGATGTCTGCAGCTTGATTTTCAAGAAGTGCCAGCTCTCATTCTTACACCTGCGTAATATCTATTATTTCATGCAGTATAGAACAAGTAGGCCACCCAACAATCTGTCTACTACTTGGAAGAGAATTAATTTGGTGGCTATCATAAGATGATTTGTCGCCAATAAATAATAAAATTTAGAAGAACAGCAGGAGCAATCATGGTAACCCAAGTTCCAAGTACATTAACAATGTGATGATAGAAAGAAAGGAAGAAATAGTATGGAGTTAGAACCTGGAGGTCGACCAAAAAGCAAGGCAGATGTGGGAGATGTGGGGTGAGCCCCATGGGGCATGATGAAGAGCTTAGCAAAACTTCCTAGCTTAACTTGCAGTAGGAACAAAACACACACACAGTGTTGTGGACAAATACAGCGAGTGTTTAAATATTGTTTTAAAATTGTAGTAAAATACACATTGCCATGAACCCTCTTCAGAATACTCCTTTGTGCTTTGAACACGCTTATCCCATCATTGTTCCACTTTCCGAAGCTGTTCTTGCTATCCTCTTCCATGAATGTCTTCAGTTGCACTGTCGCCGCTGCCCTGCTGTCCTGAATCTATTCAGAACATTTGCTTTTCATGGCCATTTTGACTCAGGAAAGGAGCCAGAAATCACACTGCCAGGTGCAGCGAATAAGGTGGATGAGGACACACTGAGATGGTTTTATGGGTCTGCCTTTTTATTGGATGATACTCAGCAGCAGCTTTCACAGTATCTTTTTATCCTACCTCATAGAGACGCTTAGGAGAAAGGACTTCCAGAACTGCTTCAGAAAGTGCCAAGAAAGTGGTGTGTTCGAAGCCACAGGTAATATTTTGAGGGGATTCATGGTGTAAGGACAGTTAGCAAGGAACGGGCAGCATAGGGCACGACCTGGGTGGCTAGCGTAATATAGATAACTGCATGCTTACTCATGACGGGATGTACTGGAGGAGGCTGTCCTTTGTGACACCTCTGCATACTTTTGCCATGTGGGCATAGATACTCTGAACCTTGGCTCACCATGGAAACAAAGGCTAAGGCCCTGATTGTACCAATCAAAGAAACAGTTATTTTTAGAAAATCAGCTTACCCCTAAAAATATGGGCAAAGCAAAGCCGCCACCCGGAAAAGCTCAGCACCCAAGCTTCTCTGTGCCATACTGCTGTCAGGCAGCTCCCACTTCTGCCATGTCATTAATTGACCTCTGCTTCCTATTATTTTCTTTTTCTGAGCTCCTCCTTCTGCGCCGGGACGTCTTCTTCATTTTCCACTCGGGGTATCTTCGGCTTTGAGTCAGCCCCACCTCTCCAGTCTCTGCCGGGGTGTAGGGCAAGAACCCAAGAAATGGGGAGCCATGCCACGGGAGACCCCCAGATCCCCACCCTGATGGAACAGTATGTAGTTTCCTGCTCTATGTCCTAGCAGCTTCTTGGGGTCATTTCTCTTTTCTAATAACCCTTCATGTTTTTATATGGAAACTCACCATGGGTCGTGGCAGGGAAGAATCTAAAGTGTTGATGCGTTTCTGTGTCAGGGGGGAGGACCAGGACCCAGCAAGATGCTGCTCGGGGCCCAAGGACCAAGAAGCTGAGCAGGACCCCTCCCATCCCATTCCAGGATCATGGCTGTCTTTCTCCAAGATGATTTCCAGAACTGAAATTCTGTCAGGATGAGTGATGATCCTTGCATGCTGTATTCACACACCCAACTCACTTCCAGCTCTGTAGATGAAATGCCTCGTATCCATTCAACATCACTAATGTCCCAACCAATATTATACACTTAGTGGTATGTTCGCTTTAATCTAACAAACATATCTCTCCAGTACTAGACAGTCACCTAGAATTTGACCAAGCACACTTAGACAGTTTGGGTCAAAATTCTAAGAACATCACTCCCAAATATTATTTTAAGGGACTATATACTTTTATGTTTCAAAGGCTGCTCATTGTAATAAACACCAAAAATAGTAACAACCAGAGCGTATCCACTGCTGAATGTCAGTCTTCAGTATAATCAGAATCTGGAGAGATGGATATAGATGGTGATGGTTTCCAGGAAGAAGAAAAAGAAAGAAGTCACTTTGCGTCCTAGAGAGGAAACTAGCAGGCTAACTATATACCTTTAAGCTTGTAGAGCTGGGGATCTTATCGTGTTGCACACACACAGAGAAGCACATAACGGACAGTTCTGTGCTGAGTGAGTGTTGGGGAAAGTTCCCTCTAACCTGACTAACAGCACTTCCTTCTCTTGATATAAGTCTTTAGGATGTAAGTCAACTTTACTGTTAATTACTAGGGTTACTACATCATTAACTGTTCATAGTATCATCCATTAAGCCACTAGATTCTCACTATTTTCTTTTAAGACACACACACGCATGTGCACGTGTGCATGTGGAAATCCCAAATCTGCTCTTTCTCCCTGCTGCACCCGGCCAAGTGTACCCTGGGAAAGATCCCATGTGCCCAGATGTGACTTCCTGTCTTAACCCAGTCCACAACATGTCAGAATGGCCACAGCAGGAAAAGCCATTTCATGAAGACTACAAGGCATCAAATACTAACATGATTTCTCTACTCTTTCCCCACTGTAAGTGAAAATCACCATTTCCCTTCCCAGTCTTCCGCAGGGCTGACTGTGGTCTGCAGACTCCCTGCTTCCTCTGCCCCTCTGGTCCTGTCTGCTCCCGCTGCGCCCCGTCCCGTCACCCCTCACGGCCTCACATCTTCTCAGAGGTGCTTGTCAGCATCTGCCTCACCATCTTCTTCTTCATGAATTTTTCTTAGTTCTTAGAGTTGTAAGTCTCTAAGGGAGCTGCAAAGGGAAGATAATTTAAACAACATCCTTATAACTGTCACCTGTCACCTTTAATCTTAAAGAAAAATGAATCAAATATGAGAGACTTATGCATAATCCATACTGCAATGTAAAATCATATTTAAGATATTTAATAAATGTCAATTCTAGATACTGGAATTTTTAAGCAGGCAAAACAAAAACCTGATATTTCTATAAAGGATATTCTCAATTCTTTCAAGTAAATATTTTATAGGCAGTAAATAAAATGTCATAGTATTTGGAAACAAAGTAAACCAGAATATAACTCCCTTTCAAATAAAAACTGGGAGGACCACTCAATATAAGAAAAGGTAAAGAGTCATAAATGGTGGGCATAGGATCTTTTGCGTAACTTTAAGACTTCCAAAGGTGATTAAATTAAATCACGGCAAATCGCCGCGATTTCATTAGATGCGGTGATTTTGAGAAGAACTTCCCTTTAGGAATGCATATTGCTGTCGTGCTCTATCTCTGTAATCAATCCATGGATTCCCTGGGTCTAATTTTCCACAGGTCATTCAGTCATGTGAAAGAGCCATTCCCCAATAAATTGAAAGCAGGAGGCAACACAACTTGCTAAAGCCTGTTCAGAGTATGTGTCCATTATTTCTGGAAGGGAAGATGCACAGAATTCAGAAGAAGGAGAAAATCAGTATATGACTCCTGGAGAGACGACAGGTGTCCACGCCTGTGTGTCAATTGTCAGTGAAATGACCAGGACGCTGATGTGGGGGAAGGTAAGAGAAAACAAGCAGGTGCTGATGAGAGGAGTGACAGAGCAAGTACCTACCTGTGAGAGAGCCAGGTGGGAAGGCGCCTGCCAAGTTCCTCAGCCTCTGTCCCATGGCAGATTCTGTGCCTGACTGTGATGTCACAAAGCGTGGTCAGCACAAACCTGTCTGCAGGGGAAGAGGGCTGGGGAAGACCTGCATGGAGGACCCCAAGCAAGTGTTCATCTGCGGCAGCAGTGTGCATCCTCCCATGTACTGCCCACGGTGAAGAGGGTTTATGAAGCTTCCTAGAAGGCATGACAAACCCAGTGAGCCATCCATGTTCACGGGCTATCGGTAGGTGAAGGGAGCCTGCATGCTCCACAGTGTTTGCCCCCCACTTTACTCTAAGTGCAGTGACTTCATGTGTTCATGGGAGGCTGTGGTCAGATGCAAACTGTCCCCAAAAAGCTCACTGTGTTGAAGGCTTCACCGCTGATGGGCTTTGGGGAAGTGGCCAGATCAGGAGGGCTCTGACTTGCATACTGTCCACGCACTCCTGAGATCACGATTTGAAGGTGTGATTGGGAGGCGACTGAAGCAGGAGGATGAGGCTCGTGGAAGGCAGTGCATCACGTGGCCCTGACCCAGAGACCGTACCTGTTCCACCTTTTCTTCCCTGATACTCTCACTCTCTCTGCTTCCTGGCCGCCGTGAGAACAGCTTTCCTCCATCACACCGTTCCGCCGGATGTTTCTGCCTCACCACAGGCCCAAACGCATTGGGGCCAGCTGAAACCTCTGAAGTCACGAACCTTCCATCATTTAATTTGCTTGTGTCAGGTGTGCTGTCGCAACAATGGGAAGCTAACACGCGAACCAACTGTTGCATGGCACGCAGGACAGCGCAGCTGTGTACGAGGCTCAGGTGACCAGAGGAACAACATCCCTCCGTCCCTCAGTAAGCAGCTGCATGTTTCCCTAGGCAGCAGCTGCACAAGAAAGCAACGTGAAGCACAGGACTTGCCAAAGGAACTTGGCAAGGACAGGGATGTGTGTTCGTGCAGACTGGAGGGAATGCGCAGGAAAAGGATTAAGTAGCAAAGGGTTTGAAAAGCTCCCCAGTAGGGCGTCACGTAAAAAAGAAACCCACATTTTCAGAGAAGCAGCTCCACAGACCAACGGTGCTCATAAAAATCTAAATGCATACAATGACCAATCCCCCCATGGCATGACATTTCACATGCATGCACACACGCGTGTGCACACACACACATGTCCATTGTACTCTGCTTCAGACACTGACTTTGCAATCACAGAGCTCTCTCTGGAAAGATTCTATAGAAAATAGCTGAAATGCAGATGCCTAAAGAGCAACAAATGTATCTCTAGATGTGTAAAGGAAGTTTTCATTTTCAACAGGGAGGAAGACACACACCCTTCCCAATACACTCTGGCACTGCTTGTGCTTGTTTTCAGGTGCACTGCATCCTAGTCATGCCTGACATTGCTCTTCTATTTTATTTTACTTTGCTTTGTTTTTAAGCCAGGAATGGCCTTCTACCCCAGACGGTATGGCCAGTGGCTCTGGTGTGCAAAGATACACGCCAGGCTGGAACATCTAGGACTTCAAAGCCTGGCTAGAAAACTGGAATTAAGGAACAGCATGGAGGATGAAACATTAGGTACGAAGGACTCAGTGTCAAATGGCACCTCAGGCTTTTCCAAAAAACTGAAGGGATTGTTTCTAGGACAGATTCTTGACAAGAGAAATTAGAACTATATTAAAACAGAACAGTGAGAACCCGGTCAGAATATAATATGAATTTATTGCACGAAAACTTTACGAGGAAACAAGTAGCGACAACTTGCAGCCTAGAGTGAGTTAACTACCAAAATTGAGAAGCAGAACTGACTTCTGGAATTATAAGACCCAGGCAGTGACAGTGTGGAGAGATGTATATCCACTGTAATTTTAAAAATGACATCTAATTTTCTGTATCATTTCTTGCTGCTTCTAAAATCTAGAAAAGTGAAAAGAACTGGAGATTGTCTTTCAGACATTTAAAAAAAGTCCACATTGTGCAAATTTTATCCCAGCAGATGGCTTGTCTAATTTACCAATGCTTGCATGGGAATGTTTACCGATATCCAGATGTGTGATATCCAGGGCATAGGTAATTGGTGGGTCCTGCATTTGCACATGGCCCATGTCATCCAGGTGGGTGACAATCGGTCTTTGTGTGCGATTTCATTAGCTCCTCTTAGCCACCTGCTATTTGTCTTAACTCTAAAGGTATAATCCCTGTAAAAATGAGATAAAGTTTTGACTTTCTGGTAAAGTAAAAGAGGTCATTCCTAGAAAAATAAAGTTACATTTACAGTATTAAACAAAGTTTGATTGAGTGAAAGAATGTGTGACTTGGAAAACTAATGCTGAATATGAAATTCAAGAAGATTTCCACTTTATAACTCGGAAAGTTAAAATATTTACATCTAATGATAAATTTTCTTTGCTTTGGTTTGCTTTCTTTGTCTCTCCCTCCTAATCTCTTTATAAAAGACAATGACTAAAGAGTATATTTTTCAAAATGCGATGAGAAAGAAATGTGTTACATCATATAGTTTTGATATTTTGTCAATAAAATTAATATTATTTACGTGGAGTTCATTTAGCATTAAACCTTCAAATTATACCAGAAGTCTATTCTTTTGCAGGGAATGGATCATTTTACTTGAACTGAGTGACAGTTAATAGGATAATAGTAATGAATAGGAGTAAAAATAGTAAGACATAGAAAAAAGGTAACAGGAATTGTAGAACACAATCACCATTGCATATGTTAAGGTAAAGATTATGTTGTCGTTGAAACTACAAATCCAGTAATGTCTTTTATTTCCCTTCTGAGCTGATACTGCACGGAAGAAACGGAGTTTACGTATTTTTCCATCTGGTTCATTAATCTTCAGAAGATGTTGGCATATGGAGACCCAGGGATTGATTATCATTAGCTCTGCTGAGAGTCCCATATAATCAAGGAGAATTCAGGAGGAACTTTCACATTTTAAACATGCTCTGACCTTTGACCCTACCCTCAGAAAGCTGTGACTGAGCCTTGATTTGGACAAAGTTAATCTTCAGATTGGGGGGAGACACATCTGCAGCAACCCAGGCTGCGAAAGAGTCACAGGTCTTTATTTTCTTGCTTGTTCCTTTTATTTTTTTATTGTTTTTCAAGAAAAAGATTTATCAGACTCTACCCAACCAGGAGAATAAAAGTAAAGTGATCATCACAAATAGACACTGTTGACTTTCTGTCTTCACGTTACGCAGTAGAAGCAACAAAGAGTAAGAGAATCCACACGCAGGCAAACCTAAAGGCTTACAATAAATCCAAGGGACAGGAAATAACTCAGAAATGAATTGATTTATGTGAACATGTTGCGCTACATTGGAAATTGGCTATACAAGTTAAACTGCTCATTTTCCCCCTGAGTTTGGGAGACACGTGTTTGTTAATGATAACAGTACGAGAAGAAACAGCTATTTTCATTTGTGCCCCCAATGCCATTAAAGCAGTAATGAGATGATCCATCGGCAAAGCATCAACACACCAAGACGATGAGATGGTAGAGGAGAAACAGGAACACAGTTGAAGGGGTCGCTGCACTGCGAAAGGAGAGCTGGCTCACGTGGCCATGAGTGCAGGCACTCATCCCACAGCAGCGCCCCTCCTGCCAGCTCCAGCTTCGGGGGCAGCAGGTGGGGAGCAGGTAGGTTGGTGTAAGACGTTGGCTCCCCAGGAGAGAGGCCATGACAAAGGCACCTGGGCAAATAGCTCACTGAATGTTTCCAGCTCTACCTGAATTGTAATTTGCAGTGCTGGCATCAAAGCTGCTGTTTCCAGAAGTTTTTTAAGAGCATCTCTCAGGCTGATGATCCCAGCGCTGATGTCCAAGAACTTTCTCTGAGTCAGTCAGTGGTTCTCGCGGTGTGGTCCCAGGAACAACGTGAGTTGGCAGGGAATGATCGGAAAGAACGACACTTGGTGCCGCAGTAACCAGGCCTCTAGGGACTCCAACACATGCTAATGTTGGGAATTTCTGTCCCAGAGAAGGGCATGGGGCCTTCCCAGGTGGGTGCAAGCGAACAAGCTGAGATGGCAGAGGGATGGGGAAAGAGCTCAGCCAAAGCTCTGGGAAGAGTAGTTGGTTCTGTGGCAACTGCATCAGGTGGGAAACAATCCCTGCGCTCTCCCTGCCTCCTGAGAAATGCAGGAACCATTTGTAGCGGTAACAGCCAAGAGTCAATTACATTCAGAAAGACCATGAACACTTAGGCCTAACAAAGTGCATTTTCAACATACTAGAACTGGAATAGAATATTTCCGAACCAGTAAGATAAAGAAGAATTCAAGATGACCACTTTGAAAAGACTTGGGAAATTAAAACGTAAGAATCAAAAAGTAAGGAAGTTCTGTTATTTTCTGCTCTTCTCAGAATATAAAGAAATCTCAAAATGTAAAGAAAAGGAATAAACCAAGGGCATGCTTTACAAACACAAGAAATACCCACATCCTTCACCGAAGGTGAAATGTCATGAGGAATCCTGAGCCCATTTCTCAGATGGGGAGTCTGAGAAACACTGGGTGACATGTCACAGTCAGTGAGAGCAGAAGCTGCCAAACTCGAAGAAGACAGGCAGGACCCGAGGCAGAGAGAACCCGACCTGCTGGCGGTGGCCTCAGATGTTGGTGGACACCTGCTACCTGGCTCAACCCAATTTGCCAGGTGAGTGTGTGGGCTGAGTGTTGGAAGATTTTTTTTTTTCAGGAGACTGTACACATTAATGTGTTTTGTAAAATTTCTGGAATTTCAAATATCGTAACTCTTTCCAAAAATTTTATTACATTATTCTGTCTTGATTGCACACTGTCAGGTCCAGATGAACACTGCCTGATTGCAAATTATTCCACAGCATCACTGAAATCAGTGGGGTGCTTATAAAAACACCACTAGGGCACTGAGATCACATGGGGCAGGGAGTTACGGGGGCTGTAGGGCCTCCTGTGATTGATATGATGTTTCCTTCCTCGACCCTTCTCTCTTTCCCGTGCAGGGCATTGAGGGCATTCTGCTTCAGGCAGTCATTCCCGGAATCTGGCCCCTTCCTTTGTACTCTACTGTTGTCTTGGTCCTTGTCCTCTGTAATCAGTGAATAGGAACAAAGAGAGTGTGGGCTCAACTGCGTCCATTGTACCAATAGAGCTCCTGCTACTCAAGCATCCTGGTTCCTCCCATGTTGTAACGCTGACATCTTGAAGGTGTGGCCTCCAAGTCACTGAGTGGGGGGTGAAATTGCAGGCCAACCAAGTCATGGCGACCTTAGGACCAGACTTAAAGGGAAATTGCATCCATTTGCTCATATTCCCCTGCCTGAAACATGGCGTAGGGTACCACTCAAACTGGGAAGAGGGGCCGAAACTGTAGTTTCACCATGGGCTTCTGGGAAACAGTTTCTTCCGTAAACAGAAAGATGACAGATATTTGGAACTTTAATAACTGTGGAGATGCCGCCCTGTATCTTGACTGTTTATCTCTGCCCTTCAACATGGATGAAAAATAAATGTCTGCCATGGTACAGACATTGGCCTTGGGGCTCCGTAATCTACACGACCTAATGAAACTCAGTGGAGCATCCACCTCAGTAACGGGGAACAAGAGCAGACCTTGTTGCTGGGAAGAAAAGGAGTTGCCACGGCTCAGCCTGGTGGGAAACGACTTGGGCCCCATGGTCATTCCCAAGGATACACCCCATCTGTCACTTTAATCCTCAGTATGTAACAAGACAGGCAAGGGTGCTGCTGTGCCCCGCACACACGCAGGCATCTTCTGCATAGCGATGCTCCCTTACCCTCTGATACAGGAAAGGCACGTTTGTAAATGACTTCATAGTGCGTCATTATCTTTCTAAGTTATAAAAACTGATGAAGACCATTTGGAAATTCAAAGAAATGTACAAGGAAATAATAGTACAACATTCCACCTATACCACCTCTGAATATTATGATATTTGTCTATTTCTATACAAAAATAAAATTATTATTTAATAGGTGGACATTTTTATTGTTAGCCTATTATAGACTGACTTCTTTCCAGCTTCATTAAGTCATTCTCTAAAATCCAATTTCCAATGGTGGGACACATTTATTATTTATAACTGTTCCAATATTTTTCCTGATTTATATTGATAGTACCATAAAATATTTAACTAGTCTACTTAGGGGTATTTAAATTTTCTCCTGCTGTAAGAAACACTGTAAATTAATTCTCTATAAATTCCTACTTTAACATGCTTCCAATGAAGCATAATATTGGTTCAAAAATTACATTTAATTTGAAGCATTCAGATTTCCAAAATTAACTCCTGAAAATTCTACTCCAATCTGAAAGATTTAAAAATGTACATTCTTTATAACAGTGCCCTAAAAATATTTTTAATCAATATAGTTGATTAAAACTGATAATTATTTAAGTACTGCATTAGTAATTAGTGAATCAAACACTTAAAGATGTATTCATTGTAGTGTAAATTTTAAAAATTAACTTTATAATATACTTTATATGTTATATTGAAGTTTGTAATGATGTAGTTCTTTTTTATAAGAATATAATTGGATTTCCCAATAAATCCACACAAGTAGCCTTGTATGTAGACAAAATTATCAGTATGTTTTTTTAAATAGAAAGTTGAGAATCCAAATAGTTATCTTTTCCCAAGTGACTAATAAATCTCTAGGACCTCTAGGAATAGGGATTTCAACCTGGAACTCTAAATTCCATGGCCATCTCCAGAAAAATGAATCCCTTGTGGCCTTCTCCATCTGAAATCGAGAGGACAGAGTGTAACTGCCTGTGTCTGCTAGAGACCCTTAATGGGGGTGGAGACAGCACCTGGGTGGGGGTCTTGCTTATAGGATTGGAACCAGATGCTGGTCCTAGCTCTGTCCTAAGACAAGGAACCAGGCACAACTTCTGTGTGTAGTTCCTTCAGCCTGAGAAGGATGATCTCTGTTATCCTTATTGCTCCCTTGTTTCCGATTCTTACCTTGAGCCCGTCACAGTGAGATTAGGGACTTGGGGGTGAAAGACATGTAAATGCTAACTGCAAACATGGCAGTTTGATCTTACTGCAGACTACGCTTACTGAAAATAAAGAGCCTACCCCTAATACTCCGGGGAGTGGGCTACACACATGAAAAAGTCTTAAAAGTTCTGAAAGTTCCATGCAAATGTAAAGAACTGTGATGAAGTGATTGCCTCTTACTTGACAACTCTCAGCTCAACCCCTAACAGCCCGAGTGAATTTGCAAAGCTTAGAAAATGATAACGAATCACAAACTTATCTTCGGGGGCAACGTTTAAGAACTCTGTGAAACCATAGCTCTGCTCAGGACCAGGCTCATGGCAATGTCCTCTCTGAGACTTGGATCTTGTAGAGTTAGTGTAGCATCCAGAACCTGTCCCCTCTAGCAGTGACATTTCTATAGTTGGTGTCATTGCCCAAGAAAGTCTCTTTGAAGAAGAGAATGAGACTTCTTACCCCGTGTCCCAAATGAGTGCGATGCTTGAATGCAGACCATTCACATATGGTGTCCTCATACAGTGAGCCTCAGGGTTGCCTGTGAAATTCAGTGAAAGCCTGCAGCAAGGGACTTGGGATGAACTGGCGCTGCCCTTCCAGCCTCTGCAGAGAGGATGCTTTGTGGGATTGTGTGACTTCTCTGATGCTTCCAAGCCCCAGGCACTAATGCGGAGACTGCCAGGGCACTGACACTCATGGTCCACTACCTGAGCCCTTTTCCCATGAGTTAAAATGAGGATGAAGAGACATCATTCGCGGCTGTATCAGTGCTGTGATTTTTTCCTTTACATTGCTCTGCCTTAGGTGGTAAAACCTGAAGAAAAGCAATTACCTTTGGGAGGTAGGCCTCTATTTTGTTTGGTAAACCACAGCCATTTAATGCAAGTGTGCTGGGTTAGTCAATGAATGGAGGAACTGTTTTTTATGGATTTTACATATCTACTTTTTTTTATGTGGGTACCGTGAGTCGAACTCAGGACCTCGCGCTTGCCAATAGGCACTTGTATCGTTGAGTGATAACACTGGTCCCTTTTTTTCCTTTATGTGGGTACTGGGAGTCGAACTCAGGACTTTGCACTTGCCAGGCAGGTGCTTACTCCACTGAGCCATCTCACCGGCCCTACGTATCTATTCTTAAAGTGATCAAATACTCTCATTTTTAAGGGAAACCAGGTAACAGTATTTGAGACAATGAAAGCTCTTAACTTTTTAAAAAGGCAATCTTTAAAAGATACGAGTGGCCCAGATTAAACATTTTCAGTTGTAGAATCTATATGAGCAGTTTGCATCTTGTTTTGTTTGCCTCTTTCCTTTTCCTGTAATAAAGGATCTATAATAGCATCCATAGGTGCATCTTAAGTTTAGTCCAGCTGGTTAGGTAGGGAGGTATTCATTAAGGATTGTTGGGAAATTTGTCCACTTCCTGGAAGCAGGGGAGAGGTTCTAGATTGAACCTTATGAGCAATTCTCAGAGGGCTTCTGCCAGCTACCGAATGTCGCTCCTCTCGTTCACATGGTGGAATCCAGCCACGACCACCACCTGATAGTGTTTGGAGTTGAGCGTCCTTGAGAGATGGCAGGGTGATGCATGTGGCACCCTCATGAATGGAATTGGTGCCCTAATGAAAGAACTTTGGGAGCTCCCTGCCCTTGAGCTGTGGGAAGACACTCAGAAAGGGTCTTTGATGGAGTAGGAAGTGAGACCTCCTCAGACAACAGAGCTACTGGCTCTTTGCCCTTGGATTTCCCAGTCTCCAGCACTATGAGAAAGATGTGGTTGCTGTTTAAACCACCCAGACGGTGGTGTCTTTGCTGCAGCCACCTGATAGGTCTAAGATATCTTCCAAAGAAATGACCTCATTAGACAGCCACCATGATTCAGCCTCTACTTGAAAATGACCACTAGCACCACCTCCCATGCACCCACAGACATTGCGCTCCCTCCAACCCCTGCACCCACAGAGTGTACACCCGAACCCTCAGCAGTTGGTTGGCTTGGTTTTTAATCTACCTGGATCTGCACTAGTGTCTCACATAGAAATGTGGGGATGGTGGTCCCTGAGCTCCAGATCTTCACCCTCCTGGCAAGGAGTCAGGCAAGAAAATCTGTGCTTGTTTTTCAGCGTGTATTGAGAGGGTGGAATCCCATGAAGGGAATTAGCAAAATGCTCTGTATGATGGATCTGTGGAATCTGATTCGTTTCCTCAGGCCAGGAACTTGGACAAGGCTTCCCAGCCACAGTGAAGCTGGGGCAGCACACAAATGGGCTCTTCTGACCAGCACATGTTGGAAAGATGGTCAGTACTCTACTCCCAGGTTCATCCACACGGGGCTCCTGCACAGCCCTGCCCTCTTTCTCTCTCTCATCTGCTGTCTGATAAAGACGAACCTAAGAGTGTCACAGGGGACCATGGAGATATAAAGCAGGAGGAGCTGGGGGCCAGGAGGGACCAAGTGGAGCACAGCATGCAGCCTCCCATGTGGCCAGCCAGCCGTCGCCTTGGCCAGTTGAGCTTTGTCTCTACCTGGTTTTCGCAGCAGGTATTTTAAGGAAGTTTCCTGGTACTCCAGCTCATATTGATGGGAGGTTGCTATGCATAAGAGAAATTCTCAAAGGGTAAATAAAATATTCTACAAGGGCTGAATGAAAGCCCTAACCTCCAAGAAAGAAACAAAACAAAACTAAAGAACACACACACAAATATCAACAGAACAACTCCAGATAGCTTTGAAAATTCCAATAATTCCCTAAATTCTGTTTAAGAAAGTGTAAAACTCAATCATGACATTCAAATACAGTACAAACAGAAGGTGCAGAAACTGATAGATATGAAACCCTCAAAACCACACATGAGGTAAAACTCCAATCGAATCCTTATCAGCCCTCTATGACGGAAATGCTCTAAACTCATTTTATTGCCTGTCCTATTGTATGTACATTAACATGTTTGCCTAGTTAATATGTTGCTTTTTATTATTTTTATTTTTTTATTTTTATTTTTTGTGGGTACCGGGTGTCGAACTCAGGACCTTCTGCTTGCGAGCAGGTACCCGTGCCACTGAGTGATATCACCGGCCCTTTTTTCTTATGTGGGTACTGGGAGTCAAACTCAGGACCTCGCGCTTGCCAGGCAGGCACTTATGCCACTTAGCTATCTCACCGGCCCAGTATATTGCTTTTTAAAGAAAATATGTTGTTTTTACATTTTACTCTTCATTAACACAGAACCCATGAACCCCGAAATGTTTCTGTCCTATGAGTTCAGCCCTTCATAATTGACTCTCCCCCCGCTGAAACTATCAGCTCCATTATTCTATCTGATGTTCTCTCATTACAAATCAATTATTACCTGGTCATGCACTATGAAGTGTCCCAGGAGGTCAAAACTGTTGATACTTATCAGCCATTCAGCTGACGAGATTTGTCTAAAATGGAATCAAATACAATCTTGGAAATCATTAGATTTGATTGCCTTTGAACTTTTGCCCCTTGATCTATTTGTCTGGTATTGAGAGAAGGGCAGTAGCTTTTTGTGCTTATTTTAGTTGACACCAGGTTTGACATGTCCTGGATATTGATTAGAAGGACATATATCTGGGACCATGCTTGTCCTCTCTGAGACCGCGGGGACCTGCTTTCTTTCACTAAGCATCCAGAAAATGACAGAATACTGATGATAATGTCTTACTGCCTAGGGCTGCTGAGTGATTTTGTAAGATGAAACATACAAGGCTTGGGGTACAGTGCTTGTACCATGTTCTGGCACTAAGCAGCTTTCAGATATTGCTATGCATTTAAATCACCCCATTTGTGTAAGTCCACACAGGTAAGAGTTCTTGGTCACTTTGGTTTTCCTGTAATAATATCGTCCTTCATCCTTTCTGCAGATGTTCTACTGGATATCTACTGTGTGCCAAGGTCTGGGGTAAAGCACAGTTGCCCATGTTTCTCCAGCTAAAGGACATCGCTTTGAGAGGTGTGGAGGGAGAAATTCTCCCACTAAGTTCCCCCCTCCTGTTGCTAACCTTCCTTTGATTTTTCCAGTATCAAATGAAACCTGTCTTTAACTAAACTTACAGGGGCTTTAAAACATTGAAGACTTACTAATGTGCCTTTCGTGTCCAGAGAATTTGCCTTTCTTCAAAACCACTGATTTGGAGTCAAGACAAGCATAAATCACTCCTTAGGGTGGCACCTGGCATCAGGTCACCTGTGCAGCTGACCTGGGGACAGAGGAGCTGTCTCGCAGTCCTCAACTTGAACTCAGAGGCAGATACATCATTTAGCGGTAAAATAAATTCCTTGACTGAAGGTCTTTCTCCACAGGAAAATGAACTTAAATTAGGAACTTTCTAAGGGTCCTGGCACTCTCTTGGAAGGGAATGATACATCTGGCATCTAATTTTCAGGCAATGAACTTTTTGGATTATCTAGAGAACTAGGGAAACTAATTTTCTTTCCTGTCTGGAAAACTCTTACACATTCTTCCAGGACCACTCAGTACTCCCTTACTAGAGTCTTTTCCAAAAAGAAGAGCAGTGTCTGATGTTGAATGAATGGAAATATTTTCCATGGAACGAATGTAAATTTTGGCAATTGTTCCAGTGAAGTAATGGTGGGAGAAGGAAAACGAGTATTGGTGGGACAATGGAAATCCATTCTTCAACAAAGTGACTGCATCAAAAATGCTGTGCTTACATGCACTGCACATGGCCACGTCTGACATATGCAGATGGCTTTGTACGAAAACATCTCCCTGTCTGAGAAGTGCTCATGACAGAGAAGCAGCACAGTGGGCATCAATTCCTCCATTCACTCCCTCAGCCAGAGTCTACTGCACTCCTCTATGCCTTATTGTAAGCCGAGAGCTAGAAATATGGTGGATACAGAGACACAGCCCCCCCTCCCACCTCCCATAGGGGAAATTGGTCTTGATTAAGCCACACAAATATATGCAGTTCCACGCAGTAAATTAGCTTTATGCTAGATGCACACGGACATGTGAGAGTATGGTGCGTGACTCGGCCTGCTTTGGTGGAAGGGAGAAGACCTCCTGAGGCAGATGGTGTTTCTGTTGACACCTGGAGTATACACAAGAGTCACCAGGTGAAGGCTGGTGCAGGAGTCCAGAAAAGACAGCATGGGCTCAAGACATGGCCCAGGCAGCGACCTTGGCAAAGAGAAATCTTGGTTGCTGAAGTGATTGGCTGTTTTAGCCACATTTCCTCTCCGTACACCTGTTTGTTTCTATTCCTAGAAAATATTGAGAAGGAAATGGATGAATGATTGAAGAACCATGTGAGTTTAGACAGGTTTCTTCATTGCAGGACTTTTCAGAGTGATGAAAGCTGCGAGAGGGGGCGCAGTTTACCTGGTCTCCCAGGGTGGACGCGGAAGTGTGGTTTGCCCTGATGCTGCTTGATGCACCGATCACACAGGACACGTGGGTGACCAGCATTCGCCCAGTGTGCTCATTTCACCGATGAGGAAAGTGAAACTCAGAGAAGGAAAGAAACACTCTCAGTCTCTCATCATTGCGAGGTAAGAACTAGAAAGCTTGGTTGTGTTCACTGTAACACGCTATTGGGCTGACTTTATTTAGTGGTTTTAGCAGGTCCTTTTCTAGGATCAATCACAGTGCCTTCTCAGGAGTGCCCATGTTCACCTACGGGTCTCCTTGCATAAGAACCACAGACGAAAATGAGGACAAGGCGCTTAACTGTGGGCAGAATGCCCGGAGGGAGCCATTCCCAGAGTGGGCTGTGCTCCAGCTCTGTGATGCCGCAGTGGGGACCTCAGTCCTGCACAATTTTGTACTTAAAAGCCCAACAACTGTTTCTTTGATTGCACCTGAAGGGGATCTGGCATTTGTCCCAATGCTAATTAATGTTCTGGCCATGCCAAAGTCTATTTTCAAAGTCTCCATTTAATGTTGGAAAAGTAGATAATCGTCAAGAAATGAATTTTACTTCCTGGTGCAGAAGAGAACAAAAGGCAAGTAAGACCTAAGAATGTTAATTAGTACACAAAGACTCCCTCCAGGAGCTTTCTGCAAAGGGAGGAAGAGGAATTCACAATGATATGAATAGGTACTTCAGCAAAAAAGCTTCCATTATTTGTTATTTCTATAATAATGCCTTGGATTTGAGGGTTGTAATCAATTACACTCAATGACAAATGGTCAAGAAAAGCCCATGACAGTGGCCCTGGTAGTTGACACTGTACCGTGACTAGAGGAAAGCATATCACATCCAGGTTGGCTAATTTATTAAGCATTCAGTCTTACCCAGTCGATCCCCCAAAGAGAAATTACTGTAAATACAGAACCACTTCAGGGAAATTCATCCCAGGAAAGGCAAAAGCCATGTGGCAATCCCAAAGAGTGTGGCTTTTGCAAGTCCTAGGACCTGCATGGCTATTTCTTACCCTGGACTGTGATCAGAATGGGGGAGGTCTGTGATCTTGGACTTAACTTTTCCCTGCTGGCAAAAGAGCAGGTGAGGCATAGGGTGTGTGATACTTAATTATGTTTAAATAATTCTTTGAATTGAAAGGAGCCAAGCAGGACCTAATAAAGTGTAGGAAAGCATGCAGAAAACAAAATCCCTAAACCATAGGAAGAAAGAATCTGTCACTAGTTCTGAGCAGATGGATGCATAGTAACTTAGCCCTGGGTTCCCCATGAAAAGGAGGCACTGGGAAGGTGTGTTATGATCCATAGGTAGCGGATGGTCTAAGAGAACACAGATTCCAAAGAAGTCATGCTTGTTACATGCTCTGGAGAGCGAGAGTCTGAACACATTCTTCATTTGATGTTGAAGCACAGAACAAGGGTCTGTCTGATAGGACACTATTTCACTCTTTGAGCTCAAAGGATGGCTTCTGCCAAGTTAGTTTAAATACCTGTAAGGTTTAAAGGTCCCAAGGCATGATGTTGAATGTGGCATCTTTGTACACAGTCCTAGGGCCACCTAGAGCACAGGAAGTCCCTTCCGTCCCTGAATCCCAAGCTTGGACAGAAGCCAAACACAGAGATGGCACCTGGTACTGTAATTGTCTGGTGTGCATCCGTGATGCCAGCCTCACCATGGGGGTCAAGCTGCAGCTCTTTCGGCAGTTGGTGGGGGAAGGACACATACACTTTCCATATTTAACCTTAAGCTTCACCCTGGCTCAGCACAGCAGCAGCCACACTGGAAGGAGTAGACGGGTGAGTGAGTGGTCAGTCAGGGACTCACAATAGACGCTGGCCAGAGAGTTTTGCACCAGGACTGACCTCCCCTCCTCCTTTGTGTGGCAGAGACTTCCTTCCTTGCATCCTGTGAAAAAGATCAGAAAGGGGACACCAGCCTCCCCAAGAAATGGCAGGGTTGGTAAAGTCAGTCAAAGAGGGGACAATCAGGTCCTGATAAGACAGGATGGGTCACTCCTGATGGTGCATGGCTCAGCAGACAGCAGCATAAACAGCCATTCTGGGCATCATGGGAGAACAAGCCCCAAGCAACTCACAAAGAACAAGCCCCATGTGGCTCATCTATACAAAGAAAACACCCAGTGACAGCAAGGGACGCGACACCCAAAGCACTGTCATCAGTTGCCTGTGTTAGGTGTTGGAATTGTTGAAGGGAGAAAGCATTAAGTGAAAGTTGAGGTCAGGATCTTAGGAAGATTTTGTCAGAATTAAAAATTTAATTTTGCAGGCAGTTGCTTAGGGAGTTCTGATGTAATTAAAGATCATCTCAAATGGGTTTTGATCATGGTGATGACCAAATAACTGTTTTTGCTCAGGAACATTGAAACACATTCAGAGTTGTTTCAAAGTCATTTGCAGGGGCCAGTGAGATGGCTCAGTGGCATAAGCGCCTGCCTGGCAAGCGTGAGGGCCTGAGTTCGACTCCCAGAACCCACATACAAAAACAAGGGCTGGTGATATTGCTCAGCAGCGCTGGTGCGCGAGGTCCTGAGGTCAACTCCCGGTACCCAAAAAAAAAAAAAAATATAGTCATTTGCAGGTGGTTCAAGGGATCCATGTGACTCCAAGTCAAACTTCAAGCCAACAATCATTATTAATTACTTTGCAAATTCTGTAAGGCTACATTAATTTAGAATCCATTATTTATGCAGAATATGTGAACAATTACCCCAATGTGGAATCAACTGTACTTTTGTCCTGTCTAAGATAAAAGTGTTTCTGTGCAGGACAAAAAAGAGAACTGGGGATATTACAGCTAAATCAATATGAAAATATGTAGTAAAATGGCAAATGATAACAATCGTAACTGCAAGAGCAAATGGCGCTGTTAGTCTTTCTACCTAAAAGCATTGTGAAGTTCTTGCCCTTTGTGCCATTTGTTAAATCTTGATCAAAAATTCAAAGTAGACATTCCTAACGAACCAATGTCCATTTCTTTACATAATTTCCCTAACTCAGATTTTTGACTCATTCAAATTGGCCTTTGTGTTTTATCAGTCCGTATTTCATACTAGAAACCATATCTCATATAGAAGAGACAGACATGGTGGTGGTTAGGGCCCAGGATTCTGGCCAGCTGTATCTGTTCTCCCTTCCCTCCTGCTGGCTCTATGACCCAAAGTCATGAGCTCTCTCTGTCTGGGCTTCAGCTTCATCTTGTCTGGAACGGAGATGATGATGATTGTCCCATTTCATGGTTTTTGTGGTGAGTACTTAGTAAGCCCTATTAACAGAGAGCAGTAAGGTTTCCTGGCTTCCTAGAAAGCTCATGTGAAGATTAACTTCATTATACATTACCCTTCATTATACATTATCCATTATACATTTTAGATGCTGCCAGGGTCTACACAGATGGCCAACCTGCCAGTGAAATATCGTAACACTGAATTTGATCCCCAGTCTCCAGGGAAAAGTGTGTTTACAGACTGTATCCATTCTTATTGCTGCCATAAGAAGTCACTACAAATTCAGCAGCTGTATTAGTCAGCTTTCCAATTGTGCTGGGACACAATACCCAACATCCACACAATTTAAAGGAAGAGAGATTATTTGGCTTACAGCTGCAGGGGACTCAGTCCATGGTTACTGCTTCAAAGAAGGAATATCATGGTGGAACAGCATATCAGAACAAAGCTGCTTAGCTCCTGGTGGCCAGGAAGCAGAGCAGAGTAAGAATACCAGAGAGGAGAGGGGGAAAAGACCATATATAGTACCCAAAGTCCCACCTTCATGACCCACCCAGACACACCCAGGAGCATGGTTTACTAATCCCCTGGGCATTCTTAATCAAGTCAAGTTGACATATCAACTACAAGATTCTTAACAGAATTTTAAATTCATTTCCTCGCAGTTCTGGAGGTCATAAATTTAAGTTATGGAGCAGGCAGTACTGCTTATAGAGGATTCATTGCCCTGTCCAAAGACCTGGCTTTTGTGTTTTCAGCATTGCAACCCCTGCTTCCCTCATCACAAGTCCTCCTCTCACGGTCCCTCTTTCCTTCCTCTGACAGGGACATCCAGACACTATGGCATCATCTCCCACTCCCACTCCCATGAACACTCCCGGGTTCTAGGGTTAGCATGTGGACACTGTTAATGGTTTCCTGCAATGACCACACAATATTCCAAGCCATTGGTTTCTATCCTTTCCCTGAACTTGCTTCTTCTTGCTCGGATGCCCTCCTCCTAGTAAAAAGCAGCAGTTTTGCTAAGTGCATCTTTAATTTCAAAAGAATGATCATGAATCCGATTGGTCTCCCCAGTCATGGCAGCCTTGTTTTGCATTTTCAAAAAACTTGCTTGTTAAGCAAATGCACATAAAAAGGAAGAAAAGGAATAAAGAGATGTCTGTCATTAGCAAAATAAGGGTTTTCGTGTCTTTACCCAGCTTTCCTTTCTTAATGCTCATCCATAAATGAGATTAAATGAAGGCTTGAGCTAAATAATGAAATATTTAAGTTTCTAGACATGAGGAACCGTAAAGTTGAGACAAAGGGCACAGTGGCTTGGCCAGACTCTGGATGAGCACACAGCTGCCATTTTTACCTTGCTCTGGCTCAAATAAACTGACATCCAAATAAATAGATTCCCCTAAAGGAGATTGTATTGACCCATCCAGGGTTAGAAGAGTAATAAGAACAAGCAAGGAGGGACCAGTGAGATAGCTCAGTGGCATAAGCGCCTGCCTGGCAAGTGTGAGGTCTTGAGTTCGACTCCCAGTACCCACATAAGAAAAAAGGGCCGGTGATATCGCTCAGGGGCACGGGCGCCTGCTGGTGCACAATGTCCTGAGGTTGACCCCCGGTATCCACAAAAAAAAAAAAAAATAGAACAAGCAAGGAATAGCCTTGACCTTGACTTCACCTGGTGGCCTCCACTGTATCTGCACTGGCTCCATTGCTCACATAATTTCCTACCACTCCGGCCACTCACCGTCTGGAGAAGATCAATTCCCTGCAGTCATCGAGCAGGTGCCAGGAGAGAGTGAAGAATTCTGGGGAATTTTCTCAGGCCCATACTTTTTATTTGCATTTTAAACAACTTTCCAAAACAAATGCAGAACCTCTTACTTCTCTAGAAATAACTAGCTTCCTAGGGTTTTTTCTCATCACTTGGACAAACTGCACAACACCCAGAACTTGGAAGAAGAGTTATTTTGGTTCATGGTCTTTAGCAGATTTAGTTTGTGTTGATATCCAGTTTGGTCTGATATCCTCTTAACCCTGTCTCAGTGTCTATCTCCCAGAGAGCAGAACTAAGAGAACATCAAGGCAGGCTCCAAGGCAGGTACATCATGGTGGAAGATTTGGCAGGAAAACTGCTCACCTCATGATGACCAGGAACCAGAGAGGGAAGGGAGGAGCCTGTACCCTCAGTGACCAGCTCTTCCAACTGGCCCCACCTTCTAAGAGCACATTCAGCTCTGAACGTGTCGATGGATTAATCCACGGATGAGTACAGCACTTCCACGATCCACTCACCTTCCAAAAGCCCAACCACTGAACACATGAGCCTTTTGGGGGACATTCTAGATCACAACCATAACATTAGGTCTATCCTTCGTTTACCAACTTTGGATAAAAATATAACTTCAATAAGGGAAGTTTACTGTGAGAAATAAAAGGCAGCAAGAATATCACAGCATCTGAAGTGCCCACCCACTTCTGATGCCAATACAAGCAGTGGGCACAGGGCTATGGCTCTGAAGTGACATCCCTGTCCCTTTGCCAAGCTCCTCACCGAAAGTCCAGGAGCCAGGTGGGAACTGCAGGCCAGCGTTACCAGACCTTCCATCTACAGAGACATGAGGAATCTGTATTTTTACCCACACACTTCCAATTTTCCTGTGTGGTCAGATAATTGTATTTTTCCAAACATCTTGAGCAGCCTGGAGTCTCTGAGGTATTGATGGGGGACATCCCTGGTGGGCTTTGCTGGGTCACTGACCAAATACCAAGTAAGCGTGTGGAGGTTGACTTGAAAATGGAGGCAGACCTAGAAGGTGCTTTCCACTGGAGTTGTCCGCTAGTCAAGCAGTTGACACTGAAGGGCAATTTAGGGAATCCAGGGCCACACGGCCAAGGCGCCCCCAATATGGACTATAGTGACTTTCTTCCACTCCAGAGCAGAACTTATTGATTTAATTAATGAGTCTCTCTCAAGGAAAGATATTCCATCCACATATTTGTTTATCATTCATTCATTCAGTTAGCAGATACACCATTTGGAGGTAAGGAAGTTCCTAAGGTCCTGTGCCAGAGAGAATATGCTCCCCTTCCAAATGTTCTCACTGTTATTGCCAGTCACAGGTAGGATAGTCACAGGACATCACAAGGATGCAACCCAGGCTCTTGGGGCCACATTGGCTTTTTAGAGAACTCAAAACCAACCTGCCCTCTTGATCTTCCCAGTGATTAAAGTCCTGGCATCCTGGAACAAGTGATGTCATATCCACCTGCCCACAAGTCTTTCTTTACAGCACACAGCTGCCTCCCAGAATGCCTCTCTGCAGCCTCAAGTTTAGGTGTAAATGGAGTGGAGATGAGGAGAAACCCAGCTGGCATTACATATCAACTCACTGAGAGGCCACAGGGTCTTAAAGTCTGATGTCACTTCGGAGCAGGACTTCCAGCCTCCAGAACTGCGAGAAATAAACATGTGTTGCTTAGAAGCCATGCTGTCGGTGGCATTTTGCATAGAAGTCTAAAGAGTCAGGGAATGAGACTGAAACCCACCGATGACTCCAGGCAGGTCCTGATGACCCCAGGCGGGTCCTATGAGAAGAAACACGTGTTCCTGAAGCCTGGCTCATGGTCAGAAGAAGATGGGAGCTCAGGGGTGAGGTGGAGAGGAGGATATCAACGCTGCCGTGGATCACAGAGAGCCAGAGTCAACAACCCTGAGTGACACCCGGTGGGACATCTCTCTACCGCCATCACCACTCTTTCATTTCTCAGTTTCCTGTCTTTCATTTACCAACTTACTTGAAGTCTTTAACCAGCCATCCATCCACCATATTGGAAGACCTGTAGGGTGACAGATTTTTATTTTATTTTTTACAAGTCTATTTGTCTATGGGTTAACATTTGTTATTTGAATGAAAAACAGCTCCCCATACAAAAACAGCTCCCCATACATTCATAGCAACATTTATTAAAATAAAGTTTTCTCTTCACTGTTACCTGAGCTGAAAATGACACCTTTAAATTCCTCATCCCGTCATTGAATCCCAGAGTAACACATAACAAGGAACTTCCAGGAGGAGATTCCCTAACCTCATTCCAAATTGTGTAAAAATAGGAAGGGACAATGATGGGCATCTTGATATTTTACAGAGGAAACTTAACAAGCTTTATTTTCAGAAATACCCTTGAATTAAAATTGCTAAATTTCCCAACACTTATTCTAGGGGTCCAAACATGGAAAAGGCAATACAAGAGAGGAGAGAGGTCTTTTAGGGGTCAAAAGAGAAAGGGTGAGGCTCTGATTAACATTATCAAGTTTTAATCTTATAGTAGGTAGGATGGATTTTTTTTTTTTTGTGGGCACCGGGGGTCGACCTCAGGACCTCGTGCGCCAGCAGGCACCCATGCTGCTGAGCGATATCACCGGCCCTTTTTTCGTATGTGGGTTCCAGGAGTCGAACTCAGGACCTCACGCTTGCCAGGCAGGCGCTTACGCCACTGAGCCATCTCACCGGCCCAAGGATGGATTTTTAAAATAACCTCACAATTCGGAGAAGCTGCAGAAAAGAGCAAAAGTTGCAATTCCAATTGCACCCCATCCTCACAGAACGCAGGCCCTTGCTAATGCTGTGCAAACTATAGGCCATCGTCTGGGCAGACACTGTTTTCCCATTTACAGAGAGCTCACCTCACAGGAAAGAGTTAATCAAAAAGTCAAATGTCAGAAAAAAATCTCTGCCTGCTATGAACAGCATCATAGATGAACTGCATATGTATGATCCAATATAAACTGCTAATATTTAAGGTACACAAAGGTAAGATTCTATGATCACTACTTTTGAAAAGGTCTTGCAATGTACATTTTGAGAAGTAATGCCTTATAGTAGTGTCACTTGGTGATCAAAAATCACTCGAGCATTTGAGATCGCTTCACTTGTCTTTGTCAGGAGAGTTCATCCTCACTGTGGGAGGTTCCCTTGAGAGGTAACGGTGACAGTCCAGTTATCCACGGACACTGCTCCATAAATCACCAGACTCACACCACTGGGACACTGAGAGACAATTTTAGGATCTGTCCAAATTCAAGCCTTAAGAAGGAATCTTATAGGAAATTTGATTTCTAGTCATGTTTCCAGTCCTTTTATTACATTAAATAAATTCTCAGTTTTATGCTACTACATCCTTAACACCTAATTCAACATCTGGTAACCACGTGCCAGATTTGGTAACCAAATACCAGATTTGCTTAGATTAACTGAATCTAACCAGAATTTAGTAACATCATTTATGTGAATTACATATTTGGAGGGGAGGAACAATTTTACCTGTGTCCTTATCATACTTATACTTTTGCAAAATGTATGCATTTTCCTTTATTAATATATTTGTGTAAATTTACAAAAACATAATGTTTCATTTTCTTTTGGATGTCATTTCTTTCATTTAATGCAGTTAGGTAATTCACCCATTATGAATCCATTTCAGTCGTTCTTTTTGGTGTACGTCTTCCCATTCTCTACTGTAGATAGGCTTTTGGATATGTCCCAGCTTAGGGAGGGGCATATATGTCACAGCTGCCATGGCTCAACCAGAGTGCGTCTGAGGGCAGTGTGTGTGTATTTTCAGGGATGTGTGCACTTTGGAGAGAGTTGCAACATCATGAGTTATGCACGTGTGCAATACTGATGGATATTTGCAAAGAGTTGATCCAAAGTACCCTTCGAATTCATGGTCTGCCATCAGGAAACACGAATTTGAGTTGTTCTCTCCCTGCCTTAACATGTTTTTGCATTTACCCTTCCTCAGTGAACCATTTTGGAGGATACCCAGTGGTGTTGCAATGGATTATCCTGGGGAAGGCTGAGAAACATTCATGTGTCTGTCTGTGGCCACCGACCCTCTTTAGTGAGGTGCCTGTTTATGTCATTTGCCTATTGTTTTCCCTGCTGCATGGAACGTGTGGGTGACTGTGACTTTTCGAAGAGGCAGGTGTCCTGGTAACCCCATCAGTGCCTGGAAGATGTGGAAACCAGCATGACCAGAAGGGGATGCTGGGGTGCACCTGGAGCCTTAGTGATATTCTGCATTTTTATTGGGGTGCACAGGATTTGTGAAGTTTAAGCTATACACATTTTCTGCATAAACACACAAAATATTAGAGTAAAATGTAGACATCATGACAAAAAATTAAGAAGAAATATGCAGAAGTGTGGTGGCTGATGAGTCCACACGGGGGTGGAGTGTACACAGAGAGGGGAGAGTTGGAAACTTTGGCTGGTGGAGTCTGGAAGAGCCAGGGCCTGCATAAGCTCTGCACGCTCCTGGCAGCTGGGTCAGCCCTGCCTTCATCTTGCAGTTCGTGAGTGATTGGTGCTAGCAGTCCAGAGATGCCACAGTCCTCAGAGGCTCAGGCCCTTATGTGAAGTGGCAATTCTCTACAAAGGAGAAAAAGGAGGTGGAGAGAAGCACTGTGGGCTCTCGTCTGCTTCTCCCATTCCCCATCTTTGCCCCTGGCTGCTTAAAATCTATCCAGAATGGGTATGGAAAACTGGGAAACAGGGTATGCAAAGACCAGCCCCTTTCATGGGGGCCAGAACAGAGGATCCAGGAGTGGATCTGAGAACAGCACACAGGAAAATCAAAGGCCAGTCATCACATTGTCACGAGCACAGGCTGGTGAATTTTAACAGATCGCAAGATCCGAAGTCCCGGCTACTTCTCGCACTCACTCCAGGTGTGTCCCCTGCTCCACGGAGGATCCTCGTGCAAGCCCTGCCCATCAGAGGGAATGCCTATCCCCTCTGCCTCCACTGTGCCGGTTTATTTTAGATGGCCTCCGAAATCTCATGTGTTGAAGACTTGGTCCCAATGTGGGCAGCAGTGGTCACAGGAGGGGTTCCGTGCTGTGACTGGAGCACAGGGCCTCTGACCTCCACAATGGCAATGAATTCATCCACTCATGGGTCTGTATTTTAAGGTTATTAGGAGGTGGTGGAAGCTTAACAGGTTGCACCTAGTTGAAGGGAGCGGGATCTGGGGATGTGGCCTTGGGGACTGTACGTTGTCTCAGTCCTTCCCTCTCTGCTTCCTCGATGCCAGGAGGTAAACAATTTTCCTTCACCACAACCCTACAACCAGGATGTCTGCTTACTCACAGGCCTACAAGCAATGGAGCCAGCTAAGCATGGACTAAAATCGCTGAACCTATGATCCAAAGTAGACCTTTCCTCCTTTAAGTTATCTTCTTCAGGTGTTTTGTAACAGCCAAGAAAAGCTGACTGACATATCCATGCTTCCAGGCTCTGTGAGCAACTCTGGAGTATCAGGAACAGCTGGATGCAGTACAAACAGGTGAAGGGAGGGCGGGAACATCCTTCCTGCTCCCTGGTGGAAAGCAAGGCTGGGACCCAGAGAACATAGGAAAACCTCAGGCACAGCCTCCATGATTTGTGTCATTGGCTTCAGAGTTCTCAGACAGCCCTGGGTCGGCTCCATTTCATGGCTGATAGAGGTGACAACTCGTAGCTGACGAACATTGCTCCAAGGTGCCCATGAGTCTTACAACCTGAAGACAACAAGACAAATAGCAAATCCTTAATGGTAGAGACAGTCTTTTCCAAATTACTTATCTTGTAGGAGGAAACATCAGTTCTCTTGTTCTATAGCTTACCAGGACACCTGCTCTCTGGAAATCACATGAGAGCTAGGGCAGCACACGTGAGAGGGAAGTAGCCAGTTCCAGTGAAGTATTCAGACCCAAAAACAGAAAGCCAGAAACTGCCACCTTTCTTTTCATTGCTGAAGGACCATGGGAATATTTATTATATCTCCAGGGAAAATATAATTTATTTCACTTCTCCATATACTCTGAAAATACAGCTCTCTCAGCAGCAATGCCCAGGTAAAGGAATGACAAATGCTACAACCCCATGGGCACATTAGAGACAAGGGTAAGAGTCCAGTGTATTCAGAGGAATGTGGGTGGCTGCTCTAATGACCAGGAAGAAGGCAGACCCCCTGTCACAAGCGCAGTTCACATAGGCAATTCCTCCCTTTCTGTCTCCCCTCTTCCCTCCCTTCCTTCCTTTTTTTACTCCCTCCCTCTTTTTTCTTTCTTTTTTCCTTCCTTTTCCTGTCTTTCTCTCTCCCATCCCTTTTTTCTTCTTTCCTTCCTTTCTCTCTGTCTTCCTCTCCCATTCCTTCTTTCTTTCTTCCTTTCTCCTTCCTTTCTTTCTTCCTTCCTTCCTTTCTCTCTCTCTCTTCCTGTCTTTCTCTCCTCTCTCCCCTTTGTTTTTTCTTTCTCCTTTCTTTCTTTCTTTCTTTCTTTCTTTCTTTCTTTCTTTCTTTCTTTCTTTCTTTCTTTCTTTCTTTCTTTCCTTCTTTCCTTCTTTCTGTCTTTCTTTCTTTCTTCCTTCCTCCCTCCTTCCTTTCCATGCTGCAGAAGAAATCCAGAGCCTCTCTCATGCTAGACCAGTGCTCTACCATAAGCTACATGTCCAGACATTATTTACTCATTTTTTATTTAAAAGTCCCTAGCATGACTCCTTGTGATCCCTAGAGTCTCAGTGAGCTGTGAGTCTGTGACCTGTATGCATCTTCCTCCTCCTCTCTCTGTCAGGCAATGAGCGGATTCACATTCAGCCCTCAGTCCTGCCACGGTGTCAGGCTGCAGCGTCACATCTGAGTGACTTTGCTTAGACAGATGTGCACGGTTCCATCCCTGATGTCTCCACCTAATGTAGCCATGGATGTGGAGAGGGATGTTCCAGAAGCCTTTGTAATCCTCAGCAAATGTTCTCAAAATGCCCCTTAGGAACACATATGGATTTACTAACTGACTTTCCAATGTGCGGTGGAAGTGACTGGAATTTTTTATCTTCAGTGATAAATTAACTTGGGGAATTTGGGAAGATCCCACAATATCTGTGAGTTGCAGCTATTTCTGAATTTTAATCTGTCTATATCCACAAATAATTCCAAGATCCGGAGCCCAGGACACCTGGCTCAGCCGCAGTCCTGCCGGTCAGCCTGGCACCTGTGTCCCCACTGGCTGAGGGGGCTGTGACGACACAGGCCAGTGGCAGCTCTCTCAACCTGCATCCCACTCGTTTAACTGAGTCAGTGGGGTTATTGTTCTGAGCCCACAGTGTTTCCATTTCATATCCTCTCGTTGCTTTCTGATATTACACAAGTGCGATATTAATTTACATCTCTGAGTGGTAGATTCTTCCCGGCACTATAAATAAGATGAAGCAATAAGAGGGGCATCTGCCGAGCATTCCCCAGGCCTCCCTTCTCATCTCGCCCTTAGCCTGCACAGCAGAACAAACCTCCCAGGCTGTGCACAGCTCTTTAACTAAGCTGGTAAATGACACAGCCTCCCCTGCCTGGCAACTCTCATTTAGAGTGAATTTCTATCCTAATGTGTTTATTCCTCAGTTCTGGATGCCAGCGATCTGCTCATGTAAAAACCTTGACATGCTTGACATTCATTAGGAAATGTCCTGCATTTATACACAAGAATTGCTGGTTCTGCCCATGCTCCCTGTTTTATTTGCATCTGAACATAAATTAGTGTTTTTGCTGCAGGGATTACTAATGTGAAGTTGTGAAAATGTCAAGGCAAACTCAGAACCCCTAATGAGAACAGTGTTCAGTATTTCTGTCCTGCGATGCTCACAGGCATGCCTGACTCTGCTTACTGACTTTCTTCCTGACAGGGGAGGGGTTACCATCACCCTCTGGCTCAAGGAAACTGGAAATGAGACTCGGGATACTTTCTCTTAATCAACACCATAAATGCCTTGTATGTGGTTGCCCCAACATGACTAGATCATGCCCAGTGATGAAAGAAAGAGACAGGAGAAGAGAAGACATAAGGTAGGAGAAAGAGAAGGAGAAGGAGTTGAATGTTAGCTATTCCAACTTCCATCACCTTTAGCCCCTGAATATTAATGTTCTTTCTGTCTCCCATGCTCAATTTGTCATCTTGGTGAGGCCTCCTTCAATCTAGAGAGACTAGTACAAGAATCTTAACTTCAGGGGGAAAATAAACAAGTAAAAGAAAAATACAGGTTGTCACTTCCTTCTAGTCCTCCTCCTCCTTCTTAATCATCTCACTCCGTCCAAGTCTTCATCTACTTGAGATCAGACAGAAATTTATAACTAAGCAGACCAAAATAGGCCTCCTGAACAGTTAACATTGATAAAGGCATCATGCAATTTATTTTCCAGGAAAATAAAATCTACTGCAAGCCTTTATCGGTAAGCAGTTGGAAATCATCATCACTATCATCATCATCACCATCACATCACCATCACCACATCACCATCACCATCATCACCACCATCACATCATCACCATCATCACCACCATCACCACCATCACCATCATCACCACCAGCATCAGCACCACCATCATCACCATCACCACCATCATGACCACTATCACCATCGCCATCATGACCACCATCATCACCATCACCATCAGCACCACCATCATCAGCACCACCATCATCACCATCACCACCATCATCACCATCACCATCATGACCACCATCATGACCACCATCATCACCACCATCACTATCACCATCACCATCACCACCATCATCACCACCATCATCACCATCACTATTATCATCACCATCACCATCACCACCATCATCACCACCATCACTATTATGACCACCATCATCATCACCACCATCACATCACCATCGCCATCATCACCACCATCATCATTATCATCACCACCATAGCCATTATCACTATCACCATCATCATCGTCATCATCATGTCACCATCACCACCATTACCATCACCATTACCATCATCACCATCACCCACCATCAGCAGCAGCAATATCTACTCATGGAAACAAAATAAACATAGATCATGTCTTATTTATTTACTGCTGTTTGAATAGCTGAGGTTGCCATCATAAAACAGCACAGAGTGGTGGTTTAACAGAAATAGGTCTTATAGTTCTAGAGGTTGGAAGTTCAAGATCTGAGTGCCATCTTGCCACGTTAGTTAGGCTCTGGTGAGAGCTCTGTTCTTAGCTTGTACATGGCAACCTTATTGCTCTGGAGATGGAGAAGGAGAGAGAGAGGGAGAAGGAGAAGGAAAGAGAGAGGAAGAGGGACAGAGAGGGAAAGAGGGAGAGAGAGAGAGAATGAGAGAGGAGAGAGAGAGAGAGAGATCTTCTTATAGGGCCACTAATCTTATCACAAAGTCTCCACACTTAGGACTTCTAAACTTTGCCACCTCCCAGAAGTGCCACCTGCAAATACCATCACATTTCAGGTACAGTTTGAACACAAATTTTACAGGGGCACAAATTAGTCAGTAGTAATTGTCATCACAGGCACTGGTGTATGTTTCCTGGTAATTCAGTATTTCAAGAATGAATAAATGTATGGGTGGATGGATGGATGGATGGATGGATAAAAGACAGTTCCAAACTTGTTCTTGCTCTTTCATTGGCACAAGCAAATCTTTGTTAGATTATTTTTCATCTGTTTAGGTCCTCTCTCTCCCAGTCCTCCCTTATAAGCCCAGGATCTACTTTCCTGAAATCCCTTCCCATGAGGGGAAACAACGGGCAATATGAGACAAGATGAGGTGAAAGCCATCATTACTGGAGGCCATGCAGGTAGGCCAGGGACATATGCTGGCTGCAGAGACCTCCCCAAAAGCCCAAAGCAGCTTGTTAGGCTTCTCTGTGAACCTAGCTAGCTTCCCACCACTTCTTTCTGAAGTGACCGCTGACGGTTTCTCTCACCCTCCAGCCACCATTTTCCAGAGTTTCCCTCTCTCAGCCCCACCTGGATCTAATTCCAATCTGAAACCCTTAAAACTCCTAATACCTCACCAGTCCTGCTGGCTCCATCTTCCTGATGGAGCCCAGACTGAGGCAACATCCTCAGGGATTTTCTTTGCATTGTTTGTGTAACGTGTTTGTTTTATTAGTCTCCTCCAAAAATATTCTAACGCACACAAGTCCACCTTAGTTCATTTTGGGGAACTAAGTAATAGCTAAGATTTGTATAAATTTATGGGAGGAAGGTGGCTGCCTGGGCTTCACACATCAACTCTATTATCCTCCCAAGCAGAAATAACATAGGCGCAGAAAAAATAAAATTTTTTTTGGAAGATCCATCTGGCTTTTCTCATAAAGTTTCTCTTTCTTTCCATAACTGTTTATCTTGGTTTCTCTCTTTATTTTTCCCTTATCTTTATTTTGTTGATCTTGATTGTTTTTTCCTACCCAAGGTTCCATTTGTGATTTCTTTCGCCTCATTGGCCACTGTCAGGTCAGGTGCTATCCCTGAGCCAATCCCAGGCAACCAGGAATTGTATCACAAGTCCAGTCACAGCCAATCAGGTTTAATTCCTCGGAACTGAGTGAGGGGAAAATAGAATTAGGAAAAACAACTGCTTGCACTATGTTTTCCATTTAAATTCCATTTATGACAGTGATAGAAAACAGAAGGGCTGTGTGAGATAACCAAAGTAAAGCATTATACAAAGGCATTGTCTAGTGCTACATGGTAATGAAGGGATATGACAGACATCTTGGATAGGAATCTTTTCTTTAAAATTTTTCTTTTTGCTTTTTTATTCTATTAATCCATGTTTACAGTACGTGAAGTTCACATTCATCCTAGGGAGTAGGTGTAAATACATAACCCAGCTTGAATCCTTAGGATAGGATTCTTGAGTGATTGCCCATGGGTCATACATTTTATATTTCATGGATGACTTATGCAGGATTAAAGAATTTGCTGGACCATAATCCCAGGATGTAGGAGAGAAAGTAGAGAAACGTGTACTGCTGTTCAGTTTCTCTTTTAGCTCCACCAAGGAGACACCCCGTGCCAGCCAGATGGGGAAGAAACTGCACGTTGGGCGTGATTTCACACATTGGTGATGGCAATTAGTGTGCCGGTTGCAGCAGACTTAGGCTATCGAATCACAGCACAAGCGCTCAGCCAAAAGTGAGGGAAACTTGCTCAAAATTCCATACCTCTCAGTCTGGTGTTTAGCTTTCTCATACTTGGCCTGAGTTGCCCTGAAAGTGGCTGCACGTGTGTGGCTCTAGAAGAAGGGAAAGCTCGGGGTAAGGAGAGTGTGACAACTGCCCACGATCCAAGCTAGCAAGGAGCTCATTTTTCATGGATTTGTTTTTCTTCTTAAAAAAATCTCTGTTGAGAATTAGGAAGTGCAGAAAAATTCCATACTTTCTAATTGAAACATTAATTCTGCATTAGTTATAATTTGAATTATTAAAGTTTTTAAATCAGCTGCAGTAATTATTGATGTGCTACCTGTTATAGTTCAAATAAAATGTTAAAATCCCAAACCACATTGCTTTATTCCGTGAACCTTTTTAATGACTAGGTAATGTTAAACTATCACTATTATATCAGGTAAGGTCCATATAAATAAACAGGGCCTGTTTATTTATATTTTGGATTTGGTTTTGCTATTTCTGTTCTTTTGTCATTTTATTTATTAATTTAGAAATATTTTCTTTGCTTATGGGATATTTATTACCTTATTCCTTACCCTTATCCAAATTTTCATTAGTTTCAAATTAAGGACATTGATAAAAAGGCAAAGTATTCATAACAAAGGACATTTTGAGAGCAAAACATGGTTCTATTAAGCCTAGCTATGCATAGAAAGCACTTTCTACTGCACATCGTCGCCTACTGCACTTTTTTTCTTGATAGAACTCACTGACTTGTGGATGGTGAGATAGCTCAGCGGCATAAGCGCCTGCCTGGCAAGCACGAGGTCCTGAGTTCAACCCCTGGTACCCACATTAAAAAAAAAAAAAAAAAAGACTCACTAACTTGACAGGCTTTCTGAATTCCTTTGTCAGTGGCATATGACTGAATCCTCATCAAAGTCACTTCTGGGGACTATTTCACTGGGCATTTCTTTAAAGGTATTTGTCCATAGAGAAAGAAAAATACATGTCAAAACCTGATTTTTGTACTTCTTTTGAATATGGTTTCTGAGGATGCCATGGTAGGAGCTCTGGCAGCCATTTTAGAGGAAGAGACAACAATACATCAGAACCAGTCCCGGAGGCTGAAGGTGTTAGAAAGGTGTCGAGAGACCTCAGAGGGCATCTAAAGCCATACAGTCACTGCAAGCACTAGCTGTCTTGTCTGAAGTAATAGAATCCTGCTTTGTGCATCCTTCTACTTCAGCGTTCCCTATCGCTGACACAAGGTCACACCGGAGGATTTTCAATGAAGCTGAATTTCTAAATGTGGAATTACACAATAACTAACAGATGAGGAACTTATTTTGAGTTTGCGTGTAGCTCTCCCGGATGTCCTAAAGTTTAAGCAGGAATAGTAACAAATAAAAATAGAGAGCATTTCCTACCACTTTACAGCAAGTAGACCTTAGCAAAATACCTTTTCTTTGCTCATGCAGATTCTCCTGCTGCAGCATCTCAGAAGCACCTCCACAGTGAAATAAATATGCCTGGTCATCACGTTAGCAAGCCTGACTGCTTCAGAACTTTCCCTGCTTGTGAGAGCCCTGACTTATTACATGGTACATACTAGGCAAGGGGCACAGACCCTCCATAGCCCCCACACAAATTTTCACAGCTCTGGCCTGGGTATAACACAGGCAGCTTCCACAAAGGAATAACGATAATCATAGTCCAAGCCATAAACATCTGGAATTCAGTTATGAGAGTGAGATACCTGGCTTTTTAAATTTCCAGTGAAAGCACAACTTTCTAATACCAAAATATTTCATAATATCTCATAAGAGAAATGCTATGAAAATACATTTGTCTTTGTCAGCTTGGTAAGTGACCTTGTAAAACCCCCAGACTACCTAGGCAGACTTAAAATATCAAAATTTTTTCTAACATATCAATTCTTCTCCTAAGAAACAAAAAGAGAAACAAAAACAAACCACAATTGAACTCTCTTGATATTTTCCATGATTTTCCTGAGCTTACAAAAAGTAGAGTTTATTAAAGTGTAGGACCATGGCAGATGGAGAAAGTATAATTTAGGGAGATTAAATGAGCTGGATGTTATATGCCTTTACTATTTAAGGCATTGAAAAATATCAAAATAATTGGAAAATGATGCACTGTAGACACCAGGCTATTTTTCAGCTGAACAGCTAATAATCACTCTTCACAATGTTCCAGATGTGTGTTTCCTCTAATAATGATGAGTTAAAAATAACACTTCTAACTCTTCCTCCAAGTGCTGCTGGGCCCACTGCCAACAGGCATTCCACAGGAGGGAGTGTCGCTGGTAGCTCCAGAGCAGCTTTCCAATAAAGGAAACATGCTCGCTCATCACATTATTCAAACGCAATCTTAATTACTTCAGAACTTCTGCAGACTTTCCCAAGTCAGCTCTGATAATGAGCTCCTGGGCTTTTGTTTTCTGGCTCATACAGTCACGCTAAATGGGCTGCAACTGGACTACTGCTTGGATGAATGCTTATCCAGCCTGGGTTGTCGTTGTGCTCAGGGTCTCAGGACCTCCTGGCTTAGCTCATTTCTCAACTCCCATTCCCAGCTCGACTCCCCCTTTCCCACCTACTTCTGTCTTTCCCATCCACTTCTGCTCCACAGACTCTAATGGTAGCATTCACTTCTGGAGATGCCTTGAAAATAGCTGCCTTGAAAATTTCCTAGCACAAATGATTGACTTCAAGGTTTTCTTTACTTTGCGTGTGTGGAAACTACCCAAACCTCTACTCTAATCAAAGCACTGCATGGATGGTACAGAGAAAGGAGCGAGCAGTTTCTTGCTCTGAATTCCACAGGTGTAGCAGCCTCATTCTCATGTCCCAGAGGGCAGTGATGGGATTGCCTCTCGGGGTTACTGGAACAGCCATGGGATGGGAGGAAGGTTTGGATCCTAGCTGCAGTTCTACCACACTCAGCTAGTGGGCAGGTGCTAACGCCTAGGGTGGACATCTATAAATGGCAATTAGCATTCTGCCTTACCTTTCACCAAAGTTCTTAAAGAGAGAAAATCAGGCACTGGGTGAGCACTAAGAAGTGTCTGCAAGTTCAAGTCGACACCTGACCTCGATTCATTGTGAAGTCACACCAGGAAGATGGAGACCAAATCCAGCATCACACTTTTGCCGCCTGGCATGGTCTGGATGTGATAGGTTCCCCACGACTAATGTCCCAAGGGCTTCTTTCCCAGTGCAGTCATGTTCAGAGGTGGGGTTAAGGGGAAGTGATTAGATCATGAGGGCTCCGACTTCCTCAGTGGATTACTCCTTTGCTGAGTTCATAGATCAGTAGGCTTATTGGGAGGTGGCGCCTAATTGGACAAAGCATGTCATGGGGCATTGCACTGGGAACCACATGTGGTACCTAGTCCCTTCTTCTCTGGCTTTTTAGCTTTTTCCTTGCTTCCTGTAGCTTTTTTATATGAAGTCCTTCTACCTTCAAGTTTCTCCCTCACTACAACCCTGAAACAATGCAGCCAGCTGACCATGGACTGAAACCTCTGAAACCATGAGCACAAGTAAACCTTTCCTCCGCTGAGTTGTTACTCTCAGATATTTTGTTATAGTGATGCAAAGCTGACTAACACATCTCTTTGGAAACACACTGAGTGACAGGAGGAAGCATGGGTGAGGATTTTATAACTATGGCTCTGTGTGTAGTGCTGTATTATTCCCTGTCACATAGGTGGCTGACAAGAATATACTCCATGTGACAAGGACCATAGCCCACATTTTCTTTTCCTTCCCATGATCCTTTTCAGGATATTCCATCCATGAGACAATTTTACCCTCTCTCTACATAAATTAGCTTTGCTAATAAGCTGCTTTGTAGTGAGGAATTACTTTTATACACAGGGGCATCTGTGCTTTGCCCTGGCCTTGGGACTTAGCCTCTAAAGCCCTGGAATCTCCAGAGTGACCAGTGTGTCTGTATTTAGTTGGGCCCCTTGGATCACACCGATAGTCCATTCTCCTGAGATGACCCAGGCAGCAGGCAGAAAATCCCAAAAGAACACCACGTGCTTAGAGGTTTGGGGTTTAATGTAGAAGATATCACCCAAGCTCCATGGATTGCAAAGAGCTGGGAATTACATTTGATCATGTGGCCATGGCTCCACCAGTCATCTCTATGTAAGGAAGACGTGATGCAGTCTGTGGTCACTGGGTCCCAGGGAGCCTCCTGGCTGCCAGTGTCCTGTGCTAACACACATCATACCTGCAACATTGCCCAGGATGCAAGGGGACATGGCAGCTTCATTTTGGAACCCTCCCTCTGGTTCTCTTTCTTTGGTAGGTTCTGGTGGTCATCATTTTTCTATAATAAAACTATATCACAGAGGTACCATTTTTCTGAGTTCTTTGCATTTCTCCAGCAAATTATTAAAATTGAGGGGTCTTATAGAAACCCCCACATGTGCAGTTGGTGTCAGAAGTGTCTCGTGGATAAAATTTCCTCAACTGTGCCTCCTGCTGCCTGTGTTCTCCCATCCAAGGCTGGCTGGGTAACAGCACAGTCACACTGTTCAAGATACAAATCAGAGCCATGCTCCTGATTTACTTACAAGCACTCCCCACCCCCCTACAGCTAGGGTCTGCCTCTGGCTGTGACCTTGGGCTGGAAGTGCTTCTTGCTTCTTTCCTTTTTCTTTTGCGTAGTGAGCCTTTTAGCCGTTTGTTGTATTCTGGTCACTGAGCAGGGCATTGAGTGAAGACCAGGGTTAGGGCAGGTCTTATGTAAGCTAGAAATTTGGTAAAAGAACTTCATGGTCTCCAAACCCAGCCAGTATCAATGCCATATCTTTGGTCTCTTCAGAACTCTGCTGGCTGAGCCCGTCTCCTTCAGTGTCCACGGTCCAGGTGAATTCATCCTGTCCAGCAACCACTAGCTTCCTCCTGGACCGACAGTTGAAATCTCTGTCTTTTTTCCCACCACTCATGGCTGCATTCAGGCAGGAGCTTCTCAGAGAGTCCCCTGGTGTCTTCCCCTAATTCTTCCAGCGCACACCTGCCCTTGGAGCCCAGAACTAGCCCACTGCTCAGAGTCTGTATTTGATAAACACACTAAAGTGTGAGGATGCACCACACTGTTTAGAGACACACTATGGACAAGCAGTGCTGTGGTTGTCTCTTCTCCACTGAAATGGCACGAAAGGCTTCTGAACAATGGTAAGTAATGTGAAATTGTGCACCTCATAGTGTTTCATAACACATTATTTTCTTCTGGATTTATTTGAACATTTATTTGTTAATCTTTATTTCCAGCACCTGCCTTCTTATGTCTTAAAGTTTGCCCACATTTCCAACGTTGTGCAAGACTTTTCTGGACATCACCCAGGATGAGAGTTGGGCCTTCTGTTTGTTTCTGGAATTCAATATGCAATTTACAGTGATGAAGGTGAAACTAAGGCTCCCATGTAGGCTGAGTGTTCCAAGAGTGTGGGCGTTGGGGGAACCAGCGTGGCCAGGATTGGAGTCCACTCCCTGTGCTGAGAGGAGCCCCTCAGTTCTGTTTGACAACACCACCATCTGTCCATGCACCACTAGGCCAACAGAGGCTGCACCTTCTGTCAGCTGTGTGCAGGGGTGAGGGGGCAGGCCCACTGCCACCATACAGATTTGCTACTGAAACTTTCATCAGCAGAAGAACGAAATAAAGGGACACAGTGATGGGAGATGTGCCCAACCATGTCAACTGTGTCTGTTCCATGTTGCCTGAAATGTTTTACGTAGAAAAATCCCAGCCCTGCCTAGGAAAAGACATGAAACCCAGATGGAAAGGACACTCTCAAATGGAATTGAAAGGGGAACGAATTCCCCCGGTAAGGAAGCAAGCAGGTGAGAGTTATATGTGTTACATAGGCAGTGTTGGTACCCATATGTCTTTATTATTTCATGTAGTTGGATTTCATTGTAAGGTGAGTGGGTTCTTTTATTCTAACCTTGCAATAAAATATCAAAGTTATGGACTAGTCAGCTTTTGCATTGCTGGAACACAATATCTGACACCTACAACTTTAAAAAGAGAGGTTTAATATAGCTTATGTTTCATATTTAGGGGATTCAGACCATGGTCAGCTGGCTCTAAGAGGTGAGCATCATGGTGGAAGGGTAAGGTGGAGCAAAGCTGCTCAGTTCATGGTGACCAGGAAACAAAGCAGGGGGAACAGTGCCAGAGAGGAAAGGGTGAGAGACCAGATATAGTCCCCAAGGCCACACCTCCATGACCACCCAGACACACCCAGAAATGAGCCTCGGCAACCCCCTGGGCAGTTTCCAAACCAATGATATTGTTATGGTTTGTGTCTAGATGTCCCCCCAAAGCCTCATGCAGTCACGGAGGCGGCTTCTGGAGTTTATGACTGATTCATGGTCTAATGCTGGGATTATGGGCGTGGGGAGGGTAGCCTGCATGTAATATAAGGGAGGGAAAGAGGTTGCTCTCTCTTGAGCTTGAGCTCCTCCCTCTTGCTCTTGCTCGTTTTTGCTGCCATAAACTGTTACCCTCTGCCATGTGCCACCCTGCCTTGGAGCCAGCCGAGTATGGACTGAAACCTCCACAAACTGTGAGCCAAATAAACCTTTCCTTCCTTAATTTTGGGCATCAGGTATTTTGTCTCAGCCACAAGAGAAAAGTAACCGAGACACATATTGACACAGTTAAGCCCTGGTGTTTTGCATAATTCAAGATCAAACAAATAAAAGGCACAGGGTCAGGTCAACTGTGATGTAGTGTCAAGCATCCTACAGAAATAAAGCAAAACAAGCCAGCCCCACATGACCCCTATGTTTCAAAACATTTATCTCACTGGAAAGTTCCTGTTCCCAGTAAATGAAAAGATTATCTCTAAATTCCATTTTTGCAGTATCTAAAGAGCAAACTGTCAACTTATAATAAAATACATCATTTTGTCTAAACCAAGGTCCCAGACCAGCAATTAAAGCCAGAGCTATTTAAGGGTCTTCTTCAAAACAAAGATTGGCTAGTTCTGTCTGTGGTAGCACAGTGGTTTCTCTGAGTGAGAGGCCTGTGTTTCTGGTGGGTGCCAAAGCCCTGAGCTCAATATTCCTTATCTAGTTAGTAACATCATCCCATTCATCTCCAGCTGGGGAGAGTTTACATGAAAGTCTTCTCCACACTTCCCTATATATTTTATTTTTTCAGCAAAACATCAACACCCCACCATGACCCATATAATTTGTATAAATGCAGGAAGAAACCTTCAGGAGGTACTAAGAACTTGAATCCCAAAGCATTTTAAATGTAGTATTTGTACTTCGCAAATAAACCTCTACATAAAAAGTGCTTTTTCTTGAATCTCATTTCAAACATTCTGTGTTCCTCCTATTTTTCAGTCCAATTATTCCAGGAGTTAGATGTGCACGCTGAGGTCTGGAAAGAGCTCCAGTGGCCAGCAGCTCAGGTCTCCTGCTTCCCATTAAATAAAGAGCTGGATGCCATTGTTAGAGGAAAATATCTCTTTCACAGATGTGAGAGGTAACTCTGACAGGAAAGAATGGACTTGTGAACACGAAGAGCATTTGGGCTCAACTCTCCGAGAATGGAAGCTGCTGCTTCCCACAGTTGTTTGCAGACCCCACACCCACCACCATTTACCCCCAGGTGGCCGGAGGGGCTCAGAGAGAGAGGGTGATGAGGGAAGTTATTCAGAAATTCAGGAATTCGAACCCTCAGCTGTTAAGATTTCTCTTTTCATCCTGCCACTTGCTAAAATGACGAAACCGTTGCTGGCAGTTTGGGAAAGTATGTACATGATTAAGAGGGATCTAAGCCCTTTCCCCCACATACACACATGATATGTAGACACACAAGCAAACACACACAAATGCACACATGCATAAATGCAAGCACAAATACACATAAATGTATAAACGCAAGCATACATACCAACACCATCACACACACAAGGACATCTACACAAATGTCTATGTATAAACCCAGGTAAACACACAGACACATAGACACACAAGTACAAGTTCATAAACAAATATACACATAAACACAACCATACCCATTAGTGCACACCTAACAGAAATACACCCACCATATATACACTGAGACAAACACCCCCATAATCTCATTCACACACACACACACATGCACACACACACCTGCATATGTAGTAGCAAATTTATGGAAATTTTATAGTAGAAATTAAAAATCAATTGGTAGTCTGTTGCTATAGTGAGACAGGAAATGCTCGTGCTGTTTGTCACATAGCTGGATTGCTAAGCTCAGTCAGCCTTGACCATCTGCGTCCAGCTGCTTCTCCCAGATAGCCGGCTAGGTCAACCTGACCACATCCAGCTGTAATGTCTGTGTTTTCCTACCTAGAAATATATATATATATATATATATATATATAGTTTTCCAACTTGCTTCAAGGACTTTATGCCCAGAACAGACTGCCCCAGTCAAGGACACATTTAATTCTACCTGCTCTGCTCAAACCCCCCTCTCCTCCCACCCAGAATATTCCTGCCTTATGAGAAACAATTCCTTTTAGTAAACCTGCTTAAAACAAATCTGCCTGACAACATATGACTTCACTCATGCAACCAATCATGTAATAACTTGCTGTCAGCTTTGTACTTCCTGCTTGCAGAAGTGTGTATAAGATTCTGTTTCCCTCTAAACCAAGGCTGGTGATTAGGACTCAGTCCCCCAGCCCACTGGCATTAATAAACAAGTTGCCTTCCAACTCCTCGGTGTGGAGCATTTCCCTTTCGGTCCAGGTTTTTCTGCAACACATTCACAAAACCATTAACCTAGATAGTCCTAAATAAGAACAGGAATAACCGTCAAACAGGCAGGGACAGTGCGCCTGAGCCCTGAGCTTCAGTGTGGCTTCGCTCCTGGACTGGGATATGAGTTGTCTTGCTGTCTTGCTGTCTTTAGCACACTGGTGCATCCACCTGCAAGCACCTTCAGCTGGCTGGTAGGAGAAGAAATGAGATGCTTCTGGAAGGTAAAGTCTCCCAGGGATTTTCAGACATTGCAGATTCACAATTATCTTTCCAGATTTGCTGAATATATCAAATTATTTAGGTGGAGATATGTCCTTTTGTTCCTGTGCAAGCAGCTGGATAACTGAAGTGCAAGAGCAGCTTATCAGCCTCAGGAATCCTGCATGCAACATCTGAGGTGCTCCTGTCTGTCAAAACCTCGGGGGAAACTGGGGTGTGCGTGTGAGCCAGCAGACAAAACCAGAACTGTGAATTCTAGCGTGGCAACCAGCACACACTACAGAACGAACCATTGCTTTCCACCTCACCATCTAAATGTGGCCTCTGAACTTGTGACATGGCCTAAGCTTGGGACAGGGACAGGGGCTCAGTCCCAGTTCTGATCCTCTTATGTATATATAAAGTTAAAAGCATTTAGTGTGTATCTTATAAAATAATCAGACTGAAGAATGTTTCAGTGTTTTTTTTATTAATGTTTAAATAGATGATACCCGGTGGATAAAAGATATCTTTAAGCTAGGAAATGAAGCTTTATGCCTGATGTAAATCCAAGACGAGGAAACCCACTAGACATGAAGAAAGAGACTGCAGTGTGCCAGAAAAGCATCACCAATCCCAAACATGGGCAGGTCCCGGCTCTTGTTCTTTCTAATGTCTCTTTCTGTTTAGTTCACATATTTTAGATTTCTGCAGATAACCGCAAAGCTGTGTCCAAGCTATACACTGAAAACCTATAACTGGGCCTGCTTTTCTCTTAAAACTTGCTCCATCCAGTGTAATGTTCACTGCTTCAAGCCACTGTCTGCACTGTGAGTGAAAGGGACACTGCATCGTCAGTATTTTGGCAAATTGCCCAACATGTTATTAATACTCTTTGCAAAATGGAAAATACCTGCTGTACTGGGTGTGCCTGATGGTGGGGTAGCTTGGAGGGCACATCTGCTCTGCTTATCTAGACCGTGGAGTGGAGAGCTAAGAGGAAGAAATAGTTTCAGTGTGGTATGGAGGGGGATGGGATCATCCTCGTGACTGTCGAGGGACTCACTTGGTCCTCTGGGTCCAGGCTGCACTTTACCTTTTCTCTTTATTTTATTTGATTTTGTCATCTTCATTAAGGTATCATGTATGAAACTTCTTACCATTGGTCTGGGCAATGATGTTTTTGAATGTGACCCCGAAAGCAAAGGCAACAAAAGCAAAATGAACAAACATACTTGTATCACACTGAAGTGCTCGTGCTCAGCAGAGGCAATGATCAACAGAGTGAACTGACAGAATCTGAAAAATACATTTGCAAAGCAGCCTGAACTCTGATCTCCACATTTCTCACACTGTTGCAGAAATCTGATATCAAACCAAATGGAAGACTTTGCACCTGAGGAGTTGGAAGGCAACTTTTATTATGCTAGCAGGCTGAGGAGAATCAGGTCTCAAATCATCAGTGTAGAGTCAGCTTAGAGTTTAGCTTAAATACATTTTTGCAAGCCAGAAATACAAAGCCGATTGCAGGTTATTATGTGATTGGTTACATAGGTTATATATAATATAACCTATGTATATGTTATACATTGGTTATATATGTTGTCAGGCAGATTTGTTCTGAGTGGACTCTGCTAGGGAGGGGGCTGTCCGAGTGGGTGGGTGAAATCAGGCAAGCATGGCCTTGACTGTGTTATTCTGTCCTAGGTGGAAAGTTCCTGGAATAGGCACGCAAAACAGAATATGTTTATAGGCTAGAAAGTTCGGGCAATGCAGCTGGATTTAGTCAGACAAGGCTGAGTCAAACTGTCTCTGAGTTATAGCGGGCGTGGTGGTCAAGGCCAGCTGAGTCTAACTGTGTGACAGGCAGCATAGCTTAGGCAGAGGCTACTAATTGATTTCTAACTTCTGCTTTGAAATTTCTATAAGTTTGCCATTACAACACAACATCAGAGAGACCTTTCTGGGCAACACCCACCTCCTGATGGCCATGCACAAAAGGAAGACACCCGAATCACCTGATATTGTTAAAATATGCACTAGTTGTCCACACGGCAGTGGGGTAGGAGCATAACTTTCCAAATGCCTTAATGAACTCTACTTCCCAAATGTTCTGTTGGATTAAAGGATGATTCTCTTGTGGAGTTTTAATCCAGGCTGTTGGCAAAATAAAAGCTGAGAGCTGGATTCCCCCCGTCTCTGTACACAGATGGCTTCTGAATTTGCAACAGGCTATTTATTTGCAAAAGAAAACTTCAGTGGTCTTCTCTTCTTGCTTTCTCTCAGCTTAATTCACCTAATAACATAACTTGCAGCTCTTCCATGTGTCCTCTCTAATAATTTGGATCTCTTGCCCACTGAGCTGCTCCTCGGTTCTGGTGAATATCGTATGGCCTCCAGGGGCAGCATTTCAGATCCTAGTCCTTCGTGTTCATTTCCAGCTTTGAATTATGATGTCCAGGGTCCAATACCTGTTACATATATGGAAAACAAGAATGAAGACAATCTTTGGCATAATTAGCAGAAACATTTAGAGTGCAAGAAACATGAATTAAATTTTGTTAAATTGATAAGGGTCAATGTCAAATCTGGGGAAAAAAAATGAGAATCATGGCACTGGAAACTCCAGCCCTTTGTTTTCTTCACATAAAGATGAATAAGGTTCAGCACAAGGAGAAACCCCAACTGCTCAGCAGAGGTGGCATCTGGGTGACAGCTCTGCATCCCAGATGGTCTTTGTTTAAGCCCTCTTTGAACCATGGGGCACTTTCAGCTCTGAGGACACTCTCTCTTAATTCTTCCTCACCTAGATTTGGTACCTGCACCATACTAAGCCACTTCAGCAGGGGGTTGTTGGGTTTCTCATGCTGCCGCGATCGGGCTCCTCATCCCCAAGAAGATGCCCTTTGCTCCACCCACCCACAGTGCAAGCCCCCACCCCAGCCCTGGCAGCACAACACTGGCTCCCTTTCCAGAGGGAATTGTCACCCCCACTGCCTGTCAACTCATGCTGTAATTGCATTAAGATACTGCAGTTTCAAGCATGAATTTCCATTAAGTCTGGGCCAAAAGTTGAGTATCAGAATGGAGAGAATATTGTAAGTGCCTTTGAGAAGGAGCAGCTTTCATTTGAATAATGAATTAGCAAGCTCTTCTCTCTTGAACAGGGATCCTCTCCCTCCTGAACCGCAGAGCCTCAGAGCTGCCAGCTGGGTAGCAAGGGAGCTCTGATGGGACTTGCTCACCACTTGGACCTCCTGGCCTCATCTCCACTTAATTTAGAAAAGGAAAATGAAGAAGGGACACAAGGTTTCAGAGCCTCAATTCTCAACCCCAACTATAGCATCTGCAGGACTCACTGAGCACCGGCTCTTGGGCGCAGACTCCCATGGCTGGTGATGCCTAAGCGGCCCAGAGCACACTCTGGCCCTGTGGACAAGCCTGCAGGAAGAGCTTCCTGTCCTGTCGTGGGACAGCACATAGAGGGAGCTGCCCGATGCTCCGTTCACAGATGTCTATAACCAGAGGACGGCTGCACTCTATTTCGGGTGGCTGAGTCATCAGCCACTAAAGTCACTGAGAAGAGCTGCCCCAGCTGATTCCTTGGGGTCTTTCAAGGACTGTTCCTTAAAATTCTATTTCTCAGTGAAGAAACGGCTCAATAGAGACCATCATGATCCTCCTAGGCCAATACCTGTTTCATCAGCCAGTCCATCCTCACTGCAAAATCCATATTAAATTCTGTTACTCCTAAATTCTCATTCAGGTTAAATTCTCATTCATTCCTGTGGTGAATTCAGTAACACTTTATATTTTAAAAATAATGCAGTAATGATGAATTATTTTTCTTCTTTACCACTTTGATTTTGTCTGTGGCTTTCCTAGCAACTCCTTCTCCATCTTTGGAAAGGGCATTTCCTCTTATGATCTCTTTTTTTATTTATTTATTTATTTTTTTTTTTTTGTGTGGGTACCGGGGGGTCGACCTCAGGACCTCGCGTGCCAACAGGCACCCGTGCCACTGAGCGATATCACTGGCCCCTTTTTCATATGTGGGTTCCGGGAGTCGAACTCGGGCCCTCGCGCTTGCAAGGCAGGCGCTTACGCCGCTGAGCCATCTCACCGGCCCTTATGATCTCTTTTTGAGTGCACATTGCTTTTCTCCCTTACTAAGAATCCTGTGTGTTTTTTCTCTTCCTGAAAGACAACTGTGAATGTTTTCTGGCATACCGTAGCTGGATTTCTGCATACTATTAAACTGAATCATTATTCTATTGATTTTTATTTTTGTCCACGCAAATGACAAGCCTTATCTGCAGATGCTTCCAAGCAGCTTCATGTCAATATTATTTTTAGATTTCAAGCTTAACACTAAAACATGATGTTCACAACACACTTCCATGCATTATCACTAAAAATAGTTCAGTTAAGAGATTTTTACCTTCAAAATGCACTGCATTAGATCCCCATGAGGTTATAGCTGCCAGAGAAAAAATACAAAACAAAATAAAGCAGGACATGTTTTTGGTTCTCAATGCTTCTCCAAATTCCACGAGCTTCAAATAAAATGTCCTATTAACTGCCTCTCTTTCATTGTGAACTCACACATTAAAAGGACGCTCTTATCAAATTTCAGATACAAGAGATTTTAAGAAGGAAAATTTGGTGAAATAAAGCGTGGCTATGAACTTAGATTCTGCCTATAAACATTGCAGCAAGGAAAAGTAGAGAAAACTGACACCCAGCATGGACACTCAGTAAGTGACAGGACATGATGGCCACCAGGAAATTACACTCATGTGGCAATAAAATGGACCTGGAGAAATGCCATTTTCCCCATTCATACTTCTAAAAGAATTCCAGAAACCAAAGACACTGGCTGTTGATGCGCATGCAGACCTGGAGGATGAGGTGACCACTGCATGAGCTTCTCCCTGTGTCCTGCAGCACACATGTGGCCCTCGGTGTCACACATTCAGTGTGCCAGCCTTCCCTGGCCTTTGCACCTGTACACAGAACCAGAGCACTGATTTTTGGAAACCAAGGTGGCTACATTCTACTGTCCTTTGTATGCATCTACTTTCAGTTAAATGAAAAGTAGTGTCCACTGTGCTTTACAATGGACCAAGAATAGAAAAATTAATCCCCATATCCTTTCTAACTTCAAGTGGCTGCTCACTGTCAGAGGAATAACCACTCTGAGCACCTTCTCATCCTTTCCTCCCATGGGAGACTGTAGCGTTGTGCTTTTGTTGGTCCTTTCCTCCTGGCCAGCAGACGCACCGTGTTGGAACCACTCCTGCACGGCTCGCTCCTGGTTTCCTTCCCGCTCTATGGAATTACTGAGGTGGTCTTTGTCCTTCTGGTTTACGTCCTCTACATCATGGCTGCCTCCTTGGTGCCTATCAATACTCGGTTCGGGCTTGACCTTGATATTTCGGTTATTCACAGCAAGAACACTCTTTTACTTTTTCTTCTGAAAAGGTTCAGTAATCATCATTTCTAACTTAGTCAGGGCTCCTTGTCCTTTCCTGTCAGCAGCTAGGACCTGCCATTAGGACGGAGGGTTTGGCTCGACGGACACCACCATTTCATCCAGTGATGACATAGTTATGGAAAAATCCTTGGGGCCATAAATGTCTAAAGGTGTCACCAAACAATCGCTGAACAAAATCCAAGAACTGATCATTGCTTCCCAAGGAAAATGAAACTCGACCATAGTGCTCTAACGAGATTGCTCTATATTTGGGAACATTTACACAAATGTGGTTTTCTATAAGTTTTCAAGATACAGACTGAAAAAAATAAACCCCTTTGTTTATAAACCTGGAGTGGACCTATTCTATGCTGAAACAGCATCCATAATGTGCTGTAGCCCCAGAAATGTCGGGAAATCTAATTCTTTAATGAGCAGTCTTATATATGTTACCTCCTTAAATGTCATATAACATAATTTGACTCATGTTTCTGAAGAGCTTGAAAGATCACACAATTCATCTAAATCAATTTCAGGTGCAACTCATCAGCTACTGCTGGAGATCCTGCCACGTCAAGCATTTTTTATTAGGACGTCGGGCTGGGCTGGAAGTATCTGAGAAAAGACACATCCCAGGGAATTGGTGTGCTTGAAGGACTGGTTTAATTAAAGTGAATCTGCTACACCTTTAAAGACAGAGCGGAGGTTTGGAGTTGCTAATGACTGGCGTAAACTGCCAGAGATTGTCCGCCTGTGAGCCACACTTGTTCAGATAGCTGACACAGGACCACCGAGTATCAAGCGGCACTTGCTTCAGGAAAGTGAAAACTTGCACTCCTTTGGTCACAGTATCAGACTGTACCTTGCACAAGGAAGCCTGCCAGCAAGCAAGTGACAATGGGCACATGATCAGTGTGTAAAAACCTCTGAATGATTTTCTCACAGACAGGCCTGTGCGGAGCAGGAAGCAGCGCTGAGTGAGCTCCGCCTGTCCTGGCCCCAGTGAGTGCCCTAGTGGCCTCCTCTGTGGCCACATGGACTCGGTGACCAAGTCAGTGATGTAGGACGGCCAGCCGGGGCCCAGCATGAGGCTCAGGCGCACACTGGGTGAGGACACACAGCAGGGCGTGGTGTGACTGCGGGGAGAAGCCCCGGCCCTTCCTCTCCTTCGCATCCTGCCTGGGGCGGCTTGGAGCACAAACAGAACAAAGCAGATTACATGTCCTTGTGTCCTCATGGACAAGGAGCTTCCCGGACCTGGCTTTCCCGTTCTGTGACTGTCCATCTGCGGACACGCTGATCAGCTTGGGAGCCTGGTGGGTGCTGAGCAGCTGCTCCTGGCCTAGATCCCAGAAGGCAAAGCCGCTGCCTCCTGCCCTCAGCCTGTGAGAAGACGACTCGAGTACGAGACAGCAGCTACAGGACCAGGAGCGTGAGTCTGTGTCCCCAAACTGCTGGGGAGCTTTTATACAGCCCATGTCCACTGTCAGCCCACAGCATTTCAGCCAGAACGCCAGGGGTGCAGTCAGGAATGCGCATTTTTCGAGAAGCCCTTGGTGTTCCCAATATGCAGCAAAGTTTGGAAACCACTCCTTTGAGCTCTAGATTGAAATGAACCCAGTTCCACTGCCCTGTTCCACCCCTCCTTGAACAAGATGATAGTGCTGATCCTCATTCTCTTCCCCTGCGAAATGGGGCCTTTCCTGCCTCTCCTGTGCTCCTTGTAACCCCAAGGAAAGTCACCCAGTGGGTTTGGCTGGAGGCTGGCTCCATAGAATTAAGGCATAATTGTCATAAATGACTCGAGGAGGCTCTTTCACAGAGCTCTGTCCAGTTTCTATGGGACAACAGAGAAAGGAGGCTGGCTGGGCCTTCAGAACCTGGACAGCTGCCCACAGCTGGGTCTGCAAGGGCGGCCCCAGCAGGAACTGCTTGGGTTCTCACCTGCACCAGGTGCACACTCGTGGGCACTGCCCAGCTCAGTCCTCACTGCAGCAGGGGCTCTTGATCTGGTTACAGAGAACGGGACGCCTGGGAGTAAAAAGCCAGTAGAGGGCTTGATGAGATTTGATTGTCAGGTCCACTCTGGAGGAAGTAGAAAAGAGGTGGGAGTTTTCTGGCTGAAAGGTGGAAGTGAGCAGAAGGATCTGATGGGAGACTCCCCCAGTAGCTCTGTACCAGGTCCCAAGTTCCAGCATGGGGCAGAGAGGGAATCTCTCCACCCAGGAAGCACACAGACCAGTGGAGTGGAGAGCAGCACTGCAACCCTGCAGGCGATCCCCACATCCAGGCCCTCCAAGCCCTCCTGTTTCGGGGCGCTCTTTCCTGCAGGATGGTTATGGGAGGCAGACGAGGACCTTCTCTGTTGGTTGGCTGTAATCATTTTTTAGAAAAACATTACTACCATCACTTTGTTTTCATTTTCTACATGGCCTGGGTTGCCCACTGCCTCCTGAAGGGCATGACGCCATCCCCAGTTCTCCCAGCCCGGAGGACCCTCTACTCACTAGGCAGGCACGTTCTCTTCCACTCTCTCAGATCCGAGCAGCTGTCATGCAGGGAGAGGAGGAGAAGAGTGACCCTTAGCAGCAAACTCTGCCTTCCCCAGTGATGCCATCCCCTTAAGTGGCTGTTAAGACTTTATAGGACATAAACACTTGCTTCTCCATTTGCTTTCTGTTTACACAACAGGGTAGGCACTTATCCCCTCATTCCAGCTTTTCCTCTGCCTCAAAAAACAGATATTTAGCCCTAGGCAGAGAGGGTTCTTTCATTAAGACCCCATGCTGGGGGAATTCATTGCCTCAAAATGCTTGAATTCCGAGCTAATAACTATTTCTGAAGTCAAAGCAAAACAACAACAGAATCACTTATTTATTATGGTGTTTAGGAAAGTTTTCTTCTTTTCTCCTCCTATTTTTCCTCCAGGGTATTTATACTGTGTCTCTTTATAGACTTTGCAATTGAGTTGGTAAGAGCTATTATAAAACACAGATTTCTGTGGCTGCAATTTGCTTTGTGACAAAGCCAGCAGCCAAAGAGCTACACGTCCAGCGTTGTGATCTGGGCTACTTTGCTTCCTGAGCAAGCATTTGGATAAGGGGACAGGAAGCACAGGTCTTAAGGCTGCAGCCTGGGGAACACACCCTGAACTGCATGGATTCCCCACACTGAATTCTCCATTCCCTGGCTCTGCACTGGCTGCTTCAGCTCTGTGACAGCATGATGCCACCAACTCGCCAGCAAAAATCCAGCTTTTTATATGAAATGTCATTCTAAAAATGTTAACAATTAATTTTCTCTTATGAAAAAAAACATTCAGGCCAAACTATACTTATGTAAGAACTACTGTCTTATCAATTTGAAATGCCCCCTTGTCATAGGGCATTGTATATTCCAGCTCTCATGTGCATGTACATCACACACACACACACGGCATTTATTATTTTCTATTTTATTCAGATAATCTGGTCATCTCCATCTGCCACACATTCCCTTCTGCCCAGGATGGATTTAGGAATGGGGCTGGATAGAATTCTGATAACGCATCAGGAGAAGAGCTTCCTGCTGTGAAAAGAGAGACTGTCCTCAGTTCCCCCTGACCCACTTGGAAGTGTCACATCGCAGAGGAGTTCTGCAGGTGCTGAACCCTGAATGACATACTGATGCTGATGTTGACGGGGAGGACTCAGGCCTAGAGGAGGAAAGGAATCTGGAGTTTCAAAGGCTTTTCGATCACAAGATTAAGCAACCCTGAGAAGAAATTGCCTAGGGTGTTTCCTATTATTTGAAGCAACATAATTTCTCTGTTTTGTAAAGACCAATTTAAGTCAGAGTTTTCTGACACTTGCAGCCAAAAGCCTCACAAATGATGTCAGATCCCAGCTCAGCACCACTCCTCAGCAGCAGTCCTTGAGCACTTTCAAAGTCCATCTTCCCCCAGCTAAATTGGTTACTGCTTACCAAATTAGGACTCTTGGTCATTTCAGCAGCATTTAAGGTTGTCTGGGCACCCTTGCTTATTTAATTGCTTATTTTTCATTTTTGTCCTCCATTCAGTGATCCTGACCATAGGACCAGGCACCTCTCTGTCCCAGTTCTGCTGAGAATCCAGAAGCAGCCAGGCCATACAGAGTCGCTCCTTCCCCTAATGCCATTTCCTTCTGTGCTCTGGGGGGAACTAGGCGGGGGGAAAGGAGAGGAGGTTATTTTGCTTTCATTGCTGAGAGGAAGGAAGAGCCTTTCAATAGTGTGGGGAAACACGTTAGAGAAGAGGCTGAACCTGAACAGACAGAGCTGGCTGTAATGCTGATGAATATTATTGGGCTGTGGATCCCAAGGGACAAATGTGACCTTAGGACAGGGATTTGAGACCTGCTCATACCACACCAAGCAGCAAGCATGTGGGGACGAGGATGGGAAGAAAGAAGAAAGACGTAAGGAATAGAGAAAATGCCAGTCACAAGCCCACCGGTCAACTGAAGGGAACCTGTGGGGCCGTCCGACTCCCCAGAGGGTAAGGAGAATCCAACACTGGACTTCAAATGGCCTAAGAAAGAGAGTAAGGCAATGTGGACTTGGCTGGGGAAGATGGGTGGTTCTGTCTTTTTACTTTGTGAACACGTGTGAGTGGGTCTGCAGATATTATCTTGAAAAAGTTATCTTTAGAGATTCATAATTTTCTTGTTAAAACATTCATACATGACTCTAGGGCGGGGATGGCAAACCTTTTAGAGCTTTCAGTGATACCAAGAGCCCTCTGTGGCACGCGTGCCATAGGTTCGCCACCACTGCTCTAGGGCAACAGTGGCAACAAGGGACTCTGGGGAAAGTTATCTTTCATCTGAGCGCCCCACGAGAAACATCCATTACATCGTTTTCTACTTGGAAGAGAATCAAGAGTTCAACTGTGCCCACCCAAGAGTTAGTTCAGTATTGCTCTGTCGAAACTGAAGGAGACTTAGCCACACTCCATAACCTGTTCTTTTTTCATGACCCAGCTTTCAACCTGAGAGACCAGCATCTACAAAGGAAGAAAAGCCACCAAATTAGAGAATGTTTTCATGCATACAAAATAAATGCAAAAATCTATCAAAACACATGGAAATCACATGCAAAACCTTTAATGTCTAATTTTCATCAAGGTCAAAAATTCAATATTAATTACAGTTTTGCAAAATTGCTTAGTTTTTGACATTTAAAGAGCATGTGCATAATGTTGGTTGTTGTTTCTAAATTCAAGTAACACCTGCAAATAAGAGTAGAGGTAATAATTGCTACCCTATGGGGAATACTTGCTCTATATTAGTTATGGTTATTAGGGGTTAGTATGTACAACCTTCAGTCCTCTTTATTCATGGCTCTGCTTTTACAGTTCAACCAACCACAGACCGAAAATATTTTAAAAATATATCAGTACTGAACATGTACAGATTTTTCTTGTCATTGTTCCTTAAACAATAGACTGTTTACTGCTATTTACATAGCATTTGCATTTTATTAGACATCATAAGCATATAGATATGATTTAAAGTATAAGGGAAGATGTAAGTTATATGCAAATACTGTGCCATTTTATCCAGGAAAAGTCATGGATGTTGGTATCCACGAAGCATCCTAGAACTAACACCCACTGATACGAAGAGACAGTGTTATCTATTGAATCCTCACAGTAATTTTGTAAGTAAAGTGTCCTCGTACTTTTATTATATGAGACAATTGCAGTTCAGCCAGGCCAAGTGGCCAAAGTATGCAGCTAACGAGGGACAAAGCTGGGATTTGAACACATGTTACTGGCTGCAAAACCAAAGTTCCGTTTTTAAGTGACAATGAAATATTGTATGCATTTGTGGTGCACAACATGACATTTTGAAATATGTATACACTGTGGAATGGCTAAATAAAGTAAATTATATATTTGTTTTACTCACATACTTTTTTTGTGGTAAGATTTAAAATTTCTTCCTTGCCAATCTTCAAAAATGCAGTACAATGCTATTAACCATAGTCACCATGACACACACAAAAATCTCTTATTCCATGTAAAAGAAGCCTCATATCTTTGGCCAGCTTCTCTCCAATCTTCCCCTTCCAGCTTCTGGTAAGCAGCATTCTCTTCTCTGCTTCTATAAGCCCCACCATTTTAGATTTCATGTGTAAATAATGTCATGTGGCATTTGTCTTTCGGTGTCTGGCTTATCTCACTTAACATAATGTGCTCTAGGTTCACCTATATTGTCACAATGACAGTATTTCCTTCTTATGAAGACTGAATGTTACAGTATCCCATTGTGCATAAACATCACATTTCTTTATCCATTCAGCAGCTTCTCCCCACATACCTGACAATGCACACCTTTCATTTTTCTTTTATAATAACCATTCTAACAGGTGTAAGGTGTCTTCTCATGGCAGTCTAAATTTTCATTTCCCTAATGATTAGTCTTGTTGAACATTTTTTTATATACCTACTGGCCAATTGTATGTCTCCTGTTGAAAAAAAATAAAGATCTATTCTTGTCCTTTGTTCTTTTTTAAATTGTTATTTTTTTTTAATTTTGTTATTGAATAGTTTGAGTTCCTTATACTAAAAATAAAGTCCAGAATATTTCCAAGCAGCTTTACTCTTTTTAGACAAGAGTCTTCCAAAAAATTATTCTTTATCAAATTTCAGAACACCAAATCGCAAGACTCAGTACAAAGTTTTGCATATGATTATTAATGGGGAGTCTTCTTTTATGCATTTTATCCCTTCAGGTGGGAGATTTATGAAACACTCACACTCACAAGCTTAGGATGAGATCCAAGCACTTCGTATCCATGAGGTGGTGCTCAGAAGGGATGGAGAGTGGTTAGCTAGTGAAAGCCAGGCATGTGGTGCCACCAGCTTCCCGCGCCTGCCCCAGCTGTGCACAGGGAGCCTGCAGGGAGGGGAGCTGCCAAGCAGGTGCCCTTGGCCCAGGTGCTGGCCATGCGCTTCGGTGCTTGGGGTTTGCACATAAATTCGTCACAGAAAAGACAAACATTTTGGCAGGACAACCAGGTTTTCAAGGTGGAAAACAAGAGAGGGATGTCTGCAGTTTTTCAAATTTCTATTAAAGTTCCTTAGGATAAAAAAGACAAGATTAAGAAAACTATTTATCATAAACTTATGCCATAAAGCATCAAACACCGAGAGTTTATCTGTGATTTCAGGAAAGAGTAACAAGTAAAAGCAAAAGTGACCTCCAAGCTACTTATTCTATAAACAGAAAATGAGAAACAGGGACTTGGGAAGATCCAGCTGAGAAGAAGGGGTGGACACAAAAAAAGCTCTGGGTTGCCACAAGAGCACTGCACATCTAAGCTCACAGTCTCAGTAAATATTTCCCAAGAGACCCAGGCACTCAGAATCTGGCCAAGTCCGAGGGTTTCATGAGAAGTGCTTAATGCACAAGTAATGTCTTTAGCAGTACAAAAGGAGTTGCCATTCCTCGATGTTGAATTCTGTTCCCCATGGTTAATGCCGGGTGAAATCCTTGCCTACACCGGCCCCTTTCTGAGCTGCCTGACAACAGCTCTACCTGCCAGCACCGAGCCCATCATTAGAAACAAATCTTAAGTGTATAGATGCAATACTTAATATATAACCCTAACCCTAATATACAGATAAATCTCCATTTCTCTATATTTATATTTCTGGCTATCTAGCTATACTATCATCTTATCTTGCACATGCATAATATAACTCAGCTTACAAAAACATAATTTACTCATTAACCCTCAGAGTTCCTGGGTAGAAATGATGCTTCATCAAGAATGTTGGGATTATGGGAGCAGAGATCAAAGGAATAAAATCCTTGGGTGGCCTAGAGAGGTAACATGGCATCGCACCTGGTGTGGCATCACTGGGAATGCTGAGGACAAGGGCAACTGGAATGGCCATGTTCTACGCGAGGGACGAAACTACCTCTCAGCTAGACACAGTCATATCCTGTGGGAACGCTGGTTCAACCTTTTTGAGCATCTGCATTGTCAAAAAAAGTTGCAGATCTATTTTGGGTAAATATCAATCAATTTCAACATTGGCCACTAAGAGGGAGAAGATAGAGCGCACTGCTGTTGAGACCAGATGAGTCTCAACAGTGGAGTGCGTTTAACCCCAGAGCTGAGTGTGTAAGGTTTTCCTTGGCAGTGATTCCAAGATGCTGAGATGAGTTGATGTTTTTTGTTTTGGTTTGGTGTTCAGCATGAAAAACCATCAGTAACTAACTTGCCAACCTGTGCCCCATTGATATCACATCCATTCTCATCCAATACTCTTTCTGGCTGTCCACAGATCCAGCATAAACGGGAAGCATACTTCATCACATTGTCAGCATAAATCACTCCCAGAGCTCTATTTTCCCCAAGGAGGAACCTGGACTCTAGCATGAAGTATGCTGGGATTGATTAGTGCTGTCTTCAGGGGACAGGTGTTAGGGAACTTACCTCTGCCGTTCTGGGCCATAAGTTCAAGTTCAATGTCCTGCTGTGGCAGATTCTGAAGGTTTTCAAATCCATCTGCATACCATTTTTAAACAGCTAGTGAATGATTCGTATACCATATTTAGTCAACAGAGACCTAGAGAATTTGTTTCTGGAAACCTCTGCTTGCCCAGTTAAGAAGCTGTAGTGGTTGATACATTGTGTCAACTTGAGAAGTCTAGAAGCTTGACTAAGTAACTCAGCTGCTGTACATCCTAGGATGTAGAGGACATGCCCTGGGGCAGCTCTTTATGCTCTAAGATGTTGTAATGGTTGATTCATTGCGTCAATTTGAGTTTAGAAGTTTAAGTGACTCAGCAGGGGGCCAGGGTCCTCACTTTGTAAACATCCTGAGCCTGTGCAAGAGGAAGGCAGGGAGATGGTGTGATTGCTACACCCGCCCTAGGTGGGTAGCTTGCATACAATACAAGGGAGGAAAAAGGCTTGTTCTCCACCCCTCCTTTTGCTCTTGTTGCTTTTGCTGTCTTCCACCGCCATGAACTATTGCCCCTCTGCCCTGCCACCCTGCCTTGGAGCCAGCTGATTACAGACTGAAGTAGAAATCCTAGGGGATGGTCCATGAATCTCACTTGAAGATACTGCTAAAGGTCTCCATGTTCTAGGTACCATTACTAAAGGGAATCTCTATAAGGACAACATTGCTTACTCACCAAATATTATTACTATAGCCTACTGCATAGTGTGGGACAGAAACATCTTAAACACCAACAGGTGACTTTCAATATATAGCAGGCTTATTTTAACTACTAGAGGCTGAGGAAGCTCCTTTTCTTGTATTCACTGAAGTCGGTTGTCTGGCTATCACAGTGGGACACCATGCAAAATTATAACAATCACTTTTAACATATGGACACTCATTCCTGGCAGTCCCCAGATAAGCTTGTCAAAGTAAACCTCAAACCCCACCTACAACAAAAGAGCCCCATGTTCAATTCAGTGCCACACAGGCAGGTGGTTTGGTTGCCATTCAAGGGCTCAGAAAAGCCTGTGGAGTGTATAAAAGTAGATGCTGTGTTGGAAGCTTGACATGAGTCTTTTGTCTGGATTTCTGAGTGTGAGGATCCTGGGTACCAGGCTGCTTACCCAGCAAGGTCTCGTTTTCCACTTTCTAGGGAGCCCAGAATAAGTCTGTGATGTCTGCTTATGGCCCAGTACTGAATTTACATCTGCTTTGTTTCTTTTACATCTCTTACATGTCACAATAATAATCCCCACTTAAATAAAAAATTATACTTTGGCATTTCTGATATAATTTCAGTTACATTTTCTTGGTGGGTCCCAAGACTCAAGCCCTTTAATAACATCTGTAATATTTCTGCCATGAGGCAAATCTATAATATTACTACTATCTATAATATTACTACTATTGATAATATTACCACTATTGATAACATTCTAATAAGTAAAAAATGATAAATTGACTTTCTTTTTAAACTAACTTCATGCTAAAATTCCTTATTAGTGAGTGTCCCTGTTTTATAGACACATTGAATATTTTATTTTCTTTAAGTGTTTACTGAAAAGCAACTATACTTCCACTTCATGGTAACAAATGAAAATTAACACATTGGTTACAGGAGTACTAAAATATAGAATAGTGATAAATATCACCACAAAGTTTACAAGACCTCTATACAGAAAACTAGAAAACATTACAGAGAAATTTAAAATTTCAGGAAACATTTTAAGGTGAAACACTTGAAGATAACAGTTTTCTATGAAAATCCAAAGACTTGAAATCATTAAAACCATTTTGAACAAGAAGAAAAAACTTCATTCCAGAATTGACGTTATTTCCAGAATATATACATTTATAATATCTTATTTACTTCTTCAGCTTCTAACACTAGGGAGACAATAGGATGATTGCACATGAGTCTGATTTATTTCACTAATAGGTATGGACTTGAGTTGCATCCATTTACCTATAAAAGTCTCCAGTTTTCCTTTTTATGACTGAATAATACTCCTAATAATGAACTCCTAATACTGAATAATACTCCTAATAAAACACGTCTTTTTTTATCCATTCCTTGGTTGATGGGCATTTGGGTTGTTTCCAAGATTTTGCTATTACAAATTGTGCTGCAATAAACATGGGTGCACATATATCATTGTGGTATGATGTTTTTAATTCTTCTGGGAAAATATCCAGAGGGAGAAGAGCTGGGTCAAATGGGACCTCCAATCCTAGTCCCTCAAGGAATCTGCACACTGATTTCCACAGTGGCTGCACCAGTCTGCACTTCCATTAAGAGTGGAGAAGGGTTTCTTTTTCTCCATAGCCCCTCCAGCATTTGTTATTAGTTGATTATTTTACAATAGCCATTCTTTCTGGGGTGAGATGGAATCTCAGTGTTGTTCTAATTTGCATCTCTCCAATGGCCAGTGATATTGAACATTTCTTCATGTATTTGTTTGTTGTTTGCTTCATCTGAGAAATGTATATTTATCTCAGATGCCCATTTTTGGATGGGATCTCTAAATTTGGGAGGTCTAATTTTTTTGAGTTCTTTATATGTAATCTATAGTAATTCTTTGTCTGACGGACAGCTGGCAAATATTTTTCCCAGATTGTAGGTTGTCTCTTAACTATGTTGATGCTTTCTCTTGCTGTGTAAAAGCTTTTTAATAAGATGAGATCTGAATATTTTATATATACTTCAAAATACACATATTCAAGGGCAAACAATCTTAGTTCACTATCAAGCATTTCTACTAATCTTCTGGGGTCACTGCACTGTAACATTTGGTCTTCAGCTCTATAAAGGACAGGTGATTATCTATGGGTTGGCCCTGCCAACACTAAGATGGAGATAAACAAGTATGTGTCTTTTGGTGCTGCTTAGATGCCACCATCTTGCCAGGCATTCAGGTGACCAAATTCTCCCCAGTATTCAACTGTCCAATGGGCACATGCAGAGGTAGGCCTTGATGGCCAATTAGCATACTCAATTTTCTGTCAAAATGATTGGCTCAGGAATAGTCAGATGATCCAGTTTTGACTAATGAAATGTGAGGAGATAAACTTCTTCCCACCCTCCTTTGCGGGTGCCTGAGAGACCCCTTACTAGTTTAGGATCTGTGGCCTATGGATGCATTTTGGCCAGTCCAGGGAAGCTACTTGAGAAGACCTCATTTGAAACTTTTGGCATTGGGTATTTTGTCTCAGCAATGAGAAAAGCAACTATGACACCTTAGAATCTGTGTAATCCAGCTATGGATTTCTTTGTTGTCCTTTGCTTCATCCCCTCAATAATCAAATTCACATTTTACCTTTTTCACCAAATCGTACTACCACTTAATTTATAGATTCTTTTATCTATGATGTTAGCTATCACAGTGTGCATTTTTCAGCACTGCCTACATTTCATTTTCCATATTTATTTGTTTCACTGTCCTAATATTAAAATAATTTTATTTTTGATCTCCTGCAGCCTGACTTCTTCGGACTGACAGCTAGATATGCTCATTACCAGGAGGCCCACAGCAAGACGCTTCTTTCCTTTTTGTCAGATTCCTTCTCTGTAGCGTCGGCCCAGCCTCCTCACTCAGCATTCCTGCTCCTCGCTCTCACTGCCAAGCACTTAGACTGGTGTCTGGTTTTCAGCAAGATCAGCATCTTCTCTGCCATTTGAGATTACTAATTCCTCAATGTCTTCTAATCGGAGCTTTCTGCTCACATGCATCTCCTGCATTTCCTTTGAGGCCCTTCTCAATCTTGTCCCAAATCACAAAAATAGAAAATTTTTAACCATGTCTTGAGCTGATATTACACCTTGTCCCATTTTTACCTTTGTAGTTAACAAACTACGCTGTGAGCCTTTCAAAGGATGAACAAAAGTAGGTTGTTATCTTTAAATCCTCAACACTCAGCATAGTCAACAGCACACAGTGTGTGATTAACTGATGAATGAATGAATGAGTGAGAAAACCTCTTTCCTTTCTCCTCAGCAGGAAACCCCTGCCCAAGAGTGTATGATGTAAGGAAACCCATGCTCGCTAGTGACCACCAATGCAAGGAGCTCCGGAGAGACTGGAGGCTGCAGTGGCTGGACCACAGCCCTCCAAACAATTTGATTCTTTTCCTTCCTGATTATAGAGTTGTGCACTTAGTAGCTCAAAAGTGCTGGTGGCTGCTTTGTGGAGAGGCTTATCTGGAGGAGAAAGATTCTCCCATGGAAACAAGGAGAAACAGGTGGTGTACAGTCCGATTTCTGGTTCTATCATCCTCAAAATGACAAACTTATTAGCTTACAAGGCTCAATACATTCACTTCCGTCACCTGTTTTCTGAGTTGAATCCAGTAGTACTCACCTGGGGACAACTTTGTGTTGGGGAAACATTCTGCAGTGACTGGCGACAACTTTGGTCATGACAACACAGGGTTGTGTCTGTCAGTGGCATGAACTGGATGGAAGCCAAGGATGCTGATCCTCATCCTCCAAAGCACAATCACATCCTCTACGCACACACAGAGGACCAGCAGCTCTCCTCGAATATCAGACTGGAAATAGATGAATTTCTTCACTCCTCACTGTGACAGGGATCCTAGGCTTCCGCCGGCTGTGCCCTGGCAGCCAGATCTCCAGGGCAAGTCTGTCCACGACTCCACGAATCCTTCATCCTGCCAGGTGGAAGTTTGGAAGTTGAGGCTCCTGGTTTTCATTTGTGCATTGTCTTCACTTGAATGGATGTGAAAAACTTCACTTCTTAGCTTTGCTCCTTTTTGTTGATGCTACAGACATCCCTCTGAAGTTAAACGAAGTCACCACAAAGCTGGTTAGCACCCCACACTACATGGATGCCACTCTGCCAGTGTTTCGGTTTAGGCAGTCTGGGCACCTGAGCCCATTAACGTAATGTGAAAGAACTGCTCCTTCCTGGAGAGTGGGCATCTGCTCTTTTGCAATTTGTGGCCTCTATGCTGTCTGCTAGGCCTTGGTCCCTGAAGTCACATCAGTGCAGGTCCCTGAGGTCCCACAGAATGGGAGTCCAATGCAAAATAGGAGCAAATTCCTGTCAGGTCAAACTTGACTTCAGGGTTCCCATCTTCGCAGGGAGAAACTCCTGTCAACGTTGCACACATGTTTTTACTTTGGGGGTCATTTGTTCACTGTACACCTCCTCTTCATGCAATAGTGATAAGACACTGGCTTTGCAGTCTGATTCCAGGCAGCAGGGTGGACTTTTCAAATGCCACCCCAGAGCGTACGAATGCTTCTTTACGGCATCCTCCACCCAGTCCTTCAGCTTTCATTGTGGGGCTGGCAATCTGGCTGATTCACAGACAGTCCCCTAAATATGCTACCTCATTGAAAGAAATCTTTCATATCCATTACCTGGTTTCTGCATTTACAGAAGGTACGGGGTAGCTCTTAACCAACAAGTACCAGCATAGCATAAATGGGGCCCATTTGTCTTGCTTGATACCTGCATGGTCTCTGGCTCACCAGTGCTCAGAACCTTCATTCTTGCTGTGAAATTGATATAGGAGAAACATAAGTCCAAACGTGCTAGATGTCAGATGTACTGAATTCATGTCCCCTGAAATCGGAGAATGAATTCTACAGGACAAAGGAAGTTAAGAGTAGGAAAGGTTTATTGGGGAATAGAAATAGCTGCTGAAGAACAGGAGGGGTCCGGAGTGCACTGCCACCGAGGCCCTTTGTCAGGGATAACTTATACAGCAAAGTCACAAATGTGGGTACAACATGGGTCAAACTATAATCAACCAATAGGAATACAAGTATAGCCACTTAGCTAATATTGATCCAATAGGGAAGCAGGGTGTGTAGCCAAGGCATATGGCTGACATCATTAACCTTGTCTTATCTATGACTTCTAAAACAGGAACATTTTGGAAAGGGATTGGTCCTGGTGTTCTGGTCACCCAGCCAGGTGTCTGATGTATATCTGGACTTAATGGACTGGGTGGTACCAATTTCAGTATAGTTTCAAGTTCTGCTTACCCCTTAGGGAAATATGTGAATCTGCCCATTGTGCTTTTATCTTGGGGCCTTGCCTTCTTCAGATGTGCCTCCAGTCACAATTCTGATATCTGTATTTTTGTGAGTTCCTTTAGAGCCCAGTCCCTCTCTGATTATATTAATTTCTATCTAACTTAGCTGTCTCTAAGAAAATGAGATGATGTCACTTATGTCCTAAAGGGCAGCCATGCTCATTACCTGAAATCACCAATGCCAAAGGCTTCAGTAAAGAGGAGGCGTCTGAGGCTGTTAGCAAGTTAAGATCCTCCTTCCCTCCCTCCTGGTTCCTGTAGACAAAGAGGATACAAAGGAACCTGGGAAATGGGCAATGCTTTTCAGTTTGTCCAAAAACAACCTTCAATTGAGAAGAAATATTTTGAAAAGATTAAGAAACTGGAGTCTCAGAAATATTAAGCAATTTTCCCAGGGTAATAGGAAGTGTAGGTGAAGCAGGACCTGCATCCATGCCCTGTGGCTCTGGACTCTGCACTCCACCCTGTAGACATCTACACAGAGTATTTACTTAAGCAGGGCTGCAGTTGTAAAGAAGGTTTGAAATGTGTCCTCAGCCACTGACATAGAAGGAAACAAAGTGCTTTAATTTAACTGAGAGATGAATGTGTGGGTGCAGAATTAGGGAAGAAGCACAACCAGGGAGAGTGTTAATGGATAAGGTAACAGGGGTAAGATTGGAATAGTCACCAAATTTACTACAATATAAAAATTCAGCAGAGAGGAAGTCTAAAAGCCTCAGGACTCCAAGTGAGCAAGCTTAGGGAAGATTGATCAATCCCCTCCTGCAAGGGGAAAGGTATAAATGTCCCCTGGATTCCTGGCTAACGTCCTCCTGGGGAGCTGCCCCATCTCTGAACATCCTTCAGCAACACTGAGCAAGGAACAAGGTCACTGCTGAGTTCAAGGTCAACATGGAGAGGGGACTTTTCCATCAGGAAAGTCCAGCTTCCTGTGCGTATTCTTAATGCACTTCGCTCTATGTTCCGCAAAGCCAAGCATGGCTCTGTAAAGTGTATTACGGAGAGATCAACTCTCCAAGTTGGAAAGGAGGACAAAGGAAAGTGAGCTCCGCCACGCAGGTGCCCTCCAAGGTTGGCTGGCTTATTTGCCACCACAGAGAGGACACAGAGAGGAATTAACCCAGGGAGCACAGGGCAGCCTTGGCTCTGAACATCTGACGTTGCTTTGTACCAGCACAAGGGTCACAAAGGAAGAATTTGACAACTTCAGTGGCTGTGACTAATAGCAGCTTACAAAGTTCATGACAAGGAGACCAAAAAGGCTGAACATGGATGAGCTATGGTGCTTTCTGAGCAGTCGGGGGGAAAGGGCTTCCCTCTCCATCCTCAGCAGACCTGGAATAAGCTCTCTCACTTAGGGTTCTCACCTTGCAGAGACAGCTGGGAGCGCAGTGATTTATGCCTGGGAGAATCAATAGTCATAACCATAATAACAACACCTTACGTTTGTTTCATGATTTTCACTTTACAAATTGCTACTTGAACAAAATGCATTCCTCACTGCTGTGTCCCCCTTCACTTAAAGAAGCCCTAGGAAGCATACATGTTTGCTGATTGATGAATAATGAAAATGTATCCTATTCACGTAGCTACTGGGCTTGGGAGGTGTCTTTCCTTTTCAAGTGCTCAAAGTTGAACTGATACTGAAGGTCACATGCAAGAGCCAGGAAGGGATCCTGGGTTCAGGGGAAGCTTGGAGCAGCCCTTGTGAGCATGAATAGCACTGTGGATTCTCCTCCAGCCCCTCCTCACCACCTGGGAATTCCAAGCCCACCACCTAGCCTTGCTGTCACTTGGCTGCCTCATCTATAATATGGCCATATGGGAATTAGTAACATCACTGCCCTAGAATTATAGAGCCTTATGTGAACTGGGATGCAAAACTCCTTAGAGCAGTGACTGGTGCACAGGGGCCATTCCAGAAGCCAGCTATGTCAGTGTCATTGGCTATTTGTGTGCAGACCAGGCACGATAGAGAGGACGCGTTGTTATTTTTGACCACATAACATTTGGTGCTTCTGTGACAGCACTCTGACTTTCCTCTGGAGAAGTTCTACTTCCCAACTCTCAACCCACACGTTTTGGGTGCGGATGGATCTGGAGACAGTTCTGAAATGATGCAAACACGTTCCATCCCCCTGACCAAAGCAGTCATGTACAAGCTGGACGTGGGACCCAGAATGCTCCCATCAAAGCCAATTCCAGGACTTGAGCTAAACTCTCAGGAAAGAAGGGCTGCTCTGAAGCTGGGAGTGCTGAGCCTGGGGCAGCCCGGACACCAGCAAAAAAGTCCCTTACAAAGAGGACTTGGACCCCACCCTCGGGTCAGTCAGAAGGCTGTGTTTGTGAACCCAGATTCGGCCGGGCCTTGCCTGGATGGCTCAATGCCAAAAGCTGATATCCCACCCCCTCCCTGGATCCCACCTGAGCTGCATTTCTGTCCTGAAACTCTGAAGAAATCCTTGCTGATGTTCACAGTTGCTTCTCCGGGAACCCAGTAGGACGGAAGAGGAACCTCCTTGGCTCTGCACACGGCAGGTGTTTACACCGTGTGCTAAGCGCAGAATGGAAATAAGGTCTTCTCTGAGCACAAAATAAACAGATCTGCAGAAGAGGCAGGCAGAGAGGACAGGGTTGAGTATGGTCTGAGCCCTGAGGCTCAGCTGTGGACCCAGAAGGAGCTGGGATTCGCCTGCCAGGAACCAGTGCTTCAGCTGCTTGAGGCTGGGCTATGAGGCAGGACAAGGGCAGAAAGGGAGGAACCCACACAGTGCCACCGGGTACCTGGAAGCCAGAGGCTGTGGAAGGATCTCGAGAAAGTAGTTCTAGCCCAGCATGATGGTGCATGCCTGTAATCCCAGCACCCTCAGAGGCTGAAGCAGGAGGATCCCAAGTGGTAGTCCAGCCTGGGGAACTTAGTAAGACCCTGTGTCACAATAAAAAATAAAAAAGGGGGACATAGCTCAATGTGGAGGCTTTGGGTAAAACCCCCAGGACCAAAATTTAAAAAAAGAAATAGAAAAGAAAGAAAGAAAGAAAGAAAGAAGAAAAAAGAAAAAAGAAAGAAAGAAAAGAAAAGAAAGAAAAAAGAAAAAAAGAATGTTTGTTCTTCATTGGCATAGGCAAAACTGAACCAGAAAACCAAAGTGTTTAATTAATATTGAAATCATGAGTTATGAGTCAGGAACAAAGGTTAGGAATGAGGTGTTATCTATTTTCCACCCAACAGGAAATATGTGTCATATCTCTAATTAAAAAGGAAAAATAGTGCTTGCTTCGGCAGCACATATACTAAAAAGGAAAAATAAAAGTCTAAATGACTGGTATAAAGAAAGACAGAATCAGGTAATCATTTCCAAACTGTCTGACAATTTATACTTAAATACTTGTCTCCTGATGACAGATAAAGGGAAAGGAATTCATGCCTTGCAATTCATAGGGAATTTTGCCAACAGCTTCTGAGGAGAACGTCTTGACATGTCTGGATTTTCTGTTCGTCTCCTTCTAAGCTTGCTTAGCGTCCCTCTGTTGCTCTCTTTGGAATTTATTCTAAACCACAGTGGCCCCGTGACCTTATAAGGAAAGACAAGGTACAAGGGCCATGGACCTGCTCTTCCTTTTGCACACTCCTGCTAGGTCTGCAGAGAGATCCGGCAAACTCTGAAATATTTCTAGTTCTAACCACGTCTGTGGCTGAGGATTCAACTTCCTTCCTTCCTTCCTTCCTTCCTTCCTTCCTTCCTTCCTTCCTTCCTTTCTTTCTTTCTTCTCCCTGTTTTTCTCCCTTTCTCTCTCTCTCTCTTTCTTTCATCCTCTCTGTCTCTCTCTGTCCTCAAATAGCAAAGTGAACCTATGAGTCAAGAGGAAAAGCTGGGCTGGTGAGATAGCTCAGCGGCATAAGCGCCTGCCTGGCAAGCACGAGGGCCCAAGTTCAACTCCCGGAACTCACATACGAAAAAAGGGCCGGTGATATCGCTCAGCGGCACAGGCGCCTGCTGGCGCACGAGGTCCTGAGGTCGACCCCCGGTACCCACAAAAAAAAAAAAAAAAAAAAAGAGGAAAAGCTTATTTGCAGAGCTCTTTAATTGAATTGGTGCAGACTTTTCTCTTTTCCTTGATAAATTAAACTTTGATACCCAGGAGACAGGAAAAGCTCTCTTGGAAAAGCAGACAGCCCCCAAAACACTGGGAACCCTGGCAATTGCCAAACTTGATTTTATCAGAACTCTGGAAACTAATGAAATGCTCACAGCGATCCCAGGATTCTTTATTTAGGAGAACAACTGAATCTCAGTAACAATCGTGAGCTCTGTAGCATTAGAACTTGTCCATCTTCATGTTCACCGGGACCCTGAGCTGGGTTTAACGTCCTGCTGTTGCCTCCTTGAAATTCTGAATGACGATGTCTTTAAATTGTTTCACTGTAAATGAAGTTGGATGGGACCAAGAGGCATGTGCACACACAGAGGAGATGCATACAACTCAACTTGCTTCAAATACAGACAAACACAGATAGGATTCCACAAACACGACTGACCAAGGAACCCATGGCTCCCTGCTGTCCCCTGTATTGGCCAAGTACCTGCACTGGAAATGCAGCCATGGAGGGAAAAGGAAGACAGGGCCTCTGTCTCCTCAGCATGAAAGGTAGAGAGTTAGGAAGAGGTTGAATTAGTTTTATGCAGTGTTTCTATTGCCTGTTAAAAACAGAATGTTCAGGCATGTATTTTTATGAATTATAAAGTGGTTAAGAATTTCCACATACACATTAAAGCCTCTCACATCTGCCTTTGAGATTATCATTGTGCGACATGAATAGGAATAATAAAATTCACACTAATAATTTAAATTGTAAATTTCCCTCAATGACATTAAATAGCAGACTTAATACATCGTGTCAATTCGAGAGGAAAACTGTGAAAGAGAGGAGAACACTTTATAATTTAGAACATTTAATGACATGTTTTTCTGGCTGCTTGAAGAAGGAGGTCCACATTTTCATTTCCCCCACACGATGTGGAGCTTGCTCTGACAACAGACCAAAAATATGGCCTATGTGTTCTAGGGTCATTTTGGCTTGAACATGGAGTACTGTGTGTGCCCATCCATATTTTGCTGCCTGTGTATAAATAAGAACCTGTAAGTCCAGGTCTGAGTCCTCTCCCTGTAACCCCATGGAACCTGACCTAGGAGCAGATACACAACAAAGGTTGGGTGTCTTCAAAACTCTCCCAATCTGACTGCAAAGCCCAGGAAGAGTTTCCATCCTTGCTGCCTGGCCTTGGTGCTTGGCATGGAGCACGTGGCAGAGGGGCGTCAGGCTCAACTTGGGCATGACTTTCCCAGCACCAAACTTGTTTGTCAGCAGCCACATTGTTCTCAGGAAAAGCAAAAACAAAAACAAAAAAAACCACAGCTCAGGTGCTGCTGCCCTCAGCAAACACAGGACAGGATGTCGTAAAGAAGAGGTAAAGCAGAGCATGGAATCTTCCCAGCACCAGGACATCTGATAACATCCGTACATTTGCACCGGACACTCTGAGGACTTTCACCACGGATGTTTGCTCAGACCTCCTCACACAATGTCCCTTGGCAAACCTCCCACGTTGATCAAGCCCTATAAAAAAGCCCACTTTTCTTTGCTCCTCATGGATGGTATTTTGTCCTCCCTCTGTCTGCACCCAGATATATTAAATCTTATGCCTCGCTGCTTTCACAAGAGCCTGTCAAGTGGTCTCTCTCGTCATTCATTAGATCTGGTGCCGAAACCTGGGAGGGAAAGTGCCGTCTCCGTGGGGACCTCAAGCCCTCTCCCAAACCTCCTTTCCCTTGGCTGAGACCACCCAGTAATATCGGTCCCTCAGACTTCAGTTTCTACAACTCCTGCCGCTTCTGCCATGCCAGATCTTGCTGGGTGTCACAGACCAGGTAAAGCCCCCTGTCTCTCTCTTCCTCTTTCTTCCTCCTTGCCTGCCTTTTACCCTCCCCCACAAAGTCAGAGAGAGGCTTGCCCTGCTTTTTGTGCCTTTTAAACTCCAGCACTGTCTCGAAAACACTCCTGGAAAGATTGCTTCCCTTTAGTATCTGGCCAGCAGCAGTGAGGTCTGCTTTGATCATTCACTCATGTTTTACGGCTTTGGGTTCTGACTGGAGACATCCACCAAGAGATCCTGCCACTGTCACACATGGCTCTCTGTACTCCAATGGGGAACTGTCCATCTTCCATCCCCCCTTGTTCCCCCGAGCCTGCCTCCTGCAAAATCTCAGATCTCTGTGCCTCTCTCCCGATCTGAAGCCCAAGTGGCTGATAATTTTTTGTAATGTGGCTTGGCCATAGTACCAGCTGGACAATGGGTGTTGGTGGCCTGTCCACCGTATGTTTGATGTCTCCATTTTGCAAGATCTGGATAATTACTGCCATAGGCTAAAGAAGTAGTCTGAAATAGCTTATATCCAGGCTTTCCTTACACTTCCCAGTTTTCCTACTCTGTGTTTTTCATGCAATCCCTCTCAAATTTTCCTCCTTTCCCTTCCATCTGTACCTCCTCCACTTCCCTCCCATGCCGATTCCTCCCTGACCAAGGGCCCTGCTGACCTCGCTTTCCCCTGACATCCTCCCACACCTCCAGCTGGACAACTTCTGGCACCCCCTGCTTCTCCAGTGGAACTCCCGGCCACAGTTGCTGCAACCGAGCCACTCCCTCCAGAAGAGCCCCCGGCTGATCCGGCATTTGCCCCATCTATCTATGTGGCACTTCCCTGCAAGTCAAAAGCCTCTCCTTGTGTTCTGTCTCATCTGATTCCACCCCATACTCGACCCAGACCGCAGTTTGGTTCTCCTTCCTCAACCCCTGCTCCTCAATTTCCATTTCAGGAGGTGGCGGAGCTAAGGGAATTGTTCAGGTCCATGTTCCCTTCTCCCTGTCCAGTTTGTCACAGATTAGTCAGTGTCTGGGTTCCTTTCTTATTGACCCTCCCAAATATATTCGGGAATTTCAATACCTTACCCAATCTTACCATCTCACCTGGGACGACCTGCATATCCTTCTTTCTTCTACACTCTCATTCAAGGAATGGGAATGTGCTTGGACTTTGGCTCAGGCTGTTGCAGATGACTGCAGGCACCTTGGACCCAATCTTCAAGAGGACACTGTGGCCATTCCCTGAGTCAACCCAAATGGGACTTTAACTGACTAGATGAGCATGGGCAATATCCTTCTTGGAGGGGCCGTAACTATATGGTCACTTGTTTAGTTGAAGGGCTCCACAAGGTGGCAAATGGGGCAGTCCATTATGACAGGCTTATGGAAACCACCCAGACAAAAGATGAAAATCTGGCTTAGTTTATGTCCCATTTTGCTGCCACCCTCAGGCATTACATTGGCTTGGACCCAGAAAGCCCAGAGGGCCAACTGATTTTAAAGATGAATTTTACTACCCAATCTGCTCCAGGTATATGGAAAAAGTTATAGAAACTGGAGTCAGGTCCTCAAACCTCACAACAGGAATTAGTGAATTTGCCAGTCTCCATGGCCTCAGCTTCTATTGTGGGTACTGATGTCTCCAGGCCTTTCAAAACTCATCCAATTTGGTGGCAATTAGGTCAACAATTTTTCTCCCACTCTTTTCTGATCATTCCTACCTGCCTTGTTCCCCGCCTCAGATGAGATACCCTAACCAAATTGTCTGCCACTCTGACCATTCTTGGTATTTGTCCTGCTTTTCTTGCTACTCTCTTCTCCCCTTCTCTGGCCTCCCTGTCCATAGCCCCCGTTGCCTCCCCATATCTAAATCCTAGAGTCTGGGATACCATCTCCCCTTCTTTAACTCTCAATCACACCTCTCACCATCCACTAAAGCCAGATCACCCTGTCCCTCCCAGGGCCAATGCCCAGTCCCTAATCAGGTTCTGAGGGACTAAAACCAATTTTCTCTTACCTGCTCCAACATGGTCTTTTGCTTCCTATAAACTCTCCCTATAACACTCCCATTCTCCCTGTTTGGAAAACAGATGGCATGTATAGATTGGTGCAGGATCTCTGCACTAACCTCGTAGTCCTTCTTATCCATCCTGTGGTGCTCAACCCATACACCCTTTCATCTTCTATCACCCATCCACTACCCATTACTCAGTCCTAGATTTTTTTTTTTTTATGTGGGTACCGGGAGTCAAACTCAAGACCTCACACTTGCTAGGCAGGCGCTTATGCTGCTGAGCTATCTCACTGGCTCACCAGTCCTAGATTTGAAGGATGCTTTCTTCACCATTTCCTTACATCCCTCCTCACAGCCTCTCTTCACCTTTCCCTGGGGAGACCCCGACACTTGACAGTTCCAACAGCTGACCTGGACTGTCTTGCCACAGGGCTTCAGAGAAAACAACCCTCATTATTTTGGCCAGTGCCTTGCCTATTATTTGCTCTCCTTCCACCCATCCGATTCCCACCTCATACAATACGTAGATGATCTTCTCTGCAGCCTCTCTTATGAATCCTCCAGACAGGATACTCTCCTACTCCTACAACACTTAGACACAAAGGGCTACCGTGTGTCTCCATCCAAGGCTCAAATCTCCTCTCCATCTGTCACCTATCTGAACATTATTCTTCACAAACATACTCAAGCCCTTCCTCCCAATCATGTCTTATTAATTTCTCAGATTCCCATCCCCTCCACAAAGTGACAACTTCTCTCCTTTCTTGGGGTGGTGGGGTACTTTCGTCTCTGGGTTCCTGGTTTTGTCCTCCTTACCAAGCCCTTATATAAGCTTACAAAAGGGGACCCAGCTGAACCATTAGATCATAAGAACTTTCCTCACTCTTCCTTCCAGACCCTAAAAGAGTCTCCCAAAACAGCTCCAGCTCTGGCTTTACCACACTGCCAACTGAGGCAGGATATGCAATTGTCTCACATGACTCTGTTATAGAAGCTGCAGCTCCTCCCTCATCCACTACCTCTCAACATGCTGAGCTGACTTTTCTGACCTGTGCTCTTACACTGGCCATGGGCTTACAGGTTAACATCTACCCAGGTTCCAAGTATGCACTTCACATCACAGCCATACAGGCAGAGAGAGGATTTCTCACCTCTCGGGGATCGTCAGTCATCAGTGCCCCATATATCAAGGCCCTTGTCCAGGCAGCTCTTCCACCAACAGGGGCAGCTCTACTTAATTGTAGGGGACACCAAGGACTTTCAGATCCCAAAGCTGCTGGAAATGCTTTGCAGATAAAACTGCAAAGGAAGCAGCTAATCTCTCCCACCATGCTACCAAAGGTCAATACTTTGCCCTTTCTGCTTCACCTCTGCCTATTCCCTCTCCGAGAGTCAGCAATATTAAAACTACCCTACAAAGGACAGGTGGTTCCTAGATCAAGGAAAATTCCTCCTCCCCACCTCCTCTCATCTCTTCATGACAATTTTCATGTAGGTTACAAAGTCCTAGCCTATCTACCTGAGTCTCTTATCTGCTTTCCTGGAAGACCCTCCTTAAGACCGTTAGTGTTCAATGCTCTGTCTGCCAGGTAACTATGCCTCAGGGTTTCCAGAGGCCCCCTCCTTTTCCCACACACCAGCCACAAAGTTTCTTCCCAACCCAGGACTGGCAGATTAACTTCACCCACTTGCCACAGGTGTGAAAGTTATGATATCTTTTGGTTTGGGTTGACATCTTCACCCGGTGGGTAGAGGTTTTTCCGACCAGTTCAGAAAAAGACTCAGCAGTCATTAATTCTCTCCTAACTGACGTAATGCCCGATTTGGCCTCCCCACCTCCATTCAGTTGGATAATGGCACAGCTTTTAATAGTCAGATTACTCAGGAGGTGTCCAAGCACTTGGTATACAATGGAACCTTCATGCTCCATACCAGCCTCAATCATCCTGTAAGGTAGAAAGAGCTAACAGCCTCCTTAAGGCTTGTCTCACTAAATTAACACTTCAGCTTCACAAAGACTGGGTTTCCCTCCTCCCAGGTGCTCTCTTTAGAATCCATGCCACCGCTAGGGAGCCTACAGGATACAGTCATTTCGAGATTTTATATGACCGCACATTTCTGTTCTAGCCAGACCTCAGCCCTGGGGTGAGTCCCATTGGAGACAATCTCTCACTTCGGCAACAAGCCCAAAAAGAAATATGACTGTAATCGTATTTGCTGTTAATCTCCTGACACTCACCCTTATGATGATAACCTGGCTAACAAATTGGTTTTGATTAAAGATTTAAATCTTCAGTCCCTACAGATGAAGTAGAAGGGACCCTTCAGATCATCTATAGCACTCCGATGGCTGTTCATTTGCAAGGATCCTTGCAGTGGATTCACTGTGCCAGAATAAAGCTGTGGCCTGCTGACAATTCCTTTGACCTCTCCTCCTCATGGAAGTTACAAGTAATCTCTTCTATATCCCCCAGGCTGACCAGAAGCCCTGAAAACACCTAAATGCCCTGCCACTGTCTCTTCATCTATTTTATTCAATCATTCTATGCTGATCTGACCCGGTTTCATCCTCAGACTTCTACACTTGAGTCTTTCTATGCCTGGATATAAGAACTCCTTTACCAGGTATCTTAGTTACTTTTCTCATTTCTTTTTTTTTTTTTTTTTTTTTTGTGGGTACCGGGGGGTCGACCTCAGGACCTCGCGCACCAGCAGGCGTCCGTGCCTCTGAGCGATATCACCGGCCCCTTTTTCGTATGTGGGATCCGGGAGTCGAACTCGGGCCCTCGCGCTTGCAAGGCAGGCGCTTATGCCGCTGAGCCATCTCACCGGCCCTACTTTTCTCATTTCTGAGATAAAATACCCAACACCCAAAGTTAAAGGGCGAAAGATTTATTTAGATCATAGTTTGTAGAGGTTTTGGTCCATAATCGGCTGGCTCCAAGGCAGGATGATACATGGCAAAAGGGTAACAGTTTATGGTAGTGGAAGATAGCAAAAGCAACAAAAGAGAAGAGAGAGCAGGGACAAACTTCTCTTTGTCCTTTATATTGTAACCAGTCTACCAAAATTATGGCAGTGCCAATCCAATCAGTGGATTGATCTAGCAATCACCCATCCTTAATCCCAGCACCCTTAATCCCAGTATTGCACCACCAATCAATCACACACTCTAGGTTCAGCCACCTCCAGAAGAGCTCTATGACTGCATGAGGCTTTAGGGGGACATCTAGACACAAACCATAACATTCCACCCCTGGTCTCCCAAAGACTCATGCATATCCCTTTATGCAAAAGGTATTTAGTCCATCTCTGAGAGTTGCCAAACTCCAAACAGTTTCAGCATTGCTGAAAATCCAAGTCCTAAGTCTCTGAGATTTAAGGCAAACTCTTAGCTGTGAGCCCCTGTACAAATGAAAAGAAAGTTAAACACTTCCAACATTCAATGGCACAAGATAGACATTTCCATCCCCAAAGTTACAAACAGGGGGATATAAAGCAAGTCCAAAATCCAGCAGGGCAAACATTAAGTCATGTAGTTCCACGTGCAGCATCTGAGGCAATCTGTGGTAAGTTGTGAGCTCCAAAGGGCTTGGGAGGCTCCACCCCTGTGGTACTTCAGTGGTTGTAGCTCCCATGGCTTCTCTCTTGGGCTCCCTCTTTGCAGTTTTCCTTAGATGATCCATATTTCTGGCTTCTCCAAACTTCTGGGGTCTCTACTACACCTTTGGTTTCACACACTGCCCTCTCAGGGGCACACTGCCTGGCCTCCCATGTCTTCTGAAATCTGGGTGGAAGCCTCCCTAACCCCACAACTCTTGCATTCTGCATGCATCTAAACCCAATGCCATGTGGATGATGCCAAGGTCTGCTGCCAGCAGAAGCAGTAGTCAGCTTCCCTCTCTCTTGGCTGTAGGGGTCAAGTGCCTGGATTGCTGAGCACTCTGAATCCAATTCTGAGGAACAAATTCTCTAGGCTGCTGCCATTCAGGAACATGATACTCGTGGACTTTCTTCTGAAAGTAAAGTCTTGCACTTTTGCAATTTTGACACTGCAAAGGGTGGAGTCCTGCTTCTTGTGATGCCCTCAGGCCATCTTTTCTATTCTCCTGTTCCTTCTCAACAATAGAGATTTCCTCAGCTCTATCTTTGCAGTCCACAGCTTTACTGGAGCTTCCTTTCTGGCCAAACTGACAACATGTTAAATCATTCTGCTGGTCTCTTTGCTCTTGATTCTCAACATAAATCTGGCTAAAAGCCCGCAACTGTAGCCATGCCACTGCCTCAACATTCAGCTGCCTTGAAATTTCTTCTACAGGATTAGTTAGTCTGCTGCCCTTAATCTCAGTTTCAGGCAAAGTCTCTGCACAAGAGCAAAATGCAAACTTTCTTCCAAGCCATATCACACATCATCTGGAGTCCAACAGCCAATGCAGTCCTTTTTCCCACCAGCAACCTCCCTAGCCTGATCTTTATTGGCAGGATTTCTATCAGCCTTCAGGTCCCCTGAGCTCTGACCAGAATCTCCCATACAGTGCAGCCTAAGGTGTTCCAGGTCTACTTTTTCAGCCAACATCTCTGAATCATTCCAAAGAGATAAGCCAGAGCATGGAATCTCCCCAGCACCAGGACATCTGATAACATCCATACATTTGCACTGGACACTCTGAGGACTTTCACCACTGATGTTTGCTCAGACCTCCTCACATAATGTCCCTTGCCAGACCTCACCCCTTGTTCAAGCCATGTAAAAAAGCCTGATTTTCTTTGTTCCCCACAAATAGACTTTTGCCCTCCATCTGCCAACACCCAGGTACATTAAATCTTATGCCGCACTGCTTTCACAAGAGCCTGTCAGGTGGTCTCTGCCTCTCATGGTTTGTTACAAGGGGATATTTGGGCTGTGTGTGCTGATGGGCTCACGTACCCCAAAGATGCTGAGTGGAGACCTGCTGCCACATGCAGAGGGGGGCTGGGTTCCCCCAGTAGCTATTCTTCCCCGAGCTCATATTATCTTAGTTCTTCTCTGAGGACCTGAAGCTGCCATAGTGTTGCAGCCTTCACTGTTTAGGCTGAGGTAATGCTGCCACAGGCCCAGAGGTGGGCACAGTCATCCTATTCCCCAAGAAAGACAAGTCCAGGAATGGAGTTCAGACCAATCTATCCCATCCTGTGCTCTTGTTGGTGTGATCTTGTTCCACAGACATGCAAATCATGGAGATGTGTGTGGCGGGTCACAGAGAAAGAACTTGAGAGAGAAGACAGCGCATGGGAAAGCAGAATTTGGAAACAGCAGAACTGAGTCCCGAAGACCCTCAGGATCCAATTTGCCCAGAGTCATGTTGACCTTGTCAGTACTGGAGCCCACAAATTCCTCAGGGGCAGGAGTGCTTGGGTAGTCTGACTGTGCTCAGGAAAGGCTCGTGGACTTGCTGGAACCCAAGGCCACCCACCCTGCAGCTTCTTCAAGAGCTCTTCCCCTAGTTGCTTAGGCTCAGACTCCTCCCCCAGCAGAGCTGTATTCCAGAAACTCACTGCTGCCATATACATTACCCAATCTATGCATCAAGCCCTGTGGGAGGCAGCGGTCTGAGTCTCTTTCATTGCTCACTGCTCAGCATTAGCCCAGCCACTGCAGCTGCTGCACTGAAGGTGTTGGTTTTGTCTAGAAGTGACAGCAGGTTAATTTAGAGCCCAGCTGGCTTCCAGCACATTTCTAGACAAGCACTGGGTAACTGTAGGTTTCCTCCGGCAGCATGTCATCGTTGGAAGATGCTGGGCTTACGCTGCCCATCCCAGACTGCTCTGAAAACAGCATGCTGCCCTGGGGCTGGGAGGTTTTAAAATGTTTATGCCCTTTGATGAGCTTTTTAGTACCTCATTAGTGCCTGGTCCACTTGGTACCCGAAGCCTGAGAACTTAATTACTGCAGAGACAAGTCAGCCGTCTCTGCCTTGCAGAGCCACAACAGTGCTTTATTTATTTCTCGCCAAGATTGAGAAAATTCAGCCTCATGCTGATGATGCTTGATTGGTTTCAGATGTTCTGAAAACCAACTCCCTGGCAAATAACACAGTTACTAATCACCCATCCCATCATCGGGAAGAGAGACCCTCAAAGATAATCACACTCTGGAAAGAATGTGTTTTCTTCCTCCTCACGAAGACATTCAGAGAAACTTAGTGAAGAGAAGAAAACATGCTTCATAAGCAATATGGTTGAAAATGCATGTGTTTCAAAAAATTCTGAAAAGCTCATTCTAAATGACTGTCATTTTGAGGGTTCCCCCAACTTCGATCTGTCCACAGGCTCTGAGGAGGATCGTGCAGCTTTGCTGGCTGTGAGCGAAAGGAGCCCACACCTTCACAAGGCCTCCATGCATCTTGAAGTGGGGACATAATTATCATCAGTAATATTAAGACAGTGACGATTACACCACAGTTAGTTGAATGGATTCACTTAGTTTGCCAGGCAGCAGGACTTGAAATAGAGGCTGATGACCTTGAACTCTGAACATAGCAATTCCTGGCCTCTGGTCTTTTCCTACAAGGTGGGGTCACCCATAATTCCAAACTGTGGGATGCTGGTAAGAGAGGCTGTCTCAAAGCAGCTGTGACTACTGAGCCCAGGGTGACTGTCTCCCAAAGCCATTTTGCTGGAGGACTGGACACAGGGTAAGCTCAGTGAATTCCCACAAACAGAAGACAGCCTGGAGCAAGGCCAGCATGGGCAGCATTTCTCTCATGGGGGATTCTCATGGAATTAGAGGTTTGGACACTACTGGGCTTCCTGCCAGGCTGGAAGGAGAGCAGAAAGGCAAGGACCTGCTGGGGTGAGGGTCTCATTTGGGCGAGGGAGTCGGGAGCACACAGCCTTTCTGCAGCCTCTTTGGGCTGCTACTGTGATCTCGGCAAATTCTCAGTGTTGTCAAGTGCTGAGGAGGGCGGGGAGTAGTCAGTCTGTTCAGTTCTTGAGCAGATTAGCTGAGGGGTTTGGGTCAGAACTTTGTAAGCTTTGGATATTTAAAAGCTTCAGATCTGTTTAGTCAAAACCTGTCCTTAATTCTTTCTTTTGTTCCCTTCCCCTCACCTATGATGTGTTATATACATGTACAAATATCCCCTGATAAATGTGATCATTGTGTTTTGAAAACATACAACAAACAAACAAACAATATAAAACAAACAAATACATAATAAAACAATACAAACAAATACATAATAAAACAAACAAACAAATACATAATAAAATTGATAGAATGCCTGTTTATCGGGTTCATGTATTTGTGAAGGTTTTAAAGTCATTCTGATTTTGTCACTAGCAAAGTGTACCTTTCCTAACCAGGAATCACATCTTTCCAGATCAGTATTTCTAAGGATTAATAAAGCTTTTAAAGTTGTCCTTACATAAGTATCATGTTTTAATGAAAAGTACTGATGGCTTTATGAGATAGTGGCTTTCAAAGTCTGTGCTATAAATTTGGCTTAAATTAGCTGAATTTTCAATTTTTTTTTTCTGATGTGGGGATTGAACCCAGGGCCTCACATACTATAAACATATGCTCCACACCCAGTCCCAATTAGTTGATTTTCTTCCTTTGTAACTAAACAATAGTCAATAATATACCAAGGGTGAAGGCATCACGTTAGACTCTAAAAGAGCAGACACCAGGATGTAGCCACTGCTACTCTGGAAAGCTCCACAAAAAAATGGGACACAGTAATGACTTTTCCCATATGAACTTTCAAGGAAAAGAAGTTCAGTTTGTGAAAATCAAATTGACGCTGGCTCACATTTTTCTTTCCTTATAAATTTTTTACAACCATATTAATCTTTCTAATTCCCTCGTAGTATTTGTAAGCTTCTCAAGAATCACAAGCACAATTTCTACCTACTTTGGATACAGGAGAAAACTACTTTTTCATGTCCAATATCCTGTGTATCAAAAAATAAATAGAAGGTTTAGCTTTATCTTTATACTTATTTTTGAGTCAGCACTTACATATTCTTTGTTCAATATATGTTTATATAGGACCAGGTATGATAAAGTAATATGAAAACGCATCAACACTGGACAAGGTGTGTTGATTAATTCAGACAAGATTGGAACTCAGGTCGGTCTGATTTTTAAAACCAAGGCCTACACTGCTGAGTCATACGGACTCTCCAAGTAAGAAAGAAAGTCACGGGCCAGTGAGATGGCTCAGCGGCATAAGCGCCTGCCTTGCAAGCGTGAGGGCCCGAGTTCGACTCCCGGAACCCGCATACGAAAAAGGGGCCGGTGATATCACTCAGCGGCACGGGTGCCTGTTGGTGTGCGAGGTCCTGAGGTCGACCCCCCGGTACCCACAAAAAAAAAAAAAAGAAAGAAAGTCACAGCGCCTCCCAAATGACATTTTCTCATCTCACAACTCAGAGCCTTCTGAGGGTCCAAGCTGGCAGTCACAGGGCAGGTAGAGTCTGTCCATTCACACCTTTGTCCTTGAGCTTCCCCATGCCCCGCTTTTGTCCCTGGGCCGGGAAACAACACAGCGTCACTTGGCATGCAGATTAGCAACACTCATCATCTCCTCCTGCCTCCTGCATGGCTGTATTCCCTGGAGGGGTGTTTACCAGCTTTATGACAGGCAGCACAGGTACCATGAATAAACTAAAACTTGTCTCGGCTCTCATGGATCCCAGATCGCAGAAGAGGATAAGAAACTAAAAACATTTAGTCAGTCAAATGCGTAAACCAATGACATGTTATGGTAGCTATTAAGAAGGATGCAAATCTCACTACCCAACTTCTAATAAACAATTATATGTCAAGTCCTGTAAGTCTTATGTTAGTAATTTACATGTGTTGTTTTCTTTCTTTCTTTCTTTCTTTCTTTCTTTCTTTCTTTCTTTCTTTCTTTCTTTCTTTCTTTCTTTCTGACGGTATCTTGCTATATAGTCCATGCAAGCATTGAACTCATTCTGTAACCAAAATGTAGCCCAGGGTGGCCATAGTCTCACAGTGATCCTCCTGCCTCAGCCTCTCAAATGCTGGGGTTACAAGTGTGCACCACTATATCTGGCTTTGTGTTGCTTCTTTAAAGAGAAATAAAACAAAACAAGGTCTTTCTGTGTATCCTAGGATAGCCTTGAACTCCCAGCGATCCTTGTGCTTCAGTGTCCCAAATGCTGGGATGACAGGCGTGTGCCACCACACCTGGCTTATGTGTTGCTTCTTGATGACACAAATTCATATTACTAAGATGCTACCATCTGATGATAGCACAGTACTAAGCACAATGCTCTATTTGATCTTATTCCTTATAACCTCCCTCATAAGAGGTCAGTACTTTAATATTCATCTCGATAACAAAGGACTGAAGCTGAGAAGGATGATGCAATGGTCACTTTTGTGTGCTAACCTGGCTGAACTACTGTCTCTAATGATTCAACCAAACACCGACCTAGACATTGCTGCTGGTGGACTATTTTGGAGATGTGACTGACCTCTATAACAATTTGACTTTGAGGGGAAAAAAAAAAAAACTATCATCAAGAATCTGAGTGAGCTTAATTCAATAAGCTTTAAAGCTTTAACAGCTAAACTGAAGTTTACTTGAAAAAGGAGCCACACATGCGTGCTGCTGCAGTGGCTCTTGTCTGAGTGTCCTGTCCCTTCCCAAAGGCACCTATGAGCTTCAGGCTCGTCTAGGTGGCTGGCATTTGCACAGAGCATCTCTTGCAGTGCCGCTCTTGATACACACATGTCTGATGGGCTTTTCCTTGTCACCTGACAGATAATTTGGAAGCAGGGCTACTTGGGACAGACACTCAACACCCAGGATCTCAGCCACCAGGCCAGTACTCACCCAGCCATGCCATCAGATAAAGGACGCTAGAACTTCATCTTGTCTAGCTAAGAGCGCATCTCTGAATGTCAAAAATTCCACAAATCTTGAAACAAGCAACTACTGATTAAATATGTTTTGCAGAATGTGAAGTTCTGATGGTAGTAGAAATATACCTGTGGCCCAAAAGTCCCCGAATGCCAGCCATGAGGCTTCTGGTTTATTACATTCTGGGTTCTCCAGTATCCAGAAAGTCTCCAGAATAAGCACCAGTTCAGAGGCTCTTGCTCCTCTTCTGCTAGCTGGCATCCCAGGCCAACCTCTGACCATGACTTCTCAGACAGCTTCAGTTTGCTTTCCTTCCTTTGTCCTTAGGAACCGTACATTCCAATTTCTAAAACCATGCAAGAGATGTAAACTTCTGCCAGAGAAAAACTGTGCTGATTACTACAACTTGACAATTTCCAATTCCAGGGGCAGGCATTAGACATCTCTGAGTTCTACCTGGCTGACCGTTTATGCTGTTTTTTGTGGCCTCTAATAACAAGCTATCATGGAAGTAGGTGCTTTCAAAACTCAGCTACCTGTTGTTTCCTGAAGAAAATGAAGAAAGCATTTCAAATAAGATAGCACTTTGATAAAAATTCGATAAAAATTTTTGGCTTGCCTCAAAGCACAATTCTCATGTCAAGGGAGCAACAGCCAATATGGGGAAGGTGGAAAGTGGTTGGAAATGCTTCTGTTCTCACCCCCTGTGCACAGTGAGCATCCATCAATAGCCCAGTAATGAGGGTGGTTGACCTTAATCCCTGGAGGAGCCATCACAAGGAAGACAATTGGCCAACAGGCAGTGTGTTTTGTTCAGCAAGTTTTCTCGGTGAAGCAGCAGTAAAGACAAGTGCTCCTCCCAAAAGAGCTGAGGGAGATAAAACAAGAATGATCCAGGAGACAGTGAGGTCCATGGGAATGGAGACCAAGCTGAGTGTCCTTGCCCAGTGAGGGACAGGAGAATCCTTAAATGGATGTGGACTCATTATTAGTGCTGTCCTAATGACCCATCGGGAACATCCCCTATCCATGGAGCAGCTGACTCTTTTCCAGTTAGGCAGCAGTAATGAGACCGAGGGATTAACCTCTGTCTTGCTGGCTTTGTGAAGAGTAGGTGCAGGCACACAGGAGCAGCCGGTGGTCATTTTCAACCACCTGGGCTGAGAAGTAGGAGGCTGTTCTGAGGTAGAGCACTAAAGAAGCAGATCTGAGGAGGTGCAGAAATTGGAGCCCCAGTGCTGGTTGCTGTCCACTCTTATGGGAGAGGTGGATGATTCCCTGCTCCTGATTTCTATGAAGCACTCTGAAGGTGTAATATCACAAACAATGCCCTTTTCATCCAGAATCCAAAGTCCTTACATTGTTCATATAATCCTGAAGCATTTCAGGCCCCCTCACCACCTGGATATATTTTTCATGTATGTGCCAGAGATAAAATCATGAGCCAGAGATAAAAATCAGACCCCCACACTCTCTGTTAAATGTTCTTGGCCTCCTTGCTTGGAAAATGAATTGAATTTTCCCAGGAAACCACGAGCTAAGATTCTCAGATATGGGCTCAACTCCTAGACATGCTGAAAGCTCCCTGGGAGGTCCTGCATTAGCAAGGATCTTACTAGTCTCCATCTTCTCATCTGTAAGTCTGAGAGTAGTAAGATAGTCCACCTGAGTCCCCAGAGATTGACAGTTCTTTGACAATGATGAGAGGTACAGGGAGGAGGAAGCCAGAGACAGACAGAGAAGAAAAGGAAAGAAAGTGTCAGGGTTTAGATCTGAAATGACCCCCCATGCTTCCAGGTGTGTGGAATGTACCTGGATCACAGGGTGCTGTACTCATCATCAGATCCACCCACTGGTGAATTCAGTGGATAAATGTGCTGTTAGGAGGTGGGGCCTGGCTGGAGGTGGGTCACTGTGGATGTGACCTGGGAGGGTGTATTCTTATCACCAGCTCTTCCCTTCTCTTTTGTTGTCTAGTTGCTATGGGTTGAGCACATTTTCCTCTGTCATGTCCTTCTGTGATCCTGGTCCTGTTTTTGAGCCAGTTGACCATGGACTGAAACACAGAGCCAAAATAAATGTTTCTTCCCTTAAATTGTGGGTGTCAGACATTGCATAAGTGACTAAATCAGAAATTGGTACCAAGAATGGAGTCATTGCTGTGACTGTACCTAACCATGGGGTTCAGAAGCCTGTAAAAGTTGTTCATGGGAGGAATTTGGAAAGGTTACGGTATGTCAGCTAGTTAAGCACTAGAATGCTGTCAGCTGAACTTGATGAAAGTGTCTTGTCAGAGTTCAGAAGGCCAGTGGAAGAAAAGCAGAGAGTAAAGGTAGGGTCAGGAGGTTTTAGTTGGGAACAAGGACTCTATCAGCAGTGGTTAGAGGCCAAGTGTTCTACACTTTGGTAAAAAGAAATTTTCAATATTTTGTCCATCTCCTAAGGTTGTGCAGGAAACTGAGACTAAGAGCAGTAGACCAATTAATCTGGCAGAGGAAAATTCAAGGGAGCCCAATGTTCAGGCTGTAGCATGGGTACTGCTGGTGGTCTTTAGCCACATCTGCAGTGAGAAGCAGGAATAAAAAAGTAAATGTGTAAAGTTTTCAGTTTCACCAGAAATAAAGCACCTACAATGTTGGTGCCAAAGAAATCAAAGATGTTAAAAAGATTTGAATTAAAAGGAAACCCAGGGGCCAGTGAGATATCTCAGTGGCATAAGTGCTTGCCTGGCAAGCGCGAGGTCCTGAGCTCGACTCCCAGAACCCACATACGAAAAAAGGGCCAGTGATATAACTCAGCAGCATGGGCACCTGCTGGCATGCAAGGTCCTGAGGTTGACCCCCGGTATCCACAAAAAAAATAAATAAATAAATAAAAAGGAAGCCCAGTTCTTTATAGTAGGATAAGGAAAAACATGACTTGAGGGCATCTCAAAAATCAAAAAAAAAAAAAACCCACCCATTGAAGTCCCAAGGGTGTAAAACAGTAAATCTTTCATTTGAGAAGAGAGTCCCCAGGACACCTACCCGTTCAGGAGAGTGACTGAGATATGAAGACAAAAGAGAAGGCAGAAGGATGATGATGCTGGAGAAGGATGTATAGGGAAGAAAGGGCAGAGGAAAGAGGAGAAGAGGATCATACATGGGCAGGGAGTAAATACAGACAGGTAGAGCCCTGAAAGGGGCAGTGACATCCCTTGAGGTTAAGCAGGAGACTGTGTCCAAGCAGAGCAGCTAGCAGAGCACTGACGGTGATGAGATTCACCCCAGGGGGGCACTGCCACCACTAGTGCTGAAAGGGAGGAGGTGCAGGAGGGGCCAGAGCTGTGGCAGGCTGTATACTGACCCCATGTCCAGCACCCTGGATGTGTAAATGTTGCCTTGATGGCCTAAAAAGGGCTTTGCAGACAGGAAAGAGTTAGGGATTGGAAGGTGGGTGATTATCAGGATTGTCCCGGTGAGCCCTAAATAAAACTACCTGTGTCCTAGAAAAGGGAGGTGGAAGAGGGTGTGACCCAGATGCTGGGATGGCACTGGGACCACAGAGGCCAAGAGGTGGCCACAGCCAAGGGACACCTGGAGCCCTTGGAAGCGGAAGGAGGCAGGACAGGTGGGCTCCAGCGCACCTGGAGGTAGGGTGGCCCTGGACACTTGGGATCTTGTATCAGGACATCTGGCCACCAGAACTGTGGATGAGAGGGTCTGTGTGTGTGTTACTTGATATTACCTAGTTTTTGGTGATTGGTGAGAGCAGTGGCCAGGGAGTCACATTCTCAGACAGAGAATGACAGAGAGAAGATGGAAAATACAGCAGCTGAGGGACAGAGGCCAAGAGAGATGTGAAGGAAGGTGTTGGGGAGAACACAGAGGGGTCGAGGAGAGAGTGAGGACCAACCTCAGTGAGGACCAGCTGTGAGCCCTGTGTCCCACTGTGGGCTTCCACATTATCCACATCCCCGGGGCTGACCAGAGCAGTCAGTGCCTAAGTGTTTATCTCTGATTCCTTCCCAGCACCAGAACCTGTTAGCACTGCAGTTGGGCTCTGCCCAAGCACATCTGTAGCCTGCAAACACAGCCTGGTTTCCTGATGGAGGAGTCTTCCTCTTCTCACCCAGCTTACGCCAAATTAAACTTCAGCACAGCGCCAAGCTGCCCCAGAGCCATGTGCACAGAGCAGTGATTTTACTAGCACCTGGGCCTGATCAGAGGGCACCACTGCCAGGATCCCAAGGGAAGGGCGAAGGCAGTGCCCACCTAACCCCATAGGAGCAGTGGCTCTAGAGTGACAGTGAGCTGGGCTCCAGCAGGGCCAGGGAGTCAGAGAGAGGGAGATGTGGCTGGAATCCAGGCAATTCTCAACCCTGTGAGCAGGGTTGGCTTCTGGAGATTTAGCAAGGAGATAGGAATGGAAGAGAGGGAGACAGAGAGTAAAACAGGAAGAGAGGAAAGATGGAGAGGGAAGCACTGAGGACTTGAATGTGTGCATAGAAGCAGAAAGAGAAAAACAAGGAGAGAGGGGAGAGGCATTGAAGGACAGATGTATGAGCATAAATGAACATAGGACAGAAGAGAGGAAGAGCAAGACAGAGAGGCAAAGAGAGGCAGGTGGAGAGGGAGAGGGAGGGTGGAAGTGAATGGTAGAAAAAGCAAAGGAAGGGAGGGGAAGAGAAGGGAAGGGGAAAGGCCAGACTGATGTTAAACAGGGATAAGCAGTCCATAAGAGAGACAGAGAGCTGAGTGGGCAGAAAGAAATGAAAGCCAAAGCACAGAAAATGGCAAGGCAAAGAGATACACAGAGAGGTAGAGAGAAACTCAAAAGAGAAATATGGGAGGAGAGGCAAAGTGACCCCCTCGGGCTCCCGGGGGGCCCCTGGCCCCTCACCCCCTGGCGGCCAGGCCCTGCTCCCCCTGCCTCAGTGACTCTAGGCCTCCTGTTTGTCCAAATGCCTGGCACAGGGCACAGGCTCAAAGCCCCTTGAGTGAGGAAGGCTGTTAGGAAGTGTGGGGAACAAAGGCATGAGCAAGGAGGGAAAGGAAGGGACCCTCACTGCCCAGGACTAATCGCCTGCCCTGTGCTCTGCGCAGAGGTGGAGCTAGGGAGGGCTCTGTTATTTGTCCCCAAGTCGCGGGGCTGACGAGTGGCACAGAGGGTCCCATCCCCAGGCAGAGGTGGGCACAGCCTCTGCAGCCACTCATCCAAATCCCAGCTCCCTCTTCCTTAGCTCTTCTGCCTGTGACACTGTTGACAGAGTAATTGTAACATGGCATTTAAAGCATGTACGAGTAAGTGTGGCCCAGGCTGATCCTCCGAGAATAGTCAGTGTTGGCTTTATCACTGCCAGTTCTTTCTTCCCAGCATGCTTCTATCCATCCTTCAAAACCCCACTCCAATGTTGTCTTTACTTCAAATCCTTCCCAGGAGGACGAAACAATTTCTTCTTGAAAGAATTAATGCTGTCTCCAAATAGCCGACTGTACCACTTTAAAAAGTGCCCTTTTAACTCCGAGGAACATAGCTTATATATTTGCCTCTCAGCTCTGCTGTGAGCTCGAGGGAAGGGTTGAGCTGATTAGGTTTGATATGCATAGAATCAAGGAGGAGATCTGCTGCAAAGACGGGGCTCTGATGAACCAACAAACACAAGCACGAGCAGGACTGGGAGGACAATGGGTGGGCACTGGGTTGGCAGCAGAAAGGTTATGGGACACAGTGAGGTGGATGCAGCACAAATCTTCCACATCCCTGCTCAGTGCCCGGGAGCCCTAGAAGAGTCTGGGCAGATGCTCAAATCCAGAAGGATGCCCCCCTGGCACCAGCCTGGAGTCAAGACCTCCAGAATTCTGCTGCTCTGTAGGTCATTCCCTTTCGAGCCAGGGTCTCTCGCCTGCACCCAACCCCTGCTGTCACCCTCCAGCAGATAAGGTTTCCTTCAGTGATGCCCCACATGCAATGCCTCACCCAGGGCTTGGATCAGGCTGAGGGACAGAAACCTGGAATGAAGCTCAGTGACATTTTGCTGTGTGGCTTCTTTTCGAGAGCAGAGCCTGGACAGAAGACGTACAGGGCAGGATGCTTGGATGGGTGGTGTTGGGCAGGAGCTTAGCAAAGTGCTGGGTTTGCCCACAGTCATGTCCAGTGCCACAGTGTGGCCCATGCCCGCATTTCCCAAACCAGGGCAACTCACGCAACATGTGCAAGACTTTTATCATAATTATGTCACCTCCATTACTATTATTCACTTAGTATTTCCCTGAGAAATATCTTAATTTACCTGTCTACATTTATTTGTAAAGGAAGCTCTTTGCTACCTAAGAATATCACCATTATTTGCCCCAAACAGAAGTGAATATGAAATCATTATAATGAAAGCAAAACAATGTCACTGAATCGCCAGGGATCCTGCTTTCTTTTTTTTTTTTTTTTTTTTTTTGTGGGTACCGGGGTTCGACCTCAGGACCTCGTGCGCCAGCAGGCGCCCGTGCCGCTGAGCGATATCTCCTGCCCTTTTTTCGTATGTGGGTTCTGGGAGTCGAACTCGGGCCCTCGCGCTTGCCAGGCAGGCGCTTACGCCGCTGAGCCATCTCACCGGCCCGGATCTGCTTTCTGTCCAAGGCACAGAACCGAGCCTATTGCTTCTCTGGCTAGGCAAGTGGGGAGGTTTCCCTAACACATGGAAAGATGTTCAACCATTTTACACATATGCACATGCAAATTGAAATCACTACACATCTATAGGAATGATTAAAATTTACAAAATAGTGATAACATCAATGCTGGCAAAGATGCGGAGAAACTGGATCCCTCATCCACTGATTTGGAATGGAAAGTTGAATCCCACTTTCAAAACAGTGCAGCAATTTCTTATAAAAGAAAGCATGTTATTGTCATACAAAGCAGCTGCACTCCTGGGCATTTACCCAGGGAAGTGAAACTTCATGTCACATGAGCCCGCACATTTTATTCTTAATAGCCAGAAACTCAAAACAACCCCGTTGTCCTTCAGCTAGCAAATGGGTAACAAACCGTGTGGTATATCCAGGCCATGGGGTAGGGCTCAGAGTGAAAAGTAGCAAACTTTTGATAGACGGGACCACCTAGATGCATCTCAAGAGAATTATGATGGATGGAAACATCCAACCACAAAAGGTTCCATGCTGCATGACTCTGTTTACACCACCTGCTTGAGCAGCAAAATTATAGAGTTGGAGAAAGACAAGTGTTGGAAAAGCTCAAGGGTGTTACGAAAGTATGAAAGAATACACAGACAAGACTCAGGGTGTAGAGAGTTAGATGTCATGGTTGTGGTGGTGGCTAAACAAAACTACCCATAGGATAAAACTGCACACACAGAAGGATGAGAATCATACAGAGGTACTGAAAGACCTAGAGAAATCTGAGCAGGTCTGGGGACTGCGCCATGTCAATTTTCTTTCCCTGACACTGCACCTTGGCTAAGCGAGATGTCACCGTTGGTAAACTGGGGGAAGGGTGCATGGTAATTTCCTGTACATACATTTTTGCGTCTTCCCATAAATCTATTATTATTTCAAAATAAGAAGTTAAATGGATTTAGAAAACACTTGTTTTCCATCAGAAAGGGGAGGAGGAGAGACTGGGATTAGTTAGGGTCGAAAGGTGTTAAAACACAGCAAGACCCGGGTGACATGCTCTTCTACACGTGCTTGGAAAGATGCAAAGAGCCCTGAGCCCAGGCGCCACCTCACTGCCCAGCTTTGTGTCAATTTCAGCTGTATGAGTGCGTGGGCCGGCAGCATCTTATGCCTCCAGCCATAGTCCTCTACTCCTGGAAGCCCTAGACTGTAAGGTCAAACTCCAATTTCTCAGTGTAAACCTCCTGGCTTCTTCCATCAGACTCCAGCCACTAACGTGCTCACCCTGGACCGCCCACTCAAGCTCCAGCACCCTGCCCAAGGATACTCCTCTGGTTCCTCCTCCATGGCACTGGGACAGCAGTGAACAGACTCCAGGCTGACCTTGGCTGTTTGCTGGCTGCCTCCCCATGAGCGTGCACCCCTAATCATTTCTTGGTCTGGGGATTTTGGGGGAGAAATACCTGACTCTCACAAATCAGTGGAGGAGAGATTTATTCTGGTGTTAGAGGATTTAGTCCATAGGGGCCAGCTCCAAGGCAGGAAGAGAAAGATGGAGAGGTCTGGTGGAGGAAAGCTGCTCGCATCATGGTGGTCAGGAAGCAGACAGAGAAGGAAGGAGCTGGGAGGGAGAGAGAACATTCCAGGTCACACCCCTGAGGCCTGCACGTTCCTACACCATTGCCTGACAGCACACTCAGATCTGAACTCTTGAGTGGATTCATCCAGTGATGAGAACAGCACTTACGTTCCAGAAGTCCCACTTCTGAATGCGCAAACCTTCCGAGGGACACTCTAGACCTGAACTATAACGGCACATTCCTTGGTGTCAGGAACAGTGTTCTTTGTTCTTTTGATGCACCAGGGACTGGCATGGAAGAGGAGTCCAGTTGACATTTGAAAAGAATACTGTGATAGTTAACTGATTGTGTCAACTTGAGTAAGAAACACCCAGCTAAATTAGCTCAGAATAGCTGTGCGTGTGGAAGACCCACCCTAGGAAAGACTGTCACCAGAATGATATAAAAGAGAAATGAAGAACGAAGTCTTGCTTTTGTTTTCTTCAGGGGAGCTCCAGTCTTCACTTTCACCTTGGACGTCATCTCCTGGCTTCCAGCACAAATCCTTCAGCCTCCTGATACGAATTTGCATGGGGCACCGCACTGACCTCCAGCGCTTCTACTGAGTCCTTGGGATCTCCAGTGCACAGGCAGACCTGTTGCCCTCTTCCACACCTGACTGTGGGCGGCCTTTGTAAGCCCATCTTGTAAATCCTTATGTATTTGTATGTTTTGCATTAAATGTGTTTCTCTAGTAAGCACTGACTGATACAAATACTATGTGTCGCAGTGGTGCTCTAGGCTCTCTCAGGAAGTGATACATTCAGGAAACAATGGTCACCACCACTGGATAAATTAGTACTACTACCAACAAAAGTAGGCCTTTCCCCACCATCTATTGGAAGCTACCATCACCTGCTGATGTAGGTGGCAGAGTACACTCTGCTGCCCTCTGCTGGTGACTGCACCACCAGACACTCAAGTCTAAACCATCAGAGAGGCCAAGGAAGTGGACACCTGCGGGCGGAGCGCAATCCACAGCATACCTGGGTAGATGTCCAGGTGTACACCGGTCAGGCAGCCACCAAATGGAGGAAACGCACACTCCAGCAGGTGGATAGAAATCCGCGGCCTTGGTTTTCCTTGTCTCTTGGAGTTGCCAATGCAAGGTATATTAGTCAGTTTTCTGTGGCTGTAAGAAAATGTCTGAGATGATCAACATAAGAAGAGGAGGGGTTTACTGTGGCTCACAGTTTTGAAGGATTCAGTTCATGCTTGGTTGGTGCCATTGCTGTGAGCCTGCACTGAGGCAGCACATCATGGTGCAGTGTGCAGTGGAAGAAGCCCATTCAGGCATGAGAGAGAGGAAGCGAGCAGGCCCCACTGTCCCTTCAGGGCACACCCTCAGTGACATAAGACTCCCCACTAGGAGGTCAAGCCCCACTCCTGAGACTCCACCAGCTTGCAACAGCAGCAACCTAGGATGAAGCCTTCAACACGGGAGCCCTTGGGGGAAGGAGCCATCTGCAGCCCGAGCACAGGGGAGCGGACGGAGAGAACGTGAGGTGGGGCTTAGTTTTGGGAGATCTGGTCCACCCTTCCCAATGGGTTCTGTGGACTATGGTGCTGTGGACTCAGGGTGCTGATTACTCCAGATCAGAGGTCGAACCCAGGACATGCGGGCAGAGTCTGGGGATAGTTTTAGTTGTCCCAACTTGAAAGGCAAGGATCAGCTCCTAGTGTGGGTGTACCCCCGGCATGCCGCTAAACACCCCCAATTTAGACAACCCCTTGAAACAAAGACTTGTCCAGTTCACACATCAGCAGTGCTGAGGTTGAGAAACCCGGGTCCAGTTGATGGCTCCGAATTTCTCTGTAGTGACTGTGAATGCAGCAAGAGGGGGCAGAGTCCCCTCCAACACCAGAACTTCACAGCAAAGGCCAGGCAGATGGCCTCATCCCCTGCTCTTCCCAGGGACTTGGGGAACCTGGCTCAGGTTTGGCCTCCTGCCCAGGATGAGGGCTGTAGAAGACAGTGACACTATCTATGGTTGTAATCATTATATTTTCCTCATCTCTGTCTGAACAGAAATTGAATGGGGTATTTTATCAGATGGCGTTTCACATGTGCTGCAGTGTTCATATGTAAAGCAATATGACAAAGACTATTGTTGAGCGGAAACGGAGGGAAAATGAGAGGTTATTTCTCATTCAGGGACAGAGGAGACTGAGGAACAGACACTAGGAGGAAAGCATTTGGTTTTCAGACAGAAGTCCTGGAGTCGCGCCCTGAACGGGTGTTGCCCCATGATGGAGCCATCTGTGGATACGTTCAATGTGAGTGGACACCAGGGACAGCGAGCGTGGCCTGGGACAGCTGGTGTCTGTTTCTCTGGGGTCCTGTGGCAGGCTTAGGAGTTCATAGCTGTGAGTGGGCCTTGGAGTCTTAAACTGCTACTGCTTCTCATTTAAAATCCAAGTTCGTGATAACCATAATTCCACGCAACAAACCCTTGGGTCCTTTGTCTCAACTGAAGATGATTCCCTCCACCCTGTAGCTCAGGGGAAACGAGGACAATGAGAAACACTGGTGACATTCTTCTCTCACACTCGGACACGACTCTGCCACAAATCTGGTCCCTTCCACCTTCACACACCGACAGCCTGAGCCCTTCGTGTCTCCCTCCCTGCCGATGCCCGGAGCTGGCTGTCGGCACACCTCCCACCCAATGACCCCACCAGCTGCATAACTGCCATTTGACTTCACCTCTGCTCACCTTCAGCCTGTCCTCAGAACAGCAGCCAGGGTGAGCCGATTGCAGTTCACAGTGCTCCTTCTTTCTCTGTCCAAATCCTCCAAAGGCTTCCAATTCCTACAAGGAAAAGTCACTGTCCTTCAACACCCAAGAAGCCCCACAGGACCGCTCCTCCACTTTGCACTTGCTCGCTCCTCTCTCCCTAGAATCTCGAGGCCTCTGCAAAGCTGATTCAGCATTTCCTTCCATCTTTTCTCAAAAGCCAACTTGCTGGAGAAAATTTCCTTGGACTCTGTAAATCCCAAGGCTTCTTTGACCCCCTACGTATGCTATCCCTTCCTTGCTCCATCCTCTTTTTTCTGCTTAGCACTTTTGCTGAGCAAACAAACTACCTATGTTACTTGTCCACTTTATCTTCTGTCTGCACCAAAGAATCTGAGTCCTGTGAGGACAGAATGTGTTGCGATAGACGTGGTGGACAGAGCACTGCTGGGTGTGGACAGGTCAGCCCAGGATCACTGGCCCCATGTGAGCTCATGGTTGCAGGGTGATGAGGGGTGATTTCTCCACAGAAAAATTGGTCTGGTGTGGGGAGAAGCAAGAAGGAACACTGACCAAAATTTGAAATTTAAAGCCAGGTTGCTATTCTCGCAGCTGTGCCACTGCTTCTCATGGCAGCTGTCATTTCATTTCCCTAATGGTGAATGATGACGGGCATCTTTCCATGGTCACACAGCTATTTGCCACCTACCCACCTGCCGTGTCAGACATTTGTACTCAGAGTTACAAATGATGTCTTGAGACCTGAAAAGGAATTGCTGACAGGGGCGGGCACCCTCCTGTGGGGGAGAAGAGCTCTACACTGGGGGCACGACTCGGAGATACGGGTCTTGCTTCTGAGTGGCTGATGACCTGCATGTTCTCTCTGGACCTTGGGGCTGAGAAAAGTTCCCTGCCCCACCTGCATGTGGAGGTCACCTGGGCTAGGCGATCTGCAAGGTTGCATCCCAATCAGACCCATTCTTTCGACCCTCAGCTTTTGAAGGCCACCTCTCTGACGCAGGGACAGTACTTCAGGTGCAGGACAGACAGGGTGGACGGTGAAGATGGCAGAGGGCTTTGGGGACGGCTACTTCCTGACTGTCTGCCCTTGGCAAGTCCTCTAGACTCTGAGCCTCAGTGTTTCCCTCTGTACTGTGGGGAAACCAGAAACCCTGCTCAGGAGGTTGATTTATTTACGCAGTACTGGGGATTGAAGCCAGGGCCTTCCAAGTGAGCTGCTTCCTTAGCCATTTTTTTTGGGGGGGGACAGGGTCTCACTAAGTCACCAAGTTGCCCAGGTTGGGCTCAGACTTGTGCCTCCTGCCTCAACCTCCCAGAGTCCTGGTCAAGGGGTTTTGATGAAGCATCAGTGACTTAATAGATGAATACGCAATGGCCGTTATGGCCACAGGAAGGCGCTGTCTTGCCCGCTGGGACTGCGCTTCTGCTTCTCAGCCCAGCCCAGCTGCTCCAGGGAGATGGGGCCCTCGCTCAACAGGTGAGCTTCTCTCCTTCTCTCCTTCTCCCGTCCTCCTCCCTTCCCCTTTCAGGCTCCTTTTCCTCTCTTTCCTGCCCTAATTTTCCTTTTCTCCTCTTCCTCTTCTTCCTCCTCCTTTCTCTCTTCCTCTTCCTTTTCCTCGTTCCTCTCTTCCTTCATCTTCTTTTCACGATCAACCTGAAATATCAACCTCAGTAAAGTTCCTTGGAGAATTAAAATCTTAAAGTTTTGGAACAAAAACAGATATAGCATGGGTGTAGACACAGCGTGTGTGGGTGTAGAGAGCTGTGTGTCTGGTTCCCGGCTGCAGGCTCACACGTGTGTGACATGAGCCAAGCATGTTCTGTGTGACCACGTTGCTACTGCTTTCCCTCCACAGCTCTTGGCTCACATGCGTTTGCTGAAAGCCTGGCTCTTGGCGCCGATCCACTCTGTCATCTCCGCAGGGTCCTCTCCACCTGGCAGGAGGGAAGTAGTGGCTCCGAGAGGTCCGAGGATGTGAGCAAGGTCACACAGCTGGGCTCTGACCTAGAGCCTGTCTGTTTCAGAGGCAAGAAGCCCCCCATCTCCTGCTGGGGACAGACGATGGCCAAACTAAATTGGACCAGATGTCTCTGCTCAGGACAGAGCAGCCTGGTGAGGGGTTGATAGCCATCGCCCTAGGCAGAGGCCTTGGCTTCCTGCCCTGGCCTCATCTGGCTTGAGGAATGGGAACAACCAATGATGGAATAGGTCCCACCCCAGCAGCTCGCTTTGGCAGTGCTCACACTTAGGCCACGTTCAGCACATCCTACACATGTGGCCACTTTGGGCTGTGAACCTCTATTACTGTGTGCAGAAATATCGCTCCATTAAATGGTGCAAGCTGCCTCAAGATCTTCCCGATGATCGCTGCAAGGATATAACGCTCCATCCTCATCGCCATTCTTGCCGCAAAGTCCCTGGTGAGCCCGGCCACATCAGAGCTGATCCATCCTGCCAGGTGGTCAGGTGACATTTGGTGTTCACAGATGTTGGGGGCTTTGTGCAAGTTCCCTCTTTCCTAGACTCAGGGCCACAGGCTGAGCCAGGGGCAAGTCTGCAGGTGGCTTGGGCTGCCACACAGTCCAATGTCCCTGTCATTGTCCATGCCCATGCCTGAGGGGATTTCAATGGCAGACGTCCACGCTCGGATGTTTGGAACACCACTGCCCAACATGTGGTCTATGAGTTCATCACAGACTTGACATGAGGCAGTGGAGATAAAGCCAACCTTAGTTGCAGTGACTCAAATTCCAATTATGTTTCAGCCATGGGTCATCATAAGAAAGTAATTTTTTTTGTTGGTTCGTGATTTGCTTTTGCTTTGTGGGATTTATCTCATAACATTGCCTCTTCTTGTGATTTTTTTTTTTTAAGTTTGAAAGCATCTCTTGAGTAGCTAACACGGGCACATAATAAAGACCACTGAAGGGAGATGATGATCTTCTTGCCACCAATGTTCTGTTTCTCCCACTCATTGATTGCACGGAAGCTTTTGTGGTTTGTCTTCTCACAGCGTGGTTTGATTGTGGGCCTGCGGGTTCTTCCGCACACACAGATGTTTTACACGTTCTCGCTGCTCATCCGGAAGCCCACCGCTCTTGCTTCCTTCTTCACCATCTCTTTTATCTTTCCAGGGATGGCCTGTCATGTGCCAGCGCACATCCACACACACACATAGGCACGCGGCAACATAAAACGCTCACAAAGCAGGCATAGTCTGGTCCACAGGAAGAGTACGCAGCCCGTGATACAAAGGGACCTGCTTTTTGCTTTTCCCTTTGAGCAAATTATATTGACAGAAGTTCCACATTAACAGGGACAAAGCTCTTTTGTTTCAGCAACCACTGTATTGTCATGTGGCAGCCTGGTCCATGCTCTCCTCAAGGTGTCCCGAAGCGATAGGGATTTCATTGCTTTTCCAGACTTGCCAGGAGGAGTAACACTGTGATGTATGTTCACTGACACGTGGGTTTTCATCCCTATTTGTACACCCTCCTCCCACTCACTGCTGGGCTCCCTCAGCTGCTCACTGCCTATGTGCGGTAGCAGGGTTAGCACCTTGTCACTGTCACCAGATGCCAGACTGTGTACACAGAATCCTGAGAAATTGAGCAGTGCAGCCTGTTTCCCAAGTCAGCGAGAACACTCCTTGTCCGCCTTCTGTAACACACTGCCACTGCTAGGAATGCCACACCTTCCACGTGTCCTGGTGGAAAGAGAGACACTGAGAGGTGTGGAACAGCAGGACCCACATTGCTGTGGGGCAGTTCAAATGGGGCAGCGTTTGGAAAAAAATGTTTGGCTGCTTCTACAGGTGTTGCGTAGATTTTGAACAAGGCACTCAGCAACTCCTCAGTAACTACCCAAACAGGAGAAAATGTTACGCACATAAACGTCATGCAAATAAGCATGAGCTTTCCCAGCTTCATTATTCATCAAAGCCCAAGAGTGGAAATATTAACATAGACTAACTAATGACATGATTAAAATCTGTGATGTCACTGGCCCCCTCGTTAATATGCAGAATTAATATAGGTCAGTCAAAAATGTGACGTATCCACACCATGGAATATTACTCAGCAATAAAACAGAACAAAGCACTGATAATTCCTACATCATGGATGAAGCTTAAAAATATTTAATTGCGGGCTGGTGAGATAGCTCAGTGGCATAAGTGCCTGTCTGGCAAGCACAAGGTCCTGAGTTTGACCCCCAGTACCCACATACAAAAAAAAAAAATTAATTGTGTAAAAAGAAGCCAGACACTGAAGAACAGATACTAAATGATTCCACTTGCACCAAATGTTTATAAAGAACAGTCTGGGTGCAGAAATCAGCTTAGTGGTAGTCAAGGGCCTGGGAAGGGAGCGGGAATTAATGGGGAATAGATGTGGAGAACCGTACTGGGTGATCCTTGCAGTCCATTGGCAAGCGGACGAGAGTGATAATCATGCGACCTGAGCAAGTTACTGAAAGCTGTTGTGTTCGCACCAGACACTCTGGGATCACACGGAGGGAAACAAAATCATGTTCTCTTCCCTCACACAACTTAGGGCCCATCATCGGACACCAGCAGCTGCAGACCCAAACAGCAGTGGTTTCTTTCAAGGTTCCTTATTTATGATTTATTCCCTTAAGCTGATATTGGAAAAAGGGACGATTTATCAAGGTAAAACACCTAGACCTCTGCCAGGTCCTGAAATGCTGGAATACCCATCCTGTCACACACACACGAACACGGTCCCTAGGCTTAGCGGCGGCCCCTCAGAGGGGCACGACACTGACACCCTAGGTCACCAGGCTCCACCTCTGTCTCTTTCTCCATGTGTCTTCACTTGCCCACATCAGAGGCCTGGCTTCCTGGAGAAATCTGATGTTGAGACCTCGGTGGCTGCATTGCCAGCATTGTACCAGGCATCCTGGGTGGTTAACAAGTGCCCAAGCTGAGTGAAAAACAACAAGACAGAAAGTAGTAACAAAGAATAAGAACCTTATTTGGGAATGGCATTGGAATGCAAGAAGCAGGTCAGAGAAATGGGAATACATGTGCTACGGTGAACTCTGCATGGATTCAAGGAGATCCACGCAAGGGGAAGGGTTTAAAGTAAAAAATGAGGAGGACACCAGATATGTAAAATAATCACCCTTAGTCACACTGACTAATGGCAAGTCTGCCACCAGTCCAACGCTGAGTGGACAGTTGCTGGGCAGAGGTCTTTTGTCTAAGACTGCAGTGGCCTCTGTGCCAGCTTGCAGTCCTGGCGAAGTCTTCCGTTGGAGTCACCATCGGGCAATCTTTTTGATGGGGTTGACACAAGCGATTCCATTTTGATTCTAACACCTTCCTATTTCTTTTACATGAGCACAGAACCCTACACCTGGCACTCAGAGGCAGATGGACGGCACAGGTGAGCAAGAGTGAAAAGATGGGTTGCGTTCTTCCCCTCACTTGAACTTTCCACTTTGGAGATCAGATTTCTGCCCTCCCCCCCGGCAGTGTCTCCCCTGCATGGACAGCAGCTTTTTCAAATCTTTCACATCTTACTTCTCCATTTCACATCACCTTGTGGAAAAGTGGTCTGCAGATGTAGCTTCAATTTGTGGGACTGTGTGCAGGGCATTCTGTGTCTTCATTCCTTTCAGGCCAGAGGGGCAGCAAGGTCACTGCAAACTGATGACCAAGAGGCAGATAACAAGGGCAGCCTTGCCAACCCAGATGCAGCTGCTTCTCTGCAGAAGCCAGCCTGGCCTTACAAAGCTGCCTTGGATATAAAATCTGAGGGTGGCAGAATCCCAGGAAATTAGACCATGTTCTTCTGTCCCATTAGACTTTGCACAGCCTGGGTGGCTCATTGTGCAGAGCGACCACCTCCACCTGCAATGTGATCACCTCACTTGTGATGTCCCAGAGAGACAGTGGGACCTCACCATCACCCTCCTTCTCCTCCTCCTTCTCTTCCTCCTCCTCTTCCTCCTCATCATCACATTGCTATGAAGGACCTGCTTCAGCTGCTGAAAGTAAACATTTTTCAGAAGTGGGTGATGCTGGAGAGATCAGGAAAGGAGAAAAAAATGGTCTCAAGTTCCGCAAAGGCCTTTCTTTGGGCTCTTCCATTTTTTTTCCGGTTAATTTTCTACTCTTTGTTAAAAATTCTACAGCTTCCTTCAACAAGTCTTGAATAAGCTACCTTATTCAAAGATATCAGTGGTTTAATCTTGCTATTTAATTGTAGGTTAAAACCTATAGTAGAATATATTTACCAAAAATGGCAATGAAGATGTGTTCTATATTCTTTCCCAGTGATTAGAAAATTTTATTCAGGTATATGGCACAAAGGAAAAGGCATTCTTTTTTTTTTTTAATGTGGGTACCGGGAGTTGAACTCAGGACCTCATGCTTGCCAGCAGGCACTTGTACCACTGAGCGATATCACTGGCCCTTTTTTTCCTTTATGTGGGTACCAGGAGTCGAACTCAGAACCTCATGCTTGCCAGGCAGGCGCTTATGCCACTGAGCCATATAACTGGCCCGGAAAAGACATTCTTTGAAAAACATTAATATATTAGGTTACAAATAAATTCTGTAGCTAAATCTTGAGTCAGTTTTGAATTTCAATTTTTATACTCATGGAAACATTTAGAGTCGTGATTGCATGGATGAATTAATGGTAATGATATTTGCTCAGAACTTTCTACTTGACTTTCTTTCTTTGTTTTTTATTAAGGTTTTCATTTTTTTTATATATGTTCTGTTTTATCTGAAAATGATATTAACACATTCTCCTGAGACGAGGACTATATTTCCTCCCATTGAACTATAGTATAAATTATGTAACCTCAGAGATGCAGTCATGAAAGGCCATTCAGCTTCTACTGGGTCCCATTGCTCACTCTTGGGACCAGGCCACCTTCCTGGGAGAGGCTGTTTAAGGTATCTGACCAAGGGTGTGGAGGACCACCTGGACTGCTGTCCTCAAAAGAAGAGCAATTATCTCCATTTTAGCTAAAGCTGGCCCTATTTCCATGTACTGATAATGTACAGAGCTGGCTAGGACTTTTCCTGATCACTTCGATTGGCTTTAAGCAATGCAAATCGATCCAGCCGAGGAGCTGATGTGTATGTAGTCTTTGAAGCAAGGTGGAAGGTCAGTGTTTCCCTGCCCCCGCAGCTCCCAAAACACATGTATGAGCCTGGTGAGATGGAGAGCCGTGCTCCACGCTGTCGGCTGGGATCGAGCCTTGAGAAAGAGGTGCTGAAGTACTGACCCCAAAACATTAGATACTATCTTGAATTGTGTTATGCAGATTACTCCTTCTGCATATCCTTCCCTCTGCATACTGCAAAGGTGGTTTCAGGCCACCTACCTAGCCCAGCTCATGGTACTCACGTACTTCCCGCCATTCTCACAGTCACTCACCACCGAGCCACTCCCCTCCTCGAGAATTAATAAAACCTGGTTCGGCCCTGAATCATAGCCTTTGTTCCAGTAACCACCACCCTGGCTGGATTTAGGACACCCTTGGCTCCCCATAACTACAAATATGCCTTAATGTCTTTATTCTCGCCATGGATTGCACTGGAAGTGGTAGATTGGAATTAACTCACTAGAATTCCAATAACTTTTCCACAGGATTACAAATATAAACTTCCTGGACCACGACAAGGACCGGGAAGGGCTCGCTATCCATGGGCATCAGGGGTGTCATCTGTCAGTGGCATAAGCAAATGGGCCTTCCTAGGACTCAACCCCAGCTCAGTCACCGCTTTCCAGAGGCACAGGCGCAGGAGAGTATAGAGTCACAGCAGGGACTGCTTAGCAGGCTCACACAGTCTCAGGCTGAAACTGTGGCCATCTGAGAGCTGGAAAGCCCAGGACACTGCTTCATCCAAGAAACCAGGAGCCTTAGGGTGAGGGAGACTAACACAGAACCCCCATCTGAGCTGAAGGAAAGGCCCCGGATTTCCCTTGATGCTCCTCCATACTCAAAGTCCAGGCACCCTTGGGGCTGAAGTTCAGGGCAGCAGCAGCTGAAAGACCACACAGCCTGCCGGGCACAGGGAGAGCATCCTTCCCTGGTCCCGTTTCCTTCCATCCATCAGCTTGACACAGGGGACTGATACGATTCAACACTCCCTTCTTCCTACCATCGAGATGATATAAAAACGATACCAAAGAATAAGAAAGGTGAAGACCAGCCATCAGCAGCTGAGCAACAGGGACACCTGGGAAGAACAGCAGTTGGAGCAGTGGCCAGGTGAGCACCGTATGGGACGTTCGTAGGGACGTCTGTGTAAAGCATCGTGGAATTAGAATTTCACTCTGAAGTCAGTGTGAGAAATGTTAAAACTTTAATGTAACTAGTGAAAACATGAGGCAAAGGAAGCAGAAAACCCGCTAACTCCATCCTTCGAAGGAGGAGCTAATCCACACTAACCGAAATTAAACCACAGGATTTAAAAGAACAGCAGAAATAGTAACAATCATAGCAGTGGCTCTGAAAATTTGATTCCTTCTGGTATAAAAACATTTTTTTAACTATCAGTGGATATTTCAAAAAACACTATATCTATTATACCTGGCTGACTATTGTTTGAACTCTAACAATGTCCGTTTGGATCCTTGGTCTACTGTCAAATATAATAGAAAATAAATTTAGCACATTTTTACCAAAAAGATGGCATGCAGAGTGCAAGTGTATTTTTATAACATTATTCCTACTTATTTGCTGGCTTGTTCATAGACACCATGCTTACGTAGAGAAATGAACAAAATAAGGAAGGTTCTCTGTTATTAAAAATGAAAGATTTGGAGTGTTATGATTAAACATGAACTTTTTGTTCCCATGTTGATTGAAATGTTTATAATAGGCATCATTTTTTTAAATAAAAAGTGGAGACATTAGCAGAACACATGGGTCCCCAAGTCTCCAGGGGCGGTGGCGGTCTCCACGGTCTCTAAGGCTGCCAGCTCCCTTGTGGACCATGCCAGGCTGGCATCCTCGGAAGCTCTGGCCAGGGCCTGAGTTCATTAACACCCACCTGGTGGGCTACAGAGGAGGGGAAAGAGACTGAAGAAGACAGAGCATGAAATCAGGTCATTTGCAGGACAATGGATGGACCACAAGGCCATGATGCTAAGTGAAATAAGTCAAACACAGCAGGTTAAATATTTCACAGTTTCCTTATATGACGAACCCAAAGTATAAATTAATTAAAGGGTAAAATAAAGGAGAGATGGCTAGAAAATGGGGAGCCAGACTTTTGGAGATGGGGAAGGGGATCACAGGAAGGGAATGGAGAATGACCAAGATTGGATGGATATACAATTCCTCAAAATGAATCTCATTATTATGTGTCAAACACACACCGATTAAAAAAAAAGAACTCAGATAACAAAATCAGTATGATATCCCAAGAAACCCAAGATGAAGGACTGTGAACCACCAGGCAACAGAGCAGACTTCGAGGGCAAGCGTGGCAACCTCGAGGTTCCCTGGAGTAGTGCAGAGATGAGCAGGCTGCAGCCAACCCATGCAGCGGGGCATCATCCAGTCACAGAAGGGAAGGGAGCACCGCATTTGCTCCTGCATGCAGAGCTCTGGAAATGAGGTGCCCAGTGCAGGCAGCCGGCCAGCAAAGCCACCCATCCTATGATCCCATTTCCAGGAAATGTCGAGAGCAGGCAAATCCACAGACACAGAAAATATACTAGTGGGAACCTGGGCTAGGCATGGTGGTGGGAAGAGTTGGGAAGATACAAGAAGGAATTTCTTCTTGGGATGATTAGAATGTAAACATGATTGGAGTTGGTCATACGACTCTGAGTACACTACACCGAACTGAATATTTATTTATTTATTTATGGTTTTTTTTTGTGGGTACTGGGGTTCAACCTCAGGACCTCGTGCACCAGCAGGCGCCCGTGCCGCTGAGCGATATCACTGGCCTTTTTTTCGTATGTGGGTTCCGGGAGTCAAACTCGGGCCCTCGTGCTTGCCAAGCAGGCGCTTACGTCGCTAAGCCATCTCACCGGCCCCTAAATACTTTAAATGGGTGAATTTTATGGCATTTATAGCTTAATAAAGATTATAAGCAGATATATAATGAATACATAGGTGCGTGTATGCCATTATGCCTGTGAAAAAATATATATAAGAGATACGATCTTTTATCTGTCAGAAATGTGTGTTGGGGAAAAAGAGCTTGAACACAATTTACAATATCTCTTTTAAAGGAAGTCTTAGTAAACGTCACTGTAAAAATTAAAAAGTAAAGTCCTAGCATCAGAAGCCCACTCTGAAGAAGTGTGAAGAGGCCTCTCGCCCCCTGGCTAGCAGCAGAGTGATTCCAGTACAGCAGCGCGTCACAGCCAGGTTCCGTCTCACAGCTGGGGGCCTGCGCGCGTGACAGTCTTCTCTTCAATATTTTGAGTAGTATTAATCATGTTTTAAATTCCTCCCTCTCTTTTTGTTTTCAAGCACTCAGGCCTAGGGAAATTGTCAATTTTCCCTCCTGTACTACTGTACCACTAAACATTTTGTTAATTATAAACTCTGAGTCTCTAAAATATCCAAGTGAGGGCCGGTGAGATGGCTCAGTGGTGTAAGCGCCTGCCTGGCAAGCGCGAGCGCCCAAGTTCGACTCCCGGGACCCACATACGAAAAAAAGGCTGGTGATATTGCTCAGGGGCATGGGCGCCTGCTGGCGCGAGAGGTCCTGAGGTTGACCCCCGGTACCCACAAAAAATAAAATAAAATAAAATAAAATATCCAAGTGAGGAGTTTGCGGTAGGAATTAGTTTACCCTTTTAGAGATGAAGATACTAAGGTCACCTAATCCTAGAAAATGCTGTAGGGCCTTCCGCGAGTAAATGGGGAGCAGGAATTTGAACCTGGGCAGTCTGAGGATATCACATCATGATTTATCTGGAGAAACTGAAAGAGCAAAACGACCTGCGGCTCCACTCGTCATCGGTGTCCAGCAGTAGAGAAGGCAGACAAGTCCGTGGAAGGCCAGGCGTGTGTGGCGTCCCCTGGAAGGCAGCTCAGATGTGGAGGAGATGGAGGCTGAACTCCTGGGGCCATGCTGATCCTTCCTCTGGTGGGCAGCTTGGCGCTCAGTGCTCCATGCCAGGGTGGAGCAGCCCTGGAAGAGCCTTTGTGTGCAGTGACTGTGTGAGAACACAGCCCCCTGGGGACAGCAGCCCCGTGGAGGATGTGACTGAGCAGTGGAGTTCCTTCCCTCTCTTCCTGTCCTGGACACACGGTGCTCGTCACTCAGCCACAGGGGGCCAGTTCAGTTTACGAAGTGCCAGGGAAAGTGCTGCCTAGAAAGTGCATCAAAAAGATTAATGGCTTCGACAGAATCTAAGAAATGTGCTACGCCCCATTCTTGCCATAGGATGCTATTCATGGCTGATGAACAACAATTTTTCTCCTAAATGGGCTTAGCTGAGTCTATTTTTCCAACCCATCCTAAGAAACTGCAGGTCAGTGAGGGCTTTCCTGGGGAGATCCGGTCAATGGGAATGAAGCCTTCATCATTCATTTCTCCTTCTTTTACTGTGGATGACTGCAGTGTGCTCTGGGATCAATCATTCTGTATTTCTGAATATATCCTAAGAGTTGGCTTAATACTTGAGCCTGTTTTCTGGGTAATGCAGCAATAAGTCTGCTGGGGATGGTGGTTGGTGTCCCTTGCTGTCACGATGCCCACTGTGGACAGTTGTCAGGCAGTGTCACCTTAAAAGTGTGGCTGCTTACCCTATAGTGAGTGCATATGGTGGCAGGCATTTATAAAGTGCCTGGCTTTAATCTCATCCAACTATGAGTTTTCTTTCTGGACATTGGAACAGCATTTTCACAGGCATACATTTTTTTCCCTGAGAGTTACAATTACTTCTTTCAGCTGGGGACAGGCATTATTAAAGCCACTTGTACATAACTGAGCAGACAGTTGTTTGCAAAATAATCTTGCTTATTCTCATTTACACAAAAGCATGAAAGGGCCACTGCTTCAAGTTTATTCTGGAAACCAAGAGCTCGGCAGCAAACTGCTCTCTGGCACACAGCTCAAGCAAATACGAATTTGTTTTGTAAGGCAGATGTTAAAATTCTGTAACATGAGTTAATCAAAGGCAACTTTGGAAACGCTATGTATGAACTTCTGTCCTGATAAAAAGTAATTTCCCTACCCAAAAGAAACTATGATCATTGACCTCTATGAAAAAATATATTAAAGATTTGGAGTCAGGATTCTCTATTGGGGAAGACTTGGGCAGTGTAGGAAATTTGGCTAATTCCATGCCATCCCCCAGATCCAGGAAAGCAAAGCCAGGACACACCTGGTGTGGGTCCCACTCCTGGCCCCAAAGCCAACACAGCTAATCAATCACAGCGCTTTGTCTAGCAGAGCCCAACTTGGTCTTCAGAGTTATTTTCATTATCTTCTTCTCATGATGACTGCAACCACTTAGTTTATGGCATAAAACCCATGTTCATTCCCAATCCAGACCAGACTTGAAAAACTGCAATGAGGAACTAAAGTTGGAAAGTAAATACCATAAACTAAAAATTCAAAAGAAAGCATCTAAATTCCTCTGGCTCAGTATTCCCAGCATGGAACAGTATTTCACACTTTAGAAATTATGAAGAGTTCTGAAGGATTATGAAGTTCTGCAGGACATGCTAATGCATAAACAAATAATGAATACAATAGAATGCACTAACCTTCAAACACACTCAATGTCAAAACAATTCTATATGTATTCTACAGATGCATATATAGGCATGTAAGTAGATAGATAAAATGCTGGGTTAAAATGCCAAAATGATAATAATGATTAATTGTACAATTTTTGTTTTATAATTATACCTCGATAAAGATGGTAAAACCTCCATGGAGGAAATTCTCCCTTCATTCTTTCCTCCCTTTCTTTCTTTCCCTCTCCCTACATCTCTCTCTCTCTTTCCCTCACTTCTGCTTCCTCTTCTTTGTCTTTGTTTTCATCTTTCTCTTTCTCTCTTATTCTTGCTCTTGCTCTTCCTCTTCGTCTCCTCCTCCTCCTCCTCCCTCTTTCTCCCTCTCTCCCTCTCCCTTCTCCCTCTCTTGCTCCCCCTTACTGGCAAAAAGCATACCAGGTAGCTGGCCATGCTCTGTAACTCAAATAAAGAAATCCTGTGTTGAAAGGAATGTACTCTCAGGAGAGTGTGAGTGTTAGGGTGTGTGCAACTTTAATCCAAGTGAATTAACCCCTTTTCCCAGCCTTTCAGCAATCTCGCACAGTAAATTTTTATCTGTTTGAAAAATAAAGTCTTAACACATTACCTTGAGTCCCTGCAAGAAGCAAAATCACAAAGTACCTTAACTGAAATGATAAGGAAATAGTTTACAGTATGGAAAATAAAAGGAGCCATTCAGCCCCAGGAGCTAGGACTCACAGAGGGGCCCAGGTGAGGGGATGACCCAGTTTGCCAAGCTCAGGGATGGTTCTTGGAGAGAGGTTGGCAGGGGCTGCTGCTGTCCAAGATGCCAGAGGGGCAGACAGAAACCAGAGGAGGCCAGGGATGAACCCTGCACTCTGTCCTCCTGCAGCCTGAGCCCCTGCTGAGCCTGCACCAGGAGGAGATCACACAAAGCCCTTAGTGAGGGGACTCATGGAGTCGGGCAGGTCCTCGAGTCACAGAACAGGGCAATGAAGGAGGGCATGGGGGACATGTCAGGGAAGGGACCAGCCTGGCTAGGATTCAGGGTCTTCTCTTTTCTGACTCCAAGCCTCCTTTTCACACGTGCCCCCTCCAGTGCCCTTTCCAACTCCACAACTCAGCAAGCCGTGCTCTCCGCTACTGCGGGTGAGAGTGAATCAGGACACATCCTTGGCCAGTGCTGTGCAGGACCCGTGTGAGGTCCTCTGTGATGGTCATTTCCTTCAGGACCCACTGCCCAGGACCTGAACTGCTTATTCAGTGATGTCCACTGTTTCCTTCTAGTGACAAATATTGACAACAAACCTAAATACCTGTCAGTGGAAGAATTGGTTTTCAATAACAGTATTGTGTGTCCACAAAAAGCAACATTATATACTCAGAAATTGCACGATAGATTTATTTGTATTGACAAAGAATATTTAGGCAAATAGCTTTAGGGAAATGAAGCAGAGTGCAGAAGTGAATAGAATACTCTTGATGTCAACTTAAATGCACATAAAGCAGAATCCTATTTTGCTCTATTAGCTGATGTGCCTCACAGCCCGTCTCCCACCCCCCCACACCCCGTTATTTCCCTTCCGTTCCATTCACATGGACATGAGTGCCCAGGCCTCGGGACTGTTAGAATCCACAGGAACACAGAGGGTCAATTTCAACCCTGTACACTCAGTCATTAGCTCCATGACCAGCATATCCTGGGAACCAGGCATAATCTATAGAAACAACGGGCAGATGGACACACTGGTATCGCCTCTCTGTGTGAAAGACGGAGAGACAGACCTAGAGAATAGATCTCATTTCCCCAAGGCCTTGCTGCCTCCTTGGGGATGCACGCTCCACCAGGCGTCTTCTTATGGGGTGCCTTAGTCAGCTTTGGCTGCCAACAAAAGAGCAAAATTCCACCGGCGGAATGACCTCCACACCGTAAATGTATTTCTCACAGCTCTGGAGGAACATCCAAGATTAAGGAGCTGGGCAGGTCAGCTCCTGGTGAGGGTGCTCTTCCTGACCTCCAGACAGCTGGCTTCATTTTGTGTCCTTATGTGGACAGAGACAAAAAAAAAAGAGATATGAAGAGAGGCTCTTCCCATGAGGACATCAGCTGTACCAGACCATGCCCATGTCTTCCTGTCCTTCATCTTCACTCTCAAGTAGCGTCAGTCAACAGTCCAGGACAAGGAGCCCAGCAGGGCCATCCCATCAAGCACTGCTTTGCTCCCTGTTGCAAGAAATGCTTCTACAGGAACTAGGCAAAGGTGGTACCACTTGTATCCAGGAAGGCCCTTGTCCATTAGTCACAGCCTGCACAGGAAGTTGGGAGGGGACAGTGGGGAGAAATAAAGAGCAAGGCTATTTTCACAAATTCTGGAAAAACAGAATCAGTGCTCTATGACCGGGACAGAGAAGAGCCTCCTCCACATCTGCAGCCAGTGGCATCTCCTCCCTCTTCATCTGCAGCCCAGGGGCATCACAAGACACTCAGCTGGTTGGGAGAAGGTCTCCCCGATGCTGGATGTGCTGAATTAGCTGACTGAAAAGCAGCAAGTGACAGTGAGAGGAAGCTACCGGGAGTGTGCTGGGATGAATTCCAACAGAGGCTTTGAAGCAGGCACCAGGAGACAGATGTTTGATGGCTGCTGTCATTCTGTCTTAGTGGGCAGACTACAGATCTGACAAATGTGCCCTAGAAAACCGTTCAGTGCCCCAGCCCCACCAGGGCTGTGTGAAAGGGAAACGGGTACCTTCATAAAACACGAACACCAAAATGACCACCACCCTAGCCACTTGCAATCAAGGGGATTCTTGTTCCTCCTGGTTATATTTGCCCCTTTTCTTGTCTCCCATGACAATTATTTTTAACTTGGATTTGTGGTCATTTTGACAGCTATCTTTAGATCTCTCCTGTAATCCTGACCTTGATTCACGGAAAAACATATATATTTCCCTTTCCCTTTGGACTCCTCTACAGTGGTCATCTTGAAGTATCCTGTTGTTTATATCTGATATTTAAATGAACAGAGAGATATACAGTATTTACAATTGGGCTACCCAACACAGAAAAGATCTTAATTCTCAGAAAATTGATACACAGACCGGGGGAGCGTGTTGAGGGGTAGCAGAAAGGAGATCTCGGTGGTGGTGGTGGATAAATGAATCCACATATGTGAAGACATTCATAGAAATATACATGAACATGGTACTATTTTCAAGTGTGCTATTGTCATATAATTTTAAGCTTTATAAGAAATAGTCAGTGGGTGAAATTGGATGAAGGATACATGAGATCTCTCTGTACTATCTGCAACTTCTCATGTCTGTGTTTATACCAAAATAAAAAGTTAAAAACGAAAGAGTTAAAATTTCTCATGCATCAGATTGGCAAAAATAGAAAGCAAAACCATGCACTGTGTTCATGAAGTAGTAAGAAAGCAGACACTTTCATGTATTGCTGGGAAGTATGCAAATCGGTACACCTCTTGTGGGGCAGAATGTGACAATATCCAATGAAACTACCTGTGCATTTAGCTTCTGACTCAGCAATCCCACTTCTAGGTATTTACCTTAAAAATCCACCTCCAAAAATATGAAAATCCACACTCATTAACTATTCATTAGAGTAGTATATTCAAAATACTGTAAATGACATAAAATCTATCTATCATACAGTGGATGGATAAACTGTGGTACATCCTTACTGTGGAATATGATGTGGATTAACTTCAAAAATACATCTTTAAAGTGAAAAGTAAAGAGCAAAACAATAACTATAGCAAATTAACTTTTATGTTAGAAAGACAAATATGAAAATATATATACATCTATGTATTTGAGTAAAAGTAATGCAGGAAGGAATAACCAGAAATTAATAAATTGATGACTTATAGAGAATGAGTGAAAAATAAAGTGCCAGAAAGATTGAGGAACAGGAATAGGTCCTGATTATGCCTTTTGCAGAGTCCTGTACAAGAAAAACTGTAAAACTGAACCTTACATGATAAATGAAACTACACTTCAAAATAATAGCCTAAATATATTGAAAGGACAAAACTGACACACAGGAGTTTTCAATGCACTATTGGGACCATATAACCTCAGGTTAAAGACAAATTTGTTTTAGAGAGAGAGAGAGAGAGAAAGAGAGAGAGAGAGAAAGAAAGAAAAAGAAAAGAAAGAAAGAAAGAAAGAAAGAAAGAAAGAAAGAAAGAAAAAGAAAGAGAGAAAAAGAAAGAAAGAGAGAGAGAAAGACCCACGAATTAACAGGTTTGTTTCCTGCAGGGACCTATTTAGTGATTTTAAATGTATCTTATGTGTATTCTAAGATTGTACTAATAAATGTATACTAGAATAAAAAGCCATGTTTCTGCTAATTTAGGAAGACATTTAAAAATTATTAAAAATAGGAAGACTACTGCCATGTGAGGTTGGAATAAAGGCAGTAGTGTGAACGTATGGTTTTAACATCTAGGAATAATGGTACAGAAACAGATCTACAGTGTCTTTGTGCACACACTCACACCTGTGTGCATGTGTGTCTGAATGTAAGTACTGCTACTCCGCACTCCTTTTCCCAGGGGAAGTGTAGGTGCAATGTCCTCCATATCCCAGGAGAGAGAAGCTGATCAGAGGTCAGGTTTCATCCCTCGTGACCAGAAGGTGGGGAACATTGATTCTCACTTCACCAATGTGTCACGCGATCAGAAGTCAGGTCCAAAATGAGAGGAGATGGAAAAACTGCCTTCTAACAAAGTGGGTGTTGCTGTGGGGTTGGCTGAACCCACCCATGTCCTGCTCAGGAGGCATTTCTCATGGAGGTTTTAATGTATGAGGAAATATTTCGGGGGTTTCTTAAGACACATACCACTTTCTTAAAAATAGCTGCATAGGGATAGACTCCAAAGTGTTGATTAAATTTTATCAACCCACCTTCTTGGTAATTGGACAAGCTGTGAACAACTGACCTCCCCAAGAGTCACTGATTGGCTGGGGACAAGCCAATCAGAAGCTTTGCCTCAAGAATTTGCACTGAGAAGGAGGAAGACTGAGTCACCAATCAGGATTGAATATTAGTACGAGGCACCAGGAGCCCCTTCCTATCAGGTCTCCTGAACTACCCTTGACTTTTGACCTCTGATAGCCAGGTAATGAAAATAACCTTTGATTTCATGAGCTAATCCAGAATGTTCAATAAGGTTCACACGGGTGTGCTTGTGTGTACTGGTTAAAACTGAATTAGATTCTTGAGGATTCAGGCACTGTCTACACCAGAGTAAATATTGCATCTATAGTCCACAACGAATATAAGTCCATGAGAGCAAAAACTGTCATCTTCATTTAAAAGGAGGGAAATTTAAAAATCCAGAGTGCCCACAGGATTATGCTTGAATGTGCTCCCAACATTCAAATTTTTGCCTCAAAAAGAAAATTAAATTAGATTCTATAAGAAATTATTTATTCATATGCATAGATATATATGTATATTTACTGATACAGATAAATCAGGTGGAGTAAAGTATTACCAACTCTAGCTGAATAATTCTCCAGGATTCTAACAAGACGAGAGAGTGGATGGAGTGAGAAAGTGAAAATATGCCCCATAAATCAGAATAATTGCATTATAGTTCTAACTCTTTGGCACAGTTTTCTCTTTACATTTTTTTTAATTAGGAGGAGATTGATATTTTTGCATTTAAAAACATTTTATAATGTATTCAGCCACTTCTAAATGATAGTGAAATATATATCATTCTAAAATGAAGGATACAAATTCAAGTTCGATTCAAAACTCAAGGAGAAATATAGCATTGAGGCCATTGTGCCATAAATTATCATTTGTATGGGGGTGAAGAGAGATTGTTCTGAGAGGAAGGGTGGTAAATCAGCCTGAGGAGATCTTTGAAGTCTGGGTGTGAGCAGGCGATTCCCTCTTCTCAAGTACACTCAGTGCTCCCCATGGAATAAATTCTCAACCTCTAACCGCTATAAATTCAGGTGAAAAGGCAGATTATGTTTTATTTTTTATTTTTATTTTTTGTGGGTACCAGGGGGATGACCTCAGGACCTCGCGCGCCAACAGGCACCTGTGCCACTGAGCGATATCACCGGCCCCTTTTTCGTATGTGGGTTCCGGGAGTCGAACTCGGGCCCTCGCGCTTGCAAGGCAGGCGCTTACGCCGCTGAGCCATCTCACCGGCCCTGGATTATGTTTTATTGTGTTGCATACAAATCGTTTCTAAATCCTAAAATGGCTCAGGTAATTCAGTTGAATTCTCAGATTCCTTTCTTATCAATGGGGGCTATGACTGTGAAGAAATCAGACTTAGGACAGCAGTGATCTCAGGCGGTAGGTGGTATAACAGGACCCAGGAAATAAGCTATTAATTTTCATAACAACTTTTAAGCATTATCCTTTCTTCTTTATTTTTCTTTTCTTTTCTTTTCTTTTCTTTTTTTTCCTTTATGTGGGTACCGGGAGTCGAACTCAGGACCTCACGCTTGCCAGGCAGGCGCTTATGCCGCTGAGCTATCTCACTGGCCCTCTTTTACTTTCTTAACTAAATAAGTACATACTACCATATCTTCCTTCATACTCCAGTTTTTCCAAATTTTAATTCAAATGCACTGCGATTGGATGCAGAGGTGTACAGACTGCATGATGTTTTTAAATGACTAAAAGCTAGAACTAAGTCAACTTACATGTGCCGGTATTGAACAATACTGAACACTTTAATGAGTGGCTAAGATGAAACCATAATGTTCTGAAGACATTTAATTCTAACCATCTGTTTGGAATAGAAACAAACAAACAAAAATCTCATCATCACAAAGAACAGTGCAGGAGGAAGTAAGCTATTTCTTCACTCATCTGTCTTGATCTGATTTGCCTTTAAAGACAACCTGCAGCTTTGGTGTCTAGAGGTTGGTGAAATGAAAAGAACTAACATCTATCAGTTGATAACTGAGGATTACACGTTGTGCTAATACAGTACAAGTCTTGTGGTGCAAGGCTGACCTCCTACAGTGAACCTGTCCTCGGGTGTGTTAGATATGTGTGTGGACGTCTCTTGAGCACCCCTTCGAAGCTCCCTTTTCGCTATCTATAACCATAGAAGATTGCATGGTGGACCTCAATTCTCATATTTATTATCATGGACTGATGCCAAATCATCTTTTTTTGACATCAACTACATGTCTCACTTTGGCCAATAGCAAGAGACAGGAGTGTTGGCTTTCCACTTCTTAGCCTGAGATCTACAAGACCCTGTGTGTTCCCATTGCTCTCCTGGGCCTCTGCCATCCCCTTGGGCAAAACGTGGTGGGGGTGACCTGTTGGCCCTGAGGGAGTGGAGGACAGTCAGCCTCTGCAGGGTCACAGTCTGGCACAGATGTTGTGGGATAATAAATCAATATGCTTAATGTATACGTTAGTGTAAGTAATCATAAAGGAACATAACATCCGTAAATATAGTGCTAGGGGCTTCTTTTCTCCTGAACCGAATGCTAATAAATCACCAACAGAGTAGCCAATCACTCTAAATCTCTTAAGTACTCATTTTGTGCACTAAGAACAAACTTCCCAAATGTCCACACAACCTTTAGAATTAGAAAATTCTCAGTGATGTATTGCTGGTGTTTAATAATCAGACTTCATCAGTTTGCCCCCAAATTCCCAGTGACGCCCTTCACATCAAAGAATCTGCTCTGCAGGGAAGGCTGTGGCAGGAGGCTTCCAGCTGTTCTTTGTTGTTGGGTTTGCTGGGCTAGCAGAGGGTGATCCAGTAGTGCTGGTGGTCTCACAACATGTGGGAAGCCAGGTGAAGAGGAAGGTGGTGCAGAGAACAGCAGAGCTCAGAGATTTAACAGAGAAAAACCAGGATGCTAACTGCAGTCCTTTGAGCACCTGAATCCAAAGATACCCAAAGAAGCTAGAGGCAGGGGCCACATACGCCCAGCTTCTCTGTGGAGTTCCAGAGCCGGGAGCTGGAGATGGGCCTGGGATGTCAGGAAGTGTTCTTCCTGTTATTCTCAGAGGGTCTGACTTTTCCAGCTTGTGGTTTTGTCATTAGCCATTCACCATCTTCCCCTTAGCTACCTAGTTGTTTACTTAACAGGAAGTGATTTACAATTTTGAATTTAAACCCTAGCTCAGCCACTTCCTAGGTTTGAGCCCATGAGGTCGTAACTGCACCTTTCCCTGCCTCCATTCACTCACCTGGGAGTGGATCCTGGAAGAGCTGGGTGGCTGACTAAGCCTGTGTCAAGATGCCAGCCCTCCCGAGTGTCCTGTGTGCTTTCCACTGTGGTGCTACTATCCTCGAGGTGCTGCGTGGAATCTAAGAAACTCACAAACCCATGGAGCGTCTGTGCAGACAGGCAAGGGAAAAAGGAAAATCCATTCCCTAAATATGCTGATAGTTACTGCAGTTCTAAAAATGGTTAGATCAGACATTTGTGAAAGCAAAGAGCTAAATTGGAAGTTTATCTAAAAAAACACTCTCCGGTGACTTACTTATTCCATGCTGCCAGAGGGGGCATTTTCTGATTAGATCAGTTTTCCAGTAAAACAAAAATATTAGTCTGAGAGGGAGCATTATGCTTTTGATTTACATAAACAGCACAAAAATGTGACAGGTTTTCAAGCAAATTATTTTTAATTATTCCACAAAAAAGTCCTTTTTAAGTCAAATTCCTTAGCTCATCTCATTTTTATTTAATTTTATTGTTTATGTATATAAAAAATAAACTCGCTTGAGCTTTACAGGGCAGAGTATTTCCAAACTAGAATCCACGGTAAAGCCATCTTCTAATGCAGTAAATTATGAGTTCTTCATTGCTTGTGATATTGGCTAACATTTCTAGGAATCCAAATTAGTGGTGTACACAGCACATCCTTCCAAACCCTTAAATATGCCCTCTATGGGTCACTGCCTTTCTTCCTTTGCATTCTCTTTATTCATCAGCTGTGAAGCAAGATAAAAGGTTCTATGTGTTTCCTAACATCACCCTTTCTCATGGAAGAGAAAAATCACAATCCCATGAAACCTAGATTCCTCTTGCCCATGAGCATTAGGGTTCGTTTGTTTGTTTGTTTAATCTGAGCTCAGCAGAGAACAAGGGGACAGTCAGGAGATGCTGTTGTACACATTTGAGCAAAGAAGCCTACTATGCCATGCTATTGCCACATCATATCTCATAACATAATATGACACAGATATCAATGATAGATGATGACAGATAGATGATAGATAGATCTGAGATTTTATTTTTACAACACCTTGTCTTTGTCCATAAATGAGCAGTGGACCTGATTCTAAGCTCCTCTACAACTGCAAACATGCTGGGAAGAAACATTCTCTCTCCATTATTGATCTTTCAAGCATGCAGCCTGCCCGAAAAGCTCTCCCATCAGTCACACAGCAGCACAGCATAAGACCACGATGATCCCGATTTGCTTAACCAACAAGCTTTTTTTGAGCACTAACTCTATGCCACACATGTATTTAGACACTGATGATGCAAGGGCGAGGAAAATAGAACTCCTGTGATCATCCAGACAGAAATAGAGCAATGAAGAATACGTCAGGTGGTAAAAAAGCAAAGAAGCCAATAAAGCAGTGTAGGGGACAAGGATGGAGGGCAGGGTTGCTTTTTAAGCAGGGTGTAGTTGTTAGGGTTCTGTTGAGGAACAGAGTGAATAGAAAATACATGTGGATTCAAGTTGCATCTGTAACTACTTTGAAGATAATAATATGCAATGTGTTAACTATTGTTATTCTCCTATTATTTTGTTCTGAAATTTTGTTTTATTTTTTCCATAAAATAAAAAGAAAAGATGACATATGTGGAATTATGCAAGGGGATTTATGAGGCAGGCTTACAGGTAGAAGAATCCACAAGGGCCAACTGCAGCTGCAGAACCAGTTGAGCCAGTAGCTGCTCTGCCCGAGCAGATGGAAGCTGCAGAACAAGAGGAATCAAGGCTGTAACACTGGTCCGAGGTGGAAGCCTGGGCTCCGTGGAGTCGCTGGTGTGAGTCTGCACTGGAAGACTGAAGACATTGGAGACCCTAGTCCAAAGGTGATGGGGAAGTCTGGAGCTCTTCCAAAATGGCCACACTTCCTTCTTCTTCTCCCTTTTATACATCCAGGCTATAAGCCTATGGGTTGGTACCACCCACATCCGGGGTGGGTCTTCCTTCCTCAGTATGCCGTCCTACATATCAGTCATCCACAGAGCTCATACCATGGTGAGGTATACTTAACCTATAATAACTGTTTAAAAAGCATAATAAGGGCCAGTGAGATAGCTCAGCGGCATAAGTACCTGCCTGGCAAGTGCAAGGTCCTGAGTTCGACTTCCGGTACCCACATAAAGGAAAAAAAAAGGCTGGTGATATTGCTCAGCAGCACAAGCACTTGCTGGCAAGTGCGAGGTCCTGAGGTCGACTCCCGGTACCCACGTTAAAAAAAAAAAAAAAAGAAAAAAAAGCATAATAAATACCAAATATATCGCACAAAAATTTTCAAAAAATGCCCTAACACTTTAGTTTTTTTGAGCACTGACTCTATGCCACACATGTATTTAGACACTGATGAGGCAAGGATGAGGAAAATAGAACTCCTGTGATCATCCAGACAGAAATAGAGTGATGCAGAATACGTCAGGTGGTAAGAAAAGCAAAGAAGCCAATAAAGCAGTATAGGGGACTAGGATGGAGGGCAGGGTTGCTTTTTAAGCAGGGTGTAGTTGTAAGGGTTCTGTTGAGGAGCAGAGTGAATAGACAATGTATGTGGACTCAAGTTGCATCTGTAACTACTTTGAAGATAATACGCAATATGTTAACTATTGTTATTCTCCTATTATTTTGGTTTATCTTCGTAGTTTGGTTAGCTTGGTTTATCTTTATAGTTTTTCAGTTATCAAACTATGGTCAAATTTGCAAACAGTTCTACCAATTTTTTTTTCACATGTGCTGTGATATAAGAAATAATTTTCCTTAGGCTAGAACAAAGATGATCAAGTGAAGTGAAACCAATGTGGTGGTCATGGTGTTGGAAGGTGTTTTTTTTTTTTTTGAATCATGAAGCAAAAATAAAGGAGGCCCATTTATAAGCTCTAGGTTCTAGAGTGATGGGAATCAGACTCTGTGATTGCTTTGTTAACTATTTGGGAGTGGACAAAGTTAGACTGGAGCTCATCACTGATTGGTACATATCCAGATACTAGTTATTCCTATTGTAGCATAACATATCTGTTCTGGTTTATTTCTAGATATTCCCCCCAAGCTGCAGGAGCTCATAGGTAGGGTTTTTGGGAGGTGATTTGATCATGGTTGTGTGACACTTATCACTGGATTACTCCACTGATGAGTTTATAGTTCGGTGTGATGTAGGGCGGTGAAGCCTGGTGAGAAGAGATGGATCACTGTGGGCGTAGCCTGAAAAGGTTTGTCTCCCTCCTCCTCCCATAATACCTCTCTTCTTCCTGTCTGCCACACCAGGAACTGCTTCTCCTCTGCTATGCCCATCTCCCATGCTGGCCAGCCGACTATGAACTGAAACTCTACAAACTCTGACCCAAAATAAACCTCTCCTCTTTTAACTTGTGGTTGTTGGGTTTTTTGTCCCAGTAATGAGAGAGTAACTAAGACAATATCCTTCACAGAGTCAATGTCTTACCAGGTCAAATGTGTGAGATGTATTTTGTATATATAGAATGAGATACCTTATCCTAATTATCTTTATCGGTATTAATTTTATGGACACTATTAGTGTCGGCACTTTACATCTTCATACCCTGCAGAAAATACTAAGTGAACAACAACATTTAAATTGGATATATTTTCCAGGCAATTGGTGGTATCTAGGGGGAACCTAGATGCAAGAATCTGCAGTGAAGTCAGAGGAGCAGTATTTTCTTTTTCTTTTTCAAGTCAGCTGACGGGTCATCCACGGAAAGTGGAGAGGGAGTGAGTGTGTGTCAGGTCCGGGAATGGTCCAGACAAACTCATAGTACATTTAACTCATGACAAGACAGTGCGAGCCTCCATAAGGGTAAGTACAACCTACGACAGTGCATAGCCTAGTATGTTACACCAAGGTCACTGCAAAGAAACAACAGCAGAAATCATTGAACTTTACAGTGGAAGACACTCCAGGAAATCAGTCAGTTCCCTCAGGGAACTCTCTGCTGTCCCCTCTTCCTGGAATGCATTTACTCCAAGATTTCTGTAGCAAAATCATCCTCATTCTTCAAATTGCCACTCTGAAGTCACCAATCTCACAGGCGTATTCCCTGACCTGCCCGCCACAGCTGCTGTCCCCAGTTACCTCAGCTATATTACCTGACACTCTTGGAATCATCAATTTATCCTTTGCTTATTCTACTCATTTATTTCTTCATCAATATGTTTGTGGTCTTTTTCAGAGGATCATAGGATTCTCAGGATAAGGAAATGTATTTAATTCCATTTGTGGCTGTTTCTAATGCCTAGAACAGTATTTGGCACATAATAGTTACTCAATAAATGAATGATGCTCTCTTGTTATAGACAAAGAAGTTGGAGGCAAGTAAGGATAACATATTCGTCTAAGGTCATGGGTAAGCTTGGGTAGGGCTAAGCTTCAAAGTTAAGACTTGATTTATGCTGGATTCTGCTTTCCAAATCCAGGCAAAGCAATATACAGTATTTGAATGTAAAATATCAGATATTCTTCCAAATACTGACACTTTAGAAGTATATAATATGAGAAAACATGTAGTTAGTTTTTGTTTTGTTTGTACAAAGTATTGTCACCTAGGAGAATCATTAAAACTTATCTGAAGCACACACATTTCACCTCCAGGAGAAAATGTGGAAATAGTTTTTGTTGGCAGATGAAATCAGTAATTTAGAAAAAGATCTTAAACAAAAAGGCATTTCACGGTGTTGTCAATAATAGTAAATCTCATTAATGAGATGTACTAGATTGGAAATTACCACAATTCTATTTCACAGAAAGATCCTTGTTACTGAGTCAGAACAGGTCCGTGTTATTTAGGAACATAATTAATTATACTATACTCCAGACAGGTATTGCTTATTTACACTTCAACCTGATATTTTTGCAGTCTTTTCACAAGCTGAATTTGGCCACTTTTGACCAGTCCACAGACCGGCCTTAACACAAAACTCCAGTCGTGCCTCAGCAACGCGGCCCAGGGAACTGAGTGTGGCTCAGCAATAATATCCGCATATACTCAGATGGTGCATAATTATAAGAAGATAATGCCATTAATTCAACAGAGACCAAACAGCTCCTCCTTACCACACCTCCAAGAAACACTGGGAGTCCAGGTCTTGCACTGTGGAACTTGCTAAATATGAATGCCACAATGAACCAAAACACAGACTCAAAGTCAAAATGACACAAATTACAATATCTAAGAGCATAAGAAGGTTGTTTACTCCCAATTGTAAGCCAGCCATGGCATGCACAGAGAAGTTAAATCCAGATGCTTTGTGCTACTTGTGGAGGGGAAATGTGAGCCAAGGATCCCAAAGACAGTGGGACACAGGAGCAGTCAAAGACGAGTCCAGACTCAGAGCCGTCCCACCACCTCCTCCGGTCCTGCCTGGGGCCCTCTGATGTCCTGTGTCCCATGGGGGAAAGGACTCTGAGTTTCTGATTGATGTGATTGACCATTAGCATTGGTACTACCTCTCAGCAAGTGGGTACTGACAGGGCTGACTAGGACCAGAAGGGAAGGAGGTAACAAGGCCTGACCTCATCAAGCCTCTTAGACCAAAGAGGATTACAATTAAGTCACATTGTGACCAAAACCCTCCTTTATCAAGAACAGTGAAATTTCAGTGGCTCTGCCTAAACAACAGTGGGTCTTTCTCTTATTAATTGTCTTATGTAGGCCAAGTCACAGGTTTCCAAAGACTAGAATATCACAGTTATGTGGAGAAAATTTTTTCATGAATCAGAAAATGAAAAGTCCTCAGACAGAAGAAAGAGACGTCTATAAACAATCAAGGGTGTCTTTATTAATAAAAAGTGAGAGGGAAAGTGATTCTGAAACACTCACCAGAGTGTGACCTGTGACCGTGGATGCCTATGGTGATAGAATTGATGGGGGGATTCAGACTACAGTGTGAGTTTCCTTGCCAGGTTCATGAATATTGGTGGACTATAATTTTACTTTGAAGAAATACTCTTTCTCTAACGTAAAGCTGCTTATCACCCAGGCAGTGACTTAATTCTTCTGGGTCAGGAAACAATTGGGAGCATTATCAAATTAAAGTTTTATTTAGCTTATAAAAGTATTCCCATTGCTTTTTGCCACACTTAATATTTAAGCACTCAATTTTTACTTTATTATCTTTAGACAGGTGGGGCGTGACACTCTTGGGATCAAGGCATAAAATTCCTACCACCGTGGGAAGTCATAGCTTTCTAGAGGAAAACTTAGTCCTGGAACACAGATTCCACTCCTGACCTTTGCGAGTTAGATTTAAGAGTCTCGAGCAAGAAGGTGTAGGTGGACTCAGAAGGGCTCATTGTCATCATGAGATGTTGACTTGCAGCACACACAATGCTCAGGGTGAGATATCCCAGCTCCTCTTTTGGAGAAAGGAAGAATGTAGTTAGGGCCCAGGTTGAAGCTTACGGGAGAGCAGTTCACTAGCATGCACAAAGGTCGGGGTTCCACGCCCAGCGCTATAAAAAAAGCACAGTTGTGTTGGTGCCACTCATATTTAGAGAGTTCTCTTGAGCTGCACGACCTCTTCATTTCTCTGGCGTGATAGTAAAGTTAGTATATGCTCGCACATGGGTCAACATCCCATCTGGGTTCAGTGAATTTGCAGAGCCAGTTTCATCCACACTTCAGGTGGTGCCTCCTCATCCAGCTCTGAGTGCATCATCTACTGCCCAGGGAAAGTGCAGCTGCCTTCTGAACCGCACAGGGCTTCTCTGCACTGTGCTCTAGAGTACTGCGTTGTTACATGTCACTGCCCATGTCATCACTAAATGAGTTATATCAAAATGATTTCAGATTTTTAGAAAAGCTATAAAAAATAGCACATTTCTGTCTATCCCTCACCCAACTCTCCAGTGATGTTGGCATCAAACATGACCACAGCACAGTGAGCAAAACCAGGAATTAGCTTCAGTGCATTTTATAGTAAGACCTTGATAGGATTCCACGCTAATAATTTTTTTCTCTCGTCAGGATTCAGTTCAGGATCCCATGGAACATTTAGGCGTGACATTTCCCGTGCCTCCTCAGGTCTGTGACGTCCTTCTTTCATTTTTGTTTTTGTTTCATCTTTCATGACCTTCACATAGCTCAGAACTAGTTCTCAGTCATTTTATAGATGTTGTATTATTTTTCCCACGGGAGGTTTCCCCAGGATCAGATAAACATTGGACACTGTGGATAAAAGCTCCACAGGGATGGTGTCAGGTCCTGTTCAGTGTGTGGCCTCAGGAAGCCCAAGACACTGACATTCTCATCACTGTTGGTGCCATCCATGTCCCAGCGATTAAGATAATATCTGCAACATTTGTCCAATGCACAGTCATTATTTTTCCCTTTTTTAATTGATAAGCTTCTTGGGAGTAGTACTTTAAACTATGTCATATGCCATAAAAAGAGAGTTACCTTTTAAAGAGATTCTAACACACACACACACACACACACATACACACACACACAAACACACACTCACACACCCCAGATGGAGTCGCCACTGCTGCGGTCCCTCTTTTCTCTGTAAAAGTCATCATTTCCCTCTTCACCTTTTTCTCCTGGCGAGGGATGCCATTTAGTGATCTAATGCACAGAATGGTGACTATAAGAAGCCATACTGCATTGCATATTTCAAATTTGAGGAAAAAGTAGGTGTTAAATATTTCATCACAAAAATGATAAATCCAGTGGTCCCTCAGTTCATGAACTTGACTTCTTCCACAATTCCAGCCACAGATGAGTTGGATGAGAACTAAATCAAATTCAATGGGTAGGCTCAATGTTGATCTTATGGGGAAATTTGATTTGGTCCTCGTCCAATTTGGTTTGCGACCACAATCCTGGAAAAAATTCACTTCATGAACTGAGTTACCACTGTCTATGAAGTGATGGATTTGTTAATTAGTTAATTTAATCATTTTACATTACCATATTTCAAAACATTCCAACATGTGCAATCATTATTTGTCAATTAAAAACAAAGGGAAAAATGTAAAATCTCTTGTAGTGAATGTCTCCTACTGATACATTATTTTAGTTTTTGTGTGCCAAAAACATAACTTATGTTGCTTTAGTTTTTAAAAGATGTCCATGGGGTGGAATTCTAGGTAGACAGCTTATTTTGCTTAGTTTTTCAGCTCCAAGTACTGTGAGTTCTTTTGCTTCTCTGTCTTCTCATTTGCAATATTTCCAGCTAGAAACCTGTTGTCATTATACACAGGGAACAAGGATGAGGACGGCAACTGGTGACTTTCCTCATTTTCTTTTCTATCACTGATTTGAATTTGATTATGACATGGCTGGTAATTATTTTCTTCATTTTTTTATTTTAAAGAGAAAAAAACAATTAAAAAGATACAGATTTTCAAAACAAGCCAATAGAGTATTAACAATGATTAATATATTGCATATTGTTATCTTCAAAGTAGTTGCTCAGATTACAAGATATAGGCATAAAAAATTGATCAAACAATATAAGCACAGACTGTTCTTTTCAATGAACTAATAGAAATAAGTAGTACAATTATCTTAGCTATCTCGTGTGTGTGTGTGTGTGTGTGTGTATATATATATATATATATATTATATATATATATATTCTTTTCCCTTCCTTCTTTTCTCCTTTCCCCCATCCCAGTGGTTCTTTCCTTTTGAGAAGTTTCTTCCCCTTTCACAATATCTATTGTACATTTTGGATCTTATTTACTCCTTCAGTTTCTTACACTAGGGAGACAATACGATGTTTACACATGTGAGTCTGATTTATTTCACTTATGAGTATGATCTCTAGTTGCATCCATTTACCTATAAAAGCCTCAAGTTTATCCTTCTTTATAGCTGAGTAGTACTCCGTTGTATAGAAATACCACATCTTTTTTATCAATTCCTCAGTTGATGGGCATTGGGGTTGTTTCCAAGATCTAGCTCTTACAAATCGTGCTGCTATAAACATGAGTATGCATATATCACTGTGGTATGATGTTTTTAATTCTTCTGGGAAAATACCTAGAAGGGGAATAGCTGGGTGGAATGGGACCTCTAATACTAGTTTTTTGAGGAATCTACAGATATCCAAAGTGGTTGTACCCATCTACACTCCCACCAACAGTGGAGAAGGGTTCCATTTTCCCCACTGCCCTGCCAGCATTTGTTATTGGTTGATTTCTTGATGACAGCCATTCTTTGTGGAGTGAGATGGAATCTCAGTGTTGTTTTAATTTGCATTTCTTGAATGATCAATGATGTTGAACATTTTTTCATATATTTATTTGCCATTTGTATTTCTTCATCTGATAAGTGTGTATTCATCTCAGATGCCCATTTTTGACTTGGGTCTTTGAATTTGGGAGGCCTGGTTTATTCAATTCTTTATATGTTCTATATAGAAGTCCTTTGTCAGAGGGACAGTTGGCTAAAATTTCTTCCCACTCTGTGGGTTTTCTTTTCACTCTGTTGGTGATTTCTTTTGATGTGCAAAATCTTTTTAATAAGATGAGATCCCAGTTGTTGATTCTTTGAAGTACTTTGAGTGCAGTTTGGTTTTTGTTCATGAACTTTCTGCCTACCTCTATGTCTTTAAGATTTCTACCTACTTTCTCTTCCAGTAGATTTAGTGTTTCTGTTTTAATATTTAGATCTTTGATCCATTTTGACTTTAGTTTAATGCATGGTGATAGACATGGGTCTAGTTTTAGTCTTCAGCATGTGTTGAAAGCCAGTTTTTCCAGCACCATTTATTAAAGAAGCTATCTTTCTTCCAGTGAAGGTGTTTGGCCCCTTTGTCAAAGATAAGGTGGCTGAGTGTGTTTGTAGTTGTGCATGCATCTTCTAATCTGTTCCACTGATCCTCAGGTCTGTTTTTCTGCCAGTACCATGCTGATTTTATCACAGGAGCTTTGCAGTATAATTTCAAGTCAGGGATTGTGATGCCTCCTGCCTTGCCTTTGTTGCCCAGTATTGTCTTTGCTATTCTAGGACTCTTCTGTTTCCAAATGAATTCTAGGAATGTTTTATCTAGATCTGTGAGGTATGCTAGTGGTATTTTGATCAGACTTGTATTAAATCTGTGTAATAGTTTTGGGAGTATGGCCATTTTCACAATGTTCGTTCTTCCTATCCATGAATAAAGGATATCTTTCCACTTTCGGATATCCTCTTTGATCTCCTTTATCAGAGTGCTGTAATTTTCAAAGTATAGATCTTTTACTTTCATTAAATTGATTCCTAAGTATTTCATTTTTTGGATGATATTGTGAAAGGTGTTGTTTCCCTAATTTCTCTCTCAGTGAGTTTGTTGTTTGTGTATAGGAATGCTATTGATTTTTGAGTGTTGACTTTGTATCCAGATATACTACTGAATTTGCTTATTAAATCTAGAAGTCTTTTGGTGGAGTTTTTGGGGTCTTCTATGTAGAGTGTCATGTCATCTGCGAATAATGATAATTTAACTTCTTCCTTTACTATCCTTATTCCTTTTATTTCTCTCTCTTGTCTAATTGCTCTGGCTAATGTTTCCAGAACTATATTGAATAGGCTTGATGATAGCAGACATCTTTGTCTTATTCCTGAATTTAGAGTGAAGGCTTTCAGTTTTTGTCTATTTAGTATAATGTTGGCTGTTGGTTTGTCACAGATGGCTTTTATCAGTTTGAGGTAAAGACCATCTATTCTGACTTTCAGTAGCGTTTTTATCATGAATGAGTGTTGGACTTTATCAAAAGCTTTTTCTGCATCTATTGAGATGATCATGTGATTTTTGTCTTTGGCTCTATTAATATGGTGTATTACGTTTATTGATTTGTGTATGTTGAGCCATCCCTGCATTCCATCCCTGAATCCCACTTGGTCATGGTCTATTATCTTCTTGATGATTTACTGCATTCTGTTTGCTAGTATTTTATTGAGGATTTTTGCATCTATGTTCATTAGGGAGATTGGCCTGTAGTTCTGTTTATTGGTTGGGTCTTTCTCTGGTTTTGGTATCAGGGTAATACTTGCCTGCAGGAATGAGTTAGGGAGAATTGCTTCCTTTTCAATTTCATTTAAAGAGTTTGAGGCTTATTGGCATTAAATCTTCTCTAAATTTCTTGTAGAATTTAGTCAGGTCCATCAGGACCTGGGCTTTTCTTTGTTGGTAAGTTTTTAATTATGTTTTCAATTTCACTAACTGATACTGTGTTATTCAGAATTTTTATATCTTCTTGATTCAGCTTTGGTAATTCATACATTTCTAGAAATCTGTCCATTTCTTCTGTGTTTTCTATCCTATGCAAGTAAAGATTTTCAAAGTAAGTATAGATGGTCTTCTGAATTTCCACAGGATCTGTAGTGACTTCACACTTTTCATTCCTCATTGCATGAATTTGAGTTTTTACTTTCCTTTTTTTTTTTTTTTTTTGATAAGGTTGGCTAGGGGTTTATCAATTTTATTTATTCTTTCAAAGAACCAACTCTTCAATTCATTTATTCTTTGTATTGGTTTTTTAGTCAATTGCATTAATTTCTGCTCTGATCTTTTAAATTTGCTCCCTTTTATGCACTTTGGGCTTGACTGCTCTTTTTTTTTTCTAGAAGGTTGAGGTGCAACATTGGGTTTATTTGTGCTCATTCTGTTTTCCTGATGTGAGAATTCACCACTATGAACTTCCCTCTTAGGACCTCTTTCATTGCATCACACAGGTTCTGGTATGCTGTATTTGCATTTTCATTTGACTGTAGATATTGTTTAATTTCTTAATTTCTTCTGTGACCCATTGGTTGTTCAGGAGGGTGTTGTTTAATTTCCATGTGTTAATGGAGTTTTTGTGGTTTCTTTTGCCATTAATTTCCAATTTCATTGCACTATTGTCAGATAATATGCATGGGATAATTTCAATTTCTTTTCATTTACTTAAGCATGTCCTATGGGCTAGTATATGGTCTATTTTAGAGACTGTCCCATGTGAAGCTGAGAAGAATGTGTATTCTGATGTTGTTGGGCAGAACACTCTGTAAACGTCTACTAAGTCCATTTGTTCACAGGTTTGGTTCAGTTCTGTTGTTTCTTTACTGATTTTTTGTCTAGTTGATCTATCTCTTTGTGCCAATGGGGTATTAAGGTCCCCCATTACAATTATGTTATTGCTTATTTGATTTTTCATGTCTATTAATATTTGCCTTATATAGTTGGGTGCTCCAGTATTTGGTGCATATATATCTATGATTGTTATCTCTTCCTCTTGAATTTTTCCCCTAACAAGTATGTAGTGACCTCCTTTATCTCTTTTGATCATTCTTGGTTTGAAATTCACATTGTCTGCAAACAGAATACCTACCCCTGCTTTTTTCTGGGTTCCTGGTGCATGGAGTATTGTTTTCCATCATATGACTTTCAGTCTATGAGTTTCTTTCTGAGTTTAATGTGTTTCTTGTATACAGCATATTGTTGGATCTTGTTTCTTGATCCATTCTGCCAATCTGTTTCTTTCGATTGGTGAATTGAGGTCATTTACATTGATAGTTATAACTGATATGTGTTGGCTTATCTTTGTCATGTTATTTTCCTGCTATTGGTTCCCTGCTTTTCCCCACTAATTGTATGCCCTTCCTGGTGGTTTCTTTCTGATGTTATTCTTGGAATTGTGGTCATTTTTATCTCTGTCTAGAATATCTTTCGGTACTCTTTGGGCTCGTTTGGTGGTCATGAATTTCTTCAGTTGTTGTTTGTCATGAAAGTATCTTAGTTCTCCATTAATTTTTTTTTATATGCAGGTACCAGGAGTTGAACTCAGTACCTCACGCTTGCCAGGCAGGCACTTATGCTGCTAAGCTATATCACCAGTCCTCTCCATTAATTTTGAAAGAATGTTTTGCAGGGTAACTCAATCTGGGTTGGAAGTTGTTTTCTTTCAGGACTCGAAATACTCCACTCCAAGCTCTTCTGTGTTGGATCAACAACTAATGGTCAACTTGTAACACCCAGCTGAGCTGAATCAGCGTGGTGCTGGGTGTGGAGGGCCCACCTGAGGACTGTTGCCAACATCAAAGAAAGGAGAACTGGGGAGGAAGAGGTGCTGCTGTTGGTTCTCCTCGAGGAGCTTGTTGTGCTGACTTTCCTGATAGGAACTTGGCTGTTCTCGTCAGAGGAGCTTGGGACCTCATTGTTGCTGAGGATGTCTGTGGTACTTTTCAGGGGAGCTCTGGTCCTTACTTTGGGCGTCACTTCCTGGATCCAGTGCAGATCCCTCAGCCTGCTGGCACAGGTCCTTCATCCCACTGGCGCAGACTTTCTAGCTTCCACCACTGACCTTTGGGCCTTCCTGGTACAGATCCATGAAACAGACTTGCGTGAGACATTGCTGTGGGCTCTGGGCCTCCAGGTGGACTCATGGGGACATAGCCATAGGCTCTAGGTCTTCAGCTGGACTTATGAAGGACATTGCTGTGGAATCCAGGCTCTCAGCTGGACTCTTTGGGTCTTTAGTGTGTGGACAGATTTCCTGCACTCTTTTTGTATTTGACTTTTTGGGTGACTACTATAAAATAATACTATAAATTATGTGTCCTGTATTGTTTTCCTTGTAAACCCTGAACACAACATCTTCTTAACCTGAGGGTTTGTGTTGAGAAGTCGGCTGTGAGTCTAGTGAGCTTTCCTTTATAAGTGATCAGTTTCTTTTCTCTAACAGCTTTTAATATTCTGTTCTTGTGCTGAATTTCTGGAATCTTGGTTATTATATGTCTGGGTGTAGATTTATTTTGGTTATAGTTAATTGGAGTTCTATATGCCTCACTTATCTGTATGTCAGATTCTTTTCCCATGCTTGGAAATTTTTCTGCTATTACTTCTGCAAATAGTTTTTTTTTTTTTTTAATGTCATTTGTGTTGCCTCTTGCTGTTTTATTGACACCAATTATTCTTATATTATTTTTCTTTGCATCGTCCTGCAGCTGTTGAATTTTTATTTCTTGCTCTTTTGTTATTTTTAAGAGATCTTTCCTTTTATGATCGCTAGCTGCGATCCTGTCTTCAAGGTCTGAAAGTCTGTCTTCAGTTTTGTTCAAGCAGTTTTGCCAGCTTTCAATGGAATTTTTAATTTCCTGGGTATCTGTTTAATTGGTTTCATGCATTCTATTTCTTTCCTATATTGATCATTCATGGTCTCCATCCTTTTCCTATCATCATCTATTTTTTATCTATCTCTACTCTAGGTTTGCTCAGCAATTCCTTTATAAATGTTGACATTTCTTTTTTTAAATGAGAGTTTATTTCTGATCTGATTTCCTCTAAAGACTCATGGATTTGTTTCTTTACTTCGGTTGCTCTCAGAAATGTCAGGTGTGTGTCTTCTATTTTCCTCTGTCTCGATGTCTCCTGGACTTGTTCTGGGTGGGTTGGATATCTGAGGTTGCATTTTGCTTCTACATCTTGTCATTTTCTATTTCAAAAGTTTTTATTTTGTTTTCTGTTTTGATTCATATAAGTTTTTGTAGTAGGTAGTTTTATCACTAGTATCAAGGCCTCTCTGGGCAAGGTTTGTTCTTCAGGATGTCTTCTGTGTGTAGGAGGTTCTTGGTTTGCATCTGTCCCAAGATCCTATCTTTCCAATTAATTAAGAGTGAGATGTTGGTATCCATTTGGCTTTGTCCCTAGTCCTTTGGTGCTGGGGTATGATGAGGTTATTACCCCAGAACTTCCCAGTATTGTTACAGAAGTGAGAACAACTGATTAAAACAGATATGTCATCCTAGCTAAAGTAGTAAAATTAGCACTGACAATAGCACCAAACACAGTTTAGAAGCTGACAAACTGGCAACTATTAATTTTGTACCTTTAAGCATAGAAGCAAAACCTACAGTTATATAACAGAACTGATCATATATTGGGAACTTGTATGCAAAGTGTTTCCCCTTGATAGCATGGTTTTACTCTGTGGTGGGGAAATATAAGAAGGATGGTGGATAGATAGAGATAACTGAAAAGAAATAAAGTAGAAGCCATGCTGGAGGACAAATGATAATCACTCAAGCTTTGGGAAACTAAAGAGGGCAGAAGAGAAAGAATGAAGGAGTAAGCAAGTGATTATTGAAGTTGACCAGAAAAATTAGAGAGACTATTCACTCATATGACAATATGATTAATTCTAAAGAGGTAAATTGAGGAAAGGGGGAAAGAAGATGAAAAGATTAGAACAAAAATACAGTAAAAGACAAAAAAAAGGAAAAGGAACAGGGAACAAACCACAAACTAGTAGAAGAAGAAGGAGGAGAAGAAGAAAAATAAAACAATAAAATAAAATAAAATAAAATAAAATAAAATAAAATAAAATAACAAAAGTGTCCACCAAGAGTCCAAAACTACTGGATAACACTGCCAAGCCTGCAGTAGAGTTTGTGCTGGATTTAAGGCTGATCTTGGCCTCCAGATGTGGGGGCCTGGGGCCAGAGTCTTCAGCCATACTTTCTGTATGTCCCTTAGTGGCCTCCCTCTCCTTACCCTGTTTCTCTTGGTGGTGGCATCTCTCTCCCAGTTGCTGTGCCATTTTCAGACAGAGACAAGGGCTGTTCCCTGTCCCATGCACCTTTGGCTCCTCCTGGTCCTTGCTCGGCCTTCTGTGTTCCTCTTCCGCTGGCGAGTCTCTGTCCTCTCAGGTCATATGTTGCAGGGCGGGGTGGGCTGCTGTGATGTGGTCTGGTCTCTGCTCCTGCTGTTGCAGCCCAAGGCTGCTCAGTCCCAATTCTTACTCCTCTCCGGAGGTGGGGTGCAAACTTCTCATTCATTCCCTTACAAGTTCCGCTGTCACTGTCACCGGCCTCTGCTGTAGTCTGTAACTTCCTCAGGCAAGATGGGGAGCTGCTGTGGGGTGCTTTTCTGCTCCTGCTCCCGGGAGTGTGGGGACAGCCTGGGGCTGCACAGTCCCAAGGTGCAGGGCTGTTTAATTCCCCAGGCCTCTCTAACCACAGGTCATTGGGGAGGGGTTAGCTGTTCCCTTCACTATGTATGCACCCCTGTAGTCTTTAATCTTGTTCCTGGCAGTTCCAGTTGGCACTCTGGTGCACAAAAGAAATGGGAAGAAAAGAAAAGAGAAATGGAAAAGAAAAGCAAAAAAAAAAAAACAAAACAACAAAAAAAGAAAAATGGCTGATCATCAGGGAGGGAGCAGTTTGTGTCGGCAGAATTTACTACTGGATTGTAGCATCTTCTGTTTGGAGGAAGGCAGAAGAGGCAGGGGACATTATATCCCAAGTCTATCCTGTATAGCTTGATTTAGCCACACTATTTTAGTATAACGTTTTCTTTCTTCTTTTAAGATTCCAAGTATGGTGGGCAGTAGTCCCAATCTGGCGACCCAACAGCAGCAGGGTGGACTGGCTGGCAGTTTTATTAAGTCCTTTATCTATGTTTTGCTTGATCTATTAGTCTCTTATGTCAGATTGATTTTAGTTTCAGGGTGTATGTCCCTCCCCTTTTTTCCAATTACCTGTGTTTTATTTGAATTTCTCTGAGTAGCTCTGAGCGAGGCTCCTCCTCTGTTCAGCCATGTTGAATTCCCTCTTCATGGTTCTTGACTTTCAAGTTCATTGAGTTTCTTAGCTTTTAGGTTGTATAGTTTTTATTAAATTTGGAAAATTCCTGGCCATTATTCTTTCAAATATTCCACTCTCCTTTCCTTCTGGGCTTCTTGAAGTTGTTACACAACTCACCTACTTCTCTGGACATAGGCTTTCTGTGTTTTATTTTGGATATTTTCTACTATTTTGTGTTCAAGCTTAACATCATTCTGTGATATATAATTTGTCATCTCAGTGCAGGCAGAGACAGGCTTCTCAACTGGATCAATGGTTCTGAGGCTAATTCTTTTAGAGAAAATAATGAAAAAGAAAAGCTTTGTTTTTTCCAAGTACTCTGAACTGGTTGAATAAAAGCTTGGAGGTTTCAGGGCCCAATTTGCTGCCACAAGAAAAAATAATAAATCCAGAAACCCTCATACTAAGGGATAATAAAAAATTTCAATACCTGGTTGCATGTGGACTTCTTGTCATAGGAGGTAATGTTTTGCCCTGTGCATTAAGCCAGTTTTACTTTGCAGTCTTAAATGACATACAATGAAAGCAGAGAATATTTTGAGGTGCTATATAAACTGTTTATCAACCATGCTTACAAAGAGGGACACAATGATACAAGAGAAGGCATGGATCAATGTAGGTGCATCAGTCCGCTATTGCTAAGTAACAAATCACTATAAGTGGTGTGGCATAAATAATAAACATCTATTGCCACACTTAGAGGACTTCATAGAAAGATAGAGAAGCTTCTCAGACTGCAAGTCTATGCCTCTGTGGGCCAGCTCTATGCCATCTATCTCATCTTATTCTAAAACAAGCAAACTGCCTGGAATAGCAAATGCAAAAGCCAGTCATGCTTCTATCCACCATGTTTGATAAATCCAAAAAGACAATGCAAGTCACACAGCGAAACTCAAATCAAGAATATGACAGCCATGAGATGGTCACGCATAGGCACTTGGACAAATCCAACATCAACAAAGCGAGGAGATCTTTCCTCCCACACAAGAAGGAGAACAGGAACTGGCTACTTGAACAGAAAACAAATCTATCGATCAGAGTGTTTTTCAGAAGAATTTAAAATTATGCTGTAATTTAGAGAATGGGTGAGATATTCAGATGGGTAGAAAGAAAAGGAAATTGTGTGTGTGTGTGTGTGTGTGTGTGTGTGTGTGTGTGTGCGTGCACGTGCATGTACACATTGCAGAACAGGGACTGTGAAAACAGCCAACTGCGAAACGCAGAATGAATGAAGTGAGAAGTTTAACGAGATCACAACAGAACCGGATGCTTTCTGGCTCCTTTATACATTTTTTCCTAAGACGTAAATAAGCAGATTTCTCTATGACTACAATATTTTAGCTCCTGAGCACTAAGCAAGATGTTTTCTTTTACAAAAATCTTTGTTGGCTGTGACTGATTGACACACAGAGCTCTGGGCTGGCACAGGCCATGGTACAACGACTGCTCTCACGCTCTGTACTTTGTCACAGGGGAGCAGGGGCTTGCTGGAGACCACATCCTCCTGCCTGGGACCGCCAGCCTCCTTCTGCCCCAGTTTTGCATTGCAGTTGCTATCCATGAACCCACAAGAGAAAATAGAGGCTGGAAAAATAGATACAATGAACTCACGGCGGTCGGTTCTTGGTTATTTTATCTCAGACGCCCGAACAGAAAGCCACCTCTTGCAGCTGTCTCATGGTGGTGACCTCACATTTTGCTTGTACAGTGTCACTCTCAGCCCTCACTGGGATGGGTCTGAGCCAGAGCTCCAGCAGCTCAGTGACAGGAAGGGAAGAGAGGACCCGGCAGAGGGCGGAGCTAGGTCCCTCTCCAGAGCCACACACAGAAGCCCAGCAGAGTGAGCACCATGAGGACAGATGGGCTCTGCTGGTCCACGCCTGTGCCCAGGAGCCTCAGGGGAAACTAAAAGGGAGAGTGACTGATGGGGACACTGTGGCACAGGGATCTCTGCTGGCCACCAGAGAGCTCCTGCTTATGCTGAGGTTTGCTGTCAGGCATCTTCCAAAGCAGACAGGTTTCTGACCTCAGGATCTCGTGATGCCTTCAATAAACCAAAATGCTGGACTCTGCCCAAGACCATCTAGCGGTCTCTTCACATCACGATGTTGAAGACTTGCACTGCTCATTTTATTCATGTGCAAAATTATTATTTCACACTCTCAGCAAAGGAAGAGGCTCACAGAAAATGCCAATGAGGATCTGCTATCTACATCCCTGTCCATTCCTCTAAGGGCTCTGCGAGGTATTTCCTACCCTCATCCTCCCAATGCACAGGCTGAGGACAGGGTGGACAGGGTCCAGGTGCCCAGGTGAGGTAATGAGCTTCTCAGTGACAGGCCAGGTCACAATCCAGGCACCCACCACCACATCTGCCTGTGTAACACAGTGCCACACCTCCGAAGATTTGAGGAGACAAGTGGGAAGATGGAGGCAGCCAGGCAAGAGCTGAAACAGTACTCAGACCCCAAGGAGAGAAAAGAAAAGTTAATTGTATACTGGTCTAAATTTATGAAATGGGAAAAATACACAGCAAACCAGCAGATGAAATTACCTGGCTGGGGTCCACAGAGTGGTCACTGCAAACACTTCTTCAAAGAAGAACACATGTGATGTGGAGAGAGCCCCGTGGCTGCTGTCACCCATGGGTCAGCGCATTTCATGTGGTCACTTTCTCTGTACTACAGATAAGTGACCAGAGTTCAACAGTGTGAGCTGTACGTGGGCCGTTTCTGCCACACCAAAGAACACTTTTCTCAACTGTCTTCTTCCTATTCTTTTGCTTAATGTGTGTATGTGTCTTTCCACATTTTTCTCATGGCTCCTCTGTGACCAGATCTAACATAATCCTCCAATTTAGGATTAGCTGAGATCACAATTGTCCCCTCCTCTGTGACTCTGAAACTGGCCAGACACTGAGACAGCATCGCCTGCTCAGCTAATGATGGAGACATGTCAGGCATGGACAAGAACCCACTGTGGTGACAAGGCTGCTGTGGGTCACCTCTCCTTCTCTCAGAAGTCAAACGTACTTGCATGTGCTGGCCCTTGGAACTTCGAGCACTGTCTCCATTCTGGGTGCCTGATAAGGTCCATTTCCTTGTGTGTTTGGTTTTTGTCTTCCTTAAGGCTTAAACAATAAACTAGATCCATCCCTCTACTCTTGTTATTTATGGTTACTATAATAATCACAACAACCTGTTTTCTCTCTAAACGCAGACAATTACTACAAGGGTCTTAAGCTTTGTGCTTGTGTTAGATACGACCCATGGAACGTCACCAGGGACTACGCCCCCTCACCTGCAAGTCCTCTCAGCAAGCAGAGAGCCTCCTTCCTTCTGAGCAGCATGACTATGAGTGACCTCTGCAGACTCGGAGAGAGCCTCACCTGCCCTCTTCTTCAAGAATCAAAAAGAGTGAAGACAGAAGGTGCGTCCCAGAGACCCTGGGTCCCCAACCTACAGACAGTGTACTCGTTCCATGAAACAATGTGAAAAACTTGCTCAGCTGCTGACGTATTAAAATATGGAAAATTCATACAAATTACATTACATTATACAAATACTCATTACCATTTGTCAGAAATTCTGCCCTTGTCTCTCAGGTGAAGAGATAAAAAATGCATTTATACTTGCTGATCAAACATCGACAACAAAGAAAATCACTTCTGTTCATCTGGCTTGCATGGGGCGCAGTTGCTCGAGACTTGCTCCTGGATTAGTGAGGTGTCAGTGACTTGCACACAGAAAATTACCTTTTCATTTTCCTTTTCATCTGTTTAGGAACGTTAATTTGGTATTTTTCCCTTCCCATGTACTACATTAAACCTTTGAAATAAATGAATTTATTTAACATTCACAGCAGATTATGAGCAACACTGGGACTGAGGAAGGTTGACTCCGCAAATATCAGGGGGCCCCAGTGCACCTGTAGGGGGGAGGGCACCCCTACTTAAGGTGAGATCCAAGTGGGCTCTGCCACCTACTGAGAGCTGGCAGATAAGATTCAGGATTCCCAGTCTCCCAGAGAGATGGTGAATAACACTTCAGTGTGAGATTCAAATGCCACATTTGTCACTCACTATCCAGATCTGCTCCATCTGGCAGCCCTGCCTCTGAGCACTAGGAAGTGTTATAGCCCACTGTAAACCCAGGCCTCTGCCTTCGAACTCTCCGAAGAAAACAGATTTAAAAATAAAAACACTAAACAGAACAAAGGCCTTATCTTCCCCAGGTGCCAAATGTGGTTTTTGTTTGTTTGTTTTGTTTGTTTGATTTTTAGTTTTAACCTCATTCATTTTTTATTTCATAGCAACCTGCTATGAATGTGCAAAAGATATCTTGGAATTTTTTTATTTCTTATTAGTACACGTTTCCAGTACATAATGATTATATTTATCATTGAAGGTTGGTACATGTACATAACACATCTTAATTCTTTATTCATCCTCCCCTTCCCATCCCTCCTTGCTCTTTCATCTCTTGGTCATCTTCCCATTTGCAAAAGCTTATCTGCTTTTCCTCCCCTCCCTCCAACTCCTGTTCCCTTTCCCGTTTGTAAAAGTCTCCCTAATTCCCATTATCTTTTATTTTGCTCTTCAGATTTTGGATTTTCTTATATGAGAAACCCAAGTGTGTTCTAAGGACGGCACCTAGCAGTTTCTACTCCCTGAGATGAGATAGGAATGGAGGATCTCAAGGGACAGGATGGGCTCATTGGTGCATGAGGCCCACAGATCTCACATGACTTACATCTCAGCAGCACTGGTTTATTTGCGTCTAGAGGACCTCTGTGGAAACTCGAGTACTCTCATTTTCCTTCCAATGCATGGCATGCTGGTCTCCCCTCCTGGGAAAGCCATGTGGAAAACAATTATGGTCACAGCAGTTGGTGCCTATGGATCCCTTTCTGTGAGCCTGGCTGGATCCTCTTTCACTGGTGCGCAGGGAGACACAGAACCCAGGTCCAGACAGAGTCCACAAACCCTGGGGGACAAACTACCTTTCCACAGGGCTCAGTGAGCTTCCTTGTGGATTAGAAGCGCCCTAGTGATGTCTCCTTGCATTCCCATCCCAAGGATTCTACTATCTCTGGGGACTCCACAGGTCAGGAATTCAGGAACTTATTTGCCAACTTCAGGTAACACATGGTTGTCTTAAAAAAAAAAAATAGCACATCTGTGTGGCCCAGTTGACTGGACTCTTCACTGCCCAGTTTGTTGGAAGCATCCGAGGGAGTAGCCCAGCATCACATGGGAAGAAGGCAGGGGAGGAAGGTGGGGGCAGGGAAGAGAGGAAGAGAGACAGGGACATGAAGGAGATGGGAGAAGAAAAAGGAGAGAAGCAGAAAAGGAAATAAAGATACAAAGGGAAATTAGGGAGGATAAACTTGATTTAAAGAAATAATAACAGCCAGGTGCAGTAGTGGACTCCTTAATCTCAGCTACTAGGGAGAGTGAGGCAGGAGGACTGCAATTTTGAGTCCAGCTTGGGCAACTTAGCATCTCCTAATTAAATAAAAAGGGCTGGGGGTGTAGCTCAGAAGTAGAGGGTGTGTTCTGAGCATGCACGAGGTCCTGGATTCTAACCCCAAACCAAAAAGTAAAAATAAATTAAACTTTCAAAACTCTTGATATAAAAATGGACATCCTAAGGGGGAAATTAGAATGTATTTGATTCCCATTGGCTTATTTTAGAGTTCTCAGTGGTTTTTGTTTCGAGTTATGTATGAGAGTGGAGCTTTGGAGAAATGCCGTAATAGTTTCCCTAATGCTTGGTGTGTAATTCAGTCTAAATGGAGACAATCTTTCTACTCTCTTCCAAATATTCATGTTTCTATTCCAAATTACTCACAGGCCAGGACATTGTTTGCAGGCAGAGACTGCTTCTGGTGGATGGGGCGAGAGATGAGCCTCAGAGCAAAGGTGGGGACTCCTGTCACATGCTTGGGGCCCTGCTGTGTCCCTCCTACACAGGGAGGCAGCTCCCCAATGACCTCACCCAGGACATTCAGGGGACAGGGATGCTCCAGGTGTAGAACAGATAAAAGCTGACATCCCCTTCCCTGGAAATCCCATCAGTCCCCTTCCTTTAGATTTCTCCAAGCCCTCCCAGCAATTAAATGAATAGCACCTTGAGATTGACATGTTAGAACTATAAATTAAAAATGAAGCTAAGGGCCGGTTATATAGCTCAGCAGCATAAGTGCCTGCCTGGCAAGTGCGAGGTCCTGAGTTCGACTCCAGGTACCTGCATATTAAAAAAAAATGAAGCTAATTAGGTAAGATTAAAATAAAAATCACATGGTCATCATTATGTAATATCAAAGTTTAGAAAATCAGGGGGATAAATGAACATTTGCATAGGCAAAGTTTAAGAAAAAAGTTTTAGCTCCTTCGTTACTCATTTTGAGAAAGGTCATTGTCTCATACAGGGAAATGTAAATGAGAGTTGAAGCAATATTGTTTATAACTGTTTCATGACTTCCAATTGGAGGTAAGTCCAGAACCCTAGATGGCATTGAGTTCCCCTGCAGATGCATTCTTGTGTCTGTGGGTGGCCCCTGATGGCCCCATCTGCCCAGCAGGCCAAGAATCCATAGGTTTGTGTAGGTCACAGGCATAGGAAGGATGAGAAATATTCAAGCCAGGCATAGTGGTGCATGCCTGTAATCCCAGCACTGTGAGGCTGAAGCAGGAGGATTGCAAGTTTGAGCTCAGCCTGGGCAACTTAAGGAGACCCTGTCTCAAAAAAAAATAATTTTTTTTATAAAGGTCTGGGGATGTAGCTCAATGCAGCGACCCTGGTTCAATCCCTAATATAGCAAAGAAAGAAAGAAAGAAGGAAGGAAAGAAAAAAAGAAAGAAAGAAAAAAAGAAAGAAAGAAAGAAAGAAAGAAAGAAAGAAAGAAAGAAAGAAAGAAAGAAAGGAAGGAAGGAAGGAAATAGCTGACTTCCCAATGATATTAACAGAAGGAACCAAATGGTCAATAGTCAAATAAAGGAAAGCTCAGCTTCACTAGTTGTCAGAGAGATGCCATTTTAAATGAGAGTACATTCAATACCTGTTCAATCATTGGGTTGTTAGATTCTAGCCAAATCTGACTATTTGGCATGTGGGTGAGATTACAAGGAATGACAGTCCACCCTGCTCAGCTGCAGGAAGTATCTGGCTACACCTAAGCAAGCTGAAGATGCACAGGAACCCTGACCTGGAAATCTCCTCGATGTCCCCAGGGCACACAAAGAAAGATGTAAATGATGTCAGGTGGGGGACAGCCCCGCAGTCCACGAGCTCCTTCCCACTTCCTGCGCTCCGCCACACTGTCAAAACTCTCCCAAGCATGCCTATTTTTCTAATCTCTTCTCTCCTCTAGAATCATGTGTTTCTCATCTTCATTACTCACATTTCCTCACGATGAGTGTTCACTAAAATATTTTGAAGTAAAACCTTCCCTGCCTTTCTAACCCAGTGCACTGGGTCTTTGCCTCAACAGCTTTGTAAGTTCTTATCACAGTATTTCAGGCAGTTTGTACATTACACTCTATTAAAATGATTCTACCCGAGGCTGTGAAGATTCGGAGATGAAGGCTTCTGCATAATGTTTTGTTAGGAATATATTCATATATTCACTTTGTTCACCATCGAACATGTCCCAGGAGCCTGTATTTAATGTCTCATTTGGTAGTGTAATTCCACAAAAGGATATTATTTATATTGGGGAACGGAGTTTACAGGGATATTAGCTAGGCTCATATTATCATGCCAAAGCAGGTGTTTCTGCTCTTCTAACCCCACAAGCAAGGTCACAAAAGAAAAGAGAAATAGCAGAGGAAAAAGACAGAGGCAGAGAAATGTCACCGTTTCTAATTATGGAATGCTGCTATATAAAAATTACTTTTTCTTATGCAATCTTTCTAATCTCTTCTAAAAATAATGCAAACATTCTCCTCACAAAATAAATGTGGTAACCACCATCTGTGATGTTCTTCCCAATTCTAAAATATCACCCCTTGATCAAACAGTTTGAGAAAATAAGAGTTCCATGCAAAATCTGCAGAGATTGCTATTGTGGATACAGGCAGTGATTTCTAAGAGTGCAGAGTCAAGAAATCCCACTGGCTTCCTCCAGCTCAGTATCTAGGTCTGTGAGACTACGGTGGCCAAAGAGGCTCACCCCAATTCATGTCCCAATTGGTGCTTACAGACCACCTGGAGTTCCTCCCCCACTGTGTCCCCTGAAACTGAGTCTGGCAGATTTGTCCTTGAAGTTGAGGCTCTATGAGAGTTGATAAAGAGGTTGGATAGTTTCAGCAACATCCTAAAGCAAGCTTTGGTAGAGTTGGATTTGAAATCTAAGGGATCTGACTCCTGAGCTCACGCTTGTAACCACCACTTTTGAAAGACTACATGGAGAGTATTATCATTGGTGTAAAACCATGTGTGCCCCTTACCTTGGGGATGAGCCCGTGCTTTTATAAAATAAGAACAACAACAACAATAATAATAATATCTGAGTTAATATTATTGTGAGGATTTGATGACCTGATACAGTGCGAAGTGCCAGCAGAGAGTAAACATTATAAGAAATGAAGGAGAGAACCAGGAACTCAGTCCACTATGTGGAAGTGGTGGCATACATATAAATAAAATAAGATTTGAAAATAGATCAAAAATAGCTAAGACAAATAGGGATAAATTCTAAATGCCTTTGGAGCACTGTGAAACACAGGGCCTTCACACATCCTGAGGGAGCTGGAAATATCTACAAATGAGCTCAGGGAGCTGAGAGTCAGCACTGGACACAGAAGCACGGGGTGGAGGATTCCTGAGTTTTAATTCTGCTGTGTGACTGATGAATAATGAGTCCCTGCAGGGGCCACTAATTTCTCTAGGCCTCTGTTTCCATGTAAACAGGATTGATGATAATATTATCTCAAAAAGGTTGTTGTGTGGATTAGATAGGTATAGAAAGTGTTTAGGAGAGGGATTGGCACATTTCAGGTGCTCAGGGCATCATGATGGCCATTAATTCTCTAAATCCAAATCCCCCATATGCCCCATAGATCATGCACTCAGGCAGACAAGCCCTCTCTGTGAGATATCACTCACATCCATCGGGACCTCAGCCACCCCCACTCAGCTCAGATGTGCTTGATGCTCCTTCTTGCTCCTTGGTGTGAAAGTCCTTACACATCATAAGGCAGGGAAAAGGTCTGTTTGCTGAAGCTATTTCTTAAATCATTTTTTATTTTTCCCATAAAGACTTGTATTAGTCAACTTTCCCATTGGAGGGACACAATACCCAACAACTACCACTTAAAGGAGGAGCAGTTTAATTTAGCTCACAGTGCCAGGGGATTCAGTCCATGGCCAGCTGGCTTCAAGGCAGGAACATCATGGTGGATGGGGGAATGAAGTTGCTTAGTTCATGGAGACCAGGAAGGAGGAAAGGAAAAGAGCCAGGGATCGGCTATATCACCCAAGGTCATGACCCCCCCATGACTCACATAGACACACCCCAAAGTGTGTTTCACCAATCCTCTGGGTGGCTCCCAGACCAATCAAGTGGACACAATCAAGCTTAACAGGCACAAGACTTCTGCAAAACTATTCTTTTTTAACTCTTTGGGAAGAATTTACGTGTCTTGGTGTAAGCAGAGATTTCTATAATGAGATCTCCCTCTTTACCCAGCTATGAGTAGTCAGTGGAGAGCTAATTCTACTTTTAAGGATGTGCTAGGAAGGTGGAGTGCAGTGTGTTGCACAATACTCCATCCAGACCCCAGTCCCTGTTGGGAACATGTACCATGCCTAGCTTATGGACAGCCCAATAACTACTGTTTCAATGAACAACTTGTAAGATGCCAGCTCTCACTGGACATGCTGTGAGTATGCAGCTACGGTGGTTTGCTGGGGACAGAAGTTGTTGCTATGCAGAGTTCTCAGTGCTGGATGGGAAAAGGCCAGGTAAACCAGAGGAGTCACCCCTGAGCAACTCTAAGAGCTCCCTGGTTGGGAAGAGACCCCTAAAACCTACCAAGGCCAGAGTAGGAGACTGAGATGCAATGTGCCCCTATTTATCAAGCTTTCAAGCATATCAGGATCATTTGGCAAGCTTATGAATGACACCAGATACTGGAATCAACCCCAAAGATTTTGATTCAGATTCTCTGGACACAGATCAGCATCTGTACCGATAAACAGCTCTTTGGGCCTTCAGAAAGCTCTTTAAGCAATTCTGTCTGAGATGAAATTGCTCACAAAACACAGCTCTTCATCACCACATTTTCCCAAGGAGAGTCACAAAGAGAAGCATCTGGCGTTTGTCAGACACTTGGAGATATTCTCAGCCCTGGGAACTGAAGCATTTTGAGAACGCTATTAATGACACTGTAGAGACACTTCTAACTCAGATTCCAGAAACCACACTCCCTGCCATAAGTTAACCACGAGGAGAGCGAGAGGATCACGCACCTTCCCTGGGAAGCCGCTAGCTGGCAAAGGCACACTGCACCCAAGGGGAAACTTGTTTCAGAACACAAAGTCCAAGGGGTAGGAAATGAACCTGGTCTCAGGGAAATGAACTTGGGAGAAGACCCAGGGCTCTGGGTCACCCACAGCCCATAGAGCAATGGGAAGCCTCCCTCCTGCCCTGGCAGTTTTGGACACAGTGACCTGCCCATCAGGTATATTTGATTCTGGAGTCTGAAGCAGGAAGTGAGCTGGAATCATCTTGAAAAAAATCAGGCAGTGACACCAAAGCACCTCTACCAAGAGGATAGAGCACTGATCCCAGTGCTGAATACCGGACGATCTCCACACAGATTTGAATTTTCCCAAATGAATGGTGATTTGTCTGAGATTTCTTCCTCTTTCTGGGTTTAAACACTTAGTTTGACTTGAAAGAAAGTTGAACTCCATGCAAATCTGTTCCTTGATATATGTGGAACTTGTGATTAACTGTGACATAAAATGTAATCAATACAAATAATGTTAAATTATCCTGTATGCGTATTTCTATGTATAGCATACTTTTGCCAAAGAGTTGTACATGGGGTTGTGTGTAAACTGAATTTATTACATGGGATAATTATTTAAAATTTTCTACAAGAATTAAGGTACTACAAAGTTTTTTTTTTTTTTTTAAATTTGCTTCATTTTCCACCTACAAGAAAGCTAGACCTCAGTAGCTGCACAAGCAGATTTGGAAGGAGGGGCCTCAGATAAGACAGCCAAAGATAAAATGTTTCATTTCAAGTTTCTTCCAAGAAAGAATTTAATCAGCCTCCACCAACTGACCCACCCACCAGGATGGGTTGTCAAGGAGGAGAGCTCACCATAAAAAGAAGGAGCAGTCCAGATACTTTGTCCCTGTCTGTCACCTAGAGCAAACACTCCACCTCCAGTCCTGGCTTCACAGAGCGAGAGGAGGAAGAGGAAGAATTTCCACATCCACCTGCATCTTGTCGCCCAAGGCTCCCAACATGAAAGTAAAAGCAGACCACCTCCAAGATATTTTTGAAGAAATTATTGGAGGCAAGTTACGAGGTGGTCATAATATGTAATTTTGTCAGGAAAATGAATGAACTAAAGTCGCATGTGCCAATATGAGATGAGCCATACGAATACAATATTTAGTAATTAAAGCAAGTTGTTGATTATGTTTTGTAGGTGGTTCCGTTTTTGTAGACGATCCCATATTAATAAAATCTGAAGCCATGCAAGATATTTTCTAAATACACAGATATAAGTAGTAGTGGCTTAAAAAATGAGTGGGCATGATAGACACAAACTCAGGGTTAATGATGGGAAGGAGGTGTAAGGAGGAGGTACAATCCTGATAGAGGTTGTGTTGGTAACGTTTTATTCCTTAACCTTCACAGTGGGCTCAAGCATACCTATCTCTCCTACTTTGCCATATTAGTATTTATGCTTTCCTTGTATATTAGATTTCACACCATATATTAGAAGAAATGTTTGGACTTTCAGCTCACAATCATGCAGCTATAATGATTGAACTGTCCTTCTGACATTCCCTTTCATTGATTCCAGATGTCTTTACCCTCAACCTTCTAGGCAAACCTCACCAGCAACTGACAGCAGATTGTGCAGAAAGAAATAGGGACGTCTGGGCTGGGCCATCATCCTTTTCTGTTCGGGTCTATGCTGCCCTTATGTCCAGAACAAGTTCCTTTGGTCCTGACACCAAAATGGTGAAAAAAGTCAAGACAAATGGCTAATTCAATGTGAATACAAACTTGTTCTATCAAAACTAGCTCCAGCAAACAATGCAATGGTAGGACTTCATGGGCTTCTGTTCCTCACCTTGTCAAGTATTTTCTACTTCACATGGATTCTTTTAAAGTGCATCACAGGATACCTTTCTAAGTTTCACATGCCTCCCATCGGTAGAATGTTACCATTTACTCTTGCTCATCTCTGTAACTTATTTTGCCAATCATATTTATATTATTGTCAAACTGAAGTAGTCTTTGAGTTCAGTGGCTTTGGTGTAGCCTAGATCTGTGGAGAAACAAGCATGAATTATATTCTCTGGTGTCTCTGAAATGCAAAGGCTGCAAATTAGAGGCTGAGCTCACAGATAATTAAAAGAATCCCAGATGTCTCTAGAGGTTTTGATTACAACCTGTAGAGGTCTTTACCTATGGAAGTGTTGATTACAAACTACAGGTCAATAACACCCACTTTTATCATCTCCAGCAAAGAACACTGCAGAGATCCAGCTCCGAGTATCTTAGCCCAGCTAGTAATCCCACCTAGACTTTATCATGCATCATAAATTTAGAATGCTCCCAATTTCAATAAGCATCTTTTAACCCTCCACCAAGTAAACCTTGCTCCTTGTCCACTGTCCATCTACACAGTAGCACCCATACAGCCACCCCGCCAGGCACTTGGCCTTTACCCTCCATATCCCATTGTCTATCCTCCTGCACCTCACCTGTGTCTGAAACCTCTCACTTCACCTCCAAATGGCTCCTCTCCAAATGTCCTCTCTGACATCGTCAGCATATTCACAACTCTCATAATCTATTGTCACCGCCTCTCAACTGGTCTCCCCTCCACATTCCTGTTGGAAGTGTTTTCAAAAGAAAGACCTAATCACATAATATCTCTGCTTAATTTGAAATACTCTTGGGATAAAGGCCAGATCCTGAGTGATGTATCCCTGTCTCTATTTGATGGCTCCCGTCCATGACTTTTCCTCTTTCTCTGAGCTCTGGTCTCTCTAATCTTATAGCTGTAACATGTGGCAGTCATATGTGGAGGACTAACCTAATTCCACCTCACCCCTCTTTCTCTTTTCCACCTGCAAAAAAAAAAGACTGGCAAAGATAAAGACAATTTCTTCTTGCTGTGTTGGAACCATGACTGCCCATGTGCTCAGCTCTGAGCATTGAGACAGTACGAGATGTCTGTTGAGGCCTCCAGTACAGATCCTAACTCTCAGGATAAATGGAAAAAAGTCTCTACTATCACCCCTTCCAGACTTCTGCTGCTCTGAATGTTAGTGTGAGTCCTGGGACAATGGCAGCCACATTGGAACCATAAGGGAAGACCAAGACAACCATACAGAAGTCAGGAAACCAAGAGCTGCCTACCTGCAGATTTCTTCTTGTGACCATGGTGTTCTTAGTGATTTCATTACTGTGAGTTAGCAGTATTTATGACAGCCATAAGCCATCCAGACCTCACTAAAACACCACCACTGAGTCCCAATTCTTCATCTGCAAATTAAAAGGGGGCTGAGATTCTCACAGCTCCTCAGACCCGAAGTTTTATGACTTGAAGGCAAATGACATTAGGGCTGTGAAACTTCTGATGAGAAGCTGAGTGAAGATATGTAGAACACCTAGAGACACAAAACGTCCTCTGACTTGTGTGATGCTCTCACCAAAAGCAAATGGACCACTTTCTCTAGATCCCAACCCATTGCTAGGGATACCTGGCAGTGGTGAGGAAACCTAGCCATACATTACACAGCCATTGTAGTTAAAGACAGGGGCAGATAAGGAGATGGTTAAAAATAGTAGAGAGTTGTGAGCTACCTGTATATAGGCTATTTATGTCCCTTGACGTTAACTGTGGCTCAGGTATTCAGACACCTGAGCCCTGATCTTATTTTCTCATGTGAGGTCAGTTTTATCACGATAGCATGTTCAGAAGGGGTCCTTCTGTTCTATCACTAGCTATAAATAACTCTAAAAATATAGTAGCAGTGGGCAGTGTTCCTTCCTGACAGCTGTGGAGCTGATAGGAGAACAGGTCAGTATAGCATAAGGCAGCTAATGATATGGTAAGGCGTATACATTCCTCACTCATGGAAAGCTCAGCCGCTCCTCTAGACATTGAATGACTGTTGGATTCTGCTTGTTTTAGAGTGTTGTGGAGCACTTTTAGACTTACAGAACAACTGAGCAGATAGCGTTGAGTTCTCCACACCACTACAACCTCTCCCTCCATAGTCTTCCCTATATTAACAGTGTACATTAGTATGCTATATCTGTGTCAGGGAAAGGATTGAAGTGATGAGAGTCATCTGGAATGTGCGATTCACTGACATGATCTCGGCTGTGTGTCTTTCTGCAGGGAGGCTGGCTACCTCCTGGGAAAGGAGTGTATAGAGGTAACTGTTAACGATCGAAGGACTGATTGCTCCCAGAGTCTAGCCATACCTGGGAATGGTCCTTCCAGCCACACAGGCCTGTTGGCACCAAGTCAGTTTTGCCTGAACACAGGACTTAACGAACTGAGAAACTGGGTGTGGTGCAGCATTTTCTCTCTTGCCTGCTAAAGGCTCCATCTCATGCAAGATCCTTCCCCAGAGGATTCCCCTTCATCTTTGGTGCTGCCCCCTGCCTCATTGTGTGGTAATGTATTATTTGACTATGTTCATAACTGCTGTACTTTTATAATAAACTTACTTTCATCTTTTAAAAATCATTGTGTGTCTCTTCTCTGTCCATGTAGATCTGAACCTCAAATTTCTGTGGCCACATATATGTGACTCCTTGCTTTGACAATCTGTTACAATTAATGTGCCAATATTAATTATTTTTAATTAAAGTCCACACTTAATTTATGTTTCTTTGGTTTTTACCTAGTGTCTGTCTTCTGTTCTAGGACTCTATCCAGGATCCCACCTTGCATGTTGTTTTGTTTGTTTGTTTGTTTGTGTGTGTGTTTGGTTGGTTGGGCTTTTGAGAAAGGTCCCACTGTGTAGTTCAGGCTGGCCTTAACTCACTATATAGCCCAGGCTGGCCCTGAACTCACACCGATCCTCCTCCCTCAGCCTCCTGAGTGGTGGGATTACAGGCATGCGCCACCACGCCCAGTCCTCATTGCATATAAGTCTTATGCCTCTTTAGGTTCCTCTTGGATATGACAGTTTCTCAGAGTTTGTTTTTGACGACCTTGACAATTGTGAGGAACACACTTCTGGGATTTTGTAAGATGGCTCTTTATTGGGATTCATCTGATATCTTTCTAATGATTAGATGTGGGTCAAGGGTTTGTGGGAGGAATGTCATAGAGGTAAGATGACATTTTCATCACATCATATCAAGAGTGCTACCAACAGGTTTTGAGACTGGTGATGCTGCCCTTGATAACCTGGTGAAGTAGCAGGAATCAGGTTTCTTCTCTGTAAAGTTACGCATTCTTTCCGAACTCTCATACTTTGCTCTTTGGAAGAAAGCCACTGTATGCAGCTCACCCTTAAAGAATGGAACTCATGCTCCCTGCTTCAGAGTAAGAATCCACAAAATGTCTTTGGAATGTTTCTGCATGAAATAGTTTTCTGTTGCCTCCCACTTATTAAATCATGTATTTTATTAGTGTATACACACAGATATTTATTTAATTCTTTGGTTTATAGTCTAATGCTTAATTAAATTGACTCAAAATGTGTTCCACACTTGGAAACTGGGTATTAGTTTTCTTGGGTTCTGTATGCCTTGAAAATACCCATAAAATATGTGTGTGTGTGCATGTATGTGAACATTTTTTTCAGGCAGTATAAGATACTGTGGGCTTCCCTTGTATATATCCTGCCTCAGTTGCAGAATTAGTCATTCCTGCAAGGATCCCTGGTTTCTTGTATTGGAGAATAGCATTAGTAAACAACATCTTATTTCTATGTGTGTTCATGGTTCCTAGGTTGCCTTTTCCTGTAAGTCATCTCAGATGACATGGCAGAGAATTATAGACATGAATTCTAACTCATGCTCATACATATATCTGTAAACATTTAGAAAAATAAGGATCCACATCTACATTGATTGAAACCTGAGATTTTATTGATGTCTTCTACTCTCGCTCATTGCCATATATATCATCCCAGTGTCTTCCTCTTGCCCATCGCTAATAAGAGATCTGACTTCCAGCATCCACTACCCATTTTCTTAGCTGTTAACTTCTGGTACATTTGTGTAGCAGTATCATAATCGACCACCTGTATTCTTGTGGGAAATCATTTCAATTTTACTGCTTATGAGTAGTTCCTTTTGTCTTTAGTCTTAAAAATACCATTAACAAAGTTAACTAGGTCAACAGCTTTGCCTCACTCTCTCAGGGAGGTCACATCATACATTTGTAATGAATTGGATCTGTTGACATAGAAGAGTATATTTCTTTCTGAAATAACTTGCCCCTGAGTTGGTTTTCTTTTTAAATTTTTGTAAGGTTCGCTCATCCTATAAAGATAAATAGGACTTGACAAATATATAATGCCATTTATCAATGTTTATAGCAGGATACACAACAGTTCCATTCCTGTGCCTTAAAATTTCCTGTGTTTTGCCTACTCATCCTTTTCTTCCATGAATTCTTAACACCTCATGTCTACTTCGCTATTCCTATAGTTTTACTGTTTGATGAATGTCACATGGTTAGAACGACATAGTACATAGCTTTCATGGATTGGCTTTCTGCAATATGCATTTTAGTTCCTTTACTTCTCACTGATTTGAACTTTATGTCTTTTTATTGCCGAATAATATTTTATTTTATGGTGGTACAACAGGTTTTGCTTATTTATTTACTTGTTGAAGGTTATTTTCATTGTTTCTATGTTTGGGCAATTATTTATAAAAAAAGTAATATCCCATCATTTTACCATATGGTATCAGAACAATTCCCAGGTCCCACTAACAAGCAAGGGCAAGAAATTATCTAGAGGTGTGAGCAATAGGAGAAAGGCACCATTTGTGGTCACCACCTGTGGTCTCTCCACCATATGCATGGTGTTATTTTATCACTGACCACTATAGGGTACCACATTTTGTTCATGATCAGTGAATAAATGGCTGGATCTAGGAATGAAGTCATTAAATGGAACACCAGGCACTGTTCTGGGTGCTGAGAGGCAGGTCTGAGTTCTCTGCTGCGTACTTTGTTATTTTGGTACTAATGGTCTAGTGAGGAACTCGGGTAGTAGATACATGAATACATTTTTATTTTATTTTATTTATTTTGTGTGTGTGTGGGTACCGGGGGTCGACCTCAGGACCTTGCGTGCCAGCAGGCGCCCGTGCTGCTGAGCGATATCACCGGCCCTTTTTTCGTATGTGGGTTCCGGGAGTCGAACTCGGGCCCTTGTGCTTGCCAGGCAGGCGCTTACGCCGCTGAGCTATCTTACCAGCCCCACATTTTTAAAAATAAGCTAAGTCAAGCTTATTGCAGATTAAGTGCCTTGAAGAGAGTCACGCTGGGTAATGGGGCAGGAAAGGACTGAGTGAGGATGTCAGATTGGTCAAAAAAGGCCTCCTTAAGGAGGTGACACTGGACGTGGGACATCAGACATGAGGAGAGTCTGCCCCAGAACATCTGCTCTGAAAGCTTTCTAATCTAACAGTACACAGACAGGGTGAGATGCTGGAAAGTTTCATTTGCAAGTAAGGGACTGAAATCTTGTGTGCATCTGAAATAATGAGCATGAGAAGAGGCAGACCAGGAAGAGATGAGTGAAAGAAGAGGTATGAGTTTTGAGGAAATCTTTTTCTTTGTGATCATTCACCTTGAAATTGTACTCATTATACAGAGCGAATTCTGCAATTGGTGGGAAGAGTCCTGTAATAGGGGAAAATAGTGCCCTTCTAGATTTCTACTCAAACACAATTATAAGCAGGGCCTACAAATCATCCAAGGTATAATGTTTAACTCTACTCTACAGGTATATTTTAACCAACCAATATATTTCAATTTTGAAAACTGGAAAAGCCGGCCAAGGTTCTTACCCCAAGAACCAACCCCTTCAACCTCTACAGAAAGGCAGGCTCAGAAGTCCCTGAAGATAGAAACAAGATTTTCCTAAGAAAGCGGTTCTTAAAAATGATGGAAAGGCCCTATGATAAGCACTACAATGAATCAAATCCAAAGTGTTGTGAAAGCAGTGCGCTGGGTCAACTAATGACCCAGAGGAATTTTGAGGAACACTTCACAGGTGAAATAATTCTTGCACTTAATCTGGAGGATGAAAGTTTGCCCATCAGAGAAAGGGCAGACTGGCGATTGCACAATGGTGCTGAGGGGATCCATTCCTGCCTTAACTTAAAATAGAAACTGCACTTTGGGTCAGCTCAGGTGGACTTTCTCACTTACAATGCAAGCTTTCTGTTTCCACTTACAAGAAAACTTAACAGTCTGTCCTAAATATCTGAGATTTCCATAAAAATAGAGGCACAATTTATTACACGATAAAGGCCTACAGTGAGCCTATAATGTTGGGAAGGTCTTGGCATTGTATTTAAACATGAACTTGATTCCTGCTGGTTTCCTCATGGAGAAAGGTTTCTGACATAACAGATCTAAGCAGATAAGGTCTCCGTGAGAAAGTCTCAGAAGGCCCTCAGCACTCAATCACTAAAGGGAAAAGAAAGAAAATGACAAGGACAGAATTAATGAAGAGACCCATAGAAACCGATTTAGGGCAACAAGCAGCTTTCAAACAAGCAGTATAAATTCTAGGCCCCATTTGATTTGAAATGTCATATTCCAGTGAGAAAAACCAATGAAAAAATTTGCAACACCCATAGCTTATTAACTATAGTTAATAGTTAGTTATAGTTAGTTATAGCTAATAGTTGCCATGTTGCAAGTGAATTTAAGGTATTGTGTGTTTGAATAACGAACTGTGGTGTATTTAAATGGTCGTCTACTTCTTTTTTTGTCTCTCATTTTGCTTTTTGTGAACAGCTGCGGAGCCAATCCTTTCCTTTTCATATTCCCAAGTCCTCCTTCCCCTGCTTGTATAAACTGGCAGAAGAATTTGAACTTCTGCCCAACTCAGACCTTGCATCCCTGGGGATGCAGAACCCGGGACCCACCAAAACCTGATTATGAAAAGGTTTTGGGCAACTTCAGCTCCATCCTCAAAGGGATTAGATTTCAGAACTCCCAAATGAGGCTGCAAGGAATGAAGAATTGCTTTGAGTGAGCAGGATCCATGATGCTAATGCAATGAGCTGAAGAGGCCAAGGACCAGGACCATCCTGAGCTATCCACACATGGCTACAAAATGCCAGGACGAGAAGCCCAACTTACAGCCCTTGTCCTGCCCAGAGGCGCTGGAATTCAGGGAGACTTTTCCTTGGGACTCTGGCTCCTGGGCGGCCATCTTGTTGAGCGGAAGCTGCACTGTGCTTAAGAGCTTCCCAGAAGTCTTGCCTAGGAACCCCTGCCTGCACCTCACTGCACAGATCTGTGATGTGCTGGGAAATAAGTTGTGTTTTGTAAGTTTGGCATGTCAGAACAGGAATGCAGTCGGGCTGCTACTAGTAAAGAATAGAATTTAAAGGCTGATGACATGAAGAGCTGGTGAGAAGGGGGAGAAATCATTAGTAAGATGATTAGGAAGATAAGATGAGACAAACACTTGTAAAAATGGCTGGCAGGGCCAGTGAGATAGCTCAGCAGCATAAGCACCTGCCTGGCAAGCACAAGGTCCTGAGTTCGACTCCCGGTACCCACATACGAGAAAAGTGCCAGTGATATCGCTCAGCGGCATGGGCGCCTGCCGGCATGCGAGGTCCTGAGTTAGACCCACACACACACACACAAAAAAAAAAATGGTTGGCAACAAGCTTAACCCTATAGCTACCACATGACCCAACAATTATGTTCTTAAAATCTACCAAAAAGAGATGGAAGCACATGATGGCTTGCACATGAATATCTGCAGCAGCTTTGTTTATAACAGCCCAAACCTGGGACCATTCCAAATGTCCGTGGATATGTGGGAGAATTAGGCAATGATGCACTCTGCACTCAACAATAAAATAACAGCTGTAAAACCGGGGTGAACTTCTGAACCACATAACAACATAGATGCACCCCAAAGAACTTGTGGAGTGAAAGAAGCTAGACACAGATGCTGTATGGTTCTGCTTGTATGATTCTTCTAGAAAAAATAAATCTAATTTAGCTAAACGGGAACAAAATTAGTTTGCCTGGGATAAGTGTTCGTGTATGTGTTCACTAAAAGGGGGAATGAGGGACCTTTGGGTGACGATGGAGATGTTCTACATCTTGATTATGATGGTGACCTTACTGTATAGGTTTATATATATTTTTCCAAATACATCCAACTATACATAGAAGATGTGTATTATTTACTGCATACAAATTATCAATCCATAAAGTTGATTTAAAAATATTCCATGCATTTGGTAGACCAAAAATAAAAAGCACTTGACTTTACCCCAATGTGACTATCTACAATTCTTCTACTGCAGCCCAGCCCGACTATCATCTTCTGCCTGGGCAGCGCAGGAGCCCTCAGCCAGCCGTCTACTTCCAGTCTCGGGCCCAGAGCGTGTGATCTCTCCTACTGATACAGAAGAAATGTAACTCCCAACCTGCTAGATGTCAGATATGCCAAATTCATGTCCCCTGAAATAAGAGAATGAATTCCAAGGAACAATGGAGGTTAAGAGGAGGAAAGATTGAGAGATGGCTCCTCAGAGACTGGAGGGGTCCTGAAAGTGGGTTGCCACAAAGGTCATTTCTCTAAGAATGTTTTATAGAGCAAAATCACGAGGTGAGACAACATGGGTCAAGCTATAACCAGCCAATAAGATTACAAGATATCTGTTTAGTTAATATTGATCCAATAGGGATGTGGGTCACATAGCAAGGGTACATGCAAAGCACAAAGGCATTTTGGGGGAAGGGATGGGTCCAGATGCTCTGGTCAGCCACCTGGGTGACTGATGCCTAGCTGGACTTCCTGGACCAGGTGGGGCTAATTATAGTATAATTCCAAGTTACTGCTTGTCCCTTAGGGAGGCAAGCAGGTCTGGCCATTGCATCTTTATCTCGAGGCCTTCTCCAGCTGCGCCTCCAGCCACAATTCCGATGTCTAATTCTCACTGACTTCCTTAAGAGCCAGTCCCTCTCTGACTGGATATTAATTTCTATCTACCTTAGCTGCCTATAATAATATCAGGTAAAGCAAATCCTTAGAAAAAGGTAGAACTGGTCCTGTTATTTCCGTGCTTAAAATCCCCCAAAGTTAGAACAAAATTTGGAGTTCTTGCCTTGGTACATGATACGAGATTAAGTTCAGGTTTGAGTCACAGAAAGACCCTGAATTACAGCTTTAAAGAACAGAAATTAGTTTCTTTTTCAAGCCAGTGAAGTCTAGAGATGATGTAGTCTACTATAAGACTAGTACTCTAGATTAAAGCTAAGGCTTTATTAGAGACTCAGAGCCTATTCTGTTGTTGCTCCACTGTGCAAAAACTTAAGTCAGACGAGGGTCTAAGATAGATTCTGGGGTTCCAGCCATTACATCTACATTCAGCCATGGGAACAAGAGGAATACAATTGCCCCAACCCCATTAAGAACACATCAAGAGGCAGGAATGGTGGTACACGCCTGGAATCCCAGCACCGTGAAATTGAGGCAGGAGAATCGCAAGTTCAAGACTAGCCTGATCGGGCCGGTGAGATGGCTCAGCGGCTTAAGCGCCTGCCCGGCAAGCGGGAGGGCCCGAGTTCGAGTCCCGGAACCCACATACGAAAAAGGGGCCGGTGATATCGCTCAGCGGCACGGGCGCCTGCTGGCGCGCGAGGTCCTGAGGTCGACCCTCCGGTACCCACAAAAAAAAAAAAAAAAAAAAAAGACTAGCCTGATCAATTTAGGGACTTAGCAAGACCTTGTCTCAAAAAAAAAAAAAAAAAAAAATTAAATTAAAAGTAGCTTCCTGTAAAAGCTTTGCATTCAATTTTCAGCACCACAAAAGCAAAACAAAAGAGACTGCACACACACATACACACACACACGCATCAAGGACATTTCAAACCCCCACTTCTAACATAGCAGTAGTTACTCATAAGCCACACCTAACTGAAGGAAAAAAGAAAAGCTAGGAATTTGGACATTATTCTGCGGCGCTAAAGAGCAAAGTTCTGTGCTTCAGGAAGGGAGGGGAGAATGGATGTTGGTGTACAATCTCCACCTGCCGTCCCACACTGCTTTGGACCAAGCTCGGCTTGGCAGCCAGGCCCCGCCTGCTCGGTGCGGGAGCGCACTCAGGACTCAGGCTGGGCGGAAGGGGCCAGAGCAGGACTGCGGGGTGCAGCGCAGACTCGGCCCACCTCCACGGGGACCGGGCGGGGCGGGCGGGCAGCTGGCTCCTCCTCCTGAGCCAACCCACTTGAGCCTCCCGCAGCCCACTGCGCCCCTCCCCAGCCCACCTGCGGCCCCTCCCCAGCCCACCTGCGGCCCCTCTCCAGCCCACATGCGGCCCTCCCCAGTCCACCTGCGCCCCTCCCCCAGCCCACCTGTGCCCCTTCCCCCAGCACACCTGCGCCCTCCCCAGCCCACCTGTGCCTCTCTCCCAGCCCACAGGTGTCCCTCCCCCCACCTCTTCTCACCTGTCCGCCCGCTCACTGCTCCTCGCCTGCCGCCCCAGGAGTGCCGACCGCCCTCTCTGCGCCTCTGCGCGCTCCATCCGGCGCCCGCCCTTTCCTAGGCAGGGTCTTCACCCCCGCGTCCTGCCCGCCCCCTCTGGCGCGGGGAGAGAGCCTCGGTCTGAGGAGGGGAAAGCCCGCGAGTTCCATCCCGCCCCAGGGTCAGAAGGGCTCCCTGGAGGAGTCCTGCGCAGGCTTCTCTAACCGCCTGCGGAGAATTCTCCCCACGCTTGCAGCGAGGAGAGAGACTCGGCCCTTCCGTCCTCCCCTGGGAGCCCGCGGGGCGTGGCCGGCGCTTCTGCTCCGACTTGTGCTCTGGCCTTGGTTGCCAGGACAGGAGAGAGTAAGAGGTCCGCGTGGCTTCATACTGAACCTCCTGCACGTAACACTTTTTCCTCAGATTACAGTACGATCAAGTTAACCAGATACAATAGGTTTTTTTCTATATGCTTACACTACTAAGTGGAAAAAAATAAGATTAAAAAACAGGAGATATCTATATCTATATCTATATCTATCTTTTATAGATATAGATATATAGATATAGATATAGATATATGATGTTAACAGTGATGGAGGAGACATTTTTATTCTCAATCTGCGCTCTTTCTGTCTTGGGTAGTTTCTCAGTGGGCTTGCACTGTCTGCTCAGGATTGCAAGTGCAAATCCCCCAAACACTCGTCCCTGCAGGCACTGTGCTTCCCTACAGAATCCAGCCAGGGAGCTCTGGACTTCTACACTCGCACACACACGCACACGCACACGCACACACACAAGCACACACACACACACACCCTCTAGTGTGGATCCGTGAGGTTTCCCAGCGCGTTGTCTGATGTCCTCAGCTCCTCCCATCTGCCTGGTGAGGGCACAGAAGCTCCGTCACGGGCCCTGGGAGAGGCTGAGGCCCTGAGCATGGGATTCTGATCCCCTTTCCTGGATTTCACAGGAGGAAAGTCAGCTGATGGGAGCCCTGAGCCCTGCAGGGAAAGGTCCTTCCCTACCCCACAGGGCCCGCAGCCCCCACCTACCTGCCCCTCTGCACCTACCAGAGGCCTTGCCTCGCTCAAGCATCACAAAGGAAGCCTGACTTCTCATACTGACCCTTAATCCTGCTCACTGGAGAACCCCAGAGTGTGTCCCACGGCCATATGCATTGACGCAGCCAGGCAGAAACCTGATCAAATGAGAAGAGAAGACAGAGACACAGATCGATGCTGAATCCATGTATTCTTCCTGGTTCCGGACATAATATGGAAACAGGAAGCAATTCTAAGATTTGGGGGTGATTCGCAGAGCTCTCCCCAGCGAGAGAAGCCATTCCCTGATCAGCAGGGGCAGAGATTCAGAGGAGAAGACACCTGGGAAGCCAACCAAACCGAAAAAGTTGCTGTGAACTGTTGAGGTCACTCTGCAACAGTGTCACTGGTCTGCTGGATTGGCCATCGCTGCTTAAGGAGAAAAAGAAAACAAAGACAGCTCAGATTCCTCCTGTGAGAGGTGAGCCCTCAATAAGAGTAGCCTGCAAAGCGGCTGGTTCTGAAATCAGCAGCAGTTAGATTTTCTTTCTTTCTTTCTTTCTTTCTTTCTTTCTTTCTTTCTTTCTTTCTTTCTTTCTTTCTTTCTTTCTTTCTTTCTTTCTTTCTTTTTAATCACTGAGGAGAAATATTTGGTCCCGCCTGGGCTCTTTACCACTGACTCCACTGACTTACATGGATTCAAAGCTGTGATACCCCCAGGTGATTTTTCTTCGATTACTTCTGCAAGCAGTGGTTCTCTTTAGAGCAGTCCCTAAAGGAGCCCGATGCTGTGCTTTGGTCTTTGTGGTACCTTGCTTCCGGAGCAAAGTTCAAAACAATGGAGCTCAGGCTGAATCAGGAAGAAATTTGGGGAGGAGTTGGCGTCCTTTCCCCCCTTTCCTCTGCAAAAGGCACTGCAGGGAATTAATTATTGGATCAAAGGTGACACCATTGTGTTAATCAGGCCGAATCTGCAGAGCAGCCTTGACTATTGCAGAACAAAATAATTATTATAAGAATAACACTTGTACAGTTGTGAGTACAGCCAATAATTCAGGGAGTGGAAAGGGAAGGTAGAAGATCTAGCAAGACCTCCAGAAACACTGGGCTGTGTGTCAGGATGCAGGAGTCTCCAGGGGACACATTTCAGGATGTATCCCAGAGGAATGCGGGAAGTTAGCTCACCCAGCTACCAGAGTGGGTTAAGGGCAGGGCGATTCCACGACAGTCACTCCTCTGTAAGGGCTGCTTTCTAGGTGTGGAGCCAAGCACCTCAGGGTTTGCCGGGGCTGCTGCTGGTCACAGGACAGGAAGCGGGATGACGATCTGAGTATGTATCCCGCAGAGAGTGAGGTTACAAGTGGGAAGCCTCCGACATGTCTCGGTGTCTGTCGCCATCTCTACGCAGAGGGGTGAAGGCTGCTCCTTCACTCTGCCAAGGGGAGCTTGCATGAGGTCCTTTTCTGCCAGGTCCAGCTGGGACATTACAGAGAAGAGGATTCTGGGAAATGCAGTCCCATCTCCCTCCAGCTGATTAGCCACCGTCACCATGCAATAAAATCTTAGAGGCATGAAAACTCCTGAAATGTGAAGATCCTCTAAAAAGATACCTGGCTTTTAAAGAAATATGTTAAATATGTGATGAATTTTTAATGATGAAATTATGGTGTGGAATAAGGCTATATTTCTGAATTTCTACTGCATTTTCAGAATGGTCCTTTAAGAGTGAAATGAGGTAACAACGGTTGGTCAGTTCCAGAGCACAGATCAATGGAACAGCAAAGGCAGGGTACCAAGCAGCCAGCAAAAAACAGCGTAGTGGGTAAACGATGTGCTAGCTCACGGGGGACATCTGAGGACCTTGTTTTCCATCAGGAAATATCTCTGGTGTCCTTGGTTGCCTTCTTGTGGACCTCTCAGTCCATCTTTGTGAGACAGCTGGCATTGCAAGCATGTGACTCTCAGGGAGCAAATAATTTGAAAAGATCTGATTGTGTTGCCAACTGACATGTGTTCAGCCTTGGAGAAAAAGAATAGATGTCGTAACTTTGCAATGACATGAGGGTGGGTTTAGAAGTGTTGGACAGATGCAAAAGTTTAGCTGCTAAATGGGAACCAGGGTGGTTCTGCATTTTAAATGACATCAGAAGCCATAACATGGGTCCAGTTTATGCCATTTCATGAGACAAGTGAAGTGAAAATCATACAACAGCCAGAATTATTCAGATTCTTTTGATCAAAAAAAGTGGAAATGATTGCTATAAAAATAATGATCCAGGGCCGGTGAGATGGCTCAGCGGTGTAAGCGCCTGCCTTGCAAGCGCGAGGGCCCGAGTTCGACTCCCGGAACCCACATACGAAAAAGGGGCCGGTGATATCGCTCAGCGGCATGGGTGCCTGTTGGCGCGCGAGGTCCTGAGGTCGACCCCCCGGTACCCACAAAAAAAAAAAATAATAATGATCCAAAATGTACAATAGACATGGTGAATCAAAAAGAAACTGGTCAAAAGGAAAGAGAGACTGGGATGGGGGAATAGGGAAAAGAAAGAAGGGAAAGGGAAAAAAATTGTATATATATATATAAGATGGTTAAGATAGATACACTACTAATTTTACTTAGTTCATTGAAGAGTAAGGTTTGTGCCAATAATGTTTGGACAATTGAATGCTAATATCTGGTATCCTGAATAACTAACTTAAAGATAACAATACGTAATGCATTAACCATTGTTACCCTCCTATTATGTTGTTTTGAAAATTTGTTCTTTTTTGATTTGTTTTGTTTTGTTTTTTCTTCTCTTTAAAATAAAAAAAAAAATGAGAAGCCAGGAGATAGTCAAATAAAATACAGTTATTCCTACAAGTGCAAATGGCAATATTTGGGTTTTTGAAAACATGAGATGTGTTTTATTACAATAATCTTTAAAACAACAGCAAGAAAAATTGGTTCTTATGTCTTTGTTTTATTAGCTGTCCTACATTGGTAAATTCATCTGATCTCTTCCGAGATCACCTCACAGTTCTAAGACAGAACACCATGACCACTACGTCACAAAGCCAATATGAGCATTAAATGATATAATTACACACCTTCCTTAAGGTCCAGTACAAAGAAATGCTCATGAAATGTTGGGGAGTGCTATTATTTCTCTAAGCACCACTCTGCCTCATCCATTCTCTTCTTCAAAGTTCCCGATGAACTGAGTATAAACTCTATATCACCATTAACATTTTACTTAGATGCCAGCAGTGTACTCAATAGATTCTTCCTTCTCTTGGTCACATTCTCCATGCTGGGAAACAATACCCTACATCCACAATGTAAAAGAGCAGGGATTTATTTTGGCTCAGGATTTCACCATGTGCAGTCCATGGTTGTCTGGCTGAAATGCAGAAACAGCATAGCAGAGGCACACAGTGAGGAACAGCTGCTTGTGTCATGGTGGCCAGGAGTCAGAGAGTGAAGGGAGGAACCCAGGAGGGATATTATTATGGTTTAGATCTAAAATACCCCCCCAAATTCTCCTGTGTGTGGAAAATGATTACCTCTTGGTGACGCTATAGTTTTCAGTGCATTAATCCGCTGTTAAATCCATTGCTGGATGTGCTGTTGGGAGGTTGGATCTGGTCGAAAGAGCCAGATCACAGAGGGCAAGGCCAGAGGCATTCATCTCCTCCTTAGCTACTCCCTTCATTCTCAGCTCCCCTCCACCACACCATTCCACCGTGGCCTTCCTTCCTTAGAAACTGCCATCTACAGACCGAAAACATGAACCAAAATAAACCTCTCTTCCCTTAAACTGTGGGTGTCAGATATTGTGTTCCAGGAATGGGGAAGTGACCAAGATGGGGACATACCCTTCCAGCTCCCCACTCCAGTGAACCAACTCTTCTCACCGTATCCCCCTCCTAATAACACACCTAGCTATGAGCTCATCAATGGACGAATCTACTGATGATAGAATCCCTCATGATCCATTCACCATTCAAAAGGCTCACCTCCAAACACAGGAGGCTTTGGAGGCCATGGTAGATTTAAACCATAGCATCCCTAGGAGAGGCAACCAAGAAATAAAGGATTAGAACAAGAGATTTTTTTTGGTGGAAACACCTGTGAGGACAAATGGGAAAGGGGGCAGAGAGAAGTGGAGAGTCCTTACAATGTGATGCAGAGCTGTCCCCATGAAAGGAGAGGAGGTAAATCAGGAGACTGAGCCGCAGCACTCTCAGCCAGGTGGGCAGGGAATCCGCAAGCCAAAGTCCCCACTAGAAGAGTCCTTGCTCAAAGAAAGGGGCCTGCATTAATTAGCACCGGGCCTCGCTCAGTCATAGTCTGGGAGGAGACCCAGGAAGGACAATCTCTGCAGACACTTGGAGCGGACCAAAGAGGGCAGTGACCCCAGGCTTGGGCCAAGGAGGCGACCTCAGCAGCTGACCTGAGTGGAGCTTTTCCAGACTACACTGCTCAGCCACTGCACACCTGTCTAGCAAGCAGCTTCTCCGTGGTCTTCCAGGGAACCCCTCTCAAGATGAGTGACACAAGGGTGGATGCTGTGAGTCTCCTCCAGAGAATTCCATAAGCTTCATGCTGCATCTTTATCCCCACTGAGACCCGCCGCTCTACAGAGTCAGCCTGGAGCTTGCCGCCGCCCACTAGTACTGATTGCACCAAACCCTGGAACACCTGCAATGGCCTTTCCTGTCGTCGGCCCAACTTGAAGCTGGCAGCTCTGCATGTCACAAGGCATGTGAGCTAGGGCAATATTCCTGGGTGTGAAGTGCATTTTCCATGGACCTAAAGAACCCCACTAGACAATGTGCTCTCCTCCTTCTAATGGGTTAGAAACACGCTGTTGTCCAGAGAAGGTGTCCTGCAAACCTGTGACATCACTGAAGTGGGTCCCTGCATCTTTGCCTCTTCTGGGACAGAGGGGTGTCTCCAAGGCCTCCAGGACCCTATGCATCTTTTACTCATTCTGTCCACCTGCAGTGATGCTGTTGGGGTAATGGACCCATGAGTGAAGGACACAAGGGTCCAGATGTCCATGGTCTGTGGAATGTATTAACCTATCCTAAGACCAAGCTGTGTGCAAGTGGATATGGTTGTCCATCTTACATGAATACGGATGTGTGTGTGAGTCCACATGTGTGTGCAGCCATGTGTGTATCCTGAACATCATGCAAAACCGACTGAAGATGTGGCATCTGACACAGCAGGAGAATCCCTGCATCCTTGGGGGCTTGCATCTTTACCTCTCTGTGTTGCCAAACTGCTTCCCAAACTGTTTGTATCACTGGGCAAGTTTCATCTGAGGTCAGAAGGCTTCTCAGCCTTCTGAAGTAAAAGGCAATTCCAGCAACTTGTCCTTGTACATCTCATTTAGGGGTGACACACTTCTGGCTTGAGTTTACAGCCTCACAGTTGGTATTTTGTTTTGCAGAGAAATCCTCCTCTTTATGGCTCACCATTTAATTTCCCTGCTGTCAAGAGCCAGAATTAAGTTATTCCTCTTTTTAAAAGAATGATATAAGCAGGGAATAATGAATGCAAAATGCTGTAGTTAAACATCAGCAGATAAACTGATGGATTGGCTGTCACTTAGATTATACTATAAATGGAAAGAAAGTGATATTTAATCATTTGCAAAAAATAAAAACAGTGGTGATGGATTTGGTGTGCTTGGACTCTGAGTGACTCATTACGGCAAATTGTTATTTCCCAGTTAATAGAGGGAATAAAAAGGGCAAGGCAGGGGAAAGTCATCACTTTCAAGAGCATGCCACGTCTCCTGAACTCGGTGTGAGCAGAATCGTTCTTCCCAAAATTCCTGAGTCAAAGTCCTAACCAGTAGTGCCCAAGAATGGGAAGGTCTCTGGAGACAGGTGTCCAAACAGGTAATCAGGGTAAGTTAAGGTCGTTATGGTAGCCCTAATCGAACCTGCCCATCTTTGGAAGAAGGGATTAGGACATACACGCACACATACACAGAGGCGCAGTCACATGAGGACACCAGGAGAGGACCCCATCTGTAAGTCACAGAGAGAGGATTCTGAAAGAACCAGCCTGTCTACAACTTGATCTTGGCCTTTTAGCTTTTTGAAGTGTGAGACAATAAACTTCCATTTCTCAAGCTCTATCCCACTCCCCAGTCTAAGATATTTTGTTATGGCCGCCCAAGCAAAGCAATAAATGAACATTGGTCAAATCGAAATCTCCTTTACTCAGTAAGCAAACTGGATGAGCACTACACAAATCTGACCCACTACATGCTGTTATTTTAATTGGGCCAAGATTACAGAACCAGCAAATCTGAGGCAAATGTGCAGATCTCAAGTCACTCTAGAGAAATAAGAAAGTCTGTGAATAGGGCAGGTGCTTGTAGATGGCCGTGACTCTGCAGCTGCCCAGGGCCACACTGTGTGAGTGTGTCCTTTGCTCTCCTGCTCCTCACAGGCCCTGCCTCTCTTCTCCAGCGTCTCTCTAAAAATGCAGGGGGGCATTAGTTGATGTTGGTCAGGAAGTACGCAGCAGTGCATGTGTGTGTGCTGTTTTTATAGGGGAGAGATTTGTCTTGAGCACTTATTAGCTATGTGTCCTCGAACAAGCTGCTTCAACTCCTCTGCCTCAGGGTCCTCACCTTTAAAATAGAGCTAATATTGGACAAATCTGCATTGGCTTCCCATGGCTGCCATAACTAATGACCACAGATGCTATGGCCTAAATGAACAGAAATTCACTGTGCAACTTGTGGAAGGAAGAAATTTAACACTGGATTCACTATATTGAAATTGAGGCCATGATCTCTCCAGAGGCTCTGGAGGAGACTCATTTCTTTGCCTCTTCCTGCTTTCTGTGATGCGGCTATGCCTGGCCTTCTGGTCACATTGCCTCATCCTGCTCTACACATCAAATCTCCCTCCCTCTTTCTCTTCTGAGGACACTTGGGATAGCATCTAGGGCTGTACTGGTTTCTTGTGGCTGTGCACTAGTCAGTTTTCCTTTACTGTCACCAAATAACTGAGGCAATCAACTGAGGAAAATTTACTGTGTCTCAATATGTTTGGAAGTTTCAGTCAATGGACAGTTTGCCCTGTTGCTTGGGCCTGTGGCCAGGCAGCACATCATGGCAGGGACATGGTGGGAAAGAAGCTGCTCACCTCATGGCAGCCAGGAAGCAGAGAGGGAGAGAGAGAGAGAGGAAGAGAGGGAGATGGAGAGAGATGGAGAGGGAGGGAGAGAGGGAGAGAGGGAAAGAGATGGAGAGGGAAAGGGAGAGAGACAGAGAGAGAGGAAGAGGGAGAGAGACAGAGAGAGAGAGGGAGAGAGATGGAGAGAGAGAGGAAGACAGGGAGAGGGAGAGAGAAAGGAAAAGAGGGAGAGGGAGAGAGACAGAGAGGGAGAGGGGGAAGGAGAGAGAGAGGGAGAAAGAAGTGATAAGTGATCAGGGCCCAATAACTCCCTTTGACCTAAGACCTAAAACCTCCCCTGGCCCACATCCTAAGCCTACCATCCCTTCCCTATAGCACCAAGGGTTGCAGATGATGCCTTTAATTCATGGGCCTTTGGGAGACATCCCAGATGCAATCCACAGCAAGCTTCCATGCAGACTGCCAGAAACTCAATGGTGTGAAACAAGATAAATTCATTCCCTCACAGCTCCAGAGTGCACAAGTGTGTGATCAGGACATTTCTAAGATTCAAGTTCCTCCTTGGTCATCCCAGATGAAACCCTCTCCAGGCACTTCACTTACTTACATCTGTAAAAGCCCTATCTCTAAAGAAAATCAATGTCACTGGTTTCTGGGAATAGGACGTGAACATGGTTGGGGAATCACCATCAGCCTGTCATGTTATCTAGTAGAGTTTTGTGGGGATCCAGCTCCTTTATCTGCTCACAATAGTGCCTGGAGCGGAGTAAGTGACTAAGTATCAACTGAATCAATATTGTTCTAATCCACATCCGTACCAAAAATAGGGGGGAAATAGGGAGTGATGTGGTTTAAGATAAATTAGAAATCACTTTTTTTTGGTAACAAAGAATACTATTCCTGATATGTAAATAAAACATTTTCTTATTGGAGAAATAATGACACAGTCATTAGAGATGCACTGCGGTGACGAACACACAACAAACATATGATGGTAAATGTAAAGGCTTGGCTTTCAACAGAGATTCTTTCTAGAGGTGAGCGGGGGGACTTCTGCCCTTGTGAAAACGCACTAGTGTCACACCGGCAGTCGCTCTCTTCTCACTGAGGGCATCTGCTCTTTCACTGATGCATTCGAGTCTTCCATGCAATGGGTCCAGAAGGGTCTCACTCCTTCCTGGGGGAAAGGGCCTTCCTCAGGGACAGGTGTGTGTGCCCTGGGCTTGAAAGCAGAGGGCTAAGTCCAGTGTTTGCTCTTGCTTCTCCAATCAGTTGTATGGATTTATTCAACAAACAGACTCTGATTTGCTTCTGTAAAATTGGGATTCGGTTGCTGAATCACCAAGGATGCTAAATTAATTAATAAATGAAAACAAATTATAATTGTATATATTTATAGGGTACAAAGGGAGGCTATGTATATACAATGAGGAATGACGGGATGAGCATATATTGATCTTCTTTTTTTTTTTTTTGTGGGTACTGGGGTCGAACTCAGGACCTCGTGCTCCAGCAGGCACTTATGCTGCTGAGCTATCTCACCGGCCCATATATTGATCATTTATTCCTCCCGCATAACTGAAACATTAGATTCATTGTGCAACACCTCCCCCACCTCCACCCTTTGGTAACCAGCATTCTACTCTACTTCTATGAGCTTGGCTGTGGCCCAGATATGGAATCGCCTTTAGAGTCTGTCAGTGAATAAATAAAGAAAATGTTGCACATATGCACATATAATATATTCAGAATTACATAACAGGGAGATTCTGTCATTTTTTAGCAACACGATTGAATCTGGAAGATGATACACTAAGCAAGCACAGAGAGAGAAATATTGCATGTTCTAACATATATATGGAATCTAAAATACATAGCTTTTAATGGTTTCTTCCCTCAGGTGAAATTTACCCTAAACACTTGAAACGTCCTTGAATCCGAGTATAGCCCTTTGTTTACATTTTTAATGTCTTCCTCGACCATGAAGGCAAAATTGATTGTTTCACCCGAAGACATAAAATTAGGTGAATGGAAATAGATCCTCAAAGAGAATTTCAAGCTGTATTTCATTTCTTTTCTCAGAAAGCTCTTTGAAGTATTATTTTGCCTGCTACAAAAGTAATAGAAAATAAAAGAAAAGCCTTGTCAAAGGCTCCCATCATAGGAGAGGGGCCCGAAGTGAGCAAAGTCCTCAGTAAGTCCAGAGGGGAGCGAGGGCCAGGTGTCCGCTGAGGTACTTCAGCTCATCTGACTGGAGACCCTCAAGGGTGCTTCTCCATGGGGCCTTCGGAAGAACTCGTGTAAAAGCATACACACAATCTTGTCTCGCTGCTGGGGTGGAGTCTGTGAAAAATAGAAATGCGCGTCTTTGTACAACATCTATAATTTAAGATTTGACGAATGCTGAGTGGACCAAATGAAGCAGAGGGAAGAGTAGATCTTGGCCCCTCGTCTCCGTTTGGGCAGTCTTTGGCCCTAACCAAACCCTGTGCATTCTGAACTAGTAGGTTGTGTAGCTGTTCACCTTGCCAGAAAGAGGCCTGTCCTTTGTCTTCAGCTTCTGGGAGGTAATCTAAGTCACCCCTGATAGGAGCGTCTTTGTTCGGGACAGCAGCTAGCCATATGGTATCTGAGGGTGGATCCAGCAACATCTGACAGTTCCAGGGTGGAGACTCATCATGCAGAAGGACCAACCACGTGATTAGTGCAAGGCTTTGGGTCATGTGGTAGTGGTCAACATGGTGGCTGGGTTCACTCAATCCTGACTGGATAATGAAACCCCAGGATAAACTCCAAGTATTGAGGTTCAGTGAGCTGTCCTGGTTTGTAACACTCTTCATATTGTCACACCTTGATGGTAGAAAGGTCAAGTGCCCTGAATCCCCAGGAGAAAACAATGGTATCATGCTAGGGACTTTCAGAGGGTCTCTCCTAACCATGTCTTCCTAGACTGATTTTAACTTGTGTTGTTCCCATCAATAAACTGCAACAGTGAATAAAAGAGCCTCAGGGAGTTTTTGGATTCTCTGAGCAAATTAGTGAGTCTAAGAGTGGCTTGGAGAGCTTCCTGGACTTGCAGTTAGTGTCAAAAGTAAAAGTGGCCATCAGATTTGGGTTTTGGCTATAAATAAGTGCTCAACTCTAGATATGGGCCAAGTGGTGGGTGTGGTTCTTCAGTTTCTCTTTATTCGAAGACACATTCGGACATACGTGGGTAGCTGTGATTCTCCTATCTGCTGGTTGGCACCTGAAATCTCAGAGGACTTCTTTCGCTGAGTGTCAGGCTGAGAATGGGGTTCTCTGAGCAGGCTTGGGGGAGCTGTCAGCCTTGCCTGGTGCAGCCCTATGTGATTTTATTACTTTTTTCCTGAAGGTAAATGTAGGTGTTCATGATTTAAAGATGAAGTGATCCCCAAAGACTCATGTACAGAGGGCACTTTCCTTGTTTAATCTATGGATGAGTTCATAGCTGCATGGGTTGTTAGAAGGTGGGGACCAGTTGAGAGAAGCAGGCCACTGAGATCATTCCTTGGAAGGATACAACCTTCTCTCTCTCTCTCTCTTTGCTTCTAGTTGTCAGTAGTGAGCAGCATTCCTCCACCCAGTCCTTCTGCCTTTATGTTTCTACCTTGTAGCCGTCTAATTGTGCATTGAAATTTCTGAGACCATGAGCCAAAATAGATCTTTCCTCCTTTAATTTGTGTATACCAGGTATTTTGTTTCGGCCACAGAAAAGCTAACTAACACAGTGGGCTTTCATTGGTATTCCTTTTACTTGTACCTAGTGGGGGAATCAGGTGTGCAGTTGAGCACTGGCCACCAGAGAAGCTACCAAGGTCAGCTGTCATGGGGCGGGGGCTGGCGGTAATGCTCAGCTCTGTCCGTGAAGAATTTACAAGGCTTTCCTTGACTGCAAACTTTTTCTGGCGCAGCATGAGATTGTAGAATTCTCTCTTTCTCTGTGAGGTCCAGCTAAGCCAGAGAACTTCCTGGCGTTGGAGAGGGAGAGTGACGAGCTGATTTGGTCTCTTTTGTGATTAAATGTGAGTCTCTGGGAAGCTTTAAGTGGCAGATTTTATGGGGCTTTTGCCGGGAAGAGCTGACTTGGCATTCCCCCAGGGAGGTTTTAGGGAGATGGGTAATGCCACCCTTTCTGGGTATTTTTCCACTCAGTGTTAGGGTAATCGTTCTTTCTTAACATGGAGAGTGGATTTATTTCAAATGTAAAGGGAAATAAATTATGATTAAGGATTTGTAATTAAAGCACATTTATCACTAAGGTGGTTACATCTTTCACTGTGAACAGATGCTACTGAAGTGTAATATAGCACTGAAACTGCAAGGAAAATATCTATCATCTCTTGATAATGGTTGTCTTTATTCCATTTGTTTTCTCTGGTGCACCAATGACAACAAAATAGAAAACAATCATGCGCTGTGAAATTGAGCTGAATGGGGAAGAGCAGGGTTCACGAAATGCAATTCTCCCTGGGGAAATGTACTGGAGTTGTCTTTTCACCAGTTGCAAAACTCTCCTCTATTTGCGGTGATTGCCGGTGTAGAGAAAAAGCTTTGTTATAAATACTTTCACTACCTATTCCTTAAAAGAAGAGGTTAGGTGATCCCTCCCATTGTACACGTAAGTCCTGGATCTATATCTGGATGAACTAATCTCAGTTATTGAAATAGCATCTCATTCTTATATGTGCTCTGTATTTGGAGGGTTTTCCCATTTATTTCGTGTGATTTTAGAAGTCATACAAGGCACCATAGGACCCAGCCATTGTGTATTTGGACATTTATTCTAGGAAAATGAAAAATAGCATGCACACAGATATACATGATGACAACACAATAATAACAACACAATCCTACATATGAAGACCCAAAGCTTTATTCACACAAGCCAAACACTGAAAATAGCCCAGCGCCCTCCACACTATGAAATACTACTCAATGACAAAAAGGAATGAACTGTTTGATACACACAACTTAGAGGAATCTTCAGGGAATCATGAAGAATGTGCAAACCCAATTCCAAAAGGCTACATTGTAACAGAAAATAGCCCCCCAGCCAGTATACTTTGGTTTCTTAGTTGCCCAGGTAATAGTTCCTGTTCCAGTTCCAGTTGTTTCTGTCTCTTAGAAACCGCTGGTCACCGTGATGCATAGCTGGTCACTATGATGCACATTGTATAAACCAATCCCCAATTGACAAGCCATTCTGCCTCTGTACTTCCTGCTTGCTTATCTCATATAAGCCCTAGACCACCAGAGATCAGGGCCTGATATTTTGGGAGTGATCCTGATGAGGGCCTGTCAATGTTAATAAATCTGCCTCCAAATCCTGGGTGTCGTTTCAATGTTTCTGCTTGCTATTTCACCATGTTGTATGGTTTTCTTTATGCAACATTTCTGAAATTACAAAATTACAGAGTTGGAAGAAAGATCCACGGTTGCCAGAGGTTAAGGTATGAGTAGCAGAGAGGATGCAGGAAAAGAGGAGGGCGTGGCTGTAGAGGTAGCATCATTTGGTGAGAAAATTGCTCTTGACTGTAGTGGTGATCATACTAGTCCATACCGTACATGCGTAAAAGCACATAAAGCAAATATGTGAAGACAGACAAATGAGTGTATGTGAAATTGGTGAAGTTGAAATGATGTAAATGGATGTTATCAATGTTCACTTCCTATTTGTGATGACTATTACAGTCAGGTAAGATGGTACCATGGTGGGGAGGGGGACTCTTAATGGGCCGTGGGATCTGTCTACACTATGTCTTACAACTTCCTGTGAATGTGCAATGACCCAAAAATATAGATACATGCATATAACAATACAAGTTCATTGCCGCAAAATTAGACAGCACAAACTACAAAAACAAGTGTAATACTGTCCAGTGCCAATTGGTACCTATATTCCATTCAGGAATGCTGTCTTGACATTTTGGTGGGAGAGATAATAACATTAGTCACCACTTAGAAAACATTATTTATTTTCTGTTTTGTTATTTGAAGAGTTAAAAATTTACATGGATACACTTGCTTGTCATATAAATTTTCTTGCAGTTTCATCCTTTACGTTTTGAAATGTAAAATTTTACGCAATAGAACAAAATGAAGAAATAGATTGATAGTCTAATCTCAGAGTACTGGGAAGTGTTTTCCCCATGTATGCACATGTATTTATTTTGTTGGTTTTAATTTTTCTGTTTGGGTTAAGATCGTGGCTAGAAAGTTGGATATAACGTGGCCACGATCTATGCTTAAAGCTATCTATCCACGGTAGGCTTATTTGCACTTGCAAAATACTAAAAATGACCTGACTTCATCTATTGCTTACTAACAAGTTACACCAACACTTAGCAACTGGAGACAAAACCATGCACTAGCTCACATATCTGCAAATCAGACATTCAGGAGTATCCTAGCTGAGGGCATCTTGTTCATGGGTTTTCATGAGGTTGTGATCCAACTGTCTGCCAGGCACAGAGATCCAAGCTTGGCCAGGGACAGAGGGCTCACTTCCAAAGTCCACTCCAGGGCCTGTTAACAAGCCTCCATTCATGGGTTCTTTGCTGTTTGTTAGAGATTCAGACAAGTTGAATAAAGACCACGTATGTTTCCTGTTCGGTCTGAGTGTGGTTAGAACATGAGAGCTGGCTTTTCCAAGAATGAGTGACCCAAGACAGAGCAAAGACAAAGAAGAGGGGGCCTATCACAGAGGCTGCATTTTATATAAACTAATTTTGGAAGTGACACAATATGTAAACTCTGCCTATGTTGGTGCAATTCATGAAGGGACTACCCCAAAGCCCAAAAGTGGCAGTATGGGTAGGCAGGGATCACAGCAGCCACAAGGGAGAGAGGTGCCTGGTGTCCGGGCCCAGAGAGGGGCTGCATAAACCTCTATACATCCCACAGTGGGACCTGTGCTGCCATAAAAAAGGGAAATGAAAAGCTCTAGGAGCTATGGCTTCCAGGATGTATTAAGGAAATACTCTTCCAGTCATGAAAGAAAGAAAGAAAACCAAGCAAAAAGCACATGCTTACGTTTATTAGGGAAAAAAAATAGGAAAATAAGTCCCGTAACAATGATGTTAATTACTTGAAAAATGTGTGTTTGTGCTTTTGGAACAGATAGGATATAAGAATGAGTGACACTTTTTATATACCTTGAAGAGCTTCTGACTTTGGAACAAGGAAACAACACATCAGTAAAAATCAGAAAGGAATAAAAAATTTGAGTGAAAAATTAACAAGTTAGCACAAATATCTTTCAAGTGAGGACATAACCACACTGAAGGGGATTAAGTAGAAAATAAAGAGGTAAAGCATTTAACTTGCGGACAAAGTATGGTGCTATATGCTCCCAGTCTCTGTGGACTGGTTGGTTGAGTGTCACTTTTTAATGATCTGAAACAATGCTGGACTCAGACAGGACTGTGCAGTGAGCAAGTGAGCCTGTTTATAGGGAACCCGGTTCTCCCTGTGAAGAAAGACACGAAAACAGGATGGGAAGACCCCGTCTGCATGCACTGTAATCTGGGGCACCACTACAACCGCATGATTTCCACACTATACATATACCTGTATATGGATGAACACAAGTGTCGGTGTGTATATAAAGTACATGCAAATGTGTATTCATACCTATAAGGCTATGAACATTGATACAGAGAAATACATTGGCAGAAATACTTCTTCAATGCATCCACTAAAAATGTCAAGTAGCAACTCTATGCCATGACCATTAATCATGCTTGGTACCCTAAATTTGGACTGGAATATAATTTTCTCCAAAAGGAACTTTACTTCCTCAGATAAATAGCTGATGCCAGGGCTGGGGCAGGTAGCATTAGGATGAGGCCAAAACACCATGCTACACCTGAGCTTAAGGAAATAGCTTTAGAAATGGTGGGTACCTGTCCCAAGCAACAACAGAGAGAACCACTTAAGAGAAAACATCTCTCTCTGGCCAAATACAAGACATTCTGAGCACTGCAGGTGTTAACTACAGTGATAAATTATAAACTAGTGGAGAAAAGAAATTGACCAGTTCTGATGGATAAAAATAAATAGATGATAGAAAGATAGATAGGCAGGCAGGTGGGTAGATAGATGGATAAACAGATAAATCAGAACAGCTACTTAAAACTGAATGCAAAAGAACAAGTTAAGCGTGGGTAGAGAAAGTGCCAGACTTGGAAAATGAAAAATTTTCAACAACCATAGCAGGATTAGATCAGACATTATCAATGTATGCCAAATGTGGGAAGATTTTAGTATGGTGTGCGATAGTTGCATGACCTTAAGGAATCTCTTCACAGATTTCTCAGCATGGTAGAGGAAGCATAGTAATGGTATGGGGAGAAACTGGCCAACATCCACCTTGACGGGGTCATCAAAGTAAACCCCACCATGGTAGGGGAGGAAGGTGAGGATGAAGGGCTCAGGGGGCTGTACAGTGTTCCAGCTGGCAACTCCTAGGCTGAGTCGCAGCTTGGGTAAGTACCAGGCAAACCCCCCCAGCATCACGTTTCAGTCACCTTGGTACACCTGCTAGTGACATTGTCTGTAATTCTGCTTACGATGCAACAAAACCATGGAGAATGAAGATACAGAGACTAGCACAGAGACAGGATGCTGGAGAAAAACATGTTTGTGGTTCTAAAGCCACTCTGGGCTGTGAGGTTGCTTGCAGCCTCAGCACACACTGCCCCATTTGACAGAGGCGAGATGAAAAGGAGCCAGGAGTGCTTCTGGCTTGAAACACGAAGCTGTTTTCTTGGGAAGGTTGCCAGCACGAGTCCCCAGACCCCTGCACTTACCTGCGTTTACTGATCGCCAGCTGTGTGTGTCCTCTTGGCTGTGCACTTTCCTCATGCTCACAGCACAGTTCCCAGGGAACAGCCCAACACCGTCTCCCCGCAGAAGGACCGAGAGGCTGGGGCGGCTGCAGAGGACACGAGGAGTCAGGGCCTGGTCCCCGTGGTCAGTTGGCCCGGCCCCACCTCTGCGGGGCGCTGCCTACTGCTGAGCCTTCAGCCCTAAAAGAAGGCCGAAGCTTCTGTTTGGTCTTCAGTCTCCCTGTTCGCCCTCTCTCCTGCAGATCCCTCTGTGCCGCCTCACTCCTGCCACGCTGCCGAATCCCCACGTCTTATTTCACCCACTCGCCATCTCCCCAGACGCTTCCCCCTGCTCCCCGGAGGCAGAGATGGGGGTTGGGGGCATCTGTGCCTCCCCCATGGCCAGCACAGGCCAGGGGCATCAGCAATGCCTGTGGCCTCGGAACTCAAGTGGGGACTTTGTGAATTGTGTTTATGATTGCTTCAGTATGTCTGATTTTTATTTAAATTCTCCACTCTCTGCTTGGAAGCTCACCTGTCCCATGTCCTCTGTGGCCATCGTTCTAAAGCTCCAGAAAACACATCTGAATTTTTGCTGTTAAAGCAAGTCCAGTCTCTCCTGCGGTTCCACCCACATCACTCCAGCACTGCTGCTCGGTCACTGAGGGTCCCATTAAGTATTTTTCCCTTTCTGGGGAGAAACTGTCATTCTGAGCCTATAGCCCAGTGTCAACAGGGTGGAATGAACTGAGTGGGTTCCCAGCTGTTGGAACCAACACGGTCAATGAATATGGGTAGCCCGGGATGTGTAGGGAAGCCACTTCTTTTGAGGACCAGCTACTGGCTCCCTGCGTTAAGGGACGGACCCAGAAAAGCTGAATTCTCATGAAATTTACTCTTAGCTACTCTGCAATCTTTTCACTGTTGCCCTTTCTGAAGATCATCTAAAGCAATATTTATTTACACTGAGTGTTTTCGAAAAGATCTTCAATATTCTGCCCCTCTGATGAAGTTATCTTCCCTGCCCAGTTTCTCGCGTCTCCTGTACTTTGCAGTAATGAAGCGAGGAGAAGGGGTGTGGATGTTCCCCCAAGGAGCAATCTGAACAGCGAGACCGTGTAGGGCTTGGGGCTCCTTGACTTGTGTGCGTGAAGGGGCCATGGTGAGGAATCATGTCACAGCTGGACCAGAGTCCTCGGCAGGGGATGGCTGGCCGCTGGAGCTGCGGAGCTCTGGGACCTCTCTGTGGGCTGCAGGTCCCCTGGATTCAGAGGTGGATTTGGAGCCTGGAAACCTGAAGGGAACAGGACATCCCTCTCCATTGCATTCAGACACCCAGACCCGCGCTGTGGCCAGGCTGGTGACCGGAAGGCAGGGAGTGGCCATGTCAGGGCAGGAGCGGTGGTGTCCACGGTGAGCCCAGAGCCCCTTCCTGTCTGTCCAGGACACCCTCAGCTCTGCAGCAGTGGCCACAAAGCACTGCAAGGCCAGAGCTGGACACCTCTTCCGGTTGTTTTGAGAGAAGGCAGATATCTGGGTTTGAGGAAGAATCTCTCAATTTTTAAATGTTGACTTTTAAAGACAATGAGAGGCAACAGAGCACTCATCTGGGGATGAGTTTGTAAACCTTGTCTCAAGACTCATCGGAAGTGCCACCCTCCCATCCTCTGCAGAAGGATCTTTTGCCTCATCTTAATCCTATATCCCGCACAGTTCCTCTTGGTTTTGCTGTCCCCACTCCCTTCTTTGTGTCCCTCTGGTCTCTGCACCTTCTGCACCTCTGCACCTTCTTTGTGTCCCTCTGGTCCCTGTCCTTTCCCTGCACCTCCCTGTGAGGGTTCTCTTGCTCCCATACACCCTCCTTTGTTCTTTGCCCATGAGTATCTCACCATTCCCCAAGCCCACTTCCAACCTCTTCTGAGAAGTTTTTTCCACTGAATTCTGAATTCATTTTGCCCTTTCATGTGCATAAGGTGGTTTGGCTGCAATACACTCTTGTCACGTTTCCTAGCTGCACTGATGTTTTACTTAGGACTCTCCTCAAGCAATAGAAGCCCAACCCAAATGTCTTAATCAACAAAAGGAACAAATTAGCACACATAATGAAAAATTCAAAGGCACATCTGTCGTCAGATATGGCTGGATCCATGTGCTATAATAGCATTGTCAGGAATCTGCTTCTCTAGCCTGCAGCTTTATATCGGCTTGGTTAATGTCCAGTAGGGTGAGCAGATGGCCTGCAGCAGCTCTAGGCTTCTTTCTGTCAACTGTAAAACCTTTACAGAAAGAGAACTTATCTTTCCCAAAGACTCTAGCACAAGTCTCAGCTTGGCTGTCATTGGCCCAAACTGAGTCAGGTGTTCAGCTCTGAATACTCACCATGACCAATGGGATAGAATATGCTAATTGGCCAGCTGGCTCACGTGACCACTGTGTCAGCTCCACCTGTGTACCATCTGCATGGGAAATGTGGGATGGATGAGTGCCAAAGCAAAATGGCATGCAGCTATCAGAAGGAAGGAAAAATGATGTGAATTTGGTAAAATCAAACTAAATTAGAAAATTTCATCTTGTTGATTTTTCTAATCTCTTAGTCAAGCTTAATTTAGAATATGTACTGTGTGTGTGTCTTCTGTGTGTGCATATTTCATTAAATATTCACTCAATACCTCATCTGTATGGGGCACTGTGCTGGCTTTTGGGTGCTTTACTGACAAAGAAAGAAATAGTTCTTCTCTTCATGCAGTGAAGAGAATCCACAATTGGGCAGTGAATCCACCTTACAGAGGATTACCCCATAATTACTGACACATTTGTAGGGTATTTTGAAGGAAAATAAGACCACTAAGCCAGAGAGCTTATGATTTTGTCTGGGAGGAGAGCAGTGACTTTCTTGAAGAAGTGGTCTGAGGATCCCCCAAGCTAAGTAGACAACACACCAGGGTAGGGTAAGATCCATGGGCATGGCTGGGTGTTCCCACACATCACGGGTGCTTAGTAGATGAAGACAGGTATTCCTGAGTGAATTAAGGTTCTACAGAGACTTCTTTGTCACCAATTTTCTGGAGAAGCTCCAGAGAGAGGTAATCTTCAGTGCAATCTGACTGTCTTTTATCCAGAAAAAAATTGATTGACTTTCAATCCCTGAAATTCTGGCCATACACTTGTACTAGCCTGCTCAAACTACCATCACAAAATACCACAGGCTGGCTGACTTAAACAGCATAAATTTATTTTTCACGGTTCTGGAGCCTTGGGTTCCCAGATGCTGTTAAGGAAGTTTCATTTTGCAGAAGGTCTAATATGGCATGGAGAGTGCCACCATCTTTTTTTTAGACCTTCACAGGACCTTTCCTTGGTGTATCCTCAGGGGGAGAAATTGAGTGCAGCTTCCTCTTCATATGAGGGCACTGATACTATTGAGTTAGGGTCCCACACTCATGATCTCATTTCATCTTTATAACCTCTTCACTGGCCCTGTGTCCAACTTAGGGCTCCAACATATGAATTTTATAAGTGCAGAAACATTCAATACACAACAGATCTATACAGTTATGTACAAGTTATGATCAAAGAATATAGGGAATGTCTAAATTAAAAACTTTATGGGCTGGTGAGATAGTTCAGCGGCATAAGCGCCTGCCTGGCAAGTGCGAGGTCCTGAGTTTGACTCCTGGTACCCACATATGATAAAAGGGCCGGTGATATCACTCAGCAGCACTGGCGCCTGCTGGCATGTGAAGTCCTGAGTTTGACTCCCAGTACCCACCAAAAACTTTATACAGTAAAAGACACATTGCTGTTAATCCCAGTCAAAACACTCTCCTTCACTTTCAACATACTCATCCCATTGTTCTTGTCACTTTCTCTAGCAGCTCTGGAAGTCCTCTTCCATGAGTGGCTTTAGTTGTGCTGTAGTGGCTGCTTTGATGTCCTGAACTGATTTCAAATGTTGACATTTCATGATTGTTTTGACATTGCAGAAGATCCCGAAGTTACACAGTAACAGACCCAGGGAATACAGTGGACGAGGACACTCTGTAATGTTTTTATAGGGCTGCCTTCTCATTAGTGGGCACTCAGCAGTATTCACCATATTTTTGATCACACTTCCTAAAGACCATTACAAATGAGGACTTCCAGAACTGCTTTAGGAATTAGCAAAGAGAATGGGATAATTGTGTAAGGATGTTTTGAGGGGGATGAATGACAATGTGTCTTCTAGAGTAATAAACTTTTCTTAGTTAAATGCACACTATTTTTAGTCCCTCCCCACCTGTACATATTCTTTTTGTAGGTGAGGCAGGTACAAGTCTCACACTGAAAGCCCCGGACCCCTGTTAATGAGCTGATTAGCTAAGCTTGAGGGATGGAGTTAAGAACTCAGAAAAGAAAGGAAGATTTCCTCTGTAAGCTAACTGGCCCCAAGCTGATTAAAACTTCCAATTGCGTTAAACAGTGCGGGCTCAGGATTTATCTTCCAAATATGAAGTGCACTACAAATAATCGAATGACTTCTCCAGAGCTAAATAAAGCTTCCACTTGATCCTTCCAATCCTCCCCTGACCCACAGAGCTTTACTTAAATCCTACTTGTGAGGCAAATGGGTTTTCATTAGCAGCAAGATATTTTTACAGTGCAGTGTTCATAGCCCTCCATTAGCCCACCATCCCTTGGGAAGGGACGGGAACTCACATGAATGCCTACACCCTATTATTGGTAGACTAGGAGGGATGAGAATGGAGTACGCTCACGGTGTGGTGTGCACTAATGATGCAAGTGTCTTCTATGTATATGATAAGCACCGTTAGTTGTTTATAGATTGCTTCCCTTTCGAGTTGAGCACTCTGGATATTTCTGATTTACAAAATTGATTTTCATTTAGGCTGCATTTTCTCTATTGACAACTGTGATCACCTGGACCTATTATATTTGGCAATCTATGGCTGCACATTTGGAGGAAACATAAGGAAAAGAAATATCCAGTCACTCAGCAGGATACAGTAAATCTCCTGCTCCTGGGTGAGCCGGAAGCCTGAGGTCTCACCTCCCTTCAGGTGTCTGCTGGGAGGAACAGAGTTGGAGGGACCTCAGTGAGAGGTGGTTTGTCCCTTTCCTCCTGTTCCAGGAAAAGCCCCCCTGTACCCATCCATCTCAAAGATCACCCCAAAGCTGACGGCCCAGTTGGTCTGTCCTAAGTCAGGTCACTTCTGCTTGGAGCAGGTCCTCCATGAGCCTGGAATGGCTGTGAGACACAGGTGACCGTTTGCACTCTGGCCTTCCCCTGCCTGGGCTCAGAATGTCAGATGTCTGTGCCAGCCAGGCCACCTCCCTCCTTAGCTTTGGTTGGTGGTGCGCAAGAAGGAGCTATGGCCACCCTTGCATGTGCAGGTCTGGGTTGAACATGTGATTGGAGCTCTTTCAGGTCCTCACTGACACAGGCCATGGACATGCCACTGTCCCGCTCATACTGAGCCTCCCGGCAGCTGTCCTCATGTGGGCTTGCGAGCTGCTCAGGGTCAAGGCCGGTGTCACCCTGGTGTCCATGATGTCAACTCCAGGGCCTGGCGCTGAGCAGGTGATCGGTGGTTGCAGAAGGTCCCACTCTCTGCTCTCCATAATTAAAACAGGCCAAACCTGCCTCAGCTGTGACTCACACTATGGGGCCTGAGTTACACCGGGGAACACTGGTGTCACCATGTGATTGCTTTGTGTAGAATTCTCAGTCATCCTGAGTCCTGGAATCAATTTCCAGACCAACATGTAAGAGCAACAGCCCAGTGCGCAAACCAGACATCAGCAGCAAGGGCACGGGACAGTTATTTATTTTGCTAAATAACACGGATGCACTCTGGCTTAAATACAGCGGTTTTGTTTGGGGGAGAAGAGTGGAGCTTCTCTGTCAGTGTTCCTCATTTACGAGAATTTGATGACCTTGCCTGGCCATGCTAGGCAGTGCTCTGGGGTTGGAAATCATTTTCTAATTTGCTCAGGTCATTTGCAAAAAAAGCACATTTCCAGCACCCATCTGGAAGTCACACATTTGTGCTTCAGAAAAGCGTCAGTGTCAATTCTCTCCATAACTCAAGACTTGGCTGTGAAAACACTGCCTGTGCCATCTTGCGTGTCTCCAAATCACTAGACTCTGGCTTAATCCCAGTGTCCAGGCTCATGCAAGGCAAGACTCTCTGGGCATCTAAGAGGCTGAACCCCGCCAACAGTCAGGAATCCTAGGTTTGAGTCCCAGCTCTGCCGCTAGGGAGTGGTGTGGCCATGGACAGCTCATTTAACACTTACGGGCTCCCGTCTACTAATTCATAAAATAAACATTTTGTTTTGTTTTGTTTTGTTTATTTTTCAAATATCATATGTGTATTTGTTAGGGAGTAAAAGAGGCATTAGGAATTCAGTGAGAAACAGGGTTAAACATCATTTTAATCACCAGGAGTCTATACTCTAGTGGAAAAGAAGGAGCATACAGAATAAAATCAGCAAGGGAGTTTGATCTCAGGCGGTGATCAGAGGGATGGGAGGGGCTGGAAATGAAGATGAAGATTCCCTTTTTCACCTGTTGCTCAACCCCTGCTGTAGGGCCTGGTTCCTAAGAGGGCACAGACCAGTACCGGTTGGGGACTTGTGTTATGATGCAAATTAAAACGCAATGGAAGTGGGGGGGGCAGGCTGCTTGATGGAGGGGGACCCCGGGAAAGCCCCTGTGAGGTGAGACCCCAGTGGGAAGCCCTGCAGAGCAGCAGCCTAGTTTGCAAGTCGTGAAGGAGAGCCCTGCAGGCCTCGGGAGAGTGGACACGCAGCTGAACAGCTGGGAGCTCTCTGGTCCTTTACAGCGTCAGCCAGCTTGAGAACTCAGAGATTTGTGTCCTGGGGGTTTCACACTGTGTCCTGTGGTTCTTTGGAGGTAGCTTGTGTCATCTCAGGTGATTTATTGTCCTGGGTCTGGTTTTGCTGTCTTCCCAGAGGGTCAGCTTTTCTCCTAAGGGCTGAATTATTGATTAGATGTAGTCCTTGCCCCCTCTGCTTCATGGACTGTGTTTCTACCACGTGAAATTCAGCCTGGGAGTCACCCTGTTTGTCCTTGTGGGTCATCTGCTGCAAAGGGGCAGAAGGTAGGAACAAAGCAAAAGAACAAGAAAATTCTCCTGGGGCCGGTGAGATAGCTCAGCGGCATAAGCGTCAGCCTGGCAAGTGCAAGGTCCTGAGTTCAACTCCTGGAACCCACATACGAAAAAAGGGCCGGTGATATCACTCAGCGGCACAGGCGCCTGCTGGCGCGCAAGGTCCTGAGGTCGACCCCCGGTACCCACAAGAAAAAAAGAAAATTCTCCTCCTGAGACCTCATAGATCCATGTTTCCTACTCTTCTCCCAGGGGACAGAAGATGATGAAAAGTCTTGGCTCTTCTAACAAATGCTGCCATGTCTGAAACAGATAAAGATTACTAGAACAAAGCAGCTACAGCATAATTAAAACTGGAGCATGCAAGGTGCCATCTTACATAAGGAATACACTATCCCTGTACGTGACTTCCTGGCATCTGAACCAAACTACCCAGTGACAATGTCCCGCCCAAGCCCACATGCTGCTGAAGCTGGCCAGAGAAGGGCTGGAGTCTGGCTCTCATCCTTCCTGAGCTGGGTGGAACCGGCAGGCTCTGGAGCTACTTGGTCACCCAGGTCAGTGCTGCCTGATCTCAGGAAGTGACTCAGACCAGTCAGGAGAAAGTGTGGCTGGACTTCAAGCAGAATTATTCCCTGGCATCCTGGCTTCTCACTTGCTGTGCTTGGGCACATGCCCGTGCCACCTCCAGAGAGAGGCCTGCCCTGACAAGAAATCCGAGGTCACCCTCTGGTGTCGGACCTGCTTGTGAGCACATCAATGGACTGTGAAGGCCAAAGCAAAGGTGAGGCAGATGGGCAGAGCAGAGGAGAGTTCCACGCTTTAAGGTGCATACTGTGAAGAAGATACGGGGGCTTCCTCGGTGCCTCAAGTTTCTATGTTAGAGGCTCAGGGTCATGAAAGGCTTTTATGGAAGAAAGGGGGTGCAGGGAGACAACAGGTAAGAAAGCCCCCACACTGGATGGGAGTCTTATTCGGAGCATGATCTTTTCATGTAGTAGGCTGTTTTCTTCCCATGTGCACTACTTCTGTCTCCTGCCTCTCCTCATGGAAATAGAACTTGACCTTGGCCTCCTGGGGTCAGCATCTGCATTTTCTTTTCAGACAGATGCATTACTTTAACACAAGCCAAGTCATTAGAGGATAGAAAGGGTGTTACAGAGGCCTTTCTTTAGGATGTAGAACACCAGGTGGGAGGTATCTGTTCATAAAAGACTAGGGGAAAAGACTGGGGAAAGGAGGAATTCTGTTAGACACATTTTTCCCCAGAAAGCGGCTCTGTTGCAGGAAGGACTGACCAATTTCCCCTACTATTCAAAGAAAATACTTCAGAATAACATCGGTGTTTTTATTTGATATTCACAAATCTATGCTGAGTCCTACTGTGGTAGGACAGATCACACGCACTCCTCTGTGGGTCACAACCTGGACGGCACTCCAGCTCCCAGGCCAGCAGCAGGCAGGGGCTGGCTGATCTGAGGTGTCCTCTCTGCACCCTGACACCTGAGGAGCAGCTCGTGGGTTGGGCTGGGTTAGATCTGTTCCCGTTCTCTCCATCGTCCTTTGACTGCAGGGCCAGCTCTGCATGGGCTCCTCACGGTAGTGGCAGAAGCACGAGAGCAAGCCCAGTGATATGAGATCATCCCACACCTTCTTCTGTCCTCTTCCTGTCATGGTGACCCAGGAAGTGGTGAAGTCACTCTCAAGCTGATTGGAAGTCACCCTCAGATGGCACAGTCTTCAGACAGCCTTCTTCTTGCCTTCAGGCCCTGACCTTCCTTTTCTTAGCACATTTACTTTAGAAAACTGTCATTGCAATTTTTTTTGTTCTCTTGAGGTGCATCTTCTCAAAAGCCTCTTGTCAGTTTTACAAACCTAAAATGTCTCTCTCAAGGCCCTAGGAGCCCTCCTTTTGTAAAGCAAACACCAGGGAAGATGGAGCTCCTGTCACCAGTCCCCATGGGAGAGAGGGAGCCACACTTCAGAGGATGCCAACTACATGCTGTAAAACTACCTCCCTCGTGAAGACCAGGGATTTCTACCTGGCCTTTGGAAAAAGCCAACTGCCAAACGCAGATGGCCCGTCATCCACCCACTTCAGCTCTGCACACCTTTCCTGTCCTTGGTTTCAGTGGGGTTAGGTTGACACAGCCTCACCTCCTTTTCCATATAGCAGTAACCTTGCACAAAGTCATCCTCACCTGTTCATTTTGATGGCATTGTTGTGTGGTTGCTTAATATGCCATTGACCGAAAAGACATGGCCATGTTCAAAGCCAGTGGAGATGAGCTCTGCCCCCAAGGGAGCAGTGGGAAGTGCTGGCTGGAGACTGCCTCAGTCCATCCCTGACAGCGACGATGATGGCAGGGGAGGTCTCTGTCCACAAGGAGTTTGCACTTGGGGAGTGGGGTGGGGAAAGAGCATACACACTGTATAAGATGACTTGAAATAGTGGGATTTCTCCTTCAACACGATGAATAAGGCAGTGCACTAGGAGTTGCCAGGGTTATGGCTGAGGGCTGCTTCAGGAGGTGTCCTGGTCAGAGGAGGCCTCCTCTGCGCTGGACAGGCTGAGGAGGACCCAGCTACAGAAGGTCCTGAGGTGATAGGCAGAGTGGAAGCCCGGCACAGGTGAGCCCGCGTGTCCTCAGAATAGAAGGAAGGTGAGTGAGGCTGGCTGGGTAACAGGCGGGAATGCAGGACAGACAGAACAGGGCCCCATCAGACACAAGCTTGGAGATGTGAGGCAATGCACGTGCTTATTCTACAGCACAGTGGGGTTTTGCAGCCTGGTTTAAGCAGGAAAGAGGAATGTTTTGTAGAGAAGGGATAATGAGGGACCAGAGCAAAAGTGGGAGAGGAACTAGGGGGTCAGTTGACGTCCAGGCGAAGAAGAGGGCCTGGCAGGCTGGGTGCAGTGAGCACATTGAATGCTACTTTGGAGGGGTCCAGGAGGACCTCGGTGGATTAAAAATGAGATGTGAGCAGAAAGGAAGAATGAAGGGCGGATTATCCAACCAGGTGCAATAAAGGCAGGGGGAGCCTTTTGTGAATGAAGCCCCTGTTTCCGTTGCTTGGTGGACATACAGCAGGGCCTCAGACTGAGCCAAAGATGCGCCCTGCAGACAGGGAGGTGGCTCCCCAGCCCCTTGCCACCTCCACTGCCATCTCCTGCACAGCCTTGGGGGGAAGTGCACCTAACAAAGAGCGCGCGCTCATGTGCTCTGCTTTAACGGGAACAAGTTTACATGACTACTGCAGTTGGTTAGGGTCATTGTTTATTTCTACTCCAACCCGACTCTTTGGTGCTTTGCCTCCTGGGAAGTGGCCTGGGTGTCGGGGTGTATTTCTGTCATCTGCCTAGGAAAAATGGAAAAATCCAGTTAGAGATACAACAGGATGTATCCTATCTATCTCAATATCTTTGTCTATATATCCATATCCATAAGCATATCTATGCTCCTATCCACACCGATATATACATATCTATAACCACACCTATATTCGTGTCTATACCCATGTCCATATTTATAGTCATATCATTAACTATGTATCCATATTCTTATCTGTATACACAGCCAAATCTATATTTATATCTATACTCATTACTACAAATCCTGTGTATATCCATATCCATATAAACAACTATAATTCATGCCCATGTCCGCAGCCGTATCGCTGCATGTGGCCATGTAGATAAGCTATTGCGAGGTGCCCCCGGGTAAGGTACTATATCCAGCTGCTGTCTGACTCATTGGATGTTAGGCGGTGGAGGTGCAGGGATGGTACTGTATCCTGATATGACTATAATTCATGACCTGACACTGGAACAAGGTAGTGTGTGTGTGTGTGTGTGTATGAATACATATGCATTTGGGGAAGAAAGTGAGATATTAGGCATACAGAACCAGAAGCTGGTCCTAATGATTTTTTCAAACCTTATATCTCATATTTAAAATAAATGTAATGAGATTTTCTGAAATTGGACAATGATCCTAAACATCTGCACAATATTACCAAAGATGAACTTCAAAGGTGAAAGAAAGATCTATATTAACCATGGTAGAGGAAAAGCTGAATTATCTAGAACACAGAATGGACAGTAGAACAGAGAATCAAGAACAAAAAAGATTTTAATTGTCATCTGAAATGATGACAAAAGATGGCAGAAAAACAATTAAGAAAAGAATTATAGATATGAGGGAGTTAATAAAATGCTATGATATTAGCTTTCTAAAATTCCTCTGTTAGTATGAATAATTTTTTTTTTTTTTTTTTTTTTTTTTTTTTTTTTTTTTGTGGGTACTGGGGAGTCGACCTTAGGACCTCGCGCTCCAGCAGGCGCCCGTGCCGCTGAGCAATATCACCGGCCCCTTTTTCGTATGTGGGTTCCGGGAGTCGAACTCAGGCCCTCGCGCTTGCCGGGCAGGCGCTTAAGCCACTGAGCCATCTTACCGGCCCAGTATGAATAATTTTTAATTTTTATGCCTCAGGTAAGGTTGGCAACTTTTTAGAGTTTTTCACCAACTGCAAACGCTTTAGCCCCACACACCTGGATCTCCCTGGCCTGTGACTACTGAGGCAGGGAGGGGTAAGGGGAGTTCACAGGCATCAGATCCCAGAAACCTCCTTACCGGGTTCCCCATAAGGGATGGAGCCCCAAGCTCTTTAATGGGTGAGAAGCCAGGACCAATGGGATTGTTATGAGGTTGTGGAGCGCTGTGAGATCTTTCCAGGGAGTCTTTCCAGGTTCTTGTCCTGAACAAAGAATTGGACAAGACCCATGCCAAAGATAGCAAGGTTTTACATTTATTAAAGGTAGGAAAAGAAATATACTCTTCAGACTAAGAGTGGGCCCCTGAAAAAGAGCACACAGAGGCCACAAGGTTAATAATGGTAGCCGACTTTTGCACCTTGCATCCTTCAGGCTGACGTCAGAGCTAGGCCATCCTGTCAAAAACCTGCTTGATTTTGCACCACAAGAACTGAAGATAGCACTTTCTGATTGGTCCCAGGTGCAGGGCTTGGGGACTGTTGTTTTCTGCGCTTGTGTCTGGGATCTCAGTGATGGACAGGTCACATCCACTTGCCCAGCTGGCTGCCCATGCCCTAATCTTCAGGTTCAGGGTGAGAAGTGGGAAGTAGAGGTGCAATCAAGACCACCAGCTTTTGTGTTTTCCCAGTATTTCCCCAGTTCTTGCTTTCAGGATGGAGTATGTAGCACAGGGAGGAGAGATGGGAGTTTGACAGTCTTCCTTAATTCGCTTCATGAAATATATTATCTGCTTGAATTTAACAAAGCTGAATTTCTGAAAAAGAGGTTCATTAACACTTTCATAAAATAAATGAATTTAATTACTTCAACTTAGAAGAGGCAGTGTTAGGTGGCAACTGAAGAGAACCCAAGCTCATACATCGCACTTGTTTGTTTCTGCTATGGAAATTAAGAGCATTAAGTGACTTTGTGCAGATCCTTGGGCAGACTAATGAATGTGAGCCAGAGTTTTTGTCATAGAAAGTATTATAATTAGAAGACTATTAACTTTTTTCTCATCCAGTATTATGCAAAGAACAAGCTACAAGAAGCTCATCCTTCAAGGTTATTAAAATTCAAAATTAGCTTTTTTTGTTTCATAAGTGTCTGATTTGATTATATCATTGTTGAATTTACATAAGTATCTGAATATTTTGAGTCCTGATTCCCTCTCTCCATCTCTGCTCCCGCACTGCCTCTCTTTTGCTGATTCTGACCCTTAGTGTCCCTCTAAAAGTCCTTGGGCCCAGGCTGGCGATGTGGAGGCGGTGGCCCTTTCAGGGCTGGGGTGGAAGGTGCTTAGGTCAGGGAGATGCTGCCTTGGAAAGGGATTAATGCTGGTCCCAAGTAGGGAGCTAGTTCTCAACAGAAGGGGTTTTACTGCAGTGAGTTCGGCTGTCTAGGCCCCCTGGCGCTTCTGCTGTTTCCTGCTTTGCCATCTGATCTCTTCCCACTGGGATATCATCTGCCGGGAGGTTCTCCCCAGAGCCAAGCAGATGCCGCTTCCTGCTCTGAGACCTCCAGAACACTAAGCTAAGTAAACCTCTTTTCCATATTAAGTACCCTCCTTCAGGTATTGTGTTACAGCAACAGAAAATGAACTATAGCAGGGGCTTCTCTGAGCCAGGGACACATCTTGCTTGTCTTTGTAGGCATGAGGCTAGTAGATGCCAAACCCACACTAGGTGCTTAACAAAAACATGTTGACTCAAGGTGTGAACAGCCATTCAAACATCCCTACCTCAGGTCCTCAGGGAGCAAGGGGAGCCAGGGCTGTGATTCCAATGTACTTTTTTTTGGACAGCAAATTGAGGCTTTGACAGTGTCTTGGGGTGGGGTCGGTTGTGCAGGAGTTGGGAGAGACTCGAGGTGACTCTAGACTCAGCCATGGCGGCAGCAGGCAGCAGCAGGTGTGGGTGTGGTGGTCGCCCAGCATCACAGATGCGGTGTCATCTGGGGTTGGGCAGCTTCTGTGCACCATGTCCTGCACCTGTGTTAGGAGACCCTGCTCTGTGCATCGAGCACGTGCTATGGGCGGATGTGTGTCCCCCACATTTGTGTGGAACTGTGCTGCTTTCTGTCCTCACAGTGAATGACGCGCGCTCCACCGCACTGGAAGCTGCTGTGTCCGCCCCCGGCGGGACTGAGGTTTACCCTGGTGCCCTCCCCTTGCTCTCTGTGCCCCACACACTCTGTCCTTCCTGCCCGTGTCTATTCATGCTCAGCTCACTCCCTCCTCAGGGCTTTTCCACGTCGGCTCCTGCCAGGGCCACTTCCCTCCCCTCTTCATGTAGTTGTTACCAAGCGAAGGGTCCCGTGGGGATTCTTTCCAAGTCCTCGGTGTCCTGACCACCAAGCTAGCCAAGACTTACAGAAAAGGTATCGAGAGTGTACAGCTACTGAAAGTGGAAAAGAAGTGTGCTGTTCAGAGCAAGACCGGGCTGGTGAACAGAAGCACAGCAGCCCCTAGGATGAGGATAAGGAGTCTTTTGCATCCACAATCCCTGCATTAGCTTCTCCTCATGCACGTAAGTCAGTGGGACAGTTGTCCTGTCAAAAAGGCATGGCACCAGGTTTAAACTGCTTTCTTGAGAGACTTCCTGGGCTTCCCATCAGATGTAAATGATGCATTGAAAATAGCAGTCTTCTCATTGGTCCTGCACATTGTACCAGATTCAAATGAGGACATTAAAATATCCCTTTCTGATTAGTTTGTGTACAGTGCTCAGGAGCCACACAGACGTTTTGGATCTCCACTCTGCACGCGTCCTCCGGGATTTTATAATCTTCGACACATTTCACCCCCCAGCGGTTGGTCCAGTTTGCCCCAGCCCTGATCACCTGCCTCCTAGTGAGCCCCGCTGCTATGGCTCTGAGCTCCAGACACTTCTCAAAGGGCCCCCTTGTTACTTTCCCTGGGTCTCCTCTTATACTCCTGCTGCGTTTGCCACCTTGTGATTGGACATTTTGACTTCCTCCCTGTGAAGTTGGTCTCTAACTATTCCATCAAGCCCACAGAGGTAGACAGTGGGCTTCTTTTGTTTATCGATGAATTTGTTGCAGCTACTGAAGTTTGTGGGCCATCATAGGTGCTCGATGAATGCTGAGTGGTTTGTTGAATAATCTGACCCGTGCTAGGCACTGTAGGCCCCATGCATGGCACCATGCGGAACATGTAGCAGACACCCAGGGTCTGTTTGCTGGGTGTGCGCGGCCTGAACTCCTGGCCCTGAAGATCCCTGGAGAAGGATTTCTCAGCAGGGGGTCTCTTGTCTGCTTCCTCTACCCTCCTGATTTTGCCTTCCAAGGACCCAGTATATTTTAAATTAATGACATACAAGGAACACACAGATTTCTGCTGCATGCAGAGAACTGTCTTGTGCAGAAGCTAGAGAAGAAATAGAATAATTATTACAATAATTGGAAGAACAATAACAATTAGAATAATTAGAACAATGAAGGATGGTTTAATGTAGATGGGAATATTAAGAGTTGAAGGTTTAGTGTTTTTCTAATAGGCATTATTGTTTAAGAGCTATTCTGCTTATGTGTAACAACTTTTTTGCACTGAGAGGAAAAAAAAATGGCAAATCTGCTGGTGCAATTTAAAAGCATCTGATTAACCCACAGCACATTTTGCAGCTGCCTTCACTTGCTACTAATTCTGTGGAGCTTATGGGTCATTTTTGCCTGAGGACATTAATCATGTTGTGAACGGATTAACAGCATGCATTATAAGTACAATATGTGCCTTTCTGGAAATTTGGCTACTAATTCATAATATATATAATACATATATATTGCACATATTTACGCAACATTATATGGTACCTTGCAATATTATGTATATGGCATTGAAATGGATATGTCATGTCTTGTTCCCAATGTTTCAAAACCAGCCAGGTCAGTCTGTGGCATGGACTCAGAAGCAACGACTCAAGGGAGAAGCCAGGATGACACCCCTACATTCTGGTTGTTAACCCCAGATTGCACCATGCTCTGAGCAGTCCTCAGAAGGCATTTATTCCCACGGAGATAGTCAAGACCTAAAAAGGCTGATCAGGCCTTGTTCTACTTCAGAATCTGAATACTTCTGAAGTAGAGGAAACTCAAGAGTTTGCGCATGCCTGAACTATCCCCAAAAGAGAGTAATCATCAATTTGTAACTCAGGCTTCCAAATTAAATACTAGAACACATTTTGTTAGTATTTATGAGGGTGAGCCTATTTGGGGATGAGTTCCCTTATATTCAGAAAGATCAAAGGCAGGAATATTAGGTTGGGATTTAGTTTCTTAGCTTCACTGATTTTCACTTTGTATTTTCTCATTTTTGAGGGAACATACAGTGCTGAGAGTTTGTGGGACAGATGGACATATCTGACATCAAAGTTATCTCCTCCTAAACTAGGAAGTTGTTTGAAAAAATTACTCTGAGTCAGAAACAAGTTTGGGAGAATTGTGAGAATTGTCTGCAAAGGAATTCAAAATTGTTATAGGGCATGTCAAAATCTCCTTCCCATGGAGTTTTAACTTGAAAGTCAGAGGACACCCCAGACTGTAGAACTGTAGATACTTGAAACACTCGCTTGTCCAAAGGAAGAAACAACCGTGATTGTTTCTTTAGTACAAGGATTTGATGAATTTCAGTGGCGGTGGTTGGGAGCACTGGCTTTGAACACTCCTGGTTGCAGGCAGAGGTCAGCCAGAGAGTGTCGCCATACAAGATCCCTTGCTTAGCATGTTTTGTCAGGAGCACATCTCCACCAGAGACTTTAACCTGGGAAAGAAAGTGGCAAGGCTTTTATAGGGCTTCAGCAAGAGGTTTAGCTGATACTCAACCAATGTGGGGAATAGGCAGTGAAAGGAAACTCCTAAGGAGGGAGAACTGTGTGGCTTGAGAGTCTTTGCTTGGGCATCTGGAGTTGGCATTTTTTCCTCCATGAGGGGTTCTTGAATTAGAACAGCTGTTATTGGAAGAGCTCCTGGTGCTTCCCCGTTCCGAGGTGAACATGGAGGAGACAGTGAAGGAAAAATATTAATCACCCCACCTTGGGGTGCTGAGAGAAGTAGATGACGGAGCCCACGGAGGGAGGTTTTCCAAGATTCCTCCTCCTCCTGATTTACAGGAAGAAAAGCAGTGCTGGAACTGGGGTCTTTATAGCTGAGTAGCAATGTGCTACCACAAAAAACTAGACTTCGAGTTAGATCCTGTTTCAGATCTCGGTTTCACCACGTGCCAGTTCTGACACCTGAGACAAGCCCTAGGGCTTCCGTACACCTTCCCTTGTGTATAATTTGGCCTAGTGTAGAAGCCCACGGTGAGACTGACCGATCACAGCTTTGGCACAGTGCTCAGTAGCTGCAGGGAACACTGACTCAGGGCCTTGGCCAAGAGAAAATTGGTCCAACTGGGGTCATGGCACCCCTTACTTCTCCACTGCTCGGGGTCTAGGACTTTTTTTTCTTACAGTTCATGCTGATAGACAACTGGATCACACTGGTCGAGTTGTGTCTGTCCCAGAATCACCTGTTGAAGTCCTCGCCCGCAATACCTCAGGATGTAGCCACGAGTGGAGAGAGGACGTTTGCAGAGACAATTAGTTAACACGAGTTCAGCCTTAATCCTTTCTGATTTATGTCCTTGTGAGTAGAAGTAATCAGAGAAGCCTGGGCCTGCAGGCCTGTAATCCCAGCTTCTTGGGAGGCTGAGGCAGGAGGATTGCAAGTTCAAGGCCAGCCTGGGTGATTTAGTGAGACTTTGTCTTTTAAAAAAGGGGGGCTGGGGTGGGGGAGAAGGAAATCAGATGCAGACCCACACGGAGGGAAGATGATACCATAGGGAGAAGACAGCCAATCACAGGCCAAGGCGTGAGGCCTGAGGCGGATCCTGCCCTGAGGAGGAAACACCCCACCAACACCAGGACTCTGGCTTCCATCCTCTGGGGCCAGGGAACACATTCTTGCTGTTCACCACCCACCAGGTCTACCATGGAGTTAGGTCTTGGGAGCCAGGGAGGACCATGACTGCCGCTGGTCTTGGGGAAGTCCCACCTCGTGCCGGGTGCTGTGAGGCTGTGTCAGTGCTGGGGCTGTCCAGGCAGGAGCTGGGCCATTCAGGGACTGTGGGGTGGCTGCTTGTCCATCCTCTGCCTCCTGCTCATTGCTCATTGAGTTTGCTCAGGTGTGTGTATGTGTGCATGTGTGTGTGATCTGGGCTTGATTTGATATGTGCACATATGTGCATGAGTTCATATGTAAGCAGGGGTATGTGTGCATGCATGTCTGTGTGTCAGTGTGCAAATGTGTGCATATGAGTATGTGCATGCTGGGAGGACAAGTGTGCTGCAATGTGGCAAAACTATTACCACTTGGGGGACTTGCCTTTGCCATACCGCTAGTCTGAAACTCTGTTCCTTTTCTCTATTGCTGAGGGCTCGAATCTCACTTCCTCTTTCCATTACTCTGTTTAAATTAGCTCTGTTCCCTGGTTCTGGCTTCACCTTGTGGATCCCCCCAGCAGTCAGGCTGGCCCAGTGCATTCCGTGATAATAAATACCTCAGTGGCTTTAACCAACCAATTCTTGCTTCTTACTTACTACAAGCTCATTGAGGTCAGCTGAAAGCACTGACCTCTGAGTAATTCAGGTGGCCGAGGGAGCAGGACAGCCCTGTCATGACCCTGCCTGGTCTGGCACAGAGGGGGAGGCTGGGAATCCTTTCCTGGGAAATGGAATGAATGCTCTGGCTGAAAGGGAGGCACCAGACTCTGGCTCACAACATGTGATCAGGAGTCATTTGACCTCACCCAGCCACATTGGCCAGAAGCGAAAGCAGTCCTGTTCTCTGAAAAGTTGGAAAGCTGGGATTATTCTGGAGAAAGCACTCTGGGTTTCCATTGTCACAATTTAATGACTGCTTCTTTTACTCATGTTTTTTTGTTTGCTTGCTCGCTGTCTCCTCCCCACAGAAAGGAACTTCGTCTAAGTTGTTCATCACTGTCTGCAGCGCTGAGAACAGTTTGCCACACAGTAAATGGAATTTCGCATATTTTAATGAACCAGGTAGATCTAAAGCTTGGAGACTCTACAAGGTGGAAATGTGCGACATTTTGTATATTAAAGACTATCTGTCTATTCTTGTGTCTCCATTTCTCCTTATACCTTGATTGCTAAGCTAAAGTACATTTTACAGGGATTCCTAGCTCTGAATAGTGTATTCCTCTGAGGAGCTCGCCCTTATTAGACCACATGTCTTGACTCTGGGTTCAGAAGTTTTGGTTCTCAGACTCCCAGGATCTCTCAGTAGGATGGATTTCAAACTGGACGAGAGAGAGGCACACATTACCACTCTAGGACTAAGCAGGGTTTTCAAAGGGACTGGCTTTGCAGATACTGACCTTGCAGGTCCAGAGCTGAAGGTGAAATCCCATCTCTGTTTGATATTGAGAACCTGCCAGGCCATGCTTTGTTCCCAGCATGCATTTGGCTTTCCCCAGTGGCAGTGGGTGGAGGGGCTGTGGTAATGATGTCAAAGATCAGACTCTCAGAATAGCCACACATCACCTCAGAGCCCCTCATTAGTGCATGGTGGGAAGAATCAAGCTGGCCCAGATGTCATCTTTCATTCCATCATTTCAGGTCAATCACTGGCTTTTATTCTCTGAGGTGCTTACTTGGTGCTTACTGACACCGGGTTTCATCATTCCCCCGACTTCATTTTCGTTCCCTTAGAAGGCTCCGATGGTTCCACTTTCTTCAAAAGCAAAGTTTTCTAGTTCTGTTGGATGCATTGAGCACTGGGTAAGTTCACAGGATCTGTGCCTTGACCCCTCATAAATCCATCTTCTGTTCCCAGGTACCCCAGGAAATGGCAGCCCCCATGGTGTACATAGTGGCCATCTCCTAACTTGGCCATTTTATTTTTGTATTTTTAAATTGGGTATGAGCAGGTTTTGAAAGACAGAAGAGAAACTTCATTATTTTTAAAAATGGTTTACCATTTTCTCATGCATGAGTCTGTCTTATACTTGCTTAGTCAGACAACATAATCTCATAATCAGTGCACTGTGGACAAGATTGTTTCTCTGAAACACCTTTTAGGAGCACTTGAGTAGAAATAATTGGCAAAAGGAATTCATGAAAATCACATGTGCACCACCCTTTTAACCATGGTTAATTTAAGACCTAATTACCATAGAGCGTGATCGGCCTGTGGGAAAGGTTGTGAGCCTGTCGTAATTACTACAGTGGTCCACATCGGGGGTGCAGTGGAATCACTGGGTTTTAATTAATGAGGTTCAAAGGAATGCGCATTTCCTGAAAAAGAGCTCTTCACCTGGGCCTGTTACACACTTTGGGATTTCAGAATCCAAATGATTTTTTTTCCAGTGAATCTCTACCCATTTGAGAAATATTGAAAAATCGCCAGATAAATTGAAAGTTATAAGAATAACATCTGATTTTTTTCTATGGAAATATCACCACGCATATCAGGACTTCTGCGCTTCTCTTAACTCTACTACTAGGCCTCAGGATTTATGATGATGGAAGCCTATCTGGGCTTCTTTTAAGACATCCCTGAGTTCTTCATGTTGCAGGTGTTAAGGGGTGTGTACAGAGCTACACTTAGTCAATGGAGTGTTCGTGGGTTTTCTTTTGGCGAATGCATCCTTTCTGTCTGCTTTGATCTTGTTTTCACTCTTTCTTTGCTCTTCTGGAGCCATAACGCTTCCTGCTGTTCTGAGGTCCCAAGAACATTGGTGCTGACTGGCTCAAGTGTGGATGTTTTCCATTCTTAGCAGTCACTGTCATTTTGTGTCTTCTTGGGAAATTGTTTTCATCTCCCTCCCATATTGCTGAGTTCATTTTAACCACAGCTGCCTTCAAGACTTTAGCACTCATGATTCTGTTTCTGCTAATGGCTGGGTGGTCATACTTCCCCACCAGCAGATGAACATGAGGCAGGCACGCACACACACACACACACACACACACAGACGCATAACAAAGGTTATCAGTAAAATGTGAATGAAACACTGGAATTGACAGTTGGAACTACTAAAAAACAGAATAAATACAACAAAATCTTGAAAATATAACAAAAATTAGACAATTACATAATCTGATTTCGAAGCTTACAATAAAACCACAGAATTCAAAACAATGTGGGATTAGCATAAGGGTATGCAAATAGATAATGGAACATAATTGAAAATTGAGAAATATATTGTCATATAACTGATTTCAAACACACGAAAAGCCAAAGATGGAGAGAAAATATTTGCAAACCTGCATCTTACACAAGGCCTTCATGTTGAGTATGTAATCCAGTGATAAGAAGTGTGGAGTGCTACGCAACAGAGGAGGGAGTGTTTGGGTCTCTATTTGGCTGTTCTATTGTTTTACACCCAAGTAACATGCTCTGCTTCAAAACGAGGTATTTCAGAGGCTCCAGCAAGACAGCCACTGACCTTCCTTCCAGAAACAGGCATGGCCATTACATCAGCCCATACCTGGCCCATATCATATCATAATGATGACATACATGACCGATTCTATTGCAAGCATGGCAAATATCACCCGCCCAGCAAAGACAAAAAACACATGGTCTTACCTGACCCTCCCTAAGATTCTCTTCCCATGCCCTTATGGCTCATCTGCAATCTTTTTTCAGGCTCACAGAACTCTTATAAATGCTCTGAGCCTGTCCCAAAAGGTGCAACCCTCTCCCTGGGAATTCACCTGCTGCTTTCTCTGATGGTGTGTTCGATAAATCTCCTCTTTGCTTACTCTGGTCTTGGTAAATTCTGGTGACTCACGCCACCAGCCCACCACACACTATCTCACACAGCAAGGATTACTTATAATGTAATACTAAAAAAGCAGACAATCCATTTAGAAAATACCCAAAATATTGGAATAATTACTGCAACAAAGAGTATATACAAATAACTTATAAGTACATGAGATGATGTTCAGTAAAACTAGTCAGTAGAGGAATGTGAATTAAAACCACAGTGAGATATCACTACACACTCATTAGAATAGCTAAAATTAGCAATTCAAATTAGGGTTTGGAGCAACTGGATCTCATATATTTCTGGATGGAATGCAAACTTGCATAGACACTTTGGAAAACAGTCTGGCAGTTTCTTATACAGCTGAATGTAGACACAACAATCTCACTCATAGATATTTAACAAAAACATATTGTAACATGACATTCCCACAAAGACTTGAACATGGATATTATTGAAGCCTTGTTCATTATAGCCAAAAGCTAGAAACTACAGAAATCAAAACAATGTAAGGTCCATGAATTAATACATCTATAAGCCAGTGGTGGTGTATCCATTTAATGGACAATACTCAACCTTAAAAAATAATATATAATAGGTGAAAGAGCATGGTTGAATCTCAAAAGGTCACCTAGTTGAAAAAGCATGCCAATGACTCCATACTTTATGGTGCCATTTATATGCAGTTCTCAAAATGTCAAAATCATAACAGTGTGTCTGTGGTAGTTGGGGTAAGGAGATGGGGAAAGGTTTGCTTATAAAGGGACAATGGGGAACTTTCGGGGTGATGGAGATGTTCTGTCCTTATGATGGTCACTATATGACCCTGCACCTTTACCAGTATGCATTTAAGTGGAAACCCAATAACACTGGTGAATTTTATTGTACATAGATTACAGCTCATATGCCTGATTCAAAACAGTAAATTTTACCGTGGCTAAAATAAATAATGTTGCTCAAAATGAGTGCTGCGTTCAATATGTCTCCAGCATGGACCCTGGATGCTCCTCTTTGCAGCTGTGTGACCTGCCTCTACCAGGGTTCCTTGTGCACTGGCCATGAGCACTACTGGCCACTTCCCTCTTGGGGGCACAGGACAATTGTCCTTACTGGCCTGGACTATCGGGACCAGGCAACTGATTTTGTCATCATTCACCACTCTGTTGTCAGTGAGGTAAGCAACCAGAGCTCTCCTTCTCAGAGATGCAATGGTCTGGATGCAGAACAGCACGCAGAACATGCAATACTTGTGTAAAGATGAGGCAAGGGGTCCTACAAGCACGTCTTGCAGATGCATAGACCAATTCTGGAAGGCCAGCAAGGAGATGGGCATTGCTTTGTGACTTCGGGTTTGAACGGCAGTAGAGGATCAAGCATGTTATTGCTTCCTTCTTTAAAGCTTTTCAATTTTGAGTCCTTGGAATATATTATTTATCAAAAACTGACACTGAGTTATACAAATCAAAACACAAGTCCCCTGGCTGTATCCACACAGATTCATCCCAAAATTTTCACCCCACAGTCCACAGGCAGAGTTCACACCATCCAACCGTCCTTTCACTGAGCTAATCAGCCGTATCTTTCATACTATTGCGTACACCCAGACCAGGAGGTCTTTCTAATATAGGGAAATGTAAATAGAAAGGAGTTCAATCTGTCATTTAGCATAGCAAGCCTTCCTCTTCTTCTTCTTCTTCTGCTGCTTCTTCTTCTTTTTTTTTTTAATCAAGGGTGATTCTAGGAAGAAACAAACAAACAAACAAACAAAAACTTCTGAAAGTTGCAATTAGGGAATTAGTCTGAGATGATTCTGAGCCATCCTTTCTGCAAAAGGTTCTGGGTATGGTCAGGAAGACACAGGCAAAGAAAAAAATAATTATAGCAATTGTCTGAGCTGTCTCCGGGCTTGTCACAGTGATGCCAATAAAGGCAGCTAAGCTGGGAGTGAGGGAAAATTGTTAACTTGAGAAATCGCCCTGGATGTGCTGGCTGAGGAAGTGGAGGTGCCAAAAGTATTTTGCTCATTACCAAGATTTATTGTTTCCAGCTCTGGGAAAATGTCAGCTAAGTGAAAGCAAGGCCACTTGCACTGGTCTGCAAAGGTAGATTTTTACTTAAAAATACTAAACTGCAAAGAGGGGAATGGAGGGAGGATGTATGGCCATTCTCCTGTGATTTAGAAGTAGGGCAATGGTTTGTTAGGTCCTGATTAAAGAGTCAGATGGGGAATTTCTTTGAGTGTTTATGCTGGAAAAATGTACTTGAGATTAAAATAGCAACAGCAGAACTGACCAAGTGAGAAATGTGTGGCTGCAAGGTTTCAACAAAGAAAATGCACCAACCGGTGAAAATAATTTAATATGCATTGTATTATTTTGTCTTCTTTCCTAGATACAGACATAATATATCTCTCTCCCTTCCACTGGCCTGTTTCTGTGGAGATTACTGACTAATATACCAGGATAGTTATTATAATCCCCAAGTGTGTTTTTATGATTTTTTTTGACCCATAATTGTGAATCTATGTGCCATCTGTGGAATTGCCACATACATTTGTTTTTAAAGGAGGAGACGTGTATTTTGGCACATGGCTCCAGTCCATGGTTTGCTGTTTCCAAGGTGGAAACAACATGTGGAAGGCAAATCAGATGAAAGCCACTCAATCCATGACAGCCAGAGAAAGGAGGGAGGCTGGAGGGACAAGAATGCATGCTTCCAGGTCAGCTTTCTTCCAGGTCAGCTTCCTCCCAGTTCAGCCCCCAGCAAGCCCCTTTTCTAGCCAGGCATCGCCTCCTAACAGCAGGCCAGGTATGAGCTTGTGTATGCGGTCTTCTACATGTCTAACATCCACAACTTGACAACAATTCCTTCCTTGTTTTAATATCCATCTAATAACACAGCCTTGGTTAATAACATTCAATTGTCAGCCAGATGTGAAAGCATATACTTGTAATCAGAGCTACTCAGGAAGCTGAGGGAGGAGGACCAGAGGTTTCATGTCAGCCAGGGCAATTTAGCAACTTACCGAGACCCTGTTTCAAAATGAAAAATAAAAAAAGGGGATGTAGCCCAGTATGAAGGCCCTGGATTTAATCTCTAATACTGAAAAAATTAACTTCTATGTGTTATTTATTCTGTATGAATGTGTCACATTTTGTTATTTCTCTAGTTAATGAATGATTCCAATATGTTATATGTAGTGCTGATTTGTCTTAAGTATATCTCCTTATATAAAAGTTGAGCGTCACTCTCCCTTTTCTCTGTCTGTCTCTCCTCCCCTCCCACACACATGATGTTAAGTTTTTTTTTTCTAACAGCAGCTATATTAATGTACATTTATATAAGAGTTTCCTCCAAAATGTTTTGTATTCCAGAAGTTTAAATTATTTGCCATGATGAGGAATATTAACTTGTATCTCTGTATTTGTATTTCAATAATTCCTAATGAATATTAGTGTATTTTTTATGTTTTGTGAGTGTTTGAATGCTTTCACCTATGAATTATAGGTTTATGTATTGTGAGCACCTGTCTCATTGATTCTAGTCTGTTTTTCAATGAATATCCATCAACAATTCATGAAAAGATAATTCTTTCTCTACTGTTGAGCTCTGAAGTTTTTTAGGACTCAATCATACATATATATGTATATCTATTTCTGAACAATTTGGTCCTAGTGATCTACTTATCTATCCTTATGTCAATTCCACACTGTCCATTTGTTTATATCAAGTCTCAGAATCAGGTAGAATTAGTTTTTCAAAGTCATACTTGCTTTTCAAAGTTATTGCATTTTTCAAAGTTGAAAATCTTGCCTTTTCCTGTGAAGTTTAGAATCAACTTGTTAATATCTACGGAACATCCCATTGGGATTTTGATTCAGACTGCATTTTGAATTACGTGAGTTTATGTGATCAGGAAATTTGGGAAAAATCTGGCCACTATTTCTTCTAATATGTCTCCTACCTGTGTACCATTTCGATGGGGTCCACTTACTCACAGGCTTCTTGCCTGTGTCGCTGAGATTCTTACGGTTTGTGTATTTTTTTTGTGTGAGAGTTTTTGCTGTGTTTGACTCTAGGTAGTTTCTGTTCTTCACTAACATTTATGAAATGTATAACTTGCTGTTACATATGATTTGACATCTGATATTATTTTTATCTCACATATATAATTTATGTTTCTAGAAGTTCAAGTCATTACTTCTGTAAATGATCTCTTCTGTGTCTCTATTACATACATGACGTCTCCTAGCTTTTTGAACCTGCATAATACAGTCATAATGGTGAAATTCCTGCTTATTACACATATCACCTATATCCTTTGTTACCTCCACTGATTGGTTTTTGTACTCATCATGCATTGCATTTTATACTTCTTTGAATACTTAGAAATTATAGATTGCATATCAGATATACATTTCAACTTGTTAGAATTTTTAAAAAATTTTAAACAATATTCTTCAGCTTCGTTGGATGCATTTGTTAACAGGAAATTATTTGATCCTGTTTGGAATTTTTTTAAGTATTTCTCTGAGGAGACCAGCACAGCATTTAATTAAGGGCTTGTTTTTCCCCAACTAAGGAGAACAAATCTTTTGAATGTTGTAAGTAATTGTGGAAGAGCATCCCATGGTGACACCGATGATCACACCTGTGTGCACACCTCTCCCCTTACCTGTCGGCAGAATGCGAAACTCACTTCTGCCTCCTGCGATGTAGCAAAGCAAAGAGACCCCACCATCATGATTATGTCACAATATAAACCAAAGGTGAAAGGATTTTCAGGTATAATTAAAAGCTTTAATCATTTGGCTTTAAATTAATCAACAGAATATCCGGGTTTGTCTTGACCTAATCAGTGGAGCCCTTCAATCGGGTCTTTTGGTCACAGATCTCCAGACCTCGCTCTTTTTCTGTTGCTGGCTTTGGAGAAGAAGCTGCTGAGAATCACACAACACTCAGGAAATGAGTTCTGACAGTTGAGACAGCTTCAGGGATGTCCTTTCCTGCTTGTGCACAATGAACACAGCCCAGCCAGCACTTTGACCTGAGCCTTGGGGGACCCCGGGCTGAGGACCCCTGATCCACAAAGACAATGAGAGAAAAAAATTTCATTGCTTAGAGCACTGTACATAGTGACTTAACACACAGCAACTGGAAGCTATCACAGTGGTGAGATTTCCCAACTGATTGGTGGGGACAGCATGATTACTAAACAGTGTATTCCCTCTCCTTGTTCAGGTGGATTTTAGATAAATACAAGTACCAGCCAGATGTAAGAACATGGCTCAAGATTCAATGAACTGTTACTTGTTTTCCAGAATGAAAATTTCATCCCTGGAATGTTACAGGGTGTCCTGCTGGGAAATTGAGTATATTCAATCAATTAAACAAACACTGATTGAATCCCTACAAATTATTAAGCGCCAAGCCAGCTGCCACAAATGGAGCAGGAAACATGTCACACATGACTTTGTCCTCATACAGGTTGATCAAGTAATCTTAAGGGTGAGAAAAGCAGTCAGTGGTGTTTGGGACTCCTTAGCAAAGGGGCCCGGGATATTGAAGCAACGGACCCAGGAAAAATTGGCTGGTGGCCTGAAGCAGAGTGTTTTTGAGCTCTTAGCATCAGCAAGTTTACATTAAAGATAGATTTCAAAGTAGCTAGAGGAGAGGATTTGAAATGTTCTCGACATCAAAAAGTGATAAACGTTTGTTGTGATGAATATGCTAATTACTCAAATTTGATCATTATGCATTGTATACATGTATCAAGATATCACATTCTGACCCATCAATATGTACAATTAAATATTAATAAATAATTAGAGAGTTGTACTGAAAAGGGACAAACAAAAGCTTAGGCAGAGCGTGGTTTTCCAACTCCATTCCACAGAAGCCCTAGGCATGTGACTACAATCTAGGACTCTTGGAATAAAGGGATCCAACAAGGCAGGACCACTGCTTGCCTTCCCTGGGCCAACAGGGCATCTGTGCCATTCACTGTCTCATGGTGCAGTGAGGTGGGCACGGAGCTGTGTCCTAAATTTGGCTCATGAGCTAAAAATAGCCTAGGAGCAAAATAATCCATGAAAATCCACACAAGAAGGCACTGAAGAAAAGACAGACACGGCACATCTCAGTCCCACCTTGTATCCAAAAGGCCAGCCCAGTCAGCCCTTCCTCTAAGTGTAGAACAGGTCCGGCTAAGAACCAGCTGATTTAGGCTTGGCACCAAATTATCACAAAATAGTCATCTGAAACCCGAGGATCACAGTGTGGAGAGAGGCACACATCACCAGGAGCACCTGAGGGCTGAGTCTTGCAGAGGAAATGGTGGGTCTTCATCCTTCAACCCAAAGTCATTACACGGCTCTCGCTTTGATTGAGATCAGGAATGCTTTCTCCAAATACTTAAATAATTCATGCTTTCTCCTCTCCCTCATCTTCTCCTCCTCCTTCTCTTTTCTTCTTCAATCCTTCTCCAAACCCACTCTTGTGACTAACACTGCACTATTTGCATTCCTAGAAATTAACTATGTAAATGATTCCAAGCCATTGCACTTTCTATTCTTTTTTTTTTTTTTAGTGGGTACTGGGGGTCAAACTCAGGATCTCGCACACCAGCAGGCGCCTGTGCCACTGAGCGATATCACCGGCCCTTTTTTTTTCATACGTGGGTTCCAGGAGTCAAACTCAGGACCTCGCGCTGGCCAAGCAGGCGCTTATGCCACTGAGCCATCTCACCGGCCCGCACTTTCTATTCTTATAGATGATTTCATATTAAAGAAAAGCTCTGCTACTTGAAGTGCTTCAAAAGCCACTGCTCTAATTTAACCTCTTCTTTTTACTAACAGAGACATTGAGTCCCCAGAAGTTGGGTGACAATTCCACGGTTCCCTTCCTGGCCCTGCCAAATGGTGTCACCTGTCCCCCCCATCACCTAGATTCAGATTGCATCTGTATTGAGTGATCAGTCGCTTCTGTTCTGGGACTTTTATTTACTGTAGTCATCATTCAGTATTTACCTGCTTTGAGGTCAGTGCTTAAGCTAATTCTCAGGAACAAATGGCTCATGGTGGGGGTGGTGAGACAGCCCAGATACCAGGGCAGCCTTTCTGGTCTCATTTCCAGGAGGAAATGAGGCTTCTCAGGCAGGCTTAACTCAGCATCTCCGCTTAGCACATGCTCAAGTCCATCACCATCCAGTCAGTTGTAGGAGGGACAGCAGCCTCTCTCTCTCTCTCTCTCAGTCTCAGCCACCAGGTTCTCCTGGTGATGTGCACCTCTCTCTACACCGTGATCCTAGGGTTTGTGGTGACTATTTTGTGACAATTTGGTGCTCTCTCTTTCCCTGTCTGTCTGTCCGTCTCTGCCTCTGTCTCTCTGTTTCTCTGTCTCTCTTTGTTTCTCTCTCCCTCTCTGTCTCTGTCTGTGTCTCTCTCTCTCTCGCTCTCATCTCTCTTCCCTGAAAAGCAAACACTATTGACATTCTGGATGATACACTGAGAAATTACTGGATGTGGACCCTTGGGACTGGCTATTCTATTGGTCTCTAACAACCGCTCGCTGCTTTGGTTTGGTTTGGTTCTGGTTTCAATTTTCCACAGATACAAGCACAGCTGAGCAGCTGCCCCTCTCAGGGTGAGCCGATTCCCAGAGGAAGAGAGCAAGCCCTTGTGTGTAACACAAACCAACCAAGCCAGGGTCCACGTTCCCACCCTGTCCTTCACCAGGCAGTCACACTTGGGGTCCTTCTTCATCCACCTGTCTTAACCACCCGAAGCGGGCGGAGGCACCTAGCATAGTCCGTACGCCCAGGGCAACCTGGATTACTCCAGCTGGCCCGCCGTAAGCTTGCTCACCTGCCTCACCCACTTCTTCCATGGAAACCCGAACACAACCCTTGCCTGCAGCATCCCCCTCCACCCTGCACTCCAAGGGGCCCCCGTGCTTCTCTGTGCCCCCCAGGGGTGCCATGCTCCCTCCGTTTGTACTCCCTGAGTACAGCGAGCTGCCTTCCATGGCCATTGCCTCCTGATCTGCTGGCTCCCCTCACCTAAGCGACAATAGTGATACCTATGGTGAAGCCTGTCCTCTCTCCTTTTGCTTCTCTCTCCCCTGTTCCTTCTCGCTAATGTTTGAGCCGCAGCCACAGTGGGCAGCAGGCATTGTCTCAGACACCCCATTTCTTTCAGGGTCCTGGGTCATCTGGGAAAAGACGTGGCATTGTGTTGCAGGTGAGGTTTCCGTGGTGTGCTGCTCTCTGCTCACAGCCTCAGTTCAGGGGTCCCATAGAAGTGTTTGGAGGATTCAGGATGTAGTCACCCTCCCGGCTGTGACAGCACAGGGAAAGGACACAAACAAAATCCAGCAAAGGAAGAAATGCCCTTGGAAATGGATGTTGGGAGGGAACTAGGTGCAGGCTCTGGAAGGGTCACACGAGCTCTGTTATTTCCCCAGCAGTGCCTCACGAGGTTACACGTGACATGCCATCATCACAGGGAAGTTTGTTAGCATCCACTAGGAGCTGGTCAGCTGGGCACCTGCTGCCAGGCACATTCTACACAAAACTCCAAATCCCAGAGAGAAAGCAGGTGGCCAGCACAAAGCACACGGCTGTAGCAGCAACTGTGATCGAAGCAGCCTCTCTTAATCACTAGGGGATGGTGGGGGCTGTCCCCAAATCCAAGGTCCCAGAGGACAGCCTGGGACACCCTTGGCAGCAGCCTTTCTCAGGAAAGTGTCACTGGCCCTGCCACAAAGAAGGGGACCTGATACGTGGCAATGTGGAGGAGGCTTGACCAGGTGGGAGCCTTGGGGTGGGGCACGGTGGATGGGAAATGGAGGTTACCGAAGCCCAGACATGAGTCCTGCCTTCTGCACAAGTGGGGCTTTCAGGGCGTCCTCAGGGAGAGCCTTTGTGCTCTGGAGTGAGGGAAGAAGCAGCCAGGCAGTGGGGCCCCTTCATCCCTGAACCCTCCTAGCACACAGAGACAACTACTCGCCCTCACACATTCACACACACACACACACGCACACGCACCCACACACACCCTTCACCCCAGGACAAATGTCTAATGAATATTTCACGGCTGTAACCGTGGTCGAAATTCATCACAGGTAGTGATAATAATGAAATTGAGACAATAATAACGGCCCTCTCTAAATTTGAAAGGCACAACAAGAATAGATAAGGAAAAAGTAATTTTAATAGCTATGAACTTGTTTCATTAGAAATGGACTTACTAGCAAGCTGGCCAACTCTTCAAGAATATAAGCTCTCAGGCCAGTGAGATGGCTCAGCAGCGTAAGCGCCTGCCTGGCAAGCGCGAGGGCCCCGAGTTCGACTCCCGGAACCCACATACAAAAAAAGGGCCGGTGATATCGCTCAGCGGCACGGGCACCTGCTGGCATGCAAGGTCCTGAGGTGTACCCCTAGTACCCACAAAAAAAAAAAAAGAATATAAGCTCTCCTTCCTCTGGATTGAAGAAAAGGACTCTTCAAAAATGACAACATTTGTCGCGCGCTTCTGCTCGTCCAGCGAGAAGAATCACACAACACAGGTCGGTGAAAGCTTGCTTTAATCGTTCACAGCTCCAGAGCCTCTACAAGCGTCCGCCCTGTGGCGGCTCCGTCCGTGCTCTGCTCCTAAAGGGCAGCTTTGCATGTTTTTATAAGGATAGGGGTGCCAATAGCAATACAGCAGGAAATGAAAGCTCATAGGCTATACTCATCAGTCTCTAGGCAGACTCACACATTTACAGGGCGCGAGCAGCAATGACCGCAACCAGGAAGCAGGAACCAGGCGCCATCTTGCCCAGGTCGATGGGAGGGGTAATTTAGCGCAGGCTTTGAGTCAGAAATACAGGCCGCGCCCGAGGCCTAACTGTGATGTTGGCCCCCAACATTTCCCCCTTAAAAATCACATAATAAGGCAGACGTAGCCCGTCTCGAGTGAATGTATTGGCCTGCACCCCACTATTAGCCCGGCGGTCGTTTGCGCCTGCTGCAGTCCAGCATCGACCATCCTGGGCCTCATCCTTTTTTGTGGGGCTAGGAAGTAACTAGATGGAACCTAGATGCATGCAGGCATGCATTAGGTGTTCCGCCATGAACCCCCCTGTGGAGCACCTCGTGACTTTCCTAGTCACACACTCGACGGCGGTCGCCACGCAATGGGATGGGGCCTGTCTTAGGTTGAGTCAAGGCTGGGGATCCTTGCTCTTACCCGTCTTTGGCTCACCCACCCAGCTAAAAGCAATGTTCTGCGACCCTGAGCAGGTAGGCAGCCGCTGGCCTGGCTGTAGGGCCTCCATCCGCCAACTGCATGGCAGCCATTGCTGTCAAGCGCACCTGTTGTTGAGTCTGCATTAATCTATCCAGCAGGCACTTGATAACAACCAAGACAACAAGAATACCGACTCCGATTGCAACCCAAGTTGCCAGACTGGGCCAGCTAAACCAGGAGGTGACCTTTTCCCACAATTTTGTGATGACAGTTCCCAAACTGGACAGGTCAAAAGTAACAGGCTGTAGTTGTATCTTTTTTACATTATCTAAGCCAATAGAGACCTGCTCTGAGAGATTTTTGTTTATTTATTTTTTTTTTTGTGGGTACCGGGGGGTCGACCTCAGGACCTCGCGTGCCAACAGGCACCCGTGCCGCTGAGCGATATCACCGGCCCCTTTTCCGTATGTGGGATCCGGGAGTCGAACTCGGGCCCTCGCGCTTGCAAGGCAGGCGCTTATGCCACTGAGCCATCTCACCGGCCCTCTGAGAGATTTTTGAATGAGGGCAAGTATGTATTTTTGAGCCAGTCAGACATCTTGGACAAGGTCCGTGACCTATTAGTCTTAAAGGGTCGGAGGTCTACACATCCTCCTAGGGGGTTGCAAGCTTGATATTGGCTGAAAACCTGGACCCCCCAATTAAGGTAATGGAGCTGGATCTCTCTACATACCATAAAATGCCCCCATACGTCCCCCGATGAACTGCAGTTTTTTTATCTTGGTGACATTGGTTGGCCTTACGGGCCCGGTTGTCCATACCCCCCACCCCGAAGGAGAGTTTATCCTAGCGGTGCCATAGCACGAGTGTCAGGTTTGATTAACAAATTCTAAGAAAGGCAGAGAAGAGTTGTTAGGCTGACACTGTGCAGTAACGTTAGCATAAGAAAACACTAAGGTATCTGGAGTAACTGGGAAGCTGGTATTAAAGGCAATGGAAAGGGGCTAAACTGGGTGGATGGTGCCACAAAGCCCACAGGTACTCATCTGTGCCCTCACTCCGACTCTGGAGGGTCAGAGATGACGAGGTGCCGAGCAGGCGCCAGACAATCACCATCGGCGGTGGTGGAATACCCATCTTCCTTGGTGGTCTGGTCTTGGTGGGTTTTTGGTATATTTGCGGTCCTCATCAGTCTTTCGGGGACCCACACCGGCTCCCGTCCAGGATCCTGTGGGAAGACACAAACCGCACCTCGGACCCAGCTGACCACCGGGTCCGGGCCCATCCACTGCCCCGTGATGACATCCTTCCAAGTGACCATCCCCTTATTTTGGGGGGAAGGATTGCAATGTTCCATCGCAGGGGAGCGGTTGTCCGAATTTAAGCTCAAAAAATTGATGGTAAATAGAGCAAGGGAGAGCTTCCTTTTTGATGAGAGGCCACGGCCTATCCCCTCCTTTTGTTTATTTAGAGTATCTTTAAGCGTTCGGTGTGTTCTTTTAATAACAGCCTGGCCCATTGGGTTGTATGGAATGCCATGTTTAAGGACTATTTCCATGGTTGCACAGAAGCTTTTGAAGGCCGCACCTGTATACGCGGGCCCATTATCTGTTTTTAGTATTTTAGGCTTTCCCCATGCAGCCCAAGCCGCAAGGCAGTGATTGATAACATTAGATGTCTTTTCTCCCGTTTCTGCCATGGCAAAAACAACTTGAGAACAAGTATCTACTGAGACATGGACATATTTGACAGACCCAAATTCTGGGATGTGTGTTACATCCATTTGCCAGATATGACCCGGTCTGAGTCCTCGTGGGTTAATCCCATCAGACCGCTGGGGGCGCATCACGGCGCAGGTACCGCAATGCCGGACAATGTCTCGAGCCTGGGCCCTGGGGATCTTAAAGTGAGCTGCCAAGGTCTGAGCATTGACATGAAATTTTTTGTGAAACTGTTGGGCTCTCTCAGCCGGGGATGAGAGCGTACATATCCATATTGGGCGCGTGGCTGCATCTACCATTGCATTGCCCTCCGAGAGCGGGCCTGGGAGCTGGGTATGTGCTCTGATATGAGCCACATAAATTTTGTGGGTTCTATTTTGTAATTGTGTCTGGATAGTTTGGAGTATAGTGAACACCGAAGAGGTGGAATTTATCGGGCCCGCGGTTTCCAGAATCTGTAAAGCATTGACTACATATTTGGAATCTGAGAGGATATTAATATCCGTGGGGAATCTTGTAAGCACCACTGATACAATTTGTAATTCCACTAGTTGGGGCTGGTCTGGTTGGAACTGCACCAACACAGGTTTAGAGCCTGATATCATATATGCTCCAATTCCTGTCTTTGACCCATCTGTAAAGACTGTGGGAGCCCCTATGATGGGCTCTTGAACAGTGGATTTTGGAAAAATGATTGGATGTGATGTGACAAATTGTAAAATAGGATCCTTGGGGTATTGATTGTCGATCGTGCCCCGGAAAACACACTTGAGAATGGCCCACGCATCCAGGCAGGCTGCCAACACTAAAATTTGTTGGGCAGTATAGGGCACCCGCACAGCCCCGGGGTGTACCCCGAAGTGCTGTGTCGTTTTTAATATAGCCTCAGTGGCCAAGGTGGCCACCGAATCTGGGTAATGTTCAATGCTTTTAGCAGGGGACACCTTGGGGTGTATCCACAGCAGTGGCTTTTCTTGCCAGATGACAGCGGTAGGCTGTCTATTTGTTTTTAGAATACATACCTCAAGAGGCTTGTCTGGGTCGAAGCGACCGATAGCCGCGCTGCCCAACGCTCGTTCTACCTTTTGCAAAGCCTCAGTAGCCTCTCTATTAAGGGTCCGGGGGGAGTTAAGCCCCGGGTCCCCCTTAAGAATGTCATACAAAGGTTTTAAATCATCATTGGATAAGTGTAGGTAAGATCTAATCCAATTGACATCCCCCATCAATTTCTGCATGTCATTTAAGGTCCTAATGTTGTCCATGCGTATAGTTAATTTACATGGCGTTATTTGAGTAGGGGTAATTTTTGATCCTAGATAGGTACAGACCAGAGACTTTTGAACTTTGTCTGGGGCAATGTGAAGATTGGCCAAACGTAACGCTTTAATTAATTGGCCTAACATTTTATGTAGCTCATCAGTATCTTTGCCAGTGATAAGTATATCATCCATATAATGAAGACACTTTATTTTGGGAAAATCTTCCCGGAGGGGAGCTAATACGGTGTCCACATATAATTGGCATATGGTTGGGCTATTAGCCATTCCTTGTGGGAGGACTGTCCACTCATATCGAAGGTCAGGTTTTTCTTGATTGACCGTGGGTAGAGTAAAGGCAAAACGAGGACTATCCTCAGGGTGAAGAGGGACTGAGAAAAAACAATCCTTAAGATCTATCACAACTATTGGCCAGTGTTGGGGCAGAGCGGATAGCAAAGGAAGACCCCTTTGTACCATTCCTAATGCCTGAACTTGTGCATTGACTGCGCGTAAATCTTGGAGCAGGCGCCATTTTGTGGCCCCTTTTCTTATGACAAAGATGGGAGTATTCCAGGGGGATGTAGACGGGCGGAGATGCCCCGCCTGTAATTGCTCTTTTATAATCTCTGATGCAGCCTGTATTTTTTCCTTAGGTAAAGGCCACTGAGGCACCCAGACGGGGTCGTTGGATTTCCACGTGAGCCTGATCAGTCTGGGTGGAGCAAAGCCCTCAGTGGCCCCTAGGAAAAACCCAGCCCCTTGTTATCATTTTTAGGCTTAATTTGGATCGGGGAAACTTGACCGTGTAGGCGGGCGCCGAGGCCCTTCCCAGGCGTGTATCCCTGCCTTTTGATCATGTTTTGGGACTGTTTTGAACAGGACGTAGTGAGGGTTACATCCATTTCTACAAGGACATCCCTGCCCCACAAAGAGACTGGGAGTGGAAGGACAAAAGGCTTGAACTTTCCCATGTGTCCTTCTGTATCTTGCCAATTTAAGAGAGCTGCGCTGACCAAGGGGGCATGCACCAAGCCCAACCCCTGAAGAGTCTGCTGGGCCATATCTGTGGGCCAGGCATTAGGCCAATCTTTAGTACAAATAATAGAGCGATCAGCCCCTGTGTCCAGCAGACCCTTCATGGGCTTTCCATTAACTATTAATGTATGTATGGGCCTCTCTTGTAGCGTTATATGCAGCCCCTCGAAAACGTCTCCGGAGGACCCGAACCCAAGGTCTCCTCGCGGCATCTCCCTTGAAGGAAAGTTCAAGTGTAGGCTGGGTAGAAGCAAAAGCTGAGCAATCCTGTCTCCCTTATTTATGACAGCAGTGCCTTTTGGGCATTGGACCATGATTTGAACATATCCTGTGAAGTCAGAGTCAACAACTCCGGGCACAACCTCTAGGCCCATTAAAGCAGACGAGGCTCGTCCCAGAACAAGCCCTACTGCCCCTGAGGGTAACGGGCCCTTAAATAGGGTCTCCACCAACTGGACGCCCATAGCAGGCGTTAATATGAGCTTGGAGGCGGCACAGAGGTCCAATCCTGCTGACCCTGGGGTTGCTCTGACTGGCTGCTGGCTCTGAGGAGGGTGGCATTGTTCTGGAGGGGGCCCGCCCTCTGCACAGGCCCCCTCAGGCCGTTTTTTGACTCATCGTCCTTTCTCCCTGTTAGGCGATTGCCTTCTCTGTCAAACACTGAGCGGCAATCTTTAGCTGCATGGTTTCCTTTATGACACCGTTGACAAAGATTTTGTTTTTTAGTTTCCTGTCCATTTCTCTGTGGACAGTACTTTCGAATATGGCCAGGTTGATGACACGCATAACACAGCCCCTTTTGTGGGCTCTTTTGATCTTTGCGCGTATTGTGCCCCAGAGAAGCCTGGACTGCCGCTCCAACAAAGGCGGCTAATCCAGAATTTGTCAAGTGGCCCCCAATTTCTCTGCACACTCTAATCCATTTTTCTAACCCCTCCTTTCTATGTGGTGTAATGGCCGCGCGGCATTCCCCAGTGCATTGTTCAAAAATGAGCTGTTTAATAAGAGGTCCTGCCAGGCCAGGATCATGAAAAACCTTTTGGGCGGCCTCCTCCATTCTGGCCACAAAGTCTGAGAATGGCTCTCCCGGGGTATGAACTATCTTGGTGAGGCAAGCCTGGTGTTCCCCTTGGTTAGCCAGGTGTCGCCACGCCTGGGTGGCACACTGGGTGATTTGGTCATAGACAGGATTAGGATACTGTAATTGGTTTTGTGCATAAGGGCCTTTGCCAAGCAACATGTCTGCATTCCACCGCCTATTACCTTCCCTGTTGTTGCGATCAGCTCGGTCCATGCAAAGGTCGGTATTCCATGCTTTCCAATCAATAAACTGCCCAGGGGAAAGACACGCCCTTGCAAGCTGTGTCCAGTCCCCAGGGGTCATGGGAACAGTCGCTATAGTCTCCAATACAGCGAGTGTGAAAGGGGCATTAGGGCCATAGGAAGAGACTGCTTCCTTTAGTTGCTTAATAAGCTTAAGGTCAAGGGGTTGATGGTATGGTTGCCCTCCCTGGCCGGCGAGGACCGGATAGATCCCATACGGGCCCCAGTCAATGCTGGGGACATCTCTGGTCCCTGTTTTCTTTATGACCTCCCACGTGGGGCCGTGGAAGGTACGGCAAGCGGAGGGCAAAGGGCCATCTTGGAACGGGGGAGGCGGCTCCCAGGGCGGGGCACTGGGCATAGGTCCGCCCCCCCGCCGCCCCCCCCTGATGGGGGCCGGCCTATATTTAGCTCTTTAAAGTCACCACACAAATCCTGGAAAGGATTGGAAGTCTGCCACGTAGCAGCCGTAGCGCCACGTCTCGGGGAGGGGAGGCTCTTCGTTGGCGCCGAGTCTTTATTGACAGCAGCCTGAGGCCCCCGCTCTAACCCTTCTGTCCCTTCTGCCTCTGAATCTGAAGAGGAAGAATCCGACCCCGCCCTAGAATTAGCCCTCGAGCTCTCCGAGCGAGCCCTCTCAAAAGCCTTGTGCACCTCTGAAAGCGGTACAGACCCGCCTGGGCTGTCCTCTACCTTAAGGCAATATCTAACCATCTCCCAGAGGGGGCGCACGGAGGGGTCAATGACTCCCTCTTCCTCAGCAAAGCTGATATCATGTCCTAACTTTTCCCAGCAGGGTAAAGTAAGGTGCCCAGTGGGCCAAAACCACGGGGCGATCTCATGTATATTTTTTTAAAAATTTTGAACAGTTTTAGAACTCACCTTAATGCCTCGCACTTTCAATAAGTCTCACATCGGCTTGTGCATCGGGGCACTGTCGGAGTTCCCCATTGTGAAAACGAAACTGCTCCAGCGACACCGTCCCCGCCGTGAGCACGCCCGATATATGGGCAACCCCCGCCTCAGCAATTGAGAGCGGAATTTCCCTGAAAGTGCGTCCACCCAGGGCCAGGTTAAGCCTCCCGCTTACCTGAAGGTACGTACCGTCCTGTGACTCGATGCAGCTCCACCAGACCCCGCATGAAGGGTGATCAGTTCCCCGTACGGGCCACCAAATGTCGCGTGCTTCTGCTCGTCCAGCGAGAAGAATCACACAACACGGGTCGGTGAAAGCTTGCTTTAATCGTTCACAGCTCCAGAGCCTCTACAAGCGTCCGCCCTGTGGCGGCTCCGTCCGTGCTCTGCTCCTAAAGGGCAGCTTTGCATGTTTTTATAAGGATAGGGGCGCCAATAGCAATACAGCAGGAAATGAAAGCTCATAGGCTATACTCATCAGTCTCTAGGCAGACTCACACATTTACAGGGCGCGAGCAGCAATGACCGCAACCAGGAAGCAGGAACCAGGCGCCATCTTGCCCAGGTCGATGGGAGGGGTAATTTAGCGCAGGCTTTGAGTCAGAAATACAGGCCGCGCCCGAGGCCTAACTGTGATGTTGGCCCCCAACAAACAGTAAAAACCCTTGCACATAGAGCCGACACTTGCTGATTAATTGCTGTTCCATTCATTGCTGGAGTTGGTCAGTTCTGGAGGCTGGTCCGGCTCACCAGCTGAAAAGTCAAGGAGGAGAGGAAGGGTCCATGGTTTAGAACAGTGATCGCCAACATTTTTGGCACCAGGGACCAATTTCATGGAAGACATTTTTTTCCATGAGTGGGTGTGGGTGTGGGGATGGTTTCGGATGACGCAAAGGAACCACAATCTAGATCCCTGGAATGCGAAGTTCAGGGTAGGGCTCTCGTTCCTATGAGAATCTAAAGGAAGTGGTGCTCAGGCCATAATGGAGCAATGGGGAGTGGCTGTAAATACAGATGACGCTCTGTTCCCTCGCCTACTGCTCAGCTCCTGTGGGGGGGCTCAGTTCCTAATAGGTCACAGACTGGCACCCATCCGTGGCCCGGGGATGTTCACTTTCTGAGGCTTAGCTTTTTCAAGGTCATCTGATGTGAGAGGGTGGAGCATCCCAGGTAGGAGGAGAGGAGCAGGTGGATGTGGGGGCAGAGCCGTGACCAGAGAGGAGGCTTGGGCTCAGGTTGGGGGTGGGGGATGCAGGTATCTGAAGCTGAAACCTCATCTACAGTCCTGAAGTCCCTTTGGCATCCCTAATCCAGCCCTTAATCTCACCTTTTTGATAAAGATGTCCAGGTACACAGGGGTCCTATGGAGCGGGCTTCCCTGTGTCCCACTCAGTCCTCTCATGAGGCCCACAGGCTTTACTTAGCAAGTAAGACAACTTATACAGGTAAATATTAGAAGATTCCTAGCTCCCACATACTGATATCCAGCTCGGCCATGACATCTGGCTATTTTAATAAATTAGCCACCTGGTCACTTTTGATATATTCACATTTCTAGGAAATAGAGCCTTCTGGCTAATGCCATGATATTTGATGGAGCAGTATCTGAAAGTTTCTTAGAATCTAAGAGAGAAAAAACAAGTAGTCATGGTGAATTCTGTATGGAGTCTAATGTGTTCAATCTGTGGCCCAGATTCTTGTGTCAGGTCAGTGAAATCTAGTTGTGTCACTGCCGTGGATGTAGCTGGATGCTGTCTCTGGAACTTCGTGGCATTTGCGGAAAGTAGATGGCAACGCGTGGGGTGTGCACGCATGTCCTCTCAGACCTCGCTGGTGCAAGGAGCTGTCCATGGTAGGAGAATTCCTTAGGGCAAGCGGTGGACAGCGGGTTCCTTTTCAAAACAATGTCTTCAGGGGCTGAGATTTGGGGACCAGACTGCAGCGCTCACCCTGGCCTCAGTGGCAGGGAAGAGGCTCTGAGAAAGGAGCTGATTTGTGTGACAGACTTGGGTGACCGTGAGTCACCTTCTCTGCTTCCTTCCTTTCTTCCTTCCATGCAGGTGAAGCAGATGCCGGGAGGCGGAAATGCAGGATAGGACAGGATGGAAGCCCTCACAGTTCCGTGGTAGGTGGCTCTTTGTTTCAGCTCCCATCTCAGTAACTTCCTTTTAAATATAATAGATAAGCCTATGATTTCAAGAGCCTTTCTTTATTTAAAAATATTAAGAATAGCACATCTTTCCACTTATATGTGCCCTGCCCACCTTCCTTGCCCTCTCCCCTAAATACACACACAACGAGTTACAGTGTGAATTGAGACAGATTGGATTTTCTTATACTCAGGTAATCCCACTTGAGGCTGATGAAAGAAAAAATAAAGTATAATCGCCGCTGCCACTCACAGTTTGTATAACAGACCTCGGAGTTTCTGAAGTCCTTCCTCACTATCAGTCTCACGATGCTCCCTCAAGCAGGAGAAGTCACCACAGTCTCCACAAATTTTGAAGTTCAGTGTGATAGAATCATCCATCGGTCCATAGGCACAGCTGAGAAGAAGCAGAAATAGCTGGAATCCAGGATGGGCCTCGAGATTGGGGTGGAGCTGGGCTGACTGGAAGGGCCCCCCTTTCCCGTGGGTAGCGCTGGATTGCGGTGCGGGCGGTGTGGGCTGGGCTGGGTCGCTGTGTGCGATGTGACTGGAGACGCAGTGGTGAGGTCCTCACGCAGAGCAGAACAGGCTCTTTCCACAGAGAAGGAGAGGGCGGTGTGGGTATGGAGGGCAGTTGTGAACTCGGCTCTTTCCACAGAGAAGGAGAGGGCGGTGTGGGCATGGAGGGCAGCTGTGAACTCGGCTCTTTCCACACCGCACGTGCTTGGTTGAAGCTGGCAATCATTCTCTTGGTTGATGAGTAGGAATGTGGCAATTTACTGCATTTTTTGACATTCTGCTGTGTTATGTGCTTTAAGTTGCACTTTAATGTGTTTGTTTTCCTGACCAAACGGCTCCTTCTATGAGATCTTGCAAGTGGACTTTGGATTTAACAACAGCAGTGACCTGGCAGGTAGAGTACCCAGTTGAGGACTCCATGAGTGAGCTGGTTGTCTCCGAGATTGTCAACCAGATGACCTCTGTGGGCATCGTTCTTCTTGCAATGGTGAGAAATTGGTTTTCAATAAAGGTATAATCAGATAGTCTATCATGTGTTTCATATTGAAGAGAACACAAAACATTTCCCAATCCACTGTTTTCTGAGCACCTGATAAAGTTGTTTAACCAAGGAAAATACACTTAGATTGTATTTCATTTACCTGCTTTCTATAATGATTCCCTGGATACTATTTAGAGTCTATTGTTTGAGTCCCTTCTCTCTCATGTGTGGGTATTGCTGAATGGTTTCCTGCGGGCCCTTGTACTTTATTGTCTCCATCTCTGTGCGTATCAGGACCAAGTACCGTGCTCTGGGAAGGACATTTCACTGAAATGTCTCAGGATATGTGGTGAGAACAGCAGCGCTCTATACCCAGGTCCAGTCCCTTGTCAATCAGCTTTGCCCTGAAAGTCCCCAGGTGGCCCTGGAATTGGCAAATCTTAAAATGCAGCTGGATGAACCAAAAAGGCCTCATTGGGAACTGACCAGCTGAACCTGGACAGGATCCCAGAGCCCATTATATTGTCTCTGTTTCTACTTCCCTGGCCTGGAGGAGGCTGTATGCCTTCCCTTGAGTTTAGTTGAAGCTCTTCTCATGATCATATGCAGGGGCCACTCTGGGAAGGTTCTAGGACCTAAAAATGACCATGCTTTCCCTCAGGTGGATCGTGGGAATGACAAACCTGAAGGACTGCCTACAAAGGAATCAATCCTTCATGGGGTCCCAGTGGCCACTTGGGAGAATACTTAGTTGTAGCTAATTTGAGACTCTGCAGAACACCTTGTGGTCCTCTTGGAGCATGAGGACGGGAGGCTCTGGAGGAGCTGTTCTGAGATCATCTCCCACTCACTTCCCCGTACCTCCTGAGGGGCCCCATGAGGGAGATTCATACCACCACCCAGGATGGATGAAGTCAGGGATGTCTGTATAGCCTCCCTCAGAAAAGAGCTTAGAATATGAAACCACCTGTGTGTGGCCAACAGCAGTGCACCCCTGACTTGTATTTCAGTCACCTGACTTCTCATATTTCAGCACCACCCTTTCTGAGTGTGGGCAAGGACAACTTTATAAGCCAAAGCAGGTCTCCCTCTTGCTTGTTTTGTCTGTGTTTGGCGGTATCAGATTCTGCACGTCAGGGAGTGCCCACATACACTCTATACTGGTTTGTTGTTATTTTCTGGGACTTAAGTATTGGAGCTCAAGGGCAATCTGGGCAGTTTTCATCACCATCAGTGAAGTTGGATACTGGAACCAAGACACCGGCCAATGATCTTCCCTACAAAGAATTCTGCATCCCTGGGTCTGTGTATTCAACCTTTCTCTTTAACTGAAATGTATTTTCCCTAAATGTTGAGATACCTGGCTCCCTCCTTCATGTGATTCAACTCAGTCATGAGAGAGAGATGATTCCTAGACAACCCATGTCCCTCCTTACCTTTTGCTGTCTGTCCTTGACAGGCCTGGTGCCCATCTGAGATACAGGATTCATCATTTACCTTCTTCACCAGACAGCGAGGTGAGATGCAGGTCTTGGGTATTTTGTCCACATCTGTGTCTCCAACACCCAAACCAATGCCTGGCACAGTTAATATCTGGTGAATGAATAAATTCAAATGCTTTAGTTCAAGTCACCAGGGTCATCTAGATCTTAGATAAGGTAGACAGATGCTGTTCCCATCAAGAGCAATGAACCTTTGGTTTTGGGTGAGACTACAACTTGTCAGGGTGTCCTGCTGGGAAATTGAGTATATTCAATCAATTAAACAAACACTGATTGAATCCCTACAAATTATTAAGCACCAAGCCAGCTGCCACAAATGGAGCAGGAAACATGTCACACATGACTTTGTCCTCATACAGGTTGATCAAGTAATCTTAAGGGTGAGAAAAGCAGTCAGTGGTGTTTGGGACTCCTTAGCAAAGGGGCCCGGGATATTGAAGCAACGGACCCAGGAAAAATTGGCTGGTGGCCTGAAGCAGAGTGTTTTTGAGCTCTTAGCATCAGCAAGTTTACATTAAAGATAGATTTCAAAGTAGCTAGAGGAGAGGATTTGAAATGTTCTCGACATCAAAAAGTGATAAACGTTTGTTGTGATGAATATGCTAATTACTCAAATTTGATCATTATGCATTGTATACATGTATCAAGATATCACATTCTGACCCATCAATATGTACAATTAAATATTAATAAATAATTAGAGAGTTGTACTGAAAAGGGACAAACAAAAGCTTAGGCAGAGCGTGGTTTTCCAACTCCATTCCACAGAAGCCCTAGGCACATGACTACAATCTAGGACTCTTGGAATAAAGAGATCCAACAAGGCAGGACCACAGCTTGCCTTCCCTGGGCCAACAGGGCATCTGTGCCATTCACTGTCTCATGGTGCAGTGAGGTGGGCACGGAGCTGTGTCCTAAATTTGGCTCATGAGCTAAAAATAGCCTAGGAGCAAAATAATCCATGAAAATCCACACAAGAAGGCACTGAAGAAAAGACAGACACGGCACATCTCAGTCCCACCTTGTATCCAAAAGGCCAGCCCAGTCAGCCCTTCCTCTAAGTGTAGAGCAGGTCCGGCTAAGAACCAGCTGATTTAGGCTTGGCACCAAATTATCACAAAATAGTCATCTCAAACCCGAGGATCACAGTGTGGAGAGAGGCACACATCACCAGGAGCACCTGAGGGCTGAGTCTTGCAGAGGAAATGGTGGGTCTTCATCCTTCAACCCAAAGTCATTACACGGCTCTCGCTTTGATTGAGATCAGGAATGCTTTTTCCAAATACTTAAATAATTCATGCTTTCTCCTCTCCCTCATCTTCTCCTCCTCCTTCTCTTTTCTTCTTCAATCCTTCTCCAAACCCACTCTTGTGACTAACACTGCACTATTTGCATTCCCAGAAATTAACTATGTAAATGATTCCAAGCCATTGCACTTTCTATTCTTTTTTTTTTTTTTTTTTTTTAGTGGGTACTGGGGGTCAAACTCAGGACCTCCCACACCAGCAGGTGCCTGTGCCACTGAGCGATATCACCGGCCCTTTTTTTTCGTATGTGGGTTCCAGGAGTCGAACTCAGGACCTCGCGCTGGCCAGGCAGGCGCTTATGCCACTGAGCCATCTCACCGGCCCGCACTTTCTATTCTTATAGATGATTTCATATTAAAGAAAAGCTCTGCTACTTGAAATGCTTCAAAAGCCACTGCTCTAATTTAACCTCTTCTTTTTACTAACAGAGACATTGAGTCCCCAGAAGTTGGGTGACAATTCCACGGTTCCCTTCCTGGCCCTGCCAAATGGTGTCACCTGTCCCCCCCATCACCTAGATTCAGATTGCATCTGTATTGAGTGATCAGTCGCTTCTGTTCTGGGACTTTTATTTACTGTAGTCATCATTCAGTATCTACCTGCTTTGAGGTCAGTGCTTAAGCTAATTCTCAGGAACAAATGGCTCATGGTGGGGGTGGTGAGACAGCCCAGATACCAGGGCAGCCTTTCTGGTCTCATTTCCAGGAGGAAATGAGGCTTCTCATGCAGGCTTAACTCAGCATCTCCGTTTAGCACATGCTCAAGTCCATTACCATCCAGTCAGTTGTAGGAGGGACAGCAGCCTCTCTCTCTCTCTCTCTCTCTCTCTCTCTCTCAGACTCAGCCACCAGGTTCTCCTGGTGATGTGCACCTCTCTCTACACCGTGATCCTAGGGTTTGTGGTGACTATTTTGTGACAATTTGGTGCTCTCTCTTTCCCTGTCTGTCTGTCCGTCTCTGCCTCTGTCTCTCTGTTTCTCTGTCTCTCTTTGTTTCTCTCTCCTTCTCTGTCTCTGTCTGTGTCTCTCTCTCTCTCGCTCTCATCTCTCTTCCCTGAAAAACAAACACTATTGACATTCTGGATGATACACTGAGAAATTACTGGATGTGGACCCTTGGGACTGGCTATTCTATTGGTCTCTAACAACCGCTCGCTGCTTTGGTTTGGTTTGGTTCTGGTTTCAATTTTCCACAGATACAAGCACAGCTGAGCAGCTGCCCCTCTCAGGGTGAGCCGATTCCCAGAGGAAGAGAGCAAGCCCTTGTGTGTAACACAAACCAACCAAGCCAGGGTCCACGTTCCCACCCTGTCCTTCACCAGGCAGTCACACTTGGGGTCCCTCTTCATCCACCTGTCTTAACCACCCGAAGCGGGCGGAGGCACCTAGCACAGTCCGTACGCCCGGGGCAACCTGGGTTACTCCAGCTGGCCCGCCGTAAGCTTGCTCACCTGCCTCACCCACTTCTTCCATGGAAACCCGAACACAACCCTTGCCTGCAGCATCCCCCTCCACCCTGCACTCCAAGGGGCCCCCGTGCTTCTCTGTGCCCCCCAGGGGTGCCATGCTCCCTCCGTTTGTACTCCCTGAGTACAGCGAGCTGCCTTCCATGGCCATTGCCTCCTGATCTGCTGGCTCCCCTCACCTAAGCGACAATAGTGATACCTATGGTGAAGCCTGTCCTCTCTCCTTTTGCTTCTCTCTCCCCTGTTCCTTCTCGCTAATGTTTGAGCCGCAGCCACAGTGGGCAGCAGGCATTGTCTCAGACACCCCATTTCTTTCAGGGTCCTGGGTCATCTGGGAAAAGACGTGGCATTGTGTTGCAGGTGAGGTTTCCGTGGTGTGCTGCTCTCTGCTCACAGCCTCAGTTCAGGGGTCCCATAGAAGTGTTTGGAGGATTCAGGATGTAGTCACCCTCCCAGCTGTGACAGCACAGGGAAAGGACACAAACAAAATCCAGCAAAGGAAGAAATGCCCTTGGAAATGTATGTTGGGAGGGAACTAGGTGCAGGCTCTGGAGGGTTCACACGAGCTCTGTTATTTCCCCAGCAGTGCCTCACGAGGTTACACGTGACATGCCATCATCACAGGGAAGTTTGTTAGCATCCACTAGGAGCTGGTCAGCTGGGCACCTGCTGCCAGGCACATTCTACACAAAACTCCAAATCCCAGAGAGAAAGCAGGTGGCCAGCACAAAGCACACGGCTGTAGCAGCAACTGTGATCGAAGCAGCCTCTCTTAATCACTAGGGGATGGTGGGGGCTGTCCCCAAATCCAAGGTCCCAGAGGCCAGCCTGGGACACCCTTGGCAGCAGCCTTTCTCAGGAAAGTGTCACTGGCCCTGCCACAAAGAAGGGGACCTGATACGTGGCAATGTGGAGGAGGCTTGACCAGGTGGGAGCCTTGGGGTGGGGCACGGTGGATGGGAAATGGAGGTTACCGAAGCCCAGACATGAGTCCTGCCTTCTGCACAAGTGGGGCTTTCAGGGCGTCCTCAGGGAGAGCCTTTGTGCTCTGGAGTGAGGGAAGAAGCAGCCAGGCAGTGGGGCCTCTTCATCCCTGAACCCTCCTAGCACACAGAGACAACTACTCGCCCTCACACATTCACACACACACACACACGCACACGCACCCACACACACCCTTCACCCCAGGACAAATGTCTAATGAATATTTCACGGCTGTAACCGTGGTCGAAATTCATCACAGGTAGTGATAATAATGAAATTGAGACAATAATAACGGCCCTCTCTAAATTTGAAAGGCACAACAAGAATAGATAAGGAAAAAGTAATTTTAATAGCTATGAACTTGTTTCATTAGAAATGGACTTACTAGCAAGCTGGCCAACTCTTCAAGAATATAAGCTCTCAGGCCAGTGAGATGGCTCAGCAGCGTAAGCGCCTGCCTGGCAAGCGCGAGGGCCCCGAGTTCGACTCCCGGAACCCACATACAAAAAAAGGGCCGGTGATATCGCTCAGCGGCACGGGCACCTGCTGGCATGCAAGGTCCTGAGGTGTACCCCTAGTACCCACAAAAAAAAAAAAGAATATAAGCTCTCCTTCCTCTGGATTGAAGAAAAGGACTCTTCAAAAATGACAACAGTAAAAACCCTTGCACACAGAGCCAACACTTGCTGATTAATTGCTGTTCCATTCATTGCTGGAGTTGGTCAGTTCTGGAGGCTGGTCCGGCTCACCGGCTGAAAAGTCAAGGAGGAGAGGAAGGGTCCATGGTTTAGAACAGTGATCGCCAACATTTTTGGCACCAGGGACCAATTTCATGGAAGACATTTTTTTCCATGAGTGGGTGTGGGTGTGGGGATGGTTTCGGATGACGCAAAGGAACCACAATCTAGATCCCTGGAATGCGAAGTTCAGGGTAGGGCTCTCGTTCCTATGAGAATCTAAAGGAAGTGGTGCTCAGGTCATAATGGAGCAATGGGGAGTGGCTGTAAATACAGATGACGCTCTGTTCCCTCGCCTACTGCTCAGCTCCTGTGGGGGGGCTCAGTTCCTCACAGGTCACAGACTGGCACCCATCTGTGGCCCGGGCATGTTCACTTTCTGAGGCTTAGCTTTTTCAAGGTCATCTGATGTGAGAGGGTGGAGCATCCCAGGTAGGAGGAGAGGAGCAGGTGGATGTGGGGGCAGAGCCGTGACCAGAGAGGAGGCTTGGGCTCAGGTTGGGGGTGGGGGATGCAGGTATCTGAAGCTGAAACCTCATCTACAGTCCTGAAGTCCCTTTGGCATCCCTAATCCAGCCCTTAATCTCACCTTTTCGATAAAGATGTCCAGGTACACAGGGGTCCTATGGAGCGGGCTTCCCTGTGTCCCACTCAGTCCTCTCATGAGGCCAGCAGGCTTTACTTAGCAAGTAAGACAACTTATACAGGTAAATATTAGAAGATTCCTAGCTCCCACATACTGATATCCAGCTCGGCCATGACATCTGGCTATTTTAATAAATTAGCCACCTGGTCACTTTAATATATTCAAATTTCTAGGAAATAGAGCCTTCTGGCTAATGCCATGATATTTGATGGAGCAGTATCTGAAAGTTTCTTAGAATCTAAGAGAGAAAAAACAAGAAGTCATGGTGAATTCTGTATGGAGTCTAATGTGTTCAATCTGTGGCCCAGATTCTTGTGTCAGGTCAGTGAAATCTAGTTGTGTCACTGCCGTGGATGTAGCTGGGTGCTGTCTCTGGAACTTCGTGGCATTTGCGGAAAGTAGATGGCAACGCGTGGGGTGCGCACGCATGTCCTCTCAGACCTCGCTGGTGCGAGGAGCTGTCCATGGTAGGAGAATTCCTTAGGGCAAGCGGTGGACAGCGGGTTCCTTTTCAAAACAATGTCTTCAGGGGCTAAGATTTGGGGACCAGACTGCAGCGCTCACCCTGGCCCCAGTGGCAGGGAAGAGGCTCTGAGAAAGGAGCTGATTTGTGTGACAGACTTGGGTGACCGTGAGTCACCTTCTCTGCTTCCTTCCTTTCTTCCTTCCATGCAGGTGAAGCAGATGCCGGGAGGCGGAAATGCAGGATAGGACAGGATGGAAGCCCTCACAGTTCCGTGGTAGATGGCTCTTTGTTTCAGCTCCCGTCTCAGTAACTTCCTTTTAAATATAATAGATAAGCCTATGATTTCAAGAGCCTTTCTTTATTTAAAAATATTAAGAATAGCACATCTTTCCGCTTATATGTGCCCTGCCCACCTTCCTTGCCCTCTCCCCTAAATACACACACAATGAGTTACAGTGTGAATTGAGACAGATTGGATTTTCTTATATTCAGGTAATCCCACTTGAGGCTGATGAAAGAAAAAATAAAGTATAATCGCCGCTACCACTCACAGTTTGCATAACAGACCTCGGAGTTTCTGAAGTCCTTCCTCACTATCAGTCTCACGATGCTCCCTCAAGCACGAGAAGTCACCACAGTCTCCACAAATTCTGAAGTTCAGTGTGATAGAATCATCCATCGGTCCATAGGCACAGCTGAGAAGAAGCAGAAATAGCTGGAATCCAGGATGGGCCTCGAGATTGGGGTGGAGCTGGGCTGACTGGAAGGGCCCCCCTTTCCCGTGGGTAGCGCTGGATTGCGGTGCGGGCGGTGTGGGCTGGGCTGGGTCGCTGTGTGCGATGTGACTGGAGACGCAGTGGTGAGGTCCTCACGCAGAGCAGAACAGGCTCTTTCCACAGAGAAGGAGAGGGCGGTGTGGGTATGGAGGGCAGTTGTGAACTCGGCTCTTTCCACAGAGAAGGAGAGGGCGGTGTGGGCATGGAGGGCAGCTGTGAACTCGGCTCTTTCCACACCGCACGTGCTTGGTTGAAGCTGGCAATCATTCTCTTGGTTGATGAGTAGGAATGTGGCAATTTACTGCATTTTTTGACATTCTGCTGTGTTATGTGCTTTAAGTTGCACTTTAATGTGTTTGTTTTCCTGACCAAACGGCTCCTTCTATGAGATCTTGCAAGTGGACTTTGGATTTAACAACAGCAGTGACCTGGCAGGTAGAGTACCCAGTTGAGGACTCCATGAGTGAGCTGGTTGTCTCCGAGATTGTCAACCAGATGACCTCTGTGGGCATCGTTCTTCTTACAATGGTGAGAAATTGGTTTTCAATAAAGATATAATCAGATAGTCTATCGTGTGTTTCATATTGAAGAGAACACAAAACATTTCCCAATCCACTGTTTTCTGAGCACCTGATAAAGTTGTTTAACCAAGGAAAATACACTTAGATTGTATTTCATTTACCTGCTTTCTATAATGATTCCCTGGATACTATTTGGAGTCTATTGTTTGAGTCCCTTCTCTCTCATGTGTGGGTATTGCTGAATGGTTTCCTGGGGGCCCTTGTCCTTTATCGTCTCCATCTCTGTGCATATCAGGACCAAGTACCATGCTCTGGGAAGGACATTTCACTGAAATGTCTCAGGATATGTGGTGAGAACAGCAGCGCTCTATACCCAGGTCCAGTCCCTTGTCAATCAGCTTTGCCCTGAAAGTCCCCAGGTGGCCCTGGAATTGGCAAATCTTAAAATGCAGCTGGATGGACCAAAAAGGCCTCATTGGGAACTGACCAGCTGAACCTGGACAGGATCCCAGAGCCCATTATATTGTCTCTGTTTCTACTTCCCTGGCCTGGAGGAGGCTGTATGCCTTCCCTTGAGTTTAGTTGAAGCTCTTCTCATGATCATATGCAGGGGCCACTCTGGGAAGGTTCTAGGACCTAAAAATGACCATGCTTTCCCTCAGGTGGATCGTGGGAATGACAAACCTGAAGGACTGCCTACAAAGGAATCAATCCTTCATGGGGTCCCAGTGGCCACTTGGGAGAATACTTAGTTGTAGCTAATTTGAGACTCTGCAGAACACCTTGTGGTCCTCTTGGAACATGAGGACGGGAGGCTCTGGAGGAGCTGTTCTGAGATCATCTCCCACTCACTTCCCCGTACCTCCTGAGGGGCCCCATGAGGGAGATTCATACCACCACCCAGGATGGATGAAGTCAGGGATGTCTGTATAGCCTCCCTCAGAAAAGAGCTTAGAATATGAAACCACCTGTGTGTGGCCAACAGCAGTGCACCCCTGACTTGTATTTCAGTCACCTGACTTCTCATATTTCAGCACCACCCTTTCTGAGTGTGGGCAAGGACAACTTTATAAGCCAAAGCAGGTCTCCCTCTTGCTTGTTTTGTCTGTGTTTGGCGGTATCAGATTCTGCACGTCAGGGAGTGCCCACATACACTCTATACTGGTTTGCTGTTATTTTCTGGGACTTAAGTATTGGAGCTCAAGGGCAATCTGGGCAGTTTTCATCACCATCAGTGAAGTTGGATACTGGAACCAAGACACCGGCCAATGATCTTCCCTACAAAGAATTCTGCATCCCTGGGTCTGTGTATTCAACCTTTCTCTTTAACTGAAATGTATTTTCCCCAAATGTTGAGATACCTGGCTCCCTCCTTCATTTGATTCAACTCAGTCATGAGGGAGAGATCATTCCTAGACAACCCATGTCACTCCTCACCTTTTGCTGTCTGTCCTTGACAGGCCTGGTGCCCATCTGAGATACAGGATTCATCATTTACCTTCTTCACCAGACAGCGAGGTGAGATGCAGGTCTTGGGTATTTTGTCCACATCTGTGTCTCCAACACCCAAACCAATGCCTGGCACAGTTAATATCTGGTGAATGAATAAATTCAAATGCTTTAGTTCAAGTCACCAGGGTCATCTAGATCTTAGATAAGGTAGACAGATGCTGTTCCTGTCAAGAGCAATGAGCCTTTGGTTTTGGGTGAGACTACAACTTGTCAGAAAGCGTTTAAATCTAAAACTGCTGCAAATCTTTTAGAATACCATAGGAAAACATTTTCAGGAACTATGCAAAGAGTTCTTAGCTATGACATCAAATGAACAAATTGGACTCCATCAAAATTAAAAAGTGTTTTGAAGATGACTTTATAAAAAAATAAAAAGACACTCAAGAAGACGTCAGAGGGGCTGGTGATATAGCTCAGCAGCATAAGTGCCTGCCTGGCAAGCGCGAGGTCCTGAGTTCGACTCCCGGTAACTGCATTAAAAAAAAAAGAAGACATCAGAAAGTATTTGTAAACCACTTGCATGACTGAAGCCTTACATCTAGAATAGAGAAAAAACTAAAAATTCTCAGCAAAAAATAAACAACAAAAACAAACCAATTCAAAAATAGAAGTAATTAGATATTTCACCAAGAGAGTTATAGATGACAAACACCTGAATGTTCAATATCATTACTCCCCAAGGAAATGTAAACTAAAGCCACCATGGGATGTGGCTGCAACCTATCAGAAGCGCTGTAATGAACATAATGACATCAACACATGCAGGTGAGGATGCAGGGAATGTGGATTTCTCTTAAATGGCAGGAAGTAATGTGAAAAGCTTGGACTACTATGGAAAAGGTTTTGAAAGGTTTTCATAAAATAAAACATTTACTTATCATACAGACAAGGTATATTTGTGCTCAGTGCGAACTTTACAGCACGTACAAGTCAGCACTTCAGCTGGAAGCAATCCCTAAGTAAAGACTAGCCCCTAAAAGTGATAGAAATGTAGTGTGTACAACACCTCCAAAACCAGCTTCCCCAAGCACAGAAATCCCTGAAGGAGAACAAAGAGTGGCTGCATGCTATCAGAGGAGAACAGCCACACTGTGGGTAGTGGCAATGTGGCTTATGTGGTTAATTGCCAGGTAGTTTTAATAAGCAAACATAATTTAGGTGCTCAGGCTGTTAAGTCAGCAGCTTAAATTATTCCCTTTACCACTGACCCTCTTCCTGCACCAGGGTTCACGTCTTTCTTCCCAGCCCCAGGTCACCTGGTGGATGTGCCCTGTAAAATACCATTGGTAGCTATGTTTGCTGGATGACACTGTGATGGTTAAGGTTCAGTGTCGACTTGATTGGCTTGGGTGCTCCCTAATGGATTAGTAAATCACACTTCTGTGTATGTCTGGGTGAGTCACAAGTGCATGACCTTGTGGCCTACATTTGATCCCTGGCCCTTTCCTCTCTGGTGCAGTTCCCCTTCTCTCCTTTGCTGCTGTTATGAACTAAACAGCTTTGCTATCCATATCCTCCTGCTGCATTCCCATATTTGGTGGAGCCAACCATGGATCGAAACCATGACACCAATTACACCTCTTCTCCTCTAAGCTGTGAGTAGTGGGCATCTGGTCCTTGCATCGGTTTTATTATCACTGGACACAATTCCTGACTCCCACAACATAAAGGAAGAGAGGTTTAAATTGGCTCATGGTTTGGAGGATTCAGTCCATGGCTGGCTGGATCCAAGGCAGAAACAACATGGTGGAAGGGTGTGGTGGGGCAAAGTTGCTTAGTTCATGGCTATTTGGATGCAGAGCAGGGGAAGTATCAGAGGAGAAAGGGTGATGAACCAGACATAGTCCAAGGTCCCACCTCCATGCCCCACCAAGACACATCTAGTAGGGTGCTTTACCAACCCTCCCAAGACATCCCAAAGCCAATCAAGTTGAAACTCCACCCTAACTACCAGCCATAGCAAAGTCCCAGCCATAGCAAAGCCAACCAACACAGAAACTAATGCCATGCACTTTACAAATGCTGCTGTGTGCTGTTGTCATCCTGTGGACCACACTCTTCTGAGGCTCCCAGTGCGTTGCACCAGCTCACAGTTGGGACCAAGCTCATCGCACCACTGAGCACTTCCAGTAAACCCACTACCACGGTGTTCCCATAACAGGACTTAGGCCTTTACCCCACTCCCACTGCACATTTAGACGTGCAGAAGTGCAAAGGATCCTTCCCCAGAGTGCAGGCTGATATCAGCTAAGTAGGAAAGAAAAAGGGGGAAATCCACTAAGGTGCTTGGTTCCGTTGACTGGCAAATAGGAAAAACTTTTGCTGATGTACAATTTCTGTAGGGAAAGGGGAAAATAGATGCAGCTGAGCCAGTTCAGGGACGATAAGGGCAGTTGTCAGCCAGAGGAACTGGGTGTAGATATTGGGTTCCTCTGTGGCAGGGGTGTGGAATGACACATTTCTGAGGCTCTGTCAATACCATTAATATTTATGACCAAGCTCCCAAAACACGCTCCATGCAGCACATCCATCAAAGGCTTCTGTCCTGGAATTGTTCTGTTTTGTTGGGCGATCAGCCCTGAATGGCAAAATTGAGAACAATTACGGGAAGAATTTTATGCTCCTGGTTTACGTCCCTTTATAGGTGATAAAACAATCTGGATTCTGTATTCTGAAGCAATCATTTTCTGTCAGCAATCACCTTTCCTGTTGACAGGTGAACTGGATTATTTATCATGACCTGGAGTTGTAAATATGCAAATGTTCCTGAGTGTGGAGAGACCTCAGGCTGCTCCCAAATTCCTCCAGCTCTTTCTTAATTCTCAGATTCTGCTTGGAAGCACCAGTCCTGAACCCTGGCCCATAGAGAGTTTTCTGCATCCATGTGATTCCTAGGGGAACCACCTCTGCTCCACAGCTGGGGAAATGTGGAGGTGATGTGGGTAAGAGGAGTCCAAGTCCTGTAGTTTAAATCTTACTCACTAGTTTCTTAAGCCTGATGACTTAGCAGATCCATGGCTCCCTTTCCTGTAAAGTGCAGATGTGATTCTTACCAGAACAACCTCCGCAGCTCATCTGGAAGACCAGAGGAAGAGAAGACAAAGGTGCATTTTTTAGGACAACGAACACAATGAATGTCAGCAACTTCCTTTTATTAGTGTCAAGTGTGGTTAGAAGAAACTCTCAAGTCATGGTGGGCTTGAAATTCTTTCCTACTGTAGAGCAGCAGTTGCAATACTAATCAGAACCTCATCCCAGGGCACAAAAACTGTGCCTCAGTCTTGCCTGAAGCCCACAGCAAGGAAATATTCCAATCCACCTTTTTTTTTTTTTCATGGATTGTTGCAGAGCCCAGCAAACCGTTTCCTAAATAGCTTTGATCTCACAAATGGTCAAGATGGCATTTTTTGAGCGCCTTTAACTTCTTCCTTCCAAGGGCGGGCATCATGATGACAGTCCCAGGTGTGCCCACTAGATGGAGCTGGGAAACCAGGTTGTGGCTGCAGGTGTGCGCGCTCGTCTCCCCTCCTCCACAGGCTCCCGGAACTCCTGCCCTGGCCCCTTCTCTCCAGTTCACTGATTGCTGCATCAGGATCTTCGATTCCAGGGTTTCCCAGTTTCTCCCTGAGCTGGAGCAAACCAGGGCTCCTTCTGCAGCCAACGCAGGGCTGAGCATTGCACCTGCCACTGGGCACCTGGAGAGGCGTCGCCTACCTCAGCCGGGACAGCTGCCCACTTCGAAGCTGTGTGTGTGTGTGTGTACTCTTTATCCCTTCATCCATCGGTGGACGTCTCGGTTGATTTCACACCTTGGTCATTCTGAATGGTGCTGGAGTGAACACAGGAGTGGAGCTATCACTGACAGTAATTTCATTTTCTTTTGATATATACTCAGAAGTGGGAATACCAGATTATGTGGTGGTTCTACTTTTAAAGTTTTGAGAAACTTCCATACTGTTTTCCATAATGGTTGTGCTAATTTAAATTATTCATGAGCAAATGTGAAAGAAATCTAGCCATTGCAGACGACACGGAAGAACCCCAGAGAATGCTGAGGGAGATATCTCGGACGACAAATGCCGCACAACCTCAATTTCTATATAAAATCTTAAGAAATTGAATTCATAGAAACAGATTGGAGAAGCTTGGTTACCATGGGTCTGGAGGGCAGGAGAGCGGGAAAAATCAATCAAAGGATTCAAAATTCTGGTTATAAGATGTGTAATTTCTAGGAACCTAGCGTACAACACAGGAACTATGAAATTTGCTGTGAGAGCAGATCTTAGCGATTCTCACCACACATAGGCGCACACATACACACACACACACACACACAGAAAATGTAACTGGATGCAGTGATAGATACGTTAATTAGCTTAATGGGGATCATCAATTCTCAGTGAATACATGTATCAAAACATTACATTGTAGCTCTTGAACAGTTGAGTATATGCAATTTTTGTCAATTTTACCTTGCTAAAAATGAGAAAAAAAAAAGGAAACTAACACATCAGCCAACAATAAGAGATTTTTGAATTTTGAAATGCCCTGATAAAATGGAGAGAAAAACTTAAAGCAGAAATATATCAAGGCACAGAGAAATTATGCTATTATTCCCACCCCTGTGGCTACCACTCCTATGGCCTCCACCCCCTCCAGCACCACCTCCTCCCACCTCTGCTCCTTGCCACAGTTTCAGCCAATGAGATGGGCTCCCTGCCTGGAAAGTGGGAAAAAGGTACTCTGGAATTTCTTCCTACTTCTTCTGCCTTGATATTTATTACTCTTGTGAAGGTTTCTGACCTTCATCACCTGCTATGACACTTCCTGGGCTGCAGAAATTTAGGGTACAGGTGAGAGGCTGATGCCTACACAGGGAGAAAATGACCACACCCTAAAATCCCCACGTCCTCAGCACTCTAGCCATCCTAAGCTGTGGCCTTGTGGACAGAGCTCATCAGCCCACAGAATCCCCACCATGGACCCCTTTCCCCAGGCCTGCAGGTACAGCAAAGTTATGCTGCCTTTCTGAGGCCCAAGCAAGGAAAGACAGTGGTGTCTGCCTGGTCTTCAGGGGAGGCTGGGATGCTGTCCCACATGCCGAAGCCACTGTGGTATCGACAGGGTGACTCAGGCTTGGGGCTCTGTGTAGGCTGCTGGCCCAGACCCCGGCTCTCTCACTGGTTTTATGGATTCAACCAACATGTGTCATCTTCCGCCTGTCAACTATGTGAGGGGTAAGCACTGTTCCGTTCACCGCATTTCTTCTCTGATGCTACGGCATGGGTTAGTGGTAGACTTGTCCTGGAAAAGGCATAGGTTGGAATCCTTTTCCCTAAAGTGATGGTATTTAGAGGTGGGGACTTTGGGAGGGATCAGGTCTGAGTGTGGGGCTGTCTAAGGGATTAATTCTCTTATCAGAAGAGATAGGAGGGAGCTGATCTCTCCTCCCACATGTCAGGAACAAGAGGGCTGCCATCTGTCAACCAGGAAGAGGCCTCACTAAAGTCCAACCATGCTGGTGTCCTGACCTGAGAATCCAGCCTCTGAACTGTGAGAAATAAACATCCCTTGTTAAGCCCACCAGTCTGTGCTTTTTTTTTTTTTTCTGTGGGTACCGGGGTCAAACTCAGGACCTCACGCGCCAGCAGGCGCCCGTGACACTGAGCCATATCACCGGCACTTTTTACGTATGTGGGTACCGGGAGTCGAACTCAGGACCTCGCACTTGCCAGGCAGGCGCTTATGCCGCTGAGCCATCTCACTGGCCCTGTGCTGTCTTTTCACAGCAGCCCAAATTGTGAAGCTATGTCAGACATACCTTTAAGACCACCGTCATTTGCGATCTCAAGCAATTGATCCTCTTCTACAATGCACAATTTTAATTCATCTGGTTTATTCACAAGTGGGTTGTGGATCTATTCCTTTGTAATTTGGGGGTCCTTTGTGCTTGGGGAGTGATGTCCAAATGTTTTTAAAGCCGAGATAGGTGACTAGGCACCAATGAGGCCTTGACTCAGTCTCTCTCAGGGTCTCTGCTGATGTTTGACACAGGTCAAAGATGCTAATGTTCACTTGCCACTGCTGTCATTCCATCTTGGTTTTGAATGCAGCTGTTTTTTTCTGCAGACTTGAACACAGTTGTCATTTTTCCCTGCAGTGACTGACTGAGTTCACTGAGCAGGCTGAATATGGCAAGTGCATTAGCCACTTTTGTGACCCATTCTGTGTCACTGAAATGTGATGCCAGTAGTGACCATTTTTCTAAAAAGAAATCTCCAGAGCAGCTAACATAACTCAAAAACTGGGCAGTGATCAACACTTAGAGAGCACCTCATTTCGGTGTCTAAGACAAGACTTCCATGCTCTGTGTCCATCTCCACACAGAGCAGTGTGAACCAATGTGAATTTAGGGCATGTGCTTTAGTGCGGTTGGTAATTTTAATCACATCCTGGAAGATTTTGTTAAATTCAGATCTTTTTGGCTAGCCAGCATTTCTCTACGGATGACACAGTGTGCACACTCACATTCAGAAGTGACTTCTTTGACCCGAGTAGTAAAACCAGAAAGCCACTCCAGTCATGGCACCTTCTCCATCTATACATGTCACAATACAAAATGATCAGTTTTCCTGATACGTAATCATTCAAAGACTTGGACAGCTCTGCAGATGTGGTGTTGGTTGCCAACAAAAGTGCACCTAGCACATCCTCATGCACCCTCTCCTGATAAATCTATCACACAGAAACTAGCAGTGTTGCCTTACTGACAATGTCGGTAGACCCAACAGCCTAGATTTCATGCCACCAAGACTCATGAATCCTCTCTGACAATCGCGCTCCATATTCTCTACTGTTTCATCAATTCATCTAGTGATGGAGCTAGCCAAAAGAGGAATATGTGCCACTTTTTGGACTTCAGCTTCTCCTAAAAGTTCATGACAATTGTCCTTAGCAGTAGGTAGGTTCGACACTTCATCAATAGTAAAGGTCTTCTTAGCTTTAGCAAAGCAATCAGCCATTAAGAATGATGCTTTCAGTGCAGACACGCTTGATGAAGTGGGGACCTCCAATAATCGCTTCTGTTCTTGGTATTCATAAATTTTTCTTTTAAAAATTTCCAAATGCTTGTATTTTAATGCAGTTTGCTTGGTCTCCATGTGACAGAGAAGTTTTGAAGGCATCGTGGCTTTGTTGGAGTGCCACTCACTACACATACAAAGTGGGCTTCGAGAATGTGAATCATCTATAGCAATGAACCCACAGAACAAGTAACCATGTAATGGTTGATACATTGTATATCTTGAGATGTTTAGAAGTTTAACTAAGTGACTCCGCAGGGGGCTAGGGTCCTCACTTTGTAAGCATCCTCATCTTGTACAAGAGGAGGCCTCCGAGATGGTGTGAGTGCTACACCTTCCCTGGTGGGGGTAGCCTGCTTACAATATAAGGGAGGAAGATAGGCTTGTTACCCCCTTTTTTTGCTCTCTTTGTTTTTGCTGTCTTCTGTGGCCTTGAACTGTTGCCCCTCACCTTGCCACCTTGCCTTAGAGCCAGCTGATTACAGACTGAAACCTCCAAAAACTGTGAGCTAAATAAACTTTTCTTTCCTTAATTTTGGGTGTTGAGTATTTTGTCCCAGCAATGAGAGAAAAGTAACTAAGACAGTAATGCTCTCAGTAATTTTTTTTTAATACAGTTTTTTGTTGGCAGTCTCAGAGTCTTCTGCTGTCTCATCACGGGGTCATTCACATTTTTCAAAGAAGCTCTCCAGTAATATTTGACTTTTACTCATTTTGGCTAGGTTTAGGTTGTTGACTTACTGAAACTTGACTGAGACAAGTGCACAGTACAGGAAAGAAGTGCAGATGGAAGTGGTAAATAAAAAAATGAGTGGGTTATGTGTGGAATAAAGCAAGTGTCAGATTCTGAATTAAACCTTCCTCCAGATGCAGCTGTAGAGTGGAAGTGCATCAGGTCACTTGGCACTATACAGCCTCCCACCAGATGCAGCTTGATTGCCCCTTGCCACTTACTGAGAGGGTTTGGACATGAGTCTGCAAGCAACTGATTTATTATGGTCTCTGTGCTTTAAAACCTCTTTGCTCATGTTCACCTATATTTGCAGCTGCTCCTCAGGGCTAGCATCACTGCCTCAGCCCCACCCAGAGCAGGAGGCATTAGATTCTCATAAGAAGCTGCAACCTATGTATCTTGCGTACACAGTTCAGTGTAGGGTTCATGCTCCTATGGGTCTCTAATGCAACTGTTGACTCGACAGAAGACAGAGCTCAGGCAGTGATGCAAGCAGTAATAATGGTAGTGGGAGCAGCTGTAAATACAGATGAAGTTTGCTTTCTGACCCACCACTGCCTCCTGCTGTGAGACCCAGTTCTTGATAAGCCAAGGACCAGGGGTTGGGACCTCCTTCTTCCAAGGGGCTCAGAAACACTTGAGGACATAGTTTAAATATGGATTTCTGGACTTTCCTCCTGGATTAATTAGGAGTGGGGTGGACCAGGATTCAGAATTTTAAAAGTTTCCTGAGTGATTCTGACATGTATTGTCATGGAATCTCATGCTTGGTGTGCCGGGTTAGACTTCCTGTTAAATGGCCGTTCTGCATAAATGTTTGTTTTCTCCACTCAATTCTTTTTATAGCTACATTAGGTAAGCAGAGCATGAGGAAAGGGATCTCCCTCAAGGCTTTTAATTCCACATCTGACTTCTTTTCCAGTAATTCCCACTGCCCTACCATTATAAGATGGTGTCTATTTCCTGTCCCTTCCATGCCGATTTCACAAATGAACTTGTCAGGGAAATAACTCTAGTTTTCTTATCTGCAGATTGCAAAAGTGACTACTGACTTTACTAAACATGGAAAATTATAAGGAATCAAAGAAAACCCACCTTTCTTCACACTCCTTAATCACTTAATTTTCACAGATTTTTTTTGCTTTCTTTTCTGCATGTACCTTCGCCTCAAAAAACTAGATCATATTTACTATGGTTATTGTTTTTAATCTGTTCCTTTTTAAAATAAAAATTTTTATTTTTATTTTAACTAACACCTAGTAATTATCCATATTTGTGGGGAACAGTGTGACCTTTCAATACATGCATACAGGGTGTGATGATCGGATGATGGTAACAGCATAACTAGTGACTCGGAAATTCATTGTTTCTGTGTTGAGAACTTTGAAATCTTCTCTACTGTTGCTTTTTAAAAGTGTAAAGTTGTAGAGATGAATTATTGTGCAATAAAGTCCCCTTAAGTCCTGTGGCTTAAAACAGCGGTCATTGGCTCTTCCTCACATTGTGGCTGGGCAGCGGGGCAGGTGGTGGACGCGAGTCCATGAGGTATCTCCCTGGAGCTCCTGTGTGCAACACATTCCTCATCCTTCTGCGACAGCATGCAACCCAGGTGCAACTCTCCGGGTGATAACAGGAGCTCAGGGGGACAAACAGGAATACACCAGGCTTCTTGTGGGACAAGCTCATGTTTGCTATCTCTTTTATATTTGCCATGGGTCAAATTAATCACGTGGCTGAACCCAGTCAGAGGGCTGGGTGGTGCATCCCATCCCTGAGAGGCCAAGGCTGAATGATGTATGCAGGAAACAGAAGAAGAACGGTGCACAACCCAGTCTACCATGGCCTTGTATTGGAAAGTTTTCTCATGTCACTGAAACACTTTAGGGGAAAATTTCCATGATGCATCGTATCTCCCTACTCCACTGAGGCATGCATTATTTGGCTAAACCTTCTACCAGATATTCAAATGCTTCTCTGTATTAAGAATGCTTCAGCGAATATCCTTGTATATGGTTTTGTCTGTATCTCTGGTTGTTCACCTACAGTGATTTGTTAAATGAATGTTGAGCTATTCCACATAAACAACATGAAGACATCTGCTAAGTAGTTACCAAGTTCTCAGCAGAAGGATGTGTAGGTTGGCTTTGAACCAGTACCGGAGATGCTCAATACAATGTAACATCAATGACACAGAATATTTTCATTATATGCCATTTTAAATTTCCATTTGTTTGATTACTGGAGATCTGGAGTTCATGTTAATTATTTGTGGATTTGCCGTATAAGTTAAAATCACCTTAAGATTATGTATGAAGGCTGCATGGTTAACGGTAGTATTCATTCATTTATCTATTCACTCAATATGTATCCTTTCTAGGCACTGGAGATATACCAGTTCTCCAAAATGAATGCATTTTATTATGTGTTTTAAACATTCAAATTCAGGCTTGCCTGTCTGCATGTGATTGACCACAGTTCAGTTTCTAACTGAGGGATGTATGTACTGAACGAGAGAAAAGATGACCCCGTGAAGAGTGGAAATGTGTTCTTTTTGTCACCACAGACCCACAGGTCCCTGCAGGAGAAGGAGAAACAATCCTGCAATTTTCTGCTCTTTTCCTGGCAGTAATAGTTCCTGTCACTTTCCATTATGTATTAATACTCAGCTCATTTAAAACTCCATCTGATAAAATAACCTGTATAATTTGCTTTTTGGGTGAAATGAGAAAAAAACATAATGACCACAATATTAGATGATGGAATTGTATTTGTAGTTGGCTTTTACCTGCCGGTGAGATTGCTCATGGAGAAATCTCCTTGGTGAGTGCTTCTCATTGACAAATGCTGGTCACTGAGCCCCTAGAAGCCACTGGCCACTGGGAAGGACTGGAGTTTTTCTCAGAAGAGACAGTGAGAGGTGAACTATGGCCAGAAGTTTGTTGGCGCAGTGGACCAACAGCCTGAGCCCCACAGTCTAAGAAGGGAGGATGGCACCCAATGCTCAAGGATATCGTGATATGTGATCACGCTGTGGTGGGTGTGCTTCTGGGCAGATCTGGGTGTCAGGAGAGTGTCTGGTGGGGTTGACAGGGCTGCTTGTGCCCAGCGATGCTCTGCAGGGTGACGAGGACTGAGTTTCTTTTGAGGCTGTGTAGTTCAGGTACGGTGGGGAATGTAGGAAGGGAGCCCTGAAGGCTGAGGAGTCCCTGGTGGAGGAGACGCATCTCAGGGCCTGTGATGAGGTCACAGTGCTGGGACTCCATGCTATACGGCATATTTCCTTTTCTCTAAACACCTGATGAAGTAAAAAATTGAATCCCACTTGGATTCTACTGTGTTTTAACTCCTAACATTTTCTGGTCACCTTTTAATGGAGAGGTGGTACTGGCTGTTTGGCCAGAGAGTGAGGGTGAAGGACCTGTGACTGCCTAGGGGAGAAGGGAAGGGAGAGGGAGATGGGGAAGGGGAGGGGGATGGAGGGGGGAGGGGGAGGGGAGGAAGAGAGGAATAATGAAAAGACATCACATAATTGGGTTCCCTGGGAAGATCAGGGCAGGTTCATATGCACACCATGCCCAGGAATGTCTTGGTGAGAAGGAGTGGGTGCCTGTCTCAGGTTGTGTGGAGGTAGGGAGTGGTTCTCTTGTGCACCAAGACCTACGTGGTTTAAACTTCCTGCCAGCACCCTAGGATGGAGCACTGGGATTCCTGGGCTTTCTTATTGCCTTGTTCACACTGAGGTGGGTATGAGGAGGGTGGAGGCTTGAGGCTTATTAACAGATTCAGTCTCCAGTGCTAGTACTCATTTATGTGAGTGGAGACCAGAATACTGCTGGACAAGGTTTTAACCATGCAGAAAACAGCGCCTCTCCTTCCATGAATATTTGCATTTCCAAATCCTGACTGTTCAGTCCTGTCTGGGAATGAAGTGTATAAACTGACTACCATGGTGGTTTCTCGAGAACAAAAATAGCAAGAGCTTTGAACAGACTTTTATAAGGAAGCCAGTGGCAGTCCTGACTTTGAAATTCCTTTTCCTGAGCATAGGGGTCAGTGTTGGTGGATTAGAAGCAATATCCTCCTTATCAACACTGGACAGTGACCACGAAAGCATTGACTGGGATCCCCTGTGTGGATGGGTGTTTACTCAGTGGAAGCTTGGTTAAGGCTGTTGCCGGCTGCAAGGCAAAGAGGGGGCTAGGATACTTGTGACCATCTGTGAGTTCTGAGTACACGGGCTGTGGAAACCCAAAGCTACCAAGTGCCTCTTGCAGGCAAAAGTTGCCCTCAGGAGAATGTCGTTCAGTAGCTTGTGGGTTATATGTCAAGACGGAGCTCAGTTTAGAGTCCCACTAACTCCTTGGTACAAGCCAGAGCTGCCCTAATGCAGCAATGTTGTGGGCAATGTCCGAAAGGAAAACCTTCAATTCAACAGAGATTATCTGAGCAATTATAAACAACATGGAACAAAGCAAAGCAAAATAACACAAAAACAATTTACAAATCTGGAAGTCCTCTGAACTACAACAGAAAACTCCAGCCTGACAGGAGTTGACAGCACTTACAGGAAAAGGATATGCAGTAGAAACAACTTAATTGGTTACAGCGTAATTGGCTAATTGGTTACAGAGCCTCCTGCAATTAACCAGAGCTCAGCTACTGTGGTTAAATTCAATATGGGTTTGGCCTGTTGGGCTTAGTCCAAAGGATAGACAAAATCAATACCCTCCCACAAACTGTATTTAATAGTAAACAAGAAGCATTGCACAGAAGGGTATCCCTGTAAATTTTGCCAGGACTGGGACTAATGGGGAAGAGGTAAAGTAATACTATTATTTATAAACAAAACTATCAGTATTTGCCAGCCGCTTACTGTAGGCCAATATCAATGCTAAGCAATTTATTCAGTCATCACATGAGTTCTTGAATGCATATTTTCACCAATCTTTGTAGTATATTTACTCAGTGACAGATATTGCTCTTAGTACTAGGGCTGTACTTCACGACTTCACAGAACTGAAGTTACAGTAGTGAGAGAATCCAGCAGGAAAATCAGTGTGGTAAATTGAGATGGTAACAGATCTCAGGAAGGGAAGGTCAGAAGGTCAGAGGGCGCAGTGCCAGTTGGGAGTGTGTGGACTGATGGATTCTAAAGAGAAAGTCAGGTTGTCACCGAGAACTGCCCAAGGCAAAGCCAGGCATGCCAAGATCTGGAAGGAGAGTGTCAGGTGGAGGGAGCAGCAAATGTGAAGTCTAAGAAAGAAAAGGGTGGTGTGTTGGAGCAATTTTCATAGATTTTGGCATTTAACCTTCATATGCATGTAAGAGTAGAACAAGCCCTGTTTCCAATGGTAAAGTTGCATCACTTGGCTAATGCCAGGCCCTAAATTCAAAGAATGACCCCAAATTCTGTTTCCTTTGCCACTGTGCCATGAGTAGTGTACCCATACAGTACATATGTAGTGTTTGCAAACAAAATGCATTTTACTTCCATCAGCCTGCTCAGGGGGGCCAAGGGAGATTTTCATGGGTCAGGTCCCCAGGCTAAAGAATGCACGTGTGCAAGACATCAGCAACAACAGCAGGCAGCATGGAGCAGAGCAGAGCACAAGAGCCCAACAGCACAAGAGCAGCCTGTTGTGTCTTTATTGTATAATTCTTATACAGGTTGTTATCACATATTTACATTCTTATATAGCACTGTAACCAGCACATGTGTGTTTGTTTGTCCACTGTTAAGTCATGGTTACATAACTATCCCACTGTGCACCTGCACTGGATGTCTTCAGGTGCCCTTAGATACACTCTGAGCTTTGAAGCACTCTGAGTGTTCCCCACAACTGCTTATTAGGATAGAAGGGAAGAAGAAGGAGAAGAACAAAAGGAGGAGGAGGAGGAAGAGGGGGGTGGCAGGGAGGAGGAGGAAAATTCCCCAGTTGAAAATACCTGGAAGGGCAACGAGGCAGGCTCTTGTCCTCGAGAGATTCTGAAAGCAGCTCTGTGACCTAGCCAGCCAGATGTCCTCTTCAAGCCTCAAATTTTTCCTCCATGTGATGAGAATGGTGGCACCAGTAGCACTGAGCCTGCTCACCTTGCTGGGATGCCGTGAGTCTTCTCACATAAAGGTGATGGGAATGGTGCGATGCTTGGCAGTGGAGCCACAATTACTTTCAGGGCAGAAAGGAGAGTGGCAGGTGCTGGCAGGTGTAATTAGGGGAGAAAATCATTAGAGCTAATTATGCAAACAGGAGTGGTGGCTCCAGGGCTTTGCTATGCACAGGAGGGTTGGTTTTGTCTCTAACTGAGGCTGACATCCTAAATGGTGATTCCACTTGAAATCAGGCAGTAACTGAATTTGGCCCAGTCCTTATTAAGATGGTTTCCAAGTCTACCTGAAAACTACACAAGAGACAGGAACACGTGGTTGGTTCCAACTGTGATGAATCATCTGAGTGCACAGTTCTAAGTTGGAAATCCAGCCCTGCAGCTTCCTGGGCTTTGGCTTCTTCACCACAGCCCATCAGGTGCAGCAGCCAGCTTCAGCCTTGCACCTGCCCAGGGGTTTGGGTCAGGGAAGAGCTACAGAAAGCACAGTCCAATTGGACAGCAGGGGTCACGTGCAAGACCATGAGCCAATCACTGGCGTCAGAGGAATTCCCAGGGGCTGACTGACTGTTGGCCTGCATCCCGGAAGCCCTTCTTCAGCTGTGGGCTGGGGTCAGCTCCACCTGGAAGAACATGGCCTAAGAAGAGCCAGGGGTCAAGTTCCTTAGGGCAGAAAATGATCTGAGCTGAGTTGGGGTCAGTCTTACCTGACCCTAGAAGTCTGGGCATCACCAGAGTCTACCTTCCTGAAATAATAGGGAACTCTGCCCTATCTCTGGACTTCTATGGTCCTTCAAAAACAATTTCCAAAATCCATGATGATGATTCAGTGTAGAAATTAGATAAACTCGGCGCCACTGAGAAGCCCAAGCATTAAGCAGTCAAATCATTGAGTTCAGAAACCCTCTACCCTTCAGTCAGGCTTCACTGCCTGCCAGAATCAAAAACAGCTCCTTAAATTGAAGTAGCAGGTGAGGAGATCGTTTTTTCCTCCCTACTGGTAGCAGTATTAGCTCAAATCAAATATCTAAACTGCTTGTCTGAACCCCCTCTTTCAAAAGAAATTACCTGACAAGAAATCACAAAACTGTACTCGGCTTTCCACTCCCCTGTGACCATTAACATCCTCCTTCTCTCATCTGTCGGAGGCTGGCAGAACCACCATCCAGCATCGTCACACTCCGTCATCTCCCGCCCATGCATGGCTCAGGTAGGGCGTTGTGAAGCAGCGTCTCAGACCTCCAGTCCATTCAGCCCCTGGGTACCAGCCTGTGTGCCATTGTCAGCACTGGATAGCAGAGAATTACAATTGAAACAGCAAAGGTAGCACCTACTGCCTGTGAAAATAACCATGTATTGTGCTCTGCGCTGACCCTTTGAAAACAGAAATGAAGCCTGTAAGTCTTCCCAGATTTTATAGGCTGGTGATTATTAAGGCTCAAGGAAGGAAATAGCAAAATAATAGTAGATTATTTTGCAATTCCAGTTTGTTGAAGAAATGGAAAACAAAAGCGTTCATTTTCCCAAGGGACTGAGGAAACTGAGAGGAGAGAGTATTGAGGTTTTCTATAAAGGGGAAGTTCAAAGAGTTTTCTTTTCTTTTTTTTAGCAAGATAAAGGTCAGTCACAAAAAATAAATCCACTTATGAGCTTAAAGAATCAGGCAGAGAAATGATGAAGTTGGAGTCGATGCCATATAGCTGTGAAGATGGATTCATATCTGGAAGTTTCATTCATATGAATTTAGCTCTTGGAATGCTGTTCATAAGTGCTCTGATGCCACACTGGAATTGGTTTGGATTATAAAGAATTAGTGCAGCATATCCTTTATGTGTTAGTATTAATAGATTGAGACATATAAAGGTGAATAATTTATCAAACAGAAAATATATGTGTTATAGCCTGTCTCATAACTTAGGTTTTTATGAGGAGCATTGAAGAAATGGATTTGATCCTAATGTCCTGATGTTTATTTTGGCAGATTTAATATGGGAGACACAAACACTGGGGTTCATTTTGTTGCATTTTATTTTTTTGCTATCTTAGCATTTTCAGTTATAGCAATTTGAAACACTTTGAGGAAAAGTGTGCCACTCTCTGAGGTATATGTCCATAAGGACATAAAACGATTTTTCCTTAATAGCTTTTTCACGAAATGTCTGAAGCCAACAAGTCTTTCTGAGTCAAGCTTTAGCTCCAGGGGTGTGAGAAGTGGGCGTGGCATTTACAGGGTCAAAGGCCGTGTGGTGAATATTCAGACTTAGTCTCTGTAATAAAGTAATGCCATGACTTATCTCCCCATCCACCTGTACTTCACACCTGCGTTTATTTAATGAGTTGTATCTTTGCATTTATTGCTTATAGCTTTTGGCTGCTATGACTAAAACATTTATAAATACCTCTGCAGAGGTAGTTTTGTATGAACTATGTGAAATATAATTTTCACAACTCTTGGGTAAATACCAAAGAGTAACTCCCTTGTCTGTTAAGAAGTCAGCTGCATTTGTATCTTTGTTCCTTTTAAAGACTTTTTAAAAAGATCTGTCTTAGGTTAACAGCAAAAGAGAGAAAAAGGAACAGAGATTTCCCCTATACCTCCTGCCCCCCACACATACATCACCCCCTTCATGTTAATCTCCCCCACTAGAATGGTGCATTTGTTATAACAGATGACGCTACACGGATATACCACTATCACCCAAAGTCACAATTTCACATTAGGGTTTATCTTGACAAGTTATGCATTCAGTGGGCTTGGACAAATATATAATGATGGTGTCTGCCCTAAAACCCCTACTGTATCCAGCCTATTCATCCCTCCTTCCCCCAAGACCCTGACAATTACTGATCTCCTTACTGTCCAAATCTCCTTACTGTCCAAATAGCTTTGCCTTGTGCTGAATGTCATCCAGTTAAAGCTGTACAGACTTTTAAGACTGCTTCTTTGACTTAATACTATGCATTTATATCTCCTTCAGATGTGGAGACATGGCTGGATGGCTCGTTTCCTTGTAGTGTTAAATAATATTCCACTGTCTGGAAGTTCCACTCTTTATCCTTTTACCTATTAGAGAACACTGCTGTTTCTTCCAAGTTATGACCATTGTAAATAAAGCAGCTATAAACATCCTTGGGCAAGTATTTGCTTGGACACAAATTTTCAACTCCTTTTGTTTAATTACAAGCACAGTCTCTGGATCATATGGCGAGGCTGTGTTTAGTTTTGTAAGAAGTGACCCAACTGTCTTCCCAAGCAGGTGTACCATTTTGAATTCCCACCAACTATGAATGAGAATTTTCATTACTCCTCACCTTCTCCAGGACTTGGTGTTTTCAATGCTCTAAATTTTTGTCATTCTAATAGATGTGCAGAGGTGTTCCATTGTTGTTTAGTGTGAATTTTGCTATATTTGATATGGAGCATCTCTGCATATGCTTGCAAGGTGTGGTCAAAGTGTGGTGAATATTTAAACAAAAAAAAATTACAGTAAAACACCCATTGCCATTAACTTCCCCTCAAAATATTCCCCCATCACTTAGAAGACATGTATCCATTGTTCTTGCCACTTTCTGAAGCATTCTTGGAAGTTCGCTTTCGTGAGAGTCTTTACAAAGTGTGGTCAAAAATAATAGGATGAACACTGCTGCCAAGTGCCATCTAGCAGAAAGACAAGGTCCTAAAACCACTATCCACCTTATTCACCAAATGTGGCACCGTGTAACCTGTGTCTTCAAAGCCAAATGACCATGAAAAGTAGACATTTTGAATTGACTCAAGACACTGAGACACCCACAATAGTACCACGAAAGGCATGGAAGAAGACTTCCAGAACTGTTTCAGAAAATGGAAATAACAATGAGATAAGTGTATTCAAAGTGAAAGGGAGCATTCTGAGGGTGTTAGTGGCACTGTGTCTTTTATTGTGATAAAGATTTTAAAAATTTAAATAGTCACCAAATCATACCTTGTATGGATCATCTGTTCATCTTTGGTGAGGCACCTGTTAAGATCATTGGCTCATTTTTAGTTGAATTGTCTCTTATACTTAAGACAAGAGTTTTGAGTTTTAAGAGTTCTTTGTATATTTTAAATAACATTGTTTCTCAGATATATCTTCTTCAAGTATGTTCTCCATGACAGTTGCTTATCTTATTCACTTAACAGTGTCTTTCACAAACTTTTCAAAAGTTTAATGAAATTTAGTTTATTAATTATTTTTTCATGAGTAATTCTTTTCATGTTGTATCTAAAGGGTCATTGGCCATCTTGAGGTTTTCCAGATTTTCTTCCACACTGTTTTCTAGGCATTTCGCAGTTTTGCATTTTATACTCAGATTTGTCATTAACTTTGAGTTAGAGTTTGTGACATGAGTAAAGCCTATGTCTAGTTAAACTTTTGTGATGATCAGTTGTTCTAGGAACTCTTGTTGAAAAGACCACCTTTTCTCCATTCTATGGCCTTTTCTTACCTCATCAGAGATAAGTTGAATACATTTACGTGGCTCTGTTTTGAAGCTCTGTATTCTGTTACCCTGATGAATTTCTCTATGATTTTGTCAACACCACCAAAATCTCCAACTTTGTTCTTCTCAAATATGTTGGTAACTGTGGGTCTTTTCATTCATCATATAAACTTTAGAATTGATTTTTGGACATTCAGAAAATATCTTGTTGGGATTTGGATTGGGATTGTGTTGCATCTGAAAACCAACTTGGGAAAAACTGGTATCTTAAAAAATTCATCTTCCTATCCATGAACACTAGATACCTCTTTATTGATTTGGTTCTTTGATTTCTCACATTAGTATTTTGTTTTTTTTAGTTTTCTTCATAGATTTTGTACATGTATTGTTAGACTCACACCCAACTACTTCATTTTTGGGTGTAATATACATGATATTTTGTTTTAATTTGTATGTTCCACTTGTTCATTACCATAATATAAAAAAAATATTGACTCTTGTTTATTAACTTTGAACTCAGAGTATTTTTTTTTTTAGTTTTTTATTTGTACATGTTTGCAATACATAATGATTGCATTCCTTATTGGAATGTGGTACATACATATAACATATCTTAATTGTTTTTCATCTTCTTCCCATCCCCCCTCCCTACTCTCTTAATCTCTTCATCCCCTTCCCATTTGCAAAAGATCTATCTCCCTATTTCCTATTACCTATCTTTCATTTTTCTTTATTTATATTTTGAGTTTCTCATAAAAGAGAAAACACATGATATTCTAGTACTCAATTATATTCTTATCATTGTTCATTAGTTCCAGAATATTTTAAGGGGTCCATTCTTTCAGATTTTCTATAAAGAAATGTATGGCATTTGTGCATAGAGACAATTTTGTAACTTTCTCAATGTAATTTATTTTATTCTCTTACAACATTTCATAGGAATTTGAGTATAAAGTTGAAAACCAGTGTTTAGAGGGGGCATCCTTACCTTGCTCCTGACCTTAGGGAGGTTCTAGTTTGCCACCCTAAAGGATAATGTGAGCTGTAGATTTTTGGTAGCTATTCTTTATCAAATTGAGATTTTCTTCTGTTCTTAGTTTACTGACAGTTTTTTACTTTAATTTTGAATCATGAATGGGTGTTGAATTTTTCATATGCTTTTCTCTGTCTCCGTATAGGAGCATATGATTTTCATTTTTAGCTTGTTTTCGTAATAGCTCACACAAAATGCATCCTGAATGTTCAACTGGCTCTGCATACCTGAGGTAAATCTCACTTAGTTGTGGTGTTTAACTCCTTTTATGTTGTTGGATTTGATTTGCTTGTATTTTGTTGCAGATTTTGCTCCTGGTAGAATTTTGTTCCCCAGATCTGTGGCTGTCAGAAACCTTGGATGGGCATGGCCATTTGGCTAGTCTTATGAGTGCTTCTTATTTTGAGGGGTGGTTTTCCTCAGGTTTCGTCATTGTGAATATGAGTCTCCACGATGGACCACGGCTGGTTCCACTCACCTGGAAAGTCACAAAACACACCTGGCAATAGGCTTTGACCACCTGCATTTCTGGGTGAAGGCACTGGGGTCATTCAATTGGGTCACAGCAGGGAGGGTCCTGACCAGGGTAAAGACCTGTCTTTGTTTCTTCACTCTTTTTTTCTTGCTTCCTGTGTGTCTTAGCAGCTGCCCTTCCCTGGCTGTTTACCTTTCTGCTGCTATCTCCAAAGCATGCTCTCTCTCTCTCTCTCTCTCTCTCTCTCTCTTTCTCCTAGAGTCTCTGCTATTATGTCTTTCCTTTGTTTGTCCACCTTTCTCTTTGTCTCTTTTTTTGCTTCATTTGAAGTCACACATTCTCTTTAATTCATTATACTGATATCTTCTTTTTCTTTCTTTTCCTCTTTATATTTCCCTCTCCACCATCTATTTTTCTTTGTATTTTGCCTTTGTTTCCTTGTCCTCTTCCTCTCCCTCTTTCCTTTACGCTCCTCTCTTCTCACCTCTCTATCCATTTATCAGCCTTTTCAAGGGGATGAGGAATCACTCCAAGCCACCAACCAAGGCTCTCCTGATCATTGGCATCACCAAGGCACCATCCAGTTCCCATTGAGACCTCACAGAAGGGCTCTTTCATATTTAAATAAAACTATTATTATGAAGTTGAGTTTAACAGTGCCATGCTGTTCCACTGAACTGTTTCTTTCAGTAGTGTCATCTAATCAGGTTTACATTTTAAATGAACAGCTGTCATTTGCATGGTGGTTTTGTGGCAGTCTGAAGCTTTGTAAAATTTTAATATAGGCCAAGATGTATAAGATTGAATTCAGACAGGGAAGAGAATTAGGGTGCTCTAGCAGGCCCTGAAACCACAGAGGCAGACCACAGTTCAGCCCTAATGAATTTCCATTCCATCAACATTTTTAGACGAGGTTCATTTAGCATGACATCACAAGCTACAGGAAGAAGAGTACTGAGAGCTCATTATCATGAGCTGCTTTGCAAAGTTTGGGAGCACGTTCTGAATTAATTGCAATTTCATTTGAATAATGAGTACATGCTATTTATTTTATTGAGCTGCTTCAAGATAAATAGCAAGACTCCCTCCTACCAAAGGCCCGGTGGCAGTGGGCCTTCCATTCCTCACTCAGGAAGAAATGCGTGTTATTTTTAGCTCCCATTATTGGAAGAGATGCTCATAGCTGGAGCTTTGTAGGAGTGGCTGCCAGCTGTTCGGATGAGAAATGATCATGGCCAGGCATGCATCACTTTCTATTTTGACACTGATCATTGCTGTGAACACTAAAATCTGGCCTCTTCAATCTCCCCAGTTTACATGCTCTCAGTCCACTGTGGGGTGACTGTTTAATGCAATTTTGACTTTGATCAGGGAAGGAAACCAAGATGGCGGCAGTGTGAGGTGCAGGAGAGAGTCAACTGGACAGGGGAGTTCTAACCAACAAAGTGTGGGACCTGCCTGGCATCATCCTGGGTTCTGAGAAAAGACAAATATTTCTGAACTGGAAAACCATTACTTGTATGTACATTTGGTTGAGGGGGTTTGGAGCTTATGTGTGTTCACTCATCAGGCTGAGAAAAGGGAGTTGCCCCTCCATATTTTCCTTATGAATTTCTGCAGGTGGTGGTGTAGAGCGCTGTGCTTCTCGCATGGGACCTAAATAAGTCACCCCTTCCCCTGCATTTCCACATAATCAAGGTTTTGGTTGTGTTTGGGCCTCTTATTGAAACTCTCTAAACTGTAATTGCAGGTCAGGGCTCTAACCTGAAATAAAAGCATTAGAGTTATTTGTTCCCTTCCATGGCTTGAGGCCAGAAGAATTCACAGCAATATTCACAAAGAATTGCACAGAGCAAAACTGTTAGAGCATTTCCTGAAAAAGATAGGAGAGTAAAGCTAAAGTCAAATTACATTCTTGCTCTGCAGTGGTGGTGTTCTCAATTTTGAAATTGTATAGTCTCTGAAAAGATGTCATACAACTAAGAATATCTCCTACATCGACACATCCCAGATATAGGGATTTCATAATTAGAATCCCAGCTGCTTTGGAATCCTAAATACTACTTTGTATGGGCAGCAAGTAACAGATTATCCAGCTAGAAGGCTCTCAAGAAGACTTTAACTCCCATGTCAAGAAACCTAAAGCTGGCACTCTTAAGGTTGGCTCAAGAGCTTTCTCATGTCTGTATGGACCTAGCAGCTTTCCCTGTTACAGCTACAGCCTGCCTCGCATATTGTCTGCCTAAATCTTATCTTCCACGGTCACAAAGTGGCTGCCAGAAGTTTCAAGCATCACACCTTCACACATTCACATGCCCAAGTAGGAAGATGGCAAGTGTTTGTGTTCTTATCTCCCAGTATTTTTAAAAGAAGAAGAAGATTTACAGAAAACCCAGTGATGCCCTTTGAGGTCTCATTGACCAGTATTGGTTCACATGCTATCCACAAAGAGCCTGGGAAAGTGATTGTGTTTCCAGCATCTATTATGATGGGATAAGGGCTTTGCCAATTGGAAAGAGAAGAGCTCTGGGCAGGCACCCATGAACCCTGCTGTCTCTGGAAGAGACTTTTAACAACAGGATGCTAATTAGCTGTTATGAATCATAATCTTCTTTGTGAATTAATTTATTAGTGTTCTTTCCTTCTGGAAGCCTTCGCAGGTCTGATGAGGTAGGGAAGGTATTTGGGAATAAAGCAATTAGGGGATGAGGGGATGTATCCTGCTGGGTCCTTCAGCCCATCAGATAAATGGGAAAGATATGAAAAATTGAACCCAGCGGCCTGAGGCCAGTGTCCAGTCCATGGACCTGCTGTGCTTGGCTTGTACCAAAATAATTCTTAAAATGTTGCCTCAACTAATCAGGAGCTACCATATAATCATATAAATATCAGATGTTTAACCTTGTGCTAGTTACTTTTTCACCACTGGGACAAAATATCCAACACCTGCAACTTAAAGAAGGTGGGGTTTATTTTGTCTCACAGTTTCAGAGGGTTCAGTCCACAGTTAGCAGGCTGCAAGGCAGAAACAGCTTGGTAGAAGGGCCTGGTGGAGGAAAACTGCTCACCCATGGCAGCTGTGAAGCAGACAGAGAAGGAAGGACCTGAGGATGATAACACATCCTTTCAGATCACAACCCCCATGACAACCTCCAACTAGGCCCCAGCTCCTATAAGCACACTCAGCTATGAGCTTATCAATAGATTAATACGGTGATGAGTACAACACCCCCATGACCCACTCATTTTTCAGAATTCCCACCTTTGACACATGACCCTTTTGGGGGACACTTTAGTTCTAAACCATAATGAGGCTGCTTTGATAAAGACAGGAGTCAGGAAACATGGGGTGGTGTCATATGGAGCTGGGGCTCCTGGGGATGCCACCATCCTCACCCTTCACACCTGCTCAGCCTCCATCTCCTGGCTATGGAACTCAGGCAGCTTCCGGATCTCTGCTGGGTGCAGCTCAGAACTGGGTGGGCTGAGGAAGGGCTGTGTTTGGAGGAGGAGAAGGAACAGGACCTCTGGAGTGGGACCCAGGCTGCTCCCTGTCATCATTCCCAGGAGCTTCCATGGAAGGGAGCAGAGCTGGGTCACCCACAAAATTAACAAGAAGCTCCCCAACAACAGACTGACTTCCGTGTCCCCGCAAGGGCACCCCTCAGGATCCCCACTTCACAGAGGAGGAGGCTGAGTGGGGGGAGTTGAGTCACACCCTTCCTCACTAAGGAGGACACAATGAACATGGGCTTCAGGTTCTGGCCTCAGGCAGGTGGATGTGGCCAGTATGGGGTGGGGATCCCAGGACCCCAACAGTTCTCCTCAGGAGGGCTCTGGGGAGAGGGTGGCTGGAGTATGCAGGAGTGTTCAGCACTGTGCTGAACCCCACATCTCCTAGCTGGAAGGTGACCCAGCCATGAAGGGGCCGGAGATGCGCCCACCACGCAGCTGTGATGGCCAAGGTATGACCATGGGCAGAGGCCTCAGCACAGAGCTCGGGCACAGTCAGGACTCTGGGATGGCTGCTCGCGAGCTGACTATGTCTCTTTAAAGACCCTCTTCTCTTTGCTGCTCTTGATGCCACGAGTCTACCAATTCAGGTGACCTGATGTTAAATTCATAATTAAGAGAGTCACATGATAAGCTCCCAACATCTGGTACACAAAATGATTTACAGTGCAAACAGGAGTGAAGTCAAGAACATTAAAAGGCTTTTGACTTTACTGTCTCTAAGGAGACATTACTCTCTCTACGGAGACAGTGACATGCAAAGGAACAGGTCCTCGAAACAGGTCCTCGTCTACATTGACCCAGACAGATAATGGCAACTCATTATCCCTGGAACCAGAAGTCCTAGCACTAAAACTGGAAGCAGAAAACATTTTTTTCCTGATCCTGACACTATTGTTACTGAGACTAGAACCTATGACCCATGCAACGGCTGTAACTCAGCCCTAACTACTGCACCACTGAGATGGCGGAACGATAGAGCTGCAGATCACTAAAGGGCTATGTTCCAATGTAGATCAAGCTTGTTTGATGTAGCTATTGTTGTTTACAACAAAATCATATTCTGTTTCAAAATGTTGTAATCCATATTTTAACAGTCTTAAATTTCCCTATTTAATCAGCATCAACATGATTTAGCTGAACTCCTGGGTCTTTGCGAAGTTTGTTTTGGAAAAGAAATGTGAAAGACTGCAGAGAGGAGTCTCCCCTAGTCACCCGAGGAGTGCTCATCCTCAGACATGCCTGGCACCTGTCCTGTCTCCAAGGACCTGTCCTCCCTATGCCAAATGACACCTGTGGCTGAAGAACAGCAAGGGAAGCAAGCCGTCGGGGCTCGGTCTGTTCAGAACGCTGTCACAAATTGCCACAGGCTGAGGCGCTTATTAATGACAAAATGCACTGCTCACACTTCTGGAGGCTGGGGAGGGAGGCCAAGGTGACTTCTTCTCTCACTCTGCCCTCGCATGGTGGAAGAGCCAAGAAGCTCCCCAGAGGCTCTCTAGCGTTTGGGATTTTTACTTTTTATTAGTATATGTTTACAAAACATAACAGTCATGTTCATACTGTGGAACTGGGACATATATGCAACATACCTTGATCATTTTCCATCCCTTTGACCCCCTCCCTAACCTTCCCCCTTCCTCATCTCCAAAAAGTCTGTCTTGTGTTTCCCACCATTTCTCTTTTATTGAACTTTATTGCATTTATATTTTAGGTTTCTTGTATAAAAGAAACCACGTGATATTTAACTTTCTGTGTCTGACTTGCTTTTTTACTACTAGGGTCCCAAGTTCCATCCATCATCCTGCAAATGACAAAACTGCATTCTTATTTATTACTGAAAACCTCTGTATATGTACCACATTTCCTTTATCCATTTGTCTGTTGGTGGGCATCTGGGCTGTTCTCAACTACTGGGAGTTGTGCAGCTATGATGGGTGTGCACGTGTCACCATGGTACAGCGGGTCTCTTCTAAGTCACCAATCCTGTGCTGCGCATTGGTGCACCAGGCTCTCCTGATGCAGGCAGGAGCCACAGGTTTTGTTTTGTCTTGAAGCTGTGCTGCACTTTGCATTTTCATGACAACCTCAGACCCTCAGTGTGGCCCTCCGGAGTATCTGAGGGTGGAGGGGGCCCTCACTCTCCCTGGTGGATTCTGTGTGTGAACTGGAGAGGATCCAGCTATTACTGTCACAAACACATGCACCTCTTGTGGTTAGCCTCTCATTTATGTCCAGGGTCCTGGACTGAAGGCCAGGACCCTCCAGTTAAAAAGGGCTCTAACAAATGTCAGAGTGAGCAAAGCTTTCCGTCTTCAAAATGAGAATTTCCCCTTGCTGTAATGGGAAGGATTGAAAGGTAATTGAAAAAGAAATAAAACTTCTTACTCTGTGATTGCCTGTTCTGAGGTCCTGAGGGAGACCATCTAAACCACACAGGGTCCAGCACAGTTTGACAAACGCTGTTACAGTGAACAGAACAGACATTTCTTTATGTGATTGAGGTTCATGAAATATTTCAGACAAAATGGAAATTGAAAGAGTAACTTCAATGAAATAGAACTTCAGAAAATATGAAACACATATGTACTTACAAGCTTTTAGATTTTTTCTGGCAGTTTAATACTAAATTTAACGTCAAGAATTCATTCTATTATCATGACTTCTAATGTCTCAGCTTATTTTCAGAAACAAAAATAATGTAACCATCAACCAAACTCTATGAAAAGTGCAACATGGTCCTTTAAGAGTGATGAAATAATAAATATTTCATGAGGGAATCTATCACCACTGTGGATCTTGTTGGAGGAGTCACACTGGATACTGTTCTTGTCCCTACTGCTATAAACAAGGCTTCTCTTAACTTCCAACTTTTTAATTCAATCCTGTGATAATGCCAAAGTCATCAAAATGTTTATAGTGCTGTTTACTTAAATTGTTCTTTAAACAAATTTAAATCAATGTATTTCAAAATGAGACAGCAGAAACACTAAAAATGAAGGAACCATTTCATCTCACTACCCTGAGTAGAAGACAACTGTTAAAATGAACACAACCAAAGCCAACTGTTGTCCTTGGACACCAGTACCTGGATCCTGAAAGGTCCAGTAAGTTTCAGAAGCAAGCTGATGTGTGACTTTGCTTCTCAATATTATTTAAGCTTCCATTATATCACATCTGGGTCAATCTGTACAGCCCTGGAAATGCAATGCCTCCAACTTTGCTTCTGAAATCACTGGTGTCTACAGGGTTGGGCAGCTCCATGCCCAGGGATCTGCAGTGACTGTTTTAACAACTCACATATCTGCATTGTCCTCGGCCAGTGATTGGTCTTGAGATAAGCATGGATCCCGATTATGACCACTGAGAGACAGGGGGCTCCTCTGAGGAACTCTGGGGAAGAATTTTCTTCTATGATAGAAGCAAATGTAATACATGAAGTCCCTTCTTTGCCTGTTTTGGTTTATACTACGATGCCTGAAGCTGTTGCTACCATGAGGTATGTGCCTTCTGAGTAAACTGATGTCCTAAAGACAGGATTAGGAAGATGGAAAAATTCTGAGAACTTGATGACATCTCTGAGTTTCAGAACTCACGAAGAGTGTACCAATTTATTCATATTGAATAAATGTCAAGTATTCTCATTATTTAAAGACCTTACTGAGCGATGCTTTACTTATAGCTAAACACACGCACGGTAACACAGCTGTAACTTCTCAGTGCTCCCTGAGATCATGCTTATTGATTTTAGCATTTTTCTCATTCTGTGTAGAAATTACCAAATGGGTATAGAGTGGGGTGAATAAAAAAAGTTAAAAATTTAAGAGAGAAAAGCAATAATCACACCACACTCCCACTTTTATCCTTGTTTCTGTCTCTTTTGCAATCTTTACACATCAGGGGCACCAGTTTCTCCATAACCTTAAGACGCCTCTCCAAGATGATAGGAGCGTTGTGAAGCCTGGCAATACGTCAGTGCGTGGGAATGAGAGGTGACGGAATTCCGAGTTTGCCACCCAAGCCTTCCTTTCCTCTGAAGATATCAGTTCACACTGCAGTTTGTACAGGGACCTCAGCAAACTGTTCTTGGAAACAGAGCCTTACCCATATTTTATTTATTATGCTTTAAAATAAAAATGTTCCACAAATATATATTTTATTTCTGGATTAGGTTTCTGCAGAGAGCGTGGCTGCACCACTCCTTTCAAAATAAAGACAGAAATAAGATGCGTGCGTTTCTCCGAGTGGTAAGAACAGACAGGAGGTCAATGTACATCTCGGACAAAGGCTCAGCTTTACCGTCAAGCTTTTGACGTCTGACTTTATTTGCTCCTGAGTCAAATGTCTGTGTTTGTTTTCAGATTAAAGTGATAGCAGAAACAGCACTAGGAATGGTAATTCTCTTCTGATACATGGAGAGTATATCCTGATACATGTCAGGTTCCCAAAGATTTTTGTTTTAATGGATTCATGATTCATATAATGGTGGAAAAAACATAGTAGCAAAGAAACACATCCTGAGTTAGCATAGCCACAGATACAAGATTCCTCTCCTTCACTAGGTTAGTTACAGAGCCTCACGAAGCCTGTGATATTTGTTCTGTTGTGGCTGGTGAAATGGAATGAGATACATCAAGGGAGCATCTAGAAGACTTTCCTCTTAATTCTTCCATTGCCTTGTAGAATTTGGTAGGAGGATATTCCTCCTCACAGGTAGAAATTCACTTTAGACTTACATTATATTGCAAGGTAAGAGTGAGGATGTATGCTGAAGATCTTTCAGCCTCAGAACTGTAACTACTGTAAATATAAGTGTGTCTGGCTGGAGCAGAAATTCTTCTCACTGTTGTCTACTAATTGTGCTGCCCAGTACCAAATGTGAACGCGTGGCATGGTTGAGTGGGAGGCAGAGACACTGATAGACAAGATGTCCCAGACTCTGAGTTTGTGAATCTTAAATATCCCAGGTTTACATGTGGTGGGTGATGAACGGGTACAAATTAATCTCTCCATGCACAGAATTTGAGTACCTCAAAAGCCTCAGAACCAATGTATAGCTGCAGATAGGGCTCCAGTTGCTTACCATGTAAAGTTGGAAAGACAACCAGTGAATCCATACTTCATCCTGGAAGGCATTTGCTGAGAATTATTAACTGTTCTATTGATGAGACTTTCCACGTCCACAGTGACAATTGAGGCAGCCATCTGGGAACAGTCTTGCATCTCTCCCACCTCCTTCAACCAAAGTAATGGTCCCACTGACCAAGGATGTGATCACACAACTTCCCATCAAATCAAAATCAGGATTAGGCCAAAGAGAGAGATGAAGAGGGAATGTACACAGGTAATTTGATTAAGGGACATTTTCTATATCTTTGGAAGAATGAGAGGATATTGGGATGGTGAATCAATAGCAGTCAGCCTATGCATTGGCTTCTATTCCTGCACTGGAGATGGTGCACTTCCCCTTTCATTCAGAGAGACCTCCTTGGCTTCTGTCTTCACATCAGCTCCTTCTTATTTCTTCTGAGCTGCCAGTGGAGGGTGTGCATTTAGGTCTCCTGGTTACTAATGTTTGATGAGCTGTTCAGCTTTTTAAGAAAAGGATACACTCAAAGTCTCGTGAAAGGCAGAATGAACAGTACCTTCCTGGGCAGGGGAATGACAGACATCCTTGTGATATTTAATGGGTAAGAAAAGGGATGCTTCTCAAGCTTCTCCCTTGAGGGCCTAGTGACCCCGGGTTGGCTGCGTCCTTCCTAGCAAATTATCTCCTATATCGGGAGAGGGCATGGCGTACATTAGAGTCTCTTACAAAGGGAAAGTGCAGGGAGGGCTGTGCTTCCTACTCAGCCTCTGACTTCTCTTTCTCTCTCCATAGGACAAGAACTCTTACAATGGCAGAGGAACATGCATTTGTACAGGCTGACACTTTCTTAAACACAGCGAATGCAGTCATCTCCCAAGAACGTAAATACCACAGCTGAGGGATTTTGAGGAACCTGGGTCAAGCCTCCACTTTGTCCCTGGAGCCCACCAGAGAGGGTAAATCATGAGCCAAGCTGTGTGTGGTTCAGCCATGATACCCGCACAGTGAGCTCTCTGCTCTAGCCTGTTCTGCATCGAACTCAACCATTTCTGCCCAAGCTGAGAGCCATTTAATGTGTCACAAGAGTACTACAGGTGGAAGAAATTCAAAGCTGTGTGCTTCTCTGGTATGGGTGCCTCCAAGATGACCAGTTCATCTTCATCATGGAAGCACCTGGGCTAGATAATGCCCATGGGTCTGTGGGGACAACACAGGGGGCTGGAGGGATGCACTTTCTCAGCATGTCTCATACTATGGGTGGCTTGATGATTCAAGGCATTGCAGAGAGTGAGGATTAAATCCTGGGGCTCCAGAGCCCCACTTACCTTTACTCCCTCATTCCCATGCTAGGGGGCTCAGGTGAGTTAGCAGCAGCAGTGATGGCAGCACCTCCTCTTCCCTGCGGTCACGTAGGGCTATTGTATCTAGTGGAAACCAAGAGAAAACTTCAGACTATGAAGCAGAAGATACACAAATAAATGTGTCCATCACTTAGACAAAGACTCTGCTTCATGACATGATGGAGAATTTTCTTGGCAGATTCCTGGAAAATCTGTAGGCCTCTGGGACCATGAGAGGGTGATTTTAAATGAAGACAGTAGAAGCATAAGACAGATGTGGACACAGTGTCTTCTACCACACAGCATCTTGCCCAGGATGCCTACGTCCACACAGAACACGGGCGCTGGACCGAGCTTAACTTGGATCCCCTGTTTCCCGATAGGCCACTTGAGCCTGAAGTGGCTGGATGCTTTAAGTGGTCACCTATGGCTTCCCGGGAGCCTCATGTGTCTTTCTCAAAATGCTGGGAAACTGTTCTAGCTTCTGCCTGGACTACAGAAAGCATGGAGCTCCCTCCTCCCTCTCCAAACTGGTGTCCACCCTAAATCCCAGGTGCCTGCTGGTATGTGGGTGAGAACCTTCTCTGGCATCGAGCAACATTTCTTGCAGTGGCTGTGGCAGCCGAGGGTGGACCTGCAGGAGCCTGGGCCCTGCGCATAGCCTGTCCAAGCTGTGGACACCACTTCCAGCTCCTCCTGGGAAAAGTGATGAAGACTTTGGTGGGGGGGGATGAAGATTTCACCAGGGTCCTGGTCACTCAGGTTCTCACCGGTGGTATTGCCATGACTGGTTTCAGAGTAAGTCAGTTGACTGAGAGAAGGAAAAAATGAAGGAGCTAAAAGGTTGTTTCTTTTAAGCTGAATAAAAGAAAGATAACATCTCCGAAAGCATGGTTCTGATTACAAAAGCCTAAAGAAGACTGAAATAATCCTAGGCTCTATGAAAAACTTACAAACACTAAATTCGGCAGCAAACAATATCACACAACTATTTCTTAACAAAAAGACCTACTCAGAAAGAAGTACAAAGAAAACCCGAAAGCTTTTATTCAAAGTCTGCTTATGGCTGTCTTTCAAAAAATGAATACAGTTTCTAGTAAGCAGCAAAAGCCCTGCCCTGCAGTTTTATGATATGAAATACAAGAACTCTTAGAATCAGCTCAAAACACCAAGGAAACCTCAAAAAAAAAAAAATGATAAGGGATGCAATAGGGGGAAGTGCTGTCCTCCAGAAAAGTCTAAAACTGTTTTCAGAATAAGCTCAGGAATTGAAGGAAGAAGTAAAAGATGAGCAGGCTCTGAGAGAAGTCATGTGACAGGGCGAGGCCAAGTTTGATGTGATGCAGAAGGGCAGACTGGCACAGGGTCAGCAGCCTGCAGGATGGGACACCCTCTCCCGCCTCCTTTGTGACGTGGTGATGGGGGGGTGACTTTGGATGAGAGGTGAAGATTGGTTCCAGGGGTGACCTGGGTGACCAGACAGTAGCCACTTTGCAGAAATTGATGGCTGTTGCTGAGGGAAGGTTCCAGACCCTAGAAAGAGTTAAGTCAGGAAATGCGTGCAAGTTTCTAAGCAAAATCAGATAAATGAGCCACTTAGAGTGTGAACTAAGTCTCCACACGGAGCGAGCACTTTCCAGTTAGAAAAGGCACAGCCCCACCAGGAGGTCCGATGCTTCAGCAAAATCCCAGGTACAACCTGCACCACTTCAAGGGCATGTAACACGATTCCACAGGAAATCTCTTGGGGACTCGGAGATGGGCAGTGTGTGACTGTCACGAGGGAGGTCAGGGGATGCTTGCCCGGTCCTCATCCCCACCTGCTCACTCCTCACCTGTGACTGCTTCTGGCCCCCCAGCCCCTGCAGGTGGCGATGTCAGGACTCTAGGGGCCTCCAGTCATGTGGGAAACAGGTGGGGGAAGCACTCTATGCGGCTTTGAGCCCAGGCTTGCAGGGCCCGTGAGCTTCGGCTGCAGTCCCAGCTGCTGCCTTCCCACCCTGGCTGTGTGTCTCTGTGCAGACGGGTTACATGATCTGGGCCTCAGCTTCTGCATCTGTGGAATGGGACTAATGAAAGCACCTAACTCCTGACACTTCTGAGAATCCCCAAGGAGACTTTACCTGACCTGAGAGCCCCCAGCTCCCAGCACCCGAGGACAACCGATGCCTCTGCCCCCTCACACCTCAGTGTTCAGTCCAGGACTCAGCTGGAAGAGTAGCTAGGATTGGGCAGCCCCACTGAGCAGCCCTGCTGTGTGAGAGCAACTGGAAGCTGCCAGGGGAGATTCCAGCCTAGACCCCAGGATCCTGCAGGTTAATGTGAAGCCTTCAAGAACATCTGTCCCCAAGATTCCAGGAACTCCAGCGGAGTGTCTGTTATCACGCTGAAGATGATGCATGCTGGCGAGGTCATGTGGAAACAGGAATCCTACTATGTCGTTGGTGCGAATGTGAACCCATACAGCTGCTGTGGAAGTCAGTATGGAGATTTCTCAAAAAGCTAAAGGTAGAAATTCCATTCTGCCCAGCACTTCCTCTCCTGGGCATATTCCTGAAGGATGTCCTACTCTTGTGACATCTGCACAGCCACACTCATAGCCATGTGATTCACAATCGCTAAGCCCTGGAAACCGCCTAGATGTCCATCAGCAGAAGAGTGGATAAGGAAAATGTGGTGGAATATTATTCACCATAAAGAAGAGCGAAATCATGTCATTTGCAGGAAAATGGAGGGAACTTGAGACCATGATGTTGAGTGAAATAAGTCGGACACCGAAATTTAAATACTGCAAAGTTTCTCCTCTAGGAGAAATTAAAAATCTAAAGAAAGAGTAGAATTAAGGAGAGATGTTAGGAAACAGGGAAGCCGATTCTCGAGACAGGAAAGGGATCAGAGGAAGGGAGAAGGGAAGGCTAGGGAGAGAGGTAAAGGCTTCAAAAGTGATGCAGACATGATTTTTGAATTCCCCAAGATAAATACGGCTATTAGCACAAACATACACTAATAGGATTTGTTTTAAGGTCTGCCCGTGGAACAGTTCTTCTGGATGGAATTTAGCCTTGAGAATGAAATTCTCTGGAAGACAGGCACAAAGAGGGGAAAAGTCTGACCCTGCAGCAGGAGGAGAGAAGCAGCAGCATAGCCCAAGTGAGCTCGTTCCTTCCCGGCCCCTCGGGCGGAGCTATCGGTGAAGCCATCCATCTAGTTAGCACTCAGCATGCAGTACTGATGACCAGGCGTTTTCCTGTGTTGTTATTCTAACATAATCACTATTGGAAACATCTGTTGTTAAACACAGCACTGTGTTCACAGTCTTACTTGCTTGATTTCCATTACTTGCACACCCATAAATTACGCATTAAAATGGATGCAGTGGCAGAGGGAGAGCAACAGGTGTGGGGAACAGTGTCCCAGACACATCTCTGGTTGGTTGCCGGGACCCAGATTGCCCACTTGTTGGCTGACTCCTCTCTCTTCCCTGGCCTTTTCTTCAGCTCTGTGACTGACAGATGTCACAGACAGCTAGCACCCGCTAGGAATCCAGGAAAGATCCCGCACATGGAGGATATTGCCCCAGTTTTCACCAGGATCAGCCCAGATCTGTGCAAACGCTGTGTCTTTGGCCCAGTGTGGAAGGCAGGGGACAGGGACAATGCTTGTGCTGAGCCCTGAGCCACCCTGGGCTCTGAGCGCTGTGAGACAAGCATCACACACGCTGGAAGGAGCAGGCAGCTCCATGGAGCCAGCCGCACGTGTGTCCTTCCCTGGGGCCAAGGCCAGGGGCAGAGCTTCCCGACCTGGTGCTGGCAAGCTCTGTCATGTCCTGCACACAGCAGACCCAGCCTGGCTGAGGACTGGGCTGACTCTGCCTCCCCTCCTTCCCTTGCTTCCTCCCACAGCAGCCTCTGTCCTTGCCCTTTCCACATCCCCACTTGACTCACGGTTCTACCATCTCTGGCCTCCCTGGCCCCTGTCAACAGGCAGCCGAAGACCTGTGCATCCCCACGTCCCATGTGCAGCTCAGCTGTTTCTCAGCAGCATCGGTACAAGCGTCCACTCCTCCTGCGAAGCCTCCTGTGGCTTCAGGTTGTCCTCACCTCCCTTCCTCCCCATGGGACACAGGACCCTGGGCTCCCTGAGGGTTCCCTGAGTCTCCCTCATTCTCACTCTCCTCCTGCTGTGTCATCCAGCATGCAGGTGTGGGCACTGCCACCTAGGTCCCTGGGGAGCATTCTGTGATGTGGAGATGACAGTGGTGCTGGCCTCCTCTGGATCTACTGAGTGAATTCAGGAATCCCTGAGAGGACCACGGAGCAGTGTCTCAGTAAGGGTTGGCTTTCTCTCCTAAGTGACTGGTTCTGAGAAATTATCAGAAAATCTACCTTTTTCCTTTTCACATTAACTATATCCAGGGGCAACACCTTCTCCTTTAAATATGCTGACTTGCCTGGAGGTTGAGGTCTGGCCATCTTTCCTCCCAGGCCTACTGTGCCTCCATGTCTGCATCCACCAGGGGACTGAGGCAGACTCCCAGGATCCTTCACTGCCATCCACACCCACGGGACCCTCAGATTCTGTGTCTCTGATGTGTGTCCAGCCTTTCCCTTCTATGGCTGCATCTCCATGGGCCCTGCCTTCCTCTGTCACCTTAATTCCAGGATGCCTTCACTTCAGGGCTTCCCTCCACCTCCACCTCTGTACCTCATCTGCACTGGGCCAGACAGGCCATGGCCGAACTGCATCTACTCTGTTGCCCCTTGATGTCCCCTCTTCCAGGCTGGCTCCTCGCCCCATTTGAAGAGGGGAAATAAAATTGCTTCAGGATCTGACTCCAAAGTTTCTCCCTTGTTCTCAGCTTCTTTCCAACTGAGTTTTCCTCAGTTATTCTCATCTAAAATTTGTTCTCTCTTCTGGACTTTCTCACAGATCTGCATTTAATAAGAACATATGTTCTTTCTGCCATCATTCCTAACTAACTCCTTTTCTTGTTTGTATTTTATCTTAGAATGCTATCTTTTCCTAAAACCTTCCCTGCTGTTCACAGCTGAGTCAGGTGACATATGTGTACACATGGAAATATTATAGATAGATAGATATAGATAAATATAAAGAGCAGATAGAAAGCATAACTAGCTGTATCTGTGGAGAGAGTTGCAGGTGTGCTGTGTTCACAAACCCATTTCCTTCTTCTGGACTGACTTCATTTCCCATACTCCTTTGTGGTCTGGTGTGGTCATGTGACTGCATTCTAGCCAATGGGAGATCTTCTGAGTGTTGGCACTATTTCTAAGCATGAGCCATAAACCTTCCATGAGGAGCCTCCACCTTCTACCACCTCATTGCCCTGGTTCCATCCCATGGGTTCATGGATGAAGGAAGACAAGAACCCTCTCAGAAGCAGGGCAAGAACTGTCTCAAAGAACCTGAGACTACAAACAGTAGCAGTTGCCTCATGGGCCAGTGAGAAATAAACTTTGGTTTCTCCAGCTGTTGCCTGCTAAGGGCTTCTGTATACTATTTAGATTTCCCTGATGAATAAAATAGATCATTTTTGTCACTGGTTTAAGCACATTTTTAGAGCTATATTCACTTAATTTTTATAACATAAAGTAGAAACCATCACACCTCTCATTTTACAGCAGAAACACTGAGGCATGGAGAGGTGGGTGAGGAAACACAGCTGGGGTCACAGTGCCCATCAACACTGGCATGGAGTTCATAATCCAGAACTGGTGTTGTTAAAAGGAAACTATCTTTCCAAACGTCTGTGCTTCCCATCATCTTGCTTGGAGCTCACTGTAATGATTTCCTATTTATTTCTGCATCTAATACATCAGCCACTGAAGCTGAGATGGTGTCTGCCTGGCTCTCTGTGGCACTGCACCATCAACACTGGGCCTTCAAAGAGTAATGAGACCACTAAGCCTGATTTGTCAACTTCATTGGATTAAGAAACTCCTGGAATATTAGTTAAGCACAGTCATTCGTGGGTCTGGGTCATGGAGGTGTGACCTTGGGTACCATATCCTTGCCACTTCCTCTCCAACACGTCCTCCGCTCTGCTTCCTGACTGCCACAAACTGAGCACCTCTGCTCCGCCATTCCCTTCCACCGTGATGTTCCTACATTGGAGCCAGTCATGGGCTGAAGCCACTGAAACTATGCAGCAAATTAAATCTCTCCTCCTTTAAGTTGTGGGTTTTGGTTATCGTGTCCAGGGAAGAGAAAGCTGGCTAACACAAGTAGTAGCAGGTGAAAATTACTCTAGCAAACATGCTTTCTCTCCTCAGTGAATGGTCCTGGAAAATTACCAGCAAATCTACTGTTTTCCTTTTCCATGTAAACTACGCAGAGTTATGAGGGAAAACTAGTGTCTGTTTTGGAGAAATTTTTTCATTCATGTGCTTGTGTGAATTGATACAGAAGTGGGAAGTTTTCATTCTGAATGATCTATCTGTATGTTCCCTTATAGATGATTAAGCATGTCATTTGCAATTAAATTATTTTCACCCATATTTGTATGTGAATCCACTTGAATTGCGTTTTAAATAAGATTTTAATTCATTTTTTCAGTGATATTTGGAATCATCAACTAAAAGATTATCACCCGGTTATTTCATAACTGTATTTCACTTTCCCAGGGCCTAGTTTGATACTGAGGTTGAGTTTAATCCTATTATAAAATTATTGCTGGTGGGCTCCTCTACTCAACAGTTATTCTGATCTTATTAAGAAGATCAGAATTAATTGCATATGATGAAATATGAAACTGAAAAGTTGTGATATAAATACAATTCTGTTATACCTCCTTAAACATTCTGAGGATGCATCATTAAAGAGCTTTGGGAAGGCCAAGTAAAGCATTTGATGTCTCTCATAGATTTGGCCGCTGTTATTACAGTTAGTATTTCCTGGATTCCATGGCCTCAGTTAAGATTCATCGTGATATGCAGCTTTCTGGATGAATTCACTTCCCTGTACACTGTGTTCTGGTAAATGTGAATATATGCTTTGCAGAAATCACACCCCAGTGAGCTGATCAGAGCTTGCTGCAGGGGCTTTTCTGGACACAGCTCTTTGAAAGGCATTTTGTCCTCAGAATCCGCCCGCAGGGTAACCTGTTTTGTCTGACAATCTGTTCTTATCTTAGTCACTTGCTGCTCCTTGCTGAGACACAATGACTGACTGACACTGGCAACTTAAAGTAAAAGAGGTGTATTTTGACTCAGAGTTACAGTCCCTGGCTGACTGGCTCCAAGACACAGAGGCCGTGATGTAAGGAACCAGGCACAGGAAATCTACTCACATCATGGTGGCCAGGAAGCAAGGAGCACAGGGAGGATCCAGGAAGGGATAAATACTCTTTCGGGCCAAGCCCCCAGCGACTCATCTCTAGCCAGGCCCCACCTCTTGACAGCACTCTCAGCTTCCGCACTTGCCAGTGCACAAATCCACTGATGAATCCAACTGCTTCATAAAGCCCGACCTGTGAACATATGAGGTTTGGGGGACATTCTATACCTAAGCCAGAGATGGCAAAACTTTTAGAGATGAGTGCCCAAGATGCAACCCAAAAGCTACTTATTTATGGCAAAGTGCCAACACTGCAATTAAATCTGAGTATTGAGGTTTTGAGAAAAAATAATCTTACATTAACATATTTTGTCTTAAAAGGAAAGCAAATAACACCCTTGCCATAGGTTTGCCACTACTGACCTAAACCATAACAGTTGCATTCCAAAAATAGGGACTGAGTTTTGTCTGCAGGCCGGTTGCTGAGCCTAGCGAAGGGATGAGGGGAGAGTGTGCACAAACATGTTGTGGCCCCAGGCGAGGGTGATCTCACCTGTCTTCTGGATGTTCATCTTTCACCTGTCCCCTGGACCTTCATATTCTTACTCAGATGAGAAACATCCTTCCAAAGGGAGGAAAGGATTTGTCACATAAAAGTAGCAAGCACACACACACATATGCATGCACACACACACAGAAAGCAACGGAAACATTGCTTAGAGTGTGTAAATTGTCTCATCATTTCTTGCAGTGCTCCCTGTGACCATGTTGTGTGAGCAGGCACTTCAACTCAGCAATCCCGCTCTGATGAGTCAGTCAGTTCCACACTCATGAATGACACTGGATTTTCTGGCCCCAGGAAGACTGAGCTGGGCCACAGTAGACAGAGGAAGAGGAAGAGGAAGTCCAGTGCTGCTCTTGCTGGAGGTGTGAAAGAAGATGGCTGAGTAGCAGTGAGGCTCACTAGCCAATACCTGGAACCAGAAGCACTAGAAAATGAGACCCGGAGTCCCAAGCCAAAGATTAGATAACAGAGATGCCTTGGTCCACACCTGAGTCCTGCAGCCAGAGGAGGGGTGGAGGAGGTCTCTGTGGCATTGAACAGGAGAGCAGAAGTGTGACTGTCCCCGTAGGAGTAGACCTCCCATGCCAATGTGTGGGGAGAGGCAGTGAGTCCAAGGGGAGAGACTTGAAGTCCTGGGGAGTCCTTGCTGGGGCTGGCCCCAAATGATGGCTCTGATGATCTGCCTCTTCCTGGGCTTCGCACCTCAGCACTCATGACTGGGCCGTATGTCTCTTTCTTGTCTGGGGGAGTGATATTATTTGATTATTCCATTGCTAAAGTCAAATACCAGAGGCTGAGCATTTTATAGGGGAAAGGGTTCATTTAGCTCACAGATGAGCAGGTTCAAGGGCCTGGCACTAGCAGGACTCAGCTGCGGTGAGGACCACCTGCCCGTGGTATCACAATGGTGGGACCATGTGTCTGGGAGTCATCCACTGCTGGGATGGGAAGCCAGCATCAGGGGGAGAGCCAAGACTAGCTCTTGTATAGCAAACTTCTCACAAGAACAAATCAGGTCCCACGAGAACTAAGTCTGTGCCTGCTAGGGCAGCACAACCCATGACCTAAGGACTTCCCACCAGCCTGCACCTTCTGAAGGTGTCACCACCTCTTAACCCAACCACGCTGGGGACAAACTCTCCAACATGTGAGCCCTTGGTGGATGTACAACCCAGACCCGAACTTCAGTGATGGTTGTCCTTGGCACCGTGGGGCACCCAGTATCTTTTCTGGCCTCTACCCACTAGCTGTCATGCAACCAAAAATATCTCTGCGATTGTCAACTGCCTCATGGTCTGAGGTAGCAGAATGATCCCTGTCGAGAACAACTGTCTCTTCTCGAATCCTTCCCCGGACTTTGCATATCCCCTCCCTCAGAAACGGCACTCTTTTCCATTGTCCTTGGGCAGCTTGATGCAGAGAAAAGTGCAAAATCTGTGCCCTCGCAGACAGGCCAGCGCCCCAGCCTGGCTCCTCCACATAGAAGCACAGTGGTCCCTGGGCCATTTGGGGCTCTGATTTAGTTGTCTATAAATGTGGCCACGGATACAACCTCCCTTACTGGTACTGAAGTAATGACAAAATGATACGGTGCAGCATGAAAGCCTTTCTGTGAAACTTAAACTAATTATCTCAGCAAAACCAGACACACAGTGAGGACTAGACCGATAGTGGGTGGTTACTGTCTACACTGCATAGGGATCCAGAGAGACCTGGGAGCTTGTGGCACCAGGGAGCCCAGAGTGCACGGGGCTCAGAGGATCTGATGATGAATCCAGCTGTTTTCTGCAGGCGACACCTGTGAAAAGAGCAGGCTGATGAGGGAGTTGTTAGAATGAATCTGAGAGCCTGGAGCTCTTCCAAAATGAATCACCGAGGGGGCAAATGTCCTGGGGGATTGAAGCCCTTGAATGTCTGCCTTAGAGACTCTCACCCCTCTCCTCCACAGGAGGCCAGAGCCCTTCACCATACGCTCAGGGAAGGAGACCTCAGCCCAGGCAGAGTGGGGCCAAGTGCAGTAACAAAGGGAAGCGAGGCTCCGGTCTTCTCTACAGGGCCTCCTGCAGGCAGCCAGGGAGGAATACTGCGGGATGTCAAGCTTGCAGCATTGTGCCTCGGCCCCAGTGATTAACGGGGTCCCACGATCTTCACACTCCACATTAGCAACACCCTCCCCCTGGGGCGCAGCTCCTAACAGATGCCTCTTGCTTTCCCAGGGGTGCGCTGTCACCTCCAGAGATATGGGGGGCAGGTGACAGCCTGACATCCCAGCAAGGAGCAGTTCTGTTCTCCTGAGTAGATAATTAGTCATGTTTTGCTCATGATTAATTAAAACGTTCACCAGCACTAGACAGCGAAGCCCGTGTTATATGGGAACTAATTGTCCGCCTTGCTGTCAGACAAAAGCAGTGTTGGGTTCACTGCAGAGGTCAGAGCACAGCCATGTGTCCTCCTAGGTACTGTGGTGCTGTAAGAACCGTGTCCCACGGGGGTCATGGACTCAGATTTGATTTCACCAGAAACCAGTGTGGAAATCCAATGTGGATGGTTCCAATAAAGATCCTTTAACAGAGGGATGACTTAGATGTGGGAGAGTTAAAGTGACACAGGGGATGCGAGGCACCCTGAACCCAGCAGGAGTGCAAAAGCATTGCCACACCTCGTGCTGCCACTCAAAGGGCCCAAGGGGGTTCCTGAACAAAAGATGGGGGCCTTGACTCAGCTTGTTGAGTAGGTTCTCATCCCATAACATGGAAAAAGGATTTCAGAATCGTTAGTGGGAAGCAAAATGTGGATTAATTATCCCAAATTAGCAAGTAAGGAGGACAGGAACAGGACTCCAGCTTGAGTACCCAGAGGGGGCACAGTCTGATGCAGGGGTCCAGACTGGCTACTCACAAAATCTCGGGGCCAGCTTCTAAGACTTGGCTGAAGTGCGCAAGGATCCAGTCAGACATTGTCTTAGCTTTGGTTTCCATTTCTCTAGTGGAACCCTTTTGTCTGCAGGGCTTTTTGGTTCCTGTGGGATGATTGTCCTTGCCTTGGTCCTGTCATGGGGTGACTGGTTCTGCTTCAGAGGAGGTGATTGCATCATGGAGAGGTCTGCAATGCTCTGCTTTTCCTGCAATCTGAGTGACTGTAGGTTTGGAGTCTTCTAGGTGTTGCTCCAGGGGGCTCTGAAATAAGATGTTGTGAAATCTGGCTATTGAGTTCTCTGTAAGCTCTGAAATTCTTTTTAGTTACTCTTACCTTGGTGTCCTTTGTCTTGAAGGATGCTCAGATAGACTAAGTAAATTAATGATAAGTACACCTTTCTTTGCCAACTTTTCCTAAGTGGGTAACTTTTCTAATCACAGACCTAAGCAGGGGTCTGACCCAGAGTTTTAAGGTACTAACATATACAAAAAGTTGAGTTTTCCTCTCCTTCTTACCTATCTTTCCTTCTTCAAGCTCTCAGAGCTCCAGGGACAATATGAAAGAAGAGGGTCACCGCAGTTACCAGATGATCAGTCACTAATGCTTTTGTCAAGATCTAAGTCCAAAGTCCACTTCTCCATGCTGAAAGGAGACCATAACTCATTCTCGCATCAGCCAGGTAATCTGTTCAAATGATCCATCCGTTGGATCGGGAGTGTGCCAGGCAGTACCCTGTCACATCACCGCTTAGCACTCCATGGCTAGAAGCCATGGCTTGTTGGGTCTGAAGTGCGGCCAGTGTGCTGGATGTGGTATTCTTCTGCTGGTCCACCCAGGCCACTCCTCGGACACTCTCAGCTGGTAGGTCAGCTGGTCTGGAAAGTCCGAGGCACCCCTACTCCCTTGTCAAACTCTCAATGCTGCTGTTGGTAGGGACGTCCGAGTCTCCTCCTCATGGCTCTTTATCCTCCAGGAGGCACACCGGCCTCCATATATGGTGTTTTTGTTCCTGAAGCAGCGTTCCAACATGGGGAAGGTAGAAAACATGGGGCTTTGTTGTCCAGGTGCTAGATGCGACATCATGTCACCTCTACTGAAAAACAGAGGACAGCTCCGATCCCAAGATTAGAGAACAGACTGAATGGACAAATGGCAAAGCCACAAGGCAGAGGAGTGTGTATGCCAACACAAGGGTGTGGTGCCATGCAGCAGCCCAGCCCAGCACAGGCAGTGAGCTCCACCACTGCAGGGGAAGGAGCTGCTCGAGATCCATGCCACTTTAAGAGCCAGAGTCCTTTCAGCTTGTCTGCCTTCTCACACCAAGCTACTCTCTTGGCACAGGAAGCTCGTGGCTTATGTCATGTCCTGACATGAACACATGGGATATTCCTTGGGTCTTCCTGAGTATTATTCTCTGTGTACACACTTTGACCTGGTATGGTCAACCTAAAACACTTTCTCGATGGGTGAATGTCTCCATCGTAAGGTAGGAAACATTCTAGGTTCTCCCCAGAGAACCTAGAAACACCTTCCCAATGACCAAGCCACTCCTCAAATATCAGAAACCCATTGTTAAAATTAGCACATTTCTGAGTGTGTAAGGAAACATATTCCCTGGAGGTTTGCTATCCTTTGTACAAAAGACATCACCTTGAAGGTGAAAATATGAATTGCTTGTGTTGCTCTGTGTGTGTGCGTGTGTGTGGTTGTCTTGGTGGTTTAATTTTTCCATTTTTTTGTATAATATAAATATAGAAGAGTACATGCATGTTAAATATAGAGCATGCTGTATTGTCAGCAAGGAGGCACTCCGATTCTATTACCACCAAAACCAAGAGTAAAAACCAGAGTCGCCCTTGCACGGTTTCCATCACTCACAAGCACTCTCCACAAGTGAATGCTAATTTGATTTCTAACAACACAGATTAATTTCAGCGGTTTTAGAAGTTCATGTAAATGGAACCACTCTGTACATAGCCACTTGTGTTGATTTCTGCTACTCAATATGATTTCTCGTGAGTGCATTTATAAGGCTGCATACATTTGTATTTCACTCATTTGCATGGCTGTGTTTGATTTCATTGTGAGAAAATGCCACTGCTTGTTTGTCCATCATATGCTTAACGAATATTTGTGTGGTTTTCAGCTCATGAAACATTCTAGGGCATATGCTTTGCTGAATCCACGCATGTATAATTTAGTATGCTATTTCCAAAGTATTAAAAATTTACTTAGGAAGTTCACATGTAGGCTTCCATCATAAATAAATACATGCTACCTCTTGAGCAATTTCTATTCCTGGGTCTGTGCTTCAAGTCTTATAGTGTGCTCCTTGGATAGGCTATTTTTGAGTATGAGGTTTGACTTTGGTAGATGCTGCTTCCAGAAAATATGAGATTATCTGTGAATGCACCCTCCTTCCTGTTTACACACGCTAACTGTGGGTCTCATCTTGAGTGACAGAGAAGCTGTGGTAGGGATACTGCTTTCTGTGCAAATGTACTTCTTCCTAGAGATGTCACACATCAGGATAAAGAAGCAGCAGTCTGGATAATCTCGGCACCAGATGCTGGTTGTTATCATGGTGAAGTCTGTTGGGCCATCTGCTGAGTCCGAATTCTATAGCTTGGTGCTCCTGAGACCCCCTCTCATAGTTAGCGTCTCACCTCCTAAAGATGATTTAGCTTCCACATGTGTCTTTTTTTTCTGTTTAATAAAAAGCACAGAAAAAACTACAGAGGAGACCATCTCAGGAAGTCCCAGTATTTCATGGGGAAGTAAATCTCACCTCTTACCTTGTTTTCCCTCAGCCTAAAAAATAGCCGACAGTGCGTAGGATGCTCACAGGGCTGGGTGACATGGAGATAAATGGTTCTTTAGGAACCTTGACCAGAGGACTACAACTCCAGCTTCCTGAGGGAACCTGAAAGAGCTATGGCCACTGGAATGCCAGGTTGGTAATGAAGATGGTGAAGATGCTAATGGTGATGGTGGTGGTGAAGATGGTGATGGTAATGATGATGGTGATTATGGGGTCAACAGTGGAGATGGTACTGATGATGGTGGTGATAGTGATGATGGTGATGATGACGGTGATGCTGGTGAAGATGCTGATGTTGATGGTGATGATGGTGATTATGGTGTCAATGGTGGAGATGGTAATGATGGTGGTGGTGGTGATGATGGTGATGGTGATAATAGTGATGATGGTGATGGCGATGATGATGATGATGGTGATGGTAATGTTGATGATGATGATGATGGTGATGGTGGTTATGATGACATTTTCTTTTTTTTTTTTTTTTTTTTGTGGGTACCGGGGGTTGACCTCAGGACCTCGTGCGCCAACAGGCACCCGTGCCGCTGAGCGATATCACCGGCCCCTTTTTCGTATGTGGGATCCGGGAGTCGAACTCGGGCCCTTGCGCTTGCCAGGCAGGCGCTTACGCTGCTGAGCCATCTCACCAGCCCTATGATGACATTTTCTCTGTGGATGAGTATGAGAACTTCCTATCACACATCAGTAGAGAAATTGCCTTGAGCAGCTGATATGTGATCATCATTTACTGAAGAGGAAATGTGTTTATCTTGGATTTGGGATCATCTGGATTTGGGATCATTTTCCTCTGCAGCTTGTCTTAAAAACACAGTCTGGCCAGGATAGAAACTCATTTCCCTTTACTTATTTCCTATTTTTCCAAGAAATATTTTGCTTATAGTGCTGCATGCTATGTGCATTTTTATTCACATCAGCATGCCACTTGGGAACATTTTTCTATAATGAGACTTTTAATCATAAGCACAATAGCAATTCCAGTATTTTTCCCTGGCTGGCATGACTGCTGGAATCACCAGAAAAAGACCAATGATCATTTATTTCTGCAAGCGTCTGAGGCAGCTAAGCCATGAAATGTGTGCTTTGCCTTATCTTTTGAGGCATCTTAATGATGTCCTCTCCTCCACGTGGAAGCAAGGAAACCATGAGTCAGTGGCAGGAACCTGATCCTTATCTCTGCTGCTAACATGCTGTGTGACCTCAGGCAGATTTCAGTCTCTTTGAACAGCATTATTCTCATCACACCCTTAGCCCAAGGTCAGTTCTCAGTTCTCATCATACTTGAGCACGTACTGCACGCAGTGGAACACTTCACCCCCTCGCCTTGGCTTCTGAGTCGCAGCCTCCTGTATTCCACCTTCTTCTCTGGCAGCTCTTTCTCTTTCATTGTGTTACTAACTGTCCTTGGCACTCCTGCATGTGAACTGATTCGATGTCCAGTCCTCTGTGTTCACTTTTTTATGTTTTCTACTTTTCCAAGAATTCACATGTTACATTTTTTGATGTCCCATGAATGTACATGTTCAGCCTGATTCTTCAGAAGGAGTTCAAATTCATCCACTTACCTACTTTTTGGTATCTGAAAGTGAGCATCCCTCATCCTGTAGTTGTAGCTCATGATTCCCCCCTGCTACTGCTTAGGTCTGTTTCACTGAAAGTGTTCTCTATATCTGAGTCCTGCAGGTCGAGGCCAACTGCAGTGTTGCCTTCTCCTCCCGCCCAAGCCAGTGCCTTGCCAGCTCCATGGCAAGGACCCCTCTGGAGCTGGACTGCTCCTCCCCATTGCCCCGTCACTGTCCCCACTTGGTTCCCCTTCATCTCTCTCATACATCACAGCATCAGAGTCCTCACTGTTACCCCACCTCCTCTCACGCTCCCTGCAGATGCTGGAATAATTGTTTCAAATTACAACGTGATGGTATCACTCTCTACAAACCCTCTATTTACTTTCTGTTTTATTCACAATAATGAACAAGATGTCTCCACTATCTGGCTCTCTCTTTTTACTGTTTGCTCCTTCTCCCCCATCCACTCATGGTGCCCAGCATAGCTAATTTCATGGCAGTTCCTTTATCTTGCCATGCAATCTCCTTTCCCAGGGTAGATTCCCTCTCTGTTTCTCTCTCTTTCTCTCACTCATCAGCATTTCCCTCCAAAATGTACAGGGCTCATATCCTTTTCTTATTCTTGCATGATTTTTCTTGTTCCTTCCATGTGCTCAGTGAACCCTGCCTCATCACCCCATTTATATTTTTACTGTCCCTCCAAAAGCCTGCTCTGCTTCCCCAGTGTTCAATTTTTTCACAGTATTCATTGTTATCTGTTCCAGGACATCTGACTGTCAGCTCCATAAGGGAAGAAAAAATTTATCTGTTTTACTTTTCTTCCTTATCCTTACCTCCTTGAACAGTCCCCAACCCATGGAAAGTACCCAAGAATGTAGGCATTGAATGGATCCATGTTTAGGGCTTGGTTGGGCTGAGGAGCTGCCCATTACCTTAGTTATGGGACTCGCGCTGAAGGAATTTCATAGAGATGGCAGCAATGTTATTACACAAGTAAAACACTGGAAGACGATTTCAGCCCGACAGCTGGCTGGATGGTTCTGTACCTTTTCAAGAATGAATGTTTTTACTGGATGTTTACAGAGCTCCTGCTGGTTCTGCCTGCTGGATGCCACTGCCGAGCTCACCCACTCAGGAGTGGACCCTGCAGACTTGCCATGGAAATGGCATCGCCTGGCCATCTTGTGCTTGCCCCACCCCTCGCATTTCATGCAACTTCAAATATGTGTTTATGTACGCGTATCTGCATATATACATATATAGCTGTGCTTTGGGGTGTACTTATCTACCACTGTCAATTGTCTGTATCTCTAAGTATTTCTTTTTCTCAACAGAGACAGAAATTGAGCGTGCAATTAGTGATCATATTCAGAAAAAAAATCAAGCAAGGTTGGCCTTGATATGTTAAAGCCTTCATTCGTTGAACAGGTATTTATTAACAATACTGTGACCAAAGCACTGATGTAGGTGCCAGGAGTAGAAGTGTCAAATAATGACAATATTCTTGTGCTCCAAAGCTACAAGAGCAGACAGACAGAAAATAAAAACTATATATACATATGGCTACAGTCTTACTGCAGCAGTATAACGCAGCTGATGTTGCTAAGTATGTAGTAAGACTGTAAGGTTCAGAGTGACTGACTGGGGTGGGGGCTTTGATATAGGACAGTCAGGGGTGGCTTCACTCCAGAGTGGGAATAACAAAGATGTGAGGATCATTGGCCTATGAAGAGCAAGGCTCTGAGAAGGGAAAGCGTTTGGTGTCTCCTAGGGACACAGGGAAACCTGAGGCAGCCTGAGCAGAGGTGGTGGTTGGGGAATTAATGCTAAATTATGAACATTTGCAGTCCCATGGAATGGATATTTTAATTATAAGTAGAGACTGTGTCCATGACCTTAACTCATCATAAGATAGTATAGTATTTAGTAGTGAGCAGGAAAGACCTGGGATCAGCTGAAGCTTTTAATAAGGTTACTTAATAAATTTGGAAGGAATACAGGGAGATAAAAATTAAGTCAAGGTTTTTATCACACACTACTATCAAGAACTGCCAACTGTCTGGGACTTTACCCTACTGTCAAGCCAATAAAATAGCCCACTGTAGTTTCATGAACTCCAGTAGAAGACATGGGACTGCAGGGTCAGAGACAATGGGTTTGCCATTCACAGCACAGCAAGCACGAGCCTCATGTTGGTTTGGTTTGGTTCCCAGACCCCAGCTACAACACGTGCAACACAGAAGAGGGCCCCAAGGTGGGTGCCGCTTGTGCAGCGGTCTGTGCTGCAGCTTAGGTGAGCGGACCCGGGCATCTCCCACTTTTACAGTGCATGGCGAGCACAGTGCCTTTCCCTGGAGGGGGCATCATCTTATACCTTCAGGATGCTTCTGGCGCACATAGCCTGAGAGCTGGCCTGCACAGGAAGCAGCCAGGACCCTGCCTTCTTGCTGTGCCCAGGAACAAGGCATAGGGGCACTCAGAGCTCATGGGACACTGGCATTCCCTAGGTCCATGTGCCATGTACACAGGGAAGTGGGAGGCTGCAGGTCATGACCCTGTGCTGAGGACCACACCACAATGAAGACATCACTGTGTGTGTTTCCTTCTCTGCTCCATTCTGTCCATAGTATCCCTGTCCCAGTGAGGTGGAAGCAGTGCTGAGTTTGGACTCTGTCTATTTTGGGATCTCAGAATCCTGGGACCAAAGACAAAGGAGGGGCCCTGCATCTAGGTAGGGGAAAGGGATATGCACTATGTTTTCATATTATGTCAGTCACACATTTCAGTCACATGCTGTCTTCACGAGTCAGGCTCAGTGGAGGGGGTCATCTTTATTTCATAGGAGAGAAAACCAATCAAACCAATCAGCAACTCCATAATTCAGAAACCCATCCATGTCACTGCCCATTTTTCCAACTCCATATTGATGTCCTATTGCTGCCCACAAGGTACGGGGAATGAGGCTACCATGACTATGGGATTAAGGGCAACCAATAATTCCAGCACCTCATGGAATGGATATTTTGGGCCCTCTATCAAACATGAAGGCTGGAGGAACAGCAACATGTTGCTGTTGAAAGTAGGCAAATGCAACACATTTTCCAAGCCAGTGTCCTTGATGTTAGAATGTTCCATTCAGCTCATACAATGGATGCAAACACCATTATTTCAACCCAACCAAATGGTTCAGGAGAGGACGGCTTGCAGAAGGATGTGAGGCATGGAAAAATAAAATACATCATCAGGTCCTGAAGCCACAGGAAAATAATGATGACCAACACCTGGAACCGTTCTTCCTTGCAATTCGTGCAGTCGCAGTTTGGTCAGTGTGACCCACAGTGAGGAATGGAAAGCTCAGTAAGTTTATACTAATTAGCCCGTGTGGAAACTGAGTTCTTAACTAAGTCCAATTTATTTCAGTAATGACCAAGTAGGCTCCTTCCTGTAGAACGCCTGAGGACAAGGCCTAACCATTAGCTGCTCCTCATCACAGAAACACACACATCTGCAACCTGGTGGGGAGAGGAAGCACTCCTCACCCGAGAAATGGCTCAGCATCTGCAGAGCATCATTTCCTACCTATTTTGACACTGCTTATTGCTATAAACACTGTGCACATCTAAATTCTGGCTCATTTAATTTCCCTGAATTATATCTTCTCAGCCTTTGATGGAGTAATTGTTCAGGGTATCTCTCATTGTTATCAGACAGATGGAACTGGTGGGGAGGTCTGAGGCCATTGAAGATGCAGGATCAAACCCAGCAAAATGAGCTTGAATTCATCCAGGGTTTGGGGAACAAATAGAAAGTTCTGAACTGGAAAATAATCATTAATATTTTCAGTCTGCTAAGGGGACTTGGGGCTTTTGTATGGCCACTGATCAGGCAAACAAAATGTACTGGTACTTGCATATTTTCCATGTGAGGCTTTCTAACAGATGGTGGAGTTGACTGGTTGTCTCTTTCATGGAGAACAGAGACAAACCAGAAGGAGTCCCCTGGTGCTGTCGTTCAAGACTACATCTCTGTGGTTTCACTACATTCGATTCCTTTCTTCATTGGATGTATCTACCCCACAACTTTGGCTGAAATATAAACAGAGGCTCTGACTGCATCTGCCCTGCCTCTAGGCTGGTGTTGTGGGACCATGTGCAATGCTTCCCAAGACTTGCACAGCCAGGGAAAAGACTTTGGATGTTGTGCTCATGAAGCCAGAATGGTTTGCCAAGGTTAATATCATATGCAGTGCTTTGTCTTTTGGATTGATAAAATTGACCCCAGAGAAGGATAAATTCAACCCCAGATTTCATTACCATTTCATGTTCTCCCTTAGGATTTGAAAAATCACTTTCTTTGGAGATCATTTGTCACTAAATCCCACTAATACTAGTGCCAAGTAAATGACTGTGCAAGCAGAGGGGATATACTTTGCCTCACATACCATAAGACATCTAGTTGGGCAATTTCTTTCTGTTTTAGGTTTCACAATTGTCTTCAAGGATCCAGGCTCTTTCCATATTGGTTTTCAATTCTACTCAACATATTAGCTTAGTCTGTAAGTGTTCCCTCCATGGCTACAAAATGGTTCCCAGTGCTTTGAACAATATACCATCACACTGAAGACAAGCTGAGTCTGTACTTCTTGTCAGGCAGAAAATATTTATAGTAGTGGTCATCGATAGTCCCCTTGCATCTCCTGGGTTAGAACTGGGTCACCTGCCATTAGCAAAGGGATCATGAAAATCTGTCACCCTAACTCCATGCTTGAATGTGGATAGGTGATCTGACCATCCAGTTTGAGGGAGTCCCCAGGGTGTAGGGCTTCAGCCATAGACCAGAGCATCATGGGCAATGTGGAAATTAGTCACCCTAGATGTGGACTCCATCAGAGAGGAGGAGAAGGGACTGCTGGACACTTGGGAGGAAGCCGTGTAATCCTGGGTCTCCGGGGAGAGATCCCTGATTAGGCTGTTCATCATGATGTCCTTGGAGCCTCCATTCACCAGCCTCGTTCCTTCAGGAGTTTCTGCAGAGCTAATGAGGTGGAGAAAGCAACTGGGGAAGAGTAAAGCAATGGAGGGTGGGGTCCTCAGGAGGAGCTCCAGCTGCTAGGCAGAAGGAAAACCATGTGCAGAACCAGCGAGCCAGGCTGCAGCCTGATCCAACAGTGACCCGCTACGCTCACCCTTACAGAATGAATCTCAAAACACACAAAACTCTTAATTTTACTTGGCACTATTTATTACTGTGTTGTTTTGTTTTGTGGTGCTGGAGATGGAAGGCAGGGTCTCAAACATGCTAGGCAAGAGCTGTACCACTGAGCTGCACCCCCAGGTCCAATCAATATTCAAGATTTTGGAGAATTAACATAAATTCTAGATTTCTAATCTCTCTAAACTGGAGGACTTGACCCGCAGGATTTCGATCTTAAATGACAAGATGGAATGCCACAATATTGACATTACTGAGATATACTCTACACCATCTTCATTACCTTTACATCTCTTCTCACCCTATATATGCCATAGGACACTGCCTGAGAATGATTTAACATTGTCCTTTAATAGAATTCACTGTTTCCTGCTTTAAATCACTGCTGTAGGTGAAAATTAGAGAAAACATGTAGTGCACCTAGAAAAATGTTATAGATAAGTGTGGCAGAATCTGTCCACTGCCCCATTCCAGCCTTGCCCCATCCTTGATGCCAACCCCAAATTTATGTCAGATCCAAGACACAAGATTGGATCCACTTAGGGGAGCTCCAGGTCCCTGTACAGCGTGAGACCCTGCATGGTCCTCCCTCAGACATAAGAGGCAGTCGGGGCTGGGGTTTTGGAGGTAAAATCCATGAAATAAGAACTTTTTTTTTTTTTGTGGGTACCGGGGGGTCGACCTCAGGACCTCGTGCGCCAACAGGCACCCGTGCTGCTGAACGATATCACCGGCCCCTTTTTCGTATGTGGGATCCGGGAGTCGAACTCGGGCCCTCGCGCTTGTAACGCAGGCACTTACCCCGCTGAGCCATCTCACCAGCCCCAAATAAGAACTTTTAAGACAAAAAAAATCATACTGAGGTTTGTGCACCTTCCTCCTAGTTCTAAGGCTAACTGTGTGGGGCTGGGTGATGCGATACCTGGGCATCTGGGTTGTTTTCACACGGCTCAGCCCCCGGAGCTCCGCACCTGCACCCAGGACAGACAGGAATTCCTCAGCTGCCAGGGAACCACCATCTGCAGACCACTGAGAACCTCCTCATGGTCTCTCTGTTGAAGGAGATGTGGGGAAGTTTTCATGGGTTAAAAGATCTCCAGTCAGGTGTCCTTGTCTCTGAGATAATAGAAATGGTTGAAAAAAATTGAAAGGAAAATACTACTTCTCACTTTGTGAATCTGCTATGCAGTGCCCAATTTTTCATCACCTAACACCAGATTACCCATGGCCATGGTGCCCAGAGGGCTCTCCCCACACTGACAATAACACTGTTATAATATGCAGTGCATGAAGTCAATGTTTGTGCTACTGGACATATTTAGAGATATATCGGAGGGAGCAGGACTTTAGTTTTTCTATGGGGGGAGTATTGTAGATAATAAAACAATGTTCTTTGTTAAATACAGGTCTAAATACAGTGCTTGAATCACTAATTAACACATCCGTCCAAGAAGAGGCGTACCTGCCTCTCTATCTGCACTTCTTGTGTATTAATTGTGTGTTTTTGTGCATACGTATATATCATCCATCTTCCTATCTCAGCTCACAAGCTTGAATTTCCTATGTTATTTAACTCTAAATTATGAGGCAAGATGTCAACATATTTTTGAATCATGGCTTTAAATATCTCAGGTTCTTTCTGAAACAATAGTTGTTGGCACATCAAAGGATGAGAAATAGCAATGTAGCACTTTTAAATTTTCCATTGATTCTGCTTTAAAATGAACCTAGATTCAACTTTCAGCTTTCTCTTCTAAGTCCTCCATTGTTCTTGGAATCTTCTCCTTCTTTCTTTCTTTTTTTTTTTTTTCTTGTGGGTACCGGGAACTGAACTCAGGACCTTGTGCTTGCCAGGCAAGCGCTTATGCTGCTGAGCTATATCACCAGCCCCTCATTATTATTATTTTTTGTGTGTGTGTGTGGGTACCAGGGGTCAACCGCAGGACCTTGTGCTTTCCAGGCAAGCGCTTATGCTGCTGAGCCATCTCACCAGCCCTCCGTCATTATTTTTATTTATTTATTTATTTATTTATTTATTTATTTATTTATTTTTGTGGGCACCAGGGGTCGACCTCAGGACCTCGTGCGCCAGCAGGCACCCGTGCCACTGAGCGATATCACTGGCCCTTTTATCGTGTGTGGGTTCCGGGAGTCGAACTCGGACCCTCACGCTTGCCAGGCAGGCACGTATGCCGCTGAACCATCTCACCAGCCCCATTATTTTTAAATGATCAACAATTTTAAGAAATTTTCAAAGTTCCTAAACTCTATATGAGTAATTTCATGTTACCATAATGCTTGTCTTACTTATGAAATATATCATTTAAAATAACCTCTATCTTCATTAAGTATATTCAAAAATTAGGTATCATTATGATAAATCTTTATAGCAAAATAAGCATAGTAAAATGGAGGCAGAGTGGGATGCTGTCACCTATGTACAGCTTTGAACTAAGAAGAGTTGCTTTTTTGCTAAAAGGGATGATTACCACAGTGGTTGTACCACTGTGGAAATTAGTGTGGAGGTCCCTCAAAAAACTAGGATTAGAGGTCCCATTCCACCCAGTTAGTCCCCTTCTGGGTATCTTCCCAGAAGAATTAAAAACATCATACCACAGCAATATATGTGCACCCATGTTTATAGCACCACGACTTATAATAGCTAAATCTTGGAAACAACCCCAATGTCCATCAAGCAAGGAATGAATAAAAAAAGATGTGGTATTTTTATACAATGGAGAACTACTCAGCCATAAAGAAGGATAAAGTTGAGAATTTTACAGGTAAATGGAAGCAACTTGAGACCATACTCATAAGTAAAATAAATCAGACTCACATGTGTAAGCATCATACTGTCTCCCTGGTATGAGAAACGAAAGAATAAATAAGTTCTGAAATGTACGTTAGATACTGTGAAATGGGAAGAAATTGTTCAAAAGGAAAAAGGAACTAGGATGGGTGAAAGGGGAAAGGACAATAGGGAAAAGGGGAAAAAATGCAAGTCAGTTATACTATTAGTGTCTCTTAGTTCATTAAAAAGGAAGGTTTGTGCTAATATCAATTGGAGAAATTTTTATGTCCATATTTTATACCCTGAGCAACTATTTTAAAGATAACAACATGTAATGTATTAACTATTGTTATTCTCCTATTATTTTGTTATGAAATTTTGTTTTACCTTTTTTTCATAAAATAAAATAAAGGGATGATTAGTATTAAAAAATGAGGCATTTTTTCTAGCAACAGAGATTGTTCTTGACACAATCAGAAAAGCTCAGAGAATATTACAAAAGGAACAGATTTGTCACTATATTTAAATGTATTTAATTTCCTTTAAGACTAAAAACACAGAAAACCATGTGTCTCAGCATGCAAAGTGATCTCATTTCCTCCCAAAGGAGTAATTTTGATGCCAGCGTTGTTGGATGGTCACCCAAGGTGCACTTCCTTTGTTTTGTCCAACATGTGATGAGCAGCATCCTGTCCCTCCCCCAGACTCCAGGGACAGAACTTGATGGGTTCATGCTCATCAGAATCACAGCAAGTCTACATTTCTATGTGCAATCTATGTCCGCCTATGATTGGCTTAGAGCTGGGTCATGTGTCCTGGGTCTGACCAATGTGGTCTAAGAATAAGCTCTATGCATATTTCAGGAAAAAGCTTTTGTTTTTCATCCAAATAATATCAGGGCAACATGACCTCCTTTTCTCCCTTCCTGCTCATCCTGCTCTGTGAGGTTTTCCAGAAGAATGAGATAACTACTGTTGTGATGCTTCTCTTTCAATGACACTATGAGAATACTGCATAAAATAAACAAATATGGTAAAGATGCAGAGCTAGAATGATTGAAGAAGCTTAGGTCTTTGATGACCACACATAATCATGTACATCCCCAAACTGCTGAAAATATATTTTTAAAAAATCCTCCGGACTCAAGGGAACACAGCTAAAATTTGTTACTGCTGCTGAGCACATGCATAACTAACTGCATTATGTGACTTTCTGTTGCCTATGTCTAGTTATTCCAAACATGTAGCGTTTACGAATTTTGTGCTTGCCATCTGCTGCAGCCTCTTTCTCTTGCCTACATAAATCTGAGCTATCTTTTAGGATCTGCTCAGAATGCAGCTCCAAGAAGTATAGCGTAGGAAAGTAGGAGTCTTCTAAGCATTTGGATATTCTTGGGATTGGTGCTGATGAGAAACACAGATACACATTCCACACACACGTACACACACACACACACACAATAGAAGAGCAAAATACATGGTTTAGTATTCAAATATATAACACAATAAATTTTAGATTGACTTTGTTTCATTGTCTAGTTCATCAAATATTTAACTAGCATTTACTATGTACTGTTGGACTCAAGACACACAGTAGTGAACAGAGTATTGTGTGCTAATGAAATGCAGACGGTTGTCTGGCCTCAGATTGAGTGCAGATTTGTATGGGGCAAAAGAATAGATAGAAAACAAAACTGCCATATGTGTTTTGTTCCTATTGGCTCAAAATAGGAGCTCTGTTCCCTTCCGCTAAATTAGAATTAGTTGACACTGGTTTCAGGAACGGCTCACTCACTAAGAAGGAGGAGGACACGGTGATTAGAGAGTTTCCGGTGCTTGTGGCTCAAAGAGATGTTAAAAAATATCCAAATGTCTATCAGTGAGTGGAGGGATGAAAAGCGGTTTATTCCTACAGGGGGATGATATTCAGACAAAGACAGAGCACGAGGTTGATACAACACGGTGACACCTGCACATATTGTGCTACATTCATTCAGCCAGACAAATCACTTTTTGTATCAGTCCATTGATATGAAATATCCTGAGCAGTAAACCCATAAAACATAAAACTGGGGAGGTGGGAAAAAGGGAGAAACAGCTTCAAATGCATCTGAGGTTGTTCGGGAACGAGATCATGGTGATGTTCAGGGAAAACAATCATGAGTGCACCGAATGCCACTAAATGGTCTCTCTAAAATGGTTACAGCTGCACAAATATGTTAGCATTGTACAAAAGCCAGAAGGCCATTGAAATTGGGCCTCTCATTTTTTTCCCTTCATTTTAGGGTGATTCTTCCCACTGATGGTAAGTACAGTGACCCAGCACCCCGGCCCTGTGACGGAGCCCTCGTCCTGGGGTAACATGGTCAGTGTCAAGAACAAATACCCTGTAAAACTGGGTGTTAACTTTAGGTTAGACCATGGCCAAGGGAAGTCTTTTCCCCCACTCCTCCCAAGAGGAAAGACAGCCAGCCTGCTCCAGCACTTATCACATTATAAGTAAATATAAGTAAGTATAAATCTTCAGCAGGTTTTGCAGAATTGCTTTGACGGTCTTCCTATTTCAGTGCAGGGACTCCAGGAGTGATGATCTGTAATTTGTTCATATTAAATTGTCATAGAGAGGGCACTTGACCCAGCAATTCTCATGCTATAAACAAAGGCTGGCGTCTAATGAATCTGTGATACTTAAAGGTTTTCTTTTCTAAACATTTATTTGTTTTGAGAAATCTATGGCACAAAGAATGGGGGGGGCAAGGGGAATAAATAAACGTAGGTGAAAGTCACTGAGAGTGGGAGGCTGTCACTCAAGGCTTATTTATAGAAATGTGTATTTGTCTTGCTGCTGTGGTGTGACAGGTAGAATACCTGCCGAGGGATGTCTGTGGATTTCTCCTTATTTCTTCCTTTCCCTCTGAGTGCTGGGAGATTCTGCCACTCAAAGCTAGAGATAAATAACACGGTAAACAAAAAACAAAAGCAAGGATATGAACTGAAAATATTCCTGCCTCAGAACAATAACTCTCTACATTGAGATAAACGCATTTAACGTAGACAGGAAGAAATCCCCTGAGACAAATGTGTGGCTTGTGGCATAAAATGAGGGTGCGCGGGGTGGCTGAGGTAGGGGAGGAGATAGGAATCCAGTGCTGGGCTTCTGGCTCAGTTTGGAAGACCTGAGGATCCTAGAGATATCAATAAAGAGAGGTAAAGTGATACCCGCTGCTACTCCTAGGAAGAAGGAAGTGCCCAAGCTCTGTGGCTAATCTATAACCAATACTGAAAGGAATCTTCAGCCACTTCCTCTTCAGAACAGGGAGGCCAGCTAGTGAATCAATGTGTCTCCCGAGGGCCGTTCTGAGGAATCAGCTGCGCGTTACACCACCAGTGGTGTTTCTTGTCACTCGCAGAAAACCAGTGAAAAGAAGCATCTGAGATGGCACCGTCTCACATTTGTCTGAACACATTACCCAATGGGACAGCCCAATTTTTCTAAAAGACCTAACTACAAAATTGAATTTAAATCTGATTTTTCCAAAGAGAGAGCTGAAGAAGAAAGTGCACACATACATTGGCTCTAATAGCACACTGCGGATCTGTGAAGTGCAGGGAGTGAGAGGTCCGACTTGTAATTTGAAGAAAAATAAGTAAACCTTCATAGGAAACCCACATAGGCAACACAGAGCCTGTTTCTTCTCTGTCATTAAGTGTAGCCCTTCCATTCCCTTGGCTAATATGCTGGTGAGGGGACTGGAATGTGAATTTCAGAGTCACTAAAGTTTGAAATGTTTTTCAGTAGATGCTCCTCTAAGGAGCCAGACACATCCAGGATGCATGATTATTTCCCTGGGAAATATAATGCATGCTGCTTTGATGGTAATGAGAAAGAGAAGAGCTCTCTAGGTCCCTCCTTTGGGACCAGGAAGCTAGGTGCTTCCATCCTGCACATCTCACAGTTTAGCCTGAAGGGGTGCTGGGTAAGTGGAGTCCTGCCAAGCTTTAGCACCAGGGTCCTTGCGGCCTGTTTTCAGCAAGGAGAGAACAATCTTGTCTTAGATTGCTTGGGTTAGTGTGGGAAAGTGCCGCTGCCCCGGTGGGTAAGCAGCCAAAATTTATTTCCCCACAACTCTGAGGGTCAGAAGTCCATGGTCAGGTTTCTGGCAGGGTTGGTTTTTGAGGTCTCTCGCTGGCATGTAGATGGCCATCCCGTGTCTGCATCCCATGCCTGCACGTGGTCTTCCTTCTGTATATGTCTGTGTCCAAAACCCTCCTTTTCTAAGGACACCCCTCATATTAGGTGAAGACCCACCCTAAAACATCTCTTCTTTACCAAATTACATCCCTAAAGGCTCTGTCTCCAAATAGGCACACTCAGATCTGTGAGATACGACTTCAGCACAGGAATCATTTCAGGGAAACACAATTCGGCCCCTAACTCTGACAATGCCCGTGTTCCTACTAAACATCTGATTTTCCTGGCTCTTGACTCAAGTCCAAAATGGCAGAAAGACACTCACTTGGCATGAGCCAACCCTGCCACCAGGCCGGCCTCGTCAGTTTGGGATGCTGAGCCAGAATTTCCCATGCTGGGTAGCATAAGCAGCACGCATCCTGCCTTCTTTGTTTTGGAGGCAGGAAAGGCAAGATCAAGGAGCAGAAGATGCAGTGTCTGGGGAGAGTCGGTCCCTGGTTGGCACATGGCCATCTTCTCGTGTCCTCACATGGTGGGAAACAGAAGCGTGCAAACTCTCTGCTGTGTCCTTTGAGGGTACTTGTCCTGTTCATGTGATACCATCCTCGTGATCTAAGGGCCACCTCCTAATACCATCGCACGTGGTCTCAAGATTTCTACTTATGAATTTCGGGGGCTGAAACGTTCAGTTAGTAGAAAAGCCCAAGCACTGAAGTGAGCCCTAGTGTGAATATGAAGACATGGCATTGAGGCTGAGGGATTCCAAGGTGTGATCCATGCATCCCGGATCCCACCTTCCCACCAAGAGAAGCGATGAGACTCAGGACAAGGTATTGGCCATGATGTACTAAACTTTCCTGGCCATTTCTGCACTGAATCTCATTATCTCTGAAACTAGGAGACATTACCAGCGTCCAGGAGATGAGGAACCAACGGCCTCTACTCCTTCACGAAACAGCCTGTGCACTTGTGTTCTACCTGCGAACCAGGTGGCTCAGCTGCCCTGAGTGACAGGAGGAGATGGCTCCCCAAGCTGCTCTGGAAATGGCTGAGGATGCCCCGAATTCAGCCTTCCACTGTGCTGCAGGTTTACCTGTTCCTGCTCAGGACTACTTCTCTTCTTTTCCTTCTCTCAACTCTGTTTCTCACAAGCTGCTGCCCGCCCTGCATTTCTCAGGTCTCTGTTCCTGCTGTTTTTTAGGGCGGGCACTGTTGGGCAGTAGTGGGAGGGAAGTAGGGAGGAAAAGAGATTTTTTTCATCTCTCTATGCCTTGGGATGTTGTTCTGGCATGGGCACTGTCCCCTTCACAGCAATTCTGATTTGCTATAGATAATTTAAGATTTAGGGAAGAGGTGAAAAATGGCATAGACTTGCCATGTAAAGGTACCAAAACTTTGACACAATGTTATTACAGATTTGTATTTGAATTGAGTCAGGTTTTTTTCACCAATATCCTATTCCAGAGTTGACATTTTACTTAGTTGTCATTGAGACTTTGTTCTCCTCCAACAGTTCCTCAGACTCTCCTTTGTTTCTGATGACCCTGAAACTTCCAAAGAGTGAGAACAATTCTTCTTTGCATGTCTTTATTAGTTATGTTTTACTGGAAGAAAACCAGAAGTGAGAGACCTTTCTTAGAGCTCTGCAATCCAGATATACGAAATTCATTCATGTTTAGCTTAGCCACTTGGTTAAGGTGTCTTCCAGGTTTCTCCAAACTAAAGATACGAGTTCTCCTTTATGTAAAGTAAACATTGGCTTCAGAAGAAATATATTCACTATGTGCAAAGGTCATATTTCTCCTTAAACTTCAACCCACCAATCGAGAGAGAGAGGGAGGGAGAGAGAAAATGCAGCAAATTTTTGATCTGTTAATCCTCTGATAGTGTCTTTCCAATTCTTTTACACACATTAATTAAAGTCTCAAGGGAAAACTGATCTTTCAGTCATTTAATTTTAATTTTTATTAAAAATTTTTAATTTTTAAATTTATTTGTTCCAATAAGGACACAAGTGTTTTGTAAGTGTCCTTCTGGGTTACAATACAATGCCATTATTATATATGATGCCCTTCAAGTTCCTCCCACTTCTACCATTCGTAGCTATTTCAGGGTGATCTGCACACATGCTTACATACCCACATCCTTCCTAAGCACTTTGTTTTTTTCTGGGATCACAGGATGCACCAGGCACATCTTGTATTTTCCCTGACAGAGTCGTGAGATCAACAATTTCTCCAAGGAGTCTGACCTTTCATTTGGAGAATGGTGTTGAGTAACCAAAATCTGACTGTTACATGTGTGCAATGCTACTGTGATGTCACTACTTCTATCTCTCAGAGCTTGGAAATGCACCTGTGTACACTAATCAGAATGTGCACACACAGACATCTATCTACCTACTTATCCTTCTGTCATCTTTCTAATCTACAATCTACATCTATGTCTACAACCAGAGAATAGATGTAATATCTATATGTGTAGTTACTATAGATCTGTCCTAAAAATAGGCATGGATACAGCTATCTATCAGAAATTAGGTAGATACATAGATGCATAATTTATACTATCTCTGAGTCCAGTCCAATAATGCAAGTTTCATTGTAGCTTCCCTCTTTCCTTGTCTTTGTCTTCTTTCATTAACAGTCAGAAAAAAGATCCAAATAGCTACAGAATATTTATGTATTTGTTTGTGACTTGTATACATTTAAAATAGCCCAAGAGAGCGGTTGAGATAGCTCAGCGGCATAAGCGCCTGCCTGCATAAGCACGGCATAAGCACGAGGTCCTGAGTTCGACTCCTGGTACCCACAGAAAAAAAATAAATGAATAAATAAAATAAAATAGTCTAAGAGATGCTAACATTGAGAAAGGCAAATTGTCCAATTACAACACAGTGTTTAGGCACAGATCTTTTCATCTCTAACTTTACATCCTTCAATCAGAAGGCAGTGGTAGGGACAGCATTCTTTCTCTTCCTAGCAGGTGCCTGGTGCATAGCTGGTGCTCAGTAAGTATTTGTTGAGTGAATGAATGAATGAATGAATGAATGAATGAACATATGTGGAAATGAAACATGCTTTTTTGAGATATACCCACGCAAGAAAACTAAGTTCAAAAAATAACTTCAAACATCTACTATGTTCCATGTCACAAATCCTGCTGTGACAGGAAGCATTAACAACAATTTTTTTTTTTTGTACTGGGAATCAAACTCAAGACCTCGTGCTTGCCAGGCAGGCACTGTGCTTCTGAGCTACATCTCCAGCTCTACAATGAATTATTTACATTTAAAATTATAAGAGTTTTATGTTGAAGTCCACATCTTTGTCTCTCTTGAAAATTCGGAAGTATTGATCCCATTGGCTCTTGTTCCTGTCTGTCAACCATTAGCAGGGCAGACGTAGAGCTGCCAACCTAGACGGACATCTGCTCTCAGTTTTGCAGAATCCACAGCACTGCTTACTATGCCCAAAATTATCTGCATGGAATTTACTGCCTTCTCCTTTCCTTCCTTCCTTCCTTTCTTCCTTCCTTTCTTCCTTCCTTCCTTCCTTCCTTCCTTCCTTCCTTCCTTCCTTCCTTCCTCTTTCTTCCTTCCTTCCTTCCTTTCTTCTTTCTTTTTCTTTCTTTCTTCTCTCTTGATTGATTTTCTCTATGTTACCCATTCTAGCTTCAAACACCTGGTATCAAGCAATTCCATCACAACCTCCTTTGTTGTTGGAACCACATAATGCCCCTGTATATATTTTGAGATTCTTTTTTTTTTTCTCTTTTTCTTGTACTACAGTTCCAAGGGAAGTGAAGTAATTCTTACTCCATTACTTAATTGAAAACTGATAAAAGACCAGGAGGACCAGGTATTTCCAGAAAATGGGAGATTTCGTGTTTCTTTGAGAACATGAAGGATATGGCTGTTTGTTTAATAGTCTAGGAAGCTTGTCCTTGAGAAAATTCTCCAGCATGGTTCACTCATTCATGTACCTTCCTGGCCTTGTGGGAGTTTCATATTAGGATCTCTAAGTCTGCTATCCAATGGATGTGGACACATTATGTAGTCTAGAGAATCAGCAGGGCTATTTCCTGCCTTCCCTGAGCGCTGACGACGGGTGCCCTCAAGGTCACATCAAGGTCAATGCTGTACCTTTCTTGCTGTTGTTGATCTTTTATGGCTGTATGAGTTGGAAAAAGTTTCTTTTTCCAAAGTTGGAAACTTTGTTTTCTTTAGATTAGTTTTTCAATGATCATTTGGCCACAGGACAAATTTAAAACTGCGGCTGTGTGGCTTGCTGAGTTTGGTCCAGTGGATATGTCCTCTGTCTCAGCCCTGCCATTTCCAGTGAAATTGGATGGTTTGGGCTGGAGTCTTGATTTTGTAATATTTACTGATGAGTATTAAACAGGAAAATAAAATTAAAGTTGTGTGAAAGATTAAAGCTCTTCTGTGCTGAGAGACATCTGTTTATTGCTTTCACTATAAATGTGCTCTAGCTCAATAGGCAAAATGCAGAACAAATTTAAATAAGTAAAAAGACTCAGAGCCAGACAAAGCTGTGATGCCCTTGAGAGAACATCAGTCTTGGCCATCAATAGCTAGAATAGCTGTGTTCAGAGAACAGGATGTCCCCTTTCTTCCAGGGAGGGCTGCTGATCAATATGCTTGGATTTCTGCCTTGCAGGGATTTAGTGTCATGTTCCCCATCTTTCTTATACTCATATATTCAACATGTACCGGTGAGCATTGCCCTGTTCCAGGCCCTGAACCAGGCACAGAGAGCAGCTGGGTGAGTGGATCACACCTGGTCCCTCTGGTCTGGAAAGGGCACTTGACCCAGTCCCAGCCAACTGGAGCCAACACTCAAACTTAGCTCCAACATGCGGAGTGTTCCTGTTCTAATCTGTGCCTTTTCATTTTTTATCACTTCTTCTCTCTTCTTTATATTCCTTTCTTTAGTAAATTGAATTTGGGGCCAACATTTAAATTTTCAGTGGTTTCAGTGTGTATCCTGGATGTGGCCTTGTGCTTTAGCCTTTAGCTAAAATGTTCCATGCTGCTTAAACCAGATTGAGGAAGAGTGAGGCTCCTGCCTTTTTATGGGTGTTGTTTTCTATATAAAAGAACCTGGAATAAAGCAGTTTAAAAAGAAAAGGGAATTGACTCTTAGAATACACACACACACACACACACACACACACACACCACCCTATTGCTCAGAGAATGAGGAGGAACCAGAGAGCGTCACGAGGATGACACAGCTAAGACACTTGTGCTGCCAACACTGAGCATTCCCATCCACCGCCTCCAACCTGGTGGCCACAGGTGAGCCAGCTTTCTGTCCTGGCTCTGCAGGCAGCATGGGGACCTGAAAGGGGTTCGCCCAGGCACACTGGGTAAGCAGCAACCCCATGGTCAACTGTGGGGGGCAAGGCAGCTCCCGTAAATCAGGGAGGCAGATATTCATCAAAGCCGTGCAGATCCACAACCTGAGAGCTAAGCCACTAGCCTGTACCAAGACTCCATCTCAGAATAGTAAGAGAGGAATCGGAATGTGCTCACCACAAGGAAACAGTGACAGTCTGAGGCCAGGGATACGCTAATTACCCAGGGTTGTCACTACCCAGTGTATGCATGGGTCAGAGCACTGTGTTGTGTCTCCTAAATAGGCATAAACATTACGCATCAGCCAAAGGCAAATAAATGGAAATAAAATCCAAGTGCCACTTCCTCTCCCCGTGCGCCCCAAAAAAAGGTCAGCAGCTCTCTGATTTAGAGATTTTTCTCCATCTCCCAGAATCTCATTCTAGGAAACATCAGTTACAGCTAATGGGTACTTTTTAAACATTTCTCAAATTTTCACAATATTCCTTTTGCTTCGGGGAGAATGGTAAGTGATTTGTATGTGTGTAACAATAGGAAACGTAATTTAATTAGAAATTTCCCCAACAGGGAAGGGTCAATTGTGTAGACATTAACAATGACCTTGGTTGACCCTGAGGAGGAAAATCTGCTTTGGCCCAGGCTGCAGTCAGGCAGGCACTGCACCTGAGACTCGGACTTATTTATGTTTTTGTTTTTGTCTTTTTTTTTGTGGGTACCGGGGGTCAACCTCAGGACCTCATGCGCCAGCAGGCGCCGGTGCCGCCGAGCGATATCACCGGCCCTTTTTTCGTATGTGGGTTCCGGGAGTCGAACTCGGGCCCTCGCGCTTGCAAGGCAGGCGCTTATGCCGCTGAGCCATCTCACCGGCCCCGGACTTATTTATGTTGTGGAGTGTGTTGGAGGTAAGCTCAGATGCTTCTGCTTTTCACTAGCTTAAAACATGAAGCAAATGACCCACAAAGAAGAAAGGGACTATTTTATCTAATACGAAAGGTTTTAAATACTCAAGCCTTTTGAGACCTAATAGGGCTCAAAGATATGTGAGTTTGGTGTATTTTTTTTGTAGAGTTTCGAAGGAATTTTGGTGAGAGACATTGTCGTACTTGTAGCTCGTAAGCTACTTACTCAAAAAAAAAAATCCCAATTCAGAAATACATCATGACAGAATATCACAGAGTGTCATTGCAAACACTGAATACCATGCCTTTTTTGAAGCTTAATAAGCTGAATTTATGGGCAATGGGAATTTTTCTCTTAACGGTTTGTAGGTTTTTCTGCAAAGATGGAAGTCTGCTTTACAACGGGGAATGTGTCAGTGCTCTCTGCAACGTCTATCTTTTACCCTGCATTTCCCTGAAGGTTAGTTAAGGCACTTCCTACTACAGGAGCAGGTAGATTCCTGAATCCCGAGGGTTTTCCCCAGTAGAAGTTTGTTTCTCTCGGAGTCTACTTAGCTGTGGGGAAAGGAGGGGTGGAGCTACTGCTCTTCTTCGCGGGATGACGCAGGGCCCCATTGCGCAGTCCTGCAGACCCCAGCCACAGCTTCTGCAGGTGGGAGAGAGTGTGGGCGGAGCACAGATTGACCAGTGGGGAGATCTCATGATCTAACCCTGTGGTGACGGGCATGACTTCCCCAGCATCAGACCCCAGTCACGAGGCCCCCGGTCCAGTCCCGAGGGTGGAAAGTACAGTACAGCTTGCATCAGGAGAAAAGGGGGTCAGATTCTTGGACACATGTTGATTTTTGCCACACTACTCCCTAGATAGGTTCTTAGCACTCTGTATTTGCACTGGAAGGTCTGACGTAGAATAGAATAAAACAACCACTCTCTCCCTAGTCCTCTTACTAAAAGGACATTGTGATGGGAGCCCCCAAGGCCACCGTTAAGTCTGGTAATTTCTTAGGAAGACTCGGCATATGGTTTTAATCCTAAGCATGATTCACTATAGCACAAGAACGCAAAGCAAATTCAGCAAGGAAAATGTTCATGAGTGAAATGCTGAGGAATCCAGTTGCAGGCTTCCAAGAGCCTTCTCTCCATCAGGTACCCAAGTCTCTCTTCATTCCTCCAGCACTGAAGGGTGACAGACCTACGGGGAATTTAATTGGAAATGTAGTACCCAGAACTCGTCTTCAGAATTACCATGCACAAACCTTCTGCCTGGTGGCCACCAATGTGCAGCGAGCAGGTGCTCTGCATGAACTGTGTTCTTTGAACACTGTAGACCCAGGGAGCCTCTCTCACCCATTTTGGGGATGGAGGTACCTTCAGCATATCTAGCTTCCAAGACACCAGCCCAGGATGCCTTCTCTGAGGAGAGGAGATGTAGGTAACTTTGGTATCCCAAGTGAAAAGCAGTAGTGTGGATCTTTAACCAGGAAACTGCATGCACAAGAAAATCGACAGTGATCACCTGGGCTATTTGGTTTTCCAAAAGTGGAAGCATAGCAAAATTTGGGGGCCAGTGGGAGAAGACCCCAGAGCCACAGCATGCATGGCTCAGCTCTCGAAGTTCCCTGGTGGGGGGAAGGACAGTGAGAGGATGGGAAAATAAAGATAAGAGAAAGCTGAGGTCAGGTGGGGCCCTCTCTCTGGATGGGAAGAAAGGGAACTGCTCAACCACCACAATGCATTTATTTATACATTCAGCAGGTTGATATCACGTGACATCCCTTTGCCTAGCAACCCATTGCTTGGATTGCCTTGGGGCTTGCTGTTCTCTGGACTGGAGCAGCTTGTTCATGTGGCTCTCCTTGGGTGCTCTTTGTTCTCAGACCAGCCTTACTTTAGCCCCACATGTGCAATCCATCTCCAGCTGCAGCTGCTCCCCACATCTCCCCCTTTTCTGTTTTGCAGTTGCAGGCAATGAGTGGTCAGTTGAAGTTGGAGGAGCTGTGTTTGGAGGACTCTGCAGAAGACCTTCTTATTCTTGAACCCATTTTATTCTGAGTGAACTTACTCATTTAGGCTAAAGATTTTCACTCCAACAATTTTTAGTCCCTGCTTTCAGCAACTTAACCCTATACCGCTCATTAATCCATAACAGTAGTCAGTTACCAGTATAGCTGGAAATTGTCAGAAGGTGTTAGTGATTTGAATTTCTTTTATAGCTAGCACATTACTATGGCACTGTTTTATACCTCCTGTAGTTATACTTTTCTGCAGGATGTTCAAGACCAAGTTAAGGTGAGACCTGTATTAATTACAATTAATTTCTTGCTATCTATCAAGGTCAGTTAAGTCTCCTCAGGATTTACCTTGGAACCATGCACAACACCTCTTAGTTCTTCTGTCAGTGTCAGCCATCTGGATGAGTCACAGCCATTGCTTGACCAAGTTAAAGCTTGGGAGACTTTTCTGTCCTGGTGACTCTCCTTAGGCACACAATACATCATATAACTCTTCCCTTTGTGGCCCCACAATCCCCTTGATCAGAAGACCAGAGTCTCACCGAGTTATAGGATGTCGCAGCAGAGGTTCTCTTATGTCCTGGGTCCTGACTGACTTCGAAGGGCTAGAGCCAAAATATTGACTGTCTTTCTAGCCCATCTATATTTCTAATTTTTTGTCTCCAAACCTCATTTATTGAACATCCAGAAGAAAAGATTGATAACCTTACATGGTATTGGGAGCAGTGAGCTTAATATTATACAAAATAGAACTGATGTTTCCTACCAATGGATGTTCTAGTATTTGAATCCCCGTAGAATGTTAACAGACAACAGTTACATATTTTACACAGAAAATCAGAAATCAAAACTATACATAATATCGTAGCATGACAATCAGGATAACCTTTGTAAAACATCAGATTTTCCATTTTTACATAAAATACTCCTTTTACTCAATCATCCCTATCTAATACATAAAAGGCTTTTATCTAACATGTTGACCTTTAGTGGGATGTATATCTCATAAGTTTTTTTTGAAGGCAGAGGTCTAAATCTGAAAGAAAAGTCTATCACCAAAACTATCACTATTTTACGTTTTGGAAGACCTGTACATCTGGAGGCATGAATACATTTAATACATCATGAGGTTAATAACAATCAATTGTCATAACCGTATGAACACCTTTGTATCATAGCATCTTTAAATCAAAATTCTTATTGTCTAGAAAACTTAATCTTTTGATGATGACCAATGTAATCATATCACAATAATATATTACAATAACAGTTATTGGATTGTCTCCCATAAGGCTATGGAGATCACTGGGGCTTCCTATTAATGAAAAAAAGACCAGAATAACTTCCTGAGCAGCTGCTCCTTTATTCACCAAAAGGAGCTTTGACCAATAATTCCCCAAGCCCAAAAGGTCCCTTTAGTAACCTTTGCAAATTTCTGAGAAATCCCATTTTGATATTATTTTGACTAGCTGGTAACCTAGGTGGAAACATTCTTTTTAAATCTGTAAACCAAATTAAATTTTGAACAAATGATCCAAAAATGCAAAAGAAAAAGGGAAAGAGAAAAAATTGTTGAGCTCAAATAAAAAAACAGCTGTTAAATGATTGGACAAATGGATAAACAAACACATACAGATGATCTGTACAGATTGGAAAAACAGACATACACAGACAATCTGCCTACAAAATCAGAGTGTACTCAAATATATTTTTGACCAAATTGAATTATAATAACTCTTTTACAATTTTAGAAGCTTGTAATTATAAATAGACTAGTCAGAATTATTTGTAGGTCAATTAGCAGAGATCTCTTACAAGAAGAATTTGAAGGGAATAAAATCTTTTTTCTATAATTAATATATAATTTTTGTATTTCATTTTGTCTTAAGAATGCTGGTAGCTTTTGTGTCCCTTTCTTTCACGTAACTTTCAGCTCAGTTATCTCCACACACTCTATCACCTGCTCAGACATTTGATTCCCATTTTTGGTCGCCATCTCCTAGACATCCTGGGTCAGTTTCTTTAACTGGCCCTAGGTTGGATCTAGCCCCATCCTTCTCTATTGGCTGTGGCGTGGTCTCCAAGGCATCACTGCCACAGGACGGAGCTTCTTGAGAGATGGAATCAACTCCTTCTCCAGGCCTGGGTCCATGAAACAGCTGGACAGCACGCTCTGGCACCCAGATAGGCCGTTCAGCATTCTATGGAAAGACACAAGCATATCCTTGGCCCCAAGTGAGTAGCGGGCTGGGTTCCTTCCATTGTCCAGTATGAAGATCTTTCCAAAGGACTCTTCCTAACACTTCTTTTTTTACCTGATTGAATTGTCTTTCTGCTGCTGTATTTTCATCCCTCACAGGATTTAAAAAGCTAATAGTATACACTGTTATATTATGAGGTGTAAATTTTGTAGGGAAGAATTCCCGCTTTTGTTTTTGTAATTGAATTTTGAGCATACAATGAGCACATTCAACAATCCCTTGACCTTCAGGATTACACCATTTATTTGTATTTTTAAAGGCCAATTGTTGAACAATTAACTTGCTAGCCTCCATGTCACTTATAATCCTCCCACTAGCCTATAATAAGAGGGCTGCAAAATCTTTAAAAGGTTCATCAGGACGTTGATGAATTGAAGTCGAATCAAGGGAAGTCTCACATTTTGAAGGAATTTACCTCCAAGCCCTTGTGGCAGCTATTTTAATTTGTTCACATACATGTAATTCAAAAGTAAGTTGACTGATTGTGGCAGCAAAGGCACCTTCTCCGGTTAACATGTCTTTTTGTAATGGCTATGTTGTGAGCACCGTTGTGAGCAGCCTGATCTGCGCACAATTCAAAAAAATTTCCTTTCCACAATAAATAATCCCTGGACTTAAACATGCTTTAGCTATTCCTTTCCAATCATTTGGGGCCATAATCTGCTGCCCTATAAGTTCTATTAAACCTAAGGTAAAAGGCCATAGGTAACAGTAGCTTGTTTTAATTCTTTTAGGGTCTTAAACGGTACAGCTTCATGAAGATGTATAACTTACCCCAGATTATCAGGATCTTGAACTTCAGTAATAAGGTAGATATGTTGAAAATCCTCCATAGAGTCCCCTGCCCATCTGGCTTCTTTCAGCATGAACTGCAAAGGAGAGAGAGACCCCGGCTCCGCTCCCTGAGAGGCGGAAGTTCCAACCTGTGACGCAGCAATATTTCTCTGAGCGGAAAACACGGGAATCTCCGCTTGTGGCTCAGTTAAAGTTATAGGGGTGGCTGTTATTCCACCATCCTCTTCCCACTCAGAACTTGATTTTAAATAGTGCCCTGAGCCAAATCCTTTGTGGTCATCCCAGCAAACTTACAACCATTAAAGCACTCCCTGATGTGAATCCACAAAATATAAATACAAGAATCAAGAATAAAACAGACATTTCTATACACATTTGTGGTTCTTGAAAATCTATTTGCCACATGTTTAACATCTGATAAAATCAGTACACCTCTCTCCCTTTTGGTTTTCGTGAGCCCATTTTTCTCATTGGCCCTAGTGAGCCCATTTTTTTTCTTGCCCCAAGTTTTACACTTGATGATATCAATATCAATACACCTCTGTGATTAATATTGATGCTATCAATGCATTTCTCCCCATTTTGTGCCCACAAGGAGAAATGGCCCCTTGCCCACTGTTTCTTCTTACCCCGTCCCATGTTCAGGCACCACATGCTGTGGCCCTAGTGGCTCTCGATATTCCTGAGGGGAGGGACAGTTCCCTTATCTTTATTTTTCCATCCTCTCACTGTTCAGAAAGCTCCTCAGGAGCTTGCACACAGCTTGCAGGGGGAGGCACATAATTCTGGCTCCAGAGCTGGTGGTCTGCACCACCCTCCCTTTGCATTTGTAACCAAAAATGTTCAAACCCAGCTTGTCACCAAATCTGAGCAGGACCAGTGGGCTTAAAAGCAATAGGTGCCTGGTTTGGACATTGTATGCCACCGGTCTGCAATGCAACATGGTGTTCAGTTTGCAAGTGAGCTCAGTAATCCTGATACACAGGTGGATTCCAGGAATATCACACCATCCCCTGCCCTTTGCTCCTGTTTTAACTGCAAGGCAGCAATATTCCTACATGCCTACTCCAAGTCCCTTTCCTAGACATTCTCCCCATAGTGCATACAGAGCATCCCTTAGCAATCTCCATTTCCTCAGGTAGAAACCCCATACACTATGGTGCCTTGTGGGTCACAAACAACATGAATGGACTCTTTCTGAGAGGAGGTAAGAGATGCAGCTTGGAGGGCTGATTCCTTGTGGACATATTTTGCCACCTGATGCAAACACGGATTTCACATCATTGCAGTTGTGCGATAGTACACCAAATAGTTCTCAAATAGGGGATCCTTGGTGCTCAACGCCCAGGAGGGTTCCCACATGGCTGAGTGGTGGGTGAGTTGGAGCCCACCTACATCATCACGGGGAGACACTCCATCTGAGGCTGGATGAGTAGTTTTCAATGCCATGTGTTCCTCCTACGGGATTTTCTTTAAACTCTGGTTTTATGGGCGTGTAGCAGTCGTATAAATTTGTTCAGTATAATATGATAATCTGGTATTTGCATACACTGTGAATACGTAGACAGAAAGAAGTTGCTCTCATAGAAAGAGAGAGTAACCAAAGGATAAGGAGGACGTTTGTTTTAGCAGCTCATGGTGGACCCATGTGGATCACTCTATGGCTATGGCCTGGCTCCTGCCCTTTGGGAGGGTTCTGAGTCCAAACATCAAATATTGTAGGATGCCTCATTAAACAGGGTTCTATGTCACCCTGGGGCCTCATTGTGCCCTTCAAAAAGGACAATCTCTCATTTGAGGAAAATCTTCGACACTGAATTCTCACTTTCCAAGAGTACTGAGTCCATACAGATACTCGACCTTCGGAGAAACTTTACCTCTAAAGATGAGCTTATTGGATGTAAAACCATATTCACCAGGCACAAATTCACTAGAGTCATTAAGCTTCACAGCACAATCACCCACCAGAGGTAATAATTAAGTCACCTTGTATTTTTACATTGAGCATTTCATATTTTCAAAATCACTTTCTATGCATTATCTCATTTGCTAGAACGTGAAGGAAAGGAAGCCTCTTTATGTCTCATAATGACCCCAGTTGTATGGCAGCACCGCCATGATGCTCTTGTCCTGGCCCTTCTGGTTCCATGCTCTGATTGTCACCAGGGCAAGGTAAGCAACAAGGATATAATTTCCTCCACTTGGAGCTGAGGGAAGGGAGGTGCAGGGAGGTCAGGGCTTGCTCAGGTAGGGAGTACTGTCAGGACCCCTGTCCCACATCAATACCACCCGCCACCCTGTGCTACCACATGCAGACCTCTGACCCCCACACTGCAAGGACAAGGGTTGCTTTGCTTCCTGTGTCCTCCCAGCTCTCACCATCTGGCCAAGCATTATTTGGTTGAGGTGGATTTGCAAAAGAGGAGTGACAAAGGGGATATAGTGTATCCTCTGGAAGAGAGACTATGGGATTTACAATTTTAAGTTCGAATCCTCCCTCCTCCACACGCAATGTTGGGGAAAGCATGGGTTTTCTCTCTCTTGCTAACTGGCTGTAGCGATCACACCCAGCACAAAGCACTGTGTGTGGGATCGTGACACAGTCAGAAGGAGATAAACCCAGCCACTTAACATATTTCCTACAATTGGAAAACAAAATGACAAAGTACACTGAATAGGCACTCCACAAGGGACAAAGGGCAAGTGCAAAAGAATACATTTTAAAAGCTCAAGTTTGGGGCCAGTGAGATGGCTCAGTGGCGTAAGCGCCTGCCTGGCAAGCGCGAGGGTCCGTGTTCGACTCCCAGAACCCACATACGAAAAAAGGGCCGGTGATATCACTCAGCGGCACGGGCGCCTGCTGGCGCGCGAGGTCCTGAGGTCGACCCCCGGTACCCACAAAAAAATAAATAAATAAATAAAATTAAAAATAAAAGCTCAAGTTTGCAGGGCATGGTGGTGCATGCCTATAATCTCAGCACTCAGGAGGCTGAGGCAGGAGGCTCACCGTGAGTTTGAGGCCAGGCTGGGCTACAAAGTGAGTTGAAAGCCAGCCTGAACTGCACAGTGAAACCCTGTCTCAAAATGACAAAAAAAAAAAAAAATCAACTTTAATAACAATGGATAGAAAACATATGAAACCAAAAACCAGCCATCAATTTATGCAAACCACACAGCCAATAGTTTCACAAAATGTACAAGAGAATTTCAACTCTTTCAGCTGGTAGGGCAAATTTCTGGAAAGAATCTTGAAAACTAGTATACTTAAAATGGAACATGTCTTAAACAAAGTGATTTTGTTAATTTTGAATCATGTTACGAAAACAGAGGTATGGATAAATATGTGTGGAGAGGTTAACTGACTTTTTTTTTTATATACAGGTACCAGGAGTCAAACTCAGGACCTCATGCTTGCCAGGTGGGCGCTTATGCCGCTGAGCTATATCACCGTCCCTGATGTACTTTTACTAACCACAAAATACAAATTTTGAAATAATATAAATGTCAAAACTAAAGGATTAAACAACTGATTATTATATAATCATAAAAAACAAAGCACGGTATACGGAAAATGGATGCCACCTCCACTGTCGCCAGAGTTATAGCAATTTGTTTTATAATCTGTCTCTCCCTGTCATTTTCTCTCCCTCTTTTTCTTTGTCTCTGATAAGCTAGCTGTTCCTCCAGTGATTATCATAACGGCATCTTCAGGCTCTGTCGCTGATTTTAAGAAAAATCCCATAGCACAGATTCACTTCTGTCTCCGTGGACAGAGCCCAGGCACCCGTCTAAGCCTAACTGTAAGGGAGGCTGGAGAGTGAGGTCTACTCCACGAAGACTTTTGTCTCTTGCCAAACACCTGCCTTTTCCTTCTGAAGTTGAGAAACGAGAGGGGAGACGGTGCCCGTCGCAGGTTGCTGTGTTCTTCCCTGAGACGAACATCGATTTTTTTCTCAGTGAAGCTACATTTTTTTGCAATGTCTTAAGGCCCTTAAGGACTTGTATTTAAATCAATCATTTAATCTAATCACATTTTACAGACAGCCAAAAAACTTTTGTGGATAAGAACAGTTGGCCAAATATCTTTTTTTTTTTTTTTTGGCACCGGGAATTGAACTCAGGTCCTTGAGCTTGCCAGGCAGGTGCTGCGCTGCTGAACTATTTCCCCAGCAATATCTTTTAATTTAAAGTTTTACAAATCATATTTTGAAATCCTCTGATGCATTGCCCGTAACCCATTATTTCTATGAGGGTTTTAAGTCATGCTTCCTTTATAATTTTTAAGCCCTAAATGCACTATTCGTGCCGCCTTGTACATCACTGTGGCAGATTCTCTCGGCACTCACCAAAGTCTACATTTCCCTCTGGAGCCCACAACACGATCACCTTCCCCCATTGCCCCTATGTCACGGGAAACACAACGTTTTCTCACCCATGAAACATCCACAGATCTCAGTGTGGTACCGTTGAGCCAAAGTTGAGCGACAGACCCACCTTCTCAACCATCGGTCTGTCGCACCCATGGGCTGATGTCACGGAGAAAGAAACCCTAAGGACCGGATGGGACCACAGGCCACAGCAGCCCTGGGCAGTGCTGCACCCAGAAACTCACTCCACTGCATCTTCCCCAGACAACAGAGCCCGTGTGACCGGGTGAGCCCACATCGCCTTCTGATTTCAGCGCCCTGCATGGTGCTGCTATTAGGGATCCCACTGATGCCAGTGACAGAGAGCAGAGGGTGATCTGGAGAGGACAGGGAACCCAAGATCTGTACCCTTTGTGTAGCAGAACACTAAAATAAATGTTGGGTCAGCTCGCAATAATGAAAAATGCAGAAATTTCTCATAATGTGAAGATGTCTGGTATGTCTTTGTGGTTGGTAGAATTTCACTGTGATATCCCTGTGAATTTCACTGATTTTCACTTCTGATATCCATTGATTAATTAGTTCACCATAATATAAAGAGATGCTCCTGGATTGCCAGGTGGGCTGCCTCTCTTGTCGGAATCCAATTCCCAAGTTCACTTTCAGCTGTTTACTACACTTCCTGTACCATCTTTCTCACTCTCCATAAGTCACGCACAATTATTAGCTGACATTAAATCATCCCATAAGTTCTGCAGCTGATCACAATATCCAGTCGTTGGACAGACACGATCAACTCAAGACCAAAGGAAGACTGAGTCAGACCCTCCTGGTCTATCCTCCAATCAGGGAATCCCAGAATATGGGGGACTACTGGACAGTAGGAAGAAAATCTCCCCCCCAACTCACTATAAATCTAGGGTAAATTCAGTCCAGATCTGCAGGCAGCCCATGTTGCCTCTTTCTGACAACAGAGCTGACCCAGCAGAGGGAAAAGCAGGGCACAGAGCTAGAGAAATGACGTCACCTGAGACCCTGGATACAGCTGTGCCTGCAGTCGAACATTCAACAGATGGTTGCTAGATGAGCTGAAAATGGTCCTTTTTTGTTTAAGTGAGATATAGGAACTTGTCACTTGTAAAAGGAAGAGAGATGACTAATAGATGCTGAAGGAATCTACATATTAATTATTTTAATCTCAAACATAAGGAGATATTGGAATATAATGTCTAAAGACAGAAAGGAAGGGAAGAAGAAAAAAATAAGGAGAGGCAGCAGGAGCAATAGTTAGGCTTTGACTATATTCAACCTAAGGAACAGGAAGAGTATGAACTGGCAGCGTGACAATCTCCATAACCACGTGCTCTGCCCAAGGGAAGCTCCTAGAACAAAATACAATGTGTCTGAGTCAATGGTGTCCCATGGGTGCTGTGTAAAGAAGCCTCCTCCTGGGCCGGTGAGATGGCTCAGCAGCATAAGTGCCTGCCTGGCAAGCACGAGGTCCTGAGTTCCACTCCTGGTATCCACATATGAAAAAAGGGCCAGTGATATCGCTCAGCGGCACGGGCGCCTGCTGGCGCACAAGGTCCTGAGGTCGACCCCCAGTACCCACACACACACACAAAAAAAAGAAGCCTCCTCCTTCAGAAATCTCATCATTATTTCAGAAAGTAATTTTAGCTGAGACGTGAATTACTTGAATCAGTGGATTTTGGTAAACAAGCTTGCTCTAATGTAATACACCACAAAATCCATTCTGAAGATTTTGGACCCTCTTTGGAAGCTAAGCTAAAGAAGGGTGCAGGACTTTTTTGCAGATGGTTTGACTGGGGACCTGAATGTGTCATCTTGGGGCAGCAGTCCTGAGTCAGTAGGGCTCACAGGTGGCAGACATGACAATCTGGGACCTCGCGACTCACAGCTCACCACTCCTCCTCACACGGCTAGCTGCGTCCGTACTGTCCAAGGGGAAGCTTCACCCAGTTGTGCCTGCTTTTTACGTACGTGTATTCTTTTCCTATCGCTGTATAACAAAGGACCTCACACTCCACTGCCGAAACTCCCATCCCCTTGTCTCACAGTTACCCCAGGCCCACAGCCCTGGTGGATCATCAGTTCTCTACATATGGTCTTTTTTTTTTTTTGTGGTTACCGGGGGTTGACCTCAGGACCTCGCGCGCCAGCAGGCGACCATGCTGCTGAGCGATATCACCGGCCCTACATATGGTCTTGTATGCTAAATAAAAAGAATTTGTATTGTCCATAAAGAATCATCTCAGAGAAAAATAGACCACTTGAGTAGTGATTCTAGACAGTGTTGGATATATGAAATTATGTATCTGTAGAAAAGAAACAGCTCATCTGATCATGACAATGTAGCTGCTGTTGCATCTTTACATCTTTTCTTTTATTACCGTGTTTGTGGTCAAGATTAATGAAAAATTATACTCTAAAAGGGTGAAAAACATACTCTTCCAAGATGGTGGATTTTGGTAGGTGTCACAAGATTTATGCTAATTATTTCCCTGAAGGGATTAGAGGTTGTGTTTTTGTATAATTTAAAAGCAAAATATCCCAGGAGAGAGCTCTGTCTCACTTTTATCCTATCCTCTCCTCTTCTATCCTTCCCTTCCTTCCCTTACACTTTGGTGTTTGGTTTCTTTCCAAGAGAATGTAAAAGGTAGAGAAAAGAGTGAAGGAATGACAGTCTCTATTTTATTCAGCTGACTGACCCTTGTGATTACAAAGCAGACATCATTTTAAATGTTTACCATGATATTTACATATCTTGAGGCCACACATTGTTGTTTTGCTCTGTGTGCGTGTCCCTTTGCTGATAGCCATGATCTGAAATCTGTTTTCCTAAGAATCACCTTTTTTCCTCTCCTGAAAACTGAAAACATTCACAGATTCTGAGAGTGATGGCTATATGCTTCCTAAAAGGTAACATATTTAAGTGAGTGCTCGATAATAAAGAGAAGCTAAGGAAATCCCACGAAGGAAAGCCAATTGCCGTGAATCTGAGGATGTGAGTGAATGCGGACGGACCAGCTGAGAGTGACGTCAGACGTCTGCTTTCTACATATCCTCATTCTGTGACTACTGAAAGGTAGACCAGAAACCTGCATGTTGGGCTGGAATTTGTACATTTCCTATGGCTCTTTGGAGTACCACAAAGACAGATTTCAGCCCTGTTCACATTTCAGAAAATAAAATAATATTGAATGTATTATAACAGTGGGCCTCTGATGATTGCATGGCTATTTATAGCTTCTAATTTCAGAACTTTTTGTTCTGGATGACAATGGTGGCATTCAGCACACCCTAGACTATAGGTTTATCCCAAGCTGTAATTTCAAGAATAATAATGGTTCTGCTTTCAGAAACACATGTAGTGAAATTGACTCTCATATGGAATCTGCCTGACACAACCCACAAAATGAAGTTTCTGGAAACTCTTCAGCTAGAAACCTGTTCCTGGGCCTGAGGCCTGAGTTCCTAGGCTTTCTTTCCCTTTATAAACGTGCTCCGAACTGTCCTTGGACCCTTAGAGCTGTCTACAGCATGACAGAAAGATTTCAGGTCCCTCTGTCCTTCACATAAGTGGTCCCTCTGGCTCCACTTTTGTTTCCCAGCCAGGTGACTGGGACAGTTGAAAGGTCTGGGTTGCAGCCTTTGTCTCCTAAACCCTACCATCCTTGTTAGGTGAGATTTCTCAGATCTCTTTTCTTTTTTCTTTTTTTTTCCCATTCTTTTCTGAAGCCTCTGATCATGTCAGATGGAGAATAAATTCTGCTATTTAAGTTAGTCATCAACTTGGGATGCTGTGAGATCAAAAAGAGGTAATCTGTCAGAAGATGTATGATCAGAGAGCTTTTGTTTCCAGGAATACTAAAATCGAGTGACTGCCTATATCAAAAGTATACTCCTTTGAGTATTAATACTTCATCAAAATTGTGTCTTAGTGAGGATTCTGCCCCAACACATTGCTCTTTCTTACATTAGTAATGTAGATAGACCACGGGCTAATGCGTACGTGTGTGGTGGAGGACCAGTGCACACTCGCTGGGTGTTCTTTCGTGGCCAGTGTGGAATGGATGCACTGATCATTCAAGGCGGCCATGGGTCTCAGCCTGTCTGTCTCCTCGTTGAGGATCCAAACAGACAAGGTCTTTCACGTCTCACTCTTTTTGTTTTATTTTTACTGACAAATGATGATTTTACATATTTATGGAGTACAACGTGATCTTTTGGTGTATGTATGCATTATGGAGTGATTAAAACAAGCTAATCAATGTATGCATCACCCATGCTTATTTTGGGGGTGGTGACCAGAGACTCGGGGTGACGAGGGAATGGGAGACATCAGTCAAAAGCCACAAAGATTCAGTTGGACCAGAGGAATACTTTTGAGATCTGTTTTGCATTCTGCTGACCATAGTTGACAGTACTGCCACGTGTATTTTCTCCTTGAGTTGTATAGCCTTGGTTGACTTCTGTCTCTTGTCACTTCTCAGTGATCTTGTGTTTGGTTTTTGGTTAACTTTTCCAGTGTCTGGGCACAGATCTTTATTTATTTATTTATTTATTTTTGTGTGTGTGTACCGGGGGTCGAACTCAGGACCTCGTGCTCCAGCAGGCGCCCGTGCCGCTGAGTGATATCACAGGCCCTTTTTTTGTATGTGGGTTCTGGGAGTCGAACTCATGACCTCACACTTGCCAGGCAGGTGCTTATGCTGCTGAGCCATCTCATCAGCCCTGGGCACAGATCTTATTTGTTTCATGTGAATAATTTTTGCCTGGGAAATCAGGTGGCCTCTTGGCCACAGCTTCCTGAAACAAGAAATCTTGCCCATCTAGTTCAGTGGTGAGATGTTCTTAATTGATCAATAAGCTTCTGTGCAGTACAGTAAAATTGGTTCTAAGAAGCCAAATGGATTTCCTTTGAACAAAGTGGATGGGTAGCCTTTTAAGGCATAAATCCTGGCCCCAAATGGGATGTAAGAAGCTTTAAAATTATCTCTTCGGAGTACTATCGATTTGCTTTATCTTAGGTAGTACTCATAAGAGATCATTTTAACCTTATCTTATCTCCAATTGTGAATGTAATCTCTTTTTCTAACAGGAATTCCCTTCGGTTTCATCTGTCATCTCAGGTGCGTGTCGTGGACACTGTTACCTTGTCGTGCAGCTTCCCGCTTTTCTTGGGAAAGTCCTCTGTGTGATTCAGCCTCCATGCAGTAATGTACCGGTTCAAGAATGCTTCTATTCCTGAACAATTCGGTTCACAAACAGAAGCGTTCAGCAAAACTTTGCTTCTGTTCGTGAACTCCACATCTGGTGATGAACACTAGCCCAGCCATTTTCTCAGCACTGACATGAGCGCGGCCAACTCCCTCAGAGTCAGGGAACAAATTAAGTTCGCGAGCTGAGGTACCACTGTATGCAGGAGATTCTCAAATAACTGGTGCACATGCCTGTGTTTTGTCTTGTTGTCAGACTCAGAAAAAAATGCTTACAGAAACATGATTACCAGAAATTCTTGCTGTTTCGACTTTTTTGATTTACAGTGCTTGATATCAGTAAACATTCTCATACCTAAAACTTTTGGTATGATATAACTACAGTATGACTTATTTGTCTTATTTGCAGCTGGTTACACCAATTCAAATTTTTCCAAATAGACAGAGCCTTTTCCTTTTCTGTCTGGTAACTGACTGGAAATGTTGAAGTGGACAAAATACAAGAATCTGAGTTAAGGCTTCATCATTCACACTCTGAGAATGTCTTTTTCCGCACAAGTATCTTCTGTTAAAACCAAGGCCCTAGAGATACAGGAAAGTTTTGGGACTGAACATTGGCATTAAATCTAGCTGACGTTACCATGACACATATAGCTGAAAGCCTGAGCTATAAATAATAAATAAATAAGTAAATAAATAAGCAAATAAATAGGTGTTATGTCATTCAATTCAAGAGGTTGAGGTTTTGGAATAAAGAATACAGACCTGTGGAATTTTCATCTTTCCTTTTTCATTTACAAAGTGTAATCAAAAGAAATGGCGAATATGTAAATAACATATATTACAGTAAAATGCACATTGTCTTGAATCCTCCTCAAAATACTCTCCTTCACTTCAAGCACACTTACCCATTATTATGACTACTTTCTGAAGACGTTCTGTAAACCTGCTTTCGTGAGCGACTTTGGGAGTTATGAGCACAAATACAGTGAATGCAACTACCAAGTGCCATCCAAGGGAAAGGCGGGCTCAGACAAAAACAGTGGAGAGTCCTCACCCACCTTATTCACCAGATCCAGCACTGTGAAACTTCTGGCTCTTCCCCGAAGTCAAAATCATCATGAAAAGTAAACATTTTAAATAGATTCAGGACATCAAGGCAACTATAGCATTTCAACTAATGACACTCAGGAAAGAGGACTCCAGAACTGCTTCAGAAAGTGGCGAGAACAATGGGATAAGTGTGTTTGAAGTGAGGGAGAGTACTTGGAGGGGGACCTATGGCCCTATGTCTTTTACTGTAATAAATCTATAAAAATGTAATCATTCACTGTGCTTTATGATCGCACCTCATGTAGTCACTTGACATCAGATTGGCAGTCCTTCTGAAGGGACAGGCCATGTCCCCACTTACTCCTGAGTTCAGCTGATCATTTAAGTTTTTCTATATCTACAAGAAATCTCTGTGGAGCTTCAGCGGATCCATTCCCACAGGATCACTTGTTTTATGAAAAGCCGCACATTTCTGACTTGAGTTAAATGCTTAGACTCTGCCATCCTGCAATTCAGGCCCCTGCCTTCTATGGGCAGAAAGAAGCTTAACGTATAAACCTGGCCTTTAGAAAAGAGTTAAAGATCCCTCGTTCTGTGGTGTAGATAATCTTTTATAACTTTTAGATCTTCACTTTTCTCTTCCTTTTATAAATCTAGTACTATTACCCAGAAATGTTACCATACGTATGGACTGCTCATTGATGCACTTCCTTTAGAATATTTTTGCTGCCTTCTTATGACTGGAATTGTTTCAAACAATTAAATACTATGTAAACAATGAAAAAAATGCAAGATTTAGTTTATGCAAAAATGAGTCTGACTGGATGGAAAAAGATCAAGAAAAAATCTCTTAAAAGGCTTTGGAATGGGATATCACAATAATACTGAAACATTTTTACGACCACCTTGAAGTGTTCTTCAATCCCAACCTCATTCCTTGTCCCAGGCTCTCTGGCTCCTGGTCTGCACTCATCTGGAAGGCCCAGGAGATTAGGCTTCTCAGGATGCTGCTCTGTAGGAAGGCAGGATGGGTCCTCCACCCATGCGCGCAGGAGCCTGGGACTTGCTCCCTGAGGGTCCGTCAAAGGCACAGCCTGAGACAGCAGCTCAGAAAGACTGATTTGGAGGTGGCCCTAAAGAACAGAAATGGGCAAGGGGACACAGGGAGACAGCGGAGGGAACAAAGATACAAGGCTGTGTACTGTGATACCAACGCGAGCAACCCCTGGTCTCAGCCATGCTGGGGGACTCTAAGGCACTGTAGTAAACACGCTGGTGACAATTTCCCCATTCAGGATGGAAGCCTGGCGCATTCATCCATGGAACTGTGCCTTCACCCAGGAGTGTTCACGGTTTGCGGTGGGTGGAATCTCCCTCTCCCCCGTCAGGAGCTCCACATCCTAATCTCTGGACCTTATAACACATTATTCGGCAAAAAGGATTCTGCAGGTGTGATTCATGTTAAGGACCTGGAGACAAGAGGACCCGGGTTTCCCAAGTGGGATCAATCTCACCATGTAAATCCTTGAAAGTGGAGATTTCCAGAAGGGAGGCAGAGGATGAACGATGTGGCTATGGGATGGGGGAAGAAGACAGAAGGAAGGGGCAGCAATCTCAGGAAGGTGGGCAGCCACTAGAAGCTGGAAGAGGCAAGGACAACTGCTTCCCCCAGAACCCCTGAACAGGACTCCCCATGTTGGCCCAGGACAGCTGCAGCGAGTCTCCTTCCTGCAGAACTGCTCTCTTTCTCTCCTGAGGTGATGTCGAGTTCAGATAACAAGGAACACCCTCCGGTTCCATGTTTCAGAGAGATTACTGGGGAGGCGGGTGCCGCTCCTGCTGCACAAGGAAGCTGGTGACAGTAGACTCATCAGGAGCAGATGGACAAAGGTCTGCTCCACCCCACAGCAACGCAATGAGGACTCCGGCCTCCAAGGGACCACAGAACACAGCTGTAAAGCCCTGTGGCCCTGGGGTCAGCACACCTGCCGGGCAAGGTCCCAGAGGCATGGGGACCCATCGTCAGAGTCCTGATCCCAGCAGTCCATTTACTCATTGATCTCTGCACTACCACTCGCTCGCAGGCCCGTATATTTTGTGAACTCTATTTTCATTGAAAGAAGCCTGTGCCCATCTTAAAAATGTTGACCATGTCAAATGAATAGAATTTTGACTAGGGCAGCTTTCAAAAGTGATGCTTAGCCTGGAAGCAGATGAGCAGATTCAGCCATTGCTGCCTGGTGGTGATACTCTTCTGTTGGTTTACATAAGGATATCGTTTCCGAGCTCTGAGGGATTAACTGGGAATTCAGCCAAATTTCTTCCTAATGAGAAGCCGCAGCACACATCCTAGCTGTTTGATTCAGGGGTTTCCTGGTTAAACTATTCTCTGCCTCCTAGAATGTAGCTTTCTGTAGCCAAATAACAATGTTTCTGGAGAAAAACTACCCTACCTGTCCACACTTCATCCTCTAGAGAGGAATATTGGTTTCAGTGCAACATTTTTAACAAAGAAGAACTTGTTACAGGCTCTCAAACTTAACTAATTTGCTCCCTTTTGAGTTCAGAAGATGGTGCAATATTTTTCATGATGTTTCCACACACTTGGGAGGAAGTAGAGTGTCCCAAGGAGGGCGGGGTGTAGATCCTCTCTCCACCGTGAACACATCCTGGCTATCCATACTCACTGTGCCACTGCTCAATAAATAATCTCTCAGATTATACAGAAAGGACTGAAGTCAATAGACTCCCGTTCGTTCCAATGACACATCAGGAATTTATGGCACTAAAAATTCCCAGCGCTTTCAATTTACCTACCCGAACACCTGAAATATATTTTAGCTTCTGACAGAAAAAGTTTTTCTAGGTCACAAACCGCCAACAATCATAAAATTTAAACTAACATCTTTTTGCTGAAATAAGCAATGGGAATTCTCCCTAGCAGTGTGGATCCTCAGAAAAACACCGTCGTTTCTCTAAACACTGCCTTTATTCCCCTAAAGCATCCTTAAAAGTGTTGCAGGCAAACCCTGACCCAAAAACACCTGTTTGTAGAGTGAAATATGTGTGTGTGTGTGTGTGTGTGTGTGTATGCACACTCATGTGTGTTTAGTAGACTTTGCCATTTTACAGAATCAAATACCTATCACATTTGAAGGAAGTAATAATTCTGAATTATGGAGCATTTGCAAGAAGAAATATGAAATCAGCTCCTGGGCCTGTTTCCAAACTCGGAATGTATTTATGACAAACTGGATATTGACCAATGATTTATAAAGTCTGCTGAACTTGTCAGCACAGCCTATGAACGAGGACTTGTTAGGTCAAATAAATTAGGTTGTAATGAAACAGATTGTTCTTTTATTAAAGTTTAAAATTCATGAGATCTAGTAATTGTAAGTTGAAATCTGAAATCTCTCCTTTATGGATACTCTTATTTCCTATTGTGAATGATGTATTTAAGCCCTCATGCCAAGAAACACACCAAACGCCAAAGTTAAAAGGCTACAAAATATGATTAGTGCTCAATTCAGGATGATGAACATCTCAAGAGAAGAGAGACAAAGGGTATCCAACAAATCTTCAACTGTACCTGGAATATTTTATCCCTAAAGCCGTTATGTAATACATGGGTTTGCTACATTATTGTTACATTTTGAATAGGATATTATAAGGAAGAAATTCATAGTTCGACAAAGAAATGGGGAGCTAAACTGATTAAAAGTTGCTAGATCACCATTGTGAACTACACATACAATATGGTAACTGCGTATCTTGCAGTCACAAAAACACTGAAGCTGCAGGAGGCTGTATGTCAGAGAGGAATTTCCTTGGAAGGAATGAAGTGCTTTAAAGCTCTCTCCTCCCTGAGCCAGCAAGTGATTCTTTCTTCTTTCTGTAAACCGGGAGTAAGTTGAATGCTGCCCTATTTGCCATTCCTTCACAATGAAACACTGAAACAGTCATCACTTCTGGGAAGATACAAGCGGTTTATGTGAAAACTGTTCTAGGAAATATTTGTGAAGAGGGGCTTGAAGCAGTGAAGGGCAAGAAGACAACAAAAAATGCTGTATTTTTTAAAAATTGAAATAAAATCTATATATCGCAAACAACATTTATCCTTCTAAAGTACACAAATCAGAATGAATCACAGACCTAGAAATAAAAACAGAAACACAAAACTGCTGAAAGATAAAATAGGGAAAACACTTGATGCGGGGGAGCAAGAACCGTGTGGATTTTGCTAATTAATGGAGCTGCACCTCTTAGAACTTTGATCAGTAGCAGAGTCACGAGCAGAGGTAGCAGCAGCATCTCAGAGGAATGGACACAGGGCAGAAAAAAACCATCAATGCCCGTGCTCCTGTTTTGTTAGCTGAAGCATCATGGAAGTTGAATGACACACGGGCTTCATTTTGCAGATGAGGAGTATGAGCTTCAGGAAGTTTAACGATTTGTCAAAGGATGCTAGTTCAACTAGCAGCAAGGTGTAAACCCAAGTCCACGTAGAAAAAGCTACTCTATATTTACCACCAATCATCTCTGCATGTGCCTCTTCCCATGCAGCTCCAAACTGAAATGGACTTCTAATAAATCCCAAATAAAGCAAAGGCTTAAAACGTGATGCAACAAAATTGACCCCCTTCTATAGATATGAGCAAATGGTGAGCTACTTGTGATCACAGGCGGATCTTTCTGCTTTGCCTGTCCCGATACAGCACAAATATCATCTTGGAGTCACTGTAAAAACATCTCAGTAGAAGTTTCAACTTGGAGTAAACCAAACTTCACTGAAAATGGGGCTAACTCAGTGATATCTCAAGTGCTGGTTCTTCATTTTCCATATGGTCCAATATTCCCCTATAATTTTTTACAAAAATGTGGTGAAATGGAAGACACAAACACACACCAAAAAAAAAAAAAATAGATGCAGCAAAAGCCTGATTTTTACAATTTTTTAATGTTTAATTTTTATTTGTGCATGTTTACAGTGCATAGTAATTATTCCTGGTGGAGAGTTGGTACATGCACAGAACACATCTTAATTCCTTTTCCATCCCCTTCTTCCCCTCCCTCACTCCTACTTTGACATTTTAACATCTCAGGATCTTTCAAATATAAAACGTCAGCATTACAGGGTTTTTCAAATGTCTTCACTTCTCATTCTTGCGTTTCCACACAAAATGTTATGCTATGATGGAGCTATTTATGATGCAGAGTAAAATAATCAGTTATGGATCACAGCGCACTCAATTTATTTAAAGTGTATTTAGAATGCTTGTCTTACCCTACTGTTCGAAAGTGACTTTAAACAAATGGTAAAATATCCTTACAATAAATTTTTAATTTAGCCACTTCATATTCTAATTAAAGAAAATCATACTTCCTGGAGTCTTGATCTCTGGAACAACAAAGCTATTGATTTGAGAATGGTTTCTAAGTAAGGTGCTAATGGTAGAATTATACACAAAAAGTATTACCAGTCACATCTTAATTATCTCTATTTCTCTATTTTTTTTTTGGCACCAGGAATCAAACTCACGACCTCGCACTTGCCAGGCAGGTGTTGTGCTGCTGAGCTACATCCCCAGCCCTTAATTATCTCTTATTTGGGTTTCTATGGTCAAAGTTGACATGATTTTGTTTTTTATTATTTAAGAAAAATTAGGTTATCATTGCATAATTGGTTCAATAATAGTAATAATAATAATCAATATTAAACTTTGGTGAAGCCAGCATGAGCATTTTCCTACCATTTGGTTCCTTGTGCACACATACAAGTTTATTAGTGTGGACATTTGCTAATCTCCACTGTTCTAGAATTTTCATTATGTGGTCTTAAAGAAAATGATAGCCCAGAGTAGACATGCAGAGAGCCCTGCTTCTAAGTTAGTCCAGAGCACATGGTATGCAAAGTGACTGTGAGTGTTTTTCTCAGCTGCGTAGCTTAACAAGGGGAAAGCCAGATTGAGAGATAGGAAGATAGAGAGAGAGAGAAAGAGAGAGAGAGAAAAAGATGGGTGGGTGGATGGCTGTATAGATGGATAGACAAAAAGATATTATATAGGTAGATAGGTAGATAATAGATATTATGTACATATATATTAGATAGATATTATGTATTATGTAAACAGATAGATAAATAGATACTATAGATGGACAAGTATTATATATGTGTAGGCGTATGTGTGCAAATTTGCTTTTTTTCCCTCATCTGTCCCAGAAAAATGGGCTATCCCCCATGTAGTACTTTGTATTGATCAACAGTACCCCAAGTTTACCCCATGCATGAACAAAGCAATAGCTTCGTGACAGGGGAAGGGACAGCTATTCCCCCATATGCTCTTGGACAAAGCAAATATAAGTAAATTTATTTCTCTCTACTTTTATTTTGTCACATATGACTCTTGGCCAAATGCTTCCAATATCTCTCTGCTGGTTCTCCAATTGCAAAGGGTAAGCAATAACCCTGCCTGCCACGGCAGACAGCATTTGAGGAAGGAAGGTGTTTTATTGCCAGTAATACTGTTGGAATTTGAGATCTTGACTTGTTACCCGGGAGTTTAAAGCTGTCCTCGGTACTGATGGATCATCGCACCACTTCCCACATCAAATCCATTGCCAGTTAGAATGAAATACCAGCGCTCATAGGAATGGTGCTTTTGTTGGCTTCTAAAACTCTATTATCTATTTCTGTCACCACCCTGTCCAGAGGCCTGGTTGGGAAGTCTGATTTCCGGTTCTGACATCACCACTAACTCTGTGTGGTTTGGCCTCTGGGATTGTTGGCCCCTGCCTTTCAAACAGGGACAATGGTGGTCTTCCGTCATGTAGACAGGTTACCGTCCATGCCCACTGGGGTCTCAAACATGAGCATTCCTTCCTGGGTGCCATGTGAGGGCACCTCCTTTTCTGTTGCTTACCAACCCCTAGGATGTTATGATTACATAAGTGTCCCTAGATGGTCCATCACTTCCTTTTTATAGCTAGTGAGGAAAGGGGAATAGAGGGAGAGGAGAATATGTTTTCCCTTTGAAAACTGAGGCCCAGAAGATGTATGTATTATTTTCCCACATCTTTGTGATGATAGATAGCTGCAAAGAATGCAGGACAGTGCAATGTTTATTCTGCACAGCTAATAAAATTGGAGATTTCGTTTGTGAAGAAGAAAGTAATTGTGGATATGCCGATGGGAAAACAGTTGACAACTAACAACCTATTGTAAACATGCAACAGAGCATCAGTGATTCCTCTATATAGATGGGCTGAATGAGATAAATAGTAAGATAACAATATTAAGGTCAGAAAACATCTATCAGATAGGATACTGGTATAAGGAAATAGAGGATATTGTTTTCAAACCACTTATTAAGATTGCTTGCATCTGCTATATATCTACAAAAGTGAATTTCATTGCTTAAGAAGTTATTTACATGTATTGAGGAAGCTATTTTCTGGATAGCAATTCAAACACAGGGAATGGGTGCTAAAGATTGATAGTTCTCCAGATCATAATTGTAGTAGCCAGCTTTCTGTTGCTGTGACAAGATAGCTGAGAAAAACAATTTAATGGCTGAAAGGTTTATTTTGACTCATGGTGTCAGAGGGTTCAGTCCTTGGTCAGCCAGCTCCATTGTTTTCAGGCCCATGGTGAGGCAGAAACAACATAGCAGGAGTCTATGGCAGAGCAGGACGCTTACCTCATGGAGCACAGGAAGCAGAGAAAGAGGAATAATAGGAGCTGGTGGGTTTATTCTTCCATCTGTTTTTGTTCCATCTGAGCCCCCAGCTGCTTGAACTGTGCTGTCTCCTGCTCAGTTTTCTCTCATCAATGCCAGTCACCTCTAGAAACACCCCACAGCACCTCTAGAAACATCCCACAGACACCCTAAATTGTGCTTTACTAATTCTCTAGATGTTTCTCAAACCAAGCAAGTTGACAGTTAAGATTGACATCAAAATAATTAGTAGAACTCTGGAAACTTAAAAATGAGTTAGTATGATGGAATTTTTTAGAACAACCTCTAGTTATCCTCTTATTTTGGCACACTAAGAACACAACCGCCTCTGTGAGTTTTAAGAGGGGATAGGCTGCTAGAAATCAGCTGAGCATGACTGAACCTAACAATTAGTGTTGCTTTTTTCAACTGCAAGCCTGCAAGAAAGCACAAAGCTAAACACGGACGATGACGTATGATAGAACAATTGGACCAGATATTTGTTTTCTGAACTTATATTTGGATGCATACTCTTGTGTCAAATCTTCCATCTTAAAATGAAAATTAAAAACCTGTGCTCTGCCAATATTTCTATATTCCTACACAACAGTCCTTTTTTCCCTCTGAATGTAAAGACAAAATTGTATTTGTGGCCCAAGTTAAAGTTTGTTTTCATAAATTTTAAAATATTACTTTATTTTTAAAAGATAAACTTGGGGAAGTAAAAAGGATCAAGATGTTATGCATATGTATACTAATTCTCCATGATGAATGTGTTTGTTATGTATTCCAAACATAGTAGTTAAAAGAGACACTTAAAAAAGAAAGATAATCTCGAAGATTAATTTAACATCATTTAACTGTAGATCTAAGTTACCAGCAGGAATTATTTCTGAAACACAGATGATTATGTTTAAAATTAAAATACACAGTAACTAATTAATCTACTTTACTTCACAGTTTATCAGATTAATATTTTCAATAGGTTGTTTGTTGCTCAAAAGGAAAACAATCTGATTGGTGTAATTTTCATCTTAGGGTAGAGTTTGTTAAATTCAACTCCCCAATTAGTTATTTAGAAACAGAACCTTCTAGTAATATTGTTAGCATTAAAATTGGTATGGAGTAAGACCTTGGGAGATATCATCCATAATACCAGTGCTATCATCTAGTGTTTTGAAATTAAGTTAAAGATGCATAGTACAGTGGTTCTTGTTTGTCCTTCCAATGATCCCAAGAGGCACTACCAATCAATCACTCTTAGACATCAAGACACACTCTCAGAATACCTCGGGTCACTTTGCCCCAGATGACAGAACAAGTAGACAAGACCGTGCAGAGGAGCTCCCAAACCTAGACAATTCTGCACAAGTCTGCTCTGTTCCTATATGGCTTGGTGTGAAAGACGTAAGACCTCTCAAACAGGAAGCTTAAGACAAGCAATGAAGAAACACTTCTTTCAATATTCCTCATTTTTAAATATAATAATGATGCATTTACATTTAAAAATACTAAAAAGGAGCCTTTCATTTTACTTAGGTCCTCCACAAACCTATCCTTATCATCTTTCGATGTCTTTTCATCCAATTGCAGGCACAGGTGGTAAATGATTGGCAAGGTCTCAGTTGCTATGGAGAGTGAGACAGGTCATCTGTGACCACGTAAATACATAAATAACAAGATGGCTTCGGACAGCAGTTGCACACATGCACACCTACACATACACCCACATACATTTTATGAACTCTGTCCCATCTCACAATGCTTGTAAAATTCCGATATTTTTTTTTTCAGATACTTTCAGAAGTACAGATATACAAAACCCAAGCTCTGCATACTACAGATATATTTCCAGGTGAACACTGACTTTGCAATCCCCGCTGTAAATATTACAGATGATGCTCTTTTGTCTAGTTAAGATGCTTCTTGATGCTTTGTTAACTTATATCTGTAGATAGGAGGCCAAGGCAAGGGGATAATGAGAACCACAGGTACGTTTGGTGCATAGAGGTCCAGTGATTTTTATTCTCATCAATTATGTGGTTGACGACAGTGATCAGAAAATAAAAACACAAAAAATGAAAGAGTTTCATAATGTCAAGAATGGGAGATATTCAACGACTGCCCCATCTTTTGGAGAAGAAAAGTGAATGTGTGTTAAGAGAAACATACTTTGCGCTGGGATCTCAGCCATGCCCAGCCATGATGTCCTCCGGCTGCGTGAATATACAGGCATCTCCTACTGGTTTGCATCCATCATTCTGAACAGACTTTAATTTCCTTGAGAGAAGGGAGCCATCTTGTTCACATGTGTGTCAACTACATCTGACATAGTATTTAGTAGAGGGCTGTGCTTAAAACACTGAGGGTGGAGTAGTGGTAAACAGTTCCACAATCTCATAGCACAAAATATAAACAACAATGAAGAATATTTTGTGATTTTGCCACATATCCAACCTGGGGCTTTGGTGATTAGGAGGGGAAGTGCTCTCATGGTAGGTACCCAAGTGGATTAGATGCTCCATCTCACCAGAGGATCCCATGAGTACAGTTAAGGAAGAACAGGGCAGAGTCAAGCCGCAGGTGACTCTGGGTGGTATGTGCACCCTTCCTTCATTGCTCAGGGGTAGTTCATGGCCATGCACTAAGTACAATCTGTTTTAGGTAACCAGCATCTGCCTCCAAAAATACATGTTGAGCAGCTGCCTTTTGCTAGAAATTGTGCTGGCTTCTGGGGAGCAGAGGGGATGACATGAGCCTAAAACTAGAGGAATTAATGGTAATTGCAGCAATTTACAATAAGTCTTGAGAAGGCAAAGTCATTGGAAAACAGTCATCATCTTGCTGATATTCACAAGGGCCCACTCTCTGCTGGTGAGCTGCTGGGGACATGGTGGGACAGAGCAGCCAAGGTCTCTACTGTTATGGACCTGACTTTTTGTGGTAGAGTCATCTCCGAACAAGCCAATGAAGATGGTTTCAGAGATTCCTAGGAACAGGAAGATGATAAGATAGGGGAAAGGGATGGAAATTGCTGGAGTGATGGTGCTGCTTTTATGTAGTGTTTTTGGTCGAAGTTTCTCTGATGAGGGAATGTTTGAGCAGAGATAAGGAGGGTGCAAATACCAGACACACTAGGTCTGAAAGGAAAAGAATTCCAGAAAGAGGGAACAGCAAATGCAAGGTTCCTAAATCAGGTACAGTGTTTGAGAAAGATGAAGAAATCCAATATCCTGGCACACAGTGGAGAGGCCAATGAACAGCATCCTGGAGAAGCTGTATAGGGCTTATGATGTTACAGGCAATGAGAAAATCATCAGTAGGTTTTCAAGCATAAGAGTAAAGTAACACAGTTTATATTTTACACAGATTGCTCTGATTCCTTTACGGACAGTGCTTTGCCAGCACCAGAGTATATTCTGGAACAAGTCTGCAGGTAACTGCAATGGCCCAAGCCCAGGGAGCACACAGAGGAGAGCGGAAGTTCAGATGGACAGAGAAGGACATTTTAGTGGCTGTGTAATAAATACTGAATGTGAGATTAGGCAATTTCCAGACTCAAGAATGACCCACACACAGAGACAAGTGGCAGAATAAAATTGGAGGGCCTTCAAGACAGGCTTGGACCCAGAGGAAGGAGAGTGGAGGAGTCCCACGCATTCCCAGATCCTGGGGCTGTGACTGAGGCTGCAGAGGTGATGGTCAGTGGGAACACTGCTGAGCCCATCACGGACAAAGCGTGCTCCATGTCAGCCACACCGGGTCCTGGGCAGGTTACCAGGCAAAGTCTGGATGTGCAGTAGGAAGTTCCATTTGATATAGAAAGCAACATCCCCTATTTGGCCACGCTACCTCGAAAGCCCTGAGCCACAACACAGGCTCCTGCAGCTTTATGGGTTCTGGGCTGGGGGAGGAAAAGAAGTGGAAAAGTTCAGGGAACTAAGTCACAGTGGGGAATGGTGTCTGCAGGAATCCGCTTTCTCCTCCCTAATGAAGAAGAGCAGGCAGAAGCACCTGAGGAGAATCCTCCCAGGACCGCAGACAGAAACTTAGCAATGGAGTTGCCTGGTGGGGATGAAATTATAGGAAAAGCAAGGTAGTCACAGCATTTGGGGGTTGAATTGCAGCTCTTCAGAAGCTGTGAGGCATAGGCTGGACACCATGATGGGTGTGGGAAGGGCACCTCTCCACTTATCTGCTGGAAAAAGCCTGTGCAGTGCCAGGCCTTCCCTGGCTAAGTGTTGAACTATGTTAAGGAATCACAACTCTCCCTGATAAAACTCAACTGGTGACTTGGTCATCAACAGCAGTGCAACTAACATTAGGGCCATGCTGCTTTCCAGGAATATTTGGATACATCTGCAAACGGTTCTGATTGTCACAAAGTAGAAGGCATTATTGCATCTAGTGGGCAGAGAGCAGGGATACCATATCCCACGATGCACAGGACAGCCACCTACAACATAAGATCATCCAAACCACCATATCAGCAGTGCCATGGCCATAAAACCCCACTGTATAAATGTGCCTAGTAAAATGATAAGTAGGCATCTCCAGGGGGAAGGAACTGAGACATCATCTGCTCAGATACTGACTGAAGAGACATGGCACTGCAGTGGCAGTGCCATGAGGATTGTGTAGGAGGTGGTGCGGGTGTAGGTCATGCCCTGCCCAGCTGCACAAATATGTCCCACCTGCATGAGACAAAGGGAGACATGGCAGCCCTCTCTGCCTCATGCACTTCTCCTTTTTCTTTGGTTTTGTTAGCTCTCATTCAAGTCCTTGAGCATCTATTTCTGCAAGAGGTGAACAACTATTCCAGGTGCTGGACTGTGAGAAGTCTTATCGCCTTTGTGATTATTCAGTGTTATCCACAGATTTAAGTTTTCATTAACTTTTTGCCTTAGCTAACATCTGCTTCCATGTTGTACCATTTAGAAGTTTAGAAATTTCATTTTGGTGTTCCCAAGTAAAAATAATTTTGATTCTAATAATACCTCAGGGCCTGGCAGAAGAATTTTTGCACAAGTCTATAATGTAAAATAATAATCTGTCCTTGCTCCTAATTTTCCACAAGTGATCCATTTAGACATATATCTTTTCTTTAAATAACAAGGAAATGCATTAATTATTTTGTTCCTCAGGTTTCTGGTAGATGGTAGTTACGTTTCTGATTAAAATTTCCAGGGTGGTGGTAAAGAACATGTGCCTAGAAAAAGCCAGACAGCATAAATACTTGCACATTAGCAGTTTTGTTAAAAATCTGTCAGAAAGGAAGGAAAAGTGGAAGTAGCAGGGTAAAATTTAACTGAAATAAATTGCAGCCACCTGTGTGCCCATTTTCAAAGGAAATGATTCTGTGAAGTATTAATCAATTTCCTGAATAAGGGTTGGGTTGCTGTCTTTGCTTCTTTTGGTTTTACCCAAGTCCCTTTCCTCTAACCTGGCCCAGGACCCCCATGGTGTGAGGAGCAAAGGTCACCTTCAGGTGGTCAGCTTTTATCCAGCTGACCCACTCAGGCTAACAACACATTGCTCAGATGTAGAAGAACCTTGAGAATTTTTTATGCTGATGGATTATTGATCTCAAGCTAAGGGACATATTTATCAGTGATAATTTTGCTGGTGACTAATTCCAGAGCAGCCCTCACAGCTGAGTTAGACAAGCACCAAGGTGCAGAGTCCTAGCTTTGCAGCTGCTTCCACAGGGACATGGTGGAGCTCAAAACAGTGGTGTCAGCCCATGAGCTGTACATTAATCTCATTACCTCAGAAGGAGGACCAATCAACGAGAAAACAGAGAAACCCCCTCTAATTAATTTTTATTCCGCATATTCATTTGGAAATGCTGTTTGTAAACATGCTCTGTTTGGTAATTGAGGACAGCATTGCAGTTAAAATGTACGCATGTGTGCACACACGTGCACACAGTTTATGTGTTTTACATTTGCTTGGAGACAGAAAATCACCTGTAGAGGATCATCTTTTTTCCTGAACAGTAAGATTTCTTGTGATTTTCAATTATTTATCTAGTAGATGAATATTTATGTGTTGAAATATTTGAAAATAAAATGAATAAATGTGTTTTTAAAAAAGAAGAGTAGAGGCCGATAATTTGCAAGAAGTTGGAGCTCTTCCACCAGGCCTGCACCTCTTGCCCTCCTAACCTCGTGCTTGATGGAGTAAGGCTCATGGAAAAGCCCTGCTTGGGATCAGGTTGTATCCTTTTCCATCTAACCTCACATGGGCTCATGCCTTGTAGGACAGCACGGATTTTTATTCCTTTCGAAAGTTGCAAATATGTGAGTCATTGCTTAGCAGCTTCCCATCTGCAGCAGAAGTGTCTGAATGACTCTGATTATTATTTCCTGATGTGTCTCATCAGATATTCAGCTATTAATGTAACCAAAATGAGCTCATTTAGGCTGATTCTACACAGATGACTGTCACGTCATGTCTGAGTCATTCACGAAAACAGATGTAGCTTTTGTAAAATTAGTAACATCAAAGTTCACGAGTCTTGCACATTATTTTGAGGGTATGCTTGACTTCATTATGAACTTTATAAGCATAGCCATAGGCCCCACACACAATGATCGACTTTGATCTCTTTAAATGACTGTGAAATATGTTTTATCCTTAAATAATCACTTTTAATCTGGAAAATTGACATAATTGATAGTAAAATCATGTTAGCTTGTTTTTAATGTAAAAGAAAAATTTCTTCCTTCTAACTAAAATGTATCTTCCACATTCTTGATTATCTCAGGCAACTGTGAAACAAATCTATCTGCCCACACTTGAAACTAAAGCATATTTTGAAAACTTTCTTTGTTTGGAGAAATTTTTATGTCCATATCTTATACTCTGAGTAACTACTTTGAAGATTACAATACACAGTGTACTGCCTATTGTTATTCCCCTATTATTTTGTTATTAAATTCTGTTTTATTTTTTCCATAAAAAAATCTTTCTACCTTTTCATACATAAACATCTCCTGTTATATGCTTATGGATTGATGCAGCTTCATGATAATAATGTTTATTACAAAGCATTAATTTCTTTAGAGTAGACATGACCAGAAAGATGACCCTAATGAAAACGGAAGTTTAGATTGAGAAAGCAGTCAGTTTTCACCTGCATTCTTTTCTCCTTGTGCCATACGCCTGTAACCCCAGCACTCCAGGAACCTGAGCCAGCAGGATCATAAGTTGGAGCCCAGCTTGGGCAACTCAGAAATTTAGGGAGACCCTGCGTCAAAATGAAAACTAAAAAGGGCTGGGGATGTAACTCAGTGTGAAGGCCCTGAATCAATCCACATTGCCCTTCCTAAATGACAGCTTTCTTCATCATCTCCTAAACAGCAGGAAACTAAATTGTGCTTAAAATTACTCTAAGCTCATCATCATCCTACAGTCATTACTCAGCAACGTCCTCACATTCTTCCTGTTTACAAACCCAATGCCAGTTCTCCCAGCCCAGTGAGGCCGCCATCTTTACACCCAGTGGGTCACCATGACTGGTCTAACCAGTCCTGTGACACTGTTCCAACTGAGGAACTGTCCAAAAGGGGCAAGTTGGGACTCATTTCTGGACAATAGGATACAAGAAGTCAGCACCTCTAAGCTCTGGGGGAAACAATCAGCTGTCTGATTAAAAACAGTACAGTATAAAGGACTCTCTTGTTTCATGTTCTGTCACTGACTGGTCTGCTGCCTGTTGGAACCCAAAGCCAGAGCAACCGTTTTGGCACTGTGAGGAATCAAGTCTTAGGAAAGAAAATAGTAAGCTGGGCGGAGAGGAGTTGTGCTGGTTAGGGTGCAGCCTTAACTGCATTGGCTTGGAATCTTCCCAAGGGGATCAGTGGAGCACATTTCTGGGGATCTTGGGGTGGGTCGGGGAGACCCAACTTTGGATTTCTGTGTAGCTGTTGGCTCCCTCCTCTCTGGCACTGTTCTCCCTGCTCTGCTTCCTGGCCACCCTGAACTAAGCAGCTTTTCTCCACCACATCCTTCCTCCATGTTTCTGCTGTGGAGCCAGCTGCTCATGAAGGGATCCCCTTAACATGGGACCAAAATAAACCTCTCCTCCTTAAATTGTGAGCATTAGGCATCATGTCCCAGCTCAGGAAAGGTGAGTGACACAGGAGTGAAAGAGTGGGAAAAGGCTGCGTTTCATATAACATCATGTAGTTACCCAGAACCTCCCTTGAAATGGCCACTGCTGGGTATTCCATTAAGTCAGGAACAAATGCCTTCCTATTTTAAAAGAATCTTGACTTAGGTTTTCTATCGCTTACAGCCAAACAATATGGAAGAGGAAATCTCTCTATCAAAGATGGCAATTTAATAATTGCATTCTCTTTTATTTGGATCCTAGCCAATAAGTCTGCTGCTCTGGAGATGCTCCTGGGGAGGACCTCAGGAAACCAACCCCACCTGACTCTCACCCTTCCACACCCCTTCTTCCATCCAGATACAGCACCCTTGGAGGCCAAGCATTCAGGAGCCAGGTTGAAAACCACTGATGTGCAAATGTAACTGGCACTGTGGGGGTTACCACTCTTCCTACTCATGGTCATTCCCTGCTGTCTTCCTGAAGCCCTTCAGTTTGAAATAAAAGGTGTCATATGGGACTGTTTTTGTTTACCAACACCTTTGTGCAGATATGTAAAGTATCAGCCCAGAAGTTCTTGATGATTCTGGCTCTAGAATGTTTATGACAAATACTTTATGGGAAAATGTAATTAAAAATACCCATAATGTTAGTACTTAATGGTTGCTTAATTTAGCTGGTAGAGTATTGCATTATATTTAAATATATGTCATTTAGAAAAAGAGATATTTCCGCTATTATCTCCTTTTATTTTTATACACAAATTAAAGGACTTTTAGTTACCACTTAATGTTAAATCACACAATGAGTTTTATTAATGACAAGTTTCCTGAACAGATTTGGACATGAAAATATGCAGAAAGCAGTGTGTCCCTACCCATCAATAGATGCTTATAAAACTCAGCGTGTACTTGTGTAAGCTAAGGTTGATTTTGTGAGGATAAATATTTAATATACAACAAATACTGACTAGAAAGAAGTACACGTATAAGTCAAAATGAAGAGAAAAGATGAAAAAGTAGCTGGGTGCTCCTCAAAGAGAAGATGTTCATCAGGCGGTTTGCATGTTCTCATGTGACCCTGTCTGCTGTGAAGTTCAGACACGCACTCCCTGAAGGCAGACAGTAAAAACATACCTTACCTTCTTCTTCCATATGTACACATGCATATGCATGAATATATATCTGCATGATGTATGCATGTATGCAACTAGAAAATAAATATGCAAATATGTTGTATGTGACATGTACAATAAAATTGGCTAGCGTACACATTACCATGTTGTTTCCAATTTTAGGGGAACAGCATATGTTCCTTTGCACTGAGGGTATTCTAGCTAGAGAATTTTTTCATTAATTAATTGTTTTAAAATTTATTATGTAATAGTTGTGCAAATTAATGGGGTAAAATGTGCTACTTTGATACACAGTCTACATTGTATAATAATCTCATAATCGTAATTAGCATATCCGTCACCTGAAAATTTATTATTTCTGTGTGGTGAAATTTCCAAAATCCTCTCTTCTGCTATTTTGAAGTAGTCACTTCATTGTGGTTAATTATTATAACCCTAGGGAGTAATAGGTCATCAGAATTTACTCTCGCTTTCTGATTGCCACTGTGCACCCATTCGAAACCTCTCCACACCGTGCACTTTCCCCCCTGCCAAGCCTGTGGAAACCATCCTTCTGCTGTTTCCATGAGGTTGAATTGTTTAGATTCCACATTTTGAGATCATCCAGAGTTTGTTTTTCTGTGTCTGGCTTATTTCACTTCACATAGTATCTTCTAGCTTCAGATGGCAGGATTCCATCCTTTCTGTAGCTGAGCAGGATCTCACGGGGGATGTCTGCAACATTTTCTGGATCCGTGTATCCACTGGTGGACACCAAGTTTGATTCTACATCTCGGCTATGGTGAATAGCGCCACATAGACACGAGAGTGCAGGTATCTCTTCAGCCCTTTGATTTCTTTTCGTTTGGGCACATATCCAGTTGCCAGATGGAGCTACATTTTTAAATATTTTGTGGCTCCTCTATAGTGTTATCCATAGCATTTGTACTGACTTATATTCCCAATGACAGTACACGGAAATTTCCGTTCGCACATCTTCCCCAGGATTTGTTATTTTATTTTTTATTTTTTATTTTTCTGATAAAATTCATCCTGACTGGGCTGATCTGATATTGCATTGGGGCCATGATTTACATTTTTCTGATGATTCGTAATGTTGAGCACTTTTTGCAACACACGTTCCCTGAGCACTACTTTAGTATTACCACATACATTTTGATATATTGCATTTCATTTTTGTTCATTTCATAATACTTTACAATTTCTGGCTTGAGTTCTTTAAAATTGTGTTATTTAATTTCCAAACATCTAGGAATTTTTCATAGTTATTGATTTCTAATTTAGCTCCATTTTGACTCTGCAATATAATTGATGTTATTTGAATCCTTTAAAATTTATTGATACAGCTCTTAGGACCCAGAATTTGGTTTGTGGTGGTAAATGCTCCATCAGAACTTCAGAAGAATATTTATTCTGCTGTTTGGGTGCGGAGTGGTTAATAGACGTCATTTGAGGCAAATTGACTCTATCGCTCAATTTTTCTACACTTTGCTTATTTTCATTCAGTTATTAAGAGGGGAGCATAAGTCTTTCTCTCTCTCTCTCTCTCTCTCTTCTTCCCTCTCTGCCTCCTCTCTCCATTCTGTCTCTGATTTGTACAGAGACCTAATTTAGACAAAAGGACCACTGAGTTTGAATTTCTTGTGGATCTATAAGAGTGCCTTCAGGAAGACCTCTTCTCATGGATCCCAGATTGGTTGGACCCAAATTTCCAGACTGCTGGCTGATCTGTGAGCCCTACCCTGATTTGTGTCAGCCTTTCCTGTCTTCATTTTCCTACTCACCATAAGGTAAAATTGAAATAAAAAGTTACATTATTTACCATCATGCCATTGAATAGTTTTAGGTTAGTATTCTTAATTATGAAACTAATGAGGAGAATATTTTAGACTTATCCAAGCAATAAAATTATTTAATTTGATTTTTATTTATAAGATCTATTATTGTCCCCTTCATGGTTAATTACCCACAGCAGAGAAAAAAAATGGTTTCCCACCTCAACACCAAGTTGCAAAAATCTCATTTATTAGTAATCATTTATATTAATAATAATTGCCAAATTAAGCATGCCAGCTCTTAACAGATTGTACTAGGCTTTAGTAAGCCTGTTATTCCCACTTCTACCCTTAAAGGATGGCGGGCTTGAGTTCCATACACAGGGATCATCCTCAAGGGTGCTATATCCCTAGGGGACATCAGCCTCTGCACCAGGATCACTCAGCAGCCCACATCTGCACAAAGCAGTGTTCTTCCTGAACCACCAAGGGAGGAATCTTCCCAGCACCTCCAAAAAACAAAGAGCTGCCTACTATTTCTAGAGGAACACTCACGTTTAACACTCAGGTGAGAAAAATTATAAATATTAATCAGCATACCTGTATACACCTAAAGGGGTAGAAAATATGCAATGCTCACAGACATCCCAAGCATCCCGAATTCCGGAATGAAGTGAGAAGTACCAGTGACCACAGGCACAGTGGGAGAGGGTGAGGGCATTAACCATGGACAGAGCCAAGCGAAGCTGTCTGCGGCCCGGATCAGCCTGGTAAATCCCTGTCTGCGCCTTAATGTGAAGCTGGTCATAAGACAAACACACGAGTCATGGTGTCCCAGAGCTTTTCAGTTCCCTCAGATTCTGAGGTCATCATCTTGTAAGGAACCCTGGGGCTCTCACTTCTGAAGGACTGGGTTCAGGATGAGATCCTGCGTGACCATGCTTTGTGTGTCAGTGGTGAATGCTGGAGCTTCTGCACAGCAAGGGAAATCGCACGCTTCAATTTCCTGAGTGACCCCCAGCCTTGAGAAGTTCAAGGATATTGAGGAGGTATTTGCCTATTAGAAGCCAAATTTGTCCCACAGGGTGTTTTCAGTGACAGATAACAGAAGATACATAGTGAACATGTGAGAAAAGCAAGTCCATCTCCAGAGAGACATTCGTATTGACTCACCCAACAAGCACCTTAAGCCTAAAACTCCCTCGCACCATGGGCTTCTATCTCTCCTGACTTCCAGGTATGGTGGGAGCTTACTGAGCTTTGTAAATCAGGACAATCTCAGCATTCCACGGTCATCCACCGAGAGTCTTTGGAAAGTGTCTAGAATTCCCTTTGTGATACTTAGTGACACAGGTTCTTAATATAAGAACTATAGTGAAAATCCAAGCTTGGGCATTGACTCCCTAAGTGACCTCTTCAGACTAACCTCCCTGGTGTGCTGTTTCTCCAAAGATAGAGAAAAATTGCAGTTCCTTCCTTAGAGACTCATGGAAAGACGGGGCTAAGAGAAAACCTGCTGAACCCCTTCCCGAGTGCTTGACACAAGCACTTATGACAATATTATCCTTTCCCATTATTTTTCTCAAATCAAACTCTGTAGACAAGGCACCTCATTTAGATATTTTGAAGCAATGTCTCACTATGTTTCCTAGGTTTTCCTTGAAGTCCTGTACTCAAGAAACCCTGCTTTAGTCCCCCACGTAGCTCAGATTACAGCCAGAAGTCTGGCTGATATTATTTTATTATACTGAGTCTGCCCAGGTATCATTATTATATCACCATAAACTTTTGAAATATGAAATACATAAAATACACGGGTACATGTCATTTTCCATTTGGCCAAACACACAGAAAGTACAACACCAAGAACAAAACTCACTGTAACTGTGGACTCCGGGTGATAATGAAGTGTCAAAGAATGTTCATCATTCATAGTGAATGTCCCACTCTGGTGGAGTGTTGGTAATGGGGGATAGTGTGCATTTGTGACCACAGGGAATGTGCTGCTTAATCTTGAGAGTCAACTTGACTGGTTCATGAGACTCCTAGAGAGGTCTTTGGGTTGTGAGAGGAGTAAACACACCATTGGTGAGTTCACAGCTGAATGGGCCACTAGGGGGGGAGGGTTAGTTGGAGAAAATGTGTTATAAGCGTTGACTGGTCCCTGGCCCTTCTCCTCTGGCTCTTTCCAAGCCACTCGTCTTCTGCCCTCCATGAGGTAAGCAGATTTCCTCCACCACACCTTTCTACCATGGTGTCTCTGCCTTAGATCCAGAGTCCATGGACTGAAACCTTTGAAACCATGCGCCACAATGAAACTTCACTTTATGTTGTATTTGTCAGTCATTTTCTCCCAGGCATGAGAAAGCTGACCCAGATAGTGGTCATACGGGACATTTCTGTACCTTCTGCTCAGCTTTACTTGTGAATCTAAAATTGCTCTTAAAAAACGAAGTCTAATAAAATATAACTAACTAAATAAAAAATTACATAAGTGATATGTAAAACTATTTTTGCTAAATGACTCTAGGTGAGTACCAATTTATTTATCTAGGTTGTCTGTACTTCCTCGCAGCTAAGTGAGTTTGCAAACTCTGACAAGAAACTCTGACTTGGAGGGTCTGTGTGTGAGAGACAAGGGAAATCTGTGCTGAAGAAAATAGATTAAGACCTGGGGGTATAACGTTCTCTAATGAAGTAAATGTGCAGTGAAAATAGGTAGTGGACTCTTAATTGTGTTTGAATTTCACATTGTCTGTGCTTGTCTGCTTAATTTCCTGACTCTGTGTCCTCTGTTATATTTTCCCAAAGTAGCAACCTGCACCCAACACTTTCACGAACTTTTACCTAGAGAAGGAATGGATTGTCTTTGATGGGAGGTCATGGCCTACCTTCTAGCTGCCCAAGTGAGGATGAAAATAATCATTTTGAGGCAGCTAGCTATTGTTCTATTCTATTGACTGCAGCAATGCAGTCATTTCCATGAGTGATTTAATACAAAGACCTGGGAAACATGTGGGTGTTTAGATACCAGGTTATTCATCCCACAAGCCTATCACAGCTTCATTGCCTAGGCTGCTCTGTAATTTCCATTTTAATGTTCTGAATGATGAGTATGGCATCTGACTGATAGCCCAAGGCTTTTCTGAGGCTGGTGCACTTAAATGTTTTGTCACTTCAGAAAAAAGTAATGCATGGAGTTGTGCAGCTTCACCACAGTGAAGTAAAATCAGGTGTGTATTTGCCTTCAGTTCTGTTGGCCAAATGTTGCTTGGAGTGCTCCGTTCATTCATTCGCCAAAATTGGCACCCATCCTGTGTCATAGTCCAGGAGATTGTCTATAGACACGATGTGGATAGAGTAAGTTTAGATCCAGACTGAGATTTATTGTCTATTTGATATTCAGATTTAACAGGCATGCTGTTTGTATGTCCATTCTGGCAGCCCTAGCCCTCAGTCTGTATGAGGTTTGCAAGCTCCAGTTGCATGTACTGTTATCAAAATGAAATGCAATAGCACTCTGATGGAGGGTCAGGACTCCACAGTAAGGAGGTGCTACAGCAGTGACAGCTTACCGAGGGTACTTGGAACCAGAGAAGTCATCTCTCTGAAGCTAACACACAAACTGAGCATAAAACAGAATGAGAATTAGGCCAGGGAAGGGAAGCAAACATAGGTCTTTAGGCAGAGGAGACAGAATGTATATCGACATTTTCAGTGATCCACTTTTCCTTCAGTTTCTGGAGCATTTCCTATGACTCATCTACCCTGTCCCAGACTTGCACCTTCTTAGATGTGCATTCTGGTGCCTGCAGGTCCGTCATCACAGCCACATCTGTGCAAAATGTCCACAGCAGGCAGGAGGGCTGACGATACCTGTTTCCCCTCTGCAGGAGGAATTCTTTGCCCACTGTTTTTAAGGGATTCAGTGAAGAAGTGACTGCTTACCAAATATTGAAGAACAGAAGTAGAGATAATTCATCCCTTCTCTTCTGTCTACTATCTGCTGATTGGAATGGGCTGAATTAGGGAAGCAAACAAGACAGCCCAGATCCCTGATGGCAGGGTGGGAACAAAGAGGCTTAGAAGATGGTCCAGGCAGTAGACATCTAGATGGTCTTTGAGTTGGATCAAATCCTTGATGCATATAGACTGTAATGCAGATCTGAGAGAAGAATAAGACACTCCAGAGCGGAGACACAGGTAAGCTGGCAAGGAGCTCATGCCCACAGGTGGACAGAGGACAGGGTTTGGCTGCAGAAATCAACGCAGGTGTTTGTTACAAGGGCAGTGGTGTGAAATCAGTCCTCCTTAAAATATTGCTCTGATGCAAATGCATCTACACTTCTTGTGTTTAATAATGAGCATTGCAAATTCTGGATAAATGTTTGCTACCTGGACACACAAATGTGGCAGAATCAGAGGAAATAGAGTTCAGTGTTTTGCAGTGGCTGAGGTGCAATTGTTCTGGCTCACCACGCAGTTTTGTTACCAAGCTCCTTAGCAGAACCAGCAATCTGTCAGCCAACATGTCGATATCACAGTGGGCGAAGGAACTTTATTTCTTTAATATATCAGAAATTGAGGTAACTACTGTTCAGAAATACTGAATTTACACTGATGCTGAAGTGCACATCTGGTCCACTTGGAAAATATTTCTTTCTGTGTTTGTGTATCTTCAGCTGTTCGATTATATAGAAAACAACTCAAAATCCATGCCCAGCCACTCAGTTTTATTGTACAGAATTTAAGACTTTCACTATTCTATACTGAAGTTTCTACTGTTGGAAACATTTCCAGTGGTCACTCTTTGGCTGCCTGTGGAGTAGTGTGTGTGTGTTTGTAGGGTCTGAATTGAGGCAGTGGGTTATTCTGACTTACTAGGCAAATAAACATTGGTTCTCAGAGCTTCAAACATTCATAGAAATTGAACAAGCATTATCCCTACATGTGATTTCCTCTGACCTCTCCCCAGCTCTCCAGTTGAATAAAGGATGAAGGAGGCATGAACATTTTGAAAAGCATTGATTAGTGGTTTACAAAGATCTTAGCATTTGTAAGGGCACATCCAGGAACATCTCCTGTGGAGGTACCAGAGAAAAGAAAGAATGTAGCCATTGTGACAAAATAGTTGTGGTTCACTGAGGTTCTCAGGAAATGGAACAGCATTCAGACTATACTTTCTTTACCATATTCATGACTATTCCTAAAATTTCCACCAAAAGAATCACCCTTACCTTTCTAAAAATTAACCAATAAAATAAAAATCCACGTTACAAATTTGGACAATTGGTTAACAATTACTGGAAATCTTTTTTTGAAAATCAGTTTCTCTGTTACTGATCATTTATCTTGATAATGGGAGAGATCGGTATTGAGGGACATGAAACTGAATAGATATATTTTGAAGTGGGAAGGATTCAGAAGAAAGGATCACAAAATTGCAACTTATTCCTTTTTAAATCTTACTGTTTGGACTTCCTGCTAAAGTTCTGTTTTGGGTTGTATTAATGTGAGTCTTCTTTACCAGCGAATTTTAATGAAGAAGAGGAAGGAACATGTGGGGAATAACCCTGTTATTTATTTTTTCTACAGTGTTGAGATAAACCTCTGACTGTGCCTCGCAGCATCCGCATTTGAGGCGGGGAGAACAATAGCCTGGATCTCTCACAGAACACAGCACCCAGTAGAAATGCTGTCTGGCAGGCTTCGAGCTGAAACCAAACAGCAAGGATTGGTATGTTAGCTTTCTGGATGAAGGAACACTGTGTGACTATATCCATATATCTGAAAATGGAAAAAATACAATCCCTTCCATTTGAGGTTGAATTTGAATCCTTCCATGGGCCTTAGGCAAAATTTAAAGAGTACAAAATGTCCTTCACCAAGTGACAGCTGGGATATGTTCTCCAGCAGCTGTTAATAATTCACCATTGGGCCGGTGAGATAGCTCAGGGGCATAAGCACCTGCATGGCAAGCGCGAGGTCCTGAGTTCAACTCCCAGTACCCACATAAAGGAAAAAAAATATTCACCATTAACTAGTTCCAGAGGTGGTCCTGAACCTGGTAATTTGGATAATAGGATGATGGTGCAGTACAAATGGGTCCTGGTATGGTTATTTATTGTCATTCACCATTGTTGGTTGTAGGACATAAGAAACTCAGTTCTTAATTCATTTGCTGTTGCTGTGACAATGTACCTGAGGCTGGGAAATTTACACAGAAGAGAAGGTTTGGTGGCTCACAGTTTTGAAGACCTGAGGGCAGGTCCCTGGCATCTGTTCAGCTCTAGTGAAGGCCTCTAGGTTCCATCACAATATGGTGCTCAGCATCACGGTGGGAGCACGTGAACGAGGAGATGTCACACAGTAAGGAGGAAGCAAGAGGTATTCAGGGCCAGGGCTGCTCTCAGGGAACAGAGCAGAGCTCCCCTGAGGAGCTGCACTCATCCCTCCTGAGAGCAGCGGTGTCTCCATGACCTAATGAGGTCCACCTGGCCCCACCTCTAGGAGGTCCTGCCCTCTCTCAATGGTGCCGCCACGAGGACTCAGTTTCCTTGGGGAACTTCACGTGAGACAGTGGAGCTACATCTGCACCCCATCTCCTCCCATGCGTCTGTGACTCAGTCACGCGTGGATGTTCAGAGGAATGGAGTACCTTGGCGGTCTTAGGCTGTGGAAGACGCTGCCATTCTCCTTTAAAAACTACTTCCTTCTGCTTTCCAGGGTTTTTCGACTTTTAGTAAAAAAGGAAAAGGAAAAAAAAAGGTGGCTTCTATTTTGCCAAAACTACCCAGTATGAGGCATTGCCGTGCATTTCGGACTCACAGCTTACCGAGAAGTGGGTAGAGAGGAAGGGGAAGGGGGACGGCAGATACCCATTGCAAATCCACAGAAGGCCACAGATGAACCCGTTTGTTCATGTCTTTAAAATAGTTATGTTTGCATATATCAGAAACAAGACACTTTAATAGACGCTTATAAAAACGAAACGATTGTTAGCATATTTTCTCCATTTTCATAAACCGAGAACGCTAACCATATGGGTCTGGACTTGTTTTTTTCAAACTATAGGGGTTGGAGCTCAAACTCCAAAGCCTCTCTTCCGTCCTCCAACTCCGTATGGCCTTCGCTATCTCTACAGAGACCTCCTTGACATTACCTTTCAACAGACTTTATGCCAGACCTTGGGCTATTTGAGAAAACCTTCGTCATGAAAAAAAATAATAATAACAATGTTATATCATATCTATATGATTTATTTGAAAATAATACCATTAAATTTTAAAACATTGCCAGTGTGTCCATTGTATTTATTCCGGGCTTTTTGTTGGCACTGCCCATTGAACAAAAGGTACACACTTTCAGTTGTATATGAAAGAGCTGGAGATTCTAGTGCAGCACAATGATAGTGGCCGAGGCAGTATTTGATCATGACATTGTTACACAATGTGTGCATCTACCTGATCTGACTGGGCTGGCTGATTATGTAGAATTTCCTCCTTATTATGATGATAACTCCTCCCAGTGAAGATCCAAAGAAAAGCCACTCACAAAGGTAGGAAAATGGAAGGAGGTTTGTCAGGCCACCAGCCACTTGACAAGACATCAAAATCTGTAAAGGACAGTACATGGAGCCTTCTCTGCCCAGTCAGTGCACGCATGGTAAATCTACAGATGCCCCGCTCTCTGCAGAGACTCAGTCCTCAAACTCCTGGCCACCTTGGTCCAGCAATAGATCAAAGGCTTCTGACCACTGGTCATATGGAGGGTAGAGGAAGAAACATTCATTTAAATAGCTATGAGGGTACCAGACTGAGAACAGGAAGCAGTGTATGCAAAATTTACAAGCAGGATGGAGCTAGGCCTGATATAAGGTGGCAAGGGTGGGACAGCACAAAGCGTGCAAAGCAAGTGCGTGTGTCAGAACCTGTGGGTGACAGTGAGAGAGACCTAGCTCAAACAGGACTAAGTACAAATAAATATGTAAGGAGTAAGTATATAAGTAAGGAAATGCACTGTTACATTTTTTAAGACATGTGAGGGGCCAGTTTCTCAAAAACTGTTTTCAGTTAATGTGACTTTTGTCTTTCTCTGTTTTTTACTCCGTAAATCTCAGGTAGACACTTCTCAAATAGAACAAGTTAGAAACATGCAGGTTCAAACAGTTCACAAACAAGTAGAGGAAATTGATAGAAGAAAGATCAGCTTCCTCTACGCAGACCTAGCAAAGCCCCAACGTGAGATTTCATTGACTGATACATTTGCTCTTCGTATGTTTCCAATGAGGTGGGATGCACTGATTGGGCTAAGCTTGAGTCAGGTGACTTCCCTGCAGCTGGAGTTGATGTCAGTCTCAAATAAGCCAAATGCATGGAGGTGCAAATAACTGGGGTGAGAGAAAAGAAAGTAGCTCCATAAAAGAAATCAAGTTGTGATACTGAAAGGAGGATGGATTATGAGAAGACACAAAACAACACAAAATTAATATTAAAAAATTTAAACAAAGCGTAGATTTCTATGATACTAAGTGATATGATGCTGTCTTGGGTTTATATGCAGTGAAATTGCTCCAGATTGAGAGGGATTGGAATGTGCACATATGCAAGTCTGAGAATGAACCTGAATAGCATGAACATGAGACAGGTAAATAGCTTTGTACTCTGTGTGGCTATGTGTTTGGTTTTATGTTGTTTTCTCTGTAATGAAAATAAACCACTGAAGCATTTACAAAAGCAATGCTGCATCCTTAGGGGGGAACAGTAGCTTGCCTCAGAAAACCTTATTTTATTGCTCATCCATTGTTTACAACACTGTCATCAAACAGAAGGTGCAGAGAAGTGCACGGTTGTTATTTGTATAAAAATTGAAAGATTCTTTAAAAAATAGTTACAAGTTGGATATACAATTTTAAGTGCTAAGGACTTATTCATACTTGAAAAGAAAAAGAGAAAGGAAATCTGAAAGATAATGGATGTATTTGCCTGTTATTAGTCTTAAAGGGCTTACCTTCAGAGCATCATTAATAAAACCATCACCAGTCAGAGGCTTGATCCTACAAGGTACATCAGCCCTGGACTCAGTGCTATTGTCAGACTCCAGGTTTACTTCATTTAGAAAAATCAGGAATTCATGCTGGTAAGGAATTAAATATATTATCAGGTTCTTTAGATGCCTTTCACCCTTCTTGCTCATATAGGGCGGGGATGCAGTGCTCTGGCTCGTACGTGGCTGTGTATTCAGTGTGAGCAACCTGGAGGGAAGCAGACAGCCCTCTGCTGTGTACTGTGCTCCTAGCTCAGCTTTTCATCATGGGGAAAGGGGCGCTGAAGGTTCACTTCCTCCTGAAGCAGCCTGTATGCCCTTGATAATGGTGATTATTAGTGCCCATGACAATGGCAATCTACACATCGATTTCATGAGAAGTTCCACCCCTCTACCCCATCCTGTTTTCAACATCTGACTTACTTCTTTACTCAGACTAAATTAGGCAGACTATTTGCTGTCCAACAGTTGTCTCCCCTGAACTAATAAAATGACCTGCTGTAGCCAGGACTCAGATGCATAAGAACAACTCCATTTGGAAACAATTATCCCTGGGTGCTCGCTACTCTTTGAGAATTTGACTCTCACTGGGAAAAAAATGGCTCTGTTCAATATATTATCTACTAGTAGCATTGAATAGTATTAAATGTGAAAACCACCCATACTTTAACTCATTGTAATAGATATCTCAACCATCAGCCACTTGGGTAAATTATGTATTTTTATTCAATTATTTTTCTGACTTTTTTTTCCTAGTTTTTATTTGTATGTGTTCATGTTACACAATAGATGCATTCGTTGTGGGGGACTGGCCTATATATGTTTGTTCTTGCACTGCAATCACTTTTACCTCCCCTCTTTCCCAACTCCCCTTCCCATCTCAACAAAGTTGCTCCCTCTTCTCTACTGTCTATTTTTTATTTTGCTCTTTAAATGATTGCAATTTCATAACTAAAATTTTAGATAGAAAACAAAACAAAACAGATAGATAGATAGATAGACAGACAGACAGCTAGTTATTACAGCTTTCAATGTCCAGAGCTCATTAATGTAAATAATAGTATAATGAAGCTTTAAATAATTAAAATGAATAAAATGTAAAAGACACATAAATTCAGATAAATCCCTTCTTTATGGATGCACCTCTTCTTTGCCCTTAACATTCCCCCCGGTTGACTCTCTGGGTGACTGGGCTTGGCTGCTTCTGAATGGAAACCAGGGGGCTATTTCCTGTGCTTTGTTGGGGCTTCCAGGGCAGAGGTCACCAGCATATCTCAGGGGTGGCCCTTGGCACCCAGAAGAGCCTCCAAATGGCCTGTGGAGTACTGTTTGGAATATGACTCTGTGGTAGCTGATAAAAGCCAAGAGTCAAAGTCCTTGTTACCACAGATTACCTCTGGAGGTGGTGATGGATTTGAATATGTCTCCATTTTAGAGCCAAGTTTGCCCTCATTTAAAAGAAGGTACAACATATGTGACAAAGTCAGTCTCACAAGACCACACCCACACATACACACATACCACACAGAGGCATGAGAGGGAACTTTGTGAAGGGTGAATAAGGTGGAGGATGTGAAACGCCAGCTTTTGATTGTGATATTGTGCCATAATTATGCACACTACTACCACTGGAGAAGACCGTGGAGGGGTCCTTTTCATTTCTTACTGTAACAGAAAATGCCCCCCCTAGCCAGTTTCTTAGTTGCCCAGGTAATAGTTCCTATTCCAGTTCCAGTTGCTCCTGTCTCTTAGAAATGGCTGGTCACTGTGATGCATAGCTGGTCACTGTGATGCACATTGTATAAACCAGTCCCCTATCGACAAATCATTCTGCCTCTGTACTTCCTGCTTGCTTATTTCATATAAGCCTTCAGGCAACTCACATCAGACCCCAAAGGGAGGAGGACACAGTCTGTCTGTCTGTCTGTCTGCCTGCCTTCCTGATTCTCCAAAGACCCCCAGGGGCACCCCAGTTAGTCAGTCTGTCAGTCCTGCACAGTTCGAGAAGAAGAGCTTGATCAACTCTTGTTAGTTAAGGACACCCTCAAAGGAAGGGGGTTGGAATGTTTTAACCTCTGAGTGCCTGCTGAATGAATGTGCAAGTGAGTGGAATGGACAGCATAAGCAATAGGCTGCTCCATCTGTGCACCAAGGCTGAGAAGCACTGGTCACAGTGGCTGATTGGGCCCTCACCTGCGGTTCCATGGTGATTGACATATGGCATAATGGAGCCCTGCACCCTCCTTAGCTAAGTTGTGCCTAAGTCCCTATGAGGGGCACAGCCTGGTGGGCATCTGAATGGTCTCTCTCTGAGGGACACCCACCCTTTGTCTGTTGCACCATTGTTCAAGGGTAGACAACATACACCATAGGGAGATAGAATGGGTGCAAGCCAGAGTAAACCTATGGTCCTTGATTGTATGTTAAAAAACTCCAAAAGAGGATTTCCTGAGATTGAGGAGTTAAAAATTAAACAGAACTGCTCCCTGTATCTCAAAGAAAATAAAGGAAAAAGAGGCCCATTCTTCCCAAGAATTCCAGCCAATTGAACCAGTTCCAGCTAGTCATTGCCTGCATTTGGCCATAGAGGCCACCCCCGCAAACTTTCTGATTCATGGTTATGCCTATCCTGGTCAGATGGCATCATCTAATGCCCACCCAAGGTGACTGTCAATAATTCCTGCTGAATTCCACATTTTGACGAGGAAAAATTGGACTGTCAGCCCTGACAAATGAGATGCACCCTGTTGCGCCTGAATAGATAGGACAGACCGAGCTCTATCAAATTAGGCTCCTGAGAGCCCATAGTCATTGCAAATTCGGGGACAAACCTGTGACTTTCCTGGTAGACAATGGAACAGAACTCTCTGTCTTCAAAAGTTCCCTTTGTCAAAAAGTTACCATCACTGGAGCAACTGGGACTCTTCCCTTTCATACTTACTGCCAGACACAAACTTCCAGCCTGACAGGACATCTCACAAAACATGAATTCCTGTATAAACCAGTCCCCATACCACTTCTGGGAAGAGACATCCTCTCAAGTTGGAAGCAACCACCTCCTTTGCACCAAGCCAGTCAGGCTCCCTCTCGTTTAACCCTGCACTTTCAATTTTGACTGTTCCCCAAGAGGAAGATGACTCCTGCATCAGCCTGAGACAGATATCCTCAATCCTGAAGTTCTGAAAACTCTCCTCCCAGAGGTATGAACTAAGGACTTATCCCCAGGACTGACCATCAACCATGACTCCTCACTGCAACCCCTCCATTGCTATCAGATGTCACAGGAAGCACAAACAGGCATCCAGACACACATCATCCTGATAGACTGTTAATCACCTTGGGCAAGATCTCCATGCCATCAACAATGCAACCATCAACTTGCACTCTGTGGTTCCTGACACATATACCCTTTTCAGAATGTTTTAGATTTAAAAGATGCCTTCCTCTGCTTGTGAGTTGCTCCCATAAGCCCCTTCAATTGGGAAGATCCTGAGATAAAAGACCCACTCACTTGGACTCAATTGCCACAAGGTGTTGAGAACTCTCCCACTATTTTGGGGGAGGCTCTAACAGCACATTTGGCCAAGCCACCAGCCACCTTTTCTCCAAGGTTTCTCTGTCCCTTCCAGCTCCATCATGGTCCTCCGAGTGAACAGTATAGACTGCCAAACTGCCTTCCTTCCTGTCCCCCTGCTAGTTGTGGTTTTTGTTAATTGATCTGGATTTGCTTACCCCAGTCCTTGCTTCCCTGCCCCCTGTTAGCTGTGTATTTTTTTCTTTTTTTGCCTTAAACTCTATGAACGGTTGCCCCCAGGAGAATGCAAACACTTGACCAAGATTTGATGGGCATCCAAGGCACATTGGACTCTCTCCTAGATCAGATTAACTCCTCACTACCTTGTCAGACTAATGTTACAAACAGACAGGCCTAAACTCTAGTTGGGCCTTGTCCCAGAAGTTCACATGAAACATGCCAGCAAAGATTTGCTGGGGAAACTAAAAGAGTGGGAAAATGTAGCAGAAAATGCTCCCCCCAGGCCAGTATACTTCTGTTGCCCAGGTAATAGTTCCTGTTCCAGTTCTGGTTGCTTCTATCTCTTAGAAACAGCTGGTCACTGTGATGCATGGTTGGTCACTATGATGCACATTGTATAAACCAATCTCCAACTGACTAGCCATTCTGCCTCTGTACTTCCTGCTTGCTTATCTCATATAAGCCCTAGACCACCAGAGATCAGGGCCTGATATTCTGGGAATGATCCCAATCAGTGCCTGTCAATGTAAATAAATCTGCCTCCAAATCCTGGGTGTCTTTTTGGTGTTTCTGTTTGATGTTGCATTACAACTATATGCGGATTCACAGCTATCACTCAAGTTCATTTTTATCTTGTTTTTGAAGAATACACAGTGGTCTGGATCATCCCTAACAGATGCCAACCTTGATTAGAAGCCATCAGGTTAGTAAGAGGAGAGACTTACATGAGAAAAGTTAAAGGGAATTGCCTGTGCACATCAGTGTGAAATTCATTCCATAGTAAAATAACTAAATGAAAAGAAATCTAGACATCAAGCCACTGATGAATGGATGACTGCAGTGTAGACAACAAAATGTCACTGGAACCAAAACTCCAGCTCTGTGATATCTGCAGCAGCCTCTCCGTTGGAGCAGATGGCTGTGGGTGTTCTTCGTGGTCCTCCCCACATGGACATGCCTCTTCCCGACTCTGACACTTGTCTCTAACTACAGGTCAAGGTCCTGCCTGCTGGTGAGAGCACAGGGACAGTTTGCAAACCAGGGCTCTCCCTCACCTGCAGAATATATGCATGATCCACCCCAATCATCTTCTCAACACAATTGTGTTTGCATCCCCAGTGGGTACCAGTTGGGACTATTTGTTTTGCCCCAGGCATTACAGGCAGGCCTTGTCCTCACCTCCCAATGTCACTGGCTCACCAATCTTGCAAGATGGCTGAGGACATCAAGGCAGAGTGCTAATCTACCTTATCCATGATAGAGTCCCCCAAGGGTAGTACTGGGCTCGGTACCCAGGGCTGCATGACTTCAAAGCACAGCTAATCACAGCTGTGTTTTGCTACCTTGCTCAGACAGGGCCTTCTGTGCTGCCACCCACTGGTACCAAGCTTTGCCTCCTTCATACCATGTTGTAAGCCAGCAGTCTGCAGAATGAAGAAAGCTCCATTCCAGAGGCAGATGGCAGTCATAGGCAGAGAAAGTGTGGCAAGCACTTTTATTCTGTGACAGCCCCACTCCAAGCTGCAGAATAGGCATTCACCAGGCCAGCAGAAGAGCTGGGCTGTCTCAGAGCATCTTGCAATGTTCCTGTCACTGAGCCACATTCCTATCACTGTGCTGAGCCATGTGCAGCCTCCGTGCACACTTGATGCCCCTGGACTGAGCTCAAGCACTGTCCTTTCCATCACTCAGGTCACCATCAGCAGACAAGGTATCAGGACACTGCAAGTTGCAAAAGTAACTCTGGAAAGACAAGATCAGTTCTGGCCTCCCTCATCCTGCAGCTCATGCCTGACTCCCAACTCCTTTTCAAGTTAAGAAAGATGTAGAAGCTTTAATTCAGGGTTTTCTCCTGATTTGAGTTTTCTCACCTAATACTGAATCAAATTTATGAAGTGTAAACTACAGACTCATCTGAAATTTCTGTGCTATTGCTTTTATCTTTCATTGTGATGTGGTGTTCAGATACCCAATAGTGAATTATCTGACCAGTTTTTTTTCCCATCTTTAGGAACAAACTGCCTAATTTCTATCTTGTGAGAAGATTCGGGAACCTGTCTGTATTTCCACTACCTGCAGTCTGGTGCTACTTATTGAATTTGGAGCCACAGGGCTCAGTACCTTGGACAGCAACCTGAGCCTGTCCCATGCCTGCAGCATAGTGAATGAAATTACAGGTCTCCACACTCCAGCCCCAGGCACACTTGTTTTCATACCCCCTTATAAGAAAATCTCTCTCTCTCTCTCTCTCTCTCTCTCTCTCTCTCTCTCTCTTTCTCTCTCTCCCCCTCTCCCTCTCCCTCTCCCTCTTTCTCTCTCTGTCCCTATTTCTTTCTCCCCAAACTTGATATGTTGATATCTTTCACACTTGTGTAAAACCAATTTTGTTTTTCCAGTTTGGAGGTTTAGAAACAAAAGGACTTGAGCTGCTACAGGATAAGGTTATGGCTTCCTGCTGTAATTCAGCCATTCTGAGGGGCATTTCCACACTTCTATGAAAGTGCCAAGAAGACACAGCGGATCCTCAGTTCTAACGTTTCAGAATTGATTGAGAGCTGCAGCTCAGTCACTGATACAAAGACTGTGCCAGCTGAAAATCGCTTTGCTTTCTAAGGAAGGCTGGCCAGCGAGCTTGGGCATGGAGGCTGCAAAGCTCATGATAGCTCTCTGAAACTGTAAGCCTCCCACAGGGAGGTGATAGCAATAAAAGCAGTGGACCCCAGAAATATAATAGTTGTGCTGGATTGAGATTTCACAAGGTGAGACAGAAGCACAGTACAGGCAACTCACAGCCTGCCTTTCCTTGGTATTTCATTGTTTCCCTTTTCCTTGCACAGACTTCTTTCCTGTGGCAAAGCAATCGAAGGGAAATGGATGGGAGTGGATGCCAAAGTATGAGAAGAGCTCAAAGTGAGGTAGTGGGAAGAGTCAGTTATTCAAACATTGCAAGCAGGATTTGCAATAAAAAAGGCACATAGGATAGTCAAAATGCACTTTATTTCCTTTGATTCTCATCATATGATCATTACACAAAAGATGTTTTGATAGCCAACAATACGCAGCTGGAGGAAGTATCATGATTTCTTCAATTTTAAGTCAGAAAAGCATTTTTGGAGGAAACATATTTAGGGGCGCTTTAATGTTGGATTCAACACAATCAACTGAGTCTAAACCAATAGCCATCTAAGGACCCAGAACTCTCACGCCCCCCCGACTATATACCCAATAGGAACTTGGCCTCCGAAGACTTGATTTCATCACAAAAACCACATATAGAGGCAAATAAAACATTTGCCAGTACAAGACTGAATAAATATATTGCAGTGTGTTCATATAATTGAAAAATGCAAGATAGTTGAAAACTGGCTACAGCTATAAAAATGAATTACTGCAACACAGAGCAAAATGCATAAATCTCACAAACATGAAAAGGAATAGGGGAAGCCAAATACAGAAGAATTCATACTCAAAGATTCCCTCTGCATAAATTTCAAAATTATACAAAACTATGATAATAGATTATTTCTCTCACTCTCTAAAGGGAGTGGTAGAGTTGGACACTGATTGTGAAGCCAAGAGAGAACATTATTATGTGCTGCAATTATTCTCTATTCTGAATAATAAAGTACTTTGGAAGTGGGTGGATAGGTTTCTACCATAATGTGAATGCTCATTAAGCTGTAGTCTCAATATCTATTCATGTTATTACGTGTTTTACACTTTAATGAGAAGAAATTAGTGATTGCAACTGGTTGACATTGTGTCACATGCTCCTGTAAATCTTGCGAAGGAGATCTGGAGAGTGTAATCTTTTGCTCTTGTTATTTTGTTTCCTAATGGCCTAGTTGTCCCCAAGTCTGTTCATTGGAAAGTGAAAATGCATTGTCATTTCTACAAAATCTATTTTGTGACACATCTCCTTTTTTTTGAAGCTAATGACAGGAGTGAGAAATACGACTGATACTTTTCCAGGAAGTTGGCTTTGCAGAGAGGAGTCTTGGTCAAGACCAGGAAACATGCTAACATTAAAGAATGCTGACACGCCAGACTCTCAATCTAATTAAGACTTGAGTCTAGATCACCCAAGAGTTTCACAAAGGACACCCTTAAGGCATACCTGCTCCAAGAACATAGATGAACTGAGATTATGAGGAGATGAATTCTAGCAAGATTATTTTCAAATACTCAGAAGACAAGTTATTCTCTCTCCCACATGAACATGTTGATGCCACAGCCCAACTTTAGATACACATAAGTGTGACCCCAAAGGACTATTATTTACTGGATTCTTTTGACTTTTTTGAGGTGAATTGTTAGATTTCCCCCATTGGTTATCAACCCATATGTTGTATTTCAACCCCAGGGTGATTTGGAAATTCCGTAAGGAATCTTGTGATTGACACTTACCAAGGAACACTCTGGCACTTCTGACTAGGGATCCCAAACATCTGGAAGTGAATGAGTTGTCCCAATGAATGAACAATTTTGTTACTGAAATATCTGTAATGCCCCTAAGGAATCATGGAGCAGAGGCAATGAGGGACTCTGGTCCACCTGGGTGTCCTTTATTCCTACAAGGGAAACCATCTAATTACTTCCTTAATATGGCCCCATAGTGACCACCCATCCTTCTGTAGGAGGTCATTTATTCACTCTGTGAGTGCTCCTTGTTTCTTCCCCACCCCTTGCTAAACATCCCAGCTTGCCTAGCCAAGTATCCAACATTCTCCCACATGCTTGAGTGATCCTGCCTCAACAGATGGATTCTTTGTCCTTTTGCAATAATGGGGAAGAAAGAAGCTGGGAAAGAGAAACGATAGAAAGATGTAGTCTGGGACAGAAGATAACTTTTCAAGAAGTGCCGAGTAAGAGTAGAACTGGAGAAGCTTTAGAAGGCATATAAAGGATTGAGTTCACTTCCCTCTTTGAAAAGCAAACAGACCATACCGGGAGCCATGAGTGTTCACCATGAGCATAAAGACAACAGGTCCAAATCAACAGATGTGCTCAATCCATCCTACTTTTTCACTTCTTTTCTTTTGGAGATCCCTTGAAAATAGGTCTCATGAAGCAGCCAGATGTAGTACAAAGTAGCTTCTTGAATAAGACAGCCATCATCAGTCTGTCCTAAGAGTCTATGTGAGAATAGAGGTACTCTCTTATATTTTTGGCACCAGTATGTGGATGAGTAAAGCATCAGTGATTTATGTGCCTTGACAAGCAAGAGCAAGATAACACATGACCTTCAGGCATCTCATATAACTCTAATCATTTATGTGGTGTGTGGCGTTAGTGATGTTCCCTCTTTTCATTCATTTTTCCCTTTGGTGGCATTGGTTACCATGGAGACAGAGATGTCACTTCTTTGGACGATGCATGTGAAGATTTATCAGGAAAGGACATCTTTTTATAAGGCGGTGACATTTCCTGTCCACACAGTTAACTCTGAGAAAGTAGGCTGTTTATGGAAGACACAAGAATAAGCCACCGGGTTGAAGCCACTGTACACAGGACACAGCATTCCAACAGCTGGGCAATTCAAAGTCAATGACCTGTGCTCTGATTCAATATTGATCCTTCTAAGGATTCAATAACTAAGTTGATGTATTTTTGGATGTCAGTTACTCACCAGCTAAATGTTTGAATTGCTTCATGCCTGAGCTTTCAATAGCCATAAAATATTTTCAGCCTCAGGAGTTTGAAATAGGCTATAAATTCTTGTTTGTGTTGCTATGGTGATTTATATTGTCAGCCCTTTTAATAACCACATCAAACGCAGGCATTAAGTAGCAATATAACACCTATACATAATTTAACAGCCACCATTTATAACAACTTCTGGCACGACGTGAAACATTATATGAGGAAATTAAAAATAAATAGATATAAATAACCTCAAGGCTTAAACACATAAATATTTGAGTTGTATATTAGTCAGCTTTCCATCACTATAACAAATACCTGAGATAATTAATTTATAAAGAGAAAATGTTTATTTTGGCTCAGAGTTTTACAGGTATTCATTCATGATCAATGAGCCTCATTTCTTCTGGGCCTGCAGTGACCCAGCATATAGTGGTCAGGAAGCAAAGAAGAGAAAGAAGAAAGAGCCAGAGTACCCTATCCCCTGCAAGGGCATGATCCCAGGGACCTGAGGAGCTGCTACCAAGCATTCAACCCATGGGACCTTGGGAAACAGCCCAGACCCAAACAGTAGCAAGCAATGAGCATAAACACTGTGAGAACAAAACCCAAAAGCAGGAAAAACTGGTTCTAATAAATGGTGCACATCTCTGGCTAGTTACAATAAATTACACTTTCATCCAGCCAGTCCATTCCTTCACTATTTCCAAGAGAGAAATAAAAATACGTGCTTGAAGATAGGAATCCATGAGGAACGTTACTCATTTAACTACTAGACAGTGGACTGTTTCATAAGACTAAATGCAGACTAAAGTTGAGTCCAGTGTATTTCTGGTAGAATAAACTAGAAATGAAGTCTTTGCTTATTTCCTCCAGTTTGTGGAGCAACCTCGGCTGCCTCTTCACAGCCAAATCTGAGGTGGAGATGGCTTTGCAATTCCTTGAATGCAAGGTTGCGAAAAATGCACCATGAGGTGGTGAGCTGGCATGGGAGAGACGGAAGTTAAAGAAGCAAGGTATTGAGAAGAAAGATAATACCAGACACACTAATTTCTTTCTCATTCCAGAAAAGTGGTGACTTAATTCAACAGTCCCTCTCTTTTTCTTTGCAGCTCAGGAAAGTTGACTTCCTTGCTAGCTTCAAGACTGCATGAGCTATTTAAGGCTCAGCATGCCTTTGACGACAGTTTTTGGTCCAAGAGTAAACACATGACTTAAATTTCCCTGATCACAAGAAGGAAAGGCCTTGTAGTTTTATTGCTTAGGGAAACTTTTTCTGTCTCCCCATTTGACTCTCTGTGATCAATAAACACACAGAACAAATTGCTGATCGTACACTTCTTCCTCCCACAGAGCAATGAGCCTTCAGTTGATAGAGTGATGGAAAGTGCCTAGTGTGGAGGACGCTGCCTGGCAGCTGGGCTGACCACAGTCCAGCCCTTCCTGCCTTGAGCTATGCACTGAGATCCTAGTGTCCTGCATTGCTTTGCATCAGTCCAAGCAGCCTCTTCAGCTTCTGTGGGAAGTGGTATCTTGTCCAGTTTAGAACGAGCGTAGTGAGTGAAATATTCCTGTTTCCACATTCAAGGAGCTTTCAGTGGGATGGAAAATCTGACATCTTTCTGGTCTGGTCCTGAGCCCAAACATCATGGTGAAGGCAGTCCGGGGATGATACAGTTTGGTAGATAGGACCTTAGGTTCTGTGAATCACTCCATACAGTGTTTTGAGCATGGGAGATGTGCTGAGCAGATTTCGAGTCCCTCTCTTTTGGACAAACCTTGTGTTTCCTACCTTATTAAGGCCCCAGAATGAAAGGCAGGTGGATGCTATGTCAGCTAAGGTGTTTGTGTTTGCTTCCAGAGATGAGTTGGAATGCTTCACTGAATCATTTACAAGAAAGCATAAACTGAGTAAAAGAAATAGCAGATGTGGTCTGTAAGGGCTGCTACCAATACAGACCATGTGATGTTTAATTTTGGTTGTCAACTTGACTGAATTGAGGGAACACCTAGAAAACTGATAAAGCACACTTCTGGATGAGTCCCTGAGGGGTTTCCTAAGAAGACTGGTGTGTGGCTCAGCAACCTGCGTGAAACAGATCTGGCCTGAAAGTGGGTGGCACCGTCCAGTAGGCAGGGGCTGGGCAGCAAAAGAGCTGAGGACAGGGGACCTCGCTCTCATGGATACTGAGCCCTTCTCCAGTGGGTGTAGGATTTCTGCTCTTGTTGCCCCTGCACATTGGATGCCAGATCCCTTGGCCTTTGAATTTGGGCTTACACCCACACCTCTCTAGGGACTTGCAGGGTTTTAGCTTCAGAACAGAGCCTCGCTGGCCTCTACCTTGTGCTGTACGTTTCTAGCTTCGCAGGTTGAGCAGCTACTCATTTTCTCCACCCTCCAGTGCAGACAGGCATTGCAGAGCTGCTCAGCCTCTGTGTGAGGCAATCTGATAGAAAGCCTCTTCTGTCTGAAAATTTCTTCTTTTGGAAAACTCTAACCAACAGAGTAGGTCATTCCCATCTGCAGGCCAGACCCATCAACAGGATCACGTGATTTTAGGGGCCTGAAAGAGCTGCAGGGCAGGCACAGTAATTTTAGTCACAAGATGCACCCAGACCTTAGCAGCCCTGTATGAGAGGAATAAGAAAGTAACTAACAAAATCTCTCCTTTTTCTTTCCTATTCTTACCCATGCTTTGCATTGGTCAAAATCAATCAGAAGTAAGACAGCAAGGGAGATGCTTCATGAGTCCATTTTGAGCCAGGGACACCATGCAACACAGAGAAAGCTGGGACTCTCAGGAGACATCTCCTTGAGTATCTGCATCTTCCTCGATAACCAATCAGTGTCATTCAGCTTGCTTTGTGACTCGTGGAAAGAGTGCATTGCCATTCTGTGAGAGAGTAGCTGTGACTATGGTTCAGAACTGAGAACTCACAAAAAGGAAGAGGAACAGAAGGAGAGAGAAGAAGCAAGCAAGGGCTGCACCATGATGGGAAGTTGGCTAATGACAATCTGGTGGCAAGCCTGGAAGGCATCCGATAATCATGGTGATTTTCATACCATGTTTTTAGTTATTTCCTAGGTGGGTATTGAGGTGGTAGCCATGCACTGGGAAATGTGTTTCAGACTAGAGAACGATGGCGCGAACAATCATTTTCAGTTCTTGCACTCACGGAATATAAGATAATGTGGAGAACAGAGAAGACATGGTATCCACATACCTATACTCGTACATCCTTTCTGTAAAAATTACACTGCTATAAAGAAAAGAAAAGCAGACAGACATGCTAGAAAATCACCAGTCGGAAATGCCTGTTCTTTAAAGAATTGGAAGAGCTTCTCTGAGGATGTAATGCTGGCTCCAAGGTGGAGAGCACAAACAACAGCTCTCCCTGGGCCGGATGTTCCTGCTCTAAATAGTATGCAAACCCAAAAGCTCCTTTTTAATTTTTATGTAGTTCAAATGCACATACCAAAAAATGCAGACCAGCAGGCCTTTCACACTTTGTCTGTTGTTTTGCTCTTTGTAGTTTTCTTGTTGGCCAATGGTAGTCTAAAAATATCATTATTTATATTTATTCTTTGCAGAGAGAACACATTTGTATAACTTTTATTATAAAGTATTCTAATAACTTCTATTTTATTAGTTATCATTGCTAAACTCTTGTACCTCATTTATCAATTAAACTTTGTTATAAGAATGTGTATATATAGAGAAAAACAGTGTTTATATAAGGTTTACTACTATTCATGATTTAAAGCATCCACAGGATTCTTGGAACATAATTACCTTGGGTACACGGGAACTACTATAAATCTTCAGTCTTGAGACACAAAGGTTCACATTCACAACAGCTATAAAAATGAAGTCCACATTTCTTAGTGCAGATGGTTGGCTTCTGAGGAAAAGACTTGGCTGTCATTTCAAGAGAGAGAGTGTAGAAGTCATCAAATAGCTTTGTTGTTTATCCTCGTGGTTTCTTATACACGCCAAAGCAAAGAGTCACCAGAGAAATGAAGCAAAGTTCCTTTCTTGTTTTTCCTTTGTGGTCCCCTTAGCAGAGACAAAACCTTTCAGTACATCAGCCACAGAGTGTCCTTTGTCCTAATAGGCTCATGAAAGACTTGGAAAAGTGGAACAAGCTGGAGCCACTCCCTCTGGCTGTGGACAAACCTCACTGATTCTAGAAAAGATTCACAGAATATGGCAAAAAAAAAAAAAAAAGTTCCTGAATAATATCAACAGAGACTATTCCTTTACAGTCGCACAATAGCTGCTTAAATGAACACATCACCAGTTTACTGCTGCATATATTCACAAAATAGAGGCAACATTAAATACCTACTTATTAGAAATGTTTGAGGACTACAAAAGGTACAGAGTGTTTAGCATGCCTTGCATAAAATTGTTTTATTATTAAAAGGATTTATTTTACCAATTTTTGTTGCTGGACTTCTGGGTGATTTCCAATAGTTTAATCCTTTAAACAGCCCTGATGTCAGTATCTAAGTATGTATCTTTCTAAACCAACTCATGTATTTAACGCAGACTTATAGCTCAAATAAATTTTTATCTTTACGTGTAGAAAATATGCTCTTTGCTATGACATCACAGAAGCAGGAATGATTACAAATCCCCTATTTTATTTTGGACTTCTAGAAGTACCACATCATCATTTATTTTTAACAAGACACCGACCCACAAAAGTATAATCTGCAGTAGTTGGCCAGGACCTGTTTCCTAATTTTTGGATGCTGATAATTGTCAGAAGCATTTAATCAATATGATAAAAATCAGCTAGGGTTATTGTTGTTACAGGCCAATACACACACACAAACACATATTCTTAAGTAAGGTTTTAGCTTATGGATGGTTAGGTGGCGGAACTTGGCTATGAAGAAACTCAAGTCCGGAGACAGGCTCAGGATATGAAGGGTGTGACCCAGGCCAACACGATGGAGTTGGTAAAGCAGGAAAAAGGCAGGACAATGGCCGTCCCTTGAGCCGGGGAGTGGGGTGGCCTGTCCCTGCACAATCGAAGGCGAGGCCTCGGCGGGAGCGCGGCGTGCTGTCAGGAGGGAAGAGGACAGAGCCAGCAGGCTGCACCCTGGCCAACTCCACGACCTCAGCAAGGCACAAGGAAACGAATAAAGGGACACACCAAGGCCGGGAAATCGGGCTGAGTCCCCCCCCCCCACAGGGAGGTGCAGGCTCCTGCTGGCTCTTCCAGGTGAGTCCCGAGCCGCGTCACTTCAGGCCTTGGACGTCCCCTCCTCCCGTGACCTCGGCCCGGGTCGTGTGTGGCTCGGTGCGCTCTGCGTTCCCGGGACTCCCTTAGCGCAGCGAAGGCTGCCCCTGCGCTGCAGGCTCTGGGGTTCCGCTCGGTCCCGGGCGGGTGGGGGCAGGGGCTCGCTGGTCAGCCGCACAGGGGGCGCCCCGGGCGCGCAGCCACTGCCTTCTCGGGAATCCTTGGGCAGGTGATACCAGGGTGTCCACCATGCTCCCCGGAAGCCGAGCGCTCACCGCGGACCGGGACAGGCAGGACTGTCCGCAGTGAGGCGCCCCGCGCAGGCGCAAACCGCCAAACTTGCGCAGGCGCAGACAGCGCCGAGCGTGGCTGGGGGCGGCGTCTCAGGGCCCGCCCTTTGTGGGCGGGGCCGAATCCGTAAAGGGCGACATCCGGGTGTTGACGGAGCCCCTGCGCAGCCTGGAGCCTGAGCCGTGCCTGTGCGCAGGCGCAGACGCGGTGTTCAGGACCTAGGACAGCAACCAGCGGAACAGGGCGGGGAGCCAGTTTAGCTCCGGGACTGGAGTCGTTGGGAAGAGCTCCTCAACAGGTCACAGTCGATCAATCCAAACGTTTCCCAAAATTAATTTGAAACCTATGTATTTGTTTTCTTTCATGGCTGTGAAAAGGAATCTTGCTTCAGTGTATGGCATTCCAGGGAACAAAACAATTAAAATTGTCACCATCGGACTCGCCTGGAAAGGGAGGGGAGACGTGATAACATAAGCAGCTGTCTGCTTCGTTTATTCCGTCTGCATTTTATTTCTCAGTAATTCCTGTCCAAGGCTGAGTTTAGAGTCACCCGCTGGCTCACCCACCAATAAGAAAGAAAGAAAGAAGAGAAAATAAATATTGTTTATAAATCAGAACTACCAGTTCCCATCACAGACTGCCCTTTCATTTCCAGTCAGTAGAGATTTCCAGACAGCTGTGAGCTTGCTCGGAGTATTCCCAAAATGATGTGTGTCCTAATTGTTTTTATTCCCTTACCTTGCATGAGGGTTCCTAAAGTGAAGCTTCACCCAGTTTTCGATTCTTACAAAATCATGTCTAGCTTAACTATTTATTAACTCGGCCTTTCAGAGAAACCCGATGGAGCCGTTCCATACCTCCACACCTGATTCAACTGGCTACCATCCAGATACTCTGTACTTTGTAGGGTGATGAGGGAAAAGTGCATTGCGTTTTTCAGCTCAGATTCATAATGAACATTCTGAATAAAGATTGTGTTAAGACATTTACAGATTAAAATATGAGCAATGTTAATAAGGAAATTCTCTCAATTTCTCTTTCAAACACATGACCTCTCTCAAACATCACAAGGAACAGCCATTAAAAGGACACGAAAGTTTCCTGTTTCAGCTCCCACAAGTAGTGATTGTGGAAGTTATCACTCCCACCACACAAAAGGTGAGCTGACTGAAAACCAGTGGCATTTCTTGAGCCTGTCAGACAGCCAAGGTCACTGGGTACAGCTGCCACCTGTAATCTGAAGAGAAATTCGCATTCAGATCTGGTTATTAGAGCAGATATTGCTGGAACCATAATCCATAAGAATTCTTCAGAGGCAATTTTGAAAAATTACTGGAGGGTGCATGTGGGCTAGCATGAGAGAAAGAGTCTGATGGCTGCAATCTTAGAATGTTTCCATGCTTTCAGGGGTTCTACCACCAGGCTCCCACCATGTTGACATGGTGAAGTTCAAGAAAAGACTCCTCCAGCCTCTGGGGAGAGAGCTGGGAGAATGACCAGGGTAGAATACATATAGAGCTGTGGACACTGTCCAGGAGAAACGGCTTTCTCAGACTTCCCTCCATTCCACTGAAGTCATCTTCTCTTACCTAAAGGGACAGAGAAAAAGACTACATGTGAACATCACAACCCAGGCAGATACGTCCAGTGAAAGGTGGAGATTTAATGATAGGAGTATGGAAAGCCTCGCTGCCCCACAACTTTCCAACACACTGACAGGGCTCCACTGGGGCAGCAGACGACGGCAGAGTGGTCTGAAAAACGACTTTCTTGGAGGAAGGGAACAGTTAGGGAAGCCCAACCAACACAAGAGACAAAACTGGAGGTGTTCGAGAAATCTGAAGTCCCTGAACCTACAGCTACAAGAAAGGTCCACAGCAGGTCATCCCTACCCAGATCCACATAAAGCCTCACGCAAAACACCAATGTATCCAGTTCTTATTACTCCACTCGCCGAGTCTATGCTTCAACAAAACAGCAAATGATAAAGTATATTAAAATGAAAGGAAGCTGAAGAGACAGAATATGGAGCACAAGAAATATGTGAAGTAAAAATGATCAAGAATTTTCTCACACTGAGAGCTTATAAGTAAGCAAGGGAAGAAGGCTAAAATATCAGTGTGGAAGTGGATCACGCTGGAGACATCAATGCCTATGTCTCCAGGCAACATAGGGAAAATTTAGATGTGTGCATGTAAATTAATATGCAAATGTACTTCCTTGCTTTGTAGCCTGAGAGAACCTAGGGCCCCCTTTTCCCATATAAATGAATACATCCACCACTCAGATCTTTTTTCTAATATCATTTATTAATAAAATAAAGCAGGCTTTTTGGAGAAGTGTCTGGCTTTACAACTAAGTTAGGAAACACATAAGATGATCCTAAAGCATATTGTACACAAGAAAGCAAGGAAGGTATTTAAAAAACTACAGATGGTACATGTCCAAGTGGCACTCAGACTATGTGAAGGACTCCCCAGGTCAATCCCAGAATCATGTGAGCAAAAAAACACATAAAATGGTTTTACAATGTAACTAAAATACACGATAAAATCCACACTCACATAAATGATTGAATAATAATAAATACAAAAGAATAGACAAACTTTCTGCAGAGAAGAATTCTGAATAACTTTTATACATACAACTCCTTCCCCTTGGGATTTGAAGCACAGCTGGAATATAACTCTTCGATCCTTGAGTTTGGAGCTGTGCAGGGGGTTCCTTCTGAAGGACGAAGTGTGGGGTTTAACTTTAGGGTAGGGACCGGACTGAAGCCTAGGGGTTAGATTCAAAGTCAACAGTGATAGATAGTCATGTTGATAACAGTAATCTTGATAGATACGATGAAGATAGTACCTTACCTCTGTGGTCTTTCTCTTCCCTTGTAACTAGTCCACGTACAAGCAAAACTGCAGGCAAATCCCAACTGAGGTGCATACTGCAGGATCCTTGACAAGCATCCTCGATGCCATCAAGGTCATCAAAGCAAGGAATATGAGGAACTGGCATGGCCACGAGGAGCCTAAAGAAACCATCCCTACATATAGTGTGGATTTTTTGATGGAACAGGGAAACATAAAAACACACCAACTAAAGTTGAAGAAGTCTGAACAAAGGACAATTTTTAGTCAGTAATAATGTATCAACATAATGTTTTGCTGAGCACCATAGCAAAAACCTGTAACCTCAGCACTTGGGAGGATGAGGCAGGAGGATTTTAGGTTTAAACCAGCTTGAACTATAGTGAGTTGAAGAATGGCCTGGACTGCATAACAAGACCCCATGCCAAAAATTTAATAATAATAATAATAATATTTTTTCATTAATTAAGACAAATGTAATTAAGGTGGGATTTGTTATTACAGGCAAATGGAAGTATACGTAAAACCCACAGTCCTTGCAATATTCTGTAAATCTAAAGCTACGCTAAAATAAGTTTTATCCAAAAAAAATAAAAGCCTGTCTTAAGATTGTCAAGAAAAGAGGAAGAAAACTATGAAGCATGATTGGAATGGAATTAAAACATGCAGCTGACAACCACCTGTTCTGTCTGAACCTATTTTATCAAAAAAAAAAAGAAAAAAACGTTTTTTTTTTTCTCACCAAGTTTGAAATAATCATCATTGTATAACTTGAAGGTCAAGAATTTCTGTGTTTGAGTCAGCAGCTGCTATAGCATTAGGAAAAGCATTAGATGTCAGACTCGAGGAAAGGAAGAATCTTCTCAGAGAGCATTTTGTTCCTATTGAGTCGTTCAGATGACCTTGGCTCTGGTGGGAAAACTTCGTCCTGTGCAACCCACACAGGTGGTGTCTGTGTAGATCCATGTGCCACTCACATTTCCAGCACCCGTGATGTTAGGCTGGGGATCTGGCCACTCCTCACTCATGGACTCCTGGTGCGAGTGACTCTGTCAGTCAAGGCTGGGGCAGGTAAGGACTTGTGCCCCTCCTCTAAGTCTCTTCTCCTTGCTGCAGTGTGGAAAAGAGCTGCAGGACCACTCTGAACTCACAGGAGAAACAAACTCCTTGCCTTACACCAATGTGATTCCAGGATTTCTCTGTTGTAGCAACCGGCATTAATTACTGGACTCAAGACTATTTCATACCAGTGACTTCCCCAAACCTATCCTAGCAAGTGCACACAGACATGACACATAGACAAGCAGCAGATGTCACAGACCACATTTCCATGCCACAACCTGTGATCAAGGTGAGGAAATGAAGTCTCGTCTCAGACAGCCAGCACATTTCCAGTGTGGCATTACTCCAGATCCAAGGAGGAAAGCGCTCCCTGGGTGATAAATGATGAATTATGGCCACGTGGGAGGTACAGGTTTAATACATCATTATAAACTCACACTGAGCTGTAAATACAGTTAGAGCCAGAGCCTAACACTTCACACCTCTTAAATTAAGAATAATGGGTCCCTCCCTGGCCTTTTACTGATACATACAATAAAATATCCAATTTAAAAACTTATTTCCTAAGTTTTCATTGAAAGTATATATTTAGCTGCTACCATGTCACAGAGTCTATTCACAACACTGACATTTTGGGTCTAAATAAGACACAACCTTCCTCCTCCAGGATATGTACTTTATGGGGTGTGGTGGCACAAAACCAATTTCAGTCACTATGAATAGCACTGCAACGGGAGCCTGCGCAAGGCTAAAGGAACACGGACTGGGAGGAATTAACGCAGCTCAGAGCTCAGAAAAATGTTCCAGAAGGAGATAATGATGCGATGACATCTTGCAGAAAAAGTGTAAAGAAATTTCAGGTTGAAGAAGAAGGTGAGCAAGAGTGAGAATCAGAAAAAGCATAGTGTGTAAGAACATGATAATCACTTACATAAATACTAGCACAGACTCTTTTAACCTTCTACTGCATGCTAGGTTATTTAATTACATTTTGTTTGCTTACATTAAACTGTAGAGAACGGGAAGTAGAAAACCCATGAGATCAGGTTAATTGGTGTCGATCAAAGGTAAAATTCTGCTGCAGCAAAGAGGAAATCTATTGTAGGTTAAGTCTTAATAAACAGTACGCATTTGGTTAAAGGGCTTCCAAGAATACAATCATATGGTTAAATATGTTAAGAAACAAGGTAGTATCAAAGTGAAATGTATTGTAAGGGTGATTTTGACAATGCAGGTCATATGAAACACTGCACTTTAATCTTACAATGGGATAACTTATGTCTTAAATCTTGGAATCCTTTTAAGAAGTATTATGACATATTTAGATAAATGTTAAATCTCTATTCAAATTATTGTCTACAAGTATTTTTAAAATATGATGTAGAATTGAATACTTTGTTAATACCCTTGACATATAAAACATTCAAAGAAATGCAGGAGAAAAATAAATAAAGACCATGAATTGACAATTAGCCCCAAAGAAGAAACATTAATGAGCACTAAAGAAATGAGAGATGTTCTAACTTATCAAAAATTAAATATGTGTAAATTTCAAGGAAAAAATACTATTACATAATTAAATTAAAATACATATAAAAATACAATTGTACCCAACATCAGAAAGTATATCAAAAGATGGGCACTCACATATGTCATTAGTTAGGTTCTGTGTTAGTACAGATATTTTGGGAGGCATTTTTGCAAAACATATCAAAAACACTATGGAAATCAGTATGGAGATTCCTCAAAAAGCTAGGATTAGAGGTCCCATTCAATCCAGCTATTTCCCTTCTGAGTATCTTCCCAGAATAATTAAAAACATCGTACCACAGCAATATATGTGCACCCATGTTTGCAGCAGTACAATTTGTAATAGCTAGATCGTGGAAACAACCCAAATGCCCATCAACCGAGGAGTAGATAAAAAAGATGTGGTATTTTTATACAATGGAGTACTACTCATCCATAAAGAAGGATGAACTTGAGACTTTTATAGGTAAATGGATGCAACTTGAGACCATACGCACAAGGGAAATAAAACATACTCATGTGTAAACATCATATTGTCATCCTTGTGTAACAAATTGAAAGAGTAAATGAGGTCTATAATGTACAATAAATATTGTAAAATGGGAAGAAATTGTTTGAAAGGAAAAAGGAACTAGGATGGGGGAAAGGGGAAAGGACGGAAGGGAAAAGGGAGAAAAATGCAGGGTACCTACACTATTAGTGTCTCTTAGTTCACTGAAAGGAAGGTTTGTGCTAATAACAACTAGAGAATTTTTTATGCCCATGTCTTGTACTCCGAGTAACTACTTCGAAGATGACAATATGCAACGTGTTAACTATTGTTATTCTCCTATTATTTTGTTATGAAATTCTGTTTTACCTTTTTTCCATAAAATAAAAATAAAATTTAAAAATTTAACTTTAAAAAATAAACTTTAGGGCCGGTGAGATGGCTCAGCGGCATAAGCGCCTGCTTGGCAAGCGCGAGGGCCCGAGTTCGACTCCCGGAACCCACATACGAAAAAAAGGCCGGTGATATCACTCAGCGGCACAGGCACCTGCTGGCACGCGGGGTCCTGAGGTCGACCCCGGTACCCACAAAAAAAAAAAAAAACTTTAGAAAACATGTAACATCTAACAAAATTCTCAGTTGGGGATGTTTACCATGAGAAATTAATCACATATTACTAACAAGGGGCTTTGTTCAACCATGGTCACATGTATATTGTGTGTAATAGTGTAAACTTCAGGGCAACCTAAAGATTTAGTGGTCAATGATAGCATAATTGTAAGTTGCAAACTTTATCTTTGCTACTTCCTTGTGAAATATTACTATTACCCATGAGAACAACAATATTAAATTGACCTTGCATTTCACAAAAACCTAGTGTGAATATACTGAGGCTCTAGTAATAAGTATGCAATACAAATAACTGAAGACAAAATAAATATATAAGATAGATCATTTCTTTCTCTTTCTCCCACTCCAGAGAGGCACCCATGACTTTAAATAATGACCAATTCTTATGAAAAACATCTACCTGTTTTCTCTATCATAAAAAGCTTTGTGATTAAAACCTGTTCTTTGCAGAGATTTCTTTCCCACTTTCCCCTAGCTCCATCCTCTCTCTGGCTCTGGCTCTGGAAGGGCAGGGCTGCTCATTAACCTTGGAGCTCAGGAGCTGGGCATTTCCCTTGTAATTATTCACACACCCTGAGACGGGTCTTCCTGGTTGGGTTGGCAAACACCTACTCCACTGACATAGAAATTAGGCTTCTCCCAGAAGAAAAGACAAGAACATTTTTTCCTGCTTTTTGCTTGCTTTTTTCCAGTACTGGAGATGGAACCGATAGAATCCAGGGCCTTGAACATGGTAGGAAACTGCTCCACCATTAAGCAACACCCCCAGTCTGAAAATAAGATTTCTCTCTCCCCCCCCGTGTCTCTGTCTCTTTCTCTCTCTGTCTCTCTCTGTCCCTCTCTGTCTCTCTGACTCTCTCTCTCTCCTTATTTGATTTGATTTGATATCCTAATCAGTTTCTTCACTGAAAAGCTGAGAGCTGTTTTAATCTGTATTCCAATTAACGGACAGGGATCGTGCTATTGCACTTTAGACAAAATACAGTTAAAATCAGTAAGAAACTTCACTTATCAGGGGGAAACACTGTTCAGCTTTTTCTATTATTCCATTTCCATTTCTGAAAGTCATAAAGATCGATCCATTTCCATTAGAAATATGGATCTAGAACTGGCGTAGGACAGCAGGAAATCTCTCTTTTGGGTGCCATTTTGAGGATGAACACGTGCTGACTCGCTGCTCCAGTAGGACCCTTCCCTCCTTTGTTTCAGAACCAGAAATGCACTCCAGGCTGCTATGTTAGTGGGCAAAGCAGCTGCTGCTTCTGCTGATACCGCTCACCCGCACATGAGTTTTTGTAGGGTCTGCGCTTCACCAGACCTTTGAAGAACAGTGCCCGCTGTTAAAAGTGGGCTTGTGTTTTAACCCTGCGGTGAGCCTGCCAGCTCTCGGTACACAGAGGGCTTACCTGGGGTTAGCCCTGAGGGCTGCTGGCCTTATGGGTTCCCCTCAGGCTGCAGGGTCAAAGCTTGATTCCCACCTGGCTCCCTGGAGAGGCAGGGACAGCTGCAGTACTTCTCTAAAGGGTGCACCTCCGTCTCCCTCTGGAAGGATCTCTTCTCACAGTGCATGAGGATCCTGAGTTTCCTTGCTCCACAAGGAGCAAGTTCCTTTGCTGGGAACTGAATCCTCTTCGGTCTCAAGTTCTGACTGTCCAGCGAGGCCCTTATTCCCCTAGTAGATCACAGTGCCTGCAAGTTTGGAAGGTTTTCTCATCTTACAATGAGACATAGTTTTTCATTCTTTCCACGTGGTACTTGTGTTGCCAGCCTTTTTTCAAGTAGTACTTTGTTTGTGTAGTATATTGTTGATGGATCTTTTTTTTTCCTTAGGATCTTATTCCCTCAGATGCCATAGAGTGAACCCTGGTTAACTAATACCACTCCTCAGGCTCTAAATTAAGCACCCTCTTGCGTCCTGTCTTTTAATTTTCATGCTTTTCTTGTAACACAGGAATTTTGATTACCCCAGTGTGCCTGGGAGGCACGAGGCTCACCAGCTGGGCTTGCAGTCAAGGGCACAGGCCTAGTGAGTGACCTTCAACCTGGAAGGTGTTGCTGCATCTGTACTGCAGGCACTTCTGTCAGCATGTGTGCCGGGTGCAGGCTGAGTGCTGAGAACTGGGGGTACATTCTATTTTCATCATAGCAATGCAGAAATGGCCTCTGTTCCTGCTGACAACTTCACCCTCTCAGGCTTCACCCTCACCCCTGCTGTTCTTGCCCTGTATTTGAACAGCTCAGTAAGAAAGCCCCGCACTCCCTTTCCTTAGTTCTCCTGTGTTCAGGACTTCAAGCCTTGGCCTGTGCAAGGGAGCAATCACTGCAGCTCCACCTCCAGCAACAAAACAAAGCACCCTTCTCCCTCCAGCCCCACCTCTGCTCCCCTCTAGCCACTTTTCTGAACCCAGAAAAGTCCTGCTTTCCCCAGAAAGCTCTGCCTTTTCCATACCTTTGGGATGCATGTTTGCATCAAGTCTTTCCATTGTCTCAATATCCTAACAAATGAAGGAGGGTGTAGTTCTTCTCTCTGCAAAAAATCCCCCACAGAATAAATACTTAAGATCTGGGATGTCTAATGGAAGAACCCTGTTTTCCTGAATTGTAAAATGCAGATAACATTTTCCTATCACATAAGCTCACAGGGAAAAATCTTTATCCTTGGTAAGGCATTGGTATAGAGGAGGGATGCTAGTCATGATTGTGGAGGAAAATAGACAAAAACATGCATTTTAAAATTGACTCACACCAAGAAGTAATGGGAGACATGAGAACAATTCAGGATTTGGCCAAATAAGATTGAAAAATAATTTTTCCTTATTGGCTGTTATTATTTAGGTCCGACCCACACTAAAGAAGAAAAGAGCTATGCTCCACCTCCTTGAGAGCAGAATACCTGCATGTATTATTTGGAATCAGACTTCCTGTGGCTCTTGTTTTTCTAATTTATTATTATTTATTTATTTGCTTATGTCAGTATGGATGCATGGATACTGATTTTACACTTTGGGCTATAACTGAATGCTATTTTAATACAATTTTATCGCTAAATTTTTTCAGTTCTGGCCACTGTGTGTTCTTTCAGTTGCTTCTTTCACTTAACCCTCAAAATGGCTCGTCTTTTCAGCCCTTACTTTCTCACACTATAGGATGATTTGGCCTCATTTTGTTTATTGTTGTCTCTGTTATATATTCAGTCATTTGTCCAGGGGGAATGAGACAGGGGGAGAGAGAGAGAGAGGGAGAGAGAGAGAATGAATATCAGATAATTTTCTGTATTGCTGTGTAGTATTACCTTATGTGGAAAGCACATCCAGGCCTGCTCACTTTCTTAAGTCATTGTCCAACGAGTTTTGCATGGTCTGGACTCCTGGTTATGAACTCCGGGTTCTGTAGGTCAGAAATGCAGACAGGCAATGACTGGGTTCTCTGCCCAGGGTCTTCCAAGCAAGAACCAAGGTGACTGCCTGACAGGATTCTTTCAATCCCTTTTGATTTGGATCACCCTGTCACCACAACGTATCTCTTCCATAGTGGTCCAGGGACTAAGCCTCTACCATGTGACAGCTTGGGGAGTCCTAAGGCTATCCTCCTTGTTGGGTAGCTTCTCCTGAATTTCCTGGTAGCACCGAGTGAGGTGGCTCTGAGACAATTAGCTTCATGATATTAGTCTTAGTCACTTTCTTGTCACTGGGACCCATCACAGCTTAAAAGAGGAAAGGTTTATTTAGGCTGTTTCAGTCCATGGTTGGCTGGCTCCGAAGCAGGAACAGGATCCAGATGGTCATGGTATGGAAAGGTGCTTAATCCATGGCATCCAGGAAGCAAAAACTATGGAAGAAGCTTGGAACAAGAGTACATTCTTGCAGGTGACCTTCAACCAGATTCACCTCACAAAAGCACATTCAGGGCTGGTGAGATGATAGCTCAGCAGCATAAGCTCCTGCCTGGCAAGCACGAGGTCCTGAGTTCAACTCCCAGAACCCACATAAAGGAAAAAAGGGGCCGGTGATATCATTCAGTGGCACAAGCGCTTGCTGGCCAGCACGAGGTCCTGAGGTCGACTCCTAGTACCCACATAAAAAAAAAAAAAGCACATTCAACTACAAATTCATCAGTGGATGAATCTGCTGATGAGTATAGCACCCCTGTACCTTCTACATACATGGAAATTTGGGGGGACATTCTAGATTGAAACCATAATATTCTCCCCTGGCCCCCAAAGACTCATGTCCATCTCATTGAGCCTGTGAAGGTTGGGGGCATGCTGATTTCTGAGATGCCTTCAAACTGTCTTTCTTATTGTCCTTATGCAAACTACTTGGCTTCTTTCTAATGCTAATCATCAACCATGCTTTCCATAGCCCCAACTTCGCAAGTACTTCCTTTCTAGTGAAGCCACAATCTTTTCACATCTTTTCATTCTAATCTTTTCTACCTTTTTTTTATTTTTTTTTTTGCTGTAGATGTGGCTAAAAACAGCCAGCACTACCCATGTCATAGCCTGAACACTGGGCTGAATTTAAATTTTCTCTGCCAGAGTGATCAGTCAAAATCTCCAGCCATGAGTAAAATGCAGACAAATTTTCTGATAAAGCATAATACAAATGGTCTCTTGTCCATCTGCTAAGGAAGTTATTGTTCCCAACTGAAACATCCTGATGCTGACCTTTATCACTGCATTTCTACCAGCATTCTTTTCTTCTGAGCTCCAAATATAATCTTCCATCAAGGTCGGCTTAATTCTAGAGCTGCTTCTCCAGCCAGGGTCTCTGAACCTTTCCAAATGACTGCAAACCAGTTCCAATGGCTTCTTAACCACATGGTCAAGTATAGCCACAGCAAAGACTCCACTTCTCTGATACCCAAATCTACCTTAGCCACTTTCCTATTTCTGAAACACAATACCAAATACCACAATTTAAAGGAAGGGAGGTTTATTTTGACTCAGAGTTTCAGCCCATGGCCAGCTGGCTCCAGGCAGAGGAGCATGGTACAGGAAAAAGCACCCAGCCCACAGCACCCAGGAAGCAGATAGAGAAGGATAATGCCCCCAGAATCAACCTGCAACCAGCAAATTCAGTCACTGAACTCATCAATGGATGAATCCACTAATAAGATAGCAGCTCCATGACACAATCTTCTTCCACACACTTGAGACTTCGGGGAGCTGGTGGTGGAATACTACAGTTTAGATTAACATGTCTCCCAAAGTTCTGGTGTGTAGAAGGTTACTGGATCATGTGGGTGCTACACTCATCAGCAGATTCATCCATAGATAAGTTTAGTAGCTGATGTGCTGTTAGGAGGTGGAGTCTTGTTGGAAACCGATCATTAAGGGTGTGACCTGGAAGGGTACATTCTTGCTTCTGGCCCCTTGCTTCTCTCTCTCTGCTTCCTGCCTGTCACGGGTTGAACACCTTTTCCTTCACTATGCCCTTCTGCCATCCTGTTTCTTCCTTGGAGCTTGCAGGGCTCAAGGGTCATGTCTCAGCAATGGTAAAGTGCATAAGACAACATCTTTCTCCTGGGACACTTTTGGAGCAACAAGTTATACAAGCCTTGGCACCCCTGTCTGGACATTCTCTGAGAAAGGCAGCACAGCTCTCTCCTGCGTTGGACATGCCAGATAAAGGGTGAGTATTGGGGCTAGAAGGAGAAGCTAAACACAGGCACCTTCTCAGGGCACACAGCAGCATCTTTATGTTTTATTTCCCATTTCTCCTCTCTCTTGTAGGACAATGGTACTTTGTGGTCTTATCATAATGAGAGAGGGAGAGAGAGAGAGATATTTTAATTGATGGGCTAAAGAAAAGTGCCACAAAATGCATCAGTTAATGTAATAAAATGAAAAAATCTACAAAAAGTAGAGAAAGATAGAGGTGAACGTTGATGTGATGCATAGACAAGAAAAATTTTTGCATCATAAAAGTGAAAGAATGAACCATAAAAAAACCTTATGATATATATATAACATCATGAAATTACTGTTCACATTACAGCAGAAACAAATCAAAAAGACAATAACATGCTGGGGAAAATATTTGCAAAACTGATAACCAAGAAATGAGTATTCTTAGGACAGAGAATTTGTAAATTTATCAAAGTAAATGCAAATTTATCAACTAAGTGGAAAGGGAGAATTAATAGGCAAGTCAAATAGAAAAAAGGCAGTGAACATTTGAAAAAATGTTTCATTAGTCATAGAAGAAATACAAAATAAGAGGTAGAATTTGCTGTTGTTTTATTGATATAACCAACAAGCGACATGTAATACCACTGCCTTTGGAATTTGGCTAAAATGGGCACTTTCAGACACTAGCAGTAGCATTGTCTATTTAATGTCACCTTTCTGAAGGGCATTTTGGCCATTAGAATGGAAAGGGTTATAGATGAATATATCAAGTTAGTAACTCACTAATTCAAATGCATTTATCTATGAACACATAATAGTACTTGCTTATATCAGAATGCTGTCAGAACACGAGAACAGAAACATACTCTGGGAATGAGGACCACGCAGGGGAAGGACAGGCTACTCAGGGCAATGTTGACTGTATCTTTCTGCACATTTGTGCATTTCTGTGAATAAATTAAATATAGATAAATATATGCACATACATATGTATTCATAGTATATGCATTGGAAGTACAAAGTATTCCTCAGAAAGATTTCCAGGTAAGTCTACATAATTTTTTTATTTTTACCTGCAGAATAAGATCTTATTAAATGGATACACTATAATTGAATTAACTATGTATCCCACATCCTTACCAGCACCATTATCATTTTTATTTCCAAATATTTTTATGTACCTGCTATTAACTCACTGTGTATAATTTAAGAAAAGAAATATGCTTATTGATTTACATTATAGTTAGTTACATTATTTATATACAGTAAATATAATTACTCTATTTACACATAGTTACATCTAGTTACGTTATATGTAACTTAAGAGAAGAAGTATGCTTATCTATTTACATTTTGATAAAAGTATGTGGCTGCCTATTTATGAACAATGCATTTCCTGCCTGACATTGTCAAGCTATGGATCTGTCTGATGATGAACTGTGATGATCAGTTCGTGACAACAAACACACCCCTTGAAGCATCATCACTACTTAACGTAACTCCAGGTCTATCTGAAAATCAAAAACATTTTTCCAACTAAAATGTCAGCAGGCTTTGTGTCTTGGCTGGAAAGAAAGTGTTCATTTGTAAATTTGTTTTAAACTCCTGGCAAAAGCTAATTAAACAGGCCAACAGGAGCAGAGCACACACATGTCCAGCAGCCCCAGACATGGCCATCAGACACAGGTGTGTGGCCCGCTGACAGGAGGAGCTGTGATAGAAACGACCAGCAACGAAGGAAGCCCCAGGAAGGGTCTGGCCCCGTGCTATTTCCTCCTTCTACTGCCAAATGCATTTCTACTGTTTCTGGTTTCCCTTCTACATTCCTCTGATGGCAATTTCATAATGTCCTCCTAAGAATGCCACTGCCTCTGTACTAGTGCCAGAAGATTGTGCGTCATTGTTTCCCACTTTTCTGATCCAGGCTGAACATAAAAGGCCGGACCGATTGGAGTATTCCCTCCCACATAGCAGTGACCGTGTCCGAGGTGGGCACCTGCCTTAAGGCTGTCCGTGGAGGCTCACAGCAGCCTCCATGGAATTGCTGGAGACGGAGAGCGAGAGGACAAAAGATGCTCTGTTGTGGCTTTGGAGATGGAGGAAGTCATCGGCAATGAGGAACACAGGCGGCCCCTAGCAGCTGGAGAAGATGAGGATGTGAATTCTCCTCTAAAGTCTCTGAAGACGCAGGCCTGGCGATCCCTTAATTTTAAGAATTCTGACCTCCAGAATGGCAGGACAATAAACTTGGGCTGTTGGAAGCCACCGTGTCGATGGCTATTTGTTATAGCAGCAACAAGAATACGTGCAGTCTCCTAACCATTGTTTAGGTTAGGGCCATCTGTTCCCCTTTAGGATTTCTGCTCCCCACAGACACACATTATCCTTCCCAGATTCAGCTCAGGTAATGCCACACCTTGCTCAAGGGTCCCCGAGCACCAGGACGGAAACTCATCCAGTGCGGCTGGACCTTGGCCGCAGGTGCCAGCTTACCCTCCATATTGTACCTTCTTCCATCTGTCTGCGAAACCTGAGCACCTCTGTTTCCTCCGTCTGACTTCCCATCTTCTCTCACTGCCTGTCCAGACTTAGCCTTCAACTTATGAAGGAAAAAAGAAATAATTACCACCAACCACCAAGAATGTTCGTCACGTATTTGTTCATATTCAATGTGTGTGCAAAGGAGCCCAGAGTCTTCTGTCAGATTAAAATTCTGATTACACAAAACTTGAGTTCAGAGTTAAACAAAATGCGCCTGTGTGTGTGTGTGTATGTGTGCACATCCTGGGGGAGGGTATGAAGGAAGTAGAAGTTCGCAAAAATCAGCACATTCTTGTCTCTGTTAGTGAACTCACACCACACCCATTTATACCTTAGTCTCTGTTATGGTTTGAGGCTGGAGAATCCTCCAAAGAGTGATGTGTGAAAGGCATGGTCCACATGGTCCTGGTTCAACATAGGTTGGTGGAAAATTGTGGGTGTTACCTTAAGAACAATTGCGATGTTACAACAAAGCAATTTCCACTCTGTGGAACAGAGTGAAGATAGGGAATATTTTGGAGCAGCATCGCTTTCCTTTTATCCATACAAAAAGTCTCTCAAAAATCACAAGGTGGTTTATTTCAAGTTAAGGTAACATAAATTTGGAGTATTGAATTGTGTGATCTTTGCGGAGAAGAACTATCTGGCTTTTTCTTGGTTTCCTTTCATTTTCTTTTTTCCTAATCTTTGTCTCACCTGCTCTGGAGCTGAGTTGTCAAGGGAAAGACAAGGAGCCTGTTTGAAGCCTAAATATCTTCAGGCATGGTTCTGCTGTAATTCTCTTTGCTGCAAGTGGAGCTCCTGCAGTCTGACATTTGGGGGGGCACAGCAGAAACACACTGCCGAGATTTCAAACACTGCAGGCCTGCTGTCAGGCCAGGCATGAGGTCCCGGGAATGGGCGGAAGCCAGGTGACAGTAGCATTTTTTTGATTGGTTTTGGTTATTGTCATTTCTTTCCTTAGTTTTTGTTTGAAAAATACGTTGGATTAAGAAAACTATAAAAAATAAACGTAGAACAAAAAAATTAACTGCACGCCTTTGCAATGATTCGGCTATTATTGATAGTTTTCTCAACATAATTCACGCTTCTCTCTCCTCCACCTCCTCCTCTTCCTCCTTCCTGTTTTCCCCCAGTGTGATGAGAGCACTCAGATTCCTTTGTTCCTACCTGCTTGAGATTTGGTTTTTCTCTTATCTCATTGGTTTAATATTCTGCGTAGGTATTTACATTATTTTTAACATGTGCAGCATTGCTTCTCCACTCTCCACACTTCTTGTAGGTAATCAGCTTGTTTTCCGCTTGTCCCTACCTGTGATTGTTGATTTTATGTATCAACTTGACTGGGCAAAAGGATTCCCAGAGAGCTGGTGAACCACTGTTCTGAGCGGTCAGGGAAGGCAATTGCAGAAGAGATTTGCCTCTGATTCAGCAGATGGAGTAAAGTATTCTGCTTTCACCAATGGGCGACGTCACCCAATCCACTGATGGCCCAAGCAGTACATAAAGGTGGAGTAAGGGTGAGCTCACTCTCTTCTGCAATCGGGACCTCCATCTTACACCCTGGAGCAGGGGGCCCCTGTTCTGCCCCTTAATATGCAGACAGGAAGTCACAGTAGCTAAGAAGCCCCACACCCCATCCCTCTGTGCTCCCCAGCCCTCCACCTGAGTTAGACCACTGACTTTCCTGGTTCTCCAGCTTACAGTGATATGAGACTCCTCAACCTCTGGATCCTATGAGCCAACACCAATAAGAAGTCTCCTCTTACCTGTGCATCCATCGTCTATCTAAGTAATATGTTATCCCACTATTTCTCTTTCTCTGGAAGACCATAGCTAATACATACCCGTAATTAATTTTGTAAATATATACAGAGCTTCCCATTTCCTTTCACAAAAGGCAGTAGACTATTTATAATCTTTTTGCTTATTTTTATTGTGGTTATATATATCTATTATATATATATATATATATATATATATATATATATATATATAATAACATGTTACATTTTAATCTTTTTCCAGGGTCCAATTCAGTTGAATTAACTTCATTCACATTGTTATGCAACCATCACCATCATCCATTTTCAGAATTTATTTTGTCAACCCAAATCAAAACTCTTCTCATTAGGCAGTAACTCCCACTTGCCCTTGCCCCAGCTCCCAGCAAACACCATTCTACTTCCTGTCCCCATGAGTCTTACTATTCTAGGGACCTCACAGAAGTGGCATTGTATAATATTTGCCCTTTTTTGTCTGGCTTGTTTCAATTAGCATTATGTCCCCAAGTCTCACCCAGGTTGTAGCATTTATCATAAGGTCATTCCTTTTTAAAACTGAATAATTTACCTTCTTTTTTGCACTTTTATCCTCACTCTGTCTCAGTAATATGGCTATTCACACACCAGATTGACTCCTTTGTTTTAATACCTGGCATGGCCACTCACCTTTCAGACTCATATGATAGAATCTTCCTGGCTCTTCTTGTATGTTTATTTTACTACAAGAAGTGTGATCAAAAGATACAATGAATGTTTAATTTTTTAAAAAAATATTACAACAAAAGACATATTGCCATTAATCACCTTCAAAATATTCCCCCTCACTTCAAACACAATTATCCCATCATTTGCCATTTTCTGAAGCCGTTCTTCAAGCCTCTTTTGTATCATTAGTTGAGCTATTGTGGCTGCTTTAATGTACTAAATAGTTTCAAAACCTTGACTTTTCATGGTTATTTTGACTTTGAGAAAGAGCCAGAAGTCCCAGGTTGCTAGAGGGAGTGAATAAGGCAGGCAAGGGTACAGCCGAATGCTCTCACAAGCTGCCTTTCCTTTGGTTGGAACTTGGCAGCTGCATTCACTATACTTTTGATCACACCTCAGTGAAAACACGCATGAGAGTGCCAGAGCTGCTTCACAAAGTGAGAATGAGGAGATGAGTGTGTTCAAAGCAAGGGGAAGTATTTTGAAAAGGATTCATGGTAATGTGTCTTTTAATTGTAAATTTTTAAGTGTAGACATCCCCTTTATATGTTGGTTGGATTTCTTGCAAATTTTAATATCAGCACATGCAGCTCCAGGAAAATGCTCAAGAAGATATTTATTGGGATCACATTAAAGTTGTCCATTATGTTAGAGAGAATGTACGTGTTAGTTATGTTGAGTTACCCACCTCCAACAAGGGTAACCTCTCCATCCAAGTCCACTCCCATCCTGAGGGATTTTTTTTACTGTTTAGCATGTTGGTTGCAAACACATCTTATTATGTTTGTCCCTAAGTTTTTATTTCTTGTTGCTATTAAAAATAAGATTCGTGCATTCATCTTCTAACTAGCTATTGTGTAAGCATATATACACTATTGATTTTTATTTTAATGTTCTGTTTCATTGTCTTGCTGAAAACTTTGAGGGCTTTGATTAGTTTTATCATTGATTTTGTAGCTATATAATGAAGTCTTCTTCACATAGAGATAATTTTATTCTTCTTCCCAATCTCTCATGACCATAATTGTTTCCTTTCACTTAATTGCCTTCTCTAACACCTCAGGAAAATTGTTGCATTAATGTGGAAAGGGTTCGCTACTTGCCTTATCCACGACCTTAGTAGGGATGCTTCTAGAGTCCTCCTCATTATGTAAACTATCGGTTGTAATATTGAAATCCATATCTACCATTTTTATTTTTTCAATGTTTTTATTAGGAAGGGTGTTGAGTTGTGCAAATGATTGTTTTCAGCCTCTGTGGAGATAACTAAGCTTTCCTTCTGCCAGTCCCACCTCCCAGCCTGCCAGCCAGCATCTGAACTTTCCAGCATTGAATGGAAGAAACAGGAGAGAGCAGACCATGAAGATCTTACCAAGATGTTTTCTCAAGCTGGTTTCACCCGGGTTTTAGTGGACTTTGACTCCTTTTCTTGTGGAAACGTTCATGTACTTTTCAAGGTTTCCTTACTTTGCTGAGTCTCCCTGGTCCTTTCATCATTTGCTATTATTTCCTTCCCTCCCTGGTCTTCCCTTACTTCTGATTATCTTGCCAGCCACTCAGTAGAGACATCCACATTCCCATTGCTTCCAGCAGGGGCCTCTGGGAATTCCCGACAAAGGCTGCAGGCTATCTTTCCCTGCTGCTGGGGAGGGCAACTTGCTTCCCAGTCAGAACACCCCGGTGATTCCCGGTGTCTCAGCATAACTATTAACATCCTCCTGGTCATGCTCCAAGCATCTCTGTTTGGACAAGATGTGCCTGGAGCTGGAGCACAGGTGCACACAGCCTTGTAAGCCTCTGAGCACCTGGGTTCCTCCTCGGGAGCAGCTCCCAGACATCTGTGTCCCCAGGCTGGTCACCAGGTCCCCTTGAGACACGTGCCTCTCTCAGGCAGGATTCATACCTCACCCATGGTGCCTCCAAGTTTTTCAAGTGGCCCAGGAACCAGTAAATAAACAGCATCCCCCCAGTCTCCCACCTTAAAAACTACAACTTTTATTAAAGGTTTTCCTTTCATTTCTAACCTGCTGTATAAATAAATCAAAAATGGCTTCTAGGTTGCTTTCCTTTTTGCCGCTGACTGGGCCCATGAGCTCCAACATCTGCCAGCACCTCACTCAAATTTTTACACATCCAAGATTTGTAAACACAACCCAAACAAGAATATTTTTAGCTGGTCAGAGCCTGCCTGCTTTGCAAAAATTTAAAAAGAGATCTGCCAGCCACAGATAAGAAAATCCTGCTGCTATAAAGACCCCAGTGGCTCCCATGCTTTGGAAGTTCCCGACCCAGAAGTCCCCAGTGTGGGGCGAGCAACACAACCTGGACACACAAGTCTCACCTCCACCAGGAGTTCCCTGGCCTCCTTCCTCCTGGGTTGTGGCCCTCAGAGCTCTGGTCTGTGTCCTGCTGGGAGGGACCTCCCCTGTCAGCAATGTGGTGGTGTCATTGCCCGTGTATTGCTTGCAGCCCATGTGCTACTGCCACCTGATGGTCATGTCATTTTCTTGATATCCTCCAAATCTTTCGAATCCCCATAATCTCCCCACCTACTCCTTTCTCCTGCTTCTTTTTATGTTCTTGCAGAGATTTGGGGGCTTTGCAAATGAATAAATAAGTTTTCACACATTCCTTTGAAAATCTGCGTTCTCGTCTCTTACATTTCTTTGGCAATTGTGGTGTTTTGGGTAAAGTATCCTGCTCCACATGGGTTAAGCATCTTCTGCAAAAGGAAAGCAATATCACACGGGTGCTTATCTGCTGGCTTTAATGTTCAGTCCACGGGTGAAGTGTTACCCTGTGATCTCATTTAATCCTCACAACAAGGAAATCTATTAACACGTACTAAGATTACAGAGGCTCAGAACAGAAAGGAAAAGAAATAAATCCTTAAATGCAGGCTGGAGCAGCTGGGAATGCTCCACCATCGCTCTCTGACAGCTGCAGATTCGATAGTGATCAGAGAAGTAAGGTGGTTTGAATGTACGACTGTCTGCTGAGGGCCTATTTGTCCCCTTTGCCCTGCCTTGGTGACCTTCAGCCTTTATGGGCATAGTTATAACAGGGAACAGGTGTATGTATGCAATAAAACCGCGTGTGTTGTACACTTTACAGTTACTCGAAGAGCTGTCTTGTGGCCACCGTTTTGCACATAGATGTTCATTCGTGCTCTGAATTTAAAAACTCTGCACCATGTAAGGTACACCCCTCAGCGCATGTGTAGGAATCATGGTGGAAGCAAGAGGAAGCAGACACTGCATGCGCCCAAAGGCCTTGCACCCTCAGATGAGCTGACTAGTCATCTTGGGGTTTCATTCTGACAACACCTCCGAAGCTGACTCAGTGGGTTTGAAGCAGTGTGGCTAGAGGTAGGGAGTGAAGGAAGATGGAGACCCGGATGGGAGGAGACGAATCAGGTCCAACCCAGAAGCCTGGTGGGTGTGGCAAGGGGTGTGAATTTTATTCCAGTCAACATGCAAGGCACACAAGGGTTTTAAGCAGGGAGGGACAATACTTAATTTATGCCTTGAGATGTTCACTCCAGCTGCTCCGTGGAGTGGTTTATGGGGCATTAATATCTGGGAGTAGGGTGGTGTGCTGAAAACTTTGAAAGACAGTGTAGAGGTGTGGCCACAGGGAAAGTCAAGATGTATTTATTTTTAAGATCTGCTTCCCATTCCCCTTCTTAGGCTCTTGATGGCAGGACGCTAGTGTGATAAATGTCAATCAAAGCACGAATTTTCCCTCTTTGAACTAATCAGAAGATAGGATTGAAGATCAGGTCACCAAGAAGAAAGAAAGGAAGAATACAATTCAATCCCAAACCCACAGATATGACTGCTGGGCAATTATATGATCAGGCATGAAAGAAATATGTAGAAGCTGATATCTGGAGGTGTGGATCTACTTCTATACTAGACTCACAAAGAAACATCTTGAAACAAGCTATATTACATGGCCTCAGAAAAGATGCCTGGTTTTTGCCCGACTTTCATTGCCAATAAGGGGCTGTTCCTGAAATGGACAAAGAAACTCAGCCAAATGTGTCAGTACAGCACTAGGCATACATCTACCACATCGCCGTCACACACACGAATCCAACAAGAGCATTTAAGGGACCGTGGAAAAGAAAGAGACAAAACTCAGCAGGGTTAAAATCTCAATAGCAGCCCTGATCCTCCCAAGATGAGAGAATGCTATTCCCATTACTGAGCCAGCTTTGCAGATGAGCTCCAGATGTTCCATCCAGATGTTGACATTTTTGCAACATACTGGTCTTTTAGACTCACTTAGTCCATGGCCAGCAATCTGGGTCAATTTCCTAACCTCAGAACTTTACCTTACAGTGTGTTCTTGTTTCTTTCACACATACAGCAGCATCCAGAGAATTTTCCCTCTTTGAAGCTAAGCGCTTCAAATTCTCCTTCAGAGTGCCATTTAAATGTTGTTGGCATCACACATCACATCTTGTCTGTGCTCTTCTAGGAGGGGCCAGCACCTGTGAACTGTTTGAAAGCTACCAGCAGAAGAAAATATCATTCAAAGGGGTGCCCAGTGTGTTTTCCCTGGGGTCTAAATGTCTCGGACTACAGAACCTCACATTGTGTGTGGAGTACTTCACTACTGACCCAGGAAATGAGCATCTGTGTGTGGCTGGCAACTTTGAAGTTGGAAATGGATATTGGAATCAAAACATCAAAGAGCTAAGCAGCCTCTTCAATTCTCCCCATGGAAATACCCACTAGGCGCCATTTGAACTTCTAAATTGGGAAAATGTGGCAATCTGGTTGGATGGTAGCCTTGAATGAGATGAATTCTGATAGGATCCCAAAGGAAAAAGTGCCTCCAAGAGTGATGTTTGGAGACGTAAATGGGTGATTCTTCTCTGTGAAAACCTCACACTATCAGGGACTTAGGGAGGTATCTGAAAATAAAGTAAGACTTTGGAATTTGATTTAGAAAACCAAAGTCCATTTAGATATGTTGATGTAGACTTTAGTGGTGTCTGGTTAATGTTGTCACTATACACATAGGTGTGGTTTTCTACAATGCAGTTGATTTCATGTGATGGTCTTACATATTCTACTCTAATTTAGTAGCATTTCATTCTTTTTCACATTAAGACATTCCCATTTTTACACTTATTTATTATTGTGGTACTGGGGATTGAATCCAGGGTCTTTGCACTGAGCTACATCCCTTGCTCTATTTTTAATTTTAATTTTTAAGTAGTTTTCTTTACTGCAATTCCCTCCTCCATCCACCACTTCCCCATTCCCTACCATGTCCTTTCACCTTGATGACTAGAGCCAGACATGAACTGCCTTCCCCATGCAGGACTGTGACTCTGGAATGCTGTACTTTATACCCTGGTCCCCTTCTGTTCTTAAACAACCCTTTGGTTGCTGGTATTGCTGCTTTTATTTCACTTATGTGGAACCTGGTACTTAGAAGGGTCAGGCTCTTACTCAGCATCATTTACTGGTTAAACTGTGTCTTCCAGAAGCCAAATTGGAGTCCTCACCCCCAGGACTGAGTCCCTATATAACCTTATTTGGAAGCAGGGTCAAAGGTCAAGTTAAGATGAAGTCATTAGGATGGGTCTTCTTATAAGAATGGGAAATCTCATGTGTACATAGAGATACAAAGTGAGGACTTGGGGTGAGGACACCCAGGGGAAGGTGACCAAGTGACGATGAAGGCAGAGACTGGAGGGATGCACAAGCCAACAGAGCCCTGGGATACCAGAATCTGAGGAGACCAGGAGAGGGGGTGCAGAGGCAGCATGGCTCTGCCAACGCTTTGAGTTCTGCACTTGTAGATTGCAGAATTTCTGTTGTTCAAAGTCACCTTGTTGTAGCACTTGGTTACAGCAGCTCTGGAGAAATACTGCAGCACAAATGTGGTAAGTGTTAGAGAAGGAAGCAACACATGAATTCATCGGGTCCCCAGACCCGTGTCTTATCCCCTGAACAACATTGGCATGTGCTCCTGCGAGACTTCCATGTGCATTCATTTTGATGGTGGGATGCAAGGCCTTTTAAGACAAGTAAAAATAGAGAATATGTTCCCTATGAATTTATACACAGGTTAGAAAAAGAACCCTAGATACAGGAAATATTTATTAAACAATATAAGAGCTATATCCATGCTGGTGTAGAAATTTTGCAAGTAAATCAAATAACTATGTGATTTCCAGCAGTTGAAGATCTCTAGTACTTGCGAAGGGGAGTCACTCATCTCTCACAGGACATGAAAGTTAGTGAAGCACCAAGCTCCCTGAGACGGTGGTTGGTAATGAGTGTTTACTAATAACTGGGAGCTTGGCTTTTTCATTGTTCACAGTTGTGTTTCTAATAAAGTTGTAAGGAATATATACTGCATGTTAATCTGTATTCTAGAATACAGTTATTGCATGGTTCCTTCAAATTATTTTTAGGGAACATTTTCACGGTAGTAAACCAAAAACCACCCTGTGTGTCTACAACCTATCAGGTAGTTAATAAGTGTTTGTTCCATGAATTAAGTCACCTTTGTAATCTTTGCAGATGATTGAAGTGATAAGATGTAAACCTCCTGCATTTACCAAATTGGTTGCCATTTAAGTCTTCTTTGTTCCTTTATTTACACCCGTATTTCTACCTAGTATTACTTTTTCTTCTGTGAAATGGATTTTTAATTTATTGAAGTCTTCTCATTCTTTCAGTGTCCATATGTATGCTAACACACACACGCGCACACACACACACACACTTTGGCCATAGAATTCTAGTTTGACTTCATTTTCCCTTTCTCTCATTTGAAAATGGTGTCTTACTTTCTCACTTGCCTTGGTTTTGACAAGAAACATGTTAGAGTTCTTAGAGTTCTTCTCTATGCAGTATTCATTTTTACTTTATTGTTTTTAGGATTTTTCCTTTGTAACAAGCTTTTAACAATTTGGTTGTGATGCGTCTCTCTTTTGTAGCCACTTTTTAATTTTAGAAGATTCAGATTTGCAGACAAATTATAAAGGTAGCGCAAAGCGTTCCCAAATACTCCACATCCAACTTTCCCCCTTCTCAGTATTTGTATTCACAACTAACTTACCAATGTTGTTTAATGTCAAAGTCCTTGCTTTCTTCTAATTTCCTTGTCTTTGCCTGCTGTCCTCCTCCTGTTCCAGGGTCTTATACAAGATAAAGTATTATTTCTAGTGGACGCAGCTCCTTGGGCTCCGGTGGACTAAGACCATTTCCCAGAGTTTCCTTCATTTTTACGACCTTTACAGTTTAGATGTTTACCAGTTAGGTATTTTGTAAAATGTCCCTCAATAAGGATGTGCATATTTTCTCTCTCTTTTTTTTTTCCATCTCTTGCACTTCAGTTTTATTGAGTCTCTTGGATTCATATGTTTGTAGTTTCATTAAATAATTCAAATTTTTTCCTACTTGCCTATTTTGGAAACTCGAAATACATATTTATTATGTTACTTCTAAGCACAATGAGTATCTGGATTTTTGTTTGTTTGTTTCCAGTATTAATTTCTCCCTCTCCCTCTTCCTGTCCCTCTCCCTCCCCCTCCCCATCTATTGTTAAGGTGCAATTGTTTTTATTACTTTGTCATCACATTCATTCATTTTTTTCTGTGTTGTGTGGTCTGTTTTCACCATACTCAGGAAAAATTTTCATCCCACACATAAATGTCACCTATACAATTTCAACTTGTGGTTTTTGACATCTATCTTTACTCCATGAAATATTTTCAATATTTGTTTCTCTCGGGTTTTTTAACCTATCGAATAACTATTTCAGTGTCATTTTCCTCTAAACCTTAATGTGTTAGCTCTGGGTCAATTTGATTGACTTTTCTTCTCATGGATTGTATTTCCCTTGTACAAAATTCATTTTCCCACTGATAATGTTTGATTGGATCAGATACTGTAGAATTTATCTCACTGGGTGCCATGTCTGTTTTATTTCTGCATGTATTTATTAGTTTTGCTGCGCAACACAGTGAAAAGAGAAATATTCATCTGGAGATAAGAGCTAATTATTTCTCAGGAGGGACTGAAGATGTTTGGAAGTCTCCCTCCTTATTCTCCATTGAATTGCAGATTCTTCTGTTTAGCTGAGGGCACAGAGACTGGTGCAGGCTTCTGCATGGTACCTGGGTCCCATTCCTTCTGACTCTCCCACACTCTGCATAGTCCAGCCAGGTCCACCAAGCACCTGTGGGGAGTGGCTGGCGGGTGCCCCACAGATGGCCAGCAATTGCTGTATGGGTTCCTCTGCTCACCAGTTCCCTGCTGCCTGGATTTCCAACTCTGTCTTCTCAACTCAAGTAGGCAGAAGGAGCTCCCTGATTTCCTGCTCCTTCCAATGGCCTGGGGTTCCTTCAAGGCATTGCTGGGGACAGCTGTGGTTCTTCTCTCATGAATTACCATCCTTTGTGGTTTATCTCTAAGGTATTCAAAACTCTTCCATGTGTCTTCCAGTAATTTTATTTCATTTTTATGTGGAAAGGTGAACCATTTCCGTTGACTTCTATAGGAAGCTCCTGAATATATTCTGTTTGGAAAAAATGAAGGAAAACTGCACTGCACAGCACCATTCTCTAAAGATGCAGACACTCATTCCTTCTCCTTCAGCACCCCGTTCAGGGCTCCAGATTCAATTTTGTGGTTTACTGTTTCAAAATGTTATTATGCTCATTAATTGTGCATGGTACTTTATGTAACACCTGCTTAGAAGGATGAAAATTACATCTTTTATCTGTCCTTTGAAAATTATTTCATTTTAAAAGACCTTTTTATATGTTTAGCACCTAGGATTAAAAAGACTAGAAAGGCAGCATAAGTAGTTTGAAATAAAATATCTACCTGCGGTCTTAAATATTAGGTTAAAATGAAAGTTACCTAGTACACTTAATTTCTCAAATGAAATGTTCATCCCACAAGGAATGCATCTGGCATTTATTTTGATAGAGGCTAGGAGTGCCCTGTGATCTCTCATAGCCCCTATAACAGTAATCCGTGCATACACGTGTTTATAGCAATACAATGCATAATAGCTGAGTCTTGAAAGCAGCTTACATGGCCATCAACAGATGAATAGATAAACAAACGTGGTATATATACAAAATTGAGTGCTATGTGACCATAAAAAAGAATGAATTAAAGTTACTCAAAGGAAAATGGGTGCGCTTTGAAGCCATAAGGCTAACTGAAATAAAATGATCTTTCATCCCCATTCATTTCTAAGTTTTCTAAGGGCAAAGATTGGATTTCTCTAATTTATCTTTTTAATATCACAGACTGGGTCAGTGGTCAGTGTGTAGGCCTTAAATTGTATCAACAACATTTGTTAGATGGATATATGACTGAATACAGTAAAGTAGAATCTAGCCAAATAAGTTATTTTCAGCACCCCTAAAGGACCTGTCATTAGCATCACCAGTTGAAGGCCCCTCCTACAAACAATCTGAAGGAAAGGACACTCCTTTTCTTTCACTAACTCTTTATTGATTCAAACAGCAGCAGCAATGCAGAAAACAATTATTCCTAAATGAACAGTAGCACGTGACACACAAAGAATAAACCTGGAATTACAGTGAGCCTGATCATAAAAGTCAAGAGTATAAAATTAGAAACAAATGGTAAATCCAGGTGTCCTTATAAGAAACTCAAGATAGCTGCATTGGATGCTCAGAGTTCAGTAAGAAACTCTGCCTGGAAGATCATTTTTGAAATTTGGTTACAACAATAAATTGTTTCCTCTCTGCCTACAGATGAGTCATTGTTTTCTTCTAAAATCTATCTGTAAAGTTCTTCTTCACAGACACTACTTGACAAGATGACTTCTATTTGAAACAATCACTTATGAGTCTTCATTTCTGTCTCCTCCAAAACACCGAAGGACACTCAGACATCTCATCTACTCCCCTGTAAACACATTTTGTGCTTTGCAAAGTTATAAGTATAGTTTCGTTGAGTTTGACTTTAACTCATGTAACCCACTCTGACCTACAAAATGTAGCCAATTTGGGCAGAAAATGTGGACAGAAATGGAAGTTGTACATTTGGCAGCATTTCTCTGAGTGAATTTAATCTGTGTTTAGTGGGCCTGCCAAAGTAGAAATGAGAATTCTTGAAATGAGCCTATTTTGAATTCCCGTTTCCATTGTCCAATAAATTCTATTTGTTCTCTTATATTTCTACTTACTTTTTCATTCATTTACAGCCAGTAATTCAGATGGCAAAAAAGACAGGAAATGAGATTAGATTCAGCAGTACATATGATTATGTCACTCCCTGTTCAAAAGCAGCAGTGGCCTCTTAGCCACTGTATCCATCCGCTTTACTGTCACTGTGACACAATACCTGACACCTGCAACTTTAAGGAGAAGAGGTTTAACTTGGCTCATGGTTCAGGGGATTCAGTCCATGGTTAGCTGGCTCCAAGGCAGAACCAGTGCCCTGGAAGGGTGTGGTGGAAGAATGCTGCTCACCTCATGGCGGCCAGGAAGCAGAGAAGGAAATGGGCAGCTGGGGAGGGAGATATACTCAGGTTAAGCCCCCAGGGCTTAAATGCACTGTATACTGTATGATTCTACTTCTTAACAGCACATTTAGCTATGAACTCATCAGTAGCTCTATCTGCTGCTGTATACAGCTGACCCATGATGTAATTACCTTCCAAATGTCCTGCATCAGAACACATCAGATTTTTGGGTGATATTCTAGATCTAATGCACAACACCCACCTTACAGGGAAAACCTTGCTTCTCACTGTGGTCTTTGGCATCTCCACTGGGCTTGTGCAGCCCTCTGGAATTACCTTTGCTCCTTTCTCCATGCCCCACTGTGCCCTATCATGGTTCATCAATAGCATGGGTTTCTTCCAGAATTGGGTTGTCGTCTTCATAATGCTTAGCTCTAGACTGATGTTCCATTTCTCCTTAATTGCTCCATCTCTGGTCCTCATGCAGGTCTAGTTCCAACACTTCCTTTTTAAAGATATTGAAGATGACCACTGTGTCTCCTATTCTCTACCCCCCACTCAAATCCTTCAAACTTACCCACATTATATTTCACACAGTACTACCTTTACCCAAAGTTACTGTCATTTATGTCCATCTCTTCAGAAAAGTGTGAGCTTTGTCTGTCCTTCTCAGAACCTAGAATATTGCCATACAGCTAGCCAGGAGCAGAGCCACAGGTAGCACACACGAGAATCCCACGAAGCAAAATAAAATAGCCATGAAGAGCAGACTACGGATAGCTAAATTGTGGTATAGTCATACACAAAAGCACTGCAGCAGCCTGAACAAACTCTCCATAACCACACATAACACAATGTGTTTTTTATTGTTTATTGGTACAACTTAGATATACACAATGATCCTATTCATCATGGGGAGTTTGTACCTGTATATGATATATCTTGATTCCTCTTTTTTCCCAGTCCCCTCCCCTCCCTTCAACCCCTCTTCCCCTCCTTATTTACAAAGCTTTGTTTCCATTTTATTTTTCTTTTATCATTTTTTTTCTTTTCTCTTCCTTCTTTTCCCCTTTCCCCCTTCCTAGTTCCTCTTTCCCTTTGAACAATTTCTCCTTCTTTCACAATATCTATTGTAGAAACTGAAAGAGTCAATAAGGCACACTGTGTTTTTGAAATAAGACTCAGTCTTACCATCTGCCAAAATGGGAATGTTGCTGTTAAGTACTTACACGTTGTAAAATTTTTGCACATCACAGAATTGCCATGAAGTCATAGATAAATGCACTGTACACTGTACGAGTCCATTTCTGTAGAATACAGGCATACGCTGAATAATCCTAGGTGTTACCGATCAGTAGTGAGTACCAATCAGTGACACCACTGGAAGGAGTGTGGGCAGATCCTGGGCGCTGCGCCTATCTTATTTGTTGAGCTGGGCGCTGACCTCACAGGTGTGATCGGTGTGTAAGTTTATATCAAGCTTTCAATACCTGTAATGCTTTCATTGATTTGATGTGAATTCAGTAGATTAACTGTAAGGTTGATTTTGGGGGGAAACATATTTTTCTTTTTTGCCTGTTTGGTGTATCTCTGATGTCCAAATTCTATATATATAAAACATATATGCGTATATATGAATTTATATATGTATTTATGTGTCGAAACATAAAATGTGAAAATTTGTACCTATATAGTTTTTATATGAATATAAAATAAATTGAATATATTCAATAAATACATAATATATTCTACAAAGGCATAAATACATTAAATACACATGAATATAATATTAATATGTAGATGAGGTTTCCTCTCTCCCTCAACATTGTTTTCTCTGTGATGACACAGTAATGGTGCTCCCTGAATTGTCCTTGTCTTTTCCTTGCAGAGAGCTCAGCATGAAATAGATCTTTCTGAACCGGAGGAGAGACTGGCTTGAGCCCATCATCCACAGAGGCGGGAGGGCCCTCCTCACCGAGGCTTCTACTCTGCTTGGTTTGTGCAGGAAGTCTGCGGTGGTCCAGGCTTCCTGCAGCCCTGGAGATGACCAGAAGAAGAAAACCCCTGCCCAGGGCGACCTGTGTGCGTGTGCGGAAACAGCCACTCCTCGCAGTAATTTTGTGAGAGCGTGCACATGAAAATCGAAGGGATCTGCTTCTAGAAGTTGTACTGGTTGGATGTGTGTTAAAGATACTACAATGTAATTATCAAAGATATATATATATATATATATATATATATATATATATACCTATTGCCATGAAGATTTAATTAGTGTAAATAAATGTCCAACATTAGGGAAATAGATATTCACAAAGTAGTGTCTATTCTCATGATAAAATTCAACAAAAGCATTAAAAATAGATGTTTAGAAAAGTTTCTGATACATGGGAGTGTTACTGAGTGTGAAATGAAAACAACAGGCTATAATAAAACAGGTATACCATGATAAAACAAGGCATATATTTATAGCACAAGATGCAAACATAGCAGATTATACAATGAAATGTTCATTCTTGATGAAGGTATTACTCAGATTGAAATTAAGATTATTTTATTTTTATTTCCTAAATTTTCCTTCATGAATTTATCTTCTTTTGTATTTGCCCAAAATTATATGAAGCATTATTTTGTAAGACTTATTTGAAATTATTCATCTCAGGCCACAACTAAACTTTACTGAAGTGCTATTTAAGAAACATTTTTAGGGCCGGTGAGATAGCTCAGTGGCATAAGTGCCTGCCTGGCAAGTGCGAGGTCCTGAGTTCAACTCCTGGTACCCACATATGAAAAAAGGGCTGTTGATATCGCCCAGCAGCACGGGCACTGCTGGCATGCGAGGTCCTGAGTTCGATCCCCGGTACCCACAAAAAAAAATGAAAGAAACATTTTATACAATGGAGTACTACTCAGCCATAAAGAAGGATAAATTGGCAACTTTTATAGGTAAATGGCTGCAACTAGAGACCATATTCATAAGCAAAATAAACCAGACACATATGTGTAAATATTGTATTGTCTCCCTAGTGTGAGAAGCTGAAAGAGTAAATAAAATCCAAAATGCACAATAGATATTGTAAAATGGGAAGAAACTGTTCAAAAGGAAAGAGAAACTGGGATGGGGGAATGGAGAAAAGACAGAGGGGAAAGCAAAAGAAAAAAATATATATATATATTTATATGATTGTTAGGATAGTTATACTACTAATTCTCTTGGTTCATTGAAAAGAAAGGTTTGTGCTAATACTGTTCAGACAATTGAATGCTGATATCTCGTACTCTGAGTAACTAATTTAAAGCTAACAATACACAATGTATTAACCATTGTTATCCTCCTATTATCTTGTTTTGAACTTTTGTTCTATTTTTTTCTCTTTAAAAAAAAAAAAAAGATGGGGCCAGTGAGATGGCTCAGCGGCTTAAGCACCTGACTGGCAAGCGCAAGGGCCCAAGTTCAACTCCCAGAACCCACATACAAAAAAAAGGCTGGTGATATAGCTCACTAGCATGGGCACCTGCTGGCACGCGAGGTCCTGAGATCGACCCCTGGTACCCACAAAAAAAAAAAAAAAAATTTAAGTAAAAAAAAATAAAATTACAAAAAAAAAAAAAAAAAAAGAAAAACATTTTGGGCTTGAATTTACTTTCTTTTAAGTGTAAGAGACTTTCTCCATATGGTCTACTTGAAAGAATCTTCACATCATACCAAGTTAGATACATCCCTATTTTACAGTTACTATGTATAAATAAATATTTGATTATGTAATAAATACTAGTTGGTAGATTGACTTATAATAGTGACAAATCACTTAAAAGATGAAGAATTAAGATTTTTCCGGGCCAGTGAGATGGCTCAGTGGCTTAAGCGCCTGCCCGGCAAGCACGAGGGCCCAGGTTCGACTCCCGCAACACACATACGAAAAAAGGGCTGGTGATATCGCTCAGTGGCACGGGTGCCTGCTGGCACGTGAGGTCCTGAGGTCGACCCCCCGGTACCCACAAAAAAAAATGATTTTTGGTCATGTAAAGAGAAAGCCACTGCCTGCTGGGGCCTCATGTAAGAGCCCACTGAAGCATTTCATTAAGATGTATTGAAGAATTCAGAAACCCGCCTTATTTATCATACAGAAAGATGGTGTCTGAATTCTGATCTTGCAACCAAACCCCACCATTGCAATTTATTTCCTCCCTGAACCTAGATTATAAATCACCCTGTTTATGATGTTGCATTTTCTCTAATGGAAGTTATTTGAAAGCAAAGTACTTTATTTTCTATTGTCAGAATGGGGTTAATTAATATAAAAGCTGGAACACAGTTATCAATATCACTTTCAGGAACCCTGGGAAATCTATTGTAGCTGATTATGGTTTTATAAAATCTCAACTCAAGCCATTAATTTGAGTCCCATTATTTGAGTGAATAATCAAGTATGGTGCAAAGTTTCTGGCTTTTCTTCGTATTATTTACAGTGGTGGTGCCTGTGGCCATCCCTCTCTGTCCCTGACCCCGGAAACCCAGAGCTCTGCAAAAGACACCTGAGCTGAGGCAGCTTGGGGATCAACAGCTTCAGCTGCGAGGATGAGCAACAGGAATTGAAATGTCTTGTCCAAAATTCTTGCCTTTAGCTGTCAGATGTCAAATAAAGAACCTTGAACACAATAACTATGTTTTTCTGCTCAGTGCTTCCACAGTTTTTTTTTTTTTTTTTTTTTCCTATCACAGAAAGTTAGTAGAAGTTGACAAGGCGCTGTGAGATTTTTACAGAAAAGGTCATCTGTCCACAGCAGAGGGAGCTGGGAGGAGATGGTGATAATTACTTTCCTTCTCTGCAGCCTCCTGCTGCAGTCTAGGCAGGCTTCCATTTTCACTTCTTCAGATTCAAGGCATGGAACTCCCACCCCTAGCTTCTTGACCTATTTTATAAGGCGGGTGGGGGAAATCACCACTTATTCTTGTTAAGCGAGGAAACTGTGTCCCAGAGATGGAGTCAGCAACAGCTTTACTGTTTTTCAACTTGGGATGCTCTTTTGTTGAGTCAGGAAAATGACTTAGAGGGAATAAAGGAGAAGGATCACTGAGGTTTCTCAGGAGAGGATGCAGTTTAAATCTAAACCCTGATGGGGATTCACAAAAAGTGCTATTTCCTTTGTCTTGGCTCCAGATTCCAGTAAAAAATAATTTCTTAGGCACATTTCTTTCTTTAAATCTACAACTAATTATCAAGAAATCCCCAGGTAGGAGGCAAGGAAAAGAAACTGCACAAAGCAACCTGAGCGGGGAGCATTGCTCAGCGGGTCTTAACCTCTTGGAGCCTCATTTGCATCTCCTCCACAGAGGGCGCTAACAGGACCCTCCAACCTAACAAGTGAGGGATTTAATGAGAAAAGCCACACAAAGTACAAGCAGTCCACTTCTGGAGACACAACAGACCATCATAGCTTTTATGCTGCTGTTCTTGTAATGTTCCCCATTACTATAGAATTGGCTACTTTTAATGAATGAAAAGCACATGTCTTTATAAGAATTACAACCCTTTAAATTTTGCTGTTATTACAGAAGATAGTCTAAAGGTGCTCTGGGCAGTATTTGCACTCTGGGGCCTGCTTACCTTGCTGCGCTGTAAGATCCTCTGATGGGATCTCCCTGTTAAATTCCCTTGCTAGGTCAGCCTATATAGAAGTTGGGCTGTCCGCCTCCCAGCACAGGGTCCAGTTGGTAGAGTCGCATCTTGTATTAACCGAATATTCATAGGAGAAATGAAGGCTTTGCCCATGATCTTAAGGCTTTGGAGTTTGGATAGGAGCCTAATACACAATGAAAATAATACAATTGACTATGCTAATTAGCTTTCCATTGCTGAAGAAAATACCAGGGATAATCAATTTTTAAAAATGCAAGTTTTCTCTTTCTATTGGCACATGGTCTTGGAGAGTTCAGTCCATGGTCAGTCAGCCTTATTGTTTTGGGGACTGTGATGAGGCAACACATCACAGTGAGAGCACACTGAAGAAGGAGCCGCTCACCTTACAGGAGCCAGGAAGCAAAGAGAAAGAGAACAAAAGGGCAGGTGTCCCAAACTTCTCTTCAAGGCTGTGGCCCCAGTGACCAGAAGACTTCCAAGGAAGACTTACTCAAGGTTTGCACCACCTCCCATGGTACCTGTGGTAGAGACCAAGCCTTCCACTCATTGACATGGGGGGACATTTGCTAAGCTACTATGTAGAAAACAGTTTATTTGGTTAGTTTTTGAGTAAGGCAGCTAGCCAGGGGGAAGGTGTGAGAGTGGGGTGACAGCCATATTGAAAAAACTGGAATAGACAGTGAACTAGGGCTTTGGACAAAGAACGAACTTCCTCAGGCAGTGTGCAATGCAACCCACCCCCACTAAAGACAGGTGCAGCCACTCCCAAAGTTCCTGAATGTCAAGGAAAGTACAGTGCAAATTAACCATTAACCAGTTCCTCCTGAGATCCCAGTTTCCAGTACACCCTACCAATGGAAGAACTAGGTTAAAAGCCTGAGTCCCAGTTGGTCATTTTAAATGCACAGAGCCATCTGTGATAGGTGATTACTGAACAGTTGAGCAATTCCTGTGCTCTGTTTATCTATAATTAGCTCCAGATCAGAGGGCCATGCAGCCACCTTACTCAGGATCCCTCCTAGAAATCCAGGAGCTATTCTCCTTCTCCATATTTCCAATAAAAGCTCTCCTAAACTGCTCCTTTGGTTTGTGAATTCATTCTCTGACATTTTGCAGAAGAACGAGCCAGATACACTTGGCAACCACAGTTTGGATTGTATTGTAAGGTAACTGATGAGTTTTTATTAAATATGAAAAATACAAATACATAAATCTTTGGTATTCTTGTGTAAAATTATCTTCAGATGTTTTGCCATGTGTATGCATGTGTGTGTGTATGTGTGTATGTGTGTATTGTATGTGGAATTCATATCAGGGACTGAAGATAGATCATCGATACTCCTACACTGCAAGGAAAACACTTCTCATCTTAGTTCAGAGTGAAGGAAAGAAGGTAAGCCCACAGTTGGATTGCTTGTCTTAGGAGCTGGCTGAATCACCAAAAAAATAAACTTATCTATCTTGGTCTTTGCTGTATCCACAGTGCCCAGAATAGTACCTTTCCTAATACATGCTTAAAAAATAGTTGCTGGCCTAAATAATTCAAGGCTATTCACCAAGTCTACTCATGGACTTGTTCTCTTAACATTTCCATCTTACTATCTTTCAGGCACCCACACGTCATTTTCACATGGTCTAAAACTCATACTTCATGAAAAAAAGCTGCGTTAAAATAACTGTAGTGCCCAAGCCAAGTGGGTGTGTGGGAAGCGGAACAGCGGCGTGCTGGACCCGAGGTGCCAAGGTTTGGCAGCTCATGTCTGCGTGAAGTTCTGCTGAGCCCTGCAGTATGTCAGTGCTGGGCTGGAAGCCTGTGGGCCTGTCCGTTCCATCCTGTCCTGTGGAGTGAGTCGGCTTGGGAAGGAATCAGAGGCGCTCTCATCCAAAGGAACCCCGACATCTGCCATGACCTAGATTGTGAAGAGTAAACATCACATCTTGGTGGGAAGTGATTATTTTCTCTTGAAATCCACACTCGGAATGAAGTGGATCGCCCTTCAACAATGACTGTGACTTGGATTTTGGCTAGAGCGCTGTTTCCCTGCATGATCTTCTGTGTGACAGAAGCCATTTTCAAGCACTATTCTAACAGCACTCCGCAACTCTCACTTTCTCTCTCCTTCCTTTCTGCTTGACTTCTTCCTCTCGTCTTCTGTGTCCTGTTGTTCCTTAACGAATTATCTTGTGATCTCTGGGTCTAAACTCCATTGATTTAGGTCATTTCAGATGTAATGTGTTTACTTCAAACAATAATATTTTTGTTGCCAAAGGAAAGTGTCTCAGAGCTCAGTGATACACTGGCTTGGCACTGTAAACATCTAACAAGTTCTCTCCCTTCTCCCTTACGGAGGTACGGCGGTAGCACAACCCATGAGCAAATATGTTGACTTGCATGACAGCTATTGTATTCCAACAAAGTTTGTACCACTAATGTGATAGGAGAGGCTGAGAGATGATGTGAGTCATGGCCTCTAACTCTTAGTGATTTCAAATCCCGAAAGTGTGCAACACAGAGGTTTCTACCCACTGAATAGAATTCCCCAGAAGCTGGTAATCACACAGAGCTCTCCATAGAGGATTCCCAAGCTTAGCCAGAGTCACCAGCCTCACAGCTTGGGGAAGACGATGGACCAGGAGAATAGCTCAGGTCTGGGTGGACAGGGAGGTCGAACCTGGGACAGCAAAGTACAGGGAAGGGACCCTCACAGTCTCAGCTGACTTCCCCAGCAAAGGCTGCTGTCTCTCCCCACCACTGCCCCTGCCTGGGAGACTCTGCAGACCACTCTTCAGTGCAAAGTGATCCTAGAACAATTATCTTCAGTCAGATTCTTACCATGAGAGGAGTGGTGGAGGTCAAATTCAGAATGAACTGAAGGAGACCAGGCATCTACGTACAAAAGAAACTATCAATTACTGCTAGTAATCTCAGCAATCAAACCTAGGATCAGCTGAAGCCACAGACAACTGAGGATGCTGCCCGTACAAAGCATTTCTTTCCATCCCAGCCCTCTCCAGAATCTTCCGGGTGTCTTGGTGGACATCCCAGCATGCTCAGTGTATGCAAACGTGCCCCATTACCCAAAACCCCAGCACATGCTGCCTTCTGTTTGCCTCACTAACACTGTTGTAAAAGAAAATCAGGAAAATGTTTTGAGTGGCACAATGGGAACCTGACAGATAAAACCAGATGATTTGTTTTAAATGCCAAGCTCAACCAGATTTAATTATACTGTTATGATTAATTCCACAGCTCAGTGCTGTGAATATAGTAAGTCTTATTTGGAAAGAAGTGATTTTTTGTTGTTTTTTGTTTTTAGTAGATCACTTTTCAAGCAGTTTTAAGTTTGTACGAAGCACATGAATTTCCTACATAATCCCACTCTCCTCCTCTGCCAGCTTCCCTGTTATTAACATAATTTTACATTGATGTTACACTGTTTTACATCTGTGTAATTGGTGAGCCAATAGCAGTCCCTTACTATTTTCTAAGGCTCATAGTTTACATTAGTTTCGCTGTTTGTACTGCATATTCTGTGCACTTAGACAGATATTTATGTCCTGTATCCACCACACCGTACCGTACCGAATAGTTTCACTGCCTAAAAATCCCATTTCTTTCCCTCCCTGTAACTCCCGGCAACTGGTCCTTTATATTGTCTCCATGATATCCCCTTTCAGTAATGTTACACAGTGGAAGTCATAAAGTACATAAACTTTACAGATAGACTTATTTTACTTAAAAATATGCATACAATTTCCCTCCTTATCTTTTCCTTGCTTGATAGCTCATTTTTATTTTTGGATAATGTTCTATTGTGTGGATGTAACACAGTTTATTACAATGCCATGGTGTAGGATTTTGAAGTTAGTACAGAAAAATTCAGATCATAGGACTTAGCTTTCTGTCCTGAAATAGAGTAGAGAATGTTTTCTACTGTCCTTAACACTGTTTCTTTTCTTTCATATAAAAGCCCTAGCCTAAACTCAGATAAGCTTAATGTTTATTAAATTAATTTGAGGCATCTAACCCCAAAAAATTGAACACAAAGAAGACAAAAATGTTGAGATGCATTCAAAATGGGTGATTTTGTTTGTGGAGCTTTAAAAACTGAAACAGGAAAATTACCAGTGACCCTGGGGCAGGTTAAAGTCAACGGTTGGGGATCATGAATTATAAATTAAATATAGAATCTGTCCGAGACCCTCGCTTGCCCTGCCTCGTGGGGCCAGTTTGGAAGGCGGAAACCGGAAACACCGCTTTCTCCGGGCTACAGATGCTCAATGGTCAGTGAGGCCATAGCGCTCACAGGGCAGGATGGGGTTTGCTGAGGAGGACACAGGGAGGGCACTAGTACCCAGGTGTGGGGAGGGATCTTAATTTATTTCTCTTAAGATGTTAAACTTACCCATTGCTCCACTACTTCATCGCTGTTCCAGGAAAAGAACCCTCTCCATCCCCCTGCACTTTTCACTGGAAAAAATAAGGTGGGCCAGAAGAAGAGGTCTTGGTCTTTGCCCATCCCAAGGCACTGACCTCCCAGTGCCCCTTTATGCATTACTAAGTTTGTTCCTGCTTTTTCTTATCCTTCGCTGTACCCCTCATACAGGCATTTGGGGAATCTTGGCCAGGGCCCCAGCAGTCCACCAGACGTCCGGCCAAGAAAACACCCAGAGAGACAGCAGTCGTTGGTGCCTTGCGGAGCACCTCTGTTCTGCCAGGTCTTGAAGCACGAAGGCCCTAGGAGGGAAAGGTAGCAGCTGAGGGCGAGCCCAGAACCCTCTCTGCTTCACCCAGAGGCCCTGGCTGAGTCCTAGGTCATAAAAAGAAGCCAGAGATGCTGACCAGGAAGAAAGTGATCCTAAAATGATGAGAATCCAGGCAGAACTTTCACCAACCTCCCAGCTTGGGGAAGAGGATGAACCAGGAAGACAACTCGGATCCGGGATGGACAAGGAAGTCGAACCTGACACAGCAAAGTGAGGGGAAGGGACCCTCACAGTTGCAACCCCTTTGACTCTCAAGATACTATTTAGGTTTTGTTTTGTTTTCGTTTGTTTTGTTTTTGGTAGTGAATAAAGACCCAGAGACAAAAGAATAAAGAGAAAAGAAAACAAAAGGAATCAAGTATGAAGCAGCCACTAAGAGGCCGCGGGAATGCAGCACCTTGGCAGTTCTGAAATATAAAGAGGAAGAAAAAATTGGTTCAGGACCTAATAAAAGCACGGACCTGGGTAAACAAACTGTACGCATACTGGTGCACTCTAAAAGGAAGGGAAAACCAGCAATTCCAGAGGCCTCACAAAAATGAAAGCCAACCTCGTCTTTTCAATTGAACAGTAGGAAAAAATATGATTTGATATACACTAACTGCTTTCCTGGAGTTAAAATCACAGAGAAAGCCTTTTTACAGATTATTTTATTAGCATATATATTTCAAATTCTGGTAGCTTTACCAAAGGAAAGCACCAAACATAAGAAAAACAAAACATTTTTAAATGCTTGTAAACATGTTCAATAAAATAGATACAATGAAAAACTGTAACAAAAAACCCTAGCACCCAACACAATCAAATCAAAATTATGGAAGTAAAAAAATAAGACTTGAAGTAAGAGACAAACTTGGGTTTAACGGATGTGTGGTGTGCACAGGGAAATTAAACCACTTTTGACTTTTAATTCTATTTTCCTTAAGCTAAGGGCTAGAAAAATGCATGTGTGTTACATTATACTTTATGTCTACTTGCATGCTGAAAACTTATAAATCACGACTTCTTACAAGAGAATAAGGAAAGGAAGAAAATAAATTTCTAGATGGACGATCATTTCCATTTTCATTAAATGGAAATAAATATTTCTGAGTGAACATCATTTTATTAGATGAAACACATCCTTATTTGAAACTAAACTAGTAATTTTGTGTGGGGTTGGAACTTACTGGATGCTTCTATTTCTTCTCAGGCTTTTTCACTTCATCAGAAGCACAAGATCAGCAAAGACGTGAGAGCTGTTTCTAACACATCTGTGAAGAAGCGAATAGGTGAGGTAGCCATGGTTACACGTGACAGCTCTTCCCATCTGGTATAAGAGCAGCAGAGAGGTCATTTACTCATCTTGGGCAGTGAAAATTGGGCACTGGGTGTAGTTGAACAAAAAAAAAAAAAAGAATTGATAATTTTGAAAGCCAAGTGGACGCCTTGCTTTACGGCTGAATGAACTACTAGGGACTAACGATTACAATGGTCCCTCTTCTCAGAGAGAGCCTCTGCTTCCAAGTCGGGATACAGCATCCTCTTATTCCTGCATCTTAAATGGCTTTCCCGAGAACCTAGATTTGCCTTGCGAACACACTCAGCATCATTTTGTTCACACGCGTGTTTACTCAGACTGAAAACAGACGATGTGAAGGAGAATTTTGCATTTCGCATGTTGAATGTGTCTGAGATCAGTTAGGAAATCTGAAAGAGCCCAAATGGAGATGTTTGTGTTTGCTGCCCCACAAAGCATTCCCCCTGCTGCCCAGAGAAGAACTAGTCCCGTAGTCCTTGCCAGGGAGACGAGCCAAAGACGAACGGACTGACACCCTGTGAGGAGTGTGCTGGTGACAGCAAGTGCAACAGGCAGCTGCATCTACATTAGCTTTGGAACACAGGATCAGTAACAGCAATCCAACGGGCATGGATATCTGTGGGCACCGTTACGATTTAAATACTCAGTGTCCTCCAGGGTCTCATGTACGGACAGCTTGATCTTCCATGCAGCAGTGTTCGGGACTGGGCCCCGAGGGCACCGGACCACAAGCACACTGGCCTCATCTCTGGATTAATCCTTTCGTGTTTCATTTGCTGAGTGGGTATGAGAAGGTGGGGCCCAGTTGAAACAAGAAGTTCCCTGGAATGAGCCTTTGAAGTAAATCCCATTGCCAGCCCCTTTCTCTTAATCCTCCTCTTCCCCTGCTCCCCATTTCCTGGTTGCCAGATGAGTTTTCCCATCAACCCCCTTTGACCATGATGTTTCTGCCTGGACCCAGCCATCATGCACTGAACTTTCTGAAATGATAAGCCAAGATAACCCGTTCTCCTTTAAGTTGTGTATGTCAGGCACACTGTCCTGGCAACATAAAGGGGACTAACATAAGCATATAGATTAATCAGTACTCAGTCTATGGCATTTGTTTGCCATCTTGTGCTGAGTGCTTTTGGTGTTTCGGAAACTGACCCAATGACTATAGCGGGATGAAGTTCACTATTTCATTACTTAAGCCAGAGATAGACCACAGTCATCGTGTGTCTTCTCTAGACACTTCTCTTTGAACTTCTCTTCCTCAGAAATTGGCTTATGTTTGGAACCTGGATCAATCATGTTGCTAGGAGATGCATAATGCTGTCATGTTCAGAATTGGTTTTAACTTCCAAGAAACTTCAAGATGGATTTTGGCCATAGTAAGAAATCCTTACTGAAAAGTCCCAGGAATGGAATAACCTCATGGGCAGTTACAAGGCACTGAGTTGTGTGGACATCAGGAAAGAAAGTCAATGTGCTCCCTGAGGAAAGGCACTGCTCACGGGCCTGCACCCTGGAATCAGGAGGCCTTGTTATGCAGGATCAAGCTTGTCCACAGTTGAACTTTTAAACTGAGCCCTCTGAACAGGCTCACTCCAGTGCTGCTGACCTTGTGACCCAGGTGGAACTGCAACTTCTGGAAAAAAAATTCACTCTTCCCTGTGAATGCTGGTGACACTGTCCCCTTGTCTCCTGAGACTGTGCCCAACCCTTTTGTTACAGGAGAGTTTGACCTATGGTGCCCCAGTCACAGCTCTAGACAAACAAGTTATAGTTAATAAGCTCCCTGCAGTTTGAGCTATAAAAACTTTGGAACACATTTTCAAGACTCATGAATTTGGATTCTCATGCTTGCAATTCTAGCAGGACAGGTAAGTTCAATTTTCCACTTGATTGGCTTGGGAGCTCCCCAAGAGACTGGTGGAACACACTCCTAGGTTGCCCAGGTGGGTCATGGGAGTGTGACCTTGGGATCTATGTCTGGTCCTTGGTCCCATCCTCTCTGGCACTGTTCCCTTTCTCTGCTTCCAGATCACCATGAACTAAACAGCTCTGCTTCACCAGGTCCTTCCACCATGATGGTCCTGCCTTGGAGTCAGCCAACCATGTACTGAATCCCCTGAAACCAGGAGCCAAATAAACCATGTCCTCCTTTAAGTTGTGAGTGTCAGATATTTGGTCCCTGCAATGGGAAGGCTAACTAATAAAATTAGTAAGCCCTAACTAAGTGTAATTTTTCTTTGTCCTTGAGTAGATTGATTTTATCTCAGATGACATGAAATTGTAAGTAGCACTGACAATGTAATTAGCTTTCATTTATGATAGAGTAGCTCATTATGACTCTAATTTTCATCCCCTTCATTGACAAGCTCATTTGCTTTTCTGACAGAAAAAGCAAATTTTGTGTTTTGGAGGTGGGTCTTTTCCCAGAGAGACACCTGGGCTGTGAATGCATGAACGTGGGCATGGATGGTGCTCATGCGGCCACATGGCAAGGTGATATCCCAGTGTCTACACTCCAGCCAAAGAGGGCTGAGGGCTGTGGGAGGTCTGCTAAAGCTGATCCATGCACACTGTACTGAAATTCACTGGTGTGAATTTCAGGGAACTGACAGCAAATAAATGATTAAAATAGACATATCTGCCAACTGCATCCTTTTACACATACAGAGGGGAAGCCAGCCTGCCACCCCGCTTCTTCACCAGAGAGTGGAAGGCACAGCCATGCAACTGCACGGTGAAGGTAAGGCATCTTCCTCTCATACCTGCAGGAAGCATACGGGCTGCGGCTCCTGCAAATCCAGCAGATGGAGTTGCTTACTCCCTGCCACGCCCTCCTCCAAAGTGTCTAAAATTAATGGGCTGATTAGGAATACCAAGGTCATGAGGGTGGAAATGAGCAAATGGCCTGTTTCTGAGAATCTGCACAGCACAGCGCTCCAGGAGCCTGGAGCCACATCACTGTGACATCTCCTCCCTGTCTCAGGCACATTCACTAGACCAGGGCTGGGGTCTGAAGGACAGGGTTTTAATACAGATCAGAGCTAAATTTCTCTTAGTTGTAACCCTAGTTCTGCTCCTCAGGGTATTGATCAGAGATCTGCAGAAATCGTTCCATAGAAATAGATCCCTGGGTACCCTACATAGCAAAGCAAAGGATCCACAGAATACAGATAACCAGACAAGATTGTATTCTGGCACTGGTTAATAGTGGAATTAGAAATGAGTGCAACTGATGACTTTAGCCCATCTTATATGGGCCCTCAGGAATCCTGTCTGCTGATGACGAGGCCTGGATTTCTTGGCCACTAAAGATTTTCCAGGCCCAGATACTAGTACAGGCATTTGCACGAGCCTGGAGCTTTAGGATTCCCAGATTCCTGTTAATCTTTTCAGATTTTCTCAGCCAATGGTCTTCCAGGGTTGTCCCTGAACCCTTCCAGAGAAAGAAAATACCAGTTACTAAATGTAAACAGGTTTTATGGCTATGGAAACATCTCAGCGTTACTAGAAGCTATTGGTACATAGGTTTTTGTAAGATAAATGGTCCTATCATGAACTTTAAAGAGAGTTTCTGCATATGACAAGGAGGCCCTAGACACCAATATGCCCCTCAAGGGTGGGACCACATGAAGAGATGGTAAATACCTGTACACTGCTCAAAGATGGTCCATGTTCTGATGAATAGGGGTTCACTGGAAGCAGCTGAAGCTACAAGCAAGCTCTTAGTTCAAGGATGACCCCAAATCGTGACAATGTGGAAATATATGGTTGTGTTGTGGGGAGAAAGAGAGGACACTGAGAAGAGTTATTTCATAGCAACAACTACAACAGGACACTTTATGTTTGTTTCAAATGTGATTCTACCAAGCTCCCTATACTAAAATTTAGTGCTGCTGGTTCAATAACCACCATATTAGTGATTTAAAACAAAAAAAATTGATTATTTCATAGTTCTGCAGTAAGAAGTCATGCCCACATCTCTTTGAGCTAAAATCAGTGTCAGATGACCTCTAACTTACGGAATATCCAAGGGAAGGTCTTGTCCTTTCCTTTTTCTCTTTCCTTCCCTCCTTTTTCTTTCCCTTTTCATCTCTGTTTTGCTTTTGGGGTTTCTAGAAGATGTCAACATACCTTGGCTCGCAGTCCCATCCTCCATCTTCATCTTCAAAGCCAGCAAGCACTTGAATCATTCTCCTATTGCCGTACTCCGGCCCTGATCCCTCAGCCTCTCATCCACATTACTTTAAATTTCTGTAAAGCATTTTAAAGAAAAAAATCATTGTAATCACATTAATCCCACACAAATGTTCTGGATAGTCTCTATATTATAATATCTGCTGATTAATATCCTATGTCCACCTGCTACTTATTCTCGCTTTGTCTTGCAGGGTAATATATTCATAATGAATTCGTGATAGGTTCTAGGGATTAAGACATGAGAACCTACTGGGGAAAGCATGATTCCCCCAACCACACCCCATTTATTCATTCCCATCAATGCCCTGACCTCTGGTCTTCGCCATGGGGCACTTGGTAATAGCTCATACGAAGATGTCTCCCTGGATCTAAACGTGTACCTCTTACCACTACAGTCAGAGTGGGGCAGAAGTCATCATGAGAGTTAATCACACTGAATGTTTTCATGTGACTATTTTAAGATAAGTTTGTTTTTAATGTTTGCAAACTTCAGCAGCAAACTGTGCTTTGACTTCATGACTAGTCATGGAATTTTTTCTGTTGGAAATTAATGATCTTAGAGTAGTTCCGCAGCTCCAAAAATAATCACTTCTAGGTTATTCTAAGAAAATGTCTTTTTTTTTAATGCCTCATTAAGATTTTATCAATTCTCTTTTTTCTCTTTTTTTCCTTTTTACATCTAAAAATAAGGATTCCCTGCCATTTACAAAAAAAGTTAATGCATGATAGGGAATTTGGTTGCAAAGTGAAATCCTTTATGCTGGTTCCTTACTGTTTATCCCTTGCAATGACAGAAGAGCTCTACAAGCATCTTTTTCTTTAGCACCAACAGCAGTATACCAATACAAACCAGGGTCCCAGTGAAATGTTACCTTGAATCCCAAGTTAGGATGCATATGGCAGAAATTCCTTTCAGTATTAAATGCATCAGTCATTACTGACACAGACTTTCCCTACATTCTAAATTGTATTTGAGAAAGAATAACTTCCTACCAAAACACTAATATATTTCTGGAATGGTGTAATTGTTATGTTATATTAAGTGATGATGTGACAATTTATGTGAAAACATCAGTAAAGTAACATTTCTTTCTCGTAAAAATGACTCAGTTATTAAATTTTTCATAGGCAGATACTTTAATAATTCATTTCATAAGCTACTTAGTATGGTAAAATTCTCAATAAATACTTTTTGTGAAAATGGCTTATTTTAGGAATTAACATTTTAAGAAAATCAGGTGGCACATTAAGAGTTTATTCAAATATTTTCTTTTCCTGTCTTACGTTATGTTTCTTTATAATACAGAGAGGTACTTTTAATCATTATATCAAATTTATTTGGCAGAAATTAGCATCTCTATTGCATATGTCATGACTCTGAGGTAGTGAAATATTCAAAAATTCATCCAAAGTCATCTGGTCTCATGTATAAAACTGGGACATAAACTGGAATTCTAAATTGGTGCTTTAATTTCTGTGTACGTCTTACTAATTTTAACTGACTTCTTATACATTTTCCAAAAACGGAATAAGCCAACCATTATACATTTTGTCTCTCTATCCTTAGAAATATTTGAAACAAATTGTACTTGAGTCAATGTACTGCATATCACCCTGATGGACAGTTCTCATTACAATCAATTCCTTTTGAAAAATTATCTGTGCCAAATATTTTAAGAAATTGATATTTTTCTGTAAAAAGACACTTTGAATATTAGAATATACCAATAAGAAAATATGCAGAAAACAGGAAACAAAATTTTAAAAGATAATTTGAGTTTAATGAAAAAATTGTCTGGGTTAAATGTCAAAATATTTAAAAATTTTAATATTAACCATTAAACTCCTGGAAATATAACAGAATAACTTGAAACCAGTGGGGAAATTAAAATTGAATGTAGAAAACTTGACAAACACTTTAGAAAACATAGAAAAAGGGAAAAGCAATGATCTAGTCAGTGCTGTTCTCCCAGAGTCCAGGGCCGCTGCTAGGATGGAATATTTCGAACTACAGGTATCAATGAACACTGACACGAAATAAAGCCGGTAAGTTGGAGCCAACGTTGATTTGTAAATCAAAGAGTTTACTAAGTTTGAATAAAGTAGAACAGAGTGTCACAAGGTATAATTAAAAAAAAAACAAGGTTTTCTTAAAGAAATTATTACAATAAAAGACTTATTTCCACTAAGCCCCTCAAAGTCCTCCCCCTCACTTTGAACACTCTCATCCCATCGTTCTTGACGCTTTCTGCAGCAGTCCTGGAGGTCCTCTTTCCTGAGTGTCTTCAGCTGCGCAGTTGTGGCCGTCTCAATGTCCTGAATCCATTCAAAACATTTACCTTCCGTGGACATTTTGACTTCAGGGAGAAGTAGAAGTCTCCGCGGGCCGGATTCATGAGTACAGTGGAAGAGTACATGTGGTCGTCTCTCTATGAGCCTGCCCTTTCGCTGGACAGCACCCGGCAACACACTCACTGTATCTTTGATCACATTGCAGAAAGACACTCAGGGAAGAGGAGTTCCAGACCGCTTCAGAAAGTGGCAAGGATGATGGTTTTACTGTGTTTGGAGTGAGGGGGACTATGTTAAGGGGGATTGATGCCAATTTGCTTTTATTGTAATAGATATTTTAAATTTAAACACTCGCTGTACATTTTGATCATCCTTGTGCATTAGACTTTTTGCTTCAGTGTATAGCTGTGTATGTGTGTCTATGTACGTGTGTGCATTGGTCAAGGTATAAAAGTGAAACATTTGAAATTCAGTCCTTTAGATTAATAGTTCAGTCCTTTAGCTGTAATAGTTAATGTTCACATGAAAATAAAGAAAAGTTATGTTAGGTGATAGAAGGTAGAACCAACATAGATTCTTACAGAAAATTAAATCACATAAAATAACTAAAACAGTAACAATAATAGTAATAATAATAGTAGATATACTAAATCATCCTGTGACAGATGCCTATGTGCTCTGCATAAATTAACATTTTATTATCACAATTCAAATTTATGGAGTAGGTCCATATACTACTTTTATAAATGAAAAAAGATCTCAACTAGAAGAAGCTAGCGAGTTTGGAAACCAGATTCAAAAACCAAGGGCAGGGGTTGTTATTCTTGTAAACCTAGTACTCACCCCTGAATGCATTTCCACTGCTTCTTTCTTGATTTCTTGGAGATGGAAGTTAGCTCACTTTTGAAAGTAATGAGCAGGAATGGATATTACCTTAGCAGTCTGATTGCCCCATGATCTATTAATGCCAAAGTTCTACACTCCTCAGTAGTAGACCTGAGTCTTCAGACCCAGGGAACCCGTGTTTCCGTATTTCTTAGTGGACCCAGTGTTGTCATTGCTTCTTGAACCCTGGATGAGTGAGTTTCCAAATGAAGGATGGACCAAATAGGAACACCATAATGGCGGAAGTGACTGGGAATGTCAGCTGTAACCAGCAGATATGAAACAGCTGACACATGTAGGTGCCACCCATCCAATCAGGTTCCTTCCTGCAGCTCTTATGCCTTGAGGTCCCAGTCGGTGGTTGGCACCATGACACTCTGGTAGGGACAAAGTCTCAGTCCTCAGGAGGCTCATGTTCAAGTTAGAGAAAGATGTTCAATAAAACAAATACATGCATAAATAGGTAATAACTCTCCAGGCAATAGATCTTGCTCTGAAAGATCATGAAGCATAAGAAAAAGTAGACCCATTGCTGGGAAGGGAAGAAGCAGTTGATGTTTGAGTTAGGATGCCATAAAATACCTTTCTGTGGAAGCAGTGTTGTGTCAGAGACTTGAAAGAAAGGAGGCAGTGGGAGAAGAATGTATTCCAGGTGGAGGGAAGACTGCAGATGCCTTTCGTGTGTTGCATCTGACCTCACACAAATAAATCCGTCCCAGACCTCCTCAGCATCTGCTTCTAGCTTTAGATCTTCATTTGGGTCTGGCACTCTGGCACTGGAAATGCCAGCAGTAGTTACCTCAGGGGAGTATGGTGGTGGGAAAAGAGAAATCTTTCATTTTTAAAAAACTGTGCATTTTGGGCCGGTGAGATGGCTCAGCGGCATAAGCGCCTGCCTGCCTTGCAAGCGCAAGGGCCCGAGTTCGACTCCCGGATCCCACATACGAAAAAAGGGGCCGGTGATATCGCTCAGCGGCACGGGTGCCTGTTGGTGCACGAGGTCCTGAGGTCGACCCCCCGGTACCCACAAAAAAAAAAAAAAAAAAAAAAAAAAAAAACTGTGCATTTTAATGTTGTTTGAATCTTTTCCAGCAGCCACATTATGCTCATATATGAAAAGCACTAGAGGAATGGCTTTACTTGTGCGTCACACACACACACACACACACACACACACACACGCACACACACGCACTCCCTCAGTCTTAATACCTTGAGCCTTGACAATGGGTGAGCACATCTTTCCCAGACTCTTTTCCCTGAGTCCAACAAGACAAGTTTCTGGACATTGCTGTAAGGAAAAGGAAGGCATTGATATTTTGCAGTCACCTTTGTGTCCCCCTGTTTGGATGAGTTAGATAAAATCACCATCCACAAATAGACCCTTAATCCCTGGCCCCTGATTTTCTGACCAATAGATTTACCATATGAGACTAAGAGAGGAGGATGGGCAGACACAGATGACACCTAAAAATGGGTCAGCAGGTGTGAGCAGGGCCAGTGGAACCACTCAGCTTCCAAGCATCAGAAGTCCTGCATCAGCTGCGAGGCGGAGCCTGAAGACCCACACTGGGGCATCATCTTTTTCCTTGTACCCAGCATCTAGGAGGACAGGGTGAATGGTGGGGCCGGCTCCGTAAAATCCTCTGATGGCCACATTCTTCACAGACAGGAACGTTACGAGTGCAGATAGCTCTAGTGGGGTGGAAACTGTGATTTGGAAATCTATACAGAATCAGGGAGTTTGAAAATCTGGTACGAATTTTGGGTCATACATCACTTTGTTACATTTTTGAAACAAGTGATCAATTTGTGTTGATTATTTCTGTCTGCTACCTGTATCATGTTTCTATTTAATATCCAGAATATATAAGGAATATACATAAACACAATACAAAAAAAATAATTCAACTAATAATTGGGTAAAAGACACAGGTTAACACTTCTCTAAAGAAGAAATTCAAATGATTTATGATTCATTAACTGTCAGGGAAATCCAAGTCTAAACCACAAAGAAATATCATTTCACCCCAGGTAAAAGGGTTTTTATTAAAAAGTCAGAAAATAATAAATACCGATGAGGATGTGGAGAAAAGAAGGACATTTTCATACACTATTGGTGAGAACGTAAATTAGCACCGCTATTAAAGAGAGGGGAATGAAGTTCCCTTAAAAATTAAAAATAGATTTACCATATGATCTAGCTATTCGCTTTCTGAGGATGTACACAAAGGAAAAGTGCGTGTCAAAGAATCACCTACATGTTTATCTTTGCACTATTCGGAGTCCTAAAATATGGAATGAACCTAGATGCCCACAGTGGATGAGTGCATGAGGAAATGTGGCCTCTGTACACAATGGGATATTACTCAGCCATGAGAAGAATGCCATACTATCATTTGCAGGAAAAGTGGACGGCACTGAAAGACATTAGGTTAAGAGAAATAAGTCAGACCCAGAAAGACAGATGCCACACATTCTTGCTTCTTGTATGAGGACATTAAGAAATAAAAGTTTGGAATGTGTAAGTAATTACTAGAGGGTAAGAAGGGTAGGAAGGAGGAGAAAGACAGGAAGGTTGGATGGTGGTTACTCAAACATGATAGCTAGAAATAATAAGTTCCTGTGTTCTATGGAACAGTGGGATGACAACAACCAATCATACATTTATGAGTAACTAGAAGGGAGGCCTTCAAACACAAAGCAATGATAAAGAGGTGGAAATGTTAATCACCATGATTTGCTCAGTACACATTGTGTGTATGTATTGAAATATCACTGACCCTGGTATTCTTGTCATTTTCTGAAGCAACTCTGGAAGTCCTTTTTTGTGTCTTTTTGTGGCTACTTCTTTATCCTGATTCTATTCAAAATTTCTGTCAAATAACTTTATGACATGTCCTCATCCACCTTATTCACCAGACCTGACACTGTGCTACTTCCGGCTCTTCCCCAAATTCAAAATGAACATGAAAGGTAAATGTTTTTAATCAGTTCAGGACACTGAGGCAGCCATGACAACACAACTAGAGACATGCAGGAAAGAGGACTCCACAGCTGCTTCAGAAAGGGCAGGAGTGAGGAGATGAGTATATTGGAAGCTACTGGAGGATTTTGAGGTGGGTTAACGACAATGTATTTTTTATTGTAAGAATGTCTTTAAAGCTTAAACTTTCACAGTTTTATTATTTGATCACATGACATATGTTAAATTATTGCCTGCTAATCAAAGCTTTTTGAAATAATTAAAGGGAAAGTTTATTGCATGATTTGGCCGTTGGACACTCCATGCACATATTGAGTTCTGATAGTGTCCTCCTTAATTTGTACAATTCAAATTAAAATATTTAAAGTTGACATTGCTTTTTCTACTGGTAAGAAGAGAGACGGGTAGCCACAGTCATTTTCAGGAAAAGTTGACAATGTTCCAGAGTGTGGAGTGAGAGAGGAGAATCGTTCTCTGACCAGGAAGGCGCAAGTCATGAACACTGCAGATCAGTGCTCATGCCCAGGTATAACATGAGTGGTGGCTGAACCAGAATGGCAGGACCATGCCATTTCCATGTATGCAATAGGAGGTCTTTAGGTAGTAAAAGCTCAACTAGATTTCCCTTATATATTTTATATTTCAATCCTAGTTTTCATTATCTTAAGATATTTTATTTTCTCAACTTAAAAAATGAGATGACACGGGGTGGAAGTAAATTTGTATTATTTAAAGTAAAAATTAGAGTGGAGGAGACTGGGTGGGGTACTGAGTTCTGGGTCCCTGGACCCAATCTAGTCCTTGAGGGCCAGGGTCCCCAGTGGACACATGTATTCACAATGGTGGTTCCCAAGCCATGCCTCTGAATGGACGACCTACTCGATGCTTGTCTTGACTTGGTACACATTCTGCCTCTGGAGACTGAAAACATCAACTGAGTGTAACTGGAAATCAGTACTTTAAGCTCCTTTCATGAAGTTGGAGCATATCCACAGAAGAGAGAGCTCTTCAAGGAGAAGGGACGCTAAGTTACACGGCTCTGTAGGCTTCAGGTTGTGCCTGCACCACTTCATAACCATCAGAAGGGAACCTTTGAAACTGAAATTACACCTCCTCAAATTGCAGAAGTGGTTCAGTTGAGAAATAATGCTAATCTTAATCACTGTGGACTATTCTTTGTTTTTCTGCTATGATGTCCTGGCTTAAGGCCACTTAGACATCAGTGAGATGTTTCTTGTAGATGTTCAGGAAAAAAAAAAACCTTCCTTTCAGAATGGAAAACTTACTTGAGGTATTTTAGTACTTTAAATTCACAGGGCAAATTACTTCCTGTAGACTCATGGAAGGAGATGATATAAACGTATGGCTCCAAATGCTGTTGCGGTAGTCAGATAAATGAGAAAAACATCTTTTTCTTCTTCTCTAATACTGATTGTTAAAGTCTCTGCTCAGAATTTACTTTAAAGAAGGCTACAGACTCATGTATTGGTCTGAGCAAATCAGAGAAATGTAAAAAATAAACATTAATAAAGCCATTCCTCATTTAACGACCACATTCCCATTCCTGCGATAGGTCGTTATATGAATTGATAGCTAAATGAGGAATTGTATATAGTATGTACATTACAACACTCAGAACAAAGAAATGGTTAGAGGAAACTCCAACTTGATGACTTTGCTTTTATTTGCATAGCTCTTAGATGCAGTAGTGTAATGTGTGACAACATAAAACTATAGTGTTGTGGCAAAACTGAGTCCAGGAAAGGAATGATACCCAAGGAAGTCAGAAGGCAGAGAACAGCTTTATTTTACACCAGTGGTCCTGGCCGGGATCAGTTCCTACGACAAAGCCAGGCACCCAGTGCCTGGGGGTTAGTACTTTTATATGATGCATAAGCAGGAGGTACAAAGGTGAGACAGAACAACCTGGCAGTTCTCTGATTACCTAGCAGGATGAAATCATCGGTTGTGGGGTCAGATTAACGATCATGAAGCTTGATACAATCAGACATCCTGCATGTTCAGTTATGCTCTCGTGGTTACAGGGGTCAAGAAAGTAATTACAGAGCCATGAAGCAGTTACAGAGCTAGGCAGTTTCAAAAGAACAAAGTTTTTAAAAAGAACAGTTTTTCTGGTAGAGTTTTTTCCCTTTTGATAGTACTGTACAGTACAATCAGCAAAAATTACAGTACTGTGTGAACAAGGTATACTATACCAAAAAGGACATTAAGACTCTATCAATATGATGTAAGAACTGTGCAGAAAAAAAAAAAAGATAAAAAGATAAGTCTGAGTGGCGGGTCATAAGTCCAAACACCATGCCTCCCTTGTAACCCCAAAGAGTCGTTAAAAGGTAGATCTTTAAATGAGGAATGTCTGTAGATGAAAGAGTCAAAGCACTAGAGAATGAAAGAGAGCAAATGCAAGGAGAGAAAAATCGTTTCTTAGGGTGACAGGTTAGTTCACAGAAAATCACACCTTCCCCTTTAATCTACAATTAAAGAAAACTATTAAGTGGTATCAGAATGTTACCAGTGTAACCACGATAGGACAAGATCTCTCCGAGAAGGGGGGTCCATTGATGTGAAGCCCGGATTCTTCTGCAACCCTTTTCCCACCCTGGCTCCAGGCAGGCAGGGTCCTGAGGAGCCAGGCAGAGGCTAAGCACAGCTCTGAGAGCCTCACCTGACTGAGGGATGAAAGCTGGAGTCCAGAACATCCAAGGCGACCAGAGCAATGACCGTGGAGAGAAGGAAAGTAGCAGATGTTGGCCAACCTGTGAGGCTTTTGTTGTCTATTAAACTCTCCAGAGTAAGAGGCCAAGAAGCAATGCGCACAGCTGCTAGATGGTGGCCATGACATGGTCAGCATTTGCCTTGGATCCTCCCAAGAAGTCAGTCCTTTATACTGATACCCCAGTGCTCAATGAGCATCCCTAAAGGATGTGACCTGGGGTGAAGGGTGAGCCAGAAATAAACCCCTAGAAAGACAAAAATGAAGCATCAAATCAAGTCACGTCATGACTGGGCTAAGGTTAAGTCCCCTCAATCTGACTGCAGGCCAACGCTAAGACAAAATATCTTTGGAGGAATATGACATTACTCAGTCTCAACCTTTTCATGTAAAATGTTAGCATTAAATAAAATAAAGTAAAGAACTCCAGAGAATCAAAATACAGTGGAGACCATGAGAAATGGGCAAGAGCAAAAGTCTTGGGAGTTATGCCAATATTTTAATTTAAATATGGATTTCAGAACTATTACATTTAAGGAAGTGGATGTTATAAAATTAGCAGTTTCATAAAAATGAAATTTTATTTTACTTATTTATTTTTTATGTGGGTACTGGGAGTCGAACTCAGGACCTCGCACTTGCCAGCAGGCACTTGTGTCACTGAGTGATATCACCAGCCCCTTCTTTTCCTTTACGTGGGTATCAGGAGTTGAACTCAGGACCTTGCGCTTGCAGGCAGGTGCTTATGCTGCTGAGCCATCTCACTGGCCCAAAATGAAATTTTAGAGGAAAATAAAATGGGAATTCTGAAACTGAGAACATAGTAACTGAAAACACGTACTCCCTTTTTCTAATTAGTGTGTCGATTCAAGATATTTTAAAGATGCTAAAGTTCATAAACCAGGAAATCTCTAAGGCTGTACATCCCAGGGTCCTCGACAATCTCCAGTCACTGGGTTTTAATTTACATTAAGAGTTTTCTAGAAATAGTTTCTCTTCAAATCCAGCTTTGGCTTCTGGTTGCAAACTAACTTGTTAAGGACATACATGGCAGAAACTTAGCCTGCTCTGATGGAACCAAAGAAATGAACTGTGTTTCTACACATAGCATGATTTGGAAAATGGTCATAACACCATTCAAATTTTGGCAAGTGATGGAGATCATAGAGAACCAGGAAGGGAATGACCATGCATGTCTGTGTGGGTGGACATGGGCTTTCTTGGCCAGAAGCATGGAAAGCTGTTACGGCTTGTGTCTAGATGTCCCCCAAAGCCTTGTGTAGTCACAGGTGGGGTTTTTTCAGAGGGGGCTGAATCTACAGTGTGTGACTCTGGGATTGATTCATGGTGCAATGCTAGGATCGAGGGCACTAGGATTAAGGATGTGAGTGCTACCCATCCTAAGTAGCCTGGATAAGATATAAGGGATGGAAAGAACTGTGGTTATCCTTTGTTGCTTTGCTACCTTCTGCCCACCATAAACTGTTTCTCCTCTGCGCTGTCACCCTGCCTTGGAGCCAGCTGATTGTGGACTGAAACCTCTACAAACTATGAGCTAAATAAACCTTTCCTCCTTTAATTTTGGGTATCAGGTATTTTGTCTCAGCAATGAGAAAAGTAACTAAGACAGACGCTGACGATGAAAAGGGACTTCATCGTTCCAGACTGCAGGAACTTGATTCTGCTCCCACCTAAGTAAGCTTTGAAACTCATTCAGCTCCAGAGTTTCAAGGGACAGTGATCTAGACTTTGATTTGGTGAAATCTGTGTTGGTTTGCTGACCTTTAAAACTGTAAGGATACATTTGTGATCTTTTAACCATCTTTGTGAAATGATTTACTACAGTGGCAATAACAAACTAAGTGTTATCTACCTCATTAGGATAGTAAATAAATTAGACATGTGCACTTCATAGGATTACTCATGGCACATAACAGATTCTCCATCTAAGTTAGACATAATAATTAGCTATCATTAAGTTTAGAAATGTGGCCATATCTTTAATATGTCTGGTGTAGAGCCTGCCTAGCACCTGGGAAATGTCTGATAAAGTGTAATTATTACTACAAAGAAGAGATAATGTGAAATATGAGATGATACGGCTTTTAAGGATGAATTTTAGGAGGTCCTGTCCTTGCTTCTTTGTTTTCATAGAGGATATTGAGAAATCTAACTTAGCTCAGAAGCAATTATAAGGTTAAAGAAACATGCCAAGGACAAAGTAATTTTTGGAATTAAAAAACAAAAGCAAAGGTCAGATTTATCTGGCTGTGAACTTCCCTGACCTCGAGACTTCACTCCTGAAAGATTTACAAATTTCCTCTGGAGACATTTAAATGTGTCCCCTTTATATTAGCACTTGGTGCATTAGGAGAGGTGGCCAGGGCAGGTGGCACCAGGCTGAATGACCTCAGTTTTGACCTTCACAAATGGTGCCACAATATAAAAACGTGGCGTAACATTTCTGAATGTCAAGTCAAATAATAAATCTGACCAGAGAACATCTGCCTTCCGACAGCCAAGTAATTAAAACCTGCAGTGTTCCAGCGTCCTGCTTGGAGTCAAAATGTACCAGCACATTCTTCAAGAGCTCCAAGACCCTCACAATAACTGGGATGTCCTGCACAGCCCCTGTGCTTGTTGTCTTTGAAGCATTTCAGCTCCTTAAACAAACGCATTTAGTCAGAATAATGTGTACTTCACCAACCAAAGATGAGGCGCTACGTAATGGAGCTTCAGATCACTGTGTCTATAAACCTCAGCAGAAAGAGGCATTTCATCCACCCTCTCTGTCTACTGTTTATGCCTCAACCTGACCCAGAAGTGGTACCTGTGATTGAAACTAGAAGGCCAGGTAGGCCCAGGTCCTAATGCCATGTTCTGCAAATTCCTGCTTTCTCTACTTTGTAGCACGATCATGGGTGCCATTAACACTTCATTGTGCAGTCTTCCAGGGGTCAAATGGGCAAAGAACTGCAATGAATGAATGAATGAAATAAGTAGGTTACACTACCTTGGAAGGTTGTGCACATCCTCCGTGGTGATCTATTAATGTCACCTTAAAATGGGACATGCGACCATGATATGGATAAATAGAAGTCCAGAAAGAAAAAACTCATACAAAATATCCACACATAGAGTCTGACAAGCAATTATCTGTTTGAAATCATAGTTAGCAGTTACCCAAAGGGCAAATTACACTTTAAGATGTGAAATACTCATGATTCTAACTCAAGAGACGGTGTAAGGAAATTTGCTACACTGCTGCCTGTTTAGCCTTGTGATCGAAGTGCTGGCTATAAAATCGGGCCTAACATGCATTAATTTGCATTAAAGTACACATCGGTTTCTTATCTTAAAATGTATTTAGCTTGGGATATAGCTCAGTGGCACAAGCGCCTGCCTGGCAAGCACAAGGTCCTGAGTTTGATTCCCGGTACAAAAAAAAAAAAAGTATTTAAATCACTTAAATCATGTACCTGTGGTCTGTGATTCATTGTATCATTGCTTAGGAAGCACTGGTATGAAGTCATGTCTGCATTTCCCAAGAGTTTATTAAGAGAGAGGTTACAGAAAATGCAATGCAAGGAAAAGGAGACACTGTTTAAACACAATTATCCAAGGGTATAAAGGATAAGGAGAGGGCATTTAAATTGGAATCTTTCATGATGGCACCATAAATGTAAAAAATGTTCAGAGACCTGAAAGGTAAAGACAGAGAAAGCCAGCTAGAGGGGAGGAAGAGCAGGTACAAAAGGGCCGAGGTGACTCAGGCATCAGGCGTTTTAGGAGGCAGGCAGCGATAATCTTTGAAAAGACTTCTATTCTACTTTTCAAGGCATAATACAGTCATTTAAAGGAACAATCCTTCCTAAATATTCTATACAATACATGAATTCCTTCTTAAAGTCCAGATAAAAAAAAAAGGTTTAACTCTGTTGACAAAGGCAGAGAGACCCCTCTCCCACATGTATGAACATTTTCCTCCCACCATTGAGAAAATTTGTAAGTTCTTTCTTGGTGTCTTGGAATATAGATCATTCTTTTTAAATGTTATGTGAGTCTTTTCCCAGCATTAAGACTCCAGAGTGTCTTTCTCAGGGTACCTGGGACATTAGGCTGGAGTGTAACTGTCCAGGAGGACAGGAGCCCAGAAACTCACGTTGGGCGTACCTCCCTGCAAGTCGAAAAACTACTTCCTTCCTGTCATAAAGGTAAACTAATTATTTTTTTCTTCTGAATAAACCCAACTAGCTAACCCAGATGACCACTGGGTTACCAGGTGAACTTGGGGTGACCTATGTGTAATAAAGTTCCCTCTAAGTCCTCCTACATGTGCCTCTGTGTGTGTGTGTTTGTGTGTGTGTGTGTGTGTGTGTTGGGCTGTGTCTGCTTGACTCTCTCAGACCAATTCCTTTCTGACTTTGCCATCTCTCAGCACAGTGCCTAGGACCCACATTATGTTCTGGTTTAATGCTTATTTAGTAATAAAATTGTTTCCTTTCTTTTCTGCGTTTGTGGAGATGCTATCTGGGTTGAGAATGTGAGAGAAATTTTTCCTCCTGGGAATGCACAAATCATGATGTTCCCCTCCTTCCTGTGTTCTGGAAATTAAGCTGTTACAAAAAGCAGCCCCAGATAGATAAAACAGAACAAGCTGACTTCAGACCAAGGAACTGGGCTACCCGATAAGAACTGACCCTGAGCTAAGGAATTTGCAAGAGTTGCAGGATGCGCTATACCAGACCATCCGCAGCCCATATTAGGTAATGGTCATTACCGGACCATCCGCAGCCCATATTAGGTAATGGTCATTACCCCCCAGCCTTTAGACCCCCCCCCGTATAGATATCTTCCCCAATGAATGTAAAAATCTGTTTAAACTAACCAATGCTATCTGCTTCTGTAACCGCGCTTGCTGAGACCCCTCCTCCCTTTGTTCTATAGACATATAAGCCCTGCACAGGCAGGCCTCGGGGCCCACTGTTCCTGTGTGTTCAGTGTGCCCCACGCATGCTTGGAAAATAAAAGCCCTTTGCCTTTTACATGAGAGAAAGCTTCTTGGAGTCTTCTTTCACGCGGCGGGCGTCCCAACCCTAACATTTTGGAGGCCCCAGCGAGATCGGGGATTGCCCCCTGCGCTGGAAGGCGACCCCAACAGCTGCCTCTCTGGGTGAGTACGGCCGTTTTCATTTCTTGTTCTTTGTTCTTTTGATCTTTGTTGTGCTTGGATCCTAGCTTCTTGGAACTCAGTGTGGTTGGTCTCAAGGAGCGTGAGCTTCTTGATCCACGTGGCTTATTTAAGTCACAGGCCACTTTCCTTGGGGGACGCCCCAGGATACTTTCGGTCTGACGGACCGGTCAGCGGTGGATTCACCGATTCAGGATTTTTCTTTTGTCTTTGGTGCGGTCACCATTCGCCGCCCATCAGATTCAGTTTACTTCCTCTTCTGGGGAAGTCGGGTACGCCGGCATTTGTCTATTGTCTTGATTGTACTGGTTGTCTGTGTGTGTGTGTGTTTGGCGCCACTAACCTCTTTGGTTCCACAGCATCTACCATGGGACAAACGGAATCCACACCCCTCTCTTTCACACTGGACCATTGGTCAGAGGTGAAAGAGAGAGCTCATAATCTTTCTTTGGTTATTAAAAAGGGTAAATGGCAGACTTTCTGTTCGTCGGAGTGGCCCTCCTTTCAAGTGGACTGGCCTCCAGAGGGAACTTTCCATCTTCCCCTCGTTCAGGCAGTTAAAGCTATAGTCTTCCGTCCCGGACAGCAGGGACACCCCGACCAACAACCTTACATCATGGTATGGCAAGACTTATGTGAAAACCCCCCCAAGTGGGTAAGAATGTTTTTACCTCCGGCTTTATCCGAATCTGTTACTCTTTTACCTGCAAAAGCTCAGCCTGTGATACCTAATCTCTACCCTCCCCTTCCTCCTCCAGTTTTACCCAAGTCACAGGCCGATCTGATTCTATTGGACTCTGCTGCACCGCCCCCCTTACCCCCCTTCACTCTCTGCTCCAGCCGCAGCCGCTGCTTCTCCTCTAGTTTCTCCTCCTACTCGCCTTCTTTGTCCCCGGCCTCTGAATTGCCTCCACAGGACCCGTTGGTCGAGGTTGCGGACTCTGGACCGGCCCAGGGCACCTGGAGCCGACGAGCCCTGGGCCCTCAAGATGGAGTAGCAGTTACTCTCCCCCTCAGACCACATGGACCCATGCTGGAAGATGGGGAAGGAGGGGAGATGCCAGCACTCCAGTACTGGCCCTTTTCCTCCTCCGATTTATATAACTGGAAAAATAATAACCCCCCTTTCTCTGAGGACCCCTCTAGGTTAACTGGGTTGGTGGAGTCTCTTATGTTTTCCCACCAGCCTACCTGGGACGATTGCCAGCAGTTACTGGGAACCTTGTTCACTACCGAAGAAAAGGATTGAATTCTCCTAGAGGCCAGAAAGCTAGTACCGGGACAAGATGGAAGTCCTACCCAGCTCCCTAATCTCATCGATGACTTCTTCCCACTGTGCCGCCCTAATTGGGACCCCAATACTCTGGCAGGTAGGGAGCATCTGACCATCTATCGCCAGACTCTAGTGGCGGGTCTCCAGGCGGCCGCTAGACGGCCTACGAATTTGGCTAAGGTAAGAGAAATTCTTCAAGGGCCTACTGAGTCACCCTCAATGTTTCTAGAAAGGCTAATGGAAGCGTACCGTAGATACACACCCTTTGACCCTCAGGATGAGGGGCAACGAGCATCAGTTGCCATGGCCTTTATAGGACAGTCGGCCCCAGACATTAGACGCAAGCTCCAACGGCTTGATGGGTTACAAGATTTAACCCTAAGGGATTTAGTGAAGGAAGCTGATAAAGTGTATTATAAAAGGGAGACAGAGGAAGAAAGGGAACAGAGAAAAAAAAGAGAAAAAAAAAAAGAAGAACTGATTAGAGATAAAAAAAAAATAAAAAATTAACAAAGATCTTGGCCACAGTTGTAAAAGAAATTCAGGGAGGGATAGATGAGGATAAGCCACGTCGTCCACCTCTAGACCCCAACCAATGTGCATATTGCAAGAAACAAGGACATCACATGAGGCAATGTCTCAAGCTTAAAAAAAGGAGAAAAAAAAAAAAAAGACAAAGACAGGCTTTGGAGACTCAACAACACCAACAGCCTAATGTACTAGCCTTAGAAAAAAAAGACTGGAGGGGACGGGGCTCGGATCCCCTCCCCGAGCTCAGGGTAACCTTTAATGTGGAGGGGACCCCAATTGATTTTGAAGTAGATACGGGAGCTGTCTTTTCCACTCTCCAAGCCCCATTAGGACCTCTCTCCTCTAAAAGGTCTCTAGTTCAAGGGGCTAATGGGAGCAAATTTAGGACATGGACTACCAAAAGAACTATGGATTTGGGTAAAGGAAGAGTTCAACACTCCTTTCTGGTAATTCCAGAATGTCCGGTACCCCTCATGGGAAGAGATTTATTAACCAAATTGAGAGCCAGAATAACGTTTGAGCCTCAGGGACCCCAAGTGACATTTCTTAACCCCTTGGTGAGTCAACCTATGGTGACCATGCTCACGCTAGCAGCTGAGGATGAATACCAACTCTATAGTCAGCCTATGGCACAAACCATACCCCAAGATTGGTTAACAGAGTTTCCTGGTTCCTGGGCTGAAACTGCTGGATTGGGGCTGGCCACACTACAGCCCCCCGTGGTAATTTCTCTAAAGGCCTCTGCCTCGCCGGTCTGCATCAAACAATATTATATTAACAAAGAGGCTCACAAAGGGATAAAAAAAATATACAAAAGTTTCTCAAATTGGGGGTGCTCATACCATGTCGTTCGGCTTGGAATACGCCTTTGTTACCGGTCAAAAAGCCGGGAACAGAAGATTACAGACCCGTGCAAGACCTAAGAGAGGTAAACAACAGGGTGGAAGACATACACCCTACGGTGCCTAATCCATACAATTTGCTTAGTACCCTGGGTCCCAAAAAGACTTGGTATACAGTCCTAGACCTAAAAGATGCTTTCTTTTGTTTGTCTCTACATAAAGATAGTCAACCTCTGTTTGCCTTTGAATGGGCAGACCCTGACACTGGGATGTCAGGACAATTGACTTGGACACGGCTCCCCCAAGGATTTAAGAACTCCCCCACTATCTTTGATGAGGCTCTCCATAAGGACCTGGCAACTTTCCGAGTCCAACATCCTGCCGTGACCCTGCTCCAGTACGTCGACGATCTTTTGCTGGCCGCGGATTCTGAACTAGACTGTATGTATGGGACTCGAGAATTGTTACAAGAGTTAGCTAGGTTGGGATATCGAGCCTCTGCTAAAAAGGCCCAAATTTGCCAAAAAGAGGTTGTCTTCCTAGGATACACTGTCAAGGATGGAAAGCGGTGGCTCACTGAAGCCAGAAAGAAAACAGTCACTCAGATTCCCCCACCCACGAGCAAAAAACAACTGCGGGAATTTTTGGGGACTGCTGGGTTTTGTCATTTGTGGATCCCAGATTTTGCCTCCCTAGCCACTCCCCTATATCCTCTTCTAAAGGGGGATACCTCTTTCATCTGGGGTGCAGATCAACAACGAGCCTTTGACGATATTAAAAAGGCCCTTCTGTCTGCCCCTGCATTGGCTCTCCCCAATGTAGAAAAACCCTTCACCCTCTATATTGAGGAAAAATGGGGGATAGCTCATGGGGTACTAACTCAGGCCTTTGGCCCATGGAAGCGCCCTGTGGCCTACTCGTCAAAAAAATTAGATCCAGTGGCTAATGGATGGCCTCACTGTCTAAAGGCTATCACTGCAGCAGCCATCCTAACTAAGGATGCAGATAAACTGACTTTGGGACAAAAGTTGACTATAGTAGCCCCACACACGCTGGAGAGTGTTATTCGTCAGCCTCCAGATAGGTGGCTCTCTAATGCCAGAATTACCCACTACCAAAGCCTGCTGCTAAATAAGGATCAAATCACATTTGGACTTCCAACCACCCTCAACCCGGCCACTCTGCTACCTAAAGAGACATCAGAGCCAATCTTACATACTTGTCAAAAAATCCTGGCGGAAAAAATTGAAATTCGCCGAGACCTGACAGACCAGCCACTTCCTGACACAGAAGTAACCTGGTTCACTGACGGTAGCAGTTTCTTACTAGAAGGTAAGAGACACGCGGGGGCCGCGGTTACAGATGGGACTCAAGTTATTTGGTCAGCAGGACTAAGAGAAGGTACATCTGCACAGAGAGCAGAATTAATTGCCCTTACAAAGGCTTTAGAGTTGGCACGGGGAAAAAGGGCCACTATTTATACTGATAGCCGATATGCTTTCGCTACGGCACATATTCATGGAGCTATTTATCAACAGAGAGGACTTTTAACCTCTGCGGGCAAAGAAGTTAAAAATAAAATGGAGATTCTAAGACTCTTAACAGCTATCATGTTGCCACAAAAGTTAGCTATAGTACACTGCAACAGCCACCAGAAGGGCACCAGTCCCGTAATACTGGGAAACAATCATACAGATAAGACTGCAAAACAGGCAGCCTTAAGTGCCCCTACCACTTTGCTCCTGGAGGTCAATGCTCCACCTGAAACACATCCAGATGAGCCTCCCCAATCTCCCAAGATAGGAAAAACTGAACTTTTAACCTACTTCCAACAAGCTCATAAGTTAACCTATCTGGGGACAAAAAAACTGTGCTTATTAGCCAGGAATTTACCAACGGAGAATCAACTGTCTCCCTCCCAAATTAAAACACTGGCAGAACAAGTCGCCTCAGATTGCAAAACTTGCCAAATTGTCAATGCCTTTCCTACAAAAACCACCAGGGAAAAAAGATTACGAGGAACCAGACCGGGACAATTTTGGAAAGTAGATTTTACTGAAGTAAAACCTGCCAAATATGGACTTAAGTATTTATTAGTCTTTGTAGACACCTTTTCAGGATGGACCGAAGCTTTCCCTACCAAAAAGAAAACTACACAAACGGTAACAAAAAAATTGATGAAAGAAATCTTTCCTCGTTTTGGCCTGCCAAAGGTAATCGGGTCTGACAATGGACCGGCATTCGTGGCTCAAGTAAGTCAGGGATTGGCCAAGATATTGGGGATTGATTGGAAACTTCATTGTGCTTATAGACCCCAGAGCTCAGGACAGGTAAAAAAAATAAATAAAACAATTAAGGAGACCTTAACAAAATTAGTCAAAGAGACTGGCTCTAAAGATTGGACTATGCTCCTACCTTATGCCTTGTTTAGGGCTAGAAACACCCCTTTCTCCCAGCCACCTAACTTGACTCCTTTTGAGATTATGTATGGAACTCCTCCCCCAATCCGAGACCTTAACCCTCTACCTAAGGGCGCCCATTTACCTCATACTTTCTTAATTGATAGACTCCAGGCTCTGGACCAGATTCAAAAGATCCTGTGGCGTCAACTCTCCTCGGCCTACCAGCCAAGCGACGGACTCACACCCCATCGGTACAATGTAGGAGATTTTGTCTATGTTCGTCACCATCAGATACAAACTCTAGAACCTCGCTGGAAAGGACCCTACCAGGTACTTCTAACTACCCCCACAACAGTTAAAGTTGATGGCATCACGTCTTGGATCCATGCATCTCACCTCAAGCCGACATCTCCGTCGCCGGGGTCTCAATGGAAACTGGAAAAGACTGATAACCCCCTCAGGTTACGAGTTCGTCATGTGGCTATGGGTGGGGATGATGGGGATTCCCCCGTCCCAGGGAACTGATAACCCACACCAACCCTGGAGATGGACAATGTCTCGATGGGAAGATGACAAAATTTTACTAGCCTGGGAGGGATCTGGGTCGCCTGATTTTAGGATCCACCCTTGTGGTTTTCTCTCTTCCCCTTATGATGAACACCATTATTGTTGGAAACTTCACATTTATATGTGTCCCGCCTCTAACCCCGGCAAAGGTTATTGCAATAAGCCAGGACAATATTATTGTGCTTACTGGGGCTGTGAGACACTAGCTACAGGTTGGAAGCCTGACTCCCCTGACACAAAACTCCAATGGAAATGGAGTCCTACTGGTTGTCAATCCCCTCCAACGACCTACCCTTATTGGGGCTTTAGCCGAACTACATGCTATCTAGCTTTCAAAGTTATCACTCCTACTGACCCTGGCTGGACGGTAGGTCGAACATGGGGCATTAGGTTTTGGGAAAGAGACACTATAGGTAGTTTAATACTTATAAAAAAGGAAAAAATACCTAACCAGATAATTGGCGTAGGGCCCAACCCTATTATCAACCCAGGGGCTCAACCCAAACCTACGCCTCGACCCCTAGATAAACTACAAACACTCAACAACGTGACTGTGACTCAATCGACCCAAGCTCCCTCCTCACTCTTTTTGACCACTAAGACATCTTTGCCTATTGTTTCGAGATTGTACAACCTAATTCTGGGAGCCTATTCTGTCCTAAACTATACTCAAGGTGACCTGACTCAGTCTTGCTGGCTCTGCCTCTCGGCCTCTCCACCTTACTATGAAGGTATTGCTGTAAATAATACCAACAATGTCACTACCAGTACTACTTGTGATTGGAGTACCAGCCATAAACTCACTCTTCCTGAGGTTACTGGAAAAGGAGTCTGTATAGGAAACCCCCCAAATGACATCAAAAGGACTTTGTGTTTATATGTTCATAACATCCCCACCTCAACGACATACTTAATTCCACCCCAAGGAACCCATTGGGCATGTAACACTGGGATCACCCCCTGTGTCTCTACTCAGGTATTTAATAATTCAGCTCACTATTGTGTCATGGTAAAAATATTTCCTCGGATAATATACCACCAAAGTAAATCATTTAAAGATATGATAAAACACAAAACCAGGTACCAACAAAAACCAATATCCTTGACTGTGGCTGTCCTTGCTGGATTGGGAGTTGCTACTGGGGTAGGAACAGGGACGACAGCACTAATTCAAAGCTCACATTACATGAGCAAATTACAAACTGCCATTGACCAAGATTTCAAAGAAATAGAAAGGTCTGTAGCAGCCCTCCAGACCTCCTTAACATCTCTGTCAGAAGTAGTACTACAAAATAGACGAGGATTAGATCTGTTATTCATGAAAAAAGGGGGTCTATGCGCAGCCTTAAAAAAAAAAATGCTGCTTTTATGCAGATCATTCAGGAGTGGTTAAAAAATCTATGGCTAGGTTGAGAGAACGTCTACAAAAAAGACAGAGAGAACGAGAAACTCAACAAGGCTTATTTGAGTCCTGGTTCAGCCAGTCTCCCTGGTTCACCACCTTGTTATTGGCCCTAACAGGACCCTTAATTATATTCATCTTGATAATAACCATAGGGCCATACATACTAAATAAAATAGTAAACTTGTTACAAAACCAGATTGGAAATGTAAAGCTGATGCTCATCAGACAACAATATACTTTATTAGAAGATCCTCAAAATAGACATGCTGATCTCTAGGAATAGAGATTTACAAAAATAAAAAGGGGGGAATGTGAGAGAAATTTTTCCTCCTGGGAATGCACAAATCATGATGTTCCCCTCCTTCCTGTGTTCTGGAAATTAAGCTGTTACAAAAAGCAGCCCCAGATAGATAAAACAGAACAAGCTGACTTCAGACCAAGGAACTGGGCTACCCGATAAGAACTGACCCTGAGCTAAGGAATTTGCAAGAGTTGCAGGATGCGCTATACCAGACCATCCGCAGCCCATATTAGGTAATGGTCATTACCGGACCATCCGCAGCCCATATTAGGTAATGGTCATTACCCCCCAGCCTTTAGACCCCCCCCCCGTATAGATATCTTCCCCAATGAATGTAAAAATCTGTTTAAACTAACCAATGCTATCTGCTTCTGTAACCGCGCTTGCTGAGGCCCCTCCTCCCTTTGTTCTATAGACATATAAGCCCTGCACAGGCAGGCCTCGGGGCCCACTGTTCCTGTGTGTTCAGTGTGCCCCACGCATGCTTGGAAAATAAAAGCCCTTTGCCTTTTACATGAGAGAAAGCTTCTTGGAGTCTTCTTTCACGTGGCGGGTGTCCTGACCCTAACAAGAAGAAGTTTTGTTTTTCCTTCTATTTCCCTGTCACAGAGCAAGGTGAGATTGAGTTTAAAGGATCCCACGATGGAAAACAAAATGTTGTGGAAAACAGGCCAAACAGGGAAAGAAAGGGCACGGAGGAGGTTAAGGAAGCAGTTTATTACACCAGTGGGTTTCTGACGAGGATCTCTCCCACAGAGCCAGAGCCCCGCCTAGCGAGGTTTAGGGGCTTTTAAAGGGAAAGTGAGCAGGGAGGTGCAGAGGCAGATTTGGCGCATGTGATTGGAGGATGGGGTAACATCACGGGTTGTTAGGGGAGTCTAAACATTTCAGGTTACATTATAGGGCTATCGGTTATACAAAGCACAGGTTGTACAAAGGAAGAAATGTTCTGCTACATTTTAAGTTGCATTGTAAGGCCATCAGTTACACAAGGGCAGCAAAGACAGGGTTTACACAAAGGGAGAAGTGTTCTGTTATCCGACCTGCCGGACATGTCCGCTTGGTCTTGGCGGGGCATCCTGGGAAGGCTTTTATTTAAAATTTTAATTTTCCTTTTCAGAAACATTAAATAATGCTGTAGGCAAATTTAGAATTTGTAAATGCCAGGAGAGTCAGAGGTGCAGGAGCTGTTATCAGAGGCTGTAGCCACAGCAAGCCTCCCGCGTGGCCTGAGTAGATAGGAGTGCATTTTTATCTCACCCCTGCCTTGGGCTGTTGGGATCAAAGACAAGGTCAGAGTATTTCTACCATTATGCCTTTCCTTGAATGTTAAGAACGCACAGTAATCTAAGGCATGAGCACTGAGTAGAGGTGGGGAATAATGCTATTGGTTCTCTGTTCTCTTGCATATTTTCTGAAATACCTAGGTGGGAAAAATCAGGTATAAATGAAAAATGCACTTTTTTTTTTCCTCCAACCACCTGTGGAATGTAACTGGTAAAAACCAAGAGTTTGTAAGGCTGCACTTTTTTCTCTTTTTCTCCTCATTGACTTAGGAAGGACTCTTCCTTTTGAATGCTGATGTCAGCTTCCCCTCACAATGAACAGCCCAGAAACATTTAGGCAAGGTCCCACTTTCCTCCTGGTGGCAACCAAGAGAATTGCAATCTGTCCCCTGAGGCAATTCCAACACAGAACTGGCCTTTTGAAGGAATCAGGTCAAACACAGATAAAGGAAAGGGGAATCTAAGTTAGGGCACTGAGAGGAGGAGAAGGTTAGAGTCCTGCTCGGCTCTGCCCGAAGCCTGGGTCTTCCTTGGAAGGAGACAGCAGCGAGGGTGCTGAGCTGCAGCAGGAGATGCCACTCAGGGAACCAAGGGGAGAGGGCTGGGTGCTGAGAAATGAGTAGAATCTGCAGCACAAATGTGGTGATTCGGTTCCCCTCCACCACAGGGGCCTCAAGGTCCCAGCCCCACACGGAGGAAAACATTTTCCTGGGCATCAATAATTATCACTCCCAGGAAGATCGGGGCTGGCACCGAGTGAAGAGGAGCCAAGACAGGCCTCACGCGTGCGGATGCTACCAAAGCCTCTTATCCAAGGTATCATCATTTTATAGTTTTAAAATTGAGTTTGGTCTGCTCCCTGATGTGAGGACTGTTTTTTTCCAGACTCTATTCCTTTCTTTCTGCCAATTTTCTGTGCTTCAAATTTTCAATCTTTAAGGAAACAAAACTCAAAATATGCAACAGTGGTGATTGATAGTCCACAAAACTCAAAATATGCAACACTTCCAGTGGGTGATGCAAAGAAAATAAAGTCAGTGGCTTTCTGATCTGTGAACTTTAATTACCCGCCACATGCCTGCGTCAGCAATGACTGAGAAGTGTCTATTCTGTTGTGAACTGGCCTGCCCACCTCAGAAATAGGCAGTATCTTTTAGGTCTCAGGCAAGAAATATGTTTATGATAGTGTCATCTCTGTGCTTTGAGAGGCTGAGGCAGGAGGATGGCAGATTCCATGCCATCCTGGGCAACTTAGCAACTTAGTATGAGCCAGTCTAGAAAGGAAGGAAGGAAGGAGAAGAGTGTGTGGCCTGGGGGTCTAGCTCAGAGTAAAGGTCCTGGGTTCCATCCCAGTATCAAAAAAAAAAGAAAAAAAAAAGATAGAGAACTGGTTGTGTATTTTATTATTTATATCACTTCTAAAATAAAATTATCTTGACCTTTTATTTCAGAATCATCATTTGTGTCATAGATGGAGTATTTTGTGTGTACTTGTACTAAACCAAGATTAATATAGAAAAAATCACAGGTATACTTCTGGGTTTATTAATGCTAACCTGACAGTGTATTAAAAATATAACTACAAGAAAATAGATAAAATGGCTAATGAACACACGGGTAATTGTCAATTTTATAGGCAATCGAGAAGTATTAAATAAAAGAGCGATGATAAAGTGTAGTCTGCATTTGTAATTTTGAGAAGGCTGACAGTCCTCATGAGAACAGCTAGAAAGAAACAAAAACAAGCGAGCAAAAAACCAAGCACGAAGATAAAAATAAAACCGCTATCTTCTGTACAGGTGGAAGAACTGGAGGGCAGAATCTCCAGGTTGTCGGGAGGTTAGGGCAGGCACTGCAGAGGATTCCCAGCCTCTATCCTGCGAGACAATTATAGAAAACGTGGGTTGCGGGGCACAAGGCTGCCTTGGTCAGTCCATGCAGAGGAAGCAGCAAGGATTGAGGCCCTAGGTGGGAACCACCCCTTCATCAAGACCCTGAAAGCCTACATGGCAGGACCCAGAGTGACCAGACCAGACCACCAGGCCACCGTCCCAACCTGCAGCTTCTCTTCTGCTGCCTCCGTTCTTCAAAATGAGGACAACCTGGGCCTGATGACTTCCTATCAAAATGCCAGCCGAGGTATTTACTGTGCTATTTAGTTTCATTAGTCACCATTAATTGTGTAGAGTGCTTTTCCACAGCCATTAGCTGAGCTCCTCCAGCTCATTCAGCGATAGCTTCAATTAATCCACTGACAAAGCTCTTTGCATCACCACCAGCACATGCCTGTTAATGGACGATTAGTGGGTGGGATCCAGGATTCTCCTCTCCAGACTAAGTGTGGCTAAACAAGGACAGGGGTGATTCATGCACAGCCCGAATGTAGTATGGGAACTCATTTTTCAAGTTTTAGGAATAATACAAGATGTGCCAACCATTTTTATATCTAAGCCTTCCAATGTTTAGGGAAAAAATAAACTGATATGCAATCTTCATGCCCATGGGGGAGGGATGCAATGAACTTGGTACTGCAATTTAGGAATAGCCCCAGGTGACCACTTTGGGATTTTCTTGCATAAATGTGAGGTGCAGATTTTCTTGAATTCTGTTCTCACTACTGCTTTGTTCGCCCACAGCAAGCCCTTTGTGTCCAAGGTTAATGGGTAGAGGTTGGAACTGGTGCATTTCGCAGGTGTGGCCAGACATGGAACAAGACGCACTGAGATAAACAGGGAAGGGCTGAGCTGGCCGTGGCCCGTCTAGTGAGGACACCAGGCTTGCAGAAGACCAGCGGGAAGTCCAGGGTGAAGGTGAACTGCAGAGCTGAGTAACTGAGCAGCCAGCTGTGGGAGGCAGACCCCCTGTCTAACTGAACATCTGTGTCTGTTACTTATGAGAAAGTTACTAACTTACTTGTGCTTCAGCTGACTCAGCTGTAAATGGATAGCAGCGCATCCACCTCACGGAGGCCCTGGAGGGATTGCATGAGATGGTGCATGCTCCGGACCTTCCACCAAGGCCCGTGTGATCAGCAAAGAGGTCAGCCTATGTGCAACTCAGGACCTCCGTGCTTCTTTCATCTGCATAGACGCTCTCCTTCTGGATCTTTCTAGGGTCCACTACCTCTTCATTAATATTTCCTCTTTCCATTGATCTGTCCTGAGGACTTATGTCAATGAGAACCATTGTCCCAGGATTATTGCTGCAATAACATTCATGTATTTCTGAAATTATGTTTTAAGTCTACTTGCTGTTTGCAGTCTCCTCACCCATAAAATGAGGCCCCTGAGGATAAGGACTTTGTTTGTCCCATGCAGCTGCGCAGGCCCAGTATCAAGAATTGTGCTGCCTCAAAGTGGCATCCCCAAAACGTTTGTTTTGTTTTATTTAGCTCAGTTTTTGAGTAAGTAAACGAATCCCTTACTGTTACATGAGTCAGAGCAAGGTGGCATCAACAGTTCTAAAAGGAGTAAATGCTGCCCAAGGAGGCAGACCACAGGGACTTCCCTCCACCTCTCTCCATCAGAGTTCTTGGAAAGCTTTCTCCACAGCAGGCTGCTGTGTGAAAGCTCTCCCCTCCTGCCAGGTGTGCCTCTGCCTCCCCAGGGAAGAAGTCACTACATGAATTTCTGGGGACAGGACATGCAGATGACAGGTACAAGGCATGGTTCTCTCAGCCCATGTGGGTCCTAGGCCTGGTGGCTCCTGGATAAAGGGGAGTTGGTGCCTTCATCTGGAACTGCATTGGCCATTGCGGGACTCACGACTCCTGCCATGCTAAGTATTGTCTTCCTGCATGGCCTCATTTCTTCTCATGTGGTCCATGATAATGGTAGCTACTATTATCATCCCATTTCTAGGGAAAGAAATAGACTCTGTGAATCTCTGGAACTAGCCCAAGGTCACTCAACTGATAAGAATCAAGGATTCAAATGCAGGCAGCCTCACTACAGAGTTTTGCACTTAACCATGGACAGAGATGGATGTGGACACCTCAGGCTGAATCAACAAAAGGACCCACACCGGAAGGGTGTGCATGAAAACATTCATACATGCCATTTATTCACTAAGTGTTAGGTGTGAGAAACTTGAATACCTGCCAGGTAGAAAAGTCAGGTTGGCCAGATTTAGGGCAACTGTGCAGACCAAGGGAAGATGAACAGCTCAAACTACATCCAAAGGAAACAAGAACTTCTTTTTTATAAGAAAAGACATGACATGGCACTGTGGACAAACATTGGTTTTGTTTTTGTGTCTCAAGGATAGGCAGGGACCTAGAATTTGTTATGAAATACCTACCCCCTATTTTAAATTGGCAATTAAATAATTAATATACATGACAAGTCAACACAAAGAGATTGCAGAAAATTACTGGGGGCCTATATGGCCTACAGCTATCATCTTAAAAGGCTAATTTGGGGTGTGGTTTAGGATCGGAGCTGTCCTGCATTCTTTGAGGTGAATTGTCTGTTTTCTTTGTATACATGGAAAACGGGGAGCTTCTGAGTCCACTTGGAATCCATCTCATTCAAGGTCACGGGGATCTGCTTTTGATATTCAGGATGTGTGGCTCATGCCGGGGCCCAGAGATGGAGCCCAGAGGCATGGAAGAACGAATTTGCATGCCTGACCATAAGTCACAGTGCACACGGCCTCCTGGTGCATTAGGGACGTTGTCTGTGGGAAGGGATGGATGCTTTTCCACCCCACTGATGCCACAGCTCTGGGAGGAAATGCCGCCTCGCTTTGGCTTATAAATTCACCCATGAGAGCTAACGACATGACAGTGCGATTGTAACCCTTCCCCTGAGCTTCTTCTCTGCTGCCATGCGGGCGGGCATCTCTCTAATGGAGGTGATCAGAGTCACGCGGGCAAGTGGAGACCCCACATCTGAGGCCTGAGGATCACAGTCTGGCTGTGCAGTACCATTACATGTGCTGCTCCCAGCCCTGAATGGACTCAGACTCCAGGAAATGTGTCCAAAAACAGAACAAAATGAAAAGCCATTTTTTCTTAAAGATGAACTGACTTTTCTACAGGAAGAAAGGAAGCACTTTTTAAAATAAAAGCTCAAGTCATTACCGTCGTTCGCCAGTTCATTGACTAACAGCATATGCAATGATAGAAATGATGCAACCTTTTCCATGAAGAAACGAAGTCAACTTTATCTTCTAAAGTCATCTCCGAAAGCATTTGGGACTTTCTGTTTTAGCTAGTGTGAAAACGGTGCCTTTACTCTGATTACTCTTGAACTGTACTGTTAAGAACAGCAACACCCTGTAATATCTTATTTTTAAGCGTCTTAGTGCTTATGACTGTACACAATCAAAGTCACAAATACACAAACCCACAGTCAAGTTCTCTCTGGCTCTGTGGCCGGCTGACTTGCTCTGAAATCTATTCTCATGGGTTGGGTTGCTTGCATTGCCCTCTACGCCAGTGTGTGAACCTTCAGGAGGCACATCTCATCATTAAAAAGTCAAAGACGTGTGCACACCGGCTTTATGGTGATGCGGCTAGGTGAGAGGCAACAGTGCAGCAGTCCCTGTTGGTAGGAGACCACCACTCTACACCACGATGCGCCTTCACTTTGTATTTTGTTGTAGTTTTACTCAAATCCTCATTGTACTTCTAGGCTATAGTGAGCCCTTCCCAGTGGTGGTCCGGGAAGTTTGTATTTGTAATCCCATGGAAAAGGTATTGGAATTCCAATAAATTAATTCCAATCTACCACTTCCAGTGCAACCCACAGTGAGAATAAAGACACTAAGGCATATTTATAGTTGTGGGGAGCCAAAGGGTCCTAACTCCAGCCAGGATGGTGGTTACCGGAACAAAGGCCTCGACCCAGAGCCAAATCCAGGTTTTATTAATTCTTGAGGAGGGGAGTGGCTTGGGGGTGAGTGACTGTGAGAGTGGCGGGAAGTCCGTGAGTACTGTGAGCTGGGCTAGGTAGGTGGCCTGAAATCACCTTTGCAATATGCAGAGGGAAGGATATGCAGAAGGAGTAATCTGCATAACACAATTCAAGATAGTATCTAATGTTTTGGGGTCGGTGCTTCAGCTCTGATGTGTAATCGTCTATGTCTTGGGAAGTCACAGCCTCTTTCTCAAGGCTCGATTCCAGCCGACAGTGTGGAGCACGGCTCTCCATCCCGCCAGGCTTATCCATATGTTTTGGGAGCTATGGGGGCGGGGAGACACTGACCTATCACCTTGCTTCAAAACTACACATCAGCACCTCAGCTGGACTGATTTGCATTGCTTAAAGCCAAATGAAGGGATCAGGAAAAGTCCTAGCCAGCTCTGTACATATCAGTACATGGAAATAGGGCCAGGTCTAGCTGAAATGGAGATAACTGTTCTTCTTTCAAGGAGAGTCGTCCAGATGGTCCTCCACACTAGGCAACCAAAATAACAATGGAAATTCAGAAGCTGTGTGTTTGTAACAGCTTTATTAACATATTTCATGTGCCCTAATATCAATCATTCAAAATTCTGTGTTTTTTCAACTATTCAGAGAGTTGTGCAACCATCATATGTATCTACTCCCAGAACATTTCATAAACCCCCAAATAAATCCTCTATCTGTTAACACATCCCATCTTCCCTCCCCTGAGCTCCTGGGCACCACCAATCCACCTTTTCTCTGAGTGGGTTTGCCCATTCCAGACAATTTATATAAATAGAGCCACACATCATGTGGCTTTTTGTGTCTGACTTTTTGCACTAAGTGTCACATTTCAAGGTTCATCTGTGTGATATTTGGACCGCTTCTCAGTCTCATACAAATGATGCTCTTTAGTCTGGAACATCTCCTGGCTTCAGTACTATGTGAATATAATGATCATGGCCCACTTCACACTGCTGAGTGATGTTCGTGGACATGGGCTGGGAAGGGGAGGTATCCAGTCAGCACACACAGCAGGGCACCCCCACCGTGTGAACACAGAGGTCAGAAATAACCCCAGGCGCACACATAGTAGTATAATGTAGTGAAAATCAGTAGGAAGTCAGGAATCTGGGATAATTATTGCTTTTAAAACATAATCTATATTATTGTAAGGTTATGCCATTTCCTAAATTGTAGATTTAATGCCTGGCTCACGGACTTACAGAAAAGTTAACTATTGACTGTCATGAGGTGGAAGGAGGCAGAGTCAGGACAGGGTGCAGAGCATATTCCCTCAGAAGCTGACCCATGACCTCTGGTCATTTTCCTGCTAGAGCTGTCCACAGTGGTTTCCACATCTGCATCGTGGTACTCCTCCCATCCATGGCTCTGCATGTGTGGTTGGGTCCCTCCACTGGGAAATCCCCTGTCCTGTCCACTACAACTGTCACATCCTCTAGTGAGTGTCCCCTGGCCACTCCAACCTAGTAAGATGTAGCTGTAGTGGTTCCGAGCTGTGTCCGGCCCAGTGCTTCCCTCGTGGACAGACACGCAGTGTGAGCTGGGGCTCCCGTCACTCTCCCAGATTTCTTGAGGGGATACAGATCATGCTTCATTCTCCTCAGTATCCATCTGCCTACCTCTGAGGTTCTGAGTCAAAAAGGGATTAAATACATGTGCGTTGAATGAAAGAGTGGATGATATATAAAGAAAGAGATGGACATATGGGAGAATGGTTGAAATGACTTGATAAGGGAAATATCGCCTGCCTACATAAATGGAAATGTGAGTAAGTGGAGGATGGATGGAGGGATGGATGGAGGGATGGAGGGATGGATGGATGGATGGACGGAGGGATGGATGGATGGATGAATGAATGGAGGGATGGATGGATGGATGGAGAGATGGACAGGGGCATGGATGGATGAATAAGTGGGCATGAACATAAAGATAGAGGGATAGACATAAATAGAAGAATGGATAAATACATAAAATATTTGGCTACATAATTTCTATAACTTTACTTCAGTCCATACAAAATCCTGATCCAAAGAGGCCAGAACAATCAATTTATAAGTTGTATAACCAAGGGGCCTTCAGTAGTGCTTTCAAAATAGTTGCCTTTATAATTTTTATTTTGGAGGGTATCTAAAATTTTTCCCCAGAAGATATTCTTACCCTTCCCTCTTCTCTTACTTCTGCGAATGACTTTTATGTCTGTCTTTCAGCAGCCACATTTCCGCTAGCACACATGTACTCAGTGCCTTCTAATTCCTCCCCTGCCGCCCACACTGAGGGAGGAGAACAGGTCACCAAGTCGAAGTTGAACCGGAGGTGCACATTTTGTCATGCTCTATGGGTCAGATTGATCTGGGGTTTTGGAAAGAAGGGGAAGCAAAAGTGGACTTGAACCCTGCCATCTCCTCTTCGGAGTGGCACCTTCTCCAAAGGGAAGCCCACTTGGGAGGTCCCTGCACACACAGGCAGGATGGAGCGATAGTCTCTGCTCTGGGCTCGGCACCGCGGAACTGGGTTCTGCGCCGTCTGGGTGGGCCACCTTGGGTGAACTGCTCCGAAACAGTGATGGGGACTTCCTGCCTCTACCATGGCTGATTAACACTGACTCACGGAGAGCTCTGTGGAAAATGGAAAACCAGTGGGAAAGAGGCAGAAAATGACAGAGAAACTGTCTGCCAAGGTCACAAGAAAGGGCATGCAGTGTGAAGCCCCTCCCCGGAGGAGATGCCCCTTTATAATCTCTTATGTCCCACTCCAAAAAGTCATTCTAGAGCTGGTGAGATAGCTCAGCGGCATAAGCACCTGCCTGGCAAGCACGAGGTCCTGAATTCGACTCCTGGTACCTACATAAAAAAAAAAGTCATTCTTTGTGACTTCAGGGCAGGGCAGCTTGCTGACAAATCAATTCTACACTTTAGTATTATTGCCATATTTATTTGCTGTGTTAAATCCTATATATTAAATATAATAATATTCTAAATAATATCCCAGATATTATGTAATTAGTATGTGTCATAGAATATATTATAAATCAATAAGCATAGTCCATCCTATACACCTTACTATAAGACAAACATAGTTTATGTTTCTAATGATGTATACATGAGACATATGTGTATGTTCTATTCTTTATATAATTACATATTATAGTTATACATATAGTGTATAACTATATACAAGGAATCAACATTAGAAATATGTTAAAAGCATATTTTTCCTTTATTTTGTATATGAGGAGACTGAGGCTGAGCATTACAGATAGGCCTGTGTTCCCCCGGGTAACAAGGTCTGGCACTTGCATTAAAGGTCTTGATTCAAGGAGGGCATGGTGGTGCATGCCTGTAATCCCAGCACTCTGGGAGACTGAGGCAGGAGGATGCAAGTTGGAATCCAGCCTGGGCAACTTAGTGACTTGGCAAGACCCTGTATCAAAATAATAAAATAAAAAAGGGCTGGGGATGTGGCTCCGTGCAAAGGCCCTGGGTTCAATCCTCCCTTCTCCTCACACATACAATTCAGAACTCTGAATCTCTATTGCACAAGGCCTGTTGGCTGGGGGGAGGATTTATGTCACCTAGAAGTGTTGCCATACTGTTGGGATTTTTTTTTTGTGTGTGGGTACCGGGGGTTCGACCTCAGGACCTCGCGTGCCAACAGGCACCCGTGCCGCTGAGCGATATCACCGGCCCCTTTTTCATATGTGGGATCCGGGAGTCGAACTCGGGCCCTCGCGCTTGCAAGGCAGGCGCTTATGCCGCTGAGCCATCTCACCGGCCCTACTGTTGGGATTAATTATTGTCATGTTTCAGCAACTTACATTGGGGCCAAATTTTCTTAGGATCCCCACTAAATTTCCTTATGACCTTGAGTTTGTGGCCTTGGACACAGTTGATTTCTGCCTCAAAAATGCATCTTATGAATAATGTATTGGAACACATCTTGGTTTTCTTTTAGTTAGTATCGAGGTTTTATTGATTTTCATCTAGAATGTTCACATACAGCATAATTATAAATTTTATTTGAGCAAATTCTAGATAGGTTTTATTTTCTGTGTGTCTTTTTCTCAGATATTCTCTTTTATCTTTCCCCTTTGCCAATCTTTCTTTTTAGCCTCTTAATCATACCTTCCAGGACACTAAATGGTATGTTGGCTGATAGTCCAAGTAATTTAAAAACTCACGACTATCTATAGCCACTAAAGCATTAACTCTGCCCACCTATTTGTGTGCAAATGTATCCCAGTTTACATTAAGTATCTATTTGAAGGTAGAATTCTGTACAATACTGTACTTTCCATCAGCACATGCCTGTATAGGGATCATTATGACTGATTACGCACCTGTCTGGGAATCAGTATGATATCTTCATTGAACATAACAGCTACCATCTCTAGTCTTAAAAGAAAAAACTACAAGCATGTGACAAGTCCTTGCATATCTTTAGTTCTTAAAATTTAATTTCTGACTAATTTTAAAAATTACTTTCAAACATGTGCAGTTGAACATGGCTCTCTATAGCATAACAATTAAGTCTCAGGCCACAAAGATTTGCTAGGTTTGCAAGACAAAAATGCATAGTGTAAATTATTATTAGCATTAATTATTGCCACAGGTATTCCTTGTCCAAGACACAACTGTATGGAGGAAAGTGAAACGGACCTCTTGGGCCTGCTGTGAACAGTTCCAAGTAGTGGAAATTCTGGAAGTATAGAGTTTGGCTCTTTGGGGAAGATACCTAGAAGTGGAACAGCTGGATCACATGGAATTTCTAATTTTAGTTCTTTGAGATGTCTCCACACTGATTTCCATAGTGGTTGTATTAATTTACACTCCTGCCAACAACACAGGATAGTTCCTTTTTCACCACAGCCTCGCCAGCATTTGCTATTTTTTGATTTCACAATGATAGCCATTCTTTCTGGGGTAAGAGGAAATCTTATTGTTGTTTTAATTTGCATTTCTCTAGTGGCCAGCAATGTCGAACTTTTTTTTCATGTATTTGTTGGCCATTTGTGTTTCTTCGTCTGTGAAGTGTCGGTTCATTTCTCTTGTTCATTTCTTGACGGGTTTTTAACTTCAGGTGGTCTAATTTTTTTAAGTTCTTTATATATTTTAGACATTATTCCTCTGTCTAAGGAGTAGCTGGCAAAATGTTTTTCCATTCTTCAGGTTGTCTCTTCACTCTATTAATTGATTCTTTTGCTATACAGAATATTTTTAGTCTGATATAATCCCATTTGTTGATTCTTGGCATTATTTCTTGTGCAGTTGAGGTTTTGTTTAGACGATATTTTCCTACACCTAGGTCTTCAAGTGTTTTACCTATTTTATCTTCAATTAGGTTAAATATTTCTGTTTTAATGTTTAGATCTTTGATCCAGTTTGATTTTAATTTATTATCTTCCGAAGAATTTAAGACATCATACTACAGTGATACATGCATACCAATGTTTATAAAACCCTAATTCATATAGCAAAATCTTTAGACAGCCTGTATACCCATGAACAGAGTATTGGACAAAGAAGGTGTGGTATCTATATATAATGGAATTCTACTTGGCTGTAAAGAAGGACAAATCTGAGACATTTGTGAGAACATGTATGTACCTGGAAAATACAATGTTAAGTGAAATAAATCAGACACACAAACTTGAATGCCACTTGATATCTCTCATCTGAGTAAGGGCAAGTGCAAACTAAAAGAAAAATAAAGGAAGGATAGACTGAGACAAGGGGCTGGGTCTCTCGCAGATGGGGAGGTGTCCAGGAGACTAAAGGCGAAGGGTGAGGAGGAGGGGATGGGGAAATAGGCAGAGTGAAGTGATGCCAGGTACAAGGTCCTAATGACCACAGTGAACATGGAGATAAACATGAACTAAGAGTGATAATATCAACAAGAATGTAAAGGGGGACAGGAACTAGAGCAGGAAGGAGGGAGGGGAAACAAAGGAGACTAAAAAAAGAAACAAGCTGTATTATGTACACGGACCAACTCCCCAAGATGATTGTAAAATGCATGTACTGCAAACATGTACTAATAAAACAAAATTAAATTTAAGAAAGAGTTCAGGAGGCGAGCCCTTGGGTAGGAGCATGCATTTTTCCACCAATAGACACTGCTGACATGCAGTCACTATTGTCCAATAAATAGCTCTGGATCCTCCCAAAGCAAGCATATGGCACCTCTCCAACTTCCGTTCCACTGTGAACTGTTATCAAGTCATTAGCTGCTGTTGCTACTTTTCTCTTGAGAAAATTGCTCTGTGGGAATTTAAGAAAATCTCTATCAAGAGCTTTAAAGATTAGCATCAAATAAGAGAACTGACCCAAGTCTGGGTCAGAACCCACTGAGGTAACCAAGTTCCCTCTAATGCTATTATCGAAGCCCAGGCTTACAGCAGGCTCAGGGGATTTTCTGAGAGCTGGGAGAGGAGAGTTTAAGCTCTGTGAGGTTAAGGTGCCAGGTCACACTAAATATTTTAGGACACATTTGATGCCATTTCAGGTGGTAAATTACAGTAACACTGATCCATAAAGTCAATCATTTACTAATAGCAACTTATTAATTGGGAAGGGCGAACTTCCAGGAAAGCTGAGAAAAAGGCAACCATTAAAAGTATGAGGGCTGGGGCCGGTGAGATGGCTCAGCAGCTTAAGCGCCTGCTCGGCAAGCGCGAGGGCCCGAGTTCGACTCCCGGAACCCACATACAAAAAAGGGGCTGGTGATATCGCTCAGCGGCACGGGCGCCTGCTGGAGCGCGAGGTCCTGAGGTCGACCCCCTGGTACCCACAAAAAAAAAAAGTATGAGGGCTGAGACAGCAGCAAGGAGTTATAAAAGTGCTTTTGCTAACAAGATAGTCAAGCAGTCTTTGTCAAACGAAAGATTTATTTCACCTGAGGTGATGTCTTTCAGTCTAACATCCTAATGTGTGGGCATACTTCTAATCCCAACAGCTGGTATAAATTATCTCCAAAATATGTCAGGTGCTGCACTACTTATTTTATATCTTATCATCGAATCACCAAAGCACCCCAAGAGGCAAATTCTGGCAACAAAATTGAGGCATCGAGAAGCCAAGAAACTCTGCCCCATCACACATTTCAGAAAGTTTAATACCATGACTGAGTTCTTAAACACCACTCTTCATTGACTGTGTAACTTCATTGCCAAAGACTGAAGCCCTGTGTTGTCTTGTTCTAAACAGAAATGTGACATTAATTCTTTTCATATGGAGACCAGCTATGGATTCAATCAAGGGACAACAATCTATGACCCCTGGGACAAATGTAGTCCAATGCCTGAATTTGTAAATGAGAATTTGAAATGAAGCCACATCCAGTGGTTTATGTGAGTCTTAATGGAGTTTTTTCCAGCCTGCCTTTGAGCTACAATAGCAGAGCTTGGCACTGTGACAGAGACTGTAGGGTCCACAAAGCTCCCATCTGGCCCTTTAGGGAAAAGACCAGCTGGCCCTGGTGACCAGCAAGACCAGCGTGACTATGCACTGAGTGTGTACTGAACGTGCTGAGAATCCAGGTCCTGTCATGGGTGATGGCCTCTGGCTCCTGAGCATGAAAGAATCAACCCTACTGAGGACTCCATTCCACCATTAATCCCAGATTTCAGAACAAGACCCATCCTCTCCACCCCAACCTGCCTCTATGGGTGTTTATCGGCCTCTTCTTTCCATTTGTACCTGTTGGAGTACCACGACAGCCCTCAGCCACCCACTCATGCCTGTTGTGATTTCACCAGCATCTTGGCTTCTCATCCCAGGTGTTGGGGACAACTCCTCCAGGACACCCAGTACTTGTTCCTTGAGCTGTCAGAGAGGCACTCAGCATGATCTTCCCCTCCATGAGTGCATCCAGTTGGCTTCTTCTCGCCCATGCAGAAGTGGGTCATGAGTCCTCTGGGACACATACCTGACTTGCCCTGGGCCTGTCCCACCAGTGGTCTGCTCTACCTGTAACTTCAGTCACTCCACTCTAGACTTCACTGAAGACTGACTCAGCTGTCTGCTGCCAAATGCAACCAGAGCTACCTGGAGTCTCCTGGAACTGAGTCTAGGTCACAGGATGCCCCAGCTTCCTCCTGAAGATGCAGGCTGAGCTGTAGCCAGCACCCAAAGCAGAAACTTCCCCAGGTGCATCAGTCATGCCTGAGGGGGTCGCTGAAGGGCCTTAGTGATTGTAGAGTCTGAAACCCAAGCCCCAAAGTGTTGTGGCTGCAATTATGGAATCCTACTGACCTACGGGGTTATAACCTCGTCCTTTGCTGGGGGAGTGTGCTGGAGATGGAACGTAGGACTTTGCACATGCTAAACACTCCTACCATTGCTCTGCATCTCAAGCTCTGCATTTTAAATTATGAAGCACCTCAGACAGAGGAGTCTTATTCTTCATCCGTGCCGTGTGTTTTGCTCCTTGGAGTTCAGCTTCTGTTTCCTCTTGCTTTTGTCTGGAGGTGTCCCTCCAGCTATTTGTTAAGCATAGATCTGCTAGCAACATAGCCTCTTGTTTTTCTTTTACTGGAAAATGTCTTTATTTCCCCTTAATTCCTGATAGATCATTTTGCCAGATAAAGGTTTCTGTTTTGACATATTTTCTTTACCTTTCAGTGTTTCTAACCCCTGTGATTTCAGGTGAGAAATCTGTTGTCTTAGAATTGGTGTTCCTCAGTACCATTTCCACAGTGTCATTTCTCTGTTTTTAAGTTTGTATCACTGCTGTTTTCTATTTTGGGAATTGAATTATGATGTATCTTGACATGAATTGCTTTGATTTGACCTTATTTGAAATTTTCTCATCTTCTCGAACCTGTAGCTTTCTATCTCTCTGCCAAATTTAAGATGTTTTCAGCTGTTATTTTCTCAAATACCATTTCAGGTCCATATTCTTTTCCATCTCTGTCTGTGACTCTAATGAAATAAAACTCAAATCTTTCTTATTGGGCCCACAGATCCCCCTTGCTCTGTTCCACTTTTAAAATCTACTTTCTGTCATTTTCATTGAGTGAATCTCATTATCTGTCTTCGGTTTCACCAAATCTTTTCTCCTTCATCTCCACTCTAGTCTTCAGTCCGCTCAGCTCATTTCCTTTCCTTTTACTGCTTTTTGTTTTTCCTTTTCTGTTTTTTTTGTTTTAGTTCTATGACTTTTTTTGGCTCTTTTCCTAATTACTGTGCCTGTGCTGCGATTTTTTTACTCTTTCATTTGTTTCAAAATAATTATTAATTTCTTATTGAGTTTTTCTTTTTAATGATGCCTGCTTTGAAATCATTGTGGAATAATTCCAACAGCTGATCCATCTCAGCATTTATACTTATTGCTTCTTTTCTCAAACTGTGCATAGTTACTTTTTCTCATTGCTGAGGCAAAATACCGGACATCCAAAGTTAAAGGAGGAAAAGTTCATTTTGGCTCACGGTTTGTAGAGGTTTCAGACCATAAATGGCTGGCTCCAAGGCAGAGGGGCCTGGCAGAGGAGAAACAGTTCATGGCAGGCAGAAGACAGCAAAAGCAAGCAAGTAACAAATGACAAGCTGCACATCTGCCCTCTTTCTGTCCCCCACATCTTACCCAGGCTACCTGTCCTTAAAGCAAATAGCACTCACACCTTAATCCCAGCACTGCACTGTGAATTAGTCCAGCATCACATGCTCGATCCTAGCTGCACACTCCCTGGATACGATCACTCTAAACAGCCCCACCTATGACTGCATGAGGTTTGAGGGACATCTAGACACAAGCCATAGCACTGTGGTTTTCCTGATTATTAGTACACAGACTGATTTTTAACTGTGACCTGGAAGTGGTAGTTTTTGTCATAAAAGGCACACTGGGCTGGTCCCATTTGAATACCTCCTCCTAGCAGGCAGGACCCTGTTTAGGGTCAGAATGTAGGTCCTGGTCTGCATTTCCTTTATGTGTTTTTAATGATGATATTTACTTTCCAGACCCCTTGCAATGCTTTTCTGCTCTGATTCACTCCTATGGGGCTGCTGGGCTCCCACTTGGTCACCAGCAGTGATGGACACTGGCAAGTACAGCAGCACTTTCCTGGGCCACCTGGTGTCACTGGGTCACCTTTCATGGTGGTGGCTGCTTCTCCTGGTCTCCTGATGCCACTGAATAGAGCATCAGGGATCAATGAAACAAGAGGACTTCACATCTGCCCATGTTGGGGGTTCAGTCCTCTGGGGCTCCAGGTGCATGGCATGGGCCAAGTTGGTCTGAAGGAGACTTGAGATGCTGCAGGCAGAGCAGCCAGTGCCTGCACTGGAGTGGAGCCAGAGTTGGGGCACATAGAGTTAGAGAGGAAATGTTGTCTTGGGGATGTTTGGCTGTGCCTTCTGGTGGTTATGGTCACTCACATCTCTGATGCCTGGCTGAAAGACAGGCAGGAGAGAAAAATAACATGCAAGCTGCCTCCACACTGTTGTCCAAGCCTCATGGTCCCGAGTGGGTCTGCCTTCTTCCTCCAGCATCTCAGAGCCCACCCATGCCAATTGTTGGAGTACAGTGAGGACTTTGTGTTGTGTTGATGGATGAAGAGTAGGGGTGAATGAGTATGAGTCATCCTATTTTGGTACCGGAAGTCCGTATCTCTGCATGCTGCTGAGGATGACAGTGCCTCCCCTCTGTGTTCTACCTGCACACCTCACTTCAAATAACCACGCGATGCTGTGCAACTAGCACGAGACATAGTGCAGCCTCCTGCCTCACACCTCAGCTATGTGGTGAAAGGCCTGTCCCACGGCCCTGGAGAAAAAATGAGCACACCTCAATTCTTCCATAGTAAAAAAGAAAAAAAGAAAAATAGCTTTCTTTTCAGGAGAAAAGGAGGACATTTATGCAAAAAAAAAAAAAAAAAAAAAACCTGACAAGTTTTAGAATAAAATAGCTATAAGAGAAGAGATTTTTACATGTGAGATTATCTTTAAAAAATTCATCCCCAGCTGTTAGAATTAACTTCAGCTAAAGGAGAACAGGATACTGACTAGCAAACAGGATATATGCAAGTAATTTTGCATTATAAATACACATAATTTTTCACTTTCCATAAACTATAGCAATCCAAATAAAAATAAACTGGTGTGGGTGGGGCCTAGCAATGGGGAAGCTGAGGGAGGTCATTTATTTTTAATTTGTCAAATTACATACTTTTTATCCCCTAAATTAATGGTAGGATTCTTATAATCTATCATATTCTAACTTCTTTCCTAAGGTTACAAACTATTTCCTTGTGCCTGACCAAATTCAGAAGCCCAAGTGGATTAACCTGCTCCCTGGTTTGATATCCAAATGTGTTTAGAACAAACAGGGCTTCCAGTCAGAAACAGGCCAAGTTTTCATTTTTATTTGGCTTCTGCAAACTCCTATTCCATGCACTGTGACACTCACAGTCCATCTCCAGTTGGCCACTCCCTTCTCAGGGACCTCCTTAGTCAATTCATATAAAATTTATGGTGTACGACACAGTGAGAGATACAAGACACAATACAGAACACCCAGTGAAATTTCAGTATGAGATACACAACAAATAATTTTATGGTTTAGTATGACTCAAATATTGCATGTGTCCTACTTACACTAAAAGCAATGTGTGTTGTTACCTGCACATTCAAATCTAACTCAAGGACTTACAGCTTTTTTGTTAAATCTGACAACTTTTGTTTGTGTGGTATCTTTCTGACTCCACTTCTCCAAAAATACACACCAGAGGACCTGCATTCCTATTCCAGGAATTGTAGATCAGTAGTGTAAAGAAAGCTGCAATACAGTGCCAGGGCTCTCTCCCTTAGGCTCTTTAATTTATACCGATCCAGTCAGGAAAACAAACCCTAAAGTAGCTACATAGGAACCCAAGAAAAATCTGAGCATCATTACTGCATTTGCTGTTCAACAATATGAATGTGAATTAAGAAAATACAAAATGTAAATACATATGTCGCCCAGGTCAAGGGAACGTCCTAAGAGCATCAAGTTGTCCCCCGCCCCGAAGGGAATCAAGAAGAGATTTGGTGTGGAGGAGAAAACAAATAAGCAGTGACAACACAACACACACAAACCAGCTACATTTCTGTGTCACAGGTGCAGAGGACAACTGGATTACACCTCTGTACTTCAGTCCCAACAAGAGAGGAAAGACAGCAAGACCATCTTCAAATAGAAGACAGCATTAAATGCACGATGACGAATTTGAAAATGTCCTGGGAAATATCTGTTGGGTCACAGCCAGGCTGGTTGGAGAAGCTCCAATCTGGTGGCACAAACATCAGAACATGCCCACCTGCCACACCCTGGCCAGACGACCTGGGCCGAGCTTCTGAGCTCGGTTTTCATACCTGCAAAGGGGAGGTGAGATCTTCACCTCTCAGAATTGTGTTAATAAATCAGAGAAGGAATGGGAATCAGCTGCCTCTGGACCTGACAGGATATGTGTGCACGACAAATGGCTTACTATTATTGTAATGCAATGCTGTATTATTTAAATTTTTGTCTTCCAAAATAGAATCAAAACTTTTTGGGTAAATCAAATATATTTTGTTTTCTTCTGGCTTTGTCTAATTCTCCTGCTCTCAATAAATACTCATACATGCTTAATTGTAACTGAGGCAGGAGAATAAATTTAGGTAAGAAACACAAAGAGTAACGTAAAGAGATAAAGAGGCCAAAGAAGTGGTGCCTTAGAGTTTTTCTTAGAGACAAGAATCCCTGACTGGGATTCAGGTGGCGAACTTGAAAATCTACAGTGGCCACTTTCCTCGAAATTAGTAACTTTTGGTCAGTTTTTATCTGCTCATTTTGAGGCTGGCATGTTTTCATTTTTGTCTATAGAACTCAAAGTCTGAGCGCAGCACTATCTAAGCATGAGCACATTGTGGGTTTGGAGAAGGCGAAAGGAATGTGGGGGTTACAGCCACTTGGGGGCTCATCCACACAGGGCCTGTTGAGAAGCACAAGTTGACATTCATCTCCAGCAGCAGGTGCCAGACAGGAAGGCAGGGAAAGTGTGACAGAGATTCCTATTTTTCATAAAATGATAGGAATGCATAGGTTTCTGTGAATTCTCCCAATTTTATTGTATTGACAGAAAACATATAAAGCGGTATTCGAGTTATACTAAAGGTGCAGCAAATCTACGTGACAAATTTAGCACAATGAGCTAATCGTTTGTGTACTTTTTTTGCAAGTCATAAGGGAATGAGCCTCTTGTCTGGTACCTTTGTTTCAGATTGGAAAACTTGGGGCCCAGTGTGAGGACAACTGTTTCCCATGGCCAATTGGCTGAACACAGAAGGGGGCAGTGCCCAGGCCTGGCCCCGAGCCTGACCTCACGTAGGACGGAGCCTCACCTCTCAGGCATGGCCATGGCCTCGACATTAGAGTGGGGAAGGTGGGTGTTTGTTTTGTTTTTAAATAAAATACAATAAAAAATATCATGAATAGCAAATAAAAGTCAGGCTGAAATGCACCTCCGGGGTCCTTGGTCACACCTACCGTACTTTAGTTTCCTCCTATGTAAAACTGGGAAGATACTATGAGCTCAGAAGTGAGGCATCCAGGCTGAACGTATCACTATCACCCACTCTTGACCCTTAGCTTCTCCTCCTAAAAGTAATCCATCTCATTCCTAGAATACATCCTCATAAACACGGGTTCACCACAAAAGAGAAGTGCTGCTTATTGCTCTCCTCCAATGTTGCCAGCTAATGAATAAAACACATCCTTTAAACTCTTTTACTTAATAAAGGCATACCCATTAAAAAGTGATCTTCCTTAAAATGTAGCTTGCGTTGTGCACAGTTGGTGTAAATTGCTAATGTTCGCACTACAAATGACTTCAGAGAAAGGGAAATAAAAGCCTGGATGGTTCTCTATTTATTAAAAGGCTATAATACTACATAATATTACAAAAATGAAGATAGGAAAAAGCCACCACAGGGATACATACACCACATCTATTTAAAAGAAGCCTCAGAAAATACCTTTCTTTTAGTTTCAGATGATTTGAAATCGATCTTCAATAGCTTGCCCTACTTTGGTTTTATTTTTCGCAGATGAAATAACGGCTCTCAATTTAAGGCAAACTCCTCTGAGGGCTCGGGCTTGGTCAGGTTGCTATTTTCAGGACTTGCTATGGTGTTAGATTACTTTTCCTTTATAATTTCACTATAAAAAAGAAAAAAAAATGCTCCTGGCCACTGAGCCATAAGCCTCAATTATTTCAGTGATTGCACTTATTTTACAAACATATGTATCTCATGATACATTCACATATGAATTTTTTACTATATTTTTGTACATAAACAATGAAAAATTAAGGAGACAAGGTTAACTTTGGGAAAGAAAATGTGCAACTATTTCTCTAATTCCTGTGTAACGAAACTGGTTTTAATTTATTAGAAATATTTCCCAGATATCTCATATCAAACGTCGTGTTGGGCAGTGGGCAACAATTTGATAAACACACAGATTCTCGCAGTCTCGGGGGAGGACACGGAACAAGCACAAGTGACCACTGTCCACGGTAGGTGCTGTGAGGGTAGCGATGCAGATGGAGATGTGATGACCGCAGTCTCCCAGATGGGAACCCCTATTTCTGCGCCATGAGAGGAAGACACACAATGAGCCCCCCACACCCTTAGAGAGACGGTGTGCTTGTAGGAGGAAGAGAAATTGTGTGCCCAGTAGCAGGACGGCCTTCACAGACCGAAAGAAGGCAGACGAGACAGCTGCTGACATTTACCTCTGTGACGGTGGCAGGAAGACGACTGAGTGGGCACCAAGTGAGTATCCAATCCTTCCTTCGGACTCGTGGCTATTGATTTTATTTCACCCCCGTGCCTCATTCACTGGGGTTCGGTGAGTGTTTTGTGATGATGGTTGAATTAGAGGCCAAGGGCTACTATATCACGAACAATAGGATTTAAAGCAACAGAAATTAATCTCACAGTCCTGAAAGCTAGAAATCTAAAATCAAGGTGTCATTGGGGATAGTTCCTGCTGGAGACCCCGAGGAAGAAAAGTTCTGTGCCTCTCTCCAACTTCCCGTAGCTGTCAGCAATCCTTGGTGTCCCTGACTTGTAGACACATTGCTGTAATCAATGCCACCACCTTCTTGTGACAATCCCCCTGGATATGTGTTCATGTTACAATAAGGACACATCACCCAGGATTAGGGAGCCCATCCTAAGGAATATGGTCTCGCTAGATTGCATCCGCTGGGACCCTATTTCCAAATAAGGTCACATTTCACAAGTATCAGAATTTAGGATTTCAGCATTTCTTTTTGGCAGTCAAAATTCAGTCCATAAAATATATTTTAATGACGAAAATTTTATGCGGCCTCAAGAATGTGTAAGTAGACTCAAGTATTATATAGACAAACATAAAAACGGATAGGTCTCCAAAACATAGTGTTAAAAAGAAAGAGTTTAAAAATTAAGCCAACAAGACAAAAATCACATGATCATCTCAATAGATGCAGAAAAAGCTTTTGACAAAGTCCAGCACCTTTTCATGATAAAAACCCTACAGAAAATTGGAATAGAGGGTCTTTATCTCAATCTGGTAAAAGCTATCTATGACAAACCAACAGCCAATATCATACTAAATGGCCAAAAACTGAAAGCCTTCCCTCTAAATTCAGGAACAAGACAAGGATGTCCACTGTCCCCACTCTTATTCAACATAGTTCTGGAAACTTTAGCCAGAGCGATTAGAAAAGAGAAAGAAATAAAAGGAATAATGATTGGAAAGGAAGAAGTTAAATTATCATTATTTGCAGATGACATGATACTCTACACAGAAGACCCCAAAAACTCCACTAAAAAACTGCTAGATTTGATAAGCAAATTCAGTAGTGTAGCTGGATACAAAGTCAATACTCAAAAGTCAATAGTCTTCCTGTACACAAATAACAAACTTACTGAAAGAGAAATTAGGGAAACAATACCTTTCACAATAACATCCAAAAAAATGAAATACCTAGGAATCAACCTCACGAAGGATGTAAAAGACCTCTATACTGAAAACTACAGTACTATCAAAAAGGAGATTGAAGAGGATATCAGAAAATGGAAAGATATCCCTTGCTCCTGGATAGGAAGAACCAATATAGTGAAAATGGCCATACTTCCAAAATTGTTATACAGATTTAATGCAATTCCAATCAAAATTCCAACAGCATATCTCACAGAATTAGAGAAAACAATCCTAAAATTCATTTGGAATCAGAAGAGACCTAGAATAGCAAAGGCAATTCTGGGCAACAAAGGCAAGGCAGGGGGCATCACAATCCCCGACTTGAAATTATACTATAAAGCTACTGTGATAAAAACAGTGTGGTACTGGCAAAAAAACAGACCTGAAGATCAATGGAACAGATTAGAAGATGCTGAAACAACCCCAGACATACTAAGCCACCTTATCTTTGACAAAGGTGCCAAACACATTCGCTGGAAGAAAGATAGCCTCTTTAATAAATGGTGCTGGAAAAACTGGCTCTACACATGCCGAAGATTAAAACTAGATCCATATCTTTCACCATGCACTAAACTAAATTCAAAATGGATCAGAGATCTAAATATTAAAACAGAAACATTAAATCTGCTGGAAGGTAGGATAGGTAAAACCCTTGGAGACATTGGTGTAGGCAAAGACTTTATGAATAAAAACTCAACCGCACGGGAACTATCCCAAAGAATCAATAACTGGGATCTCATCTTATTAAAAAGCTTTTGCACAGCAAGAGAAACCACCAACAGAGTGAAGAGACAACCCACAATGTGGGAAAAAATGTTTGCCAGCTGTTCCTCAGACAAAGGATTACTATCGAGAACATATAAAGAACTCAAAAAAATCAGACCTCCCAAATTTAAAGACCCACTCCAAAAATGGGCATCTGAGATGAATACACATTTCTCAGATGAAGAAATACTAATGGCAAATAAATATACAAAAAAATGTGCAACATCACTAGTCATTCAAGAGATGCAAATTAAAACAACACTGAGATACCATCTCACCCCAGAAAGAATGGCTACTATAAAGAAATCAACTAATAACAAATGCTGGAGGGGCTGTGGGGAAAAAGGAACCCTTCTCCACTGTTGGTGGGAGTGTCGACTGGTACAGCCACTGTGGAAGTCAGTGTGGAGATTCCTCAAAAAGCTAGGGTTGGAGGTCCCATTTGACCCAGCTATTCCCCTTCTGGGCATCTTCCCAGAAGAATTAAAAACATCGTACCACAGTGATATATGTGCACCCATGTTTATAGCAGCACAATTTGTAATAGCCAGATCTTGGAAACAACCCAAATGCCCATCAACTGAGGAATGGATAAGAAAGATGTGGTATTTTTATACAATGGAGTACTATTCAGCCATTAAGAAGGATAAACTGGAGACTTTTATAGGTAAATGGCTGCAACTCGAGAAAATACTCATAAGTGAAATAAACCAGAAGCACATATGTAAGCATCGTATTGTCTCTCTAGTATGAGAAACTGAAAGAGTAAATAAGATCCAAAATGTACAATAGACATGGTGAATCAAAAAGAAACTGGTCAAAAGGAAAGAGAGACTGGAATAGGGAAAAGAAAGAAGGGAAAGGGAAAAAAAATTGTATATATATATATAAGATAGTTAAGATAGATACACTACGATTTTTACTTAGTTCATTGAAGAGTAAGGTTTGTGCCAATAATGTTTGGATAATTAAATGCTAATGTCTGGTGTCCTGAATAACTAACTTAAAGATAGTAATACGCAATGTATTAACCATTGTTACCCTCCTATTATGTTGTTTTGAAAATTTGAAAAAAAAAAAAAAAAAAAACATAGCTGTTTACTGGAAAAATGGTCCTGAAATAACGTGAATAAAATGAAAGCAAAGGAAAAAAAAAAAATTAAGCCAACAATAAGAACATAATAACAGTTACTAAAATGAGTAATGTGCTCACCAGCTAATCACATGTCTTTCAAGAATAAATACATTTTATACACAATAAATACCATAGAGTAGTACTCATGGAGGAAAAAATGAATTATGGATGGGTAAAGGGGTAAGATAGACAGCTTAAGAAATGGCTAGAGATTCTTTGGAATTCTTCCCATCAAGATGTAGGGTCTTTGTCCTTTTCTCTTAGATTTTGACAGCTCAGATATTAAAGTATGGCAGAAGCAATGTTTTTTTTTTATTTTAAAGAGAAAAAATTAAAAATGACAATAAAACAGAGTTTCAAACAGGCTAGTAGGAGAATAATAATAATTAATACATTGTGTATTGTTTTATTCATAGTAGTTGTTTAGAGTACAAGATATAGACATGAAATATTGTCTAAACAATATTAGCACAAACCTTTCTTTTCAATGAACTAAGAGATACTAGTTGTATAACTATCTTAACTATCTTGTGTATATGTATGTATATATATATATTTTTTTCCTTTTCCCTTCCTTCCTTTCCCCATTCTCCCATCACAGTTTTTCATTTCTTTTGGACAGTTTCTTCCCCATTCCCAATATCTACTGCACATTTTGGATCTTATTTACTAGTTCAGTTACTCACACTAGGGAGACAACACAATGTTTACACATGTGGGTCTGATTCATTTCACTTCTGAGTATGGTCTCGAGTTGCATCCATTTACTATAAAAGTCTCAAGTTTTATGGCTGAGTAGTACTCCATTATATATATAAAAAAAAAACCACACATCTTTTTTATCCATTCCTCAGTTGATGGGCATTTGGGTTGAGAAGCAGTGTTGTATGTCTTCAAAATCCTGTTCAGGGACTGGTGATATAGCTCAGCATCATAAGCACCTGCCTGGCAAGCGCGAGGTCCTGAGTTCCACTCCCAGTACCCGCGTAAAAAAAAAAAAAAATCCTGTTCAGGGGATATAGCTCAGTGGCACAAGTGCCTGCCTGGCAAGAACAAGGTCCTGAGTTTGATTCCAGGTACCAAAAAAAGAAAATCCTGTTCAGGACGATGTCACACTGCATCTATGTGGCTCTCTTGGGACACCTGCTCTGGGGCAAGCTAGCTGCCACACAGGAAGAGTCCATGTGTAATTATGCATTGAAAAGAGTAGCTGCCCTACAAGTTGACAGTTGCCACTATCCCCCAACCACGCCAGCAAGCTGACTTGGACTTCGAGCCCAGGTGAGCCTTCAGATAACGGCAGCCCCAGCTAGTAGCTACATCCGGTTCTATGAGACTCTACAAAAAGTTGTCCAGCTGAGCCCTTTTTGAATCCTTGACTTATAAACTTACAGGTAAAAACATAGTTGTTTTAAGTCACTAAGTACTGGAGTCATTATTCACACAGCAATTCTTAACAAGAACATTTAACAGAAAAAAGTAAAATAAGATAAAATTAAGAGGGCGTGCCTGAGTGGAGCAATTGTTCATGATGTCTTATTATTAAGGTCCACTGTTAACTTGACTGAGCAGAACTCAGCAGGCACAGCTGGACTGTTCCACAGGTTTGTAGCCAAGTCCACAGTGGGCACAGCCCGAGAACTGATTACATTAGGGGTGTATTAGTTTCCCACGGCTGCCACAAAGTTGGGGGCTTAAAGCAATGAAAATGTTTTGCCGTGCATTTCTGGAGGCCAGAATATGAAATTTGCAATGTCGGCCCAAGTCAAGGTGCTGTGAGGACCGTTCTCCCTCCAGATGTTCTGGCCGAGAATGTGCTGCTCGTCACCTCCAAAAACAGCTGCTATCGATCTGATGTGCCTTGACTTGCGGCTGTGTGACGCTGTCCTCTGCCTCTGTGTTCACCTTCTCTTTGGTCTCTGTTGCTTCTTTTGCTTCCCCTCTCCAATAAGAGCACTGGTGATAACAGTGATTTCTGGAAGGGCTCACCCGGATAATCCAGAATAATCTCTCCATCTCAAGATCCTTAACTTAATCACACCTTTACATGACCATTTTCCGTACAAGGTTACATTTACTGGTTCCTAGAATGAGGACCTGGTATCTTTGCTATCATTACACAGTCCATTACCCAGTAGGATTAGACAACAACAAAACAACAGCAACAAAACAGACTGAGAAAGGTGGAAGCCAGGCTTTTGACCATCAAGAAAGGAGATACGGATATGAAATGAGAGAAATTTGTAATAAGCTTTAGGGTGTTGGATTAAAATGGGATGTATCAGGATGAACACATAGTCTTTGAAATGTAGATGGAAATCCACGTGGATGTATCTATGTACGTATGTGTACGTGTAGTTGTGAGTCTTGGATACATATTCCTTGTCCACTGACAGCTCCTAGAAGCAATGAATTTCCAAAAGCAATGGGAAACCTAGCACCAAGTCCATGATTTCCAAGCAGGAATGAATCTCTGCTAAAAGGAAACAAGACACCTTGGAGAGATGGCTGATTCTGAGGATGGGACAGCAATGGAGATCAAGGGCCTTAGCAATCTTACTGTACCAGAAAGTAAGATAGAGATAAAAGCAGAATAAAGATGCATACGTTCTCTTGATCAGTGACACCTAAACATCAAAATTAATAAAGATAGCAACAGGCAACAAATTTTGAGTAAGTGAGAATCCTGCTATGAACAATGAATGAATACATAAATAAACAGAAGAGAAGGGAATGCTCTTTTTTAATAGTAGAATTCCAACAGATAAATGATATAACTGAATCAAAAACAACACATTATTTCCTATCTCTGCCAAAAATGCAAAACCTAAATCTAATTATAAGGAAACATCAGAAAGACTCAACTGGAGAGGTATTCTATAAAATTGCTTACTTCACTTCTTCTGAAGAATCCAAACCCTGAAATACAGAAAGGCTGCATTTCTTATTAATGAAAACTAAGGAAACATGATGCCGAAGGGAGGTGTGACATTCTGGCTTAACTTCTGGACAGAAAAGAAGACAGGAGAACATGGGTTTTGTTTTGTTTTGTGGGTGGTGTTGTCTATAAGCACATTTGTGAAACTATGGGCAAATTTTTAAAGGGGTGTCTCATCAGGTAGAAGAATTGCACCAGTGTTACTTTCTTCATTTTGATGGTTGTAGTGAGGCTATGGAAGCGAGTAGGATTTTTTAAAAAATCAAAACAGACATTGAAGAATTTAAGTGAAATGAAGCATCATTTCTGCAATTTAGTGCCAAATGATTCAGTGGGAAAAAGTTATGAATGTCGATCGGATACACTAGAAAGAGGGAAAACAACACAGCAAACAATATTTATGAAATGTGGATGATGTACAAGTGCTTTGTACCATTACAAATTTTCATAAGTTTAAAGCTCTATTACAATACTTTATAAAAAAATAAAGAAAATAGTAACATGCCCACAGTTGATTGGAAAAAAAAAATCACTGGGATTCTAAACTGTGCCTATCTTCCTGCAAGCCCTGTACCATGTTGTGTTAGTCAGCCTTACATGGCTGTAACGAAATACCTGAGGACAACCACTTGAAGGAAGAAAGGTTTATTTTGGCTCATGTTTTCAGAGGTGTTAGTCCATGGCCAGCTGGCTCTGTGGCCTTTAGGCCAATGGTGATGAGTGTGGCAGGAGAAAGCTACTTACCTCCTGGCAAGTAGGAGGCAGAGAGAACAAGAAAAAGAATCAGAAGGAGTTAAACAGGCAGGGGACAGGGACCAGATGCAGTTCCCAAGGTCATGCCCCATGACCCACTCTAGACTACTTCTTGTTTCCATCACTTCCCAATAATGCTATCAAATTACGATTTCACCAGTGAATTAATCCACTGAATGGGTTAGCACCTTCAGGATCCAATTGCTTCCTAACAGCCTATCAACTTGGTTTGGGGACAATTTAAATACAAACCATCACACAGGTCCACTCAAGCTATTAACTGGGGGTGGGACAGTGGAGCAATGAATGGAAAGGGACTATCTAGATTAGCATAAGTTTCCATACTAGGAGTAGAGGCAAAAATATATATTTATAAGCAGAACAATAAACATGATAAGAAGACAAAGATGAAAAATGTCACGAGGGCTATTAGTTTAAATGGGGTCTGGGGGAACCATTTCATAAGTGATGCTTGAACTGAATACTAATTTTAAAAAATCCATGGAGAGAATTCTGGACAAACTTTCCGTTCTAGCCTGAGAGGCAGCAAGCACAGGCCCGGTGACAGAATCAGGCTTGGCTGCACTTGGGACAGCCTGGTCCCAGCGGTGGCATGGAGGAGTCCCACACAAAGCAGAGGAGGTGAGGAAAGGTGGACAAGTACAGGAGAGTAGCACCAGGCCTTGCAGGTATCTGAACGTTTTCCTGGTGCAGTTGGGTTACAATGGGAAGAGTATGAGCAGGAAAGAGACATGATCGGACTCGTTACTCATTTACGCTGAATGCTCTGTGTTCTGTGTAGCACAAATTTCGGCAAATTTCTGGTCCATCTCAGGCTTAGTTTCCACATCTTTTAAAGTGAAACGTTTGGAGGAACCGGACCCTGCTTTCCCTGACATCACCAATGTTATAGAATGCTCGGATCCCCTCCAATATGAGGGAGCATCTGTAAGGGTACCTGGGTCCCCTGGAGGTCCACCAAGGACGTCAGTACAGACTGCTGTGAGATCCCTCTCTGGCTGCTGCCTGGGACGGAGGAAGGTGGTGAGGGAGGGGCCACAGCTCAAAGTGCGGCTGGCTTCATGACTCGCTGGCAGTCCATGCTCCCCATCTTGCCAGAGCAGGGTCCCTCCAGCATTCATTGCAAGCTTAACTGGGAGATGCTTTGCAATTGCTTCCATAAAAAATGGTATCTTGATAATGTTGGCCAATTAGAGAAGATAATCAATTAGGAAAATTCCACACTCCCAGTACAGCCGGATGTACTATTCAAAGAAAGACAGAAAGAAAGCTCTGAGTTTCTTGTGGTGGGACTATCCAGTACATGCAGAAGGAGGAAGATATCTTCCAATTAATGCTCCCAAAATCCTGCTTTGTATGCTGCTCAACACTTCGGATATCTGTAGAGGAGAAGTTGCCCTATATCACAATGCTGCTCCTGTAAACTCTTAAGTGTCCCATGGTTCAGCTACCTGGCTTCCATTCTTGCCCCTGGGTGAACTCGTTCTAAAGATAGCTGAGAAAATTTTATAAATATAAGTGAATCAATGACTTATACTAGGACATGCCCACGCTGGTCTGATGGAATGCACACAATTTATTATTTCTTTATACCAATAGACCCTAAAATTATATAAAACAAAGATGAATGAGCTGTAAAAGGTGGAGAAAAAGCAGACTGACAAAGGACATCAGGGCTCATGGAAAATCTTCTTGGGTTAGTTTCATAGGTTTTCTTTTTCCACTGTGTATCCTAGACTTGGAGCTGAAGAAGCCAGTAAATGAGAAACTCGAGTGGGCACAAATTTTTAAAAATCTCAATAAAAGCCACTTTCTTGTAAGGGTCCCGGAAAGGGCCAGCCTAGCAAGAAGGAAGCATTTTAGATATGGACACTCTACTGCCATCAAACAACTAGAAGAAAATTGTGCCCACACTCTACTCACACAGGCAAGCGGAGAACTCAGATTCTACCTTATTTATTTATTTATTTTATTTTTTATGCAGGTACCAGGAGTCAAACAAACAAACAAAAAAAAAGTTGTCCACTACAGGTCTTACTAAGCTGGGCTCAAACTAGGGATCCTCCTGCCTCAGCCTCCAAAGTGCTGAGATTACAGGCATGTCCTACCAACTACTTTTTGAAAGACCTGGGGATGTAGCTCAGTGCAAAGTCCCTGGATATAATTGCTAGAACTGAAAGTAGAAAAAATAACTTGGAGAAATGGCTGAAAACTTTGTAAATTTGACAAGATAAATAAAAAACTGCACATTTAAGAAGCAGATCTATTGGGTTTTCTTCCAAAATACTCAAAGAACCCAGTCACTTCTTAACGTTTTTCTCTGCTACCTGGCCATACTGCCATCACCTGAGTTATTACAAATGTATCCTAACTGATCTCCCTTTTCTCCACTTCACTAGAAATCTCTTCTTAACCTAATAATCAGATGATGCTTTTAAATATAAAACAAACCAAGCCACTCCTCTAATGGAAATTCCCAATGGCTTCCCAACCCACACAGATTAAAGCTAAAGTTCTCAGGTGGTGGGTAAAGCCCCAAGTCACCTGCAGCCAAGATGCCTTCTCCACCTCCTTTCCCATCACCCTCTTCTCCCTCTTGTCCTCCATCAACTCTGGCCCCATGCAGTAATATTCCTGGCATCTCCATTTTAAAGTTGAGGTAGCTGAGAAGCAGAAAGGATCAGAAAAGTACCCAGGGTTACAAAGCTAAGAGGTGGTGGGAAAGGGCCATGCCATGGCTCTGATCCCACAGCGGATGCCTTCACCACTGGGGGAACATCTGGCTTATTCACTTTGTTTCCTCATACCCCACTAGGTACCGAATAAATGTTGCACTGGAAAAATAGTGCTAATCTCATGTGTTCTAGTTGGGTTAATACTTTTTAAATTTTACTTGAATTTTTCATCAATAATTTAATCCCTGCACCTCTTACAGCCATAGATTTATCAGCAGTTGTTCCTCCAGCTATCAAGGGCCAGTCTTTTAATTAAATGTTTGTGTAAGAGCAAAACTTTTGGGTATTAAAATCCAATCAACACAATTTTAGAATTGAAGGCAAGAAGGGGGTTAACATCCAATCATGTGGCCCCAAACATATTTCGCTTAGCAAAGGACCTCATATACAATGGTGGTTCCATCATATTATACGGTCTGGTGATGTAGAAGTCATCTTAGTTCCTGGGGATATCCTCACGGTGGTGCATTTTTCAGAATATGTCTGTCATTTTAGAGAGGTATAGTTATACACATGAAAAATGAGCCACAAAATTTCACCAATTTTTCTTTAAGGGTTAGCCTGATAGGTAGTAGCAGTTCTTAACCAGACTCAGTGGACACCATTCTCCATGGTCACTGGACATCCGGTTCTCCAGCCCCTCCCTAGTCCCTTGAACTCAAGCCCCACTCAGTCGCCTCCTTCCTAAGGCCTCACCTGCATCTTCTTTGACCTCAACTTTTAGTATACTGGTCACCTCAGCCTTTTCCACTGTGATTGCCAGGTCCCTCTGGGCACCCAAGGCACCCTGGCAGAACAGCAACTGCAGACCCAGTTCAACAAGGACATTTTGGTTTACCCAGAAACTGAACCAGGAGCTGAGTAACCTAACCCGGAAGAAGAAAGTAGTCCATAAGAAAGGGTCTCTGACCATCCAGAGAAAATAGTAAAGGGTGTGCCACGGACAAACACTTCCCCTGTCTTCCCCGAAACAACATTCCTGGAAACCATAGCTCTGCAGAACATCTCTGCCCGTGCCTGTGAATCAGGCTCCTTTTCATGGAAAGCCAGAGCCAGCTTGATTTTATGTGTCTTTCTTCCTTCTTTGACTCACTTCCATTTTCTGGTTACACTTGCTACCCTACAGCCACACCTCCTGAAGACAAACAAAAGTGTTAACACATAAAGTTTGCCACAATATATTTTCTAAGCAACCAAAGCTAAGTTAGTGTGTTAGGGCTCTCAAGAGTTATTTTTGTTTTCACAATCATACTGTTCATATCTCAGCCAGGAAATTTATAATAAAAGGGAAGTGTTTCCAGTGTATAAATGGCTCCCAAGAATCTTTTACACAGAGATCCTGTATGATGCGGTGGTTAAGAGCCCAGGTTCACATTCTTCTCCTTGCTCTGCCATTCTGTATCTACTGGACCCAGAGCAAATACACTAATTTCTTCGAATCACCACTTCCACATTAATTAAATGGAAGAAATGATACCTACCTCAGCAATTTGTGGTGGATCACATGACTTAGTGGTGCTGAAATGTTTCATATTTAGGTTTCACTTTCTATTTAGATTCCCAACCTTCAGCAAGGTTTCATTTATTTTCCCCACTTAGACCTTGTCTTCACTTTGTATTCATAATTTATTCACACTTTTAGTGTGGCCCCTCAATAATTTCAGTCCTAGAGCCTGCAGAATGTAAAAATGACATTATATTGACCCTGTAATCCTCCACATTATTGAAGATTATGTAATTCTAATCCTTGATGAATAATTCCTGATATCATCAGTCCCAGAGCCAGCCAGGGGATCTCAGCCAGGTGATGTGCTTAGGATGTACACATCCTTGTCAGTAACACCCTTTCAGATCTTCACTTACTTTGAAAATCAGTGTCTTACAATTTATCTTTCTGTTTTGTTGAGGTGGGGTCCTGCTATATTACTCAAGCTGGTTTTGAATTTCTGGGCTCAAGCGATCCTTTTATCCTAGCCTCTCAAGTTGGTAACCACAGTCCTTTCTGATTTTCCATGCACCTGCTAAATCAACTGATTAACTATGACCTTGTATTTTTAAGTCAACTCAACAATATGTACTAATCATGAGTATTCAAACCTGGAGGAGGTCAAACATGTTTATCCGCCGCCATGGGTGGGCTACGCTTGGAGACTTGCTTCAAAGAATTCAGAATACAAATGGAGGAAGTGGTAGATCAAAGAAAACTGTACAGAGAGAAATCTGGCTATAATACTTTACCCAGACAAACAAGTTCAACACCAACAGTGATGAGCGTTATTGATAGTGTAAGCCCTTTATATGTCCAAGGTGACATTTCACTTCTGTGATTCTCATCCTCAAAGCCCATAAGACCAGTCTCACTTTAAGAAAAATGTCTGATAAATCCACATTAAAGCCCACTCTGCAAAATATGTGGCCATGACTCCTAAAATAGTCAAGATCATTAAAAACAAAGAAAGTCTGAGAAATTGCAATAGTAGAGAAGGGCAGGAGACATAACCACTAAATTCACTGTGAGATTCTGGAACAGAAAGGGCAGTCTTAAGTAAACTATAAGGAAATGTAATCAAAATACAACCTTCAGCTAATAGTAACATCAGCAATTACTTATAAATTTTGACAAAGGCATAACAGGAATATAAGATGCTAATGAAAGAAGAAAGTGAATATGCTGTGAGTTAGAACTCTGTAAAATTGTGCATATTTTGTATAAATTTAAAAATACTCTCAAGGTAAAATTTTACTTTTTAAAATATGCAAATATCAAATTTTAATAATCTGTGGTCTGTTTATTTTATTGTATCTTCTAGGATTATAAATCAGCGTGTGTTTTATTCCAAGTAATAATCTGCACAACTCATTAATATCACATGTATTTCTTGGCTTGAATAAAAGCAGCCATTCCATTTGGTGCAGGGGTATTAAATATTCTTAACCTTTAAACCTTCTCTTCTTCCACAAAGAAAATCTTAGTTCACTTGCTTCTCTAAACCCTTTTGTGAAACTTAAAGAAATATTTAAAATGTTTATGTACCACTAATGTTATATAATCATTTGTCCATAAAACCAAGTAAGGGCCAGGGGTTGGGAATCAGCAATTGTAGTTGTTGCTACTAAGGTGAAGTAACATTATCAAGAAAAATCCACCCACACCCAATGTAATTACCAAATATGCTGCTCCTTAAAACATAAAATAAAAATTGAGCTCATTGACAGAACTCTAGCATTTTGATGTTTTGAAAAAAAAATTTTTTTTTTTAACATGAGGTACTTGGAGTCAAACTCAAGAGCTCTCGCTTGCCAGGCAGGTGCTTAAGCCGCTGAGCTATATCACCAGCCTGATGTTTTGAAAATCTGATTCCTTTTATGGCAGGCTATGAAAGCACTGTAGTGGTGTGAATCTCAGCAGTTTTGAGCCCTGAGGACTAACACTCACTTTTGTGCAAACTAGCTTACCTGTTTTGGCAAAGGACTCCCTCCCACCTTGTGCACACCTACTTTCCCAGGTGGCCTCTGGGGCCTGTGGGTTCTTCTGTAACTGGCAAGAGAGAAGTATAGAATATTGCCATCAGGGGAGAAGGTCGACCACTTTGCAGTCCACTCTGAATTGGTTATTGGGCTCCTGACTTAGCCCTATTTCTACTACAAAGTGGAAAATGTAAGCATCACCCCATACTTTTATTTGTAGTGCAATTTCAGTCTCAGATACCTACATTAGGATTCCCAGTACCGGTGCCTATTGCCTATGAGGAGCAGACAAATTTTAATACGAGAGAAAAGCAAATCCATTCTGCACAAGTCTCAGTTAGCTATTATTCTTCATGGTTCAGGTTTTTGCCTTATTCGGATGGTAAAAGCAGCTCTGAGAGAAGCTTAATATATGCCTTAATTCTGACATTCACAGAAAGAATCAGCAGCTGGAGGACAGAATCTGTACTTCTATTCTCAGAAGCATTTTTGAGTTAATATGTAGTTTAAGCCTCTATTTCATAAGATGACATGCATAGAGCTCTGCTATTTTACACGTGTGCTGATCCTAAAAAGGGTTTTCATGGTTCATCTCACATTGTCACCTCCCCCACATTCCATTTGTATAATGGCTTTCATGGGAGATGTTTGGTGTGAAATCGCACAGAATCATCTGATGCAGCAAAAGATGAACGTCATGGCAGTTAGATTCTAAAAGAAAGTCTTTCCATTGCCTGGATGTGGACATGTGCCCCGTCCAAGCTGCAGTGGGCTCTGGAAAATCCAGGGTAGCCGTGCTGTAGAGGGAAGCCTGGAGATTTTCTTCAGTTCATCGCCTTGTCCCTGTCTCACTCTCAGACTAAAACTATATCAAATACGTAAGATCGGCGCCCGCAGTCTATATTCACAGGTGCCCCGGGCTCAGCCAAGGTTCTTCACTGTGGTTCATTTTACTTATGAAACTTGCCCTAGAGTAACAAATGGATTCTATACAAATTCTGAGGATGAGGGTGTCTTATCTCTGTTTGTTTCTTCATCTTAGCCTGATAAAAATAAAGAACTATTAATCCATTGAAATAATATAACATTTTTAGGATCCCAGCATCCTCAAACTGTACCACTACTCAGAGATTTAAATAAACAACCAAAATCAGACTCAAACGATTGCTTAAATTTATACCTTTCTTTCAGGTTTAGTTCTCAAAATGAGAAATATCAGTAAAATAGAAAATATAATCTGACCTTCAGGCACACATCTGGAAATACAAACTCCTGTTATTACTCTCCTAATTGTCAACATTACTTGGTCTTCATCAGATACACATAATGAAAGGCACAGGGAAACCCTTTCTTTTAAAATCTAACTGCCCTGATGTTCATCTTTTGCTGTACCAGATGATTCTGCATGATTTCATACCAAACATTTCCCATGGAGGCAATTATACAAATGGAATGAAAATGAAAAACTGACAATGACAGTTTTTCCAACCTTGCTTTTTCTTCTCTTTGGAAGTCAGATGTGAGTGGCATTTGATTCTCAAGCTAATCGTACTTAGAATTCATGGCACTTTTCCTGCAAGGCCATGCAAGGCCCCCTCCTTACGTGTTTTCCTCCGCTATGTGATCTCCATTCCCAGTTTACTCTTTGCTTCATAGTTCTCTTTCTTAATGCAACTGTTCTATAATTCTCCTACTGTATCCAGTGAATTGAAATTAGCACTCATCAACGTTGTTGAAAAGAGCTTTTCAATTGACAGGGGAGTTGGAGACACAAGCAACCTTGGTGACTAGTCTCATCAAACATTATGTTTATTAGGCCTTTTCCTGGAGTTTCTATATTAGTGGAAATACCGAGATCACACTGGCTAGTTTTGATTTAATTTTTGAACCTTCTCTGTCAGATGGCAGCACTGCTTATACTGCATGAGTGTGTTTACTACTCAGTGCTCTCCCGCCGAGAACTGGATTTGATTCTCCCTGCTCTGCTGTGCCATATCTTTGGCAGAGTTTTATGGCTCGTATTGATCTTTTCCACACTGTTTGATAATTAGGCATCCAGGTACGCAACTATTCCTGTAGAATGTTAAAATATTTACCACTAAGTAAATAGTGGGTCGTATGCTATGCACATGGCTGTGTCTCCATCCCTTCCCTACCATAGTTTATGGTGTAAAATACACACCTACAGGAACCATCTGGGGTCTTTGATGAAACCATGCAGCCAATATATTCCCTTAGCATAAAAAGAAACAGGTGAACATGGCATCTAGGTCATTAGTAATGATTAAGAATGGCACACAAGAGAAGAAATCTGTGAGAGAATACAATCTGTCACAAATTCTTAATTATGTATAATTGGCATAGCTAAGCCAGTAAAAGAAAGTAGGGAAAGTAGGAAATAAAAAATCATGATTTATATTTTATAGAAGTGATTATATATATAATGACAATAGGAGTTCAGAATTCAGAACTAATTTGTCAAAGAGAATGTTTTTCCTTTGATATGATTAGTCATCTTGGTAAGTAGATTTTCTTCCCAGCTGGTCACAATACTGCAATGAAATTTTAATCAAAAAAAAAATCATGTTTTGTTTTAAAGTCAAAAAATAATAACTTGGAGGGCCGGTGAGATAACTCAGCAGCATAAGCGCCTGCCCGGCAAGCGCTAGGTCCTGAGTTCGACTCCTGGTACCAACATAAAGGAAAAAAAGGGCTGGTGATATTGCTCAGCAGCACAAGCGCCTGCTGGCAAGCACGAGGTCCTGAAGTAGACTCCCGGTACGCACATAAAAATAAAAAAAAATAATAATAATAACTTGGAAATCTTGTCTATGTTGTGCCAAAAGTGAAATAAAATAGATGGAGAAGCATTTGAAATTGTGAATTTAGCCTTAGTTTGAAATGTTCTCTGTTTTGTAGCTGTTCAAAGAGAAGTAAAAAAGTAATAGATGAAGGAAGGGACACATACAACGCTGTGGAATATTTTTCAATTTTAATTTATCTTTATTAGTACATGTTTGCAGCACATGAATTTTTAGCTTCATCTTGCAGAATAGGTGCAAGTATAAGGCACACTGCTTTCTGTTTTTAATCCCTGTCCCCTTCCCACCCACCAACATTTAAGACACTACATTAACATCGTTGGCAGAGAGCAAAGTCAACCACTGTTTTAGGAGTTTCGTGGCATCGAGGATGCGAATCCACATTCAGTCTTTGTTACTCACTTGGTCTAAACTAACTGGCTAAAAGAATGACCTATACTATTCTTTCCTAAAATGATGGTGCTGATAGCTACTTCCTAGGGTTGACAGGAAAACAGTGAAAATCAAAAGAAAAAAATCCTTGTAGAATAGATGTATATAGAAAGAAAGAAACGGAGTTGAGCTTAAGTGAGTAAAAGATTAAACACCTGAAAATCTGGTATTTATGTATCAGAATTCCTTCTTTGTAATTGCTGTTTTATATCCAGTTCTATACCTTACACTCCTCTGAGGAAAGATTTGGAATGAGATCTGCATAACTGAAAGTGACAATTTCTTAAACAAAGTGTGATGATTTCACAATGTATGGCTAAATCACAAAAATACATATTTAAGAGCACTTATTTCTCCTGGCATTAGCCTCTTCCACAAGGAATAAAAACTCCTTTTTCTTCCTCTACTGATTTATAGCAACTATAAAAAATCATTTTTTCTTCTGCCCCCAGAATCTACCAAGATGCTTTTTCATTCTTATTATGTACTTCTATAAATTTCATTTCCATGGTTAAATAAAGCACTGATTGGTATTAGAAATACAGTGTTCCTGGGATCCTTATTCCTTCTCTTTCCCTTCCTCTGAGCAGAAAGATTATTGTTGTAGGCAGAAAGAGCTTGAGGCAAGTGAGTACATGGAAGGGATCATCTTTAAAACTAGAAATAGTTTCAGAAGGAATTTAAGCTGCTGTTTAATCATCACTGTTGATGTATTCTAGGTGAGGTGTTTAGTATTTTATGTATTTGTCTCCAGCGTACTGTCCTTGAAAGCCACACCTCTCAGTGCTCCCCCAGTAAGGCTTAGGTTTACACAATCCACTTGTGAACACTGGTAGAACTGAGGCATTATCAGAATGACTGTGGGGATAAGGTCATACCTAAATTTCTTTACATCCTCTTCATGGATTTGCATGGAAACTTTGCTGGAAATAACAATTTCTCTAAAAGCTAATTAGTGCCACGTTTTTTGTTTACAAGGAGTTCTACCATTTACCAAGTATTTGCATTGTCGACAGCGAGTGGGATGTTTCCATCCTTAGTGTCCACGCATGAGCTGAAGCAGAGCGCATGACTGTCTTTTCTGGCTATCTCTGAACCCCCTAGGGCAATGAGAGAAAGGCCCAGGTACTGCTCATCTCCAGTGCCTCCTTGATTCCAGATCCAGGCACTTAGAGGAAACAGCTGTTTTTGCTTGTATCTAGATGTCCCTGCAAAGCCTCATGCATTCATAAGTGGGGCTTTTCAAAGTTGGCTGGATGTAGATTGTATGAATATGGATTAAGGGCGTGTGATATCTGAATTAGTCCCCTAACTGGATTAGAAAAGCTCTGGGTGTGGCTGAGTAGATTTACTGAAGAGGGAAACCCCACCTTGGGTGTGGGTGGCATCAAATGATAGGGTTGTACTCTGAATAGAATATGAAGGGACAGAAAGAAAGCAGGCTCACTTCTTTCTGCCTACCATTCCATGAGCTCTTTCTCCTCTGCAATGCCCCTCTGCCATGCTGCCCTGCCTTGGAGCCAGCCAGCGATAGATTGAAACCTCTGCAAACTCTAAGACAAAATAAATCTCTCCTCCTCTATCTTTGGGGGTCTGGTATTTTTGTCTCAGCAAGGAGAAAAGTAACTAAGACAAAAGCTGCCTCAGAAATGGGCTCAGATATCCCATGATGAAATGAGATTAACCTGTGGGGTCGGTTTCCAGTCTCTACACCAATCAGGTCTGCTCTGAAGCAAGATGAAGCCCCGAAGCCTTGGGTACAGGAGCACATTCCTTGAGAAGCTGGAGAATACTCTGGTGAGGGTTTGGACAGACCAATACATGCTATAGTTTAAATCTAAAATGCCCCCCAAGCAAAGTCTGATGTTTGAGGTGGGGCTTTTAAAAGGTGGCTGGATCATGGACCTGCTGTGGTCATGAGTGGATTAATACACTGTTAAGTTCATGGTTGAATGTGCTGTTAGGAGGTGGGGCCTGGTTGGAAGTGATCACCGGGGGTGTGATCTGGAAGGGGTATTCTCATCCTGGCTTCTCTGTTCTCTCTCTTCTTTCTGACTGCCATGAAGTAAACAGCTTTTGTCTGTCGTGCTCCTCAGTCATGACTTTTTGACCTTGGAGCTAACCAACCATGGACTGAATCCTTTGCAACATAAGCCAAAATAAATCTCTCTTCCTTTAACTTTCAGGTGTTGGGAATTTTGTGTCAGTGACCGAAACCTGACCTCCTACCTCCCTGTGAGTGCCTCGTGGTCAGCAAATGCACACTGTGGAGCTCGTGAGAGGGTCTGTGAAGGATACACATTTGTAGGTGCAATTAGCAGTAACGTGAGCATTTCAGATGGGAGAAATCAATAAGATTTCCCTAAAATAAAGATTTCCCATTATCATCTATCTGTGTGCCATTGATAGATATGTGTGCATACACGTAAGTACATATACATGTTTGTAGATGCACACACACACACACACACCCTCACCTGAGAATTCCCACTCCGTACCAAAACAGGGAACATGTAGAGCACCAAATCTCCCCGCACCCTGTCGTAACTCACTGGTGGAGGAAGGTGAAGTCTGGACACCCCCACACAGCCACCTTCCTCTGAGCTCTCACTACTTTACGAGTATAATAACCCTTCCTGCGTAATTGAGGGTCATCCTGGAAGCAAGTACATTTCCAAGATGGCACAAGAAATTTGGCTTCTGTACATCATTCCCAGGAAGTGGAGGACAGTATTACGAATATTGTTTTTCTTACCTATTCTGACTTCCCACAGGCAATGTGATACTTATTGCTTTATTACCCATTCACATTTCCTGTCTTTTCATTGTTTCCAGTAATTCTTTGCAATTCCTTTCTGGGATAAAGTTGGATGAGGGTCAAATCTTCCTCAAACAGCAATGACAGATTAAAGATCTGATGTTTATATGGGTCAGCCTGGCACTTAACATCCATAAAACTGGACCTTGGCTGTTGTGACACTTAGGACACCAGACCAATCATCACTCAGCTCTGTGTTTTAGGGAATAACATGGCTGTGTGACTCACTTATTTTTAGATCTCCTAAAGATGCTCTTCATCAAGCTTTCTGTTCTTCCCTGATGCTTAAATCACAAGCGTCTTGCCATGTCTTTGCAAAATAATTCCAGATCTACTTCTTACCTGATCACAAAGTCAGAGTTGAAAGAACAGTAAGTGAAAGAAGCAGACAGATGCGAAGTGACGGAGGAACAGCCAGCTCCACAGTGAGGGCAGGAGCGGTCATCTAAACGTGACAGTCCGTGTGTGGTGCCTGGAGACCCCACCCTGCACTGGTGAGTCCTGTGCACCAGTGACACTTCTGGCCTTGAGAGAAGTGTCTACTCACCCACGAAGTTCACCAGAAACATCTCTCTTATCAAGCAAAGATGAGTGCATCCCACTTACTGCACCAAGGAAGTTTTGAGAGGATCTTGGTAGTATTCAATGGTGGGTAAATGAGATGAGGTATTTATATGGTTTGGGTGTTCTTTGTTTAAAGTGGGGCTTTCAGAATCAGAACCCATTGAATTTGGAATAATTTTTGACGTAACTGTGTAAAACAGGTGGACACAAGCAGGTCAGATTCTTGATCAGTAAATTATTGACTGATAAATGAACTGTTTATTTGGGTACAAATTAATTGCTGTGTAAGTGGGTCTGCAAAATGTTCTGACACAATCCGTACTTAATTGTTGCTTACACAATCTTATTTTCCAGATTAAGAAGCTCCTGGGAAAGAGTTACATCCTATTGTTACAAGGGGTCTCCGTTCTCATCTGGAATAGGTTCTGACTCAAATTTATAATTGGCTAACAGGCCCTAAGCAAGTTCTACAAATTTTCTGAGATTCAGTTTCTTCAAATATAAGATGGGCCTTTTGAGAGTATTTATTTTATAATGTAATCCGAGGATTGAAAAAGATAATCCATGTAAAACACTCAGAAGAATGTCTGCTAAAATAGAACTCAAAAAAGTGTCAAGAGCCCTGATAATTCTCAACTGTTATGGAATGATTTGAAAATATCCTGAATGTTAAAGCAACAGTTGTCAATTAACAAATTCAAACTCTCTTATAAACAGGCGGCTGAGTTCCTATCAGAAAAAAAAAAAAGTACAGCTTATGTTGAGAATCAGATATTTTTAAACAACTTGAATTAAACATTTGCAATCATATTAATGTACTACATTGATGTGCTATGAATACTTTACTAGTGGGATATCAAATTTTGATTTTATAATTTATCCTACAGTTTATGTTGTTAGCAACAATTGTGAAATCACGAACCCAAATTTAAGTATTTGGTCTACAAGTCAGGCTTAGCTGATTGTTGCTAGTTTGCAATGCAAATCTAATACCTGCTTTGTCGGAATTGTAATTTTTTCAACAGAAAAAAAAATGCACATTATAATGTTAAATGTCCTATTAGAAAACAAATTTAACTTCATTCATGTGAGCACAATGCAACAGTAGGCTTTATCCAGTGAATGATGCCACAGCATGTGGCACGGTGGTATCTACAAGGAAGACTAAAAATTGAACTCAGTGCCTAATGGGGCGTAGTGTGAAAAGGAATGCTACCAACTGCCCAGGTGAAAACAAAGAGACTTTGAAGAAATTTGAGCAAATGCCATATAAATATATGTGGATTAGGGACACTGGAACACTTTTATTGTAAAGACTGTATAAAGTACAATCTTAGAGTGTCTTTAGTTGTGCTATGGTAGCTACGTCGACGTCCTGAATCAAATAAAAATGTTTACTTTTTATGGTCATTTTGACTTTGGGGAACAGTTAGAAGTTACATTGTCCAGATCTGGTGAAAAGGTGGAGGAGGGCACACCATGCCACAACATTTTTACGAGCTTCCTTTTCCACTGAGTGACACTCAGCAGCAACAATCCTCATATTTTTTTATATTGCACCTTGTAAAGAGTCTCACAAAAGAAGACCTCTAGAACTGCTTCAGAAAGTGGCAAGAATGATGGGATAAGTATGTTCAAAGTGACAAGGAGAGCCGGTCGTGGTGGTGCATGGCTATAATCCCAGCACTCAGGAGGCTGAGGCAGGAGGTTCACCATGAGTTTGAGGCCACTCTTGGCTACATAGGGAGTACATAGAGAGACCCTGTCTCAAAAACAAACAAACAAGCAAACAAACAAAAACAAAAAACAAAGAACCCCCAAGTGACAAGGAGCATTATGAATGGGATCACTGGCAATGTATCACTTACTGTAAAATTATTTTTAATTTACACATTCATCACATACTTTGATCACCCCTTGTAAGCCAACAGAATTCAAGACAATAATTAGATATTATTGAACAGAAGCTTAGCAATCAAGTGTGACTAAGAAAGCAGGTGTGAATGTCTTTGCAGACATCATGGGATACAATGTCTTATAGTAATGCCCTTGGCCAATGGTTGGTGTCTTATTTACTTCTGGGTTGAAGTTTGTATTTTTTCTCATTTCCATGGCCACTCCCAGATATGAATGAAATGAGTTATGTTCCAGCCCACACATTCAAATATATTACAGCCTGGTTGTGCTTTCCACAGCATAGTTACAGGCATAACAAAAGCATCAATTGAGGAGGTGAGTCTAGTCATATGATAATAATTTGATTCCTTTTAAAGGGTTTTTTTCTGTTTTTTCTAATGTCAGATTTTCTCTGTAACTGTGTGAATGTTATTTGAAAAAGGTGGCAAAATTGTCAATGTGTAGCCCCTCAGTGTTATAAATTCAAGGTCATCTGCAACTTTGGATTTTCAAGAAAACCAAACACAAAAGGGCAAAGTTACACCTCTCAAGTCCTCTCAGACTGTTTCATCCTCTTACTATTTTGAAAGGCACCTCTCCAAATGAGCTGCTTGGCCAAATTCTCCCTCCCCGGCCTCCCTGAACACACAAATCTCTCTTCATTCAGTGTCTGCTTTCAGGTAACTGGAATGGTTTTGTGACAACCATAAAAACAAAGAAAAGTCAAACCCATGTCAAAAAATGAACCATTATTCTGAAGAATAAAGGTGATGCCCTTGCTTAGAATTTACCACAGAATTTAGGGCTGGGGTGTAGTTCAATGGTTGAGCGCTCACTTGGAATTTACCTGCTCTGTTAAATAATTGGTCCCAGGTCTTCCATTTCCAAGTCAGATATTAATAATACCAATTAAAGCCATAATTGCCAATTTTATGATGGCTCTAGGATATCATTATTAATGATGTTAGACTTACTGTTTAGAATAATTTCATATTAATCACATAGCAATGTGTGCTTTTTTATAACACTCACCTGATAATTAATTACAATGCTCATCTTTTTAATTGCAAATTAAGCCCCCGCATACATTGAAGAGCTTTTCATTAAAACATTCCCAGAAAGTGATTTCGTATGGCAGGGTATTCATGTACAGTATTTATTTAGTCTTGTTTAACTGAGCATCAGTCAGGAAAACTGTTAAACTAAGGCTGGGGAAAGAAAAGCCTTCTGTGGGAGAAAGAGACGGAATCCCATGGCCAGAATCCATTCCCAGCCTGGGGAAGGTGGACCTCCCAAGGCCTCCTCTGGGTCTATTTTTTTGTTCATTCTAAGATATTGTGGTCAGTGTATTTGACTTTCCCAAACGTAACTTCTTCTATCCAGTAGTTCTTTTTCCCAAGTGGAGTGGACTCCTGCTATGCACCTGCTATGGCTTTTGTCTGAATGTCCCCTAAAGCCCTATTCAGTCATAGGTGGGGCTTTTCAGAGACACATGACCCTGGGGTTGATTCATGGTGCAATGTTAAGATCAAGGGTGCTAGGATTAAGGGTATGATAATGGATGGAAAGAGGCTTGCCACTTGCTGTTTTTTGCTTTTGTTGTCTTCTGCCTGCCATGGACTGTTTCTCCTCTGAGTTGCCCTTCTGCCATGTGCCACCCTGCCTTGGAGCCGGCAGACTATGGACTGAAACCCTACAAACCATGAGCCAAATAAAGCTTTCATCGTTTAACTTTGGGTTTCAGGTATTTTGTCTCAGCAAAAATAACAGTAACTAAGACAGCACTTATTTAGTTATTTCACTTAAAATGAATTCAACTACATGGGGGAGGTGAGAGAAAGAGAGAAACAGAGAAAGAGAGGGAGAGAGAAGGAGGAGGGAGAGAAGGAAAAAAAGAGGTCATGTGAGTCTAGAATTCTTTCTCTATCTTTTTCTCTGTTGAACTTGTCCCTGTGTGAGGCTGAGACCTGAGATGAAGGGGTGAATCCATGGTCCTCTCCATTGCCTAAAGTTCCTCTGCCCCTTCCACTGGGAGCGTCTCTCAGTTATGACCATAGTCATTCTGTTTAATACTGTGCATGTGGGTACGCATGTGCACATGCGTGTGTTAGAAATGACATCTTTTCCAGACACAGGCCAACTGTATCAACTGAAATGAGACTGACTAACCATCACTTGTCCCCACGGTTGCCTGGCTGGTGCGATGAGCAATTTTGAGTCCAGTGCATTTGTGATCTTTATCATCCAGGTGCAGAAAGAAATACATGAATTCTTGATTCTTCTGCTATGTCAAGGACCTTTTCGTTCATTTCTTCCACAAGGAACAAAGCCCCTTTTACTATCTTCCACAGCAGGGGGCCCTTTCCTTATGTGTCATTTCCATAGGGGAACTTTATTTGGTTATGGAGGAATAGACTAGGAAGGGAGCTATTTAGGTAATGTTCGTTGTGAGACCTCTGCAACCTCCAGCACAGACTCCTGGATCATAAAGTTCTGTAGGCTAACATAGGGCCCAGCATCCCTGGGGGGAGACTGTGGTTACCAAGTCCAGCTGTCACAGGGCCCTCTGAGTGCAGGTCAGCCCACAGTGGCTACTTCAGGCTCTCTGTTCCCTATTTCTTTTTCCTGTAGCCTCCAGAAAACAGTACATTTTCTGCCAAGCACACTTGACATAGATCAACTTTTTTTTCTCTTGTTTATCCTTGGGAATGTTCTCCTATATTACACAGTTCTTTGTCTCCCAGAAAGAATGACTCAGGCTCGATTAAAGGGGTGTCAGAGAGTCATATCCAAGAAGTAAACATAGGTCACTGTGGTCTTTTGTTGATTGGATGTATCAGGCAAAACTCAGAGAAATACAGCCTTTGAGTTGACATCCAATTTCTCACCTGCCCACAAAAGTAAGATTTTGATTGGTGGTGTTTGTGTGACTATCAAAAGCTGAGCTATGGAGTCAGTAGGTAAACTTCTGTAAGAGTTTCAATGCTGCTAATTGCCTCCTTGTCCAACTGCTCCCTACTTGCTAAGCTGCACCTGACTTTTGCAGGGCATCCATGTGCCCACCCTGAGGCATGGATTGTAAATCGTCATGGACAGTCTTCCTACATTGGCTCCTCATTGCCATGGCCTTACTGGAAGCTCCACGTGTTCCTGTTACCCAGTAAGATACAGTGGGCTTCTAGTAATGACTGTTCTTTGGGTCCAATGGCTATTGTTTTATTTTGGGTAACCCCTTGCCATTTAATAAGTATACATCTTAATAAGGATACTGGAATGTGATTCACAGAACATTGGCAGCCATCTTGTGACAATGAGGTTATCCTCATCAAGCTGGAACACAACACTAGTGCATGACAGGAGGAGAAGGCAGAGAACAGTGGTACAAACAAGATTTTCTTTCATTGTTTAAGCTATACAAGTAATATGCTCAGTGCTGAAAACCCTGTGTATGCAGAACAGAAGAGCATACCCGAGTCCCAGGACAATCAGCCTTTATTTAGTCTACTCTTAATCATCTAAAACCATTTCTTACTAATTCCATATTCCAGCATACACAGAGAAAATTAACACAGTTAGTCTTTCCTTCCTTTATTCTCTCCTAATTCTCAAATGAAGAAGTAAAAACAAAACAAAAACCATCAATGCTAAGCTCACGTGTTTAGTTTGTCGAACCTCTCCTACCGCTGTCCTCCTGCCTGGGCTACTGTTCAGCTGTCCCAGGCAGGGTGGTCCCAGCATGTGCTTCAGGGAGGAAAATCAGAGCGTCTGATGCCCAGGTATCGTGGGAGCCCGGATGGAGCGCTGGTCCCTCATGGACAGTCGCTCCCGTGCTCATCGCCACAGTTCCCAGCGCCAGCTCTTTGGAGGCCTGGCGGGCTGCGGGGGGTGAGGGCAGCAGGTTAAGGCTGAGATAATCCGCTCACAATGACAGGCAAACCTGTCGGAAATCACCATGTGCTCTAAGCGCTAGCTCTGAACTCTGATGACGGCAGGGCCCCTCCCCGCACACAAAGGACACGGCCCTGTGCAGGTACAGAGGAGCCTTTCTAGCCAGGGCAGCTGATGGCAAAGTGGCCTTGTTGTTAGGCATTTACTGATGCTTAAGAAGACTTGCTTGAAAAAATGCATAAGAAGCAGAGTCAAAGCACATTAAAAATTGCCTTTAAATTACTTGGATGTCAGGAAACTTAAAATTATGCTGCTAGATCAGATGCCCAATTGTTTCCTGAAGGCGCCGTTATCAAAACATGGCTGAGTTTGACAGGAGCTGGGTCTGTTTTTTTCTGCATTTTTACACCTACTTGTGAATTCTTGAATATTTAGGTTACATAACTCTGAGCTTAGTGAGGACCGATGCTGCTCACTTAAACGAACCAAGGCTGTCGGTGGTGTCCGTGACGTTAGAATGGAAAGAGGAGCATTTGTTCAGCGTGTGCTTTGATTTGGGACTGGTAATCGTTCACCAGACTAAACTGGGAAAGGCAGGCAAAGTTAATAGGAACACATCGCCCTCTTCCAAAAGAGGAGCTTTACTGAGGTCTGCAGTTAGCTCCTGACTTCATTGTAAGCAACACAGCTCTTACCAGGGCCCTTATTCTAATTAGTCTGTAATAAGTAGCATTGCACTCTACTTAACTGCAGAAAAATAGTGTGAATCTAGGTAGTTGAGAAGGTAGGTTACGCTCACTGAAGTGGTTGTATGCAGATGCAGAATCAGGCAAGCAGACCGGGTTGTCACAAAGTTCCATAGGGCAGATTACAAAATTACACTTGGGAACCAACCAGCCCGTGTTCAGTTGCCGACTTTGCTACTTGCTGGCTGTGCAAACTTGAGTGTACTCTGCCTTATGTAACCTGGGGATGATCGGAGCCCGTAGCTCAAAGTACTGCTGTGCAGACCTGGCTGGGTAGCCTGTTCTGTTAGGACTCAGCACAGCACTCAACACGCTTATTTTCAATTCCTAAATCCCAGGCCTTATATCAATAGCCAGAAAGTCATGCAAACTTTTCTGTTTTTCTCAATTCCTCATGAATTCCGAAGAAAAAATTGCAGAAACTATAGTCTATGTTTTATAGAGTCCCAAAGCCAACACCACTAAAGAGCTCTCCTCCTAAGCACAGCTCAGGGTCCTGGTTCCTCCCCGCTGATGCTCAACCTCCAAAGACGCCCTGCAGCAGGGCTGTAGAGAGGACCGCGCAGACAGCATCATTTTCCGAAGCCTGCAGCAAGGACCAGGATGGGGAGGGTGGGGCCACTGCAGGTGCTCGCCTGCCATTGGTCCGAAATAGGTCATGTGACCACAGCTAATTGCAAGGAGCCTGGGAATAAAATATCACCTGGAAAGGAAGGCACATGGGTTTGGTGAATAGAGATGCAGTCCTCGCTACAATTTTTTAAAATTACGTACAAAACAATTTCCAGCTTAATTAGGAAGGGTTTTGAAATTTTGAGGCGAATGAAAGAATATAATTATCGACATCCAGCCCTATGAGACATTACTCACCTATCACAGAACTTACAATATCGAGGTTCTATGTGACAAGAGAGACATAAATGCCACAGTCGTACACCACTTTGTAAACAAATAACCATTCTTTTAGCCTAAGATTAGAAAAAAAATATATAGTATGCGGGCAAGAAATACATTTATGCACAAAATACATCTTTTTGGTAAGTTCTTGCTGCTTTTTTACTTTTTCTTAGTTTTGTCTTTTACTTTCTTCTTCATTTTGAGGTACTGGAGGTTGAACCCAGGGTCTTTGCACTGAACTATGTTCCTAGCTCTTTTAAGATGACTTTTGAAATTGTGAGACGAGGTCATGCTGTCACTAACTTACCCAGGCGGGGCTTGAACTTGTACCCCTCCTGCCTCAGACTGCTAGAGTGCTGTGATTACAAGCGTGTGCTGCTGTTTTTTCTATATTACATTGCAATGGAAATTAGTAACCTCTGAGTCAAAGATGATTTCTATATCACGCCAGTCTTTCACTATACAAATAAAATATATCAGGAGAGCTACTACAGTGTTCAAAATCAACACAGTGTTTGTGGTGAATTTCAAAGTGTGTTTTTATCTGTATGATTAGCTTATGTACCATGCAAGTCTATGGCCACAAGTGCTTAGTATTTGATAGGCAATGTACCAAAAATTTCACGTGGAAAAAGTAACAAATCTAAACAACTCTACCACATAAATATTATCCCCATTTACATGTGCACACCTATATTTTAAATTCAAGATTTATCTATTCATTGATCCATTTATTAGATGTGGATTATTGACAATGTGTCATGCCCTGAGATGTGCTGAGGATGCATCGATAGGTAAATGATCGACTGTTCTTGGCCTGATGGCGCTGTCAGTATCACAGATGCTTAATAGAAACTCATGGCGGAACCACACAAATATGTAGCATTCAAGGTTTACTAAGAAACAAATGTTAAAGTGGCAGAGAAAACTAAGACTAGAAATCTGATTCAATCTGAGAGGACAAATAAGAAATTGTATGGCTGATCTGAGAACCGAGGAGCAGGGAGCACCAAGGTGAAGGGGAATAGCATTGCAGGCAGAGGGAACAGCGTGTGTGTGGCTCTGAGACTGCAGCACACCGGAACGAAGCGAGATCACCCAGGAGTCAGCATCAGCATCATTTTATAAGTGGGAAAACTGAGGTCGAGAGACACTCGGTCCTATGCCTGCGGCCACATGGCTTGTGAGTGGTAGGGCTGGGTTTTGAACTCTGATTCAAATTCTCCATTTTTCTCCCCCTAATTCGTTGTACCACCAGCCCACACATTTCGCCTTTTAACAATTAAAATTGTGTTTGGATGCAAAGAAGGCAAACACAATTGCAATGTTTTAAATGAAATTTTAGTTTGTTTCACTCTTTTTCCCAGTATTTCAAGGCATAGCTCTGCTAGCTTTTTACTTTTGAAGTTCTTTGTCAGCTCATGGGCTCAAGGTTGAAAACAACTGCTTTACTTACAGGCATTAAATTCTTCTGCCTGCATGGGAAAGACATTCATGGAAACTGAATCCATCCCTTTTATTCTTAATGAAACTAGGAAGTTTATGAAAGCCTATGTAATAGATTTCCACTTAGAGCAGCTGTGTATCAGGGCCAGGCCGTTCTGCAAGGGAGGTGGAAGTGTTTAGTGTTGTCACTGTGTAAAGCATCAGGCCTTGGCATAAAGAACGTGGGACAACCTTTAGCATGTGCTCAGAGCATCCTTCCGGAAGGACAGTTGTAAGGGGACGCCGCAGACCTTTTCTCAGGGGTGCTCTTAGGTCGTGCACGTCAGTGATCATTTTCCCAGAGAAAATCAAGAATCAGGAGTTTGCAGGGCCATGGAAGACTGGCAGCTGCAGTAAGGAATAGAGGACAAAGGGGCCCAGAGAGTCAGAAAAACGTCCCCTACCCTGGGTGTGCTACTTACTGAATAGAAGATGCAATTCTGAAAATTCAAAGTTATGTGAACTTTGGAAGAGTTGCATTACCTGGGCCCTGATCTGATCTTTCTTACTTAGTGACATGATGATTTCAGACAATTCAGGAATTGCTTTGTTCTGTCAACCAAACTGGCAATTCATGTATACTTTAAAGGAAGTAATGCAGGAAAATCGCACAAGTTTGGAACTGCTTCTCTCCAGAGAGTTAGGCATAAATATTGATATAAATGTATGTATTATATTGTATATAATTGTATTAGGCTGTGCTGTCATTTAATTAATAATAATTATAAATTATTACTGAGAAGCATTTGAAATCTGGCTGATCAGCTAACAAGAATGAGGAGACTAGAACTAAGTCCTTTGCTTTTAACAGCTGCAATCCAAATGTGATGTTAAATTTGCTTCATTCTCATGTGACTTCAGTTGTAATTTTAATTTCCAGCAGTTTGGAAATGATTTATAGATATATAGATCAAACAATTAAATTATTATAGTAATTATTGGAGTAAATGACCGAATTGAATGATTTGTCTGATTCGAATACAACTTAACCCAAAAAGAAAAAAGAATGGAATGACAGAGTATAGCTTCCATGTCCCAGGGAGAAATCATAGTTTAATATTTGTCCATTCACACAACCAGGAGAAGGAAGGAAGGATGAAAGCAGAAATATTTGATGAAAGAATGTCTTATAATTTTTCAAAAAAAGAAAAAAAAATCAAGCTGCTCACCCAATAACTTTAGAGAACCCCAATGAAGATTTTTTAAAAGTTAGACAAATCATATTTTAATTGTGAAAATCAATCACAAAAGCAGAAACTTGAAGGCATGTAGAAAGGGTGGAAAGACTACTCAGGGAAAGGATTTTTCATCAAGACGCATTTAGCAAAGGTTCCTCTAACTCAGGGCTTAGTTGCCAATTTCCCTTCATCCCGTCAGGGAATGGGATAAAGTGTCCCCACATGCACCCGGAAGCCGACCCATTCACGTCCATGCGCCTCTCTGGTCTTGCTGCTCTGAGCACAGCCTCAGCCGTGCTGGGGCTGGTTCCTCCTGCAGGCGTCCCTGACCTCAGATGAGGGTGGCATCACGTCCTGCACATTCAGAGAAATGACTGCCCTATTTGTTCAAGGGCTGCCGCTTGTCTGTGGCACTGGTATTAACTTTACATTATTTAGGGCGCTCGCTAAAAGTGCACACATCTGGCCCACCCTACAGGCTCTAGTTTGGAAGTCAAGCTGTGGGGCAGGTGTTCTCTGCATAGCACACTTCACAGTTGCCATGGTGACTTCGGGATGCTCTGTCTCAGGGTGAAGTCAAACAGAACAGCAGTCTTAGTCCATCTTTCTCTTTTTTTTTATTAAAATGAAACTCCTCTTTCCAACTAACAAGCCACTATTTATAGTTTTCTTTTTATTTATTTATGGTCCAAGATGAGTATGTTTAAAATTTCTTGCATCGCATCGTGGAGCCCTCGTGGCACAATGTTGAGTTAGATCCCGTGATTTCCCCACTTTGCAGAAGAGGAATGGCGAGCTGCATGCCATGCTCAGTATGCACAGCTAACAAATCACAGAGGTTACTCTCTGCCTCAGATCTACACAGACCCAATGAGAGGGTCCCACATGTGCTTCACTGTGTCCCTTATCACTCATCTTTCTCCCTGCTTTGCACACTGAGACACCAGTGCCTTTGTTCACAGAATCAGGGGGACGGAACAAGTTTCATCCCGGGTCTGATTTTCAAGATGCTGAGTGACTCAGTGCTTCTTGAACTGTAATCTGATATGAATTATCTCGAGATCTTGTTAAAAATGCAGATGCTGATGCAGCAGGTCTGGGACAGGACCAGGTGCTGAGCGTTGTGGGTCAACAGACTAATTGGTCTATCAAGGGCTCCCCTGCAGTCCTCCATGGAAAACCTCCTTTCATTGCATTTAATGAAATACTTATGAGATGATTCAAATAAATGCAAATATGCATGTGTTATGTCCTTTGGCAACATGGAAAGTCTTTGCTTTCAGGGCCCAGCCAATGTCTTCTGGGCAGACAGCACTATGTTACAGACAAGGATCTCATCATATCAGTGAGTTAATATTGGTTACAAAACAGAGTAAGAGAGAGAGACAGAGATAGAGATGCAGAGAGAGAGACAGAGACAGAGACAGGACAGAGACACAGAGCTGAGATTAAAACTGGAATAACAAAGAGTGATACGTGAATGAGTTGTTGAATGGCTACAGACTGAAAAAACAACATGCTCTGACATATGTGCTTACAAACTGTGCTGGTGGCGTTTGTAGTGAAATTGCGCTCTGGGCACACCACAGACATGAGTGACAGGAAGCAGAGACTGAGGGAGTCACGCTACAGCCAGGACACCTGCTGCTCCTGGGAACAGCACCCTCCTCATAGGGATGCTGACCAGAGGGTAGGGACCGAAGCCAGCCCTGTAAGCAGAGGGTGAACAGATTAGGAAAGCAACCAGATGGCTCCGTATACCCTCAGTGACATTTGTCCCTTCCACAGGAGAAAAGCTGGGAGGGCAGGGATCACAGCCTCATATTTCTACTCCGGGGAAGAAACCTGTGAGGCCTCCAACCAGGAGGGCTCCGCCTCCTTCTTTGCTCTGTCCTTACCCCTGCTGAGAGGACAGTTCTCAGCTCAGGTAGGGGATTTTTACAAAGGCATTTTGCATATAGCCTCTTGTTTTCTCTGTCCCAACCCTACAATTTTGGTATTAATGTTATCCCCATGTATTAGATAAGGATCTTGAGGCTGAAAGAGGGAAGTGACCAGAGGACACCCAGCCGCATGAGGTGCAGCTCAGGGTCAACCCAGTCCCCTGGCTTCAGAGCTGCCCTACTGAGAGAAGAGCACAGAGGAAGACGCATGCAGTTGGGTACCCTGGGACCCTTGGCCGTTCCACGTGGCCTCAGGGAGGTGCAGCAGAGTCAGTCTCTGAACAAGGAGACTGGGAAGGCACAAGCAGAATAGCGTTGGTGGGCTTGGAGGGTGTTATGGATTAAACATGCAGCATCCCTCAAGGACTCATTGGGGAGGGCTTGCTCCCCAAAGCAGCTGAGTTCAAAGGTGGGGCTTACGGAGTAGATTGCTCCATGAGGGCACCTACCTCAGCACTGGATTAATCCCTTCGTCATTTTGTAGCTGAATGGGCTGTTAGGAGATGGGCCCAGTTGGGAGAAGTGGCTCACTGTGTGTATCTTTGAAGGAGGTGTGCTATCTCCAGCCCCTTCATCTCTGTCTGGCTTTTTCCAACCTTCTATGTTTCCTGGCTGCCATAAGTTGAGCAGCTTTTTCCCACCACACCCTGACACCATAACGTTTCAACCTTGGAGTCAGAGGACCATGACTGAAACCTCTGCAATTGTGATCCAAAATAAACCTCTCTTTAAGCAGTTTATGTCAGGAATGTTTCCCAGCAATGGAGAAATGACTAATGAAAAGGCCATGCTGAGGAATTAGCATTCTCCAAGAGTATTTCATGGCCTTTGAGAAAAAAACAGCACAATAATCAGCACAAGAAGCACCTGGGAACACTCAGGAAAATAAATTGGCATGAAAAAGTGAAGGCGGCCAAGCATGGTGGCCCATGCCTATAATCCACAAAATGTGGTTTATCTATACAATGGAATATACCCAGAAATAAAAGGGATGAGCTATGGATACATGCCGCAACACCAGTGAACCTCAAGACATTATGCTGTGTGGAAGCAGCCAGTCACAAAACAACTAACACTTGTGACCTGAATCACATGAAATGTTCAGGGAAGGCAAATTTTTAAAGACAGAAAGTCGGTGTTTAACTATACCTGGAATCAGAAGCCTGGATTTGAGGGATAGGGGATTTAGTGAAAGTATGAGCATGTTCTAAAACTGACCTAGGACAATGGTTGCACCACTCAGTAAAGCCACTAAAAACCATTGAATTCTACTCTTCAAATGGACAAATCTTAAGTGATATAGAATGCATTTCAATAAAGCCACTTATGTGTAACTTTAATAAAAGTAAATTTACAAAATTAAAACTTCCTGGACAAAGCCGGCAAGACCTTCTTTGGAAACACTTTCTCATGCTGCTAAGTCGAATGTACTTTAAAAACCCTGGAAGTAGAAAGGTCAGGAATAATAACAATTCTCCAGTTCAAGTCAAGTACAGAAAACATGTTGATACACCATGTGCTTTAAAAGCAGGAGTCTTCCCATCTTTTTCATTATTGTATCTCTAAGCAGAGCAGTGTTTGGAAGATAGCAATTTCTAGATAACTATTTTTGGGGTAAGTTTAATTTTCACATTACCCCCTGCCACGTGTTACAAGCTATTCCTATTCCTATAGGCACAGAGCTGTGATCCAGTTGCCATGATAACATTGTCAGAAAGACATGGCACTGGGACTTGAACCAAGGGATCCATTTTCATCAGCAGAAGCCTCTGAAGCCTGCTCGGATAGCTGTGGCTAATTTTCTTTGGATTCTCAGTCTTGATTACAAGGTCAAACTGACACCTATCTATGGATCTGGGCCCTAGGTGTCCTGCCCAGCTGGTCTGTGACCACCATTGCAGCAGATGGAGAAGCCACAAAGCCAACAGCAGATTTGTGGCCCCAGCTCTCTGTGCGCTCGTATTCCTGTCCAAGGAAGGAGGTAAAGTCGTGGGTAAATGACTAGGCAGGGCAGATGGTAAAAAGTTCAGCAGAATAATGTATTATAAGAAGCAGGACAACCTACAGAATAGAAATAGAAATGGAAATAGAAGCAGAAATGGGGTTTCAGAATAGGGAACCACAAAGCTTTAAGGTACTACTGGGGGAGTTTTCTCTGCTCCCCACCTCCTCTGCATTCTTTGAGTCTATAGATCTATTTTGTCTTCATGGCAAGCAGAAGATGATCCCTTTGAAATCAACTTTGAACATGATGATCTGGCCAGGGCAGAGCTTTCCTTGGGAGCTGCCTTATTTTCCACTGATTCTGTGTAGATGACATCAGCATGAAATATGAGTTCCTGGTCTTGTAGGAAAAACAGAGCCAATAGGAGCAGGCAGCTGGCTGACCTTCAGGCCCCTCATCGAGGACACGGCGTTTCCTAGGATATGTCCTTTTGGTTTCAAGCCAAGATTAAACTTGACATCCAATTATAGTCACTACTGGTTACAAACACAATTTTGCTGTAATTAACTTCCATATTACCACTAACAAATCCAGTTAAGTAACATAAATTTCATCTTGTTATGCATAACCATGGCCTATGAAGGACAATAAGGATTTTTTAAAATAAGTTTCTATGTTTTAATAGTAAGTCACTTGCTCATGGGAAAGGTGATAGCGTCTTTTGTTAAATGGAATACTTACTTTGAGCCAGGAAGCAGCAGTAGATTAAGGATATCATTTTGGGGCTTACAAAATTATGGCTGTTGGTCCGGTGAGATGGCTCAGTGGTGTAAGCGCCTGCCTGACAAGCGCGAGGGCCTGAGTTTGACTCCCGGAACCCACATACATGAAAGGGGCCAGTGATATCGCTCAGCAGCACGGGCACCTGCTGGCATGCGAGGTCCTGAGGTTGACCCCGGTACCCACAAAAAAAAAAAATTATGGCTGTTTGACTGAATTGCAGATTTTAGAAAAGTTTTTATCACCCAACTTTGGTGATTTTGGTTTTGTTTGCTTGATAGTTTGGTTTCTTTTCTTTTCTCTTTTTTTTTTTTTTGAAACGGAAATCAAACTCAGGACCTCATGCTTGGCAGGCAGGCGTTGTGTTGCTGAGCTATATCCTCGGCCCCGTTTGGTTTATTTTCTCTTGTTTTTAGAGAGAACTTTGAGCAGTAGTGTGCATATACAGTATTTGTTTGTGTGGCCAGGACCTAGTGGCTGAGTGGATTACAGGAAGGTTTTAAGCAGGGTGAGACTCTGGACAGAGCTGAGGTCACAGCAGCACCAGCAGTCAAGAGGTTCTAGAAAAATGGCCCCAATTTACCTTCCCTGCAAAAACTCGGAGAGTTGTCTTCTCCACATCTGTTCCAGCTTCTAGCTTTGCCTTAGGAATAACGCATTCTGACTGGGGCAATTTTCATCTCTCTGATAATTAGTTATGTTGAGTGTTTCAAGTGTTTGTTGTTCCTTGTGTGTCTTTTTCTGAATAACATGGATCCAAATCTTTAGCCCACTTTTAAGGTATATTTTGAGGGCTGTTATTCTATTGAATTTGAATTCCTTACTTGTCTGGATATTAACCCCTTCTCACATGTGTGATTTCCAAATATTTCCCCCCATTCTGTAGTTATCTCTTCTCTCTGTTTGTTTCCTGTGCAATCCCACGTGCCAAATACTAATTTCTGTTGATGGTGTTTTTGGGTTCATTGAAAAACACTTTGCTCAGATCAATGACCTGTGTGTTTCTCCTGTTTTTTTTTTTTTTCTTTTTCCCTTCCTTCTTTCCTTCCTTTCCTTCCTTTTTTTCTTGTTTTCTTTCTCTCTCTCTCTTTCTTCTTAGTGGTACTGGAGATTGAATCCAAAGCCTTACCACTGAGCTAAACCCATAAACCTTTTTAAATAAATTTTCACAGAATATTTCTATTTTGCCCTGCCTGGGCTTCAGCTTGAGATCTTACTGCCTCAGCCTCCCAGGGCATTGGGAGTACAGGCATGTGCTAACATGTCCATCAACCCCATGTTTTCTTCTAGCAGTTTCAGTTTCTTACATTTCAATCATTAATACATTTTAAGCTAATATTTCTGGTTTTTGAGACAGGGTTTGCCTCTGTAATTCAGGCTGGTCTTAAACTCACTATGTAGCCCAGGCTGCCCTTGAACTCTGAACTCACCTGATCCTCCTGCCTCATCCTCTTGAGTTCTGGGATTACAGGTATGTGCCACCATGCCTGACTTGAGTTAATATTTCTAACCGGTGACAAATAGGGGTCTAGATTTTTTCTTCTGGATAAGGATACCCAGTTTTCCATGTACCCTTACTAAGGAGCCTGCTCTTTTCCTATTCTGTGCTCTTGGCTCCTGTCTAAAATTAATTGGCTGTAAACATATGAGTTATTTCTGTCCTCTTTTCTGTTTTTCTGTTTCATTGGTCCATATGTCTGCTTTTATTTCAGTCCCACACTGTTTTGGTTACAATATACTTTGAAGCCAGGTGGTTTGATGCATCCAACTTTGCTCTTTTTGCTTGAGATGCCATGGCTACTCAGAGCCTTTTGTAGGTTGAATTTCAGGTTTGTTTTTTCTAGTTTTGTGAAGAATGAGTCTGATATATTGATGGTGATGGTAGTGAATCTTAATGCCTGTCATTGGACGAGCAAATAAAGACACCATGACATATACACCCAATGTGGGCATACTATTTAGCAGCAAAACGCAGGAAATCTTATCATTTATGACAATATGAATCTGGAAGGTAAAGCTATTTCATTAAATGAAACAAACCAGGCATAAAAAGACAAACATTGCCATGACCTTACCCCCAAATAGAACCTAAAATTGTTGTTATCATAAAAGTAGGGAGTAGAATGGTTGTTATCAAAGCCCGAGGAGCGTAGAACAATAAGAGAAGAGTTTGGTCAACAGTGCAACATTACAGGTGGTTAAGAATCAGAAGTTCTGGTCGGGCCAGTGAGATGGCTCAGCAGCGTGAGCGCCTGCCCGGCAAGCACGAGGGCCCGAGTTCGACTCCCGGAACCCACATACGAAAAAAGGGCCAGTGATGTCGCTCAGCGGCACGGGTGCCTGCTGGCTCGCAAGGTCCTCAGGTCCTCACACACACACAAAAAAGAAAGAATCAGAAGTTCTGGTGTTCTACATACATTAGTGTGAATGTAGTTAATAATTCATTGTATATTGTTATGGTTTGTGTCTAGATGTCCCCCCGAAGCCTCATACAGTCAGGGGGCAGGCTTTTAATAGGTGACTGAATCCAGAGTTTGTGATTGATTCATGGTCCAATGCTGGGATTATGGGTGTGAGTGCTACACCACCCTAGGGTGTATAGCCTGGATACAGTGTGAGGGACAGAAAGAGTCTTGGCTCTTCTTTTGTTGCTTTTGCTGTCCTCTGCCACCATGAACTGTTGCCCCTTTGCCATGAGCCACCCCGCCTTGGAGCCAGCTGATTAGGGACTGAAACCTCTACAAACTCTGAGCTAAATAAACCTTTTCTCCTTTAACTTTATGTGTCAGGTATTTTGTATCAGCAACAAGAAAAGTAACTAAGATATATATCTCAAAACAGAAGAGAGAATTTAGAATGTATTCACCATAAAAAGTGATACAAATTTAAGGTGAGAGTACATTAATTAGCCACTTAACCAATATCCAATATAAACATAACACTATACTTCTTACATAGGTATAAATAATAAATGCCAATCACAAAAAATTGATTAACAATAAATTTAAAAATGAATCCGTGATTTGAGAGAGAGAGAGGGAATGAGAGTGAATCAAAAGATCCTAGGTAACCTAAATGAGGAATAAAGACACAGAAATAAGACAACGACACAGGACGAGAGGTGATGGGAAGTTTTTCTCAGGGATTTGGGAGGGACGTGAAGTTGAAATATTTTGCAGAATCACTTCTTTCCTAGGTGGATTATACCCTTAGCTGGTTCTTAGCATAGATTCAGGGTCTGGTGGGAAGGCAAAGCTGTGCTCACTTCTTAGCATCCGTGTCCTGGAGAGATCAGCATGGGACCCACTCTTCAAGCTCTAGAAGTTCTAGAATCCTGCCAAAATGGAGTTTGAAGACAGACGGGGCTTCTGGTTTCTACAGCAACCTTTTATGACTCCTGAGGAGGGAGAACATTTAATCCTCCTCCTCACCTCTGGGATTTCCCATGCTGAGTCAACTGTTCTTTGGGAACAGCAACAAAGTGAGCAAAACAACAACAACAACAAAAAAACTATCCTCAGACAGACAAGCAGATGGGCAAATTCTTATCACTGTACATCCTGAAATTCAGTGAAAGGGATCAAACTGAGTATTTGTATTTGAACAAAACTGCCCTACCGTAACTCCACGACTCCATCTCTAACAGCATCAAACTCTGTAAAGCCAAGATCACTATCTTTCTAGTCTGGCAGCAAATAATAGCTGGGAGTGGGATTTGTTGCTAAGATTGCATAGGGGATTTGGAAAAAATTCAGCAGATACAGTATTATTAAAAGGTATCTAATGTACGAGCAATTCAACTAGATTTAATGGGCCAAGAGAGTCATTGTTATTATCAAGCAAGATATTTAAGACATCTTAACCTAAAAACTCCATTTTCTGTATTGGAGCTTTGAGACCAAAGCTGATGTGTTAAAGCTTTCTAAAAAAAAAAAATTTTTTTTAAAGCCTTCTTCTGAGAAAAGTCCACCATATTCAGGATTTTTTCTCCTTAGAGAACTGAGGAAAATTTCCTATTCATCCCCTTTGGACTCCATTGGCTGTTCACTCTTTAGCTTCATCCAAAGGATGAAGACATCTGTAAGGTGCGCACCAAAGCAGTTCATTAAGATATTCCTAATCAAGACCTTCACTTTGGCGGAGGCTCAGAATGAACTGACAAGGGATTTTACAGCAAAAGGAATCTTGTTTCAACAGTCTTTGCCTGGTGAGGGTTCTTTGAGGAAGATTATTTCCTAGTACGTGCAGAACTGGAGGATTTTCAGACGGCTTTGGCACCTTTGATGGTCTGATTAATTCACTCTTCAGTGCATAGCTGGGAGCCGTCAAGGCTGGAAGGAGTTGTAAGAATTTTCCTGTCTCTGCTGTTAGAATACCAGTCCTTGACTTCAGGATGCAAGCCTCACATAAACAATCCCGCTGCTTCTATCCAGCTACTGGCTGGTGGTGAGGAGAGGGGAGCCGTTTTGAAATGAGCACTCACACTTGAAATGTGCATTATCGACTGTCTCAGTGGAGTGGGGCTGTTAGTCGCTCTAGGAAATTGAAATGTGTATTTTTCTCTTTTTCCACCTGCTACCTATCTCTATGACCCATTATCCATCTGCACATTAATCCTACAGTAACAATTTAGAGATTTGGAGACAATAAGATGACTTTGGGCCATTTCCCTGATATCTATGTTGCAATAGCATATTTCATCATCTGTGTTAAGCAATCCCTAGGGAAAATAATATCAAACTACTTCAAAAAATATAATGGATAAATGGCTATATAATGGTTAGTTTTCCTACCCAATAAGGACATGTCTTACCTATGAAGTCCCTGAGTTGGTGTCAATGCAATAAAAATTATGTCAGCTACAGCACTCACAATCTATGAGGTGGGATTGAAAAGTACAGTGAATGTTTACATTAGTTAAAAAGGTGTTACAGTAAAAGACACATTGCCACAAATCCCCCTCAAAGTAGGGCCCTCACTTTGAGTGTGCTCATCCCATCATTCTTGCCACTTTTTGAAGCAATTCGGAAGTCCTCTTTCTTGAATATCTTCACTTGTGCCGTCATGACTGCCTCAATGTTGTGAATGGATGCAAAATGTTTACCTTTCAGGATCACCTTGCTTTTGGGATAAGCCAGAATTCTCGAGTTCCCAGACACAATAAATAAGGTAGATGAGGATACACTGTAATGTTTTCCATGAGGCTGGCTTTCTGTTGAATAGCACTTAGCAGCAGCATGCGACATATTTTTGATCATATCTCATAAGGACCATCACAAAAAAGAGCTTTCTGAACTGCTTCAGAAACAGGTGAGAAGGATGAGATAAATGTGTTCAAAGTGAGGGAAGCTTTTTGAAGGGAGATTAATGGTGACGTGTTTTACTATATTTTTAAAATTTATACATTCCCTGTATATTTTGATCACCACTTGCAGTATTACTTAATATAAGCATGATCTCATGTTGCAAATAGCCCTACAAAACAACCACAGCTAGTTCTCATACCTAATGCTAATAGCATGTTTATTAGGCTCCGTGTTGGATGCAATAGGAAATGTGTTGCCTACATCAATGATTCCCAAGTTAATTGAGCCCTCTGAGGATACTTGGCAATACTGTATCTAGAGCCAATTTTGGCTGGCACAACTAGAAAGATGCTACTGGCACCTAATGGGAAGATTTGGAGATGCTGTTGAATGTGCTTCAGTGCCTGGTCCCCCTCACCCTAGGTCCTATGGTTAAGACATACTGACCAGCTCTGTCTCCTTTCATCTTCTTAACCATCCCAAAAGGTCAGTGATGTTCTTGTGGCACAAACTGGCTTCAAGTTTAGAAAACCATTTTCCCTTTCCTCTTGAGTCCATACCTAGACACCACTCCTCATTGGTATAGTAATTGCTGGCCAGTGGGAAATATGTAGAAGTGATGCTGTTACCATGGATGTTGATTTACCAAGCCTCTTTCTCTGTCCTTCAGATCCTGTCTTTCCCCAGCTTATCTGCTGGCTGCAAACGTTCCAGAGGAGAACTCTGAGTCACCCTGAGAGACAGAGGAGCCAGATAATGGGAAGAGCCTGGTCCCCATGGAGATAAGACCACTCACTGGCTGGACTTGGACTGCGAGTGAGGAGTAAGTCTTTCCTGTGTTGAGCCACTGAGGCTTACTGGGTGTTTTCTTGCATTAGTCATCTATTCCAAATGACACAATTATCCTGTTTTACAAATAGAGAAATGAGGATTGCACAGCCAGTGTTTCAGCCAAGGCCAGGTTCAGTGTCCTGTGATGCTCTTGTCATCATTACATGTCACCTTGACCCTCATGCTGCTGCAGTTCCTGGACTCCTTGGACTACACTGACCTGAAAGTCCCTCCTCCAGCACAGAAAAAGCTTTGACTTCCCTGCGTGACCTGGGGCAGGTTATCTGCAGTCTTTAACTGATCTCCATGGTCAGAGAAATGCTAAGCACCGAGAGTTGTGGGTTATCTGCCTTGGTCAGTCATGGAGACCGATTGAAACGAAGTTATGTACACTCAGCTCCAACCGTAAAGCTAGGGGTCGACCCCACCTGTGCAAAGCCACGGCTCCTGGACCTTCTGCTGTAAGGTGCTCCTCGCCTAGGACGTGATCTTGATGATGTTGTGAGGTGCTGTTGTGTGCTTCACATAGTGCAGAGATAACGTACCATGTAAGTGGGCATTTATATTCAGAGATATGACCACAAGATCACACACCAGAGTCACTGAAGGACCCATACCCACACGTCTGCCGCATCCCACTGTGACAGTCATGCAAAGAAACTGATTCTAAGGCAACTGTGACTTTGCAATGCTCCACCTACAGAAGTCTAATGTGGTGATCATCGCCTGCTGAGAGGGCATTGGCTTTTATTAAAAGTGAATAAAGAAGATTCAGAGTATGAAACTCCCTGCAAGGCAGAATGAGAGAGCAGAGACTCAGATCTACTAGCGTTTACCCTGATTAAGTGCACGTTTATGCTCTGTATTTGTTCCTGTGGATGACTACTCCTGACTGCGTAATCAGGGAAGAGTATCACTTGAGCTATTTTATCTTTGATCTCACCTGCCTAACTTAAAGCCAACATTAGAATTAACACATGGGGAATGATGCAGTGAGGTGGTTCTTCATCATGGGAACATATTAGTTATGATATTGAATAAAATAATTCCAAAAAAATCTTGTATTTTCCTCCTGATAAATATGAAAGAATCAGAAAATCGGAATTCAGGACCAATTGGTTTTTTCTGTTGTGGAAATTTCCAGCGGAGAACATGTTATCAGTTGCAAGGGTGACATTTAGTAGTTTTTTCAACCTCTGTGACATTTCCTGGTGCATAGGAAGTGATGAGTGATTAGTATCTAAAGAACAATAGGACAAGTGAACTAGAAATGCCAATCGTGGAGAAAGGTCAACTATCAAAATATTCCAAGAATGTTCTCTGGACCCGAAGGAGAGAAGCGGTTTGGAATTCACACCAACCCCACCTATTGGACAGATCATTCATAGCTCATGCATGTTTGCTTTAAGTAACATTAGAATGAATGACATTTTAGTCATTTGCTTTGCATCTTCTGAGTTTAACACAGTGAAGTAAATGACTCATAAATAAGAGAAGAAATATTTCTTCAGTCAAAAGGGTTATAAATATGCAAGCAATACAATATCCATTAGTGCAGGTAGAAAAAGGAGTTTACTGCATTTTCTTGATGGAAGTTTTACAAAGCTTTTACAGCTTTTGATTACTGGAAATGGTGAACCTTTGTTGGATGGGACACTGTAACCCGTGTCCTGGTAATTGTCATCACTTCCGTATTAACATTATCACCAATGTTACAAGAAGTCATGGCGAATAATGGACCTCGCAGACCTCATGAAGTCTTCTTGAAGATTAAGCTTGCGATTAGCCTACCAGTGGTGTCAGATTTTTTTCAAATTCTTGGGGGGCTTACAGCTTAAGTTGCACATTATTGTTTCAGTCATTGTGACCCATATTAATTAAAGCAGACCTGAGAGTAATAACACACCGGTCAGTGCACGGAGAGTGCACCGCCTGTTCTGTTCCACACCGTCACCAGGGACCTAGGCTTGTCCCATGCTGTGACTTCAGCGCCCCTAAGACCTCCAAGGCATCAGCTGGCTTCCCTGCCTTGGGCCACAGAAGAGGAAAGAGGGTTTTAGGAGGACTACCGGAGGATGTTTGGAGCCACAGCAGGCCAGGGTCACACGGGAATGCTGCCCACAAGCCACAAGCCAGGACTAAGTCCCACGTTTCCCTTGCAAAATGGAGGCTGGGGAGGTGTGACCCAGCTGTGTGCCTAGGAAAACAGGAAGAGAAGCACTGAGGACATAAAACAATCTCTAACTCATGCCTGCTACATTTTGATGGGTCCTTTCCTTCACGAGCGGAGCTTTCCCAGATAGAATGAAAACAGCAAAGAAGCTGTATTTTCTAGCCCCACTGTCACAGTTCTGCAGGCGTGTGACTACCAAGTCTAATTCAGGCGATGTTTGTGAGGATTTGAACACAGTCCTGCTAGTATATCCTGATTATAAAAAGCAAATGAGGGCCGGTGAGATGACTCAGTGGCATAAGCCCCTGCCTGGCAAGCGTGAGGGCCCAAGTTCGACTCCCAGATCCCACATATGAAAAAAGGGCTGGTGATATAGCTCAGCAGCACGGGCTCCTGCTGGTGCACGAGTTCCTGAGGTCGACCCCCAGTACCCACAAAAAAAAAAAAAAAAAAAAAGCAAATGAACTCCACATTTGAAAAATTAAGTACAAATTAGAAAATATGTAGAGGAAGCACTTTAAGATGAACTATAAATATGCAGTAAAAGTGCTTATCAATTGACAAATAAAAACTTAGAACCTCAAGTAAAATTATTCTTTGAGAGTTTAAATGTATTAATAATTAATGGAATGAAAATCTATATAATAACCTAGCATCAAATCCTTTCGCCGTGGAGTGATAAAGTGGGATCCACCCGGTCTTCTCTCTCTGTCCCATCAGTGACTATCACAGAAGAGCACAGAGCTCTCAGGACAACAGAGCCACAGGTTGGAGGAGGCTGGGACCCGCAGGTCGGCCTGGAGCTGGAACTCCCACCCCACACCGAGCCCCAAGTTGACAAGGAAGAAACCTTAATGACTCAAGCAGCGACATAACACAGCCCTCCACGAATGAGCAGCATTCATGACTTCAGTTTCTAAATCGGCATTGCATGCCCATCCTCATCCCTGTCAAAGATGCCCTAAAGTGAATTTTTCAATCTTGACCACAATGCAGACCTCAGAGGAATTCTCTTTAGTCAGTACAATGTGACGAAGATCTAGAGTTATCACAAAATTTTAAAAATCAAGAAATTTATAAAATCTGGATTTTTATTATTTGAAAAGTTCGCTTTTACTCCTCTTGAGACCACATTTCTAACAGAATGGCTGGAGGGGCCCACAGTGTACCCTAAATGTGTTTCCTGTTTCCCTCCATGCAGCCCCCCTTGAGCCTGTCACTTCTCTGTCTTTGATATTGTGACTCCTGCCATAGCCAGACCTTCTCGAATGACCAGTAACTCAGGATTTGTCCCAGCAGCGATTTGAGACACATTCTTAGAGCATCAGTGTGTTCATCCTTTAAAAGATGCCCAAATGATTGTCAAGTTTGGGAAAGACCATGTGGGCTTTGTTCTTCTCTTCCCCAGGCCTGCATTTCTGAACATCAGCTCATTTGAAAGCCAGGGGTGACTCTGCCTTCTTAATTGTTCTAAAAGAAGCTTCTCAGAAACACAAGTCCATAGGACTTCTCCTCCACCTCCCCTCCCCCTCCCCCCTCCTCCACCTCCCTCTCCCAACTCCTCCCCCTCCCCCTCCCCTTCCTCCTCCTCCTCCTCCTTCTTCTTCTTGGCAAAGCAGGAGGGAAAAATGCATGGGCAGTGTCTAATGCATGGGTCACACCTGTACAGATTATAAACATCTAATATGAGACCTACGCTGAGGGTCCTCCTCAAGCATGAAATCTACTTCATTACTGGTTTTTAGAAATAATTTCCCTAGGGTATTAACTTAGCACAAGCTTCTTTGACAAAACCTACTGCTTTGTACCATTTGCCAGTGAATGAATAATTCTTTATTCCTGAGGGAGGTGTTTTAAGAGGATGCTCTCACTTCAGAGACGCTACGGCACTTGGAGGAGGTGCATGTTACTTCATGGATCACATCCTTTGGGGATGAATAACAGGATTTAATGTACATGATCAGGCTCCCCATTTAAACTCTTTCAGTTTCTCAGATTTCACTCTGCCCTCACCCCTACCATTCTTCCTATTCCTTTCTCTCTTCCTTCTGCTTTTTTTTCCTTCAAACCTTTTTCTTCAGTGTGCACTTCTGTTCTCTAAGATTCACATTGTCTTGCAAGAAATACTGCATAGCCCTCTAATTTTTTGGGTACAGCTCAGTGGCAGAGCATAAGTGAGACCCTGGGTTCAATGTGCAAGCCAACAATGATGATGATGTATGGACCTTGTTTGTACGAAATAAATAAATAAAATCTGTTTCTTTCGTCAGTGAGAAAAAAAAATGAATCAGGTGTAGACAAGAAAAGGGAATTTGTTGGTTCAAATAGAGGCGTTCAGGAGATACTTGAGTTGCAGGTGTGGCGATATCTATGTGCTTAGAGGATATGCTTTATCTCTTCCTACCTCTCCATTCCATCTTCTATTATGTCAAATCCTAGAAGCCACACTCTACTGTGTTGGCGACTTAGGATTCCTGAAGTTCCAGGCTCACTTCCCTTCAGTTTTACATCAAGTGAAAGTTAAACTTGTTTGTTTTTTCTTCCTCTGGAGATCCCACAATCCTTGGGTATGAAGAAAAGAGTTAAGATAGCAGCCCAAAGATGCTCTCCCTTTAAACGAGTCTCCAGAGTGTCCCATCATTCCCTCCAAAGAGTGACCTCGACTTCAAAATGACTGATGCAAACAGCATGGTTTATGTGGTCACGTGCTTTCCGTTTGAGGGTCTGGAGTTTGGCGTGTGCCAGGTGGATGTTGCCTGCCTGACCAGCCCTCAATAAAACCCTGGACAGTGAGTCTCTAATGAGCTTCCATGGTGGACACAGGTCACATGTTACTGGCAGAACCGAGTTCTGCTGGTGTGGCCCCACTGGAGGTAGCTCTGGAAGCTTCTCCAAGTCTCTCCTCAGCTTCCTCTTCTGCAGCTCTGGTTTGGGATTTTTTCTTCACAGTCATGGTTAGTTGTTAACACTGTGGTAAGTCTTGTTAGCCTTCCCAGTCAATTACTGGACCTCCTGGTGGTCTTGGGGAGCCGGACACATTGGAACTCATTCCAATTGCAAACTTGGTTAGTGTGACAGATGCCACCCAGGTTTAACAACTCCACTCTGAGACCCTCCCCTGAAGGCACGTTCCACAGGAATCCAGCAGTTTCCAGTCACCTGGGACATAGTGTCACCGCACAGGGACAGGAAGGTGATACCTGTGGAATGTAAGAAACGAGACCCCCCAGGGAGGATGTCGTGTCCTGACAAACTGGCTAGCTGAGGGCAACATTTGCAGATGTATTGGATGATCAGTTATGTTCTAAGATTCTCTAGGGTGATGAGGTTGGGCAAATCAGAGTCTTGGAAAAGAGCAGTTGTGGCTTCCTTAGAAAAGACAGGACCTCGTGCTGGACGGGAAGAACACAATCATCTCTAGTGTCGAGGACATGGGATGGTCGAAAAACTGCCCCTCAACTGAAATAACTGTACATTGTACCAGTTCTGGACAGTGCTCCAAGATCTCTATGTCGGGATGCATATTCCTCCAAGGCCAAGCCCTCTGCCCCGAGGTGGTCAATCGTGTCCCCATCCACCCAGAAGTGCGCCAAACCTTCAGTGCGTCAATGCACACTGATTGGCTGGGCCTGAGTCACATGATCATTAGGGAAGCATGGAGTCAGGAGCGTCAGCAGACTGATGTGACCTTGGACAGAGCTGGAGAAGAGTCCGTGGTCTCAGCACTGGCACCCCCTTGACATGGGCAGTACTGTTTGCCGAGAAGAATCCGGCTGGGGTGAGGTGGACATCCAGGTGCCTAAAACTCTGTGGAGTAAATCCTGCTGTTGTCTGGCTTCTTCTGCCCCCACTAGTCCAGGATTGGATTTCTCCGACTCCCACTGCTCCACGGCTTCCATTTTTGTTTGCTTGCTCTAGTGCTTGTTCTGTTGTATTTTCTCTATTCCCTTCGTCTTCTGGGTTTCTGCTTCAGAATACAATGCATGTTTGTGTTTTAGTGGTTTAGGAGAGGAGGAGTGGGAGGGGAACCTGATCAAATTGGTATCTTCACTAAGTGCTGATTTACTGAACTTTAAAATTTCCTCTGGCTGTTTTCATGTGGTGGAGACAACATCTGCTGCAAAACTCAAGCTCTTAATTTCTGGTCCTTATGGTTATTATCAGTTTTTGATTATTCCTTTGGGAGGCCTTCTCAGTTTTTAGTGCCTTCTATTTGTCAATAAAATACACAAAAAATCAGGACTGAGAGCTCAGGATGATAAAATCAACTGTATTTCTTTCTTTTTTATTTTCTTAGTATATACAGTTTGCTTATAAGTCAAGCTTTTATGGAAAGGAGTAGAAAAAAGAAAAAGAATGTAAAAATCTATTAACTTCCTGTTTTCCCACCTAGCCTTCCTAAGATGCTTCTTTGCGCCTTTAATTCCTTGAAGAACCTCAAACCCAGTGTAACCTACATAACTTTGCTCCCTTGAGTCCACTGGGGAAAGTAGAGGTCAAAATATATTCATAATGTATCTTTTGCTTTCTAAAATTGTATTTCTTGAATGGATTGTATGTCAAGCGACAGAAACTAGACCCGATCCCTAGGTCTAGGAAGTTAACACTACACCATGCTTAACAATCCTATTAAATATAAATAATATTTGCATTTTATATAGACCATCAACCCAGCAGGGGAATAAGAGACTATTTTTGACATTTAACTTATCTATCCAGTGAAAGAATCATTGTACCTTTTAAATTAAAATAATTTTTGTTTGTCTCTATTCCCTTCATATTTCATCTCTTTATTATACTTTGTGTCTTTCTACCTGACACTCCATGGAAAATGAAACATCTGGAACAAGATAAAACAATTTTGTTATCACTTGCAGGATTCATATTAAATAAACCATATACTTTTTAGTAACAAGATTGAAAGTAATATAAGAAAATCAGTCCTTCTTCTCTCCCTCCTCCCCTCATTCTTGAGCTACATTTTTTTCTCTCTCCCTTTCTTTTTTCTTTTCTTCATATACCATGTCTTTTTAATGAATAAAGAGGGCAAAGACAGAAATAACTTCAGGCAGAGAAGTTCCATTAGCTGCAGTTAATTCACTTCTGTATGTTATAAACCAGCCACTGTTTTAATTTTGAATCCAGCATTTGGCATTCCCAATTACACTGTTTCACTCCACCTGCTTCACCTTTTCCCTAAAGCTTTCCTTTCCCATACTGCCTAGGAGTCACCCTTATGATTTACTGGGAGTCAAACCTTAATTTCACACTGAATGCTATTGTCCTTGGTAATGAAAGAGGAGTGGGAGAAGGGGATGGATCCCAATCCAGAGGAGATTAATTCCTTCTGCCTAGAGCAGCAGGGACAGGGAGGTGCCAGGGACAGCAGTGCCTGAGAAGTGGGCTCAGTACCTGTCCTCAGACCCTCACACCAGGGAGGTCAGGTAAACACTGTCTCCGTGTTGACTCTCAAAGTCTCAGGAACACAGTGGTCAGCCTGGCTCATTTCTCCAGATTTGAGGAAGAGCAACAAATGATACAGAAAATTGGATGAGATTTTACAATTTGCAGTGGGGCATAGGGGAGCTCTTTTCACTCTTTGGTTGCTTTATGCTTATGATTTCACAGCACCTTTCTGAATGTCGACTATGATATTTGACTCAACCAGGCAGAAAAGTTTCTTCTCAAGCATTCATATGGGGAATTAATAGTTCTGGTCTTAGAGCTGTGTGCTGATTTAAGATTAGGGGTGGCATCTCACTGCCAAACTCTGTTTCTGGGGCCTCCTCCATGGGAAATTTTTCCTGTAAATGAGTCCCTCAGTTCTACAGATTGGGTTTCCTGCTCTGCCAGGACAGGGACCCTTCATACCACCCTTCCACATGAATTTCTCCTGGCCCCAGGGGAGCCTGGGAACAGCAGGGATGACCTTGGTTGGTGGAGTGAAGGACTGCTTTCCTCCTTAGCAGGGTAGATTTCTCCTTGCAGTTGTGTCTCCTAAAATCTGTCTTAAAACTAAAGTTGAATTCCTGGATTGGTCCTCACTCTAGATCTTATTTTGCTGACTGTCATCCACTGAACTTGGGCCAGCTGCTTAACGTCACTGTTCACCTGCCTCGCTGACCACAGCATAAATAACATGGCCCCTCTGTCACCAGCTAGCACGGGTCTTTACTTCGGTGACAATGGAAATTAAAGCTGAGGAGCTCCACGAATTTACAGGAAAATGCTTTAATTGGAAAGTAAGAGAAAATGAATACGGTCACACCTCTGACAAAGGTCAAGCAGACACTCTAATAAAAGAAAGTAAGAGAAAACAGGAAAGGGGATTCAATATGAGGAACCGAAGAGGGCACAAGTCAGACGAAGTGGACCAGACTGGCCCCCTCATGAAAGGACAGACCAGTTTCATGGGGCTGGGTGCTGTCGATCATCATCTCTCTCCTGGTTTCACAGCTCTGGAGGAGTCCTTTCGGCTTGGGGTGCAGCTTGGTTCCCCTGAGATGATGCTTCCTGCTTGGGGGTGATCTCAACATGGGTGGTCTTCGAGGCTTTGCTTTTCCTGGAACTCTAGGTGATTTCAGGTACAGGACAATGGCTGGACACTTCTAGGCGTCACTCCAAGTGGATCTGCAACTGGACATTGTGGAAGTTGGTTATTGGACGCACCTGAGAATTCCTCAACATTAGAGGGATATGTGATGGCTAGATAAATTTAGGGCAAACAAATATTGTGAGACAGACAGTCCTTGAGAATGAGCAGAGCTGAGCAGATTTTTGATCCGAAGCTTCAAGGTAATAAAGGAGACAGTTGAAATGAAAGCAGAGATGCCAAGCTTTATCCTGCTATGCTATGTATTGGGCATCTGCAGGTCCCTGACTGCCACAAAAGAACATTTAAATCATGCTTTTAAGGAGTAAGAGTTTAAGGCCCAGGATTTAGACCTCTGTCTTTAAGGCAGTCTCTAACTGTGTCACCTTTACATGGAACCCTTGGCAGCAGATAAAGCAAAGCAGATGTCCAATTAAGGTCAGGACACCTCCTGCATCTCATATTGCTAGTAAAATTCGATTCATATACTCTTTCATGATGTTTAATTTATAATCAATTAAAAATAAAAAATTGTATAAAGCATACGTATAGATTTAAAGATCCGTAACTTCTTTCAGTATCAAAATTTTATTTCAATTCTGTTTATGGGCATCTTTAAAAATGTGTTCTAGGGCCGGTGAGATGGCTCAGCGGCATAAGCGCCTGCCTGGCAAGCGCGAGGGCCCGAGTTCGACTCCCGGAACCCACATACAAAAAAAGGGCCGGTGATATCGCTCAGCAGCACAGGCGCCTGCTAGCGCGCGAGGTCCTGAGGTCGACCCCTGGTACCCACACACACAAAAAAATGTGTTCTGCTTCGTTTCTCTATAAGCGGAATATGATGAATACATGATAATGTGTCTGTGCGCATGTGTGTGTGTGTGTTTGTGTAATGTGTGCATGTGTGACTCAATGTGTGTAAGTGATGTGTGTGTGTGTATGTCACTGTATGTCACTGAGAACTGTGATTATAAACACTGGTTGTTTTGTGGGTGCCAGTCTTGGAGACTGATGTTTTCTGGAGCAACTCACCAGGACCATTTCGTCCTTTATTAGATAGTATTAGACAGTAAAATTGTGGGACTCTTTATCTTGGATTTTATACTTTCAGTGCCCAATCTGACTACTGTCCGTTGCCGCTTTTTAGTTTCACCATGCTTTCTTGTAGCAAGTTCCACTCAGAGAAATTTGCTTTTTTTTTAAAGCAACTTTTGCCTAAGAAGACTATTTTCTGTGTTATAAATTCCAGAAAGGAAGAACCTCATTCCTCTTGTTCAGCTCACATCTGCTATCTACTTAGCTGTGCTGACAGCTTATAAGATGTTCCTTGAGGAAATAACCAATTATTCCATTGTACATAAGATAAGAACTGGTTATAAAATAAGAATGGGCTCCATGGTTCACAGGCTTAAACACAGACTCAGTGGGTCTCTATTGGCTTCCAAAATGGCTAATCTCTTTATTCTTGGTTATGTCACTGGGAGCTGCATTTTCTGGCTATGAATTCTCCAACTACTACTATAATTTCTCCCCCTGATCACCTTGCCCACTTCTGGGGAATTCTTCCTTCCCTTCTTTGTCTGTTTGGTCTTAGAGAAGCCTTTAATTATTGTCCTCTGGGAAATCCTTATTTAGGAATTTCATTTGACTTCTGTTGTGTAGCCAGTGTGAAGGAGACCCTGCAAGAAATGTGACTACTCAGTACCTTCCACGTATTTTTCCAGTACCCTTGCCTTTAATATCTCACCCTTCTGTAAAATCTTTGAGAGCTCTCCTGACATATTTGCAGCTGTTTACACCCCTTTAAATCTCACATCAAATAGAACCACTTGTTTTGTCCTGGTAATTTACTGTCCCAGATGCTGCTCAGTAATGCAGGGTTTTTGCAAGTTAATCCCAGGTTGGGCGTTTGTCTCCTGGACGTATCCTTCCTTCTACAAAAAGAAATGACCTCCCACTGCTGCAGGGAAGTTCTCAAGGTGGCTCTCACAACCCTTTCCCTCTCATCCGAGCGTTTTCCTTTTGTTACTCATGTAACTTGTGGGGAGGAGGTAGAAGAACTTACACCATGCAGATAGTGGTAAAAATAACATCAGCTCTCAAGTATTTTTTTCCAATTCGATAAATTCATTTATTTTATTCAATTTAATTTTCCAATTTAAAAATTTCCTCAAGGTATTGTTCATTAAACTAAAGATGATCATAATCTATTTCCCTGTGTAGTTATTTGTCTCTTTACAAACAGTAAACATACCAATAAATTTTATTTGACAATCATCTTTACTAATAATTGATAGTATGATTCCTTAAAAGTATGTCATCATTTTTCTTAGGAGAAATCTACTTCAGTTATTGTAACAGGTAATTCATTTACAGGGTTATCATTTTAAGCATCATTTCCCCAATAAATAATAGCTTTTTAAACTTTCTTGTTAAAGGAAAGGGAGTTTGCATTGAGTTCTGCATTGAACGTTTGTCTTCTTTTTGTCTTCTTAGTCATTTGAGCATGTAGTGACAAAAGACAGAAAGAAAATATTTGAAATACCTGTCCTCTAAATTTTCTTTTTACAAGTTGACATTTCTAAGATGCAAGAAAGACAAAGACATATTCTCAGATGGGGATGACTATAGGGTACCTAGTTCTTTTTACAAGAAGTGGCAGGCAGACCTGGGTGCTGGAGGTGGATGGGTAGGTGCTGGCTGAAGAAAGGCCAGCCGGGGATTTCCTGTAACTGCTGAGACCACCACTGAGCTCTGAGTGAGGGGAGGAAGGAGAAGGATGGGTTTATTCGTGTCAGGGAACAGGGTAATCGATGCTGAGGTTGGCTGCTTGTGTTTGTATGTGTGCTCTGTTGTTTTTTAGTTGGCTCCCCTGTTCCATTTCTTTTCTGACGTTGAGCTCCTGACATGTTGTGCACACGTGGGGCATCTGTGCAGAATGTGATCGACGTCGGGCAGAAAACAACTTTTCAGAGGGATTCTATTTGTTCCATTGTTCCATTGTTTCTTCCTCACTCTGACGGATGTGTAAACTTAGGCAAGTTATGAGGCCCCAGTTTTTACCCCAAGAAAGTGTTTGGTCTTTCCTGCCTCATAAAAGTTCAGGGATACAGGATTATTGGGAGACTCACTAGATATCGGACACCCCAAAACACATACAGATATCATACGCACAGGAGGAGGATGATTACAAATTCCTGTCCTCGGAACTCTGCATTCTGGGATAGGACTTTTCCCGATGTGTGTAGGAAGCGCTTGAGGGTGTCAGGAAACAATTTTCAGGGTTTGTAAGAGCAAAACGGTTTTCGTAACAACACTAAGACATCGGTGGTGATTTTACTCAGCGTCTCTTGTGAGGGTCAGGGTATTTTCCTAGAGGCCGTGTGGTGCGGGATGCTGTCACTGCTGTGAAGGTCAGTGGGGTACGGGCTGTGCACCCCGATGTCTGGTACTGCCCAGTTCCACAGACCATTTGGAGCAAAACTATGGACTTTCTCACAGAATAATTGAGGTTATTTTATATCATCTACTCCCTTTACTGTCTGTCTTTATCTCTACCTTTTGAATCTCTGCGCCCTCATTATCTTCAATAAAATGTTATTTGGAAAATACAAAGTTTTCTTGAAATTTGTGAGGACATACAACAAGTACATGGTTGTCTTGATTTGAAGTATTTTCCCCCAAAACTTGTATAAGTATTTTCCAAATGCTAGGGTTTTATAATCCAATAGAATTTTATTATAAAATATCAGTTCCATTTATAACATGGGTTTTTGTGTTTAATTTTGAATAGTTGGACTGCAAAAGCAAAATGGATGCACCTTCATACCACATAGTAAATGAAATAAATCAGACGTGCAAGCTTAAATATTATGTAGTTTCTCTTCTATGAGAACTCAAAATATAAATAAAGAGCAAAATAAAATTCAATAGGAAGTAGGAAAATGGAGCGTTCTCAAATGGGAAGGGGAGCAAGAGATACAGAGAAGGGGAAGGAGAGGAGGTGAAAGGGATAAAAAAGAATTAAGATATGTACATGTGCCAACTTCGTGATAAATGTAGTCATCATGTGCAACAAACATATATTAATAAAAATAGAAACAGAAGAGGGAGATGTGTGCATAGATTTTCTCCACCTAAAGCTATGCTAGCTACATAAAAATATCATGAAATGTAAAAAAGGCTGATGAGATACTTACCTATGTTATGAAAAGAAAAAAAAAAATCTGTCTAAGAAAGTCTAGATGGAACTTGAAATGAAAAATAATATAAGAAAATATAGTTTTCCCTTAGTTCAATCAGTATTAATTTCTTGTATATTATTTATAGACATTTCAAATATGTCTTAGATTTCAGCATCATTTTGTAAGTAATCTTTCAGAATTTAAAAAAGACATTGAATATTTTAATGTAGACATCACATTCCAGCTAAAAGTCAAACCTTTTGGAGTTATTTTTCAAGAGGTATTGATGCTTTCTATAAGTAAATTATCATATTGTATTTACCAAAGATGTACATATATTTTCATATTTTTCCATCAAAATGACATATTTGCACATAGTGAATACAGAAGTGAACAATCTTACTGTCTTCTATGAAGATAGACTAGTAATATTTGCAAAATATTATATATTCCTGTCTTCTTTCTCTCTCTGTCTCTCTGTATGTCTCTCTCTGTCTCTGTCTCTCTCTTTCTCTCTCTCTCTCACAGGTAAAGCTTTGTGCTGTTGACATTGCTAGTTTCTACTGGATGAAAATCTAGATAAAAAAAATTACAGAACTCCCATTCTCCCATCATGTAATATCTCACCAATTTAGAGATTTCTCTGACAAACTGGAAATGAAGTTAATCTCTCAGATGCAGGACCGTATGTTTGCATTAAAAGTGGCTGACTCTGCATGTCTGCAGGGGCTTGCCCTTCTGCTTGTATTTGTCTGGGCCAGCAATAAGTCACCACCAAAGACTTATTTTCCTTCACTGAAGATGTCCAGGTTGGCCTCCAACTTGCAGTCCTTCTGAACAGCTAGAATTGCAGATGTGAACAATGGTGTCCGGCTAGAAAGGTCTTCTTGTATGTGATTACTTGACAAGAAACACAAGTGGTGGACAGGGACAAGTGGTTGAAAAGCTTCGTGTCATGGATCAAGTGTGTCAAGGGCAGAAAGCTGAGGGGTAGAAATGCTGGTTGCTTAGGACAACCAAGGCAGTCATAGAGAAAGGCAGGGACAGGCAGTTAAAAGGTCCCAGATGTCACAATTAATGTCTTTCATAATGCAATAAATGTTTTTAATTTTAATAAATCCCAACACTTAAACATAGCTCTGTTTTGTGCAGGATACGAGAAGATTGCATAAAACACTACTGCTTCCTACCGAAGCATGAAGTTCACAGAAATCAGTGTTGTTAGTGTTTGGGTTCTGAGCTAAGTAACTTGTTTCCATAAAATTCCTTTTTTATTTTTGGTTGAAAGATCCACTAACAGACAAATGGTGAGTTATTTGGATTTCAGTGTTTGGCAGATGTTTTCTCTAAAATGAATCCAGTGAGTTTGTCACTTCAAGGAAAACAATTGACAGGATTTGTAGCCTAAGATAAAATTGAGTTGTCAAGCAGAATGTAGAGCTTCAGCAAACTTTTATGTGCCTCACCGACTTAACAGCTTTCAGTGTTCAAAACTGTAGCAGATGAGATCACTGCTGGTGTGAATGAATGCAAGTTTTTGGATATACACAAGGAAAAGCGTATGTCTGGCAGAAGGTGAACACACACCCTCTAAATCATTAATGAGAGGTGTCACAAAATCATAAAGAGCTAAAAACTATTCAGCCTGCAAGACGCTGTGGATTTCACGTAGCTGAGCATAGAATGTGCATTGATATGGTTCCAGATTCCAGCCTACACCTGATATTTACAAAACTATCTCTCGCTGATTCGAACATCATATCAAAGAAGAACGTTGACACTTACCTGAAAAGATTTTGCAGTAAATATCAGTATTTGTCAAATACTCTTGTCTTTCCTACTGTAGCATATCTCACTAAGCCTGTACATTTTTGTACATTTCAATCAAAAGACATATTATATGGTGGATGCAGAAGCTGATCTGAGATCCAACTGTCTCCTATAAACCTAGATGTTGATAATAATTGCAAAGCATTAAATATTCCTTTTTTTAACAAGGTTTGATTTGTAAATTAGTTATTTTTATAAAATGCGTATGTTCGCCTGTAATAGATTTATATTGTTATTTTACCTGATTTTAAAATTCAATTAGTTTTAACTTCTAATACAGTAAATGTGAAAATAATATCACATAAAGCAACTCTTTAAAGTCAATAATCATTTTTTAAATTGTAAAGTGATCTGGAGATGGAAAGAATTTAAGAATCAATACATAAAAGGTCAAAGACTAAGTTTTATCCATGGTCTTTGTTATACCTACCACACAGTAGTATTTTAATAACTGTTTTTAATTGAATGAAAGAAATACTTGTCTCCATGCCTAAGAAGTCATACAAATACAAGAATATCTATGGAGCAACATCGTGTGTATGCATGTGTATGTATGCACACGTACAATATTTAAGATGATGCTTGTTGACTACCATAAAAACATACCCCCGAAGTGTAGAATAGCTCAGACCTGATATAAGTTTATTTCTGCAATTCCCAATACAAAAACAATTGTTCTTGTCATACATGGTGCTTCCACAAGTGGCAGTGAGAAACTCAGCACTTTCTGCCTTGTGGTCCCACTGTCTTCATCATGTGGCTTCTAGTGTAACCACACTTGCCTGAGTGGAGTCAGCAGAGGAGGTGTGACCAAGAAGCAGAAGTGAACCTGCATTTTAAACTTTTTGCCTCAATATGCTACTGACCACTTGTGCTCGTGTTCTGTTGCTAAGAACCAGTTACACAGTACCACTAAGTCTTAAAGAAGCCTGGTGTGCCACTTTCGGGGGACAACACAATGACAGAGCAGGGCGGAGTCCAGTTCTTCGTGGGCTGGTTGGTCTCATCAAGATGCACAAATGAGGGCCAGTGAGATGGCTCAGCGGCCGTAAGCGCCTGCCTGGCAAGCGCGAGGGCCCGAGTTCGACTCCCAGAACCCACGAAAAAAGGGCCGGTGATATCGCTCAGCGGCATGGGCGCTTGCTGGCGCGCGAGGTCCTGAGGTCGACCCCCCAGTACCCACAGAAAAAATAAAATTAAAAAAAGATGCACAAATGAGCTGAAATTGCATACTTTGGTTCAGATTACATCACATGTTCAGTGCACTGTCTAGTTTGTGTGATGCCAAGAGTCTTTTTTTTAACATTTAAAGATCTAAATGTCCAGTATGACGCACAGTGCATAATTTACTTTCTTTTTCTTTCTTTTCGTCTTTGCTAAAACATTCCCTCACCACGTCAGTTTTCCAGCCCCTGAACCTATGGAGCTCTTGACGATGATGATGATGATTGCATGATGATGGATATAATTTTGATATGGGGATCTTAGCGTGAAAGTTCTTGGTTTTTGTAACCATGTAACCATGTATGCCATATATTCTTTTTTTTTAATTTTAAAGAGAAAAAACAATAAAAACAGTGATACAGAATTTCAAAACAAGCTAATAGGGGATTAACAATGGTTAATATATTGTATATTGTTATCTTCAAAGTAGCTGCTCAGATTACAAGATAAAGGCATGAAAAAGTGATCAAACAATATGAGCACAAACTTCTTTTCAATGAACAAATAGAATTTAGTAGTATAATTATCTTAGCTATTATATATATATATATATATATATATATATATATATATATATATATTCTCCTTTCCCTTCCTTCTTTTCTCCTTTCCCCCATCCCAGTTGTTCTTTCCTTTTGAGCAGTTTCTTCCCCTTTCACAATATCTATTGTACATATTGGATCTTATTTACTCTTTCAATTTCTTACACTAGGGAGACAATAAGATGTCTACATATACAAGTCTGATTTATTTCACTTATGAGTATGGTCTCAAGTTGCACCCATTTACCTATAAAAGCCTTGAGGTTATCCTTCTTTATAGCTTAGTAGTACTCCACTGTATAAAAATGCCACATCTTTTTTATCCGTTTCTCAGTTGATGGGTCTTTGTGTTGTTTCCAAGATTTAGCTGTTATAAATTGTGCTGCTGTAAACATGGATGCACATATATCGCTGTGGTACGATGTTTTTAATTCTTCTGGGAAAATACCCAGAAGGGGAATAGCTGCGTCGAATGGAACCTCTAATCCTAGTTTTGTGGGGAATCTCCACATTGATTTCCACAATGATACACCCAGATATATAGATATAGGTAGAGATAGAGATCTGTTTTAGATTGTGAAAAGGGATAAATTAAATGAGATACTTACTTGACCAACAAATAAAAACAACCCTAATATAAACAAAAGATCACATTTTGGATGGACATGGGAGAGCCCTGAAATCAGCAGGAATACTATTGACATATATGCTGCATATACTGCCTAGAAATGGACAGCCCGAGACACAGCAAGGCAGGGATCAGGAGCCACAACGGTGGTCTCTTTAGTTAAGAGGAAGAGGTACTAAAAGCAAGGAAGAAAAGAAATAGTAATACCCACAGCACTCTAAATGTCACCTTATTTTATTCTTTTTTTTTTTTTTTTTTGTGGGTACCGGGGGGGTCGACCTCAGGACCTCGTGCGCCAGCAGGCGCCCATGCCGCTGAGCGATATCACCGGCCCCTTTTTCGTATGTGGGTTCCGGGAGTCGAACTCGGGCCCTCGCGCTTGCCGGGCAGGCCCTTTATTCTTGAATAAAAGCAAAGAGTTTTCTGAACTGCTGTATCAAAATCCACGTCGTTTTAGACTCTATGCGAGCTCCATTGATGACACTGGCATTGTTCATTGTTACAGAAACGTGTTACATTCCAGAGTACTTCAGGGTATGGCAGCAATTATTTTGTCAATGCTACTGATTTGCAATCAATTGTGGTTTCATCACGACCTGAATTGAAGCCAAATATATTAAGTCAATCATTAGAGCTGAAAGCTTCTATCATTTTTTCATTAGTGACATATTCGAACTTATAAAGTGCTGAAAGTTTAAGCTTAACTTTAGTGCTTTATTCTTCCACTATTCTCACTACCAATAAGAATATTCTCTTCTAAAACTATGACTGTGAAAGAGGAGAATGTCAGGAATAAATATTGCCAGTAAATTACTCAGGCAACCTTTGTTTTTTATTCCCGATACACATTTAGTTGAAAGTCTGAGCTAGAAATCGAGTGTGATACTATTCGATAGGTTTGATTTTGTAATAAAAGACAAAGGCTGGTAAATTTTCATTTCTTTATTTCTCATTATTAGACTCTGTGGCACTCCACATTGGCAGTTCCATCCAGAGAATAAACTGATTCTCAATTACTCACCTTGGAGGAGGGGCTCTCCAGTTTCCTCCTGTGTAATTAACCTGCCCAGTTGGTTGAAGTCCTGGTAACACTGTGGCATCTCGTCTGTGTCTTTCCATGCTAGGGCCATGCCAAGTGTGTGGTTTGTATAAAATGGGCTGCGGGTTTAACATAATTTGTTTTTCCCAGATTCTGCAGAATCTAGGATTCACTTGCTCTGAATGTCAATGCATATCTCAAAGGTGCACAGCAGGGATTTTGAGGTATAACATATGAACTGCGCATGGAATCTGCATATCCAAATCACTGAAGGTGCTTATGATTTATCTGTGCGTCTATATACACATAGGTATCTATAGATACAATGTATATGTACAAACTTATGTGTATTAAATTCACATTACAATATATATAAACATAAACATACGGATACCCTTGATCTGGCTCTTAGTGCTCCAGCTGTAAATGTTCTACCCTCCAGCCCCGGTAATTCAGTCATTATTACCTGGAACTTAGTGGGCTGCAAAGACCTCCTTACTGACTGTCTAACGAAGATCTCCAAGTCTCATGTTTCACATTTGCCTCCGTGTTGTTAACACCTTTTTACAGATGCACTGTGGATTATGTGCTTGTTAAGATCGAGTAGTAGAATTATATATAACTCAGCACAGTGAACCATCAGTGTGGGAGGAATTAAGCATGCTATTTCTATGAAAACCACAGGAAAAGCACAAGAAAGTCTTGATAGATATAAATTGTTGAAAGAAAAGGCTGTCGAATTTGAAGGGGAGAAGACAATGCTCAATACTAGGAATAAATCAAAACAATGCAGATGAAATTTCTGCTCTGATGGATTCTCTGGTTTCTTCAGGCTGAGTATTGCAGGAGATGTTGAGTTATGGACACACTTTGTGAAAAAAGATGACGCATGGCTCCGACCAGCCCTATCCTCCAAAGCAACTGCTTGTACCCTGTCATAGCATGGTGGTCCTGAGGTCAGAGCCTGAGACCGGCTACGTGAGGTCCATTAATCAGGGGATGTTTCCAGGAGCAGAAGCTCAGAGTGTAGCTCTGGCAACAAAAGAGTGGGATACTCGGATGAGGCAGTGCAGGCTGCATTTTCCTGCTTGTTGACACTGGACAATGGGACTTTCAGTAAGTAAATCTAGTGAACACATTCCAGAATTTTCCGATCAGTGGCTAGAGGGCTGGGAGCATTTATGCAACACGCTGCTCATTCTACATTGGTTTAACTGTTCCATCTTTCAGAAATCATCTCCCTGCACCCCCAGCTCTCTCCTGTGCACAGGCTTCAGGCCTTCACTATGCGTCTTCCGGACAGGGTCCTGGCCACGTGCTGTGGGCAACATAAGGGACTGCCACACACTTGCAGGAAGGGATGGGGACATGGACACACGTTTATATCACCCAAATTAAAATACAACGTCCAACGTGAACCTGTGTCCTCTGTCTTATGAATTCTCACTTTTATCAACTTCTATAGCTACGGTCCAAACAGGATGAATATATACGTGGATTAATAGGCCGTTGCATATAATCAGAGGCCAAATAGTCCTACAATGGCCACCTGATGGCTGAAGAGCTGTGAAAACCAGTAGCTGCTCACTGCCAGAAGCTGGAAGCTGGAAATCACTCTGGAGTCACAGTTCGAGGCTGAATGTATAGAAGCCTCTAAAAGCTCCTAGTGTAATTCTTCCCTCAAAAACAGAAGATCCTGGAGGCTGATGTCCCAGTGACGCCAGAAAAATTGCATCTGCCTGAGGAGGGTGGAGTGCTTTGGAGATGAGTGTCTCTGCTCCCCTGGCCTCAGCCTGCTAGGCGGTTCTTCCCGTTCAGTACGCTGACTCTGAAATCTGCTGTGAAATCCTCACAGGCACACCCATCCTCAGCACGCTCTACCAACCTTCCAATCGGCTTTCAGCACCGTCAGCTTGACAGTCAGAAGCAGTCATCACCAGCAGAGTGGTGCAGTGGCCTTTACTGCATTCGGTGTTGTGAAACCACCACCTCTGCATAGTTTCAAAATACCTTCGCATTCCAGAGGAAGCCCCGTGCACATTCAGTAGTTCTCCTCAATTCCTCTCACCCTTCAGCCCCTGCAAACTGTGCATCTGCATTCTGTGTCTAGGGATTTATACTGCTGGATGCTTCCTACACGTGGAATCTACATTATGTTATCTTTAGTCTCCAGCTTTTGCTTAGCATAATGTTTTAAGATTCATCCATGCAGGTACATATATCAATACATCACTCTTCTTGAGGCTTTGCATGTATACAACAAAATGCACATTCATGGGGTATTATTTACATCTGTTTTAAGTTACCTATTTATAAAATGTAACCAAGAAAGCACCGTTTCTGCCATCCCACGTTAGCATGTTTGCCAGACTTCTGGTGGCCGTTACCCTGTCAGTTCCGGTAGAGAAGGAGTGTGGAAATTATGACACGTGTCAGGAAAAAGAAAAGGAACGAGTGTCCCTGAACTGGGGTGAATAAAGCAAGCTCATTCTCCCCAAGAGTCCACAGTTGCAGTCCAATATGAGTCCACACACCCAGAGGACCTACCAAAACCTGTGTCTCTCACCTGCCTCCTTTTGTCTTGAAGAAAAACCTCCTTGCCCCTCCTGAGGCAGGGCTGACCTCAGGTGAGAAAGGAAAACTTTTTGCAGAGAGGATGCTGTGAAGACAGCACATATCTCCATGCACACAGGTGAGCAAAACATGGGGCACCTGAAATGAACCAGAGGGCAGAGGGTTCGGCTTTCCAGCGCTGTGCTCCTGCACGGAGGGTGATGCAGGCTGTGGGCAGGTCAAGGCTCAGCTGCACGGCTCTCGTGGCTCCCTCCTTTACAACCATCTGCCAGGCACCTGCCCTTGAAGACAGCTCACGGCAACCCTCAGCCCACGGGAGACATGGTTAACCCTGTCCTGTACTGACTCCACTTAATTCCATAATAGCAGAATCGATATACCTTGTGAGCTGTGCTATGATTAGGGAGAGGCCAGTGTCTCTAGGGCTACTGCCTGCTCTTTCAAACTAAGTACAGTATTGACCAGAGCAGCCTTCAAGTGTAAGCATTTAGCTGGGTTAAAAGAGAGCTGCCTGAAACATTGACTGCTGAGTCTTGGTATCACTTTTATGTTCTCAGAAAGGGTATTATTTCTCGGGTCTAGAGAATTAATTGAGTGGAATATCCAATAGTTTCTGATCATGAAAAGTATTATAAAAGTTTAGTGTTATTTGATTCAGCAGCATACGAAAGCATGTTCCACCTATTTCTCTGTAGCTCTCAATTACTAAAGAATAGTCTTTTTCTAAATATAATTCACCAACAGTCAGCACTCTGGGTTTTAAAGAGGAATATTGACTTTACTGTCCAATGTTTCCCCAAGAATACATTTTTACATTATCTGAGGCTTAAATGAAGGTTCCCTTTGAGCGAATAAGAAGACTAAATTATTTTAAGAAATTCCTACAAACTTTTAGGGAAGTCTGGTCCTCCCAAATGAAAGTTATATGTAACTTACCTCAGAGTTGAAGAAACTCATTGCTTCCTGTCTGGCAGATGGCTTGAACATCCCTTGAGATTAAAAGGACTGGAAGTCAATACAACCCATTTATTCCCAAGTCACACCCAGAGATTTAATGTGGTAAAACAAGCGTGCATTTGACCTATATGAATGCATAATAGAAATTGAAATTTTTAACTAAAACATTACTTTAAGATATATACAACCAGCAGTCAAGAAATTCAAACTGACATCTTGTGTTGCTATTTGCATGTTAGGCAATAGAACTTCTGGCAGCTTTCTGTGATGCTAATTTACATTTCAGCTGTTTTCTTGCACTTATATCCCAGCCCCCTCCATTGAATATCATTCAATAAAAGTGTTCTCAGCAATGTTTTGGTACTGGGTTAGAGTTCACTGAAATTATCATTCCCAACATCTGTAATTATAGGGAATTAAACTTTGTTTAGCATGCAAAAAAAAACTTCTCATTGGACACAGTCAAATACCTGTCATATTTTTAACCAGGATTAATTGTAAATTATGGACCATTTACAAGAATGCAATGCAAAAGCAACTTCTGGGACTCTTTCCAAAGTCGGAGTGAATTTATGACACATTTGATATTGACCAATTATTTATAAAGTCTATTAAATTCATCAGTGCTGCTGGTAGGAAAAGATTTATTCAAACAACTAATGCAAAATGTAATGAAATAGATTAAGTCTCCTTATGAAATATTAATATCCACTAAATTTGATAAGTGTAAATCTATATTTGCAATCTCTCATTTGTGGATTTTTCTAATTCAAGTTTCAGATGGCAGTTTAAGCTCTCATGATCTGAAGCCCCAAAACTGGAAATGAAAAAAGTTTCTGAGGAGTATAATTATCAAATTCAGGACAGTAATTATTTCATAGCTAAAGATCACCAGTGAGAAGGAGAGCTAACCAGCTGGAGTTCCATTTGTAATGTGTATATACATGCGTATGTATGTGTGCATGCTATTGTTTTATATATGAGTGTGTGTGCACAACTGAAGTCAATTTTGGGTATCCAGCTGTTTCTGTTTTATTTTTATTTCCCAAACAAAGCTGTATGAGGGACTCTTTTGGGTTAAAGGATGAATGGTTAAGTGGGACACCCATTTTCCAAAAAGAAGTGATAAGAAATCACTCATAAAGCAGTTAAAGAAAATTATAAGAATGCAACAGGAAACAAAGGTGACGAACCCAGGTGTTTAGACATCAAAGAGTAGAATTCTTTAGTAAGGGTCTTCTGCGCTTTAATCCAGTCTCACCCTGTCTTGGGGTAGCATGGTTCTCTTCGATCTGAGAGGAATGAAGGACGTGGCTTTTCCTTCACTACCTGCTCGAAACAGAGGCTGGTGAGGATTCAAGTGCACTTAGTTTCTCCCTTGGGTATCATCAGAAAGCACTGGTAGGCATTTGAGGGAGTGAGACAGGGAAGTGGAAAACCAAATAAAAGGACTACTCCAAGCTGGCCACCATTCAGGCAAGCAGGACATAGACCCAGTGGAGAACTCTAGGAAAGAGTATGAAATACTCCACTCAGAGCCATCTTCCCTCTGTGACGGGAGAGGGAACGAAGTATCCACCCACAGTTCCTGTGAGGTTCGGTTTGAGGACAGCTCTTGGGAACAGAGGCCTTACTTCTCTGGCAAATGTAGAATGCATCCTTATGGCCAGTTAAAGTTTGAAATTTTCTCTAACACACCTGGAAAGTTAAGTTGCCAAAGGATTATGAGTGGAAAATCAAAGGCATCTGCTACAATCCTTAGGGAAACCCTTCTGCGTGGTTGACTCCTGTTCTTTGGAAGTAGTGGGACAGGGACTGATTCTAGGCCCACTCCTAGAAATGCCTGGGAGAGAGATGGGGCCACCAGATCTTAATTTTGGGCATTAGAGGCTTTTCAGCAGATAGAAATGGGAGGCCACAGGTGTGTGTCACCTGGAGCCAGCTGTGGAACCAGATATTGGGGGTGTTGACATCCATGCTCTATACTGGGAGATAAGGATTTTTCAGGACATCTGAAGAACATCACCCATCCAGAGGGAGATCTAGTCAGATCAGTACAATGTGGACGTTAGTGAATTGCTTCAGAGTGGAAGTGCTCCACTGGAACTCAGCTGAAGGAACACACAGAGAATTACACGTGGGCACTGAGACCAGACCTCCTTTCCAGCCCTCCCCTGTCTCCTGGGCCCAAGGCCACAGAAACAAGAGGGAGCCACAGAAGGAGACAGTGGGCAATGACGGAGGGAGAATATTATTTTTTAAAGTAGATTAATATTTTTTAGAGAAAAGGAAGACAAGATCTTTCAGGGAAGAGAGGAAGAAGATAGCCACGGCTCATACTTGGTGTTCTAGGCAGTTCAGCACTGGCCCTAGATTTTCATAGTTATTCACATATAATTCAAATACAAAGGGATACAGAAATGGTCTCCTCAGTAGTTTGGTCATAATATGATTTTATTTCTATAGAAAACACTGCTCCTGGAAAGGAATTAACCAAACACCTGCTCTCGGTCTCTTCATGAAGAAACTGCTAATACCCATAAAGGGCCAGTCCTTTATCCCATGTGCAAATGGACCCTATATCATCTGCTCTCCACCTATGACCCAGAGGGAACAAGGTGTCCTTGAACACAGGAAGGACGGTGACTGCTAAATGGCGAGGCTTCTACACGGGGACAAACACACAGCGAAAGCAGAAAAGCCACAGAAATGACTCTGGCATTAGTGGCTTGGAGATCTAGGAAGGTTGCTTTAATGAAGTGACCAAGAAAGAAAACATGCTATGTGACTGGTTCCATCAGAGGCATCAAGCTTACTTTCATAGCTAATGCAGAAGCACAAAGGCTTGGTTAAGCGAAGCCAAAGCGCATTTGTACTTACGTCACATTTACTTACACTGCCTGCCTCAGAACAAGACTCTGGAATGACCCCAGCATCCAGCAACAACGAAGTAAGTGCTGCCCACAAGAAGAGAGCTAGATGTTGTGCAAAGGACACATAGTTTCATATTAGGCAGAAAGCGAAAAATGCAGAACAGGTATCCGAAGCACCGCACCTTCCTTCAGATGATTAGCTCACCGCGGTGGCTAAACTGGCAAATCATCCACTTAACTTATGCATCATGGCTGCCATGTTTGCTCAAGAGAAAGGAGGAAATGTCTTTGGATGTGGAACAAAATGTGTATATATATATACACAATGTATATATATATATATATATTTTTTTTTTTGTGTGGGTACCGGGGTTGACCTCAGAACTTCACATGCCAGCAGGCGCCCGTGCCTCTGAGCGATATCACCGACCCTTTTTTTCGTATGTGGGTTCTGGGAGTCAAACTCGGGCCCTCGCACTTGCCAGCAAGTGCTTACGCTGCTGAGCCATCTCACCGGCCCAAAATGTGTTAATATTTGGTGTTCTCAGCGTCATCCTTGCCATGACTTCTAGCGAGGATGTCTCCCTGTCTCCTGTTCCCCCTGGGGTTTTAGATGTTCCGGGGAAGATTATGGGCCTAGAGGCACAGATTTAACAACCATCAGGTAGTGTGGACTGATTTAAGCTGTAGATGGCAAAGGCCCATTTATTTAAGAAGAGCTTTACAGAAAATTGTAGCAAGAGAAGACGATATATTTTGATTTGTTTGAATTTTCTATGAGTCTACAGATAGTGAGTATTTTTTCTTACCCTACCCATTATTTATATGTGTTAGTGTTTTTAATTTCCCATAATTGGCCATAAACTACAGGACAATGTTGAATATTCTTGGTGAGCAAGGGAATTTCTTCTCATGTTTCAGTACCACGTGTGATGTTATACTAGGCTTCTGGTCGATATTCTCTATGATGTTGAAGAAACAGATTAGTGCGAATATCTGACTGTCATTTTTGTTTTCCTAGTTTTTGATTCAGGAGGAATTAGCATCAATAAGGAATGTGTTCAGTTTTAACAACTTCTACTGATATGATCATAGGGTTATCTCATTGCTTTGTTGTTTCACAGATAGATTTCATTGATGCTAAGCTTTGTATCTGAAAAAATCAAAGAATAGTTTAATATATTACAGTAAGATTTAGTACTTACTAGTACTAGTAGTAAGAAATAGTCCTCTTTTTATTTTAGGAGTACTTCTTTGACTATATATATAGTCAAAGAATATATATATATGTATTTTTTCCTTTTTTTTTTTCTTTTTTTGTTGTTGTTCTTGTGCTGGGAATTGAACCCTGAGCCTTATGCATGCCAGGCAAGAGCTCTACTACTGAGCCGTATCTCCAGCCCCTCTTTGACTATATTTTGACCTTCTGATATTATAAGATTTTCTACCATTTCTTGAGTAATTTGGGTAATATTTATTGTTCTAGAAAATTCTCCAAAGCATTCTGTTCTGAGAATTTCTTTCCTTTTCACACCAGGGAACAACTTCTCCACAGAAAGCTCTTTCTTTTCATTTGATGGCTGCTTTAAATTATTCTCTTCTTTTTCTTGATCTTACATACATGTCTTGTTTGTTCTTCCCTGCTGTTTCTAAAACATCAATCTTAACCATGGTGCTCTGAAACTCACATTGTATCACCACTGCCTGTCTTCCGTATAGTCTTTGGGGGTTCCCTACCATCTCACATGGTTCCTTACCATCTCACCTGGTTTCTTAAAGATTTCAACTCGTGGCTCACTCTCCCCAACTCTGTTGCTGTCACTGGTCTTGGTAGTTTCATTTTTCACACAAATAATCCTTTCAATCCTTTCAATAATGCAGAATGTCTTCTGCATTTATTCATCTCTTCTCTTTTAATGATCTTTTCCTCTATCCTTCATTACTTATAGGCTCTCTCATTAATAACCTAGACTTCATTATTACTAGAGATGATATCAGATGAAATTTTTGATTGAAAACTCAAAATAATATACCTCTATTGGAGGAAAACTTAGAGAGGGCATTTTGCATAACAATGATCTAAATGCCATGCAGTCTTGTGTTTGGGTAGCAATTACAAGGAAAATTTTGTACCCGGAATAAAGCATTACGTCTGGTGTTTAGAACAAGTTGGCATGTGCAGTATTCTGTCACAGAGCACACGTGTGTATCTGTGTAGTAGTTTTTCCTGGTTCTCATCTCTGTCATGTTTTTTAAAAAACTATCAAAATATAAGCATTTTCCATGGTTTCTGGGCACCAGATAAATAAGAAGTACTTGAAAAGAAACCCTAAAATTAAAATCCTAAAATCCACATTTTCAAGAAAATCATGAAGGTATCACTTCATTATTTTGTGCTTTGGACATGTCTTGAATATATCTGACAGTACAGAAATAAATCTTTTGGGCCTATGTGCTTGCCTTGTTTTGCGAGAACAGGAAAAGGGGGCCGGAAGTTGAATATGTGGCCCCGCATGGAATGAAATGGTGTAGACACCTCTTAATGCCTGCAGCCCAGGTCACATGACAGTAAACGCTCACCAGCGTGAACACAGATCTCGCTACTGGAGGAAGCCAGGAAGCCGTTGTGTAACTAGTAAAGGGAAATGAAATACCAAGTTGTGATGCAAATGGCTCTCCCAGTATTGGTTATTTTACCTTCGTATGCAACCTGGAATGAATCCACATGTTATTTCAGATCAGTTTAGTCAAACTTGAATATGTAGTGAGTGATACATACACCACGTACACATGCATCGAAGGGAATATGGTCCAGTTGTGGCCAGCCACATGGTAGCCCATGAAATCGCATTGATCCTATGTACTAAACAGTGATGTCTTAAGAGATCACATGTGTACCTGTGTAACACAAATCATTACTACTATAAAGAACCATGACTTAGGCAGAACACAGTAACTGTCAAATCATCAATATATATCATATCAAGTTTTGTCCAATTTACAACACTAAATATTTATAACAGTATCTAGTTAGATTGAAGATTGTTGTTATTCAAATCAGCAGTTTCAACTATTGTACTAGGATACCTGCTCTCATAAGAATTTCAATTCCTCTGGCTTCTGGGACCGTATTCTGCTCCCCAGGTTCCTTGTGTCTACACAGCTGGTTACAAAACCGTTTTAGGTCAGAGGTCATCAGCAACTCACTGGGAACTCAGGCTTCATGATTTTCATTCTCTATGACTTCAAGGTACGTACATCGCCTGCTATGTCGTCTGCTAGGAAAAGTCATACTTAGCTGAGTCTTCAAAAAATGAATAATTAATAAAGATACAAGGATGAGAGGGCAGTTAAAAATAAAAATTGCTACATGCGTGTTTCAGGCTCTCACCCTGGAAAATTTTGTTTATTTTCATCTTAAAGAAGAGGTGGGGCCGGTGATATAGCTCAGTGGCATAAGCGCCTGCCTGGCAAGCACGAGGTCCTGAGTTCAACTCCCAGTACCCACATAAAGGAAAAAAAAAAAAAAAAAGAAGAGGTGGTTTTCCAACAGTCCCATCAACTAGAGCAGTCTTCCTGCCTGCAAATCTGACAAGACGTGGCCACAGGGGTCTTCAACATGAGACGCTGGAGAGTCACCGTCAGCCCGTTAGAACTGACTGTGACATCCGACATCCATACCATCACTTCTGTCACACAGCAAGCTGCAAAGGGGAGCAGACCTGGGTTTGGTGCTGGGCTCTGCTTGCTAGTGGTTTCCTTTGCCGAGTCTGGAAGTGGAGAATACCGTTGGCTGTTCTGAGGGTACTTGGGAGGGGAGAGTTACAGGAAAATGCATAGGAATCACAAGGCTCAGTAGACAGAAGCTGTTTCCTTTACAGTTTAAATTCTACCAGAGGGGCGGGTGAGATGGCTCAGTGGCATAAGCACCTGCCTGGCAAGCGCAAGGTCCTGAGTTTGACTCCTGGTACTCACACACGAATAAAGGGCTGGTGATATCGCTCAGCGGCATGGGCGCCTGCTGGCACGCGAGGTCCTGAGGTCGACCCCTGGTACCCACAAAAAAATTAATTAATTAAAAAAAAATAAATTCTACCACAGCAGGAAGACTAATTCTTTCACTGTTTGCTTATAGCTCTCCCCTTGGTAAGAGAAGATACTTAATGTATTATTTATTTGTAAGACAGAGTTTATTTCCTCATCAACCATCCATCTAAATCAGCCTGGGGACTTTCCTCTGCCCAGTTTTCACTGTTCAATGATGTTTGTGATTTGTACTCAGACATCCTTTGGCACTGCCCATGTCTGCCTGGTGGAAGAGCACCCACTGCCTGCCAAAGCAGAGGGTGGGGGCAGCCCTGGTGGGAAGGGAAGGATTTCCTCTTCCTCATAAAGCCAGGCCCGAGAAGACACAGACATCACATCTCATTTGTACCTCATTTCCCACAGCTTAGTCACATACTCACATCTACCTCCAATAGTGGCATGTATAGGTATAGAGATGCAGACATAGATATAGGCGTAGGTGTAGGTGTAGGTATAGGGGGTAGGGGTAGGGGTAGGGGTATGGGGAGAGGGAGAGGAATAGAGCCAGAGACAGAGATAGATGAAACCAGGCAAAAATTAGGCACTCTCAGAATGAAAAGAGAAACTTTGAACAACTACTTTCTGTAATATAATCATAAAAGAGTGTCGATTGATAGCACCTATATACATGGTACCTATGTACGTATATGTGTGTGCTGCAAGATCATTATTACAACTGTCATTTACATGCGATACTACAGGATAATATTTCCTATTTTAAACAAATGAAGGCTTCCATTGTTTTCTGCCGAAGGTTCCCTATGATGGAAATATTTTACTAAAGAAATTCACATTGCACAGGATTTTATTTCACAATGACAGGTACCCTATCAGCTCAAATGGAGGGGCTATATTTTCTGAGGAGCCCCTCCAAGAGCTGCTAGAGGAATGATCAGAGTTGAGATATAATCTTCTCAACTGTGCTTCAGAAGAACTCAGGACAAGCAGAAACGCGTTAATGTTTTACAATTATTAACGAGTGATTTTCATTCCTACCATTTCCACCTACTGCCGACATGGGTACCACTATGACTTATTCCATAATTTTAAAAATTATGCATTCTAGTAGTTAGGGATCCAGCTGAGCACATCACAGCCCATAATTGGAAATGCTTCTGGCATGTACACATTAAACTGCAGAAAAAGGAGAAGCTCCTGCTGTGGTTTTGGAGTTGGTCTCAGAAGTCAGACTCCCACATCAACTGTTATGTTTTAAAAGAATTGAAAGGCCATATTGTGAATAAAGTATGTGTTCTACCACTATAACTGCATTCCTATAAGGCATCAGTCTTTAAAATTTTGATTGCTAATGCAAATCTAATTTGTGTTCTAAATTGTTATTGCTTATTTTTCTATATTGAGTAAAATGAGAATTTGGAAGCAATTTTGAAGACAATATAGCATATTTTAAATGGCAAAAACAAAGCACTCTCTAAAATAAAGTACTTAAAAGAATTGGTAACTAGGAAATTGAATTGCCTGTCTGCCAACTGCGTGTGACTATATGTTTAAGAATAAGAACAGAAGCAGCTTATTTTATTTAACTGAAATCACATGGTAGCTTACAGATAAGTGTTTTTGTTAGGTTGTGTGTTGCTTAAAGGAAAAATGGAACCAGAAGCATTGGTGCAACTTTTTCGATTAGGACTAGATTGCTATCCTAATTTGTTACGCAGAAACACAATTTACAAATATGAATAAAAGATTGGTTGTGCATATACAGTTGCCTTTGGAATTAATAGTTGATATTAAATAAAATAGATAGTATTCACTTTTCAAAAACAAATAGCATCAACAATTTCAACACTAGTACCTGATGATATCTGCTGTACTAAATCTACCTAATTATCCAGCAACTGTACTTCTGGGGTGCACCCAAAAGAAAGGGGGTGAGAATCTTGAAGAAACACCTACACCCACATGTTCCCATTGGTGTCATTCATAATAGTGAAGACACGGAAGCCACTTACCTCACTGTTTACAGATGAGTCAATGAAGATAATGAGTTACATATACATAATGGAAAACTATTTGGCCTGTAAAAAGAAGGAATTCCCACCATTTGTAACAACACAGATGAAACTGGAGGAACTTGTGTTGAATTGAATAAAATAGAAACAGAAATACAATTACTGCACAATTTCAGTCGTATGAGGAATCTAAATAATCAATCTCATAGCAGCAGAGAAAAGCATCGTGATGACTTTCAGCTGAGTGCAGGGAAGACAGAATGATATCATTCAAGGGCAGCAGCTCACACTTTGCCAGGTTGGAAAGTTTCTAGGGACTTAATGTACAGCAATGTTACTGTAGTTAACAACACTGGTGGCATACTTAAAATTTTGTAAGAAGGTAGGTTTTAAGTGTCATCAACAAACAACAACAAAAGAAACAATTCAAGAAAGAAAGAAGGAACTTGAGATAAAGGAAAAAGAAAGAAAATATAGTTCTAAGTATGCATGATTTGTATACGTCAGCTTCGTTGTAGTGATCATTTCACAGTATAAATATGTATCACGTTATCAGACTGCACATACACTTTAAATATACATAATTTTTAATTGTCAATTACACTTCAAAAGAGCTGAATTTTTATTAAGAACCACTACTTACACTTATAGAACTAAGAATATAATGGTTAAAAATGCTCAGTATTCACAACACATTTAAAAATAATTTTGTTTTAAAAGTGTTTCAGGGTAATTTTTCCCTCAGGAAATAATCCTGATTGCCAAGAACATTTCCATGGTGTTTTGGGTGGAGGATGCTATGCCACAGAATCTTTGACTTTGTTTCCCCTCTAACCGATGTGGGCTTTGGTCTTGTGCAGAGCAAAGTTCTCGGAATCCTCGCTACACCTGCTCCCTGCAGTACACGGATAGGCTGGGTTTTGCATGAGAACAGCCTGGCTGCTGGCCCAGTGCTGGAGAACAGGGCACACACACTGCTGGCCAGAGGCTTCCCAGGGGAAAACGCACGGCGTCGCTCAGATAATTAGGAGGCATATTAATAAATAGCACTGTTAACACATTTGGTATAATTTTGTTCATGAATATAAAAATAATACGTGCTCATTAGAGATATTGTGAAGGGAATATTGAAAGTGTAAAGAAGAAAATAACAATTTCACTTAATCACACCACGAAGATAAAAAACACTTTCACCTTCTGGATGAATTTTCTAATACACACACACACACACACACACTATAATAAAGGATCCATTTGTGTAATTTGGACCCAACCAGATTTTACATAAATATTTTATGATAAACTTTCAATGACCTTTGATCTTCAAATAGAAATGAAATTAACAGCATTGTATAACATAATACACGTAATCTGAATAGAACAAATACCTTCCAAATTGAAAAATGTCCTTAAAATATTATTTATGACACTGAAGATGAAATGTATTGATGAATTTCATCTGCCGGGTTTTTTTTAAATGTCTGTGTACACAGTACAGAACCCTGGCCATAAGAAGACATTTTTGTGTAATATAAGCCATGGAGTTGTTTGAGGGCTCCTCATACTGAAACACCGCAGGATAATGATGACAACACACAGGATAAACACTGATAAGATAAGAGGTTGTTCCATGAGTTCAAGCATTAAGATATTAAGCAAGAACTGATATTAGGAAGGAAAACAAATGATGTGTATTTAGTAGAAAGATGTTTACACCAGGTTTCTATAATGCTAAGTGGTAGCAACCAATGGCTCTGTGAAGGAGCTCAGTGTCCACCCCTGCCTGTTTCTATTAGGATTTTTACTAGGATTTTACTCCTTGAACGTGGAGACCGTTGTTCATTGTGCTTTCCTGTATTTAAAAAAGTATTTAACACAGAGTGGAGTGTAAATCAGTCAGAGTGGACAAGACTATGCTAAAAAAGATAGAAACTGGCTGTGTAACAAGAAAAGATTATTTTCAATCAGCCAGGTGTCGTGGTCCTTGCACGTAATCCTAGAACTTTAGGAGGATGTAGCAGGAGATCACAAATTCAAGCCCAACATGGGGAACTTAGTAAAATCATAGATGATAGATAGAGATAGATAGATACATGATAGATAGATGATTGATAGATAATAGATAGATAGTAGATAGATGATAGATGATAGATAAGATAGATAGATAGATAGATAGATAGATAGATAGATAGATAGATAGATAAATGATAGATAGATGATGTAGCTTGGCATGGAGGCATGGCATCAGCCCCCAGTACCACAGAATAAGAATATTTTAAATCATGCATATTGCAAACATGAACCAAAAGGAGTAGGCAATGGCACCATATTTATTCCAGAGTGATGAAACGTGGTGCTTAAACCATCCTTCAGAAATGCAGAGAAGAGAGAAGAAGAGCCAAGGCCAACCAAATGGATTCTTCCATCTTCACTGGTGCAGACATCCACATGGCCCACTCAGCTGCAGGGGGTGATGCAAACACCTCCCTCCATTCTCAGCAGGAGAGGGACAGAATGTCTACCTCGATAACCAGCTCTGCCACTGTACTCCACAAATATCTGCTGAGAGAACAAATGGAGCAGTGGGTGCTACTTTGAACTTTATTCATTTATTCCTCAATATTGATTAACTAGTTCCTTTGTGCAAAAGTTCTAGGCATCATGAGCACTGGACAATGTAATCAAATATCCTGGTAGGAGGACACAGTTGTTAGACCTCCAAATACACAGGTGCCCGGCACCCTCTCCTACCAAACTCCAAAACATTCATTTTCAGGTAAAAACCATATTTTGAAATTATGGAGTCAATGCGGTGGACATTTTTCATGACATGCGAATGTTTTCTGGCAAGGCCTACATATGCATCTTTGTCACAGTCATCGTCAATAAGCCAATGTGACGCTCATAGTTTTCAGGTCAGCGATTTTCCGCGTATCTGAATGGTGTGGGAGGCATGCTTGATATTCTCAACTCAGTGATGGGCAAGGTTGACATCAGCTCACTGAAACAGCCTGGGGAGGCCAGCATCTGTGTTTTAAAGACGCTCTACCACAGAATACAAGGACCATGGGGATAGGACCCCTTCGGCCTATTCACAATCATGTCCTTTGTGTGTGGTGCGCAGGGGCACACAATACTACGGGACACTGTAACGGGGTCCATGTCATTGCAAATGCGTTGAAACCCACAGAGTGTATAGCACCGATATGGGATGTGCACTGTCTGTGTCTGACGCACTGTGCCAGCGAGAAGCTTCCTCGACTCTAACTCACGGACCACGTGGGGTGGGATGTGGATAATGAGAGGGGGAGTGAATGTATGGGGACAGGAAGTTAGAGGCAAATCTCTACACCTTCTGCTCAATTTTGCTCTGAAAATAAAATTTCTCTGAAAAATAAAGTCTATTAAAATCCATTCTCACTTTATTTGTAAATATTCAGTGTTACTAACTGACCCAATTTCATTAACTTGTTGCACTAACTACCACCTGACCTCCTTTGATCCTTTTTAGCATTTATAAATTGTATCTTCCTTTTTCAGGATGAAGAATTCTAATGATAATGCAGGATCTGACAGACAAAGATTGTACAAGAGCAAGCAGTAAACTCGAAATGTCTTTGCCTACGGTATCCACAATGTTCTACTTGCATTTAAATTTTTTCAAGTAAAAAGAAATATATTCATTCTTTGTGCATTATGTTTCCAGCAGATAGTACTTATATTTCCTACTAAAACTTTTCAAGTAGTGCAAAAAAGAAGATGGACAGAGAAAAACCAAACCATAAAATGTTATCCATCAGCAGTTTTGTTAAAAAGCTATCATTAAGAAAGAAAAAATGTAAATTGCAGAAATGAGGTCACCATTTAATTGATATAAATTGCAGCCACCTGCTCATCCCATTTCCAGGAGAAAGGGCTTTATGTATGCAATAAAGCAACTTCTTTAGGAGAAAGAAAAATTGCTCTGTAGACTTATTGCTTAAGATTTTAAGTCTCCAAGGTCTGTCCTGCCCATCCGTGTCACCAATAGATCAGCACATGGACACGTGTGTCTGCTCCAGGAGGCAGAAGGGTGCCTAGACCATTTCGAATGGCCACATGTTCCCCAGATGTGGAGGATCTGGAAATACACTGTGCTTATCGATTATTACTTTCAAATAGAAAGACATGTTCTAAGGATTTTGGATTAGCCTACCAAGCAATGAGTAATGGCTTGGGTAGCTTCTCAGTTAGAGAGGGACAATGCCACACTGAGTTACAAGTTTTGTCTGGATATAGTTTCTCTCAGGTAAAGAGGGACTAGCAAGCCATCCCCTTGGCCATGCTATCAATATATATCTGTCTTAGTTCATTTGGGCTGTCATAAACTGGGTGGCTTACTAATAACAGAAATGTAATTTCCCATAGCCTGAGAGGCTGGAAGCCCAAGACCAAGGTGGTGGTAGACTCTGTGTCTGGTGAGAGCCATTTCCAGGTTCAGAGATGGCGCATTCTCAGTGGGTCCTCACACGCTACAGGTGTGAGGTTGCTCTCCGGGGGCTCTGTCGTAAAACCACTAGTTCCAATCATGCAGACTCCACACCCTTGAACTGATCACTTCCATGAGGTGCTAATATAATTTCCTCGGGGTGTAGGAATACATGAATGGGTGAGCACCAACATTCAAACCTTTGCGATATCCGTCATGTAAACTCAGGCTGACCGCTCACCAGTAGTAAATCAAAGAAATATCAGCTGATTAAAAATAAAATACTTCCATGTTAACATATTACATAAAATTGCACCTTTCTGTATGTGTAACATTTCAACATTTCTATTTGAATTGACCCATGCTAAGTAATTGAAGACAACACTAGCGGTTAAAGTCCTAGATAACCATTACATACAGGTTTACTACTATATGGGAAAAAATTCACCAGTTATTAACAGAATTTTCTTTTGGAAGTTTGGATTTTTTCATTTTAAATTTGTTTCTGATTTCTAATCTTCATTCTTCTAACTTTCAGATTTTAGAAAAAGAACACCCATATGTAATTACAATCCTTTTTTTTTTTTTTTCTTTTGTACCAGGAATTGAACTCACAACCTCATGTCATGCTTAACAGGCAGGTGCTGTGCCACTGAGCTATACCCCCAGCCCAATAATTTTAAATTAGAAATAATACAACTGTGTCTTCAAAAAGAGAGGTACTTCATTAGTATGGTATTAGCAAGACATAGGCTTGTCAAATTGCAACAACATAATAAATCACATGGGTTCAGGGTTCGTTGTTGTTGTTGTTGTTGTTGTTGCATTTCAATTTTGTTGAAAGATTGCATTTTTTTGTTACAATGCGTTCCCAACAGTTTATATTCACCCTTGTTAGGTTCATAGCTCACATTTTAATTCTTTTCGATGTTCTAATACATTCAGTCCTGCTTATGATGCAGAAAGCTGGGAAGAGCGCTGTTCCTGAGGGATAAAACTTGCCTTCCCCAAATATGTTACTTTAGCATAAAGGTCATTTTGAGCTGAAGGCAACTCAGAGGCAGCAGGCACAGGAAGAACTCTGCCACCTCATTTCTACCTCTTTTATTGGTTTGTGTTTACAATGCATCATAGTTATGCTCGTTTGGGGGGGCTGAGATGTAGGTAAAGTATATTTTGATCTTTTTCAATCTTCTACATCTTCCCCTACCCTTCTCCCCTCCCCAATCTCCTTCCTGATCTCCACACATCTGCCATTTTTGCTTCTTACCCTCTTTCCTTGCATTTATTTATGTTTTAGGTTTCTCATATAAGAGAAAGCGTGTGATATTTACCTCTCTCATTCTGATTTGTTTCACTTAATATTATGGTGTCAGGATCCATCCATTTTCCTGCAAATAAAATGACTTCATTCTTTCTTACGACCACTGTAAAGATGACTAGGAGAGTCCTCAGCAAAGCAAACAGAAATTCCATTTCACCCAGCCATACCCTTCCTTGGTATAGTCCTGACAGAGCTGAAGACATCATGCCCTAATGATACCTGTAAACCTTTGTTTATAGCAGCACAACTTACAATATCTAAGCCCGGGAAACAGCCCAGGTTCCATCAACAGATGAATGGATAAAGAAAATGCACTGTGTACATGCACAGGAATACTGCTCTTCCAATTTCTGTTGAAAGCCAGGCTCATTCCCCTGGCTATGACGTAAGATGACATAACCCTTTTTGTTCCCCTCTTATGTACTAGGGAGAAAAGAACAGCTCTTCTCTCGATCTCAAGCCTTACCAAACAACCTTATGTTCCGTATGTTTCCTGGTCCCATTCCCAGGATCTCCGGGAGCTCCTCACTCTTCCTTCCTGTGGTTCCCCTCCACATTTGTTACTCTTTTACAAAGTGGTCTGTAAGCACCTGAGTCTCACTAGCTCTTGGGTCTTCACTGGTTTCCTGGGAAGCCCTGAGTGTATAAAAATATCATCAATTAGCAAAAATATCTTTGTTCTGCTACTCTGTTTTTTATATCACTTTACTTCACAGAACTCAGCCACTGAATCTAAGTAGGTAGAAAAAGGATGTTGCTTTTGTTTTTCTTGTCCTACCCTTGGATCCTAACAATGACAAAAGGTGCACATACTAAGAATTATAAGTTTTGTTTAGCTTAGTGGTTGGTGTGAAGTTAAATATCATGAAATCCATTCAGAACAGCTCCTCAGCTAAGGAGTATTTAGACTTAATGGATATTTTTAATTCCCACAGAGCAGGGGAGGGAAGGATTAAAACCGCACCTCTTCGTATGTGTAACATTTCAATGGGCAAAGTGCTAATCTTTTAGAAACCAGCAAAGGCTGTGCGTAGGCTACTATGAGGTCACAGAGGCTCAATGTGTCAGACATAAAGGAAACTCCATGCATTTGCAGAATCTTTTCCATAGACCTTCCACTTCTTGTTCATAGAAAGATGGAAGACAAGAAATAGAGAAAGCCTCCTTTGTTCACACAGGAGCGAGAGACAGCTGCTGCTAAGGAAAGGCCAGAAGCCCTGTGCCCTGGTGGAGTTTTAATACTTTTCTCTCCTGCTCCATGGGAATTGAAAACATTCGTAAGTCTAAACACTACTTAGGTGAGGAACTGTCCCGAACACATTTCAAGATATTTAACTTCACAGCTTTTTGGAGTAAGTAGGAAGAGATAACACCCAAGGAGAGGGTGATTTTGTTGCAAGACGTTGTGCTAGGGACGTTAACGAGGGAGAAGGGGCTTTAGTTTCTAACAACTGGAACACCTGAATTTGCTCTTCTAACTGTGCCTCCGTCTCCTCAGTGACCTCACTCCACTCTTTAGTTTTCCTCCCTGATTCTATGTTGTACATGGGATAAAAACAAGGTGCAGGAACCATTATTACCTCAGTGTTTCTGTTGTGTAAGTAGAACCATTCCACCGGGATCTCTCCTGAGACAATCCAGACCATATTCTCTGCTTCTCCTACCCTCGCTAATTCTGTAAAAATACCTTCACTTGCCTGTTCTTCTCTCATTTTGATCACCATCCTCTTTTTCCCCTTCATTTATCATAATATTGAACTAAAATAAAATGTTGAATTAGTCATCATTTGATGTTTAAATAGCATATGTTCATTGGTTTTAATTAAAAAGTAAAAAAGCTATATTTATTATATTTCTGTAAGAATATAACTCAAAATTAATTTGATTTCTCTTAAGAGGCTTATAGTCTTCTGTCTTGGTTACTTTTCTCTCATTGCTGAGACACAATACCTGACACCCAAAATTAAGAAAGGAAAGGTTTTATTTGGCTCACAGTTTGTGGAGGTTTCAGTCCATAATTAGCTGGCTCCAAGGGTGCTGATTATGGGTGGGTGGGTGGCATGGCTGAGGAGCAACAGTTTATGGTGGCGGAAGACAGCAAAAGCAACAGGAGCAAAAAGAGAGGAGAGAGAGAAGACTCTTTCTGTCCTTTATATTGTATGTAGGCTACCTGCCCTAGACCTCACACCCATAATCCCAGCACTAGATGATGAATCAGTCACAAACTCTAGATTCAGCTGCCTCCAAAAAGCAACCCCCCATGCCTGCATAAGGCTTCGGGGGAACATCCAGACACAAACCATAACATTCTCCCTTCACGAACAATCATCTATGGGGGATAAGAATTTCCCTACTCTCAACTAAACATTTCTCCTGATTCTTTCTTACAAGAAATATTATCTTCTACAATTATCCATAAGAATTACGTATCAGTTCAGATCGAAGCAAAACTTCACAGAATGATCTTCTGTTTTCAGCTTCTGGTGCACATTAGGAGTCCATCTAATGCTTATTTAATATTAAATCAACATAGTTCATTCAGCTTCATTAAACCACAGAGTCATGGAATATGTCACACTTGCAGTATGGGCTTTATTACTGAAATTTGTAATTGTGCAACTATGCAAATTACCACTCACAATTCAAAAGAAAGTCTAGAAATGAGACAACATAAGAACTCCAAAGACTACTTATTACTCTATCTGTACAACAAAACAATGCCTTAAAAAAATTTCAAGGATTTGGGAAATGAATTCAAATCCTTCTCTGATTTGGGAAATGAATTCAAATCAGTCTTTGATTATTAAAATTAAATACACTAAAACCTGAAGTATTTCCAAGATTCATATGTCCCCAGTTGACAATATTCTGCCTTGAGTTGTCTTAAGTCAACATCCTCTTTCTTTTGTGCTACATGTAGCATGTAACAGAGTTGAGCGAGTAAGATCTGTGAGGCTTGAGCTCTTACTCGTTCTGAAATGTGGAGGAAACGGTGCCTATTGAAGAGAATGTCCAGGCTTGTGTACAGAGGTAACTCGGTCTGAGGCTCAGTTCATTAGGCTCGTACTCTGGGCAAACAGTTTAACTCTCTGTGGGCCAGCCAGGATATTATTCTGTAGAATCCGGCTTTTCAGTTTTACCATCCTTGTAGGCAGACGTGAAGAAATGACATATTTAAAGTTCTTAGCATAATGCCTGCCTCAGAGTAAGTATGTGAGGTGTGGAATTTGGAATCCTATTGAAGATGACATACTGAAAGAAACCAATGGCTATTCAAGATGTTGTTTTTAAAGGAATATCTATGCCACAAATATTTTCCAGCAATATAAAATTCTATGCAATGAGATGGTAAGTTTTCTTCCTTAACTCGGCCTTCTGTCTTCCCTCTTATTAAGGTTGTTTCTCTACATAATATTTTTGTTTTTCCACAAATACATGTAATATACATATGTAGTTATGAGTACATGTTTCTTACATTTCTAATTCATAAATTATTTAACGTGACATCTTAAATATTGTTCCTTATGAGCACGTAAAGGTCTTTCCATATGGATTTTATTCTGGATTGCATTCACATCTCCCTTAGATAAAGGAAACATTGTCTCCACCTCTACGCTGCTATTCAGTGCATTGTTCTAGTTACAAGAACAGGAACACGAACCTGGAAAGGCAAGTTCACTTTCACAGCTATCCTAGCTATTAATGTTGCAGACTCCAAGAGATCAGAGAGACCAAGGGGAAACAGGAGGATTTTATTTCAGGGTTTTAAGTGCCCATCAACCTTCTGATGTCCAAAATGGCTGAGCATTGGACAAAGGACAGGCTCCAGTTTCTATGCATGTAGCCAAAGGGGTTGGTCTTTGGCGTAGAACTTGTGGGCAGGCAGAAGGAAGACAAAGGCAGTTCATCAGGCTGTGACAGTTTTGCGTCTTGGTGGATCTGCTTGGGCATAACAGGATGTTATGGGAACAGGAGGTTATAAAATTTTACTTACAGGACAAAAGTTACTGCTTTTAACTGTACTAGAACAAAGAACAACAGCTGTAGGGAGAGGCATGTTTGGGAAACTTGACTTTTTAAGCCCTGCTTCATTAAGAGTGGATACAGAAAGGCACCCAGTGGCCTGAGATTCCAACAGAAATAGTGGAGGACACATCAATCAGAGACTTACAAAGTCTACGTTCAAAGCTTTACTTTTTCGTCATGTGAGGTATCCAGTTCTCTTTCTGAGATCTCACTAGTTTATAGAGCTGATGTCCATGCTGCAAGGCTACTGGTCGCAGTGAATTTTCTCAGTAGTAAAATAGCTAATCTTATAACCGAATTCTGTTATGTATTTTCCCAGAAGCAGTGAAAAAAAAATCATGACTGAAGTCTTTAAGGTCTTAGAGGCAAGCAAAGCTGTGATGTACAAGCAGATAAATCCATTTCTAACCCCTTCTTACGCTTGTCCCGAAAACTTCCTTGGCCAGCTGAGATGCCGCTAAATTAACTATAATTGTGAATTCTCATTCTGGACGTCGGAATGTCAGTTCGGGCTCTGTTCTAGAGTGCAGGTGTCTACAAATGAATGTCCGTGGGTTTGGAATGGCTCACTCCCCTATGTTTGCTTATCGGTCCTATCTCAGTTTAGCCCATGTGTTCTCTTCTGGGGATCTCAGCAATTCGGGGGCACGGGTGGGAGGATACACAGGGATGCCTCTTCCCCTTCCTTTCTGTTGATTCTAAAATGAGATCCACTGAGTGATGTTGGAGTGATGTTGGAGCCATAATTACCATGTTAGTGGCCCAGGGGACGACAGGCAAGAGCTATAGCCTGATGTTCATGATATTGATGGGCAGTGTCCCATTTTCCCTGTTGATTTTCTCTCTTTAAACTTTCTTTTAGCTCATTTAAACACTAAGGTACATGTATAAACAACCTGAATTTGTAACAGGCTAGGTTTTCAGTGGCAGAGTGGGCATTATTTTAAAGATAGCATTTGTGGATATTCCACACTTCTGTTCTGCTAGTCCCCAGTCCAATATGAGAGGGATGTGAAAATATTTTTGGCAATTCCTAGAAATGTGTAATGTGAATGCCACCATGTCGTAATTATTCTAGATCAGGCTTGAATGCACGGCACCCACGTCCCCTTCTTCCTAATAATAATTGCTTATCTTTGGCAGCACATTATGGCAAACTTTTTACCTAATCAAGTGTGGAAGCAAAAATCATTATGTGTGTACTGATAGTTGTCATATACCATTTTATTTAACAGCAACATATTTTCCATGAATGATTTAATACAAGGAGACATAAAATATGCATGTGTTTAGAAATCCAATTACTCAGCTAGAAGACACTAAGTTATCATGGCTTCATTTGCTTGTCTGCTCTACCTTTTCCATTTCAGTGTCTGGAAAGGTGATTTTTGTCCCTGATAAGAGAGGATACTCTTTACAAATTTATGTATGTCAAACACCTTGTCACATGGAGGAAATGAGGATTATTTGTTCTGGTTCCAGTGGGAAATTAACTCAGCATTGTCACAAAATCAAGTTTAAATGTCTTTGCAAAGACATGTTTAAATTCTGTTTAGTGTGCATCAACTCTCGATCCTATACATGCGATGTGCTGAGTCCTGTGAGATTCAGTGGCTAACAGCCCGGCAGGAGCCCAGAGTTCACCAAGCTTGTGCCTGGGTGGGGAAGACAATGAAGAGCAGGCAATGAAACCTCAACAGCAGAGTGCGGCATGGTGTTCTGAGAGCCACAGGCAAACTTTGGAACCTTGTACCAGGGGCATAGATCCAGATGCTCAGGTCTAGGAAGGGCATCCTAAGAGGGTCTGTCTAAGCTGAAACCTGGGTCCGTAAGAAGAAGGATACCCAGCAAAGGATGTGAAGGGAGGTCCTCCTGGCATGGATGAAACAGTAGATGTGGAGGGCATGGTTCTGCCACGGCCATGGGCTTCCACTCTGCTCCTGATGACTTCCACCGGGTATCACATCAGTCCCCCTGCTTGAAGATGTCCTGCTTCATGAGTGCCCGAAGCTTCGATGCAGTATGGAGTGCCCTTCCTCCCAAGAGTAGTTCCCACCCTTCATCTCTCAACTCCTGTGTGGCCTGGTTCCAAGTCCTGCTTCAGAAAGACTTGCCAGCTCCTGTTCTCTTCTTGACTGTAGCCTGAGAATCAGCCTAGGCTAGCCTGTTTGGGAAGAGAGAGTTTGTGGAAAACATACTGTCTTCCCCTGAAATACATCCTAAATGTGCCCACAGCCAGATGATAGCCAGGCTTGTGCATGAGCCCCAAAGCTAGAAAAACCAAACAAACAAACCACAAAATGTAAGCTAAAAATCGCTGAACTAATCCCAGTCAATATCACCATATCTGCTCAGTTGACCCAAAGCCTTGTGACTATCAATAACAATAAATCGAGCAGTAATTTTCAGTTACAAGGAATAATTATAAATAGTTTTTATTTAAACTGTATAAGTATAGGACTTGCTTGTTGTACAGCATTATTATGGCAACAGCAAACTGATACAAAATATATCTTGCGTTTTCATCACCCGACTGAAGATTCAGGGATGGTACAAAGGACTTCATCACACAACGTACAGTTTTTCACCAACTCTCTGATATTTTTCTTCCCCCTTTTCATGGCTCTTTTCCTCTTGGCATCTCTTTAAATAAGTTCCTACACACACTTCAGCCAATAGGAAAAACGTATTTGTAATTTCATACTTGAGAGCTGATTGAAATACTAGGGTAATGAACCATGTATTAAAGAGTACAAGAAAATGAAATGTGATCAATTCTAATTTTAATTATTAACCAGATAAGTGTCTTCCATATCAGTTAAGCAAACATAAACCTTCTTTTAGCTGAAGAAAAAGCAAGAATAGTTTAATCAGTGTTACAGAGCATGTGTTTACCAGATATACAAGAATGCACGGTGGTCCAGTGATATAGCTCAGCGGCATAAGCACCTGCCTGGCAAGTGCAAGGTCCTGAGTTCGACTCCAGGTACCCACATATAATAATAATAATAATAAAAGAATGCACTGTAACTACCTCACAAAATACGACATCCTGGTTCCATATGTTCTCCCCTGATTATTGATGTGAACTCTATGAAACTATCTTTCATTAGCACAGCAAAACATATATCCATAATTCTCAAAGTTTTTCTGCTCAGTATTCTCTGCTTCATTCCAATTCTTAAATTAAGCTCCCCATCACTGAGCTTCTCTTGCAGTTAAATTACCACATTGTTCCTTTTGGGAGCTCAGCCGGGAGCTCAGAATTGGAGGGCTCGTCACCCACTGGAACAAATCCAGTGGCTGCTATCCACCAGTAAACAACGCTGATTTTATATCTGTATCCATTTAGAGAGGATCTGAAGCCAGGGGTGTGCATAAATCCCTCTTCTGTTTCACAGTTCGCTGCACCTTTCAAGCTAGTGACACCAATTAAATTCAGATTTCTTTCTGAACTACGGCTTGCATCTTATTTTCCAGTTTCTTTCCAGATCAAAGAAGAAACTTGGCTTCTACTGATTATAAACAGTAGCAAAGCTAACTTGCACCCAACACCCAATCTCTTTTGATCATTGTTGAAAAGTTTATTCTGCTTGATTTTCTCACTGGAGTGACTGTGGAGGGTCTTTGGGGATGGAGACAGAAGCTGGAGTGGCTTCTGTGGGGACCACTTGGTGAGGCAGGAATGAGACAATCACTACTCCTCGTTGCTGTGTGCCAGGGACTGGGATAGGCCTGGCAGAGACCATCTGTGTTTACCATGGTGACCCTTCTCCTTGGCTGTGTACAGAAATCCCAGAGATGGCCAGGATGGTAGATGATTCCAGCAGCGAGTTAAAGAGGAACAGAAAATCCCATTTACCCCATACTGGCTCTGGTAGAAAATATAGGTGCCAATTTGGAACACTCTTCCCAGAATAGAGAAAGACTCCTTTTACAATTAGATACACAGATTTTTACTGTAGCAATTTTAAAATAAAAAATTTTAACTTCCACTTTTTTTTATTACCCTGCAGAATCTGAGAAACAGAACCAATTCTAAGCCTTGTAGCTCCGTGGGGAAGAAGTGTCCAGCAGAGGGCTGAACATGGAACACAGAAATAAAGCTGCATTAGTAGAAAGGAAAAATATATTGATGGAAACGTCAATGGTCAAGTCATACTTGACCACCTTATTCAACAAATCTGGCAGTGTGCAGCTTCTGGCTCTTCCCCAAAGTCAAAATGACAATAACAAGTGAACATGCAGAATCAATCCAGGACATCAGCAGCACTATGACAGTGCAAGTCACGAAAGAAGACTTACAGAACTGCTTCAGAAAGTGGCAAGAACAATGGGATAAGCGTGCTCAATGGGAGGGAAAAATATTTTGAGGTTAATGTCAATGTGTCTTTTACTGTAATATTTTTAAATTTAACCACTTGCCATATGTTTTGATCATGCCCTGTACTTTTATATTAAATGAACAAGAACATCTGTGCTTCTTTTAAAAATAGACAATGCCTATGTTGCTGATTCTACATGTTTTGGGTGTATCTGCTACTCCGTCTTCCCTGGCCACAATCTATGAGGGGACCATAAATCCTCGCCCTCCGGAACAGAGAGGTGAGTGAGCACATGCTTTGTGTTGGGCCAGGGAAAGTGTGCATAGATAACACGCATGAATTCCAGGAAGACTCCATGCTTTCTCTGCCCATGGATATGAGGATCAGCAATGTTCCAGATAGATGACCCCACATCAGCAAGACCCCAGAGAGGAAAAGGTGTGGAGCAAAGCTACAGCCCACTTACAGTGGACCTGCTGAAAGGAAAATAAACAAACACTCCCACTGCTGGCATTGAGATTCTAAACATACTAGCAAATACAGCATAGCACAGCTCATCCTTAGTGACACCCTGCATAAATTAAAAAAGATGAGATAACCATTATTCTTCCTCCCATAAGAGAACATCATTTGCATTGTGTCTTAAATGGTTTTACAGCCCTTCTTTTTCTCTTAACCTTTTGAATTTCCTCTATTAATAACTATACATACAAATACGTAATGCTTTAGATATAAATCTGTTTTACTTAAGTGTCAATAGAAAATAAAGCCTTGGATATAGGCGTAGATGGACCACACATAGATGGGTAGACATTGCATCAATAAGCACATAGAGAGATGCTCTTCTGTATCCTCAGCCCCTGTCCACACACCTTGCACCTATTGGCCCTTAGCAGATCCTTCTTGAATTTGAATAAGAAGAGGGGCTATTTATGCATTCATGAGTGTGGGTTTACTTCAGTGAAGGGAAATCATCCCTGTTCTTTCTTCCGTCCTGGCCCATAGCCTGCTGACCCTGGAGACTTACTTGTGATTGATGAATATTTATGAAACTGCCTCTTCAATTAAAATATAAATGTTCTAAGTTAAATTAATGGAGTGAAGAAAAAAGACTCACTTGCATTTCAGAAGATAACAAATGAGGGGCAGAGGTTGTCTTTGCTCAGAGCACAGAAAACAATTCAACAGTTACAGATTTGGGGAGGGAACATTCTTGGCAGAACTTCTAAACCAACAGCTTTTGAAAATAGATTTGTCATCTTGACTCTCTGGCCCAAAGCATCAGGGAGTACGACTGGGCTTAAATTTAGCATCCGTGATGCAGATTGCTGCATTATCAAGGGCCAAAAAGACACACTGCATGGGCACACAGGGGTGGCTTTTGTTTTCAGTAAAGTCCCCAAAACCCACAGGACACACAGGGAGCTCCACCTCTCATCCTCAGTATCAAATGTCCACAGTCTTACCCACTAATACCATTGCTACTGACTTTCCTCCTGTTTCTGTTGATGATGGAGAGAGGTTAGGCAGAGTTCCTGAAAGATTACCAACCAAGAGGCTATAAAAATCTTGTTTCTCTTTGAGCTCTTATTCCCATTGTCTTGGTTTTAAATATAATTTAATGTTGAGCAGGATGAGTCTGCAAATATGTGAAACTGAGTGGCTAGGGAGAAATCTCCCATCACACGGGCACATGGGGTGTGGAACTCGAGCTGCTTGATTTGGGTTTCACATTAAGTGAAATCGGTGCCCCCTTAGGGCAAAGCTCTTGGGCAGCAAGAGCCAGGCCTGTGTGTTCCACAAGCTGGGGGATTCCTAAGTATGTCCCAACGCAGCAGGATCACTGTTACCAGGACACAATTTTGACCACACAAACAACAAGAAAAGTTTTCATTCCTCAAATCCCTCAATCTCATGAAGATTTCACTCATCAAAGCCTCCTGTGCACTGCTTAACACCCCAGGCACATCCAGCCCTGGGAAGAAGTGGATGGAGAAAATTCACATGGTAGGAAACAAGTCCTCAGGCAGGCACTGAGGAAGCAGCTCGGATGCGTGGAAAGCGGTGACTCTCAGACCAAGTGCAGACCAAGGGTGACTCTCATAGACAGTGGCCTTTGAAGGAATAAAAAGGTGCTCGGTGATAATGGTACCAACCTCGGTAAGCAGGATGTTTGCTCCTTCTATTTTATTTGAGGCAGTCTCATCCATTCTTACCTTCCTGAAAATCCTTCTTACTCTCAAAAGAATTTTGGTTCATAGGGTAAATCATAACATCTTGCTAATTATGTACCGTTTCGGGAAGAGCAAAGGCGAGGAGGAAGAAGGGTCAGAGGTGGAAGTGGCGCTGTCCTTGGTGCTGCCCGGTGCTGTTCTCTCAACTCTGCTTCCCACCTGCCTCGACCTACAGTGATTCTTTTCCCCGAGAGGCTCCCAAAACCATGCCCACAGTGGAGCCCTTCACTTCAGGTCTAACAGGAATATTTTCTCATTTTAAGAAACTAGCAGAAACGTTTAACAGAGTGGGCTCGGGGAGTTTTTCACAAATTTCAGACACACCTGTTCTACGTTCACCGTTTTGAACAAAATCTTGTACTTTTACTTACCACTTTCATGAGTTTGGGCATATTTTCATGACTTCTGTAGTACAGATTAAATGATTTTTGGTGTAGGTTCACATACGTACATGAATTTTTTACTGAGCGATGGACACAACACAAAAAGCCTGCTCTTGAAAGCAGGGAATCAGGGGACAGTCTCTCTGAGGGCCTGGCATCAGGGAAGAGATCTGACTGAGGCTTTCTTTGAGTGGCTCATTCAGCATCCAAGACTCCTGTGGGGAAGAGAAGAAGCATCCAAATACTTTCCAAGGTGACAAATACAGGAGAAATACCCAGGAGATGACTCTGGGAACCAGCATCCAAGTGGGTCTCGCCTGTAGCATCTTGATGCTACCCCATCCTTCCTTGCAGCTCCCAGCCCGCTTGTTCTCAGGCATCCTGGGGTGAGGATCATCCCGCATGCAGGAGGCCCTTTGGCCTTCCCTCAGCTCTGATGTTCTCAGATCCTAGATGCTGGAACTAGAGAAAGTGTTCAAAAGTGCAGGGATGATACCTCGGGACACAAATTAGCAGTAATCTCCCTGAAAGACAAATGAGAAACTCATGAACGGAGGGTGCAGGGAGGAAGATCCACCCTTCCAGTTCACAGCCCCAGTAACCTGCTCCCTCTAACCAGACCCTGCCTCCTAACAGCGAATCAGCTCTATCATCCCCATCATTTGATCCCCTTTCATTAACCCCACCTACAAGTGCCTGACTTCTGCAGGGAGTATCCTCAATCTAAACCATAACACATGCTAAATAATAGCAATGTCCAAAATAATCAAAATAATTTTATTAAAATAGTATCAGTTGGAGATGCATGAGAAATCTTAATATATGGCCACTGGAAATGAAGAGATTTGAATTTTGTCCACTGTAAATCATTGAAAATAAAGGTATCAATGGGTTGAAATGCTTGCAGTGAGGGGATCCTCTGTGAATTTTAGGATGCTTGACCATATGCAGGGCTCTGGACAGCAGCTGTTCACAACGCACCCTTACTGAGGACAACCAAAATGTCTCCAGACATCACGAGTATTCCTCAGGGCAAAATCAGTCCAATTAGATACCAAAATTCAGTACTGGAAATTTCGGGTCCCCCCCCCCAAAATAGTAGAATTACTATATGATCCAGCAATCTTACTTTCAGGGTCTACTCCAAGCTGTGGTTTGTGTGAATACCTTGTTCTGTGGTTTTTCCAGCGCTGAAATTTCAGAAGTTCGCTTCCGTCTTTCGAATGTTTTATTGTTTATCTGATGGGAGTAACAGTGCAACAGTAGTAACTCTGCCGTAAAGGAGCATGAACTTGAGTCATTTGTAGGAAAATGGATGCACCTTGAGAGCATAATGTTAAAAGAAATCAATCAGACACACAAACTTAAATCTCCCATGGTTTCTTTTATATTAGAAACTCAAGATATAAATAAAGCATAAAATAAAAGATAGGTAAGAGGAAGTGGGGAGACAGATCTTTCTCAGATGGGAAGGGAATGGAGAGATGGAAGGAGGGAGGGGAGGGAGGGGAGAGAAGGGGATGAAAAGGGACTAAGATGTGTTGTGTGCCGGTGCCAACTCCGCCTAGGGAACGTAAACATTATGTTTTGCAAACCTGTATCATTAAAGATAAAAGAAAAAATAAACTAGAACACGGGTTCAGATTCTGTAGGTCAGGGTGGGGCTGAGCCTCTGTTTTCCAGTGAGCTCCTGCGACGCCTTGCTGGTGGCCTGGAGATCACGCTGTGAGTGGTCGAACTGCAGCAGCACAGGCGCATCGTTGCGCGGGCCACACATAGTCAAGTGATCTTCGGCCACGTGACTCTGAAAAGGACGGAGAGGGCGCCTCTGTCCCACTGATCGTGTGTGCCGTGGGTACCGAAATGGAACGAGTGACACACACACTATGTATTTACCATTTTTTAATTCCCAGTTAAATCAGAATTGCTACCAAGTTCATTTTTTAGTTATGAGACTTCAAATATGTAGCAATGTGAAAAACAGTGCATTCTTTTTTATATTAAAAGTACTTCTTGAGGCCGGTGAGGTGGCTCAGTGGCATAAGTGCCTGCCTGGCAAGCGTGAGGTCCTGAGTTCGACCCCCAGTACCCACAAAAAAAGTACTTCTTTCTAATATTCTAGAATTTCATAAACATATGAACAGTAACCTTTCGAAATAAGAAATAACTCTTGGAATATATGTGTCCCAGTCCCTGACATGCAGAAGTTTCTCTGTGGGTTAGCAGGCAGTTTTCACTTTACATATGCATTTTAAATTCATTAGCTAGACATCATGCATAAATACAGTATGCACAGCCACCCCACGAGGTGCTCCCCACTTTTTAATATGTGTTATTGGTACACAGCTGCTGTCTACAATAAATGCATTCACTGTGGGGCACGGGTAGGTATACACATCACCTTGGGAGCATTTTCTTCCCTTCACCTCCCCTCTCTCCTATCTCCCCCACCCCAGATCCCAGTCCCATCTCTTCACAGTCTGTTTGCTTGTTTCCCTCCATCTCTCTCTTATTTTGCTCTTTAAATTGTTTATGCTTTGGGTTTCTCCTGTAAGAGAAAACAGAGGATATTTAACCTTCTGTGCCAGATTTATTTCGTTTAGCACTATAGTCTCAAGATACATCCATTTTCCTACAAATGACTCGAATTCACCCTTCTTGGCATAAGATTGTAGATGTGCAGATTGAGGGATGGAATAAATGTCCTAAGGTCCTAGCATTACTGAATGGAAGAATCACGATGTTAACCCACAGGCACGCAAGAGCGTGTCACTTATGCTCATACTCAGTTCTGCATCTTATCTTCAGGTTGCTTCAGCTGTGTAGAAACAAACAACTGCTACGGAACAATCCTGGTTTCTTTCCTCCTGTATGAATTCCTTTGTACTGTAGAATTTAAATATGCTATATCACCCACATTTCTTTTCCCTAAGACAAAGCCACATTACAAAGGCCTAGCCAGTGGCATTTAAGAAAACAGTTTCTGAGAATCTCGGAGAATTTCCTTATCTTTTTGCCAAGATACAGAGACGGAGGAGAGAAGGCTCAGCCATGCACTTTGTCTGTGATTTTTGACACCGCTGAATGGAGGTGTGATCTCGTATTGCTGCAGGCCTTTCTGTCAGAAGATGCTTAGTAATCCTGCAGTAACAATCCCACGGCCAATAAGGTTTCAGTAATTTAGAAACTTTTCTCATTACACCACATATTCATGGTTGGTCACCTAGACTCTGGGCTTATTTTGGGCTCTCAAAACTGTGGGCCAGTGAAGTAACCATTATTCTGGATATTGTTCATTCATCAGTGGGAAGATACCTCAAACTCACACGGGATTTACCTTGTCTTCGGTTCTGAATTCGCTGACATAGGTACTCACATGGAACCGGCCGATTATAAAGAGACAGGAAGCCGGGCCCTACCATGTGCTGGGATGATGGGGAGCTGGGACTACTTAGTAAGAATCAGTGACCATCAGACAGGAAGACAGAGTGGACACGCATCTCACGTAAGCCAGAAAAACACATGGGCTCACATCAGGACCGCCCAAAGGGCTCCACGCTGCCTGCCTCACAGCATCCTGACGAGGGAGGTGAAAGTGTGTTTTGCTCAAGCTGTGTCAAGTTGAATATCCCAGGACATTCAGCTCAAAGCCCTCTCTACGGGACACATTCTGCAACCACGGTGCTGGCTGCCTTCCTGCTTGATACCACAAATCTCTTTGTACCTAAAATAGTTTTTACTTCAACCATGAATCCCTCATTTAGTTATGTAATCTAATTTAAATAAACTTATCAGCCCTTCTTCAAAGAATTCACAAATTTGGCCAAAAAATTCCCTGAATGCCAATGTGCCCAGTTTCATGTGCCCCAGTCCTCGTCTAACTTGAGAAGCAAAAAAGCAAATAATAAGATTCTAAACATTCTTGATAATAGCTGGAAATAGAGGGTAAAGGGAACCTTAGATTTTGCCATAAATATGCCTTTTGATCCCATTAAATTAAATACATTAATAGAAAAAATATATTAACCTAGACATGAGTTTCCTTCCACCATCTCTTATGTGATATAATGTTAACAGCATAGTTTTGTTTTGTTTTGTTTTGTTTTTTATGTGGGTACTGGGAGTCGACCTCAGGACCTCGCGCTTGCCAGCAAGCGCTTGTGCCACTGAGAGATATCACCGGCCCTTTTTTTCCTTTATGTGGGTACTGGGAGTCGACCTCAGGACCTCATGCTTGCCAGCAAGTGCTAGTGCCACTGAGTGACATCACCGGCCCTTTTTTTCCTTTATGTGGGTTCTGGGAGTCGAACTCAGGACCTCGCACTTGCCAGGCAGGCACTTGTGCCGCTGAGGCATCTCACTAGCTCAACAGCATAGTTTTTATATGAGGGATAAAGTCATCTTAAGTATCATTAAAACACAAATAAAAATAGGGGTATTTTGCAAATTTTCAATTTGGTCTTAGATGTTTAGTGTCAGTTAAGGTGTATATACGTGATATATACACACATTTACATATACAAAACTATATTATATATAATATACATGCATAAATATATTAAAAAATTTCTGTATTCAAATTTTTAAAATTTTTTCTGTCCTACTGGAGATTGTACCTGGGGTCTTCACCCTGAACTATATCCCTAGCCATTTTGTAATTTTTTAAGATACGTTATTACTAAGTTACCCAAGCCAGGCTTAAACTTACAAACTTCATGACTCAGCCTCCCAGAGTGCCAGGATTATAGTCATGTGCCACCATACCCATGTGCCGGCTCTATGTTTACTTTTATTTTTCCTGAGAGAAATTCATAATTGGTCTTTATCCTTCTTTATCTATTTTGAACCCCATAAGGCTGATCCCAAGGATACCCCACCAACAAACCTACCTGCTCAGTGGATTCAGGCTGGAGACCATAAGAGAGCATCTTCGGGAGGCTGGGAGGAATTAGAGAGAAATTCAGGTATCACTGTTCAGCTCTCTCCCTGGAGGATCCAGACCTGAGAGCAATGATGAGCCTGTCCACACGCCTGTGTGTCCCTCCTCCTCAGAGCCCAGGTGTAGAAGGACCACGCCACTATGGGCCTTCAGGAGCTGCAGTGTCCTGGGTGTTCTGCACTGTAAACTTGCCCTTTGCAAGCAGCCCCTTTATTCATCTGCATTATCACTTTCCCATCAATAGGACAAAATACCCAACACCAACAACTTAAAGGAGAGAGGTTTATGTGGTGCACAGTTCTAGGGGTTCAGTCCATAGTTTGCTGGCTCCAAGGCGAAACATCATGAGAGGGGGTCGTGGCAGAGGACAGCTGTTCACCCCATGGCAGCCAAGACGAGCAGAGAGAGGGGAGGACACAGGGACAAGAGTACCCCATTCCAGGTCACACCCCCAGGGACCACCTCCCAACCAGGACCCCTCTAAATGCATGAGACTTGGGGGGGGCACTTCAGCTAAAACTGTAGCATCATCTATCTTCAAATTACCTCAATTTGTGTGTGCCATATGTTTTCTGTTGAGCCCCTTATGCGTATGATTCATGATTAATTTTCTTAGCCTTTTATCATCCAGTAATTTGTTATTATGTAGACAAAAACTGAGATTTTTGAAAAGTAGCCAAGTATATGCATCTATCCTATCTATTCCAATTTACAGAGAAGCAATCTTGTATCTTCCATTGTTGCCTCTCCTGTCTTTATTAAAGGAATTTTGTAAACTTTAGTTGAGAACCATAGTGACCCTCATCTTCCCTCTAAGGTAACCAGGAGGGAATCCATTGCAATTGTTTTTATTTCTACACCATCCTAAGAACTCCAACACCTCTCCTCTGTGTCTACACATCAGTTGTATAAATATGGGACACATGCACTCAAGTACTTTTCAGTGCCCTTTGTCAAAATCCACATTTTACAATTATTGTAGACATATTTGCAGCTGGGAAACTAAAACTTTGTAAGATATGAAGGCATAATTTTCAAGTGATGAAATGCTTTCCTCTAAATTATAGAGTTAAATGTTATTGCCTGCATAGAATCAAGTCAATACACACCAGACACTGAGAATTTGGGGCTCATTCTATGCCAGGGTCTTTTGAGGTAACACCAAGCATCTTCCAAAGACAATGATTAAAACCCAACTCTGTAGCAAGACCTTGTTTTAGATTAGCTTTTAGATTTTCTCTCAGGCCATTAATTCACAACAAGCATCAAGTGAGAAGAACCCATCTACATATCATGAGATCTGCAACGGATTCTTTCCTACTTTAACATTAATAAGTTTCAGGCCCTTTCTAGACCTATCTGACTCTGGAACAAAACTCAGCCTTCTTTATATTAGTGAAGTAAAGCAGACACATGAGGAGAAATTCTACCTGTCCCTTCTCACCTATGAGGTTAAGAAAATGTCAGCTGGATTGTACAGTAGTGATTACTAGGGCCAGGGAGGGGTGTGGAGGGGAAAGAAGAGTGTGTGTTAGTACAGCTGCCCAAGCACAGGCAGAGAGACGCAGTAAGTTCTAGCGTCCTACCGAACGGTGGTGACTGTGGTTAACCACAACCTCCTCTGTAGTTTCTGGGTAGTGAGAGGAGTGGAGCTGGAGGGCTTCAAACACAAAGCAACGACAAGGAGATGGAGACAGGAATTACCCTGATTTGATCAGCACACATCAAATACATATATCACAGGGTATCCTATGAATACATACGATTATTATACATTCATGAAAAATGTTAAAGACGCTTGAGGCGAAGGAAATGTTAAACACTCTGATTTGATAATTACACACCATATAGACATAAAAAATTATCACACTGTACCCCGCAATTTATAATAATTTAAAATTAAAATAATAATTTAAAAAGAACAGACATTATCTGCTTGCTATCTGCAGTGTTCTCCTTGCCTCCAAGCCCATTTCTCACACGTGTCAAGTTTTTCCTTTATCTGTGTCTTAATTACTTTCCTCGTTGCTGAGACAAAAATGCCTGACACCCAAAGTTAAAGGAGGAAAGATTGATTTAGCTCACAGTTTGTAAAGTTTCAGTCCATATTCGGCTGGCTGCAAGGCAGGGAGGCATGGCAGACAGGGATTGCAGGGGAGAACAGTTCATGGCGCCCACAAGATAGCAAAAGCAACAGAGGGACCTTAACAGTGTCTTTCTGCCCCTTTTATCTTATCCAGGCTACTCAGGGCAGGTAGCACTCACACCCTTAGTCCTAGCGCCCTTGAGCCTAGCATTGCACCATGGATCAATCCCAGTGTCACACACTCTAGATCCAGCACCTCTGAAAAAGCCCCTCCTGTGACTGCATGAGGCTTTGGGGGAACATCTAGGCACAAACCATCCAATCTGCTTCAGTTTTCTTTCATCTACACATTAACTGGTCATGGCTTTGTTTATTTGCTTGTTGGTTTGTTTGGCTCACATCTCTTCCCATGTTGGGAACCTCTGATGCCCTGAGCTTTGCCCCCTTGGTGGTGCAGGTTGGGTGGCATTGTGAAGATGGCTGGGAAGTCTGGCTTCAGACCTGCCTTGATCACCCATGGTCTGGGGAACACCAGGCAAGGTGCTTTTCTTCTCCAGCCCTTCATTTATTCACCAATAAAAAGGATGCAGTACATACGAGATTATTAGGAAGACTGAAGAGGTGAATCCTAGTTTAACATGGCAGATAACTCATGGAATTTTTTTCCCTTAAATTTCACACAGTGTAGATAGAGAAGACAAACTGGAATTCCAAAGCATGAAACAAACTGTTTTATTTACCCACTGAAGACATGAGAAGTGAGGAAGATTATCTTCAAATCCATTTGGATGAAGAAAGACCTTGATCCTTAGAGATGCAAACGCAAGGGTTTTAGGCATTAGCGATCAACAAGAGGTCACATTTGGGACAAGAGGGGCCTAGACAGTTGCAGCCCGTAGTGGAAGCACTCCCGATGGGTATGAGGTGAAATTGGGGGTCAGAGATTTCAGTCCTCAGGGAACGGGTACCCCACCACTTTATTCCATCTCATGCAACTGCTAGTGGGCTACATGCAGTGAATCTTTGGATAAGTATCCAGGAAACATCAGAACTTCCTGTGAGATGGAGACAAGAATCCTCTGGCTGCAACTGAAAAGGGAGGGATGCACTCTTTCTCTCACTCTGTCCTCATCTCTCATTTAACTAAAATAAACATAGATGCACTGACCTGTTTGCCTTTATTGATGCTCGTGTTTCAGAAACCAAAGGACAAAATTGGGAAACGACTGTAACTACTAGTGTCCTGGCCCATGATGGCACAGTTTATGCAAACATTCACAACATGGCTGTGATCATATGTTTTGTGCATGTGAACATCAAGGAAGAAAGCTGAACCTGGCAACTCAGCAGACAGAAGCTGAACAAGGTCAGCTCGTAGGAGCACGGAGCCAGCTGCTGTCTACTTCCTCGGAAATGCCCTTCGTTACTAAAACCCCTATTGATACCTTTCTAGTTTCATGGTGGGAATCTGTTCCACAGAAAGGGGGATTTTATTTTTACTGCTTCTTCGTAAGCAGCAGACCGAGCTGATGCCTGCCGAGGCCTCGGCAGTGCACAGGTGTCACTAACATCAGCAGAGCCAGGCACTCCGTCAGCGTTCTCTGGAAGGGAACCCTCTGCGGGACACACACACCAACTTGCACAAGTGCTGGTCTCAGGACAACTCATAGTAAGCTCATTCCTGTTCTAAATATCACCTCAAAGCTGTAATTATGTGTGTGGTGTTCTCCAACATCAGAAAACAGACAGACTTGTTGCCAAAGATGCGGGACTCTCTGGAGGAGAGAAAGGTGCTCTGTTAATCTACTTTTATCACAGTAGCCAGGCATAAAACAGGTGATGGCTTTTAGCATCCATCTTGTCCCTCTTCCTGGGATAAACAGCCACTCCAGGGCAGCAGGTGCTCCTAACCATGATGAGTGTGTGTCCTGGGATGGCTACATGTCCCCACAGTGGGAGATGCCCAGGAGCAATTCTGTGTGTACATCTGAGGTTCATCAAAACTGGCAACTCAGTGCATGTTAAGGTGAAATGAAATTTTAAAAGTTCAAAGATCTTGAGACTGATTTAGAAGAGTATAAATAAAATCACCTTTATCAGGGTAGTTGCAGGCCACAGCTCATTCAAAGGAGGGACTAAAGAAATGTTAATGAAATGACAATTTACGATAGCGTTCCAAGGATAACAGGATCCAGGAGGAGACTGGGGCACCTGTGAACAGTAATGTGCAAATCCCTCGGGTCCCCTGGTCCTGAGGGGAAGAGGAGACGAACTACTTCTGGAACCTGGACTGAGGCCGAATAGCATCACCATCGTCCACACGGCTGTGACCTCCTACAAAGCAATACACGCAGTGCTGGGCAGGGATGTCATGGAATGGGCAGCAGAGTAGACACCCTGCACCCCTCTCCTCCCACCCTCTCAACCCCTGGGGAGGCCTCCCATGGCCTCAGGACTGGCAGCCAGAGGGGAAGGGAGCTCTCAGGTGCTGCAATCCAGAAACTCTGGTTTCTCATGCGCCGAGCAGGGTGCAAGATTGACAAGAATATACTGGTGGGGCCAACAGAAAGATCCGGGGAAAACTCAGAGACCGATATACTTGCTTCTGAATACACATGCTTTTCTAAGACAATCTGCAAAGTCCTTTTCAGCTTTATTGTACTCCGAGGAAAACCTCCTGAGCTTGTACCAGGCAGTGAGCTGGAGAAAATGACAGCAAAACTGAGAACGCCACGAAGGAAGAGGTGGGTACGGTCGGCTGAAGGGACATCACCGAGTGCCTGTTAGCCTGGCACGAGGTCCTTGCCGAGTGGGCCCAGGAGTCTTGTTCCCTAGGCAGCTTGACAGGAAGGAAACTACTGGATCCGGTGTCTCCGCACATTCAGTAATTCAGAGGTAGAATCATGGTGCTTCACTCTGTGGATTATTTTGCAGCAGGTAACCTCGTGATAAGGAGGCTAGTCAACTTCAGGGGTTTAGTGGCAGACAAACTCAGCGTGAAGCCTCAATGCTGAGAAATGGTATGAAAAGGAAAGACCATCACCCTCTTCTGGTAAGTGCTCCAGCTGGTACCAAGGCAATGAACACCGTTTAAGGAGGGAGCCAGGCAGACGCCCCACAGTGAAAGGCCAGCCTCAAGCCAGAGGTTCAAAATACATGCGCTTCGCACCCAGATAAACCAGGAAGGGTTTATGCCCATAGAAAATGGTGCAATTTTTCTTGCACTGAAGAATTTATGCTGTCCAAAAATCTATATTAAAGCTATGTACATCCTAGTAAATATTTCCATAAGAATTTAACTGCCAGTTTTTTTGTTGTTGCAGATACAGTCTATCAAAGACACAGCTGAAATCGTAAGTCATGATGCTCTAGTCCTCAATAGAATTAAATCCTCCCAAATCCTCAGGGGTTGGAATTCACACGAAGCTTCAGGAGCGCCTAACTCTGCCCCGTTTCGGTGATGTAGGTGTCCTTACTAATGGTTTGCTGGCCTCAGCTTGGTGGAAACCAACACAGATGCAAAAGGAGAAAAGTGCATATGCAACGGAACCCGGAGGCCACCATGCCCATCCAAGACCACGAGTAGGGGACAGAAGGGACAGGGAAGAGTGAGGTGACCACTGCAGCCTTCATGAAGGAAGTGAGGTGTAGGGGGTCAGTAAGGACATTAGGGTTGAGGTAAATCCCCTCTCCTGCATTCAATCTGCATTTTCAACTTTGTGAAGGGCATTTCAAATTAATCTGCACCCGAGGAGCAGGGAGCTGGGTTTCTTTTGCGAAGCTCTTCTTGCTTTAAGACAGTTCATTGAGGTGACCGGTCACTGTCCTCCCAGTCACCACCTTTTTGATAAACTGCTTGCCATTTTACATTTTTACACTAGAAACTTGGAGTCATTTGGTTTCCTCACTCCTGTCTCACACCCAGTGGCTCAGTAAATCCTGCTACTTCAGCTTCTGATATATCATCTAATTATCCCTTCCTCATGACAGCCCTTGCCTCTTCTGTCTGAGAATATGAAATATTCTTTTTATGACCATTCTGCTCCTCCTCACCAACATTTCTCCCTCCATGCTTTTTAGTTTTTCTTTCTCTCTCTTTTTGTTCCTTTCTCTCTCTTTCTCTTTCTTTCTTTTTCTTTCTTTTCTTTCTTTCTCTTTCTTTTCTTCTTTCTCTTTCTCTCTGCCTGCCTTCCTTCTTCTTCCTTCCTTCCTTCCTTCCTTTCTTTCTTTCTTTCCTTTTGAGACAGAGGCTTGTTAAGTTCCTAAGTTGTCCATGCTGACCTCAAATTTGTGATCCTCCTGCATCAGCCTCATGGAGGCTGTTATCCATTCAAATGTATGAACACTGAGCTTATAGCTGCTAGATACTACAAATGAGGCAGCTGTCCACATCCACTTGGAAGTGTTTGTGTGGATAAAGGTTTTTATTGGGGTGGGGTATTAGGAGTGTAGTTTCTCTGTCGTATGGTATTTTTATATTCACTTTCTTTTTTCAGGACTGAAGATTGAACCCAGGGCCTTCGCACTGAGCTACCTCTCCAGTCTTTTTTTTAATTTTTAAATTTTGAGACAGGGTCTCTCTATGTCACTGCAGTTCCTCAGGCTAGACTCCAACTTGTGATCCTTCTGCCTCAGCCTTCCAGACTGCTGAGAAGAAAGGCGTGCACCTGGCTTATGTCCACTTTTTTGATAAACTGCTTACCATTTTACATTTTCACCAACAATCTATGATGGTGTTATGGATTATAACAAGAATATCCCCCAGATGCCCTGCTCACAGCCAGGGATTTTGGATGAGGATTGGACCATGGGGGTGATACAGCTGACCATGGGGGTCATAGAGCTGACCAGGAGTGTGATAGAACTGACTACTAGGGTGATAGAGCTGACCATGTGAGCAACAGAGCTGACTATGAGGGTGATAGAGCTGACATGCTTTTAGGAGGTGGGACCTTGTCCTGGTTGGAACACATGGGTCACTGGGGTACGATCTGGAAGTTCCATCTCTCTCCCCTGTTCCTCCCTTCTCTCTGCGCTTCCTGGCCTCCATGATGTAAGCAGCTTTTCCTCCAACAGGCCCTCCTGCCATGCTGTTTCTGTGTTTCAGCCTCCTGACCATGGACTGAAACTTCTTAGCCATGAGCCAAGATAAACTTCTCTTCTCTTGATTTGTGGGTGTCAGGTATTGTATCTCAGAGAAAAGGAAAGTAAGACAGATGGCTCCATTCTCACACTCCTCACTCATATTTGCTATTGATACTCTTATTTATAGTACCCATTTTAATAGATGTGAAATTGTGTCTTGTGCTTTTATTTGCATTTCCTTAGTGACTAATGATGTTGATCAGTTTTGTGTACATTTTAGTCATTGAAATAACTTATCTGATGAACTTTTGGCCAGATTTTTGTAGGCGTGTTTTATTATGGAGGTATGAGTTATTTTAATGAGGTGTAAGTACTTTGTAGGAAACATATTTACAAATATTTTCTCCCAGTCTGTTGCTTGTTTTTGTCTGTTAATTTATTTTTAAATGGTGCAAAAGTTATGAATTTAAGGGTGCACATTTTCCCTATCTGGCTGTGCTTTTGTGTACCCCAACCCCGCACACTGGTTCCTTAGTATTAGGCCACAGTGATGCTGCATTGTAACTGGTTATTTTACACACACTTCCTGGGGGCGAGGCTTCCCTGTGGCAGAGCTTCAAGTCAGCCAATCACAATTTCCTATTCCCAGGGCTTCCCAGGGCAGACAGCAGGTCAAACAGTGAAACAGCTCCGGGGTGGACTTTCTGAGGAGTTGGCCCTGGAGTCAAATTGCCACAAACCTTTCTGTTTCTTTTCTTAAGGTTCAGAAATGCTTGCTTGTTCCAGAGTTTCTGAAATAGTAGATTTTGACATTTTTGTTAGAATTGTTCATATTTTCATGGAGAAACAGGTTTGTGGAGGTCATCAGCCTGCAAACACCACTTTAATTTCTAAAATTGACTCCGGATTTGCCCCATCCACTCACCTCCTCGAGGGACCAGGGGTATTTGCCATCTCGGAGAGGTTTCTCGCAGACTCGTGGGCTGACATTCACTACCTGGAATGCTTCAGTGACTGCAGATGCCTGGGAAGAGTCGATTCCGTTATTGTTTACATCCAAGTTTCGTTTCTTTGCAATGCCGAGGATAATTTCATCATGTGGCTGTGTCACTGGTGTAGATATGTTTACTATCGGGGAGGATTTGTGCTTGGTTTTTGGGGGGTTTTAAGAGTAGCCTGCTGTGAACAATTTGATACAGGTCGTTATCATAGAGTTTCAGGTAGTGGGAGCATTTTAGCAAGGGCTGCTCTCAGTTTTTGTTTTTGAAAGACGACTGCTATTCCTCAGCTGTTTGAAAAGATATTTTCAATGGCTATAAACTTTCGTGTCGATAAATAGTTCTTTTTCTTGTTCACAAATTATCTCATGGCTTGCATGACTCCTGATGAGATCTTTGACTTCCTTCTTTCCCTCCGTATGTGATATTTCTATTTCCCATAATTGTCTTTTATATTTTCTCTTTATCTTTGCTTCCAGTGTTCTGAATACAAGGTGCTGGGGGGTAAACTTATTTGTGCATATGCATCATTCTTGGGATTCTCTGAAGGTCTTTCAACTGTGGATTATTGTCATTTTTTACTTTCAGTAAATTACCAGCCACTACCTCCAATCATTTCTTTGGCTTGCTCTCTCCTGATTCCCACCAGGATTTCCGTAACATACAGTATATTTAACACAGTTTGCTACCATCACACAGTTTTTGAATTTTTTTGTCAATATTCTTACATTTATCTTCCTGTTTTGTTTCAGACTGTAAAGATATTATCACTTATTTTTTTTTTTTTTGGTGGGTACTGGGGGGTCGACCTCAGGACCTTGTGCGCCAGCAGGCGCCCGTGCCGCTGAGCGATATCACCGGCCCCTTTTTCGTATGTGGGTTCCGGGAGTCGAACTCGGGCCCTCGCGCTTGCCGGGCAGGCGCTTAAGCCGCTGAGCCATCTCACCGGCCCGATTATCACTTATTTTTGTATCAAGCGATTTTTCCATTCTGCCCATAAACCCCTTCTGGGACTTTCTCCCACCCTATTCCCATCTTTTGCATTTCTAGCATTATGTGACAGTTGTATAGTTTCTCTTCACTCAAACTTCCCCATCCATTTTGCAACATTGCTGGTCCTCTCCAATAGATTCTTTATTATACAATTCAGTTACTTAATTCCACTCTGAGAAACCTCTGGGTTTGCTGACTGTGTTATCTCTTTTAAAAACACAATTCTGGTGAGATATTACTGATTATAAAATACATGATGTACTGTACACCATATACACATATACACACTTATGTGGTGTATGATTTCATGATTTGGTGAACATATACATTGTGAAATATCACAATACACCAATTGAGACATCACCTCAGATAGTCTCCATTAGTGTGCATGTGGGTGTGTAAGAAAATTAAGTTTAATATATGTCCTCTTAGCAAATTTAAAGTATGCAGAGCTCTGCAGCATTTCTTTTTTGGTACCGGGAATTGAACTCAGGACCTCACACTTGCCAGGCAGGCGCTGTGCCACTAAGCTAAATCCTCGGCCCCTGCAGCACTTCTAACTGGTCACATTGCCATCAACTGCCTCTCCAGAAAGTGTTCATCTTCCACACCTGGAACTTCGCACCGAGTCACCTCTCTATCCCCGCCCTTACCCACCACCCTACCCTCCACTTCTGCGAATTTGACTATCTTATGTCCCGCGTGTAGGTGCAATCATGCACTAATTTTTCTGCATCTTGCTTGGTTTGCTCAGCATAATTTGGTTACGACTTCTTTTGGATGTATTGTGGATCTCATAATTTTCAATGGAGTATCAGCATTGTGCTTAGAATAACAGTAGGAAATGAGACCGAGGATGTTTATGCCTGAGAAAGGGGCAGCCTCTTTATCACACTGCCGAGGCCCGGGTCCAGTGGCTCTAGGTGGGAACTGTGCTGGGTGTACTACTGGCAGCAGTAACCTTCTAAGCACCCCGGTCCCATGCCCAAGTAGCCACGGTGGGGGCCATCTCCTGCTGAGGTAGGACCCACACGAACAAGTTCTCCGCCAGACCCTCACCTGGGCGTCAGCAGCCTCCTCATCTGTGCCACAGGGGCTGTCTGCCCACACCGATGCCTTCCTCTGTGTTAGATGCTCTGCTTTTCACTTGGAGCACGATGCTTGGAGTCTTGTTGGTGTAGGAATCTCCTGTTCTGCTGCTCAGCTTCCCACGCGAGCAGGTCTCACCCACCTGAGTCCAGGTAGGAATTGCTTAGCATTTCTGGGCTCCTCCTGACAGAAAGCTCACATAAAACCTTTCCCGTTTCATGGGAGCAAAAAAGATTTCTTTCCCACCACAGGAAGAGCAATACTGTCCTCTGTTCAGTGCAGAATACTGAGCTGAAAGCAAGTGATTTGTATTTGCTGTCCATACAGAACATGGGAGACAATTTTTAAAAATCAGATATTTAAAAATATCTATCCCTGATATTTACATGTTTTCATTTAAAATTTGATAGCTGATCGTTTGCTGTGCTCCTATCTCCACGTGGACTTAGTCACCTGCTGGTTCTCATAAGTACCCATTGGCCATCCCTGGAAAGACCTGGTGTGTAGGCGCCTTCCATCCTTCTTTGGAACCCTTCGAGGTATTCTAAATTGTCATGATGTCCATTTTTATCTCTCAAGGATTACTTTAATGTTGTTTCTTGTTTAATGTAATGTCCGTCTCTTTTAACTGCTGTGCTCTACCAAAGGCTGTGTCTCCCTTCTTCTCAATGAATTTTATCATGGAAATTCAGTTCACCTGTTCCCGCTGCAATCTTAGCTTTCAAAAATGTCGTGGTTATGTTGATTAACCAATTTATTTTCTTATTGTTGATGTGAGCACAGTATTCTCATATAGCTTTTGTCTTCCTAAGTGGAAGCCATACTTCATGATTTCTTGAATGGAATTAATAGAAGCTAATCAATCATGGCTATGCCTACAGTACCATGATAAACAACAGATGTTTCTCACTGTGATTAAGTTGGAATAATAACAGTAGAGGAAATGCCCATTCATTAGCACTGCCAAGAATGCTAACAGGACTGTTTCATCCACAGAACTGCCAGCTAAGGGGTCTGGGATAAGGGTGCTTAGGAGAAGCCATCAGGATGTCTTCCTACTTTCCACTCGCCACAGAAATGTTCACACACCTCTGCTATCCAGCCTTGCCTTCACCGGCAGGCTGTGGGTGCTGGACCGTGCAGTACCCAAGATATCCAGCCTCAGGGAGCAATGAGCCCCCAGCAAGCCCTGCCTGCAAGGGGTGACCTGAAAAATCCCCTCCTTCTGGGATTCCCAAGGCACAGCCTGACTGGCTTGGAGAGATATAAGCCCCTTTCTTCACAAACGACACCAACAGTGTTGACACTGAACTTCCTGCTGCTTTCTGTATATTGAACCTGGATGAATTCTGGGGTGAGTGAAAGATTCAAACCTCTTATGTTACCTAGAATGTACCCACTGTGACCTGCTCTTAAGATGATTATTTCCCTTGCTTTTCCCATGCTAGGGAGAGGGAGGGAGACAGAGACAGAGAGGGACACAGAGAGACAGAGAGAGAGAGACAGAGAGACACAAAGAAAGAGAGTATCAGGTATTTTCACACCTACGTGCCTGTAATCCCAGCATTTTGAGATGCTGAGGCAGGAAAATTGCAAATTAGAGCTCAGGTTACCAATTTAGCAAGACTCTGTCTCAATATATTATATGTGGCTGGAGACGTTGCTCAGTGCAAAGGGTTTGGGTTCAATCCCAAGAGGAGAGAGAGCCAGAGACAGAGAGAGAGACAGAGAGAGAGAGAGAGAGAGAGAGAGAGAGAGATCCACCTAAAGAGCATTTTTCATGAAAGGAGATACTACTTTTGGCAGAAAACCGAGAGCCCCGTTTCACCTCATGGTGACCTATTACTAGTTAGTACCTCTCCTTTGAGATCTGGTGTCTAGTGGCTCACTAGGTCCCTTCAGGGTTTTCCTGGGGCTGCACTTGGAGCAGCAGGAGCATAAGGGCCTTCAGCAAGCGCCTATAACCCAGCACTCCAAGAGGCTGAGGCAGGAGGATCACAAGTTGGAGCTTAGTTCAAGCATTTTAGTGCCTTAGCCAGACCCTGTCTCAAAATAAAGCAGGCTAGGGATGGAGTTCAGTTTCAAGGACTCGGGTTCAATCACAGTACCAACCAACCAACCAACCAACCAACAGACAAAACAAAGCCCCTCACCTGGACGTCCACTGCAGACTGTGTCCCCCCTGGGCACGTTCTCTTCTCCAGTCACTGAGCTTTCTCCCGGGGGACAGGGCTGCTAATCAGCTCTGTGAAGCTTTTGTCCTTATGGGAGAAAAGATGGTTTTGACAAGATGGAAATGTCCTGTGCCAATCCTAACCTACATGCTTTCCCCCTTTCCTTAGGTCCCCAGCCTCAAAGAGTCTGGCTGATGCTCCTGTCCACCATGGAATGTCTTTTCTCCTATGTCTGTAGACTGTATTCTCGTTAAGGTGCAAGCACCAACTTTAGTTTCTGCTGAGGTCTGTGTTCTGGGTGGGTGTTTCTGATGGTGAGTTGTAGGAGTTTTAACATAAACTATATAAAGTTTGTTAGTATACATAAGGCAAATTTTCTCCCAATTTATATTTGCCTATTTATTTTTGTAATGATATCTTTAAACATTAGAAATAATTTCATGGCCGGTGAGATGGCTCAGCGGCATAAGCACCTGCCTGGCAAGCGCGAGGTCCTGAATTCGACTCCCAGTACCCACACGTAAAGGAAAAAAGGGCCGGTGATATCGCTCAGTGGCACAAGGGCCTGCTGGCAAGCACGAGGTCCTGAGTTTGACCCCCGGTACACACACACAAAAAAAGAAAGAAAGAATTTAATATTTTTCATAAAGGCTAATTATTTATTATTTTATTCTGAGCAATTTTGAGATCTGATTAAAAAATCTTTGCTAAGACCAAAAGAATACTTTTTCCTTTTTTCTCTCTTTAAAGATTTATTCTTTTAATTTTAATTTCTTGGGTTTATGAACTCCTTCAAAATCAAATAGTAGGGTAACTCAGTTTCCAAGCTTCATATAAGACAGAAACTGTGAATGGCCACTTTCCCTGTTTCCACATTATTTTTGTGCAAAGAAAATAGAAGCAAATGTTTCCAAAAAAGAGATTTAAATGACTTAAGGAAGCAAAAAATCATAAGCACATGGATAAGAAATTAAGTTGCTATAGCCATTCCATTATAGGCAGAGATACATAAAATGGCTTTTCGTCCTTTCAGCCTCTGCCAAACCTAAAGAGACAATCTGACATTTTAAAATAAAAAATTTTTAAAACTCGCCTGAAAAACTGACCTTAAGTAGAAATGATATTTTGAAGGCATCTCAGAGTATGGGAACTGCTTGGCATTGGGAATTGATACCATTCTTGCTGTCATGGACCAGGAAGGTAATTTCCATAATGGACTTCAAAGCCCTTAGATCACTAGTTACAGTTTGGAAAGTAAAAATTTCCTGTTTTCTTGAGTAAAGGTGCCCTAAAAGGACACTAAAGTCCAGGTCAAATTCTCCAAATTTTGCTCTATCTATCAATCAATCAATCAATCAATAAAGCAAATACACTGTTGTAACTTACCTAAATTCTGTAAATCCATAAAGAAATCATTGATGGGTACTAACAATTGGAATACACAAAAATCTAATATGTAGTGTTTGCACTTTATAAAAACACCCTCAAAACATGAGATGTTCATTCTTTCCTTTTGGAAGGGTACATTGCGTTCCACACCTCATTCCACTGGGAGAAGAGCAGAGTAAAGTTCTTACTGGGGATGATTATCTGCACTGCTGGGAAAGAATCCAGGTGGGGAGAGTGGATCGGCAAACCTGGAAGTGTTCTTTGACTCATCTCCTGCCAGCTTGTTAGACTCAGGAAAGCACGTGGCTTCGCACATTAGTTTCACAAAGGAGGATTTTATGTTCATTATTAATAGATGCCTGTGGGGTTGGAGAAAGGACAGGCCTGAGAGGCAGTGATCATTAAGACACTCCAAGCCACTCAAACTCTGAATTAACAGACTCCTTTCCCTTCCCAGGCTGAAGGCAAAGGATTGCATTTTCCAGAATGGCCACAGTGATTCTGGGATTTCCGTAAAGTTCTCCCGCAGTCTGTGCAGAACTTAATCAAGAATGCTCCCTCCCATCCTGAAGAGCCTGCAGCCGTCCTCAGTGGCCCCAGCAGAATTCTCAATCCTCTTGAGCTTTTCTTATGTCTCCAGATCTCTGTATGTCTGAGCTTTCAGCATCTCCTCACTCTTGACCCATATAAGCCACATCTTGCCATAGATAGATAGATAGATAGATAGATAGATAGATAGATAGATTTCCAAAAGAGAAAGAGAACCATAGCCTTATATACTTCTGACCTGAGATTAGGTAGCTTGGTTCCTGGATTGGAGAATAAGAAATACGTGCCTGTTTTTTCTTATATCACATTGGGATATCTGAAAAAGCTCTCACCTGGGCACCCAAAAGGAATGATGAAAGATTTTTTTAAAGGTGCAAATTATGTGTGCCTTTGCGTGATTAAAAAAAAAATTCCGCTAGTATCCCAAGTTCTAGTACAAGATCATTAAACTCTCTGGGGGAAAAGTGCATTTAAATTAATTCAATACCAATCACAGAGAGATTTGTTTTTCCTTACTTCAGAATGCTGAAAACCTAAGAGCAAAAGTTCCCATTTAGTGATCTCTGAAGGTCTGAGTGCAGTGAATCTCCCCTCCTGTGTCCCAGAACTTTCAGGGTAAATGAGATTTCTGTGTTTCCCACTGATGCCCACTGATATGCAGGGAGCTGAGTTTCTGGAATTCACAATCTATGTCCTGCCCCACTTCCCACTTCAGTATAGATATTGCCCGGCAGAGTCTCTGTTTAGAAGCAATTAGGTAGAAAATCAAAGTGGATATAACCCATGATGCCTAATGATCACAGAAACAATTAGAGTAGATGAAAGGCCAGTGACTTCCTGTTCATCTGATTAACTGTGCCTAATCTAAGAACAGACGGTAAAAGGCCTCGCTTGCCACTAAAATGCTTGTTCACTTCTATACACTAAACTAAAACATAAAAGTATTTATCTTTGTAAATGTTTTATTTGAAAATGAGCATCCACCTCTTTCATCATTTATTTCACTTTGAACTGAGTGGTGGCAGAGAGAAAGTGGCCTCTTTACTTCTGGTAACTACGGTACCTTGCTGATAGATGCTCCCTTCCTGAAGCCATTTTCAGGACAAAAGAGCACACATTCCTCCCCTCCGCACTAAGAGAGTACCAGCCCAGCCCCCCAAAACTCTGAGCCGGCTGCAACCAGCCCTCAAGGTGAGTCATCACCTGCTTTAACCACAGGCCTCACGACTAAGGGCATGTCCTGTCTGTCCCATTGGAATGCTCCTGCAGCTCAAGGCCACCCCTTCTCTGTTAATGCAGACCTACACACTCCAGAGCAGGTGACAGATGCGTCCCCTGACGCAGTTGACGTTGCCCAGTGACAAGCAGTAATCTTTATCAGGGCAAGGACACAGTGGAAAGAAATAGGAAGTGGTGTTTTGAAATCACAGGCCCAGTTTGCTCAATTGCGTTTTGGTTGAAATACTGGTGAAGTGAACTTATCCTGGTGGCTTGGCACAGTAGGTTTTGTGCTACTTCTCTAGGAAGTACAAATAGCCCAATTAAATAATGATAAAGAAAAATGCAGCAGTGATTTCCTTTGACCCTGTAATGAACTGTTATGGTTTAGATCTAAAAAGACCCCAAAGTCTCCTGTGTATGGTAGGTGATTGGATCATGGGCACTGTGCTCATCAGTGGATTCATCAATTGATAAGTTCAGTAACTGAATGGGATTTGAGGTGGGTCAGTGGGGTGTGACCTGGAAAGGTGCATTCTTGTCCCAGACTCCTCCCTTCTCTCTCTGCGTCCTGGCTTCCATGGGCTGAGCCGCTCTCCCCCTCATGCCCTCCACCAGGTTGTTTCTTCCTTGAAGATAGCTGACCGTGGACTGAAACTGTGAACCAAAATACACCTCTTGTCCTTTAAGTTGTGGGTGTCGGGCATTTTGTCCTAGTAAGGACAGAGCAATTAACAAACTGTCCTGGGAGTCAGCCTGCTCATTGCAAACCTCTCTTCCAGGAAGTGCTTCTTTCTCTAGATGAAGCACAAAAAGTTTCAGGTTTCATCAAGCACAATTGTTAAACCCCATTTCAACAACTAAGGGACCCACTGCACACCTGGGTTCAAGTCCAGCCACTCCCTTCCACCTGTGATGCGTAAACAGCTCACAAGCTTCATCAGGTCCCACAGAGGAGAGGGAGAGGAAGGCCTTCCTGGCTGCCAATCAGACGAGACCTGAGAAGGCTGGGGGCAGGTGATGAGGTTCATCCCCTGGAAATCTACTGTGACAGAACGGTGACCCGAACACCTCTGCTTTCCTCAGCTCAATCACCAGCCATGTGCAGTCACGAGAGTGCCCAGAGGACTCCACTGCGACCTTGCAGCCCTAATCCTTCCACGTGTAGTGGCTCGGAGGAGCTCACAATGAGGCCACCCTAGCCCGATCTCCATTTCCAGCTGTCCCAATTTAGTAAATTTAAATACTGTCTCAGTTTCTTATTCTGAAAATTTTGCTTTGCTTAACATCATTTTATACTATTGTCTCAACAACAGTTTCTTCCTAGAAAAAAGAATTAGAGCTTGAATTATTTCCCCCTTGGTGCTTCTCTTTTTCCAATCCCTGTGGCTCCGACAACTGCATCTTGAGGTTGAGAGCAGCCACTTGTTTTCCTGACTTCGTCGATCATGCCCCTTGCTTTTCTTTCCTGGTGACGTCCTATGAAGTGCTCACTTGGAAAGGGTCATGAATGTGAATGTTTTTCTGGCCATTGAATAAACGGATTTCCATTCTGCTAAGCTGAAACAGAATTTCATCCATTTTTTTTCATTTTTTTTCTTGTGTAAAATTGCACCTGTTTCCTATGGAATCTTTTCCCCAAGCCTATACACAATATTTTTATATTCGAGTTTAAATTAGTGCAATATTTTTTCATAAAATGCTTATATAAAAATTATTGCTTAAATGGGCCTTTGCCCCTTTTAGGAATGTGCTTTGTATTTTTCTCGTGGATTGCCAGCTAACACAAAAACTTTTTGTGGTTCACAGATATTCCCCAATCTTTGCAAAATTCACATAGATAATTGTCCCTTTCTCATTGAAGGTTAACATTTTTGAGTAAATCCTCTGATACAAAACTGACGGTGGAGGAAAACTGGAGGTCAATCAGGTGAGGGGAGGGACCAGGCTAATTTCAGTGAATCCCATTTCCCTGTAAATCAAGAGCGCCTCAAGGCAAAGAGAAAAGAAATCCCTTCCTATGCCTCAAAGAGACTTGGAGAAGGCAACGAGCAAACACCAAGACAAAGTAACTCCTCCCAAAAGGCGAGATGGCCAACAGGTTTTGGTTTAAGTGTGTGCAGAAACAATAAGCAGTGCTTATTACCAATTAGGATGCCACAGTTACTCACCTTTCACCAAAGTTTAGGAAAGGAAAGGAAATGTCAACCACATCTTGCCAATGTCAAAGACTAGAAAAACCAACCATCAGGCTGTAATTCCGAACAGTTTTTGTGTTTTGTTTTTCTTTTTTTTTCTTTTTGCCATTAGCTGGTGAACTTGGTGACCAGGTCCTGAGGGCTGAATATGTGGCATGGGTAATGAGCTGGTACCAGGTGGTGGGCGACACTGTTGACCTCGCACTTCACGGTGTCTGTATGGGGCTGTGTTAGGGGCACATCCTCACTTGAAAAATTTGTATTCACTTTTCAGGCCACTGCCACAAGCTTTGAGGTGGATCCCCCAGACATTGACAAATTAGGCTTTGTTGAATTATCCTCTATTGCTGACCAAGCTTACTGCTCTGATTCTTTGAAAAACAGAAGGCATAGAGCAAATTCCAACGTGACACAGGATTTTACACTTGCAAGTCTCCCCAGCTCCACTTGATGCAGTCATCGCTGTCCAATAGGATGGAGTTGGTGTAGGGGCCACCGTCCTCGGGGAGGATGGGGGTACAGGAAGTGAACTTGACTCACTTCCTCTTTGGGCCTGAAGAACTTATAGGTTTGTTTTTCACATCCTTCTCGTAGACATAGTCAGACAGTCTGAGCAGCTGACTGTGGAAAATCTAATGGGAACCACCATTCAGCAGGAAGTTCTTCTCCTCGAAATGCAGCCCCCTATCACGGTCGTGCACTCCTCGGAGGGCAGAGTCACATCCACCAGGTTCTCCAAAAGCTCCACCTCGTTCCCCAGCCAGACCCAGTCATGCGAGTGCAGGATGTTGCCTTGCTCGCTCACCGCAAACCTTTTGTGTCTGTATTTCCAAGCAAACGCCACACAGTTGATGAGGAAGACCAAGATGGCAAAGCAGAAGATGCAGAGCAGGGTGTACATGCTGATCTCCAGGTCCGTGAGGCCCCTGGAGGTCACTGCAAGGTCACTAGGGTTACTGGGTTCCGGCAACTTCCCTTGAGTGGGGAAGCTTGTGGAGGCGTCGGCACCACCACTTTTGAGCACCTTCTCATCCTTTCCTCACACAGGAGTCTGTAGAGTTGTGCTTTTGTTGGTCCTTTCCTCCTGGCCAATGGATGCGCCATGCTGGAACCATTCCTGCACGGCTCCCTCCTGGTTTCCTTCCCGCTCTAAGGAATTACTGAGGTGGTCTTTGTATTCCTGGTTTATGCCCTCAATATCATTGCTGCCTCCTTGGTGCCCAACAATATTCAGTTCAGGCTTGACCTTGACATTGACCTTGTCCTTTACACACAGCAAGAGCACTCTTCCTCTTGGTCTTCTGACAATGTTCGCAGATCATCATTTCCTAATTTATCAGGGGCCCTTGTCCTTCCCCCTTTGCAGCCACTACTGGCCACTGGGACTGAAGGCTTGGCTGGACAGACACCACCACTGAATCTAATGACACAGTTATGGGAAAATCTTTGGGTCATAAACGTCTAATGGTGGCTCTGATTTGAACAAAACTCAAAGAGAAACCAAACTAAAACAATTATTGTGATAAATCTTTGAATTTGCAAAATTTTATTCACAATGTTAATTTCAAAAAATGCATTATGTGTACAGAATTAGAAAAAAAAAACCCAGAACTCTGTAACCTTCCACAGTTCTTGACATGCATTAGACTGCAATTAATAATGATCAATGTCCAAGTGACATGAAGAAAAAAAAACATCCTTTAATAAAAGTGTGGAAGAACATGTTAATTTATGCCATGCCCTATATTGAATCTTCTCTCTTAAAGCATTTTGATAAAATTAGGCAATGGATCCCTATCGTTTTCAAGTGCAACTGATCAGGCCATCACTAAAGATAGCATTATTTAATCTATAATGTATTAGAAAGAGTGCAGATAAAGCAGCACAGTACTGGCTTAAGGTATTTGGAAAAGGATACATAATAACTCCATCCTACTTGAAACACATAATGCTCCTGATATCTTCTTAAAACGATTTGCTAAAACTCTAACGATGTGCAAAAAGTTTTACCATTGACCATAATTACAGTGAGTAGACAGCAATTTGGTGACTTCTTACAGCAACTGAAATGGAATTTCTGTGTCAAAAACTGCCTGCTTTTGTACAAATGGAAGAATATAATCCTGCTGTCACGGTCTACCAGGAGATTGTCACTTGCACAGTTAAACTTGCTGCCGAGAAAGTGGCGTAGGGACCTGTGATAGGCATTTAAAAAGCATCTGAGAAGGAATGGTATCCTTGCCACAGTGCGGTGCTCTAAATGGCAGGTAGATAATATGAAAGGCAGGATGAGAATTCAAGAATTGTCATCGCAGCTGCAAGTGCTCTTTGCCAGTTCCCTTTCAGGGTCTGGAAATGGAGAGGGACAAATTGTCCCTAAGGTTGTGAGGTCTGTGAGACTCACATCTCTCTCTCTCTCTTTTTTTTTTTTTTTGGTACCCATAATCGAACTCAGGACCTTGCGCTTGCCAGGCAGGTGCCGTGTGACTAAACTACATCCCCGGCCCTATCTCTTTAAGAACTGGAAGAATATCCTGAAAATCCCTCTCTTTTCTTTTAGCTACATGTCCTATTTCTTGATGCTGACCAGTCTCCCAGAGAAATCATTGTCTTTTCAGTCAAGACAAAGCTGAAGAGAGGAAGAGATTTAAAGCAAAAATGAAAGTTTCTTTCTCTGATTAATACAGTGTCACCAAACGAAATAATATCCAGTGTGGAAAGATGTATGAAAACAAACTACTGTAGTCACAAGCATGTTTTATTTTTCAATCACAACTTCATCATGACTGCTTAAAACTTTGTAATTGATGTTGACACCAAAACATTTCCCTGCTAAAAGAATATGGTTGCTAAAATGATCTATTAAAGCATTCATAATTGTTTGATTTCATAATGGCCAATTAAAGGATTCTAAAAAGAACAACTTTCTACATTTTTTCTTTGATTCCGTTAAAGCAATTGTCTCTAAAAAGAGATTTAGATTAATTTAATGGTGATAATTATTTCAAAAATGTTGTGTGTCTTGGTGCTAGGTATGCACAGTGAAGACCCCTGACATCGGAGTGAATGTGTAGGTGCAGAGAATGAGAGATGCGTAGGGAAAGCTGTTGGGAGGACGCTGTGTGGGCCTTCCCTCCAGGTTCATCGGTTTCCAGGGTGGCTTCACCATTCGGGACACAGGATGGGAGGGTCCTGATGACTTTCTGAGTGTACTGAAAGTCAGTGGGACAGGGGATTTTAATGCCCCAAACATGGCTCACGCATTAGCACAGCAAGGTCCTGGGTTTGTCTGGTGGGTCACAGCAGCCTGGCCTTAGGTACTGCATGTCGCTTGCATCTCTCTGGCCCTGTTCCGCTGTTTCCCTGATCACCATGGATTAAGCAGCTTTGCTCTGCCACACCCCTCCGCCTTAGAGCCAGCTGGCCATGTACTGACATCTCCTGAAGCTGTGGGCTAGATTAAACCTTTCCTTTTCTAAGTTGTGAGTGTTGGATATTCTGTCTCAGCCTCAAACAAGCTGGCTAACACAGAAAGTAGCTGGTCTGTAAAGGAAATAGTAGAAAAGAAATTGTAGATTAACCTATTACAGTAAAAATTATAATTTTATTAAAAATATGCTTTGTTTCATCTCCAAATCATTATCCTGTCAATATTAGCTAGAAAATATTTCTGGTAGGTGTATGAGAAGAGATAGAATATGAAGCTCTGGCAATTTCATATTTTCTGCAAGAAAAGGACTTTCAATTTTTTAAAATGTCCTTATCCACTGCCCAAGTCCAAGTACAGTTAAAAAATGTTCGATTTTAAGTTTATAAAGAAGTAGCTTTGAGGGTTCCCTGTGTTCAATTACTAATATACAGAAAGTGGAGATTCATAGTTAAAGGGAAATACTGAGTAGTGGACAGAATTAATATATCTGTTTGCAGCAGCATCTTCTGAAGTAGAAATGCCCAGTATTATTACTTTCGTGTCACTGATAATGAAAGGCTCACAGAATTCAGGGGCCCTGCCTATGTCACCCATCTAGCAAATGAGCTGTGTTATGGTTCAGGTCAAGAATATCTCCCAAAAGTCTCGTGTGTTCAGAGCTGGGGTTTTGAAAGGTGACGGGATTATGGGAGCGCTGTGCTCATCAGAGGATTAGTCCCTTGGCGAGGCCATCGCTACCTGTGCCATCAGGAGGTGGGGCCTGGTTGGAGGGTTCGGGGCCGTGTTTTTGGAAGGTGGGTCTCCCTCCCTTCTCTCTCTGCTTCCTGGCTGCCATGTAGTCAGCCAGCTTCCTCCACCAGATCCATCCACCATGCTTTTTCTGCCCTAGACCCATGGATGGAAACCCAAAACTGTGAGCCTAATTTAACCTCTCTTTCTTTGTGTTGTGGGTGTCAGGTATTTCCTCCCAGTGACAGGAAAGATGACTAACAACCCAGAAAATCTTAACCCTCCAAATCTTGTGAGTCAAGACCTCACAAGAAACTCAGCCTGTTTGGGCCGTCTCAGAACCATGATGCAAACTGCGTTCCTAAGTCCATCCCCTTCACCAAGGTCGCTCTCTTCCCTTGAGATGAACAAACCTGGATTGAGAATGTGCCTACAGGTCACAGTCCACATTCATAAGCATCCAAGTGCAACTGATGTCTTATTAACCTGACAGCCACGTTCAAGTTCCCATGGTGCTTTCTCAAGCACGATTCCCTGACTTGGAGGCTCAACTCAAACTCTAGGACACAAAGGTGTAGTGACTTTTTCTCCTCTACCGCAGATATTATTTTCTACTCAATCTCTGTGAAATAAACCTACCTCATAGCACTCTAAAAACACCTACTAAAATATAGGTGGTGACTCCATTTTCTATTGCTTTGTAACAAATTTGCCCAATTGTAGCAGCTTATATCAACACTAGTTTATCCTCCAACAAGTTGGGGAGGTCAGAAGTCTGACTTGGGTCTCACCGTGCTAAACTCCAGGTGTCTATGTGACGTGTTCCCTCCCAGAGCCTCCAGGAGAGATGTCGTGTAACCTGTTACAGCTTCAAGAGGTCACCAGCATTCCTTGGCTCATGGCCTCTTCCTCCAACTTTACAGCCATCAGCCTCGCAACTCTGTAACCTGTATTCATCATCATATGTCTTTCTCTGACCCTCCTTTCTGGCTTCTTTCTCCACTTTTAAGGACTGTTTGTTTATATAGGGTCCACCTGTATGATACAAAATAATGTCCTCTTTTAGAGGTAACTTCTTAGCAACATTACTCTGAACTTCAACCTTACTTCCCCTTTCCTATGTAAAGTCACGTGTCACAGGTTCTCTGGATTGAGATTTTTTTTGGGGGGGTGTTATTTTACCCATCATAAAACGTTTTGTGAGCCATCTCTTTCTGTGTTTGGTGTGGAGTGCTAGTCATGTAGCTGCACTCCAAAGTCCAGTGCTCGGTGGGAGGATAGTTGAGCTGGACATCGGGGAACCTCTCCACAGGATTTCACCTCCAAAGCTGATGGGAATCATGTCTGGCTCCCACTGATGGAAGGTCCTGCTACTGCACAGCAGGGCTTCCTGCAGTCACATTTCCTTTGTCTTGGGGCATGTGTACAGTACATAGAATGAAGCCAATTTACAGAATCAAGGGAGAGAAGAGAGATGACGAGAAATATGAAGAGTGCTTTCAGGTGATGTCAACGTCCCAGAATCTGGGGCAGTCTGTTTCTGAGGCCAGCTCACTGGTGGACAGTACAGTTTGGTGGGATGAGCAACCACCCACCTGTGTTTCAGCTAGTTTAGGCTCAGATCTCCTCCCTGTGCAACCAAAGTCCTCAGAAACCAGACACAGGTCCAAAAATCCTTCTGGAGGAGGATCATGTTTCCTTGGAAAAGTCAGGGAAATGCTGCTCAGGGGCACAAGGGCAAAGGGGGCCTCGATGGGGAATTCCAATGCCTTCTAGGAGGAGGCAGAAGACACTAAATCCTTCTCAAAGAGGCAAATGCCATTTTCCACGTTGACTTTGGGAGTCAAGGTCAGAGGTAAAGAATTGAAATGAGAGGCACCAAAACCAAGCCTAGCAGGAAACTCCAGTTATGGAAATGGTTAGCCAGAAATGAGCCTCCACTCTTCTGGCTCTTTTGGAAAGACACTTACCAAGAGACAGAGCAACGTAGAGGCCAGGAGTGTGATTGTCCCCCCAGCTGAGCAGGGCTCTAATCTCTGTCCTTCCTGTCAAACTCTGCACGATGAAAACCCTCAGTGCCTCCATTCCCACACCTGCAAAATGGTGACACTGTTGAATGTCAGTCGAATGTCATTTTTGAGATTACCGTCATTTTTGAGATTGCTGAGAGAGTGAAGAGCGCTGACTCATGCAAAGTGTTGCTTAGAGCAGCATCCGAGAGCAGGCACAGTTTGATCACTTCTCCATGCGTTGGTTTTATCATCTTTGTTATTATCTACGCACCTCCAGCTTTGGCTGGACTCATCACAGAGCACAGATCTTTCTACCTTTAGTGTCAGTGTTGCGATTTTCATTCTGACGAGCTGCCTACCAGGAGAGAGGAGAGGGACAGAGATCACCTCAAACCAAGTGCTCTCAGACTCCACCATCCCAAGGAGCTGGAGACTGCATTTGACAGAACTCCTTAGCCTGTCGTTCACTCGGCTTCCACAGTGCACGGACACAGACGAGCCTTCATTTCAGCTTCTCTTTGGGGTTGATAATTAGATACCCAGCCCCAGGCAGTCACTGATTTCATGTCTCTCATTATGCCCACACGTTGAGAAATCTATTGACTCAAAACATTCGATTCCTTAAGCCAATAACTATTTCTAAAGCCAAGGCAAGAAGAAAAAAAAATATAAGAAAGAAACAAAAAACTATATCACTAATCACTTATCTCTTTATGGTGTTTAAAGTTTAATTTGTATTTTCTTCTTTCCCCCTCCAGTATGTTTACAGTGTACCTTTCCTTAGTAGCCTCTCTAAATGATAATTAAGGGAATAGTATTATAAAAAGTGAATTGTTGGTGTGGATCAGTATGTTTTAACAAGGTCAGGAAATGAGAAGTTGCCCATTCACTTCCCAAATGACCATTGAAGCAAGGAGTGAACCCTGCATCCAAGCAGCTCAGCTGGGCTGCAGTTTTATGTGGCCAAGGAGAAGAAGGTCACGTGCCAGACCAGTCTGCACGTGCATGCAGAGCAGGAGACCATGACTGTGTGGGTCTCCTGTGCCTCTTCTAGTGGCAGAAGCTGCCTTCCTTGAACTGGAGTGGTGTGCAGGTTCTGGGGGTGCTGCATGCTGGCCACTTGGCAGCACCCCATCCCAACCTATGTCTGTGAAGTCCTAAAGTTAGGCTACCTACTCCAAGTTCCCCTGCTCCACAATCAAACTGCATCTTGAACTCCAAGGGAACTCTCTCAGGCAGCCTGCATAAAATTTCCCTAAGTCTGGGGGTGCCTAGGCTTTCTCTCATATCGTGGAACTCTATTCTTGGCCTCTAAGAGTCATCAAAACTTCTACAGTTTCTTACTAGAAAGTGTTTTTGACTATAAATGGACAGTGATGGCCATCAGATTGTTTCCTAGAGCAAAAGGATAGATTGCCCCTGATAGGCCCCCCAGTTTAGTGATATCTCTTCCGGCAGATAGGTGGCCCTGATTGGTTCTTCAGTGCAGTGATGTCACTTCCTGGTTTTGCATTCTGACATCTTCAGAACTTTTGCTTTGTAACGTTGAGCTCATTGCCTTGTGGCTGCATAGTGCGGCCACAGTTCTGTAACACTGATCTAAGCAGATGGCAAAGGACTCTCATCCAAGGCTCCTGCTTTCCAGAAAGAAAGTTTTCCCAGAACCTCTCAGAGCTTCCCTTGTGCCTCATGAAAAGCGTGTAATTTGACTTTGGCCAACACTTGACTAAAGGAAAATGGGATAATTCTGACAAATTCGACTCCAGGGATCAGATCAGGGCTGGAGGCACCTTTCCTTGTAAACAAGTGTTTACCACCTGGAGAAGTCAGCATCAGAATTTCATGAGCAAGAGAGGAGTGAGGTGGAGAAGGGCATTTTAAAAAGGCCACTTATAGCCTTACAGGTACATTACAGGGACATGTAGAACTCTTGCATCCTGCTTCTTTACCTCATTTCTTTCCCTCCCCTCTCTGTGTCGGCAGTCAGTGGTGTTTGCCACAGAGACTGAGGTCATACAATTTATCTGGAACATAGGACATTGACTCAGAGCTAACGATGAACTCCTCCCAGGGTCTCAGGCTCAGTAAGGCTACTCATGGTCCATCCGCTAACTCTGGAGGTCTCTCCACTAGAGTCCACCAACAAAGGTGTGTGTTGGGGGGTGGAGTTCAAGCTGGCCCCTCTCCTGGATGGAGCAATTTTCTACCCATTTCCCGACTTTTCTGGAGTAGAATGGATAGAGACTCTAAGGTTGTAGATTTTATTCTTTGTTTCTTTATTTTCCACAGACTTTTCATACTGTGCTTCATTTTGGGTCCTTTTTTATTGCTAGACCTTCAAATTCATTGGTCTTTAATTCTGTAGTACTTATTGTGTTAATAATCTCATTCATTGTCATTTTTAGCTTATACATTGTAGCAGTTATCACTAAGGGTATGCTTATGTCCTTCAAAAATCTTTTATGTATCTATCTGCTCAACCTTCATCTTTTTAAACATGTGGATCACATCAATAATAATTGTTTCACTGCCTTTGCTTATTAATTCCATCATCTGTAATATTTCCCAGGTGTTTAGAATTTTACAATGATCTTGTGTGATTTTTTACTCTTATTTGGTCATTATACAAGGTATACATGTATCAAAGCACAGTGTATCTCATAATCTTTTACACTTATGTATCTTAAAAATGAAAGTAAACATCAATATTCTTCATTGTGATATAATGTGACTTTTCAATATGTGCTTTCAAGCTCTATTAGTAAGGACCAAGTGTCCTGTAGCTTAGGCTTAATTTGTTCTCATGACTGATGCCCTGTCCTTCTTGTCACTCAGTCTGACGCCCTGGGTATGCATAGTTTCTCCACCCTGGTTGGTGGTAACACAGGCATCTCTGAATGTGAGCAGAATGTTTTTCCCCGTGCCTCTTCTCACAACTTCAGGTCATTTCCACGCACGTATGTATGGATCAGCACATAGCTGAAGAGTGGATCCTCTGTAGACCCAGGATTCATTCTTCTCTTCCTTTCAACAAATCTTTTTTCTTTACTCTTCCCTGTGGACCCCAGTCTCCATGATCTTCTCAGAAATCCATCGCTAACTTCTCAACCTTGGAAACTGTGCCAAGCTGTGCTGGGATCCCTTTCCCTATGCTGTGCCCCTGGAATGTTCCCCAGGAGACAAGGCGGCATAATCAATCACAGCACCTGACTGATTTACTTTCCCTTTTTAGGGACCAGTATACTGCAGTTTCTGGAAAACATCAATTTATGTTTTGTCCACTTCTCAGATGTTTCAGATGGGGGTTTACATTTGGTCTTCGTTATTCCATCTTGGCCAAATGCAGGTCACAACTCGTGAGCTCTCCCATTTTAAGTATTTTATCCCTGACTTTTGGAGATCTAAAAAAGAAAAAAAAAAGAAAGTGCTTGTTAGTGTAGGAAAGTGTCCAGGTACTTCTAATTCATCAAATGCTTGCCCCGAAAAGAGGTCAGGTCTGGTCGCCTGGTGGAAACTTGGCATGCTGTGCCAGGAGATTCGCATCACTCGAGTCACTGAGCCGTTGGCACATGGGTGGGAGTGAAGTTTAGGTATTCAGGATTTGCATAGGAAATTAAGCCAAGGGAGAATTAATCACAGGAAACAGAGAGACGGTCTCTGGGATTCATTTTTTTTCCCCCTGATTTTTATTGAAGAGAAGATTTAAGGAACCAAGGCAAAAGCACTTGGCAGAGCCCTGGCATGTTGACTGCAGCAAGAAGCTGGATTTCCACATTCACACTCTAGAGGACCTCTGAAGAGAGACCCAGCGTTTGGAGCTGATCCAGTCTCAAGTGGCTTGTGGAGGCGAGCTCAGTGCATAAATACCTGGGCCGCCACAAGATGAGTCCACAGAACACACGCCCTCTTTTCACTTGGGATTCATTCTACCCCAGCCAAGGTTATTTGAAATCTATGGGTATAAGAATCCTTTTCCTCAGCAACCCAAGAAGTAAAACCCCCAATGCCCACCTGGGTTATGGAGAAATTATAGTCTCAACGTTTCTGATATGTGAAATCAAGATCTGCACCAGAAATAAGTTACCCTGACCCTATCCATGATGTGTAGGTAGAATTTAAGAATAATAAGATGAAAGTGTATTTCCAAGATCATTATATACGCAGAGTGTCCTTTGGAGTGCCAATGGAGAAAGATAAGCAGGAGTCACAAACAAGAGCTTCTCTACGGACAGGATGAGGAATATCAAGCGGAGAAGTGGAATATTGGGATTATGTGTGCTGGTCCTGAGGCCATTCCGTTTCCCCAAGATATCACTACAATCTTCTGCCCTGTTCAAAACGCAACTCCCTCTCCTCTTTCAAGGCCCCAGGTTTCCTTGATGGCACTCTATTTGCTGCCTGGTACTAGACTTGGAATTACTTTGCTCCTTATTTATCCTCCCCTCTTTCAATAATTATTAAAATAAAACACTCAAACTTGATCCAATCTGACAATTCTCTAAAGAATTTCATGCATAGTAATTTTGTAGTCCATGCATTTTAAGTGTTTGGCACTATTTTATTCTTTGTAACAGTAGTGTAGAACTTCATTATTTCTAACTGGAGTTGTGCCTAATTTCCTGATGGCCAAGTATAGAAAATTTTCCACTCTTTCTTAACTTTATCATGTATCTGTAAGACATAGAATGTGACCTTTTATTGTACATGTGTTTGATTACTGTAGTCAAGATATTAACAGATACATCATTCAACATAGTTACCTTTCCTTTATTTTATCCTAAGAACACTTAAAAATCTTCTCTCCTAGCAGATGTCCAGTGCAGGGTACAATGCTGTTAACTACAGTGGTCATGTAGTGCATTAGATGTATGGAGTGCTTTGTAGCCTTTCATTACCATCAGATATTTATGATTTCACTACTAATTCATATATTCATTTCTCTTATTTACACCCCCATCTCACTGAGGTTCTTGCATAATGGAATTCTCCATTGTGGCCCTGGGAACCAGCCTCCTTCCTCCAGGAAGTCTTGTGGCCTACACTTTTCTCAGTTCACCTCCACCCACACCCAGCTCACTTCCAAGGTAGTGATTCCTCAGTGACTTGAGGCAGCAGATGTGTCTTGGATCTCATGTGTGATGAGTGGCTGCCCTGGCCATATATGTTCTGGAGATCTATTTATGTTGAAGTCAGTAAGAGAGAAAGAAGAAAAGCCATTGGTGATTCAGTGCTTGTATTAGAATTAGAATTTGGTTAGGTATGATTGGCTTCCACACTGGGCTGAATGCATCCTCTCTTCTAGTTCATAAGCTGTGTATTCCAGTGTTTACATCTCTTCAGCCTTGGTATCTACTTTAGTTATTAGTAATCATTGGGTAATGTCTCCTTTGATGGTTCCCTGGAATATCCAGACTTATAACCTCTCAGGTTAAAAATACAAGGATTATGTTAACTCCCCTTTTCCTTAGAATTCTTAGCAAACTCTTCAAATGGTGAAACTTTGGTCACAGCCTCTTCATAAACTAAGCACTTTGGTCAGAGAGATGTAGGGCTGGCTGGCCAGGCTGGACCACATGGTCACCCCAGAATCCAGCTTCCCAGAAGTCAAGGAGGGAGGCAAAGTATTGTTCCCAAAGAGAAATGCATGGAAATGAATATGAGGCCAGAATATCATGTGATTACTTCTCCAAGTGTGATCTTTCGAGAGGCCAAATTAGACAAGAGAAAAGATGCTGGCAGAAGAACAACAGCTCATGTTTATATTGTAAATACTGTATTACATTAATTCAATCCTAGACACAGTTTCACATGCTCATTAATCCCCAAGAACATTAAGTAGGTGACATCACCACCCCTACATTGCAGGAGAGGAAACTGAGGGACCCAAAGCTTCAATAACTTGCCACACAGCTAGCATGTTGAAGAGCTGGGATCTGAACTCAGCAGATCTGGCTTCAGATCACATTCCTGTAGCCACTACTGCCTCTGCCTCTAACACAGGGACCAGGGTTCGAGTCCTGCCCTCAACTCTGGAGCCTCCAGCACGTCCTTGCTCAGCTACAAAGTCATCTCCAGACAGAGTGAGAGAAGTTGTTCAGCCAGTCTCACAGAATACAGGGCAAGAATACGGTGCAATCCTCATTTGACCAATAAACACTTAAGTTACCCAGCGACGGCCTAGTACTGGATGTCCAGGAGGATAAACAAGACAGTAGATGCAAATGTTCTTTGTAATATATGAAACAGAAAAAAATTTAAGAGTGTAAGATCTTCCTCCTGTTCATGGAAGCACTCAGTGGGCTTGTTAGGTGTCAGTCATCAGTGCGAGTTAACTAAGCCAGGAGAATATTTCCAACATAATTAGAAGACAGCAAGAGGCAACCTTTTCCTATCACTGCTGGGTAGAAGCTATGGCTAAGCAGTGCTCATCAAAAACTGGGCTCCATTCACTAAACTTTACACGGTGCTGTAAGTCACGTCTGTGGATTATCTCTTTTGGCCTTGCATTGACATAAAATGGGCGAGGACATTCAGACAGCAGCCTTCTTAATGATGCATTGGATATGGCCGTGGAAGCAGCAGCAGAGAAATGTCAGCCTTGTTTCTTTTCTTTTTTTTTTTTTTATGTGGATACCGGGAGTCGACCTCAGGACCTCACACTTGCCACGCAGGCGCTTGTGCCACTGAGCAATATCACCAGCCCTTTTTTTCCTTTATGTGGGTTCTGGGAGTCAAACTCAGGACCTCGTGCTTGCCAGGCAGGCGCTTGCACCTCTGAGCTATCTCACCAGCCCCCCAACCTTGTTTCTGAGCACCGGTAGATGCTACTTATATTAGTCAATTTTTTATTGCTGGAGCAAAGTACCTGATATACACACCTTAAAGGGCAAAAGGACTCAGAAAGTTCAGTCCCTGGTCACCTGGATCCAAGGCAGAAATGGCCTGGTGAAAGAGTCTGGCAAAGGAAAGCTGCTCAATCCATGGCAGCCAGGAAGCAAATAGAACAGGAAGAGCTGAAGAGACATGTACTACAAAGGCAGACTCCCGTGACCCATCTCCTCCACCCAGGCCCCCTCCTTGCAGCTCATGCAGCCATGAACTCACCACAGAGCCCCCATGATCCAATCACCTTCCAAAAGCTCCACCTCTGAATACATGAGACTTTTGTGAGTACTTTTCAAATCTAAACCACTCACCACTGACTTGGCTCCATCGGACAACAGTACTCTTTCTTGTAAAGTGGTTGTTTTTGCAAAGGAGTGAAGAAGATGTATTTAAGGGATCTGCAGGAAGCTACCTTTTCCCCACTCGAGTCAGCCTTAGCTAACATCTGACAAAGCAGCGAACTACTCTTTGAAAAGAGCATACAGCTGTGGTATATGTGAATTTTTCAGATGCAATTGGTGGGATCTCCGAAGGTGGTCAGCAATTAGCTTGGAAACCCACGTGGGCATCACGTACTTTTACCAGCTTTAGTAGAACCTGAGCCCTCCTTCACTCTGCTTGGTCGCATGGAATTCTGTGTTTGTGATATGCAGAATATTGCCACCTCAGCCCCAAAGCTTTCCACATCATAATCTCCAGGACCTGTGAATGCGTTACCTTATCTAGCATGGAGGAGTTGAGGCTGCAGATTGAACTAGGTTCACTCATCAGCAGATGCTGAGATGGGAAGATGGTCCCGTGTCTTTCGGTTGGGCTCAGTGGAATCATAGGTGTCCCTCTAAATGGACTAAAGAGATGGAAGGGAGGGAACCAGAGAGATGGAACATGAACAAGACTCAACTTGACTGCCTGTTCTGGAGATAGAGAAAGGGGATCCGAGCCTAGAAATCTGGGCAGCCTCCAGAAACAAGGAAAGATCAGGAAACAGATTCTCCCAGGTAGCCTCCAAAAGGAATGTGGCGGCAGACAGCTTAATTTGAGTCCAATGTGACTAATTTCAGACTTCTGACCTCCAGAACTATTTAGAATTCCTTATCCTAGTAATTTACTCTCTGATATAAGAAATGTGAATAATGTTCAAGTCTGACCTGCAGATTGATTTGAAAGGTCAAGTGAGATAAAAAAAAAAGAAAACAACTGGGGGCCGGTGAGATGGCTCAGCGGCGTAAGCACCTGCCTGGCAAGCGCGAGGGCCCGAGTTCGACTCCCGGAACCCACATACGGAAAAGGGGCCGGTGATATCGCTCAGCGGCACGGGTGCCTGCTGGCGCGTGAGGTCCTGAGGTCGACCCCCCGGTACCCACCAAAAAAAAAAAAAAAAAGAAAAAAACTGAGCACCACGCCTGTCACAAGGTAATGCTGAAATAAAAGTAAAGACTGCTTCGAGGGAAATATGAAAATAATTTATTCTGAGCCAAGTTCAAGTGGTTTTGGCCTGGAAACATGGATTCTACTTTTCCGGAATGACATGTGTTATGGTGGAAAAAGTTACTTAAACTATTATGGTCACAGAACAAAAGCAAGTCATAAATCAATGCATTTACCAATGACATTGATGGGAACATCATCAGCTCATCTGGCTATATCAAAGTGAGGAAAACTCTTCTATATGTTTCAGATGTTTTCTTAGAGAATTCCTAGTTTTAGGGTGGGTGGAGACTAGAGGTTGGGTAATCTTAGTGACAACATGAAGTTTATCTTTAGTCACGAGAATGTGAGAATTTTCAGATAGAAAATTTAAAGTAATTGGTTGTTAAAGAGCCTAAGAAAGCCCAAATTAATTTTGATTCCCAACCAAATTGGAGCTCATCTCTGTACAACCATGAATGTTCTAGTCAACCAAGGTCAGGCAGTCTACAGTTTCAGTATAGATGGGGCTTCCTCAGGAAACTTTACAGTAAAAATGATTTTGATGCAACCATCACGATCATAATTGCTGTGGGCATTGTCATAGGAGAAGAGGTACCGTTAATTAATTTAAGGCAAAGTAAATCTTTTGAACATTTCAATCACATAACATGGTTCTAAAATTGAACTACTTTCTCCTCTCGAGAGTATGGCCACTTTTATTGTGAGCTAATTTCTATAGGAAAACCAAATAAAACTTATATTGGTATATTTTAAAAGTCTAAATAGTTGGCAGGTTGAGAAAGAAAGGTATTCTGACACCACCGTAAACTTGTTTCTTGTTTTGGTTTAGTTCTTACTCCCCGGAAGGTAAATAATTTTATATCATTTCTCATTTATATCATTTCTCATTTTTCATCTCCAAAGATGGGTAAAATTTGCCAAGTCGGGACGGTGCTCAGGAGAGCTTACAGATTCATCACCAGAATGTCTTTAGGATTCACTTCAAGTCTTAAGCGAAGACAGGCGTGTGGGAACCTTCCAACTTTAGAAGCATATGATGTATGGACCAAAGATCGTATGAAAGATACAGAGTGGGATGCGAGATCTTGGGACACCAGAGAGCTGGCGAGAGAGGCTGGTCCAAGAAATAGGAGCCACCGTTTTTGTGAATAGCATAGTAAATTTTTAGTACAAAGCTTTTCTTTCTGGCATGACAGGATATCAAGCTGCTCACATTCCGAAACACCCTCTTCTTCTGCCTGTCTCTCTTCTGCTAAATTTATTACATCCTAATCGTCAGAGGTGTTTGTTTTCTTTTCTTCTTGTAATCCATATGAGAAGTTTGTAGAGACTACACATTCTCTCTTTTCTTCACCTGTCCTGTATATGAATGGCATTTCCAAGCGTCATGTGGAGGTAATCCTTAAAAACTTTCAATATTTAACAATAACAACCACCTAAATGGTACGGCAGTAGTCTGGAGACACCTGGACATGCTGGGACATTCAGGTCTTGCATGCCTCTGTCTTGAACATCTCTCACAGTGTCTCTCTGACAGGCTGAATAGTCCTCGCAAATGCCAGCGGAAACGATGGGTGGAGGGCAGCCTCCTGACCCACATTGCAGGCTGCAGGAACTGAGTGTGCACCAGCCTTTCCTTAATTCTACTTCTTTCCTCCCAGTTCTGTTCCACACACATTTATAGAGCAAATACTATTGCACCAAGTGGTGATTTCAATACCAGGTGAGTATATTCATTTATGCTTCTGTTGATCTGCCCTTATCTTCAAAGTCGCAGGCCCAGGAGATTAGGGCCTTGTCAGTCTTGTGTGTTATCATCAACCACTTCCCTGCCTGGAACATAGGGGATGCCTTGTACATACTCAGTGAATATTACGAAGGTGGGAATGGGTGCTCACTTCCCATATGGAGCACATGTGGTCCATCGGTAGAGTATACTGGCACCAGAAGATGATGGGAAAGCGAGAAGCTTTGGAGTGAGGTGGGGCTGGTGGTGGAAGGTGATTCCATTTATCATGGAAAAGCAGGAGGCTTTGGAGCCAAGGGAAGTTGGGATCCAGCCCTGGCTCAGCCACCACTCTCCAGCAGATCTACTCTGTAAATCCACCCACTGAAGAAAACTCTGGTACCAAAGCTCTTTCTCATAGCTGCTGCACATTAACCCAGGGAATTTGCTGCTAACCCAAGGCCAGTGCTACTTCTCCAGAGGTCACACCGGTCCTACTAGGCAGGAAGCAGGTAACTTTAGACCCCTCTGACAGCATGTCCGTCCAAAGACGCTACCTTACTGTGCCCACCACAGGCCACCCTGGAAAGAGGATGCTGCCATGGGGCTGGGATGGCTTTCCAGTGTGAATGCTCTTTCGTGAGCCCTTTATCATCTCATTAGTGCCTAGTCCAGCTGATAGTGAAAGCTGAGAAGCTGAATTATTGAAGAAATAAATCGACAGACACTATCAGCAAGGTGAACACGAGCGCACTCCTATTACTGCATTAGCATGAAAGAGTACCTCCCCTGCTAATGATGTATGATAGACTTCTGAGATGCTAGAAGCCACAACTTCCTGATAAACAATACAAAACTAATACATGAAAACACGAGCCTACCACTTAGTCAGAACACTCCATGTTCATATGTCACATTATAATCACACCACGGAATCACAGTCATGTTCCTCCCTCATGTGAAAGCATTCAAAGAAACTTGGCAGGGAAAGGTAGTAATCAATCACCTGTCTTTAGGGGAAAGAAAAGAATTTTGCTGCTAGCTACTTTTGAATTTTGCTACTATTCCGTAAGAACAAGTTCTATGCCCTGCACGGTCACGCAGAGTGGCACTTCATTAATGCCCCGTGTTTGAGAGTACTGGCCCTGGAGCCAGCAAGCTGCAAACCCTGGCTCCACCATGCATGTACTATGTGACCTTGGGTGAGCTATGCAATCTCTCAGTACCTCTGTTTCATCACCTATAATCAGTTTGATAAATTGCATTATCTGCCTCAAAAGCTTTTTGTGAGTTAATATTCCTAATATGTGTATAATAGTATCAGGCACATAATAAACACCCAATGAATGCAAGTCCATCAAAATTGTTAGATTGTAGTTGGTTTAGGAAGATGATATTCATCCCATCAAAGTATTTCCCAAAGCTCTTTGTACATCACTCTGTATAGAGGAAGCTATCATTTCTGTCTGTCTGTCTGCCTATCTTAAAAACATTCTAAGAACTATAAAGAACACATAGATCCTAATCTTTGAAGTATTCAGGATCCAGACAAATATTCAGCAAAATCCTATGAACAAAAATTCTGATAACATGCACTACTTAGCAACACTGATTATATTTATTTTTTTCATACACACTAACATGTAGCAGTAAAGTTCTCAAATTGTGAAAGTATTTTTAGCTCTGGTTGTAGAATTTCAGTTTTACCCTTTCTTATTTAGGCTCAGGACCGCAAACTGTCAGATCTTTTTTTTTTTTATTTTTTCCAAATTTTGGATTCTAAAAACTGTTTTCTCTGTCACCAAAAAAAACTTACAATCTTGGGACACACAAAAGATATGTTTTTAATATTACTGCAATTTAAATTAGCACTTTTATTGACTCTTTTTCCCTGAACCAATCCACAAAGTCCCCACTACACATTCGCGTGGCTAACTGGGACCTGAACTTGCTGCTGCTGCCCACCAAAGTGAGACAGAACCATACTGCACCGTGGTAGCCTATGAAAAGATCAAAATTCAAAAGTTAAAGTATAGTTCCCACTGACTGTATATCCCTTCTATACCATCACAGTGTTGAAAAATTGTAAGCCAAACCATTGTATGTTGAGTGTAGTCTGTACATCAGCAAATATATATCATATAGGCATAAATAAATTTATGATGAGTAATTGACTATGTGATGAGCAGGGTGACATCTGCACACTGGAGATCCTGAGAAGCTCACACTATAAATTCCAGTCCAATTTTATAGCTGTGAGAATTAGGAGTACCAATGTTACATTTCTCAGCCAAGGCCAAAGCAAAAGTTGGATGTCACAACTGAAGGAGTGAGGCGGAGAAGGCCAAATAAATTTTCACCCACCTTTTGTTCCATCCAGATCAGAAAGAATCAGACAATACCTACCTTCATTGGCAAGAACCATCTGGTTTAAGATTGAATGGCTTCAAATGCTCATCTCTTTGGAAAACACCTCATGGAAATACCCAGAAATAATGTTAATCTCATATCTCAGCACCCATAACCCAGTCAAGATGGCACATGAAATTCACCATCAGAGAAAGCAACCATGAAGAAGGCAACAATGACACAAAACCTACCATGCACCTAACTGCCCCTGTCAGGGTGTGAGAGCGAGGGTCCCCTCATGAGCATCCACATCAGGTTCTTTGCAGGAGAGACAAGGGGTCTAGCGAGGCCTCATCAAGGCACACACATGCCAACACCACTCCTGGGTGCCATGATTCTTGGCTCCTTTCTAACATGATTGTAGGAACGCAAGGAAGGAATCCTGTGAAAGGCAGCCGAAGACCACAGTCCACCCACACCCAGCTGCATCCATGCCCTTCTGCAGATTATGGCCTCAGGGATGCAGTGCAGATCTCTCTGAATCCTGGTGTGTTTTCAAGCCTTTCCATCTGTTTAAACCTTGCATGATACATAGATGTGTAGAGATGACAGACAGCTGTAAAGTTAATTCAACTTTGGTCTCATGAAAAAAGGAAATCTCCACAATCAGAAATATGTCACTCTCCACTGGGGTTTTCAAGTAAAAACGATTTTACAGCATTTCTAAGAAATATCCTTTGTCTTACCAAAACTGTCTATAGCTTAAGTTTCTTCCTTCATAAGTCACCAGTTTTACTTTTACACCACAAGAAGAAACTAATGCCCATTAAGATTTTCATGTTGGAGGAGGAAACTTCAAGGCTTCCCTGTCTAACTTGAAATTCTTAAGAATGAGACAAATTTAAATTCAACCTCTGTACAGAAGCAGCTGAAATATGAGGAAACATGGACCTCCACATTACATATTTTTTTCCTAAAATGATTGAGTAAATGGAGCTTAAAAGACTTTAAAAAAAAAAGTCAAAGAAGGTTGAATGTTTCTGAAGCCTAAATTCTTTTCCCTAAGAACTAACTTCTGAGGCTTCTGCTACAAAACGAGAAGCCCAGAGAGTATGTATAAAAGCTGGGCAGAAACACAAAATATTGTGGTTCAAACAGATCCTTGAAAGACCTTAAAAGAGCCATGAACTGGATACTAATGAGTTTAGAGACATAAACCAGGCCAGTTACAATGCAAATTATGAGGAATCCTTCCACTGCAGGAAGGAAATGTGTTAGTACTCAAATTAATGTCAATTGAGACATGGACACCCTTTCTTTTCTGTAGTTATTTATTTAATTTTAAGGTATACTAAAAAAAAGAAGGACCATAAGACTTATTATAAAATAGGTTTTATGATTTTGGAATTAAGCTAAAGTTTATTGTTAAGTCCTCAAAAGACTAAACTTACAAATACCATTTGACTCGGCTACACCACTCTGGCACGTTCCTGAAAAATTAAAGGCAGTGCATTATAGCGATACATGCGTAATCATGTTTGTGACAACACGATCCATAATAGCTAACCGTAATAACAGCCCAGCTCCCCATCAGCAGGTGAATGGATAAAGAAAATATAGAAAATATACAAAATAGAACATTACTCAGCCATAAAAAGAATAAAATCATGTCATTTGCAGGAAAATGGATGGAACTAGTCACCACCATGATAAGTGAAATTAGCCAGACTCAGAAAGTTAAATATTTTATCATTTCTCTTATATGAGAAGACAAACAAATCAATAAACAGAATAAGAAATGTAGCAAGGATGGGAAACCAGTTGGTAGAATTCTGGAGACGAGGAAAAGGACAGGTGAGAGAGAGGAGGAAAGGGAGAGGGCATTAGAGGACAAGTAAGTCATGTTAAATATTTGTATCAACTTCTCAAAATAAATTCCATTATCATGTACTATTAGCATGCACTCATACAAATTTTTATAAGAGGAAATAACAATAAAAATCATTCATGGAAATGGCAAATGTGTGCGGCGTGTGAGTGCGTTGGGAAACATTATCCCGATTAGGAAGGGCTGCGGAGAGAGGCGCTTCCCCTCCAGGTAAGGGCCAGTGGTCCTCCCCTCCGGGCAGAGAGAAGCAGAATCACCAGCCACAGCTGCTCCTGAGCCGCAGCATCTCTGTGTCAACTGCTCTCCCCTCACGTGGGTGCCCTGGCCCAGGCCTTTGGAGGACAGGGGCTCAGTCAGGGTACTCAGGAGGGGAAGAACAGCAACATATGAGGGAGGAGGGAGATGTGTAGCCAATGGCTGAGCCACAGAGTGTGACTCTGGGAGCAAAGCTACCTCCCCAGATGGCCACTTCATTAAGAGGAACCAAGGCATCCTGTCCCATGGGTATGGGCCGTGTTTTTAGATTCCATTCTCTATGGGGAACAGAAGAGAGTGCAAGGCACCAACACGGAAATTACATGGGGGAAGGAGGAGTCCCTGGTGCAGCTACTGTACAGTACTGACCTTCCTCTGGACCATGAAATGTTAAAAACCTGTGTACAGAGTTGCTACCTTCATAGCAAGTAGCAACGATACACCCCTGAGTGACACTACATCTAAAGTGAGATGACCGTGCAAGTGGCAGGAGTGTCCTGACAGAGAATCACCAGAGGCAGAGCCGTGTGTCCAGAGCTCCAGACTTCCCGCTTTACTCACCACATCCTCACAGACAGGTCTCACGCACCAGCAGTGTGGGTCTGTGGTGCTAAAACTTGACAAGAAGGTTGGACGAGAGGTTAAGAACGCCAGCTCTGGAACACGACAGTATGGGTTGGAATGCGGGCTCAGCCTGTTTTAACAAGAGTTGTGTTTAGCTACAGTAACAGAAAATTTGATACCGTCAGTTAGTTCAGTAAAGTAAAACCAGTCCTTTTTGCCACATAAACAAGAGAGGAGGAAGATTTGGTTGAGTGGCCAGTGAGGTCACTGGATTATGGAACAAGATGGCGGCCATCACCCAAGGAATGGTTCGCAGTCACAGTAGGAGAATGGGGATGCCAGGCAGGTGTGTGGGAAACTAGAAGCTTCCTTGAAGCAAGCTCAGCACACTTCATACTATTTTTCTTGGGCCATATGTGGTTCACATGACTACTTCCCTCCACAGGGAAGTCTGAGACAGTGAACTTCCGTAGGAGGCAGCAAAAGTAGAGATGGCTGGCTCTCTGTCAACTGACATCTGTGATGCAAGCCACTTGTTACACGTGTGATCCTGGACAATGTAAAGTACCTTATGCCCTCATGTCTCAAATTTCTTATGCCAACAAGGGTAATAGCACTTCCCATATAAGTCTGTTGAGGATATTAGGAGTCACTTTATGTAAAGTGTGTCTAACTCTGCTAGCACACAGTAAACTCACAATACTTCCAGCTATTATCATTAGTATATATTAGCTCAAGAAATTGAGGAATTACTGAGCACATTCAAGTAGGAAGAGCAAAAGAAAAAGAAGCTAGAACAGGACACTAGGGCTGTGTATAGCCATGCATGCAGCACTCAGTAATTTCTCTGGTATGGTTCTGTGAAAAATCAGACATTTCAATACTTTTGTCCTCTGGAGTTCTACCCTCAGCCCAGTGGCTAAGTATGTCCCACATACCACTTTCTAAATGAGTATACGCATCCTAATCAATCCTAAAATGGAACTGAAGATGTCAACATCATAAATATTTTGATTACCTAGAATGCATAAAAGGCTACATTCCCAGAAAAGATACTTTATACATGATTACTAATTTGACATTAAGACATTGTGGATTATACTTTATTGGCTGCTGGTTATTTTTGGATTTCTGTGAATATTCTTACAATCACGTTGATGAGGTAAATACTGTCATTCACTAATTTTACAGATGATTTGATTTTCATTGATTCTAAACTTGCACTCAATTGCTCCTTGTCAACAGTAAATAGCAATTTTGGACTATTTGAAAACAATGGTAATCAAACTAGGAAGAGAGAGTCACTGGCATTTGTACACATGTAAAAATCTCACTCATTGCTTCACTCGGCAAGTGTTCTCAGACTGCACATTTTTTTCAGGCTCCCTTCTGGACATGCAGGGAGGAAATCCAAAGAAATACAAGACAGGTCTGTACCCATCAATATTGCACCCCCTGCCAGGAAATAATATGTGGGCATCAGAATGTTATGGTGGAATCGAGGTGTTGGGGAAGTTGGGATGAGGAAAATGTAGCTAAATTGTTGGACAAAGATATGAACAGGGGAAAAAACATCTTGTGCTGAGTATCCCTCGTTTTCTCTGGACAAATGGGCTAAATCAGTACCTATGGGCAGCAAGGACTGTGACGCTGGAGAGCCAATCAACCCTGCATCTTTTAGTAGCAACATTGTGGTTGTCCTCCAGGTACCATTTTTCTGGTGGCTGTGTGTGCATCCTGGTAGGGCTCATACCGTGGACAAAGGTTGCAGATTGGGCACAGGATGCATACCTGTTGGGACGCATATTAGGATATTCTATTCCCTGGATCACAGTGACTGGTTCAGGTATGATCATGTGATCCAATGCAAATTAAATATTCGATGTATAACTATATTAAATCGCAGAAATTTGGCCAGACCTAGTTTGGAGAAAATTTATATAAAATTATTTTTCCACTTGGCTTTCTAAAGTCTAAGGGTTCAGGTAGGGTGGTGTTAGATGCCTGTCCAGGTAGAAGCCTTTCTGAGAATGTGTTCCACGTGAAGAAGACCAGAGCTGCGAAATGGAGACAGCCATATCCTAGTGCACAACATCTGAGATGTCGGATCTTATTGTATCTGCAACTGCTACCTCAGGAATGCCAGCTGTATGGGACAATTTCTTTAAATTAGTGTAAATTGAATGTTCTGCCATTTGCAACTAAAAGTATCTTGACTAATAAGCTCCATGCAGAAACATTGTGCTAAGCATTAGGGAACAGAAAAATACAAATGTTAGTTGTTTTTCCCCCAGTAGTCATTTTCAACCAACAGAGAGAAACTACATTAATTATCACAAGCTAAGTTTCCAGCTTATGATTTATGGGGCATGTGGTAAAGTGCTCAGAAGATGCTTGCTTCAGTGGTGGGGAATAATTATCTTTGGACAAAAAGCTGCTCCACTTTTATGTAACAAATTATAAAACAAGGTTCCGAATGGCCAAACTGTTCTCAAGTAACTTAAATTTGTTCCAGAACAAACTGTAAGAATATTTATAGGAATCTGAAAATATCCAGCACTCAGCAAGGTAAATCCACAGTGTCTTGCATCCAATAAAAACTCCCAGACATTTAAAAAGGAAAGGAAATAGCACCAGGGTAGAGGAGAAAACCAGTCATTAGGGATCAACTCAGCACAGACACGGATGTAGCAAATGATATATAAGGGCATGACCATAATGTCCCAAGAATAAGCAAAGATCTGGGAGAAAAATAAAAGGCTCAAACTAAGTTTATAGAAATGAAAACTATACTATCTGAAATCAAAGGGTGAATAGCAGATTAGAGAACACAGAAGAAAATATTAATACACTTGAAAGCACGTCAACAGAAACTATATTCGAAACCTAACAAAAGAGAAGCATAAAAATGTCAGCAATGGAAGTGGCAGAGAGTGGGGACAGGAGGAGAGAGAAAGAAAGAGAGAGGGAAGAGGAGATCCTGATGTGCGTGTAATTTCATTTTGAGAGTGAGACCTAGAAAGATAAGGGAACAAAAGAAAAGAAAAGAAATAAAGAAAAAGGAAAATTCAAAAGCTAAAAATGTTTTCTGTCTTCTGCTCTAGGCTTCCACCAACTCAGCCAAGCTCAACTTGTTCTTACAACAGGGCTGCGACATTAAGGAATGATTTTATGGGTTTAAACCTCGTCTCTCTCCTGTACACGAATCTATCAGCATTTTGGAGAATCTCTGTCTAATTACATCTGTAACCTGCTAATAGCCTTTCTTTGTTGTCTGAGAGAATCTTTTTATCCAGCCTAGGCCAAATGAAAATGTAACATAGCATCACATTACCACAGTGCTAGCAAGCAAATGACAGTTGTTTAATTAAAACTTAAACCTGATTATCCAGCACGACTGAGAGGAATACCCTGGGGGAACTGCATAAAACGATTAAATCCAAGCCAGCAATAATGACTCTGAAATATGAATTAGCCCTCCTGGAAGTTACTAGGATGTGCCTTGCAATGTAGACCACACGAGCAATGACAGCCCTGGCCAGATCTGAGCTATTTCTCAATAGCGAAGAAAATCAACAACTGAATTTGCTAGAGAGGCAGAAGACCTCCACAGACATCTCAAAGAATTCATCCTAGTAGCATAGAGATATAAGGAAAGAGTTCAGTGTCACCAATCGCCACAAAAATGCACACCAAAACCACAATGAGTATTACCACACACCTGTCAGAAGGGTATTATTAATAAATTTGAAAAGAAAGTAAGTTTTGTGAAGGTGTGGAGAGATTGGAACTCTTCTACATGGTTAGTGGGAATATAAAACGATGAAAAGTTAAATAGGTGGAGCTACTTTGGAAAACAGTATGAAAAGTCTTCAAAATATTAAAAACTACAAGTAGCATGTTATCTGGTAACTCCACTTCTGGATTTTTATCCAAAAGAATTGAAATCGGAATATCAAGCTCCCTGTGTTCATTGCTATTCCTGATAGCCAAGATAACTGACTCAGGCTAGGGTCCACTGGGCGATGAATGAGTAAGGAAATAGTCTTGAAAAAGCAAGAAATTCTGCCACGCACAAGAACGTAGCTAAACATTAAGGATATGACACTATGAAACAAGCTATGGACAGAAGGTAAATACTGCCTGCTTCCCCTTCTGTGAGCTATCTAAAGCATCAAAGTCACACACACAGAGTGGGACGTTTGTTAGCTGGAACAGAGGAGACAGGAGAAGAGGAAAGATCCTAGCCAAGGAGCGTAATATTTCGGTTAAGCCTGATTAAAAACTCTAGGGGCTTCGAGTGAAACGTGGTACTTAGATTCAACCACACTGCTCCGCACGCTCGACGACTTGTTGAGAAAGGGATTTCATGTGAAGTGCTCTTCCACAATAAAAACAAAACAGTCCTCTATTTCACGCTGTGCTTGTGAGGGCTACGCGGGGAAACCCAGAGCCCACTGAGGAAGGAGCCTGCCTCCAGCAGCTGCTCAGCGGCCAGTGATCCTGAACTCACCCTTTTATCTTCCTCGCAAATTGCACTCATCCCTTCAAATTCTCACTCCAGTGCTGTCCTGATTGAAGCTTGGACACCATTTGCTCTGGGCGGATAGGCAGCTTCCTCGAACATGTTCCTACCTGCAAGTTTGTGTACCAGTTTACGGGACCGTCTCTTTCCATACTGCGAGCTCCCTGCAGGAAAGGAAGGGTCTTTATGTTTCCAAGCCCCCTACAGGGTGTGAGGCAGAGACAGGGCATGAGTTACTTAACAAGCTGCACCCGGGGTTGGGAACTCTTATCGGGTGAACTGGGTGCTCTCGCTGAGTGTAGAGACGGAGGGTGAGACTCCTGCTCCGGGAGGAAGATGAATCAGAACGTGTCCCCACCCCATCCTTCGCTCTGGACCTGGAATGTGCCAGCCCCAAGCTAGAGACTAGAACAACTCAGCAGATTTTGGCTGGTTTAAAAACTTCCATCAAAATGTAAATATAAGAAAAGATGGGTTCATGTCTTTATGGACAAATTTAACGGAATAACATTCTTTTATTTTTAATTCTCTAGAGACCTTTTGTAATTACTTTTTTTTTTGTGGGTACCGGGGGTCGAACACAGGACCTCACGAGCCAGCAGGTGCCCGTGCTGCTGAGCAATATCACTGGCCCTTTTTTCGTACGTTGGTACCGGGAGTTGAACTCAGGACCTCTCACTTGCCAGGCAGGTGCTTATGCCGCTGAGCTATCTTACCGGCCCCGTAATTACTTTTTTCTAGTTCTTTCCTCCACATTGAATCCTGCGAGGGTGCCCTGTGATGCTTGGGAGAGCTGATCCATTCCTTACTAAGTCCATTCATTCAGCTGAAAATGCAGCGTAGGTGCTTTGCTAAATTATTAGAATGCAAATAATTCTGCCCTACAAGCCGGCATTTATGATAGCAAAGTGCTGGCTTCGAAAGTGTTTCTTTCAAATTACAAAACACTCAAGTCTATTATGTTGTTCTAAGACCACACATGGTAGAGTATGTATTGTGGCTCCATAAAGCAAGACAAGAAATAAATTTCTGTTACCTTACAAGAAAAACACAAAATACATTGTAAGGTCCTTCCTCACCATGATTGAGAGACAACTTCAGCTTATCCTTTACCAAATACTTCACTGATTAGGCGAAACAGTTTGCTTTTCCATTTTTACAATAGTTTTCCACTGTCTGTGCCCCTTTTCTGTATATGTGTATGTACATATTCAACAAATAATAATTACATATATTTATGGAACACAGTGCGATGTTTCTACTTTTGTATACACTGTGGAATGACTAAACAAATTAACATCACCATCATTTCACGTACTTATTTTTTGTATCGAGAACATTTGAAATTTACTGACAACTTTGAAACATATAATACATTATTATTAGCTATGCTTTGCAATAGATCTTAAAAAATGTATTTCTCCTGTATAACTGAATATTTGTAGCTTTGGTGAGGTTAACCTGAAGGGTTTCATAGCTTGTTTCAGAAGATCTATCCCAAGTGGAGAGGCTTGACTATCCCGATGAGAGGAAAGAACCCTCAGCCTTTCCGAAGAGGAGCTCTCTTCTCTCAAATGCTGACACTCACACAGCCTTCTCCAACATGCTGCACCTGGGACTCAGGGAGGAAAAGAGATTGCCGGATGGAGTTCATTTTCTAACAGCCTCTTGGTACCACGCAGAGTCAATTACTAAATGGTATTCAATAACAGGAATGTTAACTCTGCTGCACTCCTGGGGAGAAGGAAAACGAGAACATTTATGGTTAAGTGGCCACAAATGCTACTCACTGATTGCCTATCACTAATTTTGCTTAAAATATAAATTCTGTGGTGTTTATTTGGGGGGGGTGGAGAATGCTAGGATTGAGGCTCACAAATAAATTCCATTTGGAAGAGAAGGAGCAGAGGCGCAGTTGGAGGTATGTGAGTTCAGCCTACCCTGCTACAGGACCACAAGAAAAGTGTCTATGGCCTGACTTAATACTTTTTATTTGTATTTATTTTGTTGTCGTTAGTGCATGTTTACACTATTCAGTTGTTTTCTGTATTGAGTAGACAAGAGAAATATGACTAAAGGTTAATGAAATATGACTGAGGTTACCTGTTCCACGGAATGAAGACTTTGTGATATTCTGGAATCCTATGGGTATCTCTAGTTTATCGAATCTGTACGTCCACTGGCCATAGTGGGATTTCAGTGGTGCTGAAATGTTCAGGCCCTAAGTCCCCCAGAGAGAAAAGGTTATTCCAGGATAGGGACTATCAACGAGGCCAGGACCTACGAGCTCTGTGCCCAAAGCTGCTTGTCTGATTCCCTTCAGCCCAGGGACCTGCCCACCACTGACCAGCTCTGGAAGTCGGGTGCAGGATCCAGAACCAAAGCCAACAGTGCCTGGGATGCCCCGGTCCCAGTGATTGGTTCAAGACTTGCACAGGATGCAGGTAAACCCATCAGGTGGGTGCCCAGTCACCTGCCCCTGCTGCCATCTTGAGGGGTACACAGATGGGCTCCCCGAGACACCACTTCCCTTCCCAGCACCACATCCATTCCTGCATCCATGTTTCCAAGTGAGGATGCTGAAACCTGGAGCTGCTGTCTCTTGCCCAAGGACACAGAGCCAGGGAACATCAGGGCTTAATTCATGCTCAGAGCTTTGGCCTGGCTCCACGTTGTTGTCAACTGCTCTAAATACCAAGGGACCCAAATGTGTCAGCCTCTTCTCCAATGTTCCAGTGGATCCAGGGGAACATCCAAGAAGCTCTGGCAGTAATCGAGTCGCTGCTGCCTTAAAACAGAAACTTCATTTAGACACACACTTTCATTCAGGGTAAAGTACTTCCCTGGACTTGCTGTGGCTTCAAACCACCTCATTGTATGCACGGGCTGCTTCCAGTGCTAATCACGCTGCCTCCACCCCTGCCTCTTAGAAGAACCCCACCTACGCCTCCACAACAACCCACACCTTCAAATCACCTTCGCATCTGGGGTCCCACGAGGAACCTGGAAGTAAGCAAGGAAGGTGGTGTTGTTATTTCCAAGTGAGGACACTGAGGTTCAGGTGATCCCCTGGTAGTCACAGAGCCTGACTGTGTAAGGATGACCCTGTCAGACCAGGAGCACCTTAGTCACTTACCATCTACTCTGGGCTGAGCACGCACTTTCCTCCTCACTGAATGACCCTCCCACAACCTCCTGTGCCTCTGTCTCCTAGCAGTAGCTCCAGCGAAGACCTCTCCCTTGCTGATCCTTAGATCTGCTCATACCCACCGTGGTGGTGGGACCAACATAGCCTGGACATCCCTGTAGAGCATCCAGCTTCAGAGCCTCAAGGACCAACCCTGTCTTCCTGCTTCCTGTGACCTAGGAAACAAGTGTCCAAGCTGGCACCTTCTTTGTAGGTGCCATATCCAGGGCGCAACCACTTGGGGTCATGATGGTCATAGCAGAGAGTTGCCTGAATCTGTGGATCCAGCTGGTACTAAGCTGATAGGGTTTGGAAGCTGACGGACATTCGTGTGCAGAGCAGGAATCTTTAGAGTTGGAATGTACCCTCACCCCAGTGATTTAGGGTGACCATGGCCCCAGCCCTAGGCAGTGGCAGTGCATGCACAATTGCACAAACTTCACACACTGCATTTCCCACAGGACAATGATGGCACATAAAAGAGAATGAAGGAGTTTTTGAGTCTCCACAAGGCCACATCCCAGAAGTTGCTTTTGCTGAAACATCGTTTGGTGACCACAGCCCACAAGATGCTCCATGAGGTGCCCCCCACCCACCTCACTACTCACACACTACCCCTCCCTCCCTCTGCCTTAGCCGCTGACCCCGGCGCCCTGCACATGTGTGTTGGAGGATGCTTGCCCAGACTGTGTGCACACCCTGCAAGACTCTCCCTCAGGTCCCAGGTAATGGGGTGGCTGCCTTTCTCCATTTGGGTGTTGATTTTCACACCCACCAGAGAGACTTCCCACATCATCTACCTACTCTCCCTTAGCAAACTGTCATTCTCTGCGAGTGCTGTTTTATTTCTTCAGAGTATTTATCACTATGTTAGATTATCTCATATATTTATGTTTCCTTACTCATTTCCTGCCTCCTCCTCCTCCTCTAGAGGAAACCTGAGAACATACAGACCCCTTTATCTTGTTAGCCATTGTGCTTTTTGCCCTTAAGAAAGTGCTTAGCCTAGAAAAGACACTCAAACTTTGGCAAAGATGCATAGGTGGATGGATGGATGGATGGATGTGTGGAAGCATGTGTCGATGCAGGGATCAGTGTGGGGTGATGTATAGATGACGGGTGGATAGGTAGGTGGGTACGCCATCAGGTATGTACTATGATACGTGGACAGATGGGTGGATGGATGATTCAGATATAGATGAATGGATTTACAAATGGGTCAATGAGTGGGTTAATAATTGACCAGTTCTTGGTATCTGTAAAACCTTGATCTTAACACCATTTCTTTTCCTAACATCAAAGTTCTCTGAACACAGTAATGCTGGCTCTTCTAGCCATCATTTTTTATAGGGAAACTAAACCATCCTTCCCTCTTTCATCCTCCTTAGCCAACAATTTGGAATGAATTCATATGCTGCTAAAAACAAAACAAAGCAAAGACACAAAACAAACAACCCTTTTTCACTTCTCCAATCCCATTGGTAAATCAATGACCACTACCTGAATTCTGAATATTATACTCTAGGTTTTGGGTATGATGTGTGCATCTTAACTTCCCCTCAAAATTGATGCAGCAGTGAATATGGTTGCTGCTAAATTCTCAGAGCTCTTGGCAGACAACCTTCCAATCCCTATTCTCCTGCAAGCTTCACTCAAATTGCTTGATAAAATTCCCTTGTAAAAACTTAATCGTAAATCTTGTTTATTTTCTGCACGTCTGTTCTGCCTCAGGCAGACTGTCTGGCTCTATTAGTATCAAAGTCTTATACAGGAAATGTATGTTGCTGTGGTTTAAACTCTCAATTCACCTGTCACCTCTCCTGAAGGGAGAATGGAACAAGGCTGTCCGCTGAGTTACAGAGAGCAGACCAGAGCAAAAGGAAAGATCAAAAACCATGCCTCAGGTCACCTGGAAAGTCCAAGAGTCTTTGATACCTCTGATGGCAATCCAGAGGGATGGAAGAAGCACAGGGAGGCAGGAACAGGTAGATCAGAGGGCACAGGTGTGCATCCATGTATAAATATGTGGTGAGAGTGTAGACACATACAGAGTTATCTATCTTGGAGAAGAAAGCCGCTCCTCCAAAGCAGGCTCTCTCAACAGCAGAGGGAGAGGAGGTGATTGCACACTCATCTCCGAGAGATTCAGTCTCAGCAAACTGTCCAGTCTCTGAATCTACCCTGGTCATCTCCGAAGCCAGAGTCCACAGCCTGTGCCTGACGGCAGGCTGCTTAGATTGGGGGGGTCTTTGTCAGTGAGGCATCTGGATCTGCAGTATTTGGTTGGGTCCTTGTCTCTTTGATCTCCTCCTGGTACTTGCTTTAGGTTATCCTTGTCTTAAAAAAAAATTAAACACAAGAAAAGAATGAGCCTGTCCTGTTTCCTAAGTTACAGTGTTGCTCAAGTGGATTCCTGGCCCGAAGGAACTAGGGGCTGTGGAGTGACCCCCAGCTCATTATCTTTCCTGATACCATTTCTCCAGGATACCCTCTCTGAAGAACGTTAGTAGTCCCTGGGAATTTTCCCACTTTTTCTCCGGACCCGCAAGGACCTGGTTTCAACAGTGGATGCTCATGCCGCTTCCTCTCATCCGCATGACTCTCAAGAATCCTATCACTGCTGGAGGCAGAAGGGGCCTGAACACAACTTGTTTTTTAATGATGAAAAAAAATGTGTATTTAGAATTAGCCAGCTGGACTCAGTTCAGAGGATCCCAATTTTTGGCAACATCCAAAGCATCGTAATCAGGAGCTAGTCAAAAGCATGCCTCCTTCTCTCCATCAGGCCTGATCAGAGAGTTGCCCTTGGCCGTGTCAGTGTCATAGAGCTTCTTCACAGCCTGTTTGAGCTGCTGCTGGCTGGCTTTGATAGCCACAATGAACCCAAGTGGGTTCATTGTTGTCCTCTACCTTCTTCATGGCGACCCGGTGGTAGCGGGGAGCTTAGTGATGGTGGAGTGGTCACGCTTGTTTCTCCTGGGGGGAGCTCTTCTGTGGGTATTTGGGCTTCCTCCGGAGCTGCCGTGTCTTGGGACAGTGGAAGGTAGGTCTTCTTTTTGTGGCTGCGGATGGCTTTCAGCACCACCTTCTTAGCCTTCACAGCTTTTGCTTTGGCTTCAGCTTTGGGAGGCACGGGAACTTCTTTCTTTGCCTTCAGTGCCATCTTGGTAAAAAGGCTGAACACTGCCTTAATGCCCACTCTCCTCAGTCAAAACACCGCTATTGGCTTTCAGTTGCACGTTCAAAAGTCTGGAGCAGCTAGATATCAGTCGAATGTGTAACTAGAAAGTAAGTTGAGGGCCGGTGAGATGGCTCAGCGGCATAAGCGCCTGCCTGGCAAGCGCGAGGACCCGAGTTCGACTCCCGGAACCCACATACGAAAAAAGGGCCAGTGATATCGCTTAGCGGCACGGGTGCCTGCGGGCGTGCAAGGTCCTGAGGTCGACCCCCGGTACCCACAAAAAAAAAAAAAGAAAGTAAGTTGCATATCCAGTCACACTGGTCCTCCACCAGGTTTCTTACTTTCCCTTCAGACCCCTTGCTCAGCCTCCCTGAGTTCTATCACAGGAACTCAGCCCCTTCCCCCCTGTATAGGAGGGCTTTCTCTTTGTTGTATGTGCTGTTATGGTTAGGATTGAAATGTGACCCTCCTCCTGCAAAAAAAAAAAAAAAATGCTCATTGAATTGAAGACTTGATCTGGGAAATAACTGGGTCGTGAAGCTTCTAATCTCCTTAGCGGATGAATCCACTGGCAAGATCACAATTTCATGGCATTATTGGGAGGTGATGGGAAGAAGAGGTGGGGCCAGTGGAAGGGAGAGATCACAGTTCCTGACCTTGGGAACAGTGCTGGTCAGCAGCCCCTTCCTCTCTGGCACTTTCTCTCTCTCTCTGCTTCCTGGCTGCCATGAGGGGAGCAGTTTTCCTCTACCACACTCCTCTGCTGTGATGGCTCTCCCTTGTCACAGGTCTAAAAGCAAAGGAGCTGGCTGACCATGGACCAAAACCTGTGAACCCACAATTCAAATAAACCTTTCCTTTGTTGAGTTGTTTATGCCAGGTATTTTGTCACAAAAGCAGAAAGCTGGCTCACCCCGTGACAAGCTGTCTCCTTGGTTACTTAAAATTTACCTGTTTGTGGAGGTCAGGGACTGGGTGTTCTGTTGTTTTCTTCATTGTCTTCTGAGGACCTTGCAGAATTGCTGGCACACAGTAAGTACTCTGCAAACATGCACTAAATGTTATTTTATGAATGACTACTCTGGGGCAATTCAGGAAATAACCTATCTCCGATTCAGTGCAAATGTGAACACTGGTGGCATTTTAACACATATGGGATAAAGATACTTCCTCAAGACACTTCCCTGTGATAAAAACATATCATAAATTACTGACCTGGTTGAATAAGACACTTTACTGCCACCTGGTGTAACAGTGTCCTACTGAGTATTTAAGTCTACATTGTCAGTGAAGTCAAAGGTGCCTCTCAGATCTGGTACTGCATGCCATGCACAAATTCCCAAATGTTTCCAGCAGCGCTGAAGGTATTCAGACACACGCAGACTAAGCCACCCCCTATGCGGGAGGGCAGGCAGATGGCTCAGGGGAGAAGGCTGCACTCTGGTTTTAAACAGCCCTTCTATGGGGCCTGGATAACCTAGGAGGAAGCCTAGCCCCAGCCCAGGTGAGCTCTCCGTGGGCCCTCTCCAACTCCTCATACAGTGCTGATGTTACAATCATTGTTTTCCTTACTTGTATGGGGGGAGAAAGTTATATGGACCATTTCACTAAATGGTGTTTTGAATGAGCGTGGGTACTCCTACGTATCGTAAACGCACAAGAACAATTATGGAAACTCTGGGATGAAGGTGTCACATTAATTCTTCCCATGGGGAGGAAGACAAAGAAAGATGTTTCCTGGAAAGGCTATGGGACGTGTTCTTCCTTCTTTTCTCCAATGCCTGCCTGGAACTCACTGGGAGCTACAGAGGAGCAGCGTGGGGATAATGTACCAAATTCCACACTGCATCCAAACTGACATTTTCAGATGTGTTCTGGGAAACCCATATCACACTCATCCAGAAGGCTTCAACACAACTTCCTATCCAAAAACACAGCCAGGCTTCCTGAGTCTAGCTCTAAGTGTCCGCAGTCTAGGAACCTGCATTCCAAACCAGCACATTCACCGTAATTCTGCGGTTGGGTCACTCAGTACTGAAAGCCACCAAACTGGATTAACAAATAGTTTGAATAAGGTGTTACTTCTTACCTACTTATTAAGTTGTTACTCACTAAACATGGAGCGTGGTAAATACCTGGGAAATTTGTTGAAAGCTAGCACGTTAAATAAGAATTGACTGTGGGAAAATTGAAGCCCCTTTTATGATGTGTAAATAAATGTTTCTGATATGCTCTGGAAAGTCCAAGATGCACCCCAAGAATTTCCTCAAGCCCCCAAACCTCCATGCATGTGCGGTGCATTGTCTCCCTCCTCTGTCTTCCTTACTCTAGCAGTGATAGAACTCTGGTGCTCCGGAAACAGCTTGCTGCATGGCTAGCGCTTCAGGTCTGAGTGGACGATCTGGTCTGAGGGTCGCAGAGCCAGGGAGGAGCTTTTGTCCTCACCGAGAAAAGAGTCTAACCTTAACATTTCTTTACAGCTCTTCCAAAATACCGCTTGTTAACATGATGTCACTTCCTGAGATCCACAGTGATAAACAGTATGTCATGACAGCTGCCAGAGGCTACCTTCTACAAAGCTGTTCCACACGCAGCATAAAATGGTTTATTCTTCCAGTCTTCCTCAGGGCAATCTGTGTCTCACTGGCCAAAAAAGGGGTGCCTATTAACATGCATAAAACTGACCACCAGTGCCTCATTTCTGATGCACGGCGCAGCCCAAAGTCTAGAGAAATTTCTTTAGGTCAACTAGGGTCACGGGGAGACCTGAGCCAGTGCCCAGGGCTCACCTTGAGAAGGGACCTAAGGATCAGCACAGGACGAAGGCTCCTCGTTGATGCATCCACTGCCTCCTTGTAGGACAAGTAGCCTTACCCCTCACCCGGTGATGACCACAGCCACGCTTCCAATCTCCAGCCCACTGCCACCTGTCCAGTGCCTTCCTGATTTTCTTAAACAACAATCAGAACCTGCTTCTCCTCTACTTGAAATTCCCCAGTGAAGTAATTCTATGGCAAAATCTTAACATTTCAAAGAACTATAAAATGGTAACGACCAGTCACTTCCGTCTAGGTCTCAGCAGCCTGGATGGAGCGTCTGCGCCTGTCCTCCTCCTCACACGTGCTGGCCACGTGCCTGCTGAGTGTTGAGTAGAAGCAGCTATTTCCCCACAGACATTTCTGTTGGGGTTTGTATACATCCCTGAGCTGCGCACAGGAGTCATTGTGTTTAGTTAAACAGGGAGCCAACCAGCAGCATCCCAGTGCCGGCAATGCACTGTTTCCATCCTCATCAGCTTTTCTGCTGGAACTTCTGGGAAGGGTGCAATCCATGGCAGATCACATTCACCCTATCCAATGGTGCTGTTAGATTTGGAGGCTCCACAGAGGTTTATTTTAAGGATACTTTTTCTGCCCCTCATCTATCCTTTCTCTATTCAATCAAAAATAAACCCAGCAATTTGAGTGTGGCAGATCACAACTATTTACCTAGAATTCTAAGAGGCTGAGTCAGGAGAGCTACAAGTTCAACCCCTGATATACCAACTTAGTGGTTTAGCAAGATCCTGTCTTAAAATAAAAGATGTTTTAAAAGGGCTGAGGATGTAGCTCAGTATGAAGGCTGTGGTTTCAAGTTCGGTTTTGCAAAATAAATAAGAAAATATATAAATCCCAAGAAAGAGATTTACCATAAACTGAAACCCCAGATAATTATCATCATTGAACTTACCTTTCTGTCAGCTCCTTAAAAATGCCCCTCTCACAGAGTTTGTGCAAATTTGACCTGATTGCAAATTCTGAATAGAATAGAAGTCCTCTCTCTGCAGGGATGGAGGTTGAGCGTGATATGATGTCCGGAGTTGTCACATTACTTTATTCTAAAAGTCCATTTTTAAACAACAACAAAAATATGATATAAGAACTGAAGTATGGCCCATGGGAAAGGTAAACAAAGCAGTTATGTAAAACTATCACCAGGAACCCTAGATGATGAACTAATCCCACGAATTCTTTAAATGAGGAATCGGAAGAGGATGTCCATGCCCTCTCATTCTTTTGCAGCATTTTACTGATAGATTAGCCAGGAAAAATGGGTAAAATTAATAATAATTCAAAAGGCATCCAGGCTAGGAGTGTAGTTCAGTCAGGATGGGTTTGATCCCTAGCCCTCTCCCCACAAAAAAAATAAATAAATAAAAAATAAAAAATAAGTCATCGAGATTGGAAAGGGGGAACTGAAATTGTCTCCGCTGGCTAAGGGCATGGTATTGTACAGAGAGAATCTGCTGAAGGGGAAAGGGATTTGGGATCAGACCCAGGGCTTCATGTATGCCAAGCATGCTCCAACACTGAGCTATACTTCTAGCCAGAAATACCTAAAAAAATTCAGGAATGAAAATTAGGATAGATGAATGAATTCACTACACTATCAATATACAAAATCAAGTGTGTTTGTTTGTACTGGCTATGTGCAATCCAAAAGTAAAATGAAGAAGTCAATCCCATTTTCAATGGCATAAACAATAGTGAATGATTTAACAAAAGATGGCATGGGTTTTGCACTGAAAACTAGAACCTATTGTTAAAAGACATGAAAGAAGATGTAAATAAATGGAAAGGTCCACCTTTCTGGGTAGTAGAGGATTTCATATTGTGGAAATCTTCAAATGAATCTATGAGGTCGATGTGATCTTTATCAAAATTCCAGCTGGCTTTGCTGCAGAAACTGACAAATCTATCATAAAATTCGTGTACAAATATGAGAGATCCAGAGTGGACAAAGCAATCACTAAGTGCTGCCTCTATCTGTCAAAATGTAATAAGCATTGAAAGGAGGCACAGTCATTGTCCACAAGTGATGGCTGTAGGGTTGCCATCTAAAGCACGCTTTCACTCTAAGAGAGAATTCTTGGTGTTCATTGAGGCATCTCTGCTCGGAGTGTAGATTGCTAACCTCTTGTGTCCTCACATGGCATTTCACTTAGACACACACCCCAGTGGCGCACTGTATGTATTAATCTCTTTCTTTTGAGAGGACATTGCATTGTAGCCCATGCTAATGATCTCTTTTTAACTTATTTAATTCTACAAAGACCCAGTCTCCAAATACAGTCACATTCATGGTACAGAGTGCTAGGGTTTCAACATGTGAAATTTTAAATCACACAGTTCAGTCAGTAACGCACACCTGCAAACAGTCTGTCTTGCATCCAGAGGGCAATGGTCTGCCTCTGGCGCTATGGCCAAAGTTAATCCTTACCTGTGCCAACCATGGAGATAGATTAATATTCCTTTCCTTTTGGTAATCCACAGTGAAAGATGCTGAAAGGCCTGCCCTTCATTTCTTTGATCTGTGCTTCACATATTGCCTGGTGCATTCTCATGTAAACAAAGAATGAAATAATGAAGAGATTAGTTAGGGATTGGGAAATGAGCAGAGCATGCGACTGGATTCTTTTAATGATGCAAAAGAGTTGACCCAGAGCAGTAGCAGTCACATCACGCTGATATCAGTGCCGCCATAATTCCAGGACCACATGGCCACTTAATGTGGTGATCAGTGGGATGAATCGATAGAAATGTGACTGGTGAGGTCACCTAGGAAAATGTTGAAGGGGCTGGCGTGCAGATGTCCAGCCAGCCTCAAGTCTGTCTGCAGGAGACATGTGTCTAGAGAAAAAGCCGAGATTGGAAAGCAGTCGCCACTCATGACCATAGACTCTCACTCATTCAGAAATATTTACTGAATACTTTGATGAGCCAAGAGTTAGAGATAATACAGTGAGCAAGACAGAAAAAACATCATCACCACCACCACCATCATCACCATTGAAAGATCAGGCCAGAAAGTATGAAAAAGTGTAGCATTTAAAGATACAAAATGAAAGAGAAAGAGATACTCGCGGAATTATTGTTATTGTTATTGTATTATTATCCCTAGAATGTCAATCTAGCCTACAGTTAGAGTGATGCATCCTTATCCTTCAGTGAATGGGGAGAAAACGGTGAGATCCTGAAATAAATATGTAAAGAAAGGAGAAAGTGCTTAGAAACACAGAGAATGGAACCCCAGAGAACCTGGAGCAAGATGAAAATCTCACCTCTGCAGAGAGAGCTCACCTGCTTACCTGTGTTTGAGGTTTCCCATTCCTTTATACTTTGCTGTCATTCTCCTTAGGAAATGGCCCATTTTAGCTTTTACCTCTCGTCATGCTCTGCGACAGTCTGTTGCCATCTTGTAACATAGATGTATGCAGGCACAGCCATGCCTTGTGGGACATTGTTCCGGGGATCATCCACCCTCATTCCTTAGCTGTGACGTGCCAGACAGACAGATGGCAAACAGAAAATAGAAAACAGAGCCATCTCTTACAAAGCCACACCATCCCCCTGCAGGAGCAAGCCTGGTTGTTTACATAACTGCCTCTCAATTGGGAATTCTGAATTCTGAATTCTGAACTAAAGGCTCTCATGGGAAACGTGTCTATGTGGTCATAAAATCATAGAGTGGCTGCATGAATCTCCAAGGAATTAGACTGTTCTGTTCCATTAGGTTTGCTACTGCCCAGGTGGTACATGGTGCTAAATGACTGCCTCTCTCTCTCTCCAAACTTCCCTCCCCAGGGAGGGAAAAGCCTTTGTAATCATCATCCATAAATGAGCTTCCTTGGCAGCTAAAGGTAAATATTTTTAGGGAAAGAAACATTTCTGGAAAGATGGAAAAGACTTGCAAATCAACCCTGAGGTCCACAGCAACCTCTCTCTTGGTTTTTGTTTTTGGTTTTCTAAACACTTCTCACCCTTTGCCTGAGCTCAGGAAGAGGAATCCGGCACCTCTACACCTGACTGAGGAAATAGAGGCAGAGTAACTTCCTGACGGTATCAGTGTTTCAAGCGGAGTCTTTAACTGTGAGATAATCTCTCATTTCTCATAGAGACCTTTCTGCTGGAGAGTAGGGTTCTCTTACTGTACAGAAAACACTTTCAGGGCCTTGATGAGCTCACTAGTGCCAACACCCAGCTCCCATCCTACGGCCTGGTGCCTCAAGCTTCAAGGAACGCTCAGCAAGTGCAAGATTTGATGGAAATCTCTTATAACTACAGAGCATCTTACTTTATAAAAACATGTTGAGAATTCCAATCCAGTACAGTAGACTGCAGCTATGATTTGATCTCCTTTTTGTCCCCATGAACACACTTATGTTATGGTAAAACAATCAACAGACAAAAGCCCTTCTCCATAGATTTGAAGGGACTCCGCAGAATCCTACCAGACAGCGCATTTACAATACCTCTGGGTGGTGGAAAGGAGACCAGGCCACGGTCTATACTGAGGCCGGCAGAATAAGTTTCGTGTGAGGCTAATGTAAGAACGAAGTTATAGAATAGCAAACTTACAGAAATGTCATAGCAGAAATTAGAAATCAGTGAGTAGCCTCTGCCTAAGCTCACGCTGCCTGTCCCGTAGTTAGACTCGGCTCGCCTTGACCACCATGCCCGCTATAACTCACAGAAGGTTCAACTCAGCCTTATCTGACTGACTCCAGCTGCATTGCCCGTACTTTCCATCCTATAAACATATTCTGTTTGGCTTGCCTATTCTAGAAACTTTCCACCAAGGACATGCTTACCTGATTTCACCCAGCCACTCAGACAGCCCCCTCCCTAGCAGAGTCCACCCTGAACGAATCTGCCTGACAACATATGCCTTGGCCTATGTAACCAATCATATAATAACCTGCAATCGGCTTTGTATTTCTGGCTTGCAAAAATGTATTTAAGCTAAGCTCTAAGCTGACTCAATGCTGATGATTTGACCTGATTCTCCTCAGCCCACTAGCGTTATAAAGGTTGCCTTCCAAATCTTCAGGTGCAAAGTGTCTTCCATTGGTTTGGTGTCAGATTTCTGCAACAATTTAAGACAGTAGAAAGAACAGCTTCAGTGATAGCTTTAAACACTAAACTTACTGTAGTTCTTTTCCCCTTAATCTTACCAGAATGTTTTTACACATATCTCTGAAGTCAACTAATATTGATTTGCACTCCAGCACTTTTATTTTAGGTCCTTGGTCTTTTGCTATATATAAGTGGAAGATACAATGAATTAAGTATACTTCATTAAGAACATTATGCAGAATATATTTATTAGAAATAACCAATTCCACACAAATAATGTAAACATGACATATTGCAAACATGTATAAAAAAAGGAAGAGGATCAAAAGATAATGGAGGAGAGAAGGAGGGAAGGAAAAGGGGATAAAAGAAGGAATTACGATGTATTATTACACGTACCAATTCCTCACAAGGAATGTAAACATTATGTACTGCAAACATGTACTAATAAAAAATAAAAATAGTATGAAATAGAGTATATCTTCTTCTCTATGCATTCATACATCTAAGTCCTTGTAGAGAAAATATTCTTAACTGCCTAACATGGGGGTTTCCTAATACTAATGGATGTTTCAGGGTGTTACAATTTGAGGGAAGTTCTAGGTATTTTAGCCATCTTTTAGAATGAGCATTATTTTCATTAAAATGCTTATGATGCCAATTAAATTGTGTAATGTTCCATTTATCCATAGGTTAGAAGTAAGTAGGGGATGATTGGGGCAAGCACATCTTTTAATGTCCCACATATAAGGCATGGTACTGCATGCTGGGTGGGTCTACAAAAAGAGAACTTTCTTTTGTCCATGCTTGGGTAGAAACTGTGAGTCCTAGGGTCCTTGGGAGAAGAAAAAGGGAAAGTAAGCATGTGAGCAGACAAGTGATTTGAGAGAAGAGTTATGGTATAGATCTAAAATGTCCCCCAAAGCCTCATGTGCTCAGAGACAGGGCTTCTGGAAGGTGACTGGATTGTGGGGTGCTTTATCCACAGTGGGTCAATCCATGGATGCATTCATGGTTGACTGTGCTGTTCAGAGGTGGGGCCTGGTTGGAGGTTAGTTACCAGGGGCAGGACCTGGAAGGGTCTGTTCTTGTCCCCGGCTACTCCCTTCTCTCTGCTTCCTGGCTTAAGCCAATTTGCTCTGCCATGCCCTTCTCCCATGGCATTTCTGCCTTGGAGTCAGTTGACCATTGACTGAACCCACTGGAAATTGTTAGCCAAAACAAATCTCTCTTCTTTTAGGTTGCAGGTATCAGATATTTTGTCCCAGTGATAGGCAAGCTGACTAATCCATGATGGATAACCCTGATGTCCCTGTGGATGATATTAAGGAATAGCACTGAAAAGACTACTAAGAGGATGTTCCTTAACTCTGGAATACTCTAGACATTGAGCTGTGTTACAATTGTTCTTTCCATGGTGTCCAGGCAGAGCTGATGCATGGCCAGAGGCATGGTCACAGCTGTGCCCTGGCTTACAACCCATTAAGATAGGAAGGAGCTCTGTCATTAATGTACTCCAAAAGCCCATGTGCTTACAACCTGGATTAATGGATTAATCCACTGGTGGATTTATAACTGAATGGACCACTGGGAGATACTGGAAGTTGTAGGAGGTAGAGCCTAATTAAAGGATTAGGTCATTGGAGCATGCCCAGAAAGGGTGATCTTATCCCCCATCTCTCCTTCTCCCTTTCTCTCCTTCCATCCTGGCCCCTAGGAGTTGAACAACTTCCCTCTGCCATCCCTGGCCGCCATGTTGTGCTGCCTCACCACAGGCCCCAGAAGCAACAGAAACAAGTGAGCTTGGACTGAAACCTCTAAAACCATGAGCCAAAATAAACCTTTCCTATTTTAGGTTGACTTGTGAGGTATTTTGTCACAAGGGAAAGCTGACCAACACATTGGCATCTCTACTGATAAATAGTTTGCAATTTACTCTTCGTCCAAAATCACATGGAATTAATGATGCAAGTAATTTCTTACACTGACTAGGTTCTTGCTACATCACATGAAAAGTTAGCTTTGTCTAAATGTTCATGTTTAATCCTCAAAATGCACCAAGGAGTTATTCTAGCCTTAATTGTTTCAACTCACTTGAAACCCAAGAACTCTAAAATCTCAGCGGTTTTCCTACAGCCACACAACTGGTAAATAAAGGGCTAGAATAGTCTGCACAGATGCACATGCTACACTATTTCCATAAAAAGCCAGACAGTAAATAGTTTAGCCTTGTGACCCTACAGATTCTGTCACAACAACTCCATTTGTTGTTAAGGAACAAAAGTAGGAAAAGGCAGTATAGAAATAAATTATCTTGGACTGGCCATCCTCCAATAAACTTCAGTAAAATAAATGGATGTGCTCCAATAGCTGATTTTTAAAACGTATGATAAATATTAATGGTTTTGATACAAACTTTAAAAATGTGCTGTGTCACATTCTGCCACAGAAATACCCAGAATCTATCACTGACAAACACCATCCACCACAACCACCACTATTTTTCCTGAGCTTGTTTAGCTGACTTTGTTGAGAAAATACATGCAATAGTTTTAACAGAATATGGGCAGTCGGTGTAGCTGATGCCAGCTTATGCTCTACAGTCTGACCTTTCATGTGTTTGTTTTGGAACGTGCTAAGTAAGGGCAAAACATCTAAGCACTATCATGAGAACACAGCATACTAGGTTTAGAGTAAATATTCGTTAGGGCTTGTGTATTCAGCAATACTTAACCTTGGATCACTGAATTCCACCTGGGCCATTGGAAGTGCAGCTGCCCACCTTGAGCCATGTGTGGAGGAACATTCAGAAAGCACACAGTGTTTAACCTGGTCAGGCAGAGATGATTATTCCTGGTCATTTACAGAGTGTACCCAGTGGGGCATGCATTTTCCTTGATATTCTGCAATTATTCCTTTCAGCTGTGCAGCCATTTGTGTATGGCTGAGGTGAAAGCCATTCACAGAGCACCTTGCACATCCTGGCTTATAAAAGGGCATAAAAGCACCACCTGCCTGAAGTCTAGCCTGCAAACCCACTGCTGAACAGCAGGCAGCCATTCGACAACAGGTGTCCTCATATGCATTGCCAACAAACGCACTATGCCGGAAAGAAAGACACAGCCAGTGCCTCCATGGACTTGTGGAGTGAAGGTAAAACAAAAATGAACTTCAAATGTGTATGGAAACTCACCTTCATAGAAAATCAAGTACAGCAGTAAAGGAAGAGATTCCTGTTGCTGCTCCCCGGATGCTGCAAGTCAGTTCTCACTGTAGATGATGTGGGTACCAGGGGCTAGGCTGATCCCCAGGCAAGAGGTAAACAATATGCAAAATACATGCAAGAGGACTGTAGTTCTGCAGCCACAAAGAGCAATGCTAATCAACCCAGTGCTCCTTACCACTGAGCCATGATTCACCTTAAATCCTTCTCAGCCCCACAATTTAAAATGCCACTGGTTGGCAAAGTTTTCACTGTGTCAGATTAAGTTTAAAAACTGCACTGCATCCTGGTAGGAAAAATTTAAAGATGGTAAAATGACCATCAATAAAAGGAAACAATATATGCTATAATTCCCATTGTTATAAAATAGTATGCAGTAGTTTAAATGATGAAATAAGGCTTATTTACACAGATTAGAAAATTCCTCAAAACGTATTACATGCAAAAATAACTCATATATAGTAATTTCTTTTATTTTAATAGTGGTTCATATACCCAAAACATACCATATATATTTTTTCAGCTACACATAGACCTATGTAAATATACAGAAAATATTCTAGTAGAAAAACACACCAAAATTACAGTAATGTCCATTTTGTGTAGAAGATTCACATTTGAACTGGTGCTTGGTGGATCTTAGCAGTTATTCCTATAGCTTTCCTTTTAATAGGAAATGTTATGCATCTATAAGTCTTGTAATTAAATTTTGATTAAAAGGTAAACACCATCAATAAAAGGCAACATGAGAGACAAACCCATAAGCTGTGGACGGTAGGGTAGCAGCCTTCCCATATCTCTGGTCCAACACGGCAAATGGGTCTCTGCAGATACAACTAAATTAAGGGATCCAGGATGGGAAATTATCCTGGGTTGTCCAGGTAGATCCAGTAAAACCACATGGATCCTTACAAATAGGGAGCCTTCATCAGAGAAAGAGATTTTGACATAAAGAGGATCAGAGGGCTTCTGGCTTTGAAGACAGAAAACAGCCACAAATCACAGAAGCAGGCAGATGCTAAAAACTGCAGAAGAGGAAAAACAGATTCTCTCTTAGAGCATCCATCCAGAAGAGCCACAGCTCTGCCAGCACCCGAATATTAATCAAGGGAGACTCGTGCCAGCCTTCTGTCCTTTGAAACTGGAAAAAAATAAATACGTGTTTTTCTAAGAATCTAAATTCGCAGTATTTTTTCATAGCAAGTGGAAAATTACCACTCACTTCCTTAAATTTTCAGAAATGTCCTTTGTTCAATCCAGATTACCCAAAGCTGCAGCAGATATCAGAGTCCACTGTGATTCTTACTCCCTCACCTTCCTCAAGTAAATGTTCCTTCCTAACATGCGTTCCTGGAGGACACTCTGTGGACACAGGCTGAAAAACAAACACAGAGAATCAAATTCCGGAGCGTAGAAGTGGAAATCAGGCCCTCGGAGACAGGAAATGGGGGTTTCACAAGCTGGAAGTCTCTAGTTATCTTCCTGGACCACCATAACTAGCTTGAGAAAAAACAAGACCTTCAGGCACTGTGCTGCTGAGCTACATCCCCAGCCCCAAGAATACACACACACAACCAGGACCTTCCTAAAATAATCGGTGTTTCAATCCCAAAATCGTATCATTCACACTGTCTAAGCCAGCAGCCCAGATTCTAAGTCAAGTTAAAAGTCCTGCAAGAAATGTGCTACACATGAATAGAGACACACCGTGCCTCCTTCACTTGCTGTCTCCATCCATCCCACTTGCAGAAAATACCCTGGTGGGGAAGAAGAGAGAAGGAAAGGAAAATGCAATTTTCAGCACTTCATACCCAAATACCAAGCTCGACTCAGAGTGTTCGGTACCCTGAGCTTCCCTCGTGTGTCACATTTCAGATAAGGATGACTGGTCTCTATTTCTGTTCTATGCTATGGTTTAAAGAACCAAGTCCAAGTCAACTCTGGGATGGCTCCTTGCTTTTTATTTAGCTTCTGGTTCCATCCCATGAGTATTCTCTGCATTTAAAATTATTGGGCTCTAAGTTCAAAAGTGCCTTCTGTCTTCTGGTTGGATCTTGATTAGTGCCATAGCCAGTGAGCCTCTGTCACTGCTGTCTGTGTGGTTGTTTGTCTTGGTTTTCATTTGAGGGGAGGCAGGCATTCTGCTGCCCTACTGCATCTAGAAGTCCCGTATGTAGACACCCAGGGGTATCTCTGTGTCGTGAAAGTGTACATAGCAGCTCCTAAAGACAGTGTGGCCATCCTCCTCTAAAACAGGGCAGGAGTCCCTTGAAAGTTCACCTTCAGGATATCCATGGAATTTTTTGAAGCAGCTAAAAAATATCCCCGGTCTGGCCATATCGAAATCAATAGACATCTTGGTCCCTGCACATCAACTCAGGCAATTTTCATCTGAGCCAAGAGGTCAGTGAGAACACAGGCTCCTGCCCACCAGACACTGATTTATCTTTCTGCATCTCCATCCTTAATAAGAGATCACTGAGTGCGCCTGGCAGGGGAGACTAAAATCCATAGTGACAATGCAGGGGCACAGCCCACAGAGTTGCCTTTCCCTATACCAGGAGCCCACACGCAGCAATGGGGGAGATTTGGGTGGCAAGGGCATAATGCAGAATGTGGGTCTCCATGGGGTGACACTGGCCGGGAGCTCCAATGTAGCAGGCTCAATCTGCATCCCTGACAAACTCTGCTCCCAGTGGTGTAGGAGGCACTTCCAACTCTAGGAAACAGAGAAGTGGGGACCAGAGAGGCTCCTAACCAGGGACAATGCTGACTACAATGGACAGATGGCAAGTTCTGGTCGGCACCCCAACCTCACTCTGGACACCACTGTCATGCTCTCTGTGGAGCCCAGTGCCTGGCTACTCATTGTCCTGAGGATTTCATGTCCTGTCCTTCTTACCTATGTGCCATGACCTGAGCAGCCAGTAGGGTCCCGAGAGGGGGCAACAAGAGAATAAGAAGAGACAAGACACATAAAAGGAAAGCTAGGACTGGGTGGGACCTGACCTCTCTGATGCAGAGGCAGCAACAACCCAGTGCAGTGCGGTCTGCATCTTCATCTTTTTTTATACATAGTAAAAAGGGGGGAAGAACAAGATGGGGCTGAAAATGCAAGGTGTCAGCGTTTTGCTGAGAACACTGAAAGAAAAACATTCTCAGAGCTATCTGTGCTGTAGTTAACAGGGAGGAACACCAAGGCTGGACACCTGCTGGACTGGCCTTGCTCTAGTCCCAACAACTTGTTCACATGGCTTGCCTCTGGCGCTCTGTGTTCTCAGGGCTGGCCTTGCTCTAGCCCCTAATGTGTGGTTGATCTCCAGCTCAGCCGCTCCCCACACCTAGGCAATGCAATCCTGGTAATTTTAACAGTGTAACTAGAGGCTGAAACTACATTTCTCAGTAAGAGAGTAATAGGACACCTGCTGACATCCAAAGGAGGCACTCGACCACGTGAACAGATTTCCAGGTGGGTACAAAAACCAAACATAGGGTTTTGAGAGTTCCCAATCAAACGGAGGGTACAAAAGGGTGAGAGTTAGAAACTAAGAAGAAAGCTTGGAAAGAAAACAGGTTCCAGAGAGTTACAGGTGCTGTGGCTTCTGGGACTATGGTGGAGGGAAAAGAACACACGTCCTCCCTTTCCTGGGTAAAAAAAGAGGAATTTCAGGACTGGACACTCCGATATGTGTTCCCTGGGTGGGGAAACACACTCACCAATGCTTGACTCCTTCCAGGGAATCTGGTGACAAAATCAAGGCTCAGCACCAGAGAACATATTCAGTAACTACTGCACTTAGAGGGACTAGAACCGTCAAAGTGGACCAGCAGCAGCTATAGGCTTTAGAAACACCACAAAAGGTGACTCAAGCAAAAGAAGGAAGTAGACAGTGGGACTGAAAGGAGATGAAAATATGGTCACCCAGCCCCACAGAGAGAGGTCATCGTAAATAGGCTGCACGAGGTGATTCCCCAAGGATGCATGGAAGCACTCCGAGTACGCCAGGGAGCATAGCGCCCATCCAATGCCTGTGTCCAAAAAGCTTGGTCTCCTGCCCCTTCCCATGGCTCTTCCCTTCCCTCTGCCCAGTCTGCAAACTTGGAATGCTCAGTCAGCAGATTGGGGAGGAGACTTGGAAGATAAATATTGGGAAATAGAGGATGGGCTGACCATGCCCACTTTCCTCCAAGAGGCCCTGGCTAGGGAAGAAAAAAGTGTTTGTTTGTTTATTTGTTTTCCCAGTACTGGGGATTGAACCCAGTCTTCCCACTGAGCTAAATCCCCAGCACCACCCCCTCCACTGCCATCCTGTTTTTGTTTTGTTTTTGAGACAGTGTCTTACTAAGTCACTAAATTGTCCAGGTTGTGCTTGAACTTGCCATCCTCCTGCCTCAACCACCCAGATTGCTGGGGTTACAGGTGTGTGCCACCATGCCCAGCTGAATCTTGTCTTTTGAATTGAGTTGGGAGTTGACACCAACACATGATTAGTCATTAAACCAATACTGTGTTACAGTGGAAAGTTATGGATCTGCCTATTTTTAATCCATGGACCTGCAAATAATTACCCCCAGCTGAGCAAATTACAGGGAAGTAGAAAATCTAAATAAGCTTACTTCTGGGATTACACCCTCGATTCACTCTTCCCTGTGGAGAGTCCACCTTACCTGTTCCAGATTCTAGTGGCTCCAGGCATTGCTGGGTGTTTGGCTTCATCACTCTTGTCTCTGCCTCCGTGGTCACATAACCTCATTCCCCTGTATGTCTCTATGCATTCTCCCTTCTTCTTATTAGGGCCTCAGTCATTGCACTGAGAACCAGGCTAAAGCCAGAACAATTTCACTTCAGGATCCAGATCTAATTGCATGTACAAAGACCGTATTTCCAAATAAACTCATACCTGAATTTGCAGCTGGTGGGAATTTGGGGGTGGGAGCAGATAGCTATTAACACTCTATGAATGGGTAGTGAATACACTAGACCATTCCCTTAGACTAATTCAGGTTTCAACCTCAATTTTAGGTTGCAGTAGGAGAGATCTGAACATTTTCTAGGAGTGATGAAGGGAAGAAGTCCTCCAGTGGCAACTCCAAAGTTCACCAGCATCATCTTATAGAAGGAACCAGTTGCTCTGCAGAATAGCATAAGAAGATCTCAAGAATTCTCTTATGCTTAAAGACTCACTAGAAGCACAGGTAGGACCCAGGATAGTTTTTCTTGCAGGTAAGATGCATTACAAAGAAGTGGTGCCAGCCAGATCATGAGGAAAAGACACAGAGAGCAACTGTGGTGACTCTGCAGGCTTCCCGTGCTCTCTCCCTCTGTAAGGAACACACGGGACATACTATTCCCCAGCAATGAGAACAAAGCAAGGTGCGTATGATGCTTCCACCCAGGGAGGTCCACCAGAGACTCAGTAGCCATAGATGATCCCAGGTGCTGCTCGTGTGGTGTCATCTGCCTCGCACGTACGAGAATCCCAGACTCCAAGAAGGAAAGCAGATGTCCTGAATAAACAATGTCATTTGTACAGTTCAGGCGCAGTGTGCCTCTCTCAGCATTTAAGGATCCCTCTTAACATCCAAGTTCCCAGGTGCCAAAGATGACATTGCAAAGTGAGTCACACGGCTACAGTCTTAGCCCTGTGATTTGACCTTGATTTATCACATGAACACATAAATGCCAGTGGGACAATTTAAAGCCCAAAATTTAACAGAATGAAATACATTCCCACATTGCTCCACTCCAACAAGAATAATTACAGTTGAGCTCAGCAAAGCACAGAACAAAGTAACTAAAGCTTGATTTGGGGGTGTCCTTTGAAAGTCCTCTAGGATGAGCTATTTACTCAGAAATTTAAGGAAACCTTCTCTCTTCAAGGAGAGATTTACAGTTCACTGTTGAAGCCAGTTCATTGGGCATGCCCCTCTCTCAAGTTTAGCTACAAACATATACGTGCTAACATCCAAGGACCACATGCATGAAACCCCTCGTGTGTAATGTGTCATCACCTTTGGAGTCCTCTAGCGCATCACGGATTATGGCTGTACTACTTCTAACTCTACCTGGGTGCCATGAGTAATGATTCATCCACCAGAAGGCTGGAATTTGGGATGACAATGATGACCTCACCTGGTTGTTGGTAACAATGCGATACAGGGTGGGAAAGGATATCAGAAACTACACAAGCCATACACAGATGGTATTATTATCAAATTCATTTTCCTTTCATCATCCTGAAATGAGATTAACTATAATGTGCAAAATACTCCTCGATCTTTAACAATTTCACTGTTTTGAGGAGGCTGTACACACACTTGGGGAAGGGTTGGGATGTATAAAGATGCTCTCAATCTTTTCCTGTGGGGAAATTCTTATCATCTTACCACAGGCTTGACTTGGAAGCTGTGGCTGACCTTTGCTTTGACAACATATCATAATGAAGAAAGGGGAATTTTTTTAAAGCACTCTCCAACACTAGAGATATGAAAAATCCTGAGGAGAAATGCAGCATGGTGTTTCGATATTGGCCATTTAGTCCTACTAAATCACACTGGGCTTTTCCTTCTCCTCTCTGACTTTTAAGCTAAACCAACTATGGGAACTCTGCCAAGACAGAGCACAGAAGGACAATCAAATTAAGTCAGGATTCCTTTTATGTATTTTTAAAGTTATATCATAGAAGCCAGAGAAGAGAGACCTTATAAATTTGGGCAGCTGGCTTACTTACTAAAAGTCCATTTCTATATAATTGAGTCTATAAATATTAATTTTGTCTGTTCCCGATCTACCTTTGATGAATCTCTCAGATTTTTAAAAAGTGCTTTATGATGCTCACACTTCAGAAATTACAATGGCTTTTGATGGCTCCAAAACATTATTTCTGCAACTAGATCTTTTTTCTTTGAAACAAGGAAGTGGCAGCACCTCCCCTTGGGTTGAATGTCATATTCTTTTGTGAGGTTTGGGTTGAAGAGCAGAGACCTAATAAGACACCAAGGCTTTCTTTCCAGCTTCTGGAGGTAGAAGATAGTTCTACTTTATCGCCAGGGGCTCCAGAGTGCCCTGAGCCAATGACTCCTCTGAACATGTCTGTTGTTAAAAAGAGTGATCAACCCAGTTAAATGAGAAGAGTCATTGTAGTGAAGAGAAAAAGAAAGACAACGTAGATTGCATGGAAATTAGAAAGATAGGCAAGAAACCACTGAAGGTTAATGGCAGATATAGTTGCCACGGGCCCAACTATAAGCCATGAGAATGAAGATGCCCTGTCCCTAAGCCTATCACCAGTGACAGTGACAACCAGCTTCACCCAAGCATGTAAATCATTCACCTTGGACCAGCCACTCCAGAGCTCATGGCACCTCAGAAATACCAACAGCTACCAGAACACACACACACACACACACACACACACACACACTGAAGAAAAATGAAACGAAACGGTAGAAGCCTGCATGAGGCTGCCTGCTGCTAATCATCTACAGAATAAACAGAGTTGAATATACATTTCTCATGTCTGGACCATGTACAAAACATTTTGTGGGATATGAAGATACATCCAAGCAAGGCCTCCAGCATCAAGAGCCCTGAACGTTTATCAGAAAAGTTAAAATGGGCTTTTATAAACACTTACATTCCAAATTACACTTAGTCAGAAATCAGATCATATGTATTGCAATGTTCAGTTCCTTTCAGAGATACGAGGAATTTTTAGGGATGGGGTTTGTGGGCTTTTGAAATCCCAAAGTGGATAAATCTCTCTAAATGAGGAGCTTCCTCCTTGAAAGTATGAATTCCCCTCATGACAATTAATTAAAATCCATCACCTATTACATCACCTCGTTTCTTGCACCTCCATTGTCTTTATAGCAACCCTAAAAATCTCTCATAAGCTGGTTATTCTAAGTTAATAAGGATGTAAGTCAACTGTGGCTGGAAGGGACTAGGTGCATAAAACCCAAATTTTTCCTTTTGTAAATCCCTATGGTTTCTAAATCCCTCTTGCCACATGTCATGAATATACACAAGTCATATTTTTATTATGAGAGAGTAATTTGGTCTGGCTGAAGAAATATGAGCGAGATGCATGAATGAAGAGATGGGAATGCATGGGACAAAGACCTCTGGATATTACTCTTTTGTTTGGCATGGTCTGTGCATGTAACCAGCTGCAAGGTACAAAGAATGGAGGTGGTCACTGAACACACACCTTGAGTAACTGTTCTCTGAATTCCAGGCAGATTCCAGCAGGAATTTCTGAGTGCTCAGGGTTGCATTCACATTGACAGAGTTGGGAAGTCCTATTGTGAGAAGTAACTTACCAAGCACACCCCCAAAGAATGAACATGAAACCCAGAAAATGGCATCTCTAGCTGGGTGGGCTTCAGCACCTGGATAATACCCTTTGGCCCTTGTCTCCAGGTTAAAGACAATTCAGGAGCCAAAAAAAAATGGACCTAAAAGTCTTGGTACACGTTCTGATGGTGAAGCTGCTCTATTTTCCTCACTAATGCCAGCTCCGAGCCACTCTGATGAACTTTCCCTTATGGGAACATCTTCTTCCATCCCTGCAGGGTCAAGAGCAAGCTTAGAACAAAGCACCAGCCTGGCTCAAGTTTTGACTTCAGAAGCCTGACATCCAAAGAACCAGTTTCTGCAGTGGCTTTGAACTTTCCAGGTCAGGGCACTCAGTCCCAGTTTCTTTGAAAAACCCACTGAGACCCAAAGAAATGATATTGTGTCCACTCTCTTTGGTCTAGGATGACCGAAAAGAGCTTTTCTGAACCTTACATCAGGTCTACAGTTTGAGAAGTGTGAGCTTCTTACAGGGAAAAGAATAGAATGTATTCAAAGTTATGACTTTCTTAGTGTATCCAGGTCAGGATACCCACAAAGAAAAATATGATACCAGGTTGTCTATACACGAGCTCTCATCCTGTGAGAACTTCACAAAATTACCATCTGTGACTAATAATATTTTTGATCTAACACATTCATTAGCACATTGAACAAGTATTTATTGAACACTAGTTATGTCAGCAGGCTCAGCTCTGAGCACAAAGGACATTGTGGTGCGTAGAATGGCCTCTGCTCTCCTGAGTTTATATTCCAGAGGGAGGAGATCATTGAAAAGCAAGCAGAAGTCGTTACATCTCAGATTGTGGAGTTACTAAAACACTAGCTTTATTTACTCTTCAAGTCCACTGCTAGGAAGAAGTAGAATTGCATTTCTGGGCATCTGTGTGCCAGATTGGGCCCCTGAAGCTAGCACAGCCGAGGGACTTTGAGATGACTTTCAGGTGGCATCGATTTCCATTTTTTGTCAGTGTTGCAGGGTACGACCGTGGTGGTGCAGAGGATGAAAGAATTACTCAGAGACAATACTTGGTCTGAACCCCAAGAGGCCCAACTTTAGGGAGTCTAAACCAAGGACTCTCTGGCTTTTTTTTAGAATACAAGGCAGTACTGTAGAGAAAGCAGAAGAAAAACAGCTAGGGTAAGGAACTGCGTCAAGGATAAGCTGTTTACTGGGTCAAGGGGAAGGACGGTGGCTGGACACCTCATGCTTTCCTAGTCTAAACATCTTGCTGTTTTCAGCCCATGGTATTTTCAGCATGTTATGTTCAGGGCCTAAGTGCTTTTGCCCAGTGGGTCCCTTCCTGACTGTAGTCATTCATTCCTCCGGCCAAGTGCCCAACAATGTCAGGTCTTCTTTTTCAGCATCTTTTCTGAACTATAACCCCTAGGGAACATGCACACTTCACAGGTGTCAGTGTATCTACAGTTGTGTAACTCAGAGCATTTGGGGTTTGCATGACCCCACAGTTGAGCCCTGTACCTATTAGCGGTCTGTTTCCATCCACCTCAATTCCCTTTGCCCCACTGTAGGCAACCACAATCTACCTTTTGTCCCTACAGACTTTCCTTCTGGAAATTTTGTATAAATGGGATCATTCAATATGCAAACTTTAGTGATGGACTTCGTTCATTTAGCATAATGATAGCACTTTGCATTTTAGTAGTTTGGGGCACTTTGTATTTTTTTGAATAGGATTCTATCATAGCTTATATCCTGTTGTTTATTCGGTCATCAGTTCAAGTACATTTTTGGTTTGTTTCCACTTTTTAGCTAGTATAAATAATAATACTAGTAATAATTATATACAAGATTCTATGTGGGCATGGATTTTCATTTCTTCTATGCAGATGCTTAGGAATAGAATTATGGAGACCTATAATAGTTCTATGTTTAATATTTTTGAAAATTTCAAAGTATTTTTTTCAAAATTGTTGAACTAGTTTACATTCTCAACAGGAGAAAATGAGGGTTCCAGTTTATCCATATCTTCAGCAACACTAATCTGTCTTTTTTAATATGAACATTCTGGTGGGGGTGAAGGGTATCCCAGTGTGGTTTTCATATGTATATTTTCCTGATGACTTGATTGTTGAATATCTCTCCATGTGCTCCTTGAGCATTTACATATCTTGGAGAAATACCTGTTCAAATCTGTCGTGCATTTTTTAAAAGTTGGATTATCTATATCTTTTTTGTTTTGTTTTGTTTTTTGTTTTTTGTGGGTACCGGGGGTCAACCTCAGGACCTCGCGTGCCAGCAGGCACCTGTGCCACTGAGCGATATCACCAGCCCTTTTTTTGTATGTGGGTTTCGGGAGTCAAACTCGGGCCCTCGTGCTTGCCAGGCAGGCGCTTATGCCGCTGAGCTATCTCACCAGCCCGGATTATCTATATCTTTATTATTGAGTTGTAAGCGTTCTTTCTTCCTATATTCTTGACAAGTCTGTTTCCAGATATATGATTAGCAAGCATTTTCTCCTACATCATGGGTTGTTTCTTCACATTCTTGGATTGCCCTTTGCAACCCAAATGTTTTTAATTTTGATAAAGTTCAATTTAACTACCTTAAAAAATCATTAGTGGATCATGTTCTTAGCATGCTACCTAAGAAATTTTTGCCTAATGCAATGAAAAAAAAAAGTCAACCTTATGCTTTCTTAGAAATGTATTACAGATTCATCTCTTTAATTTAGGTCTATGATCTATTTATAGTTAATTTTTGTGTGTGGTATAAGGAAGGTCTTATGGTTTGAAAATAAAATGTCCCCCAAGAGGCTCATCTGTTCAGCAGTGAGCTTTTGAAAAAATGATTGTAACATCTGGGTTCTAGCTTCATCAGTGGAATAAACCATTGATAGATTCAGAATTTGATGGCATTAGTGGGAAGTCATGAATAATTAGGAAAGAGGTCTAATAGAAGGCAGTGGGTCATAGGGGCATGGTCTTGGACACTGTATCTTGTCCCCAGCCCTTCTTCTCTGGCTGAGTCTCAGATTCCTTGCTACCAGGGGGAAGGAGCTTTCCTCCACCATGTTCTGCTTTTCTACCATGAAGTTCCTACATCACCACAGGTCTGAAAGCAATGGAGGCAGCTGACTATGCAATGGAACCTCTGAAGTCTTGAGCCTAAACAAATCTTCTCTCCTTTAAATTGTTTTTCTCAGGTATTTCATCACAGTATGGAAAGCTGACCAACACAGAAGGACTCCATTTTCATTAGTTTGCATGGAAATATGTAATTGTCATAAACCTCTTTGTTGAAAAGATTATTTTCCTCCATCAAACCGTCAGGCACCCTTGTTGGATATCTAATGAGTATAAATTTAAGGGTGTATTTCTTGATGGTTGCCATTCTTTCTGGAGTGTGATGGAATCCCAGTATAGTTTTAATTTGCATCTCTCGAATGACCAGTGATGTTGAACATTTTTTCGTATATTTGTTTGCCATTTCTATTTCTTCATCTGAGAAGTGTATTCATCTCAGACACCCATTTTTGGATTGGGTCTTTGAATTTGGGGGGCCTCATTGTTTTCAATTCTTTATAGGTTTTAGATATAAGTCCTTTGTCTGAGGGACAACTGGCCATAATTTTTTCCCACTCCGTGGGTTGTCTTTTCACTCGGTTGGTGATTTCTTTTGTTGTGCAAAAGCTTTTAATTATGGTGAGATCCTATTTGTTGATTCTTTGTAGTATTTCCCATGTGGTCTGGATTTTGCTCATGAAATCTCTGCCTACACCTATATCTTCAAGATTACTACCTATTTTCTCTTCCAGTAGATTTAGTGTTTCTGTTTCAGTATTTAGATCTTTGACCCATTTTGAACTTTAGTTTAGTGCCTGATGATAGGCATGGGCCTAGTTTTAGTCTTTGGCATGTGGAAAGCCAGTTTTTCCAGCACTGTTTATTAAAGAGACTATCTTTCTTCCAGTGGATGTGTTTGACTACTTTATCAAAGAAAAGTTGGCTGAGTGTGTTTGGAGTTGCATTTGCATCTTCTGTGCTGTTCCACTGATTTTCAGGTCTGTTTTTTTTTTTTTTTTTTTGCCAGCACCACACTGACTTTATCACAGTAGCTTTGTAGTACAATTTCAAGTCATGGATTGTGATGCCCCCTGCCTTGCCTTTGTTGCCCAGGATTGCTTTTGCTACTCTAGGTCTCTTCTGGTTCCAAATGAATTTTAGGAATGTTTTCTCTAGTTCTTTGAGGTATGCTAATGGTATTTTGATTTGGCTTGCATTAAATCTGTGTCACGGTTTTGGGAATAGGTTCATTTTCACTGTGTTCGTTCTTCTACCCATGAGCAGGGGATATCTTTCCATTACAAATGCTGGTGGGGCTGTGGGGAGAAAGGAATCCTTCTCCACTGCTAGTGGGAGTGTAGACTTGTGCAACCACTGTGGAAATCAGTGTGAAGATTCCTGAAAAAACTAGTATTAGGGTTCCCATCCAACCCAGCTATTCCCCTTCTGGATATCTTTCCAGAAGAATTAAAAACATCATACCACAGCGATATATGTGCACTCATGTTTATAGCAGCACAATCTGTAATAGCTAAATCTTGGAAACAACCCAAATGCCCATCAACCAAGGAGTGGATAAAAGAGATGTGTTTTTTTATATATAGTGGAGTACTACTCAGCCATAAAGAAGGTTAAACTGGAGATTTTTATAGGTAAATGGATGCAACTTGAGACCATCCTCACAAGTGAAATAAATCAGACTCATATGTATAAATATCACATTGTCTCACTAGTATGAGAAGCTGAACAAGTAAATAAGATCCAAAAGATACAATAGATATTGTGAATTGGGAAGAAACTGTTCGAAAGAAAAGAGAAACTGATAGGGGAAAGCAGAAAGGAAGGAAATGCAAAGGGAAAGAAAAAAATATATATATATACGTAAGATAGCTAAGATAGTTTTACAACTAGTTTCTCTTAGTTCATTGAAAAGAAAGGTTTATGCTAACATTGTCTGGACATTATTTCATGCCTGTATCTTGTACTGTGAATAATTACTATGAAGATAACAATGCACAATGTATTAATTATTATTACTCTCCTATTAGCCTGATTTGAAACTCTGTTTTATGTCTATTTTTCTTCTTCTCTTTAAATTAGAAGAAAAAGAAAAAAGAAAAAAAAAGAGATTTAAGGGTGTACGTTGAGACTCTCAATTCTATTACATGGATCTGTCTGATCTTGTGCCAACCTCACACTGTCCTATTACAGATGTGCAATACACTCTCCACTGAAAAGTGTAAGTCCTCCAAAGGATGATTTGCTACGTTCCAAGTTTTTTTTTTTTTTTTAATTATGAGTTCCCTGTGTTGTAAGATGAATTTTATGGTAAGCTTGTCACTGTACAAAAAATGTCACATGGGACTTTGATGGAGATCACATCGAATTCCCAATAATGAATTCTTCCTTAACAAACATGGCTTTGTCGCTCTTTCATTTCTTTTGACACTGTTTTATAGCTGAGTGTGCAAGTCCAGCATATCCTTTCCAAAATTCATTTCTAAGTGTTATATTTTTTGCCTGTATAATAAATGGAAATATCTTTTAAAATCATCTTTGGATGATTCATTGTTAGTGTACGGAGTTTAAAATTTTATGTTTTGATGTTGATTTTGCATCTTTGTTGAAGTAATTTGTGTGCTGAATTAACTTATTTGGTACAATTTTTTAGTGAATTTTATAAGATACTCTCTATATAGGATCATATTTATTTAAATACTAACAGTTTATTTCTTTGTTTCCAAAGTGGATCCTTTCATTTCTTCTTGTAGCCTTCTTGCACTGATCAATAAATACCAGGAAAATATTAAATAGAAGTTATGAGAGTAGATAGTCATGTCTTATTCCTGATATTCAGAGAAATTATCTCAGTCTTTTACTACCAGAACATATGACAGCTTTGGGGTTTTGGAGATAGTTGAGGAGTTTCCCTTCCATTCCTAGGGACTGTTTTGATAGTGAAGGGGAGTTGGATTTCATCAAGCCCTTTTCCTGGGTCTCCCGAGATGGCCATGTGGCCTTTTCCTTTTGTTCTATTAATATGGTAGATGCAGGGGATCTGTAACAGCTGACTGGAGACTCTTCATGGCTCCTTTTCCTTCTTCCACAGTGATCTGTAGTACTTGAAGCTACGGTTGTCATTTATCCTCTGGACCCAAGGGATCACAATAAGCACCTCTCTCCATTAAACCTCAGAGCACACACAACCCCTATGTGAGCGAGGTACCAATCCTCACTCTTTCAAACCTACAAGATTTTGTGGTTAGTTGCTGGTGCTTTCTGAATGCACCCGCAAATTCTTCTTTAAAACAAACTCTCCCATCTAAATGTGATGTGTAGATTAATTCCTCTCCCTGCAACATGAGTAGGAATTAGTGATATGCATCTTACAAGCAAGTAATAGCGTGTGCCCTTTTAGACTAAGTTGTTAGTCTAAGTTGTTAGTCGCTCTGCCTCTGTCTCTCTTTCTGTCTCTGCTTCTTTCTCTGTCTCTCTGTCTCTGCCTCTCTGTCTCTGTCTCTCTCTCTCTCACTATCTCTGTCTGTCTGTCTGTCTCTTTCTCTCTTTCTCTCCCCCAACACTTTCTTTGAAGAAATCCAGCTGAATGAAGGCATTCAGCCAACATTATGGTGTGGAAATATAGCCAAAAAATCAGCCCTGATACCAAAAGCTACTTAAGAATGAAGTCGTCCTGCCAAATACCATGTGGGAATTCAACCAGAAAGTCCTGCCACTCGTAGTGTGAAATAAATATGCCAGACAAGTGAACTTGCATTTGTCCTGTACAGACGCCCATCACTGCACTCTGCTATAACAGACAACTCCCCTGAAAGAAGTCATTGCTTGATGTTAACAAGTTTCGAATGGGACCCATAAGTCATACGTTAATGTTGCCTATCTACAATCGGATTCTTACCTGTACTTTGAGCCACTGTTACTGGCTATCATATAATAAGTAAAATACCATCTTCTACACATTTTCACTTTGACTATTTTTAGAGTTATTAGTCTACCTTTTTGAAAATAGTATAATTCAAGTATATGAAGAGGTACTTGCATACATTGAAGCAAAATTAATCCATACCTGTGGGGAGCTGCTGTGGAGTGCATTAAAGCTTGGGGCGTCTGAGGACACCCGAGGACATGACCCCACTGTATGGTGCAGGAGCACAGCGGGATACAGTTATGTAACCGTGACTGAACACAGACAACTCTGCATTCGCTACACGGCTAAGTCATATGTGAAAACGACGTATTTCAGGGTTGAATGATGAAAGCCTTGCTTGCCGTTTGCTGATGTTGGCCCCACATACGTTCTTTCCCTTGGGGAATCTCACCCGTGAAAATAGTCCTTCAGCCCCCAGCCCCAACACCATCACCTACTTATATAAAGAAGTAGGCACCCCAATTTTCATGTCAAGATTCCTTTTGAGAGTGGTACTCTTCTGGGTAGATGCCAAAACTATCCCATGAGAGGTTTTCACTCCAACACCATGTAACCCCATGGAAGAAGCTTTAGTGTTGTGAAAGTCTGGGTGATGAACAGGGCTTTGAAGTGTTATGCGTCTTGCTCAAGTTCTGACAGCCAAGGTTGACAATCCATGTACTTTCTACTACACCTGGGTGCCTCAGAAAAATGACCAGATCTGAAACTCTGCCTTCACACAGATGGAGAGGTCCACCACAGCCTGATCTGGCTGAGACTCCACCATTAGACCCGATACAACATCCTCGGCCAGAGAGGGTTGATGCAAACCATGGTGAGGTCTCCCAAGGATGGTCCCAATACTGCCAAAAGATCTTTCACATGGCCCCCAGGCTGGATCATTTGTACATGGAGCCACTAGCAGTCGAGTCCAGATGAAATTTCCATCTCTGTTGTGGAGTCAGAATTATTACTACTTCCTCCTGGGGATAGAACCATAGTTCAGCTCTCTAATTCTCCAGCACAGGCTGATCTTTGATTTTCAGAGTCACACTGAGAGTAAAGATACAGATTCTGAGGATGTTCTCTCAGATTCAAATAACCTTAAAATGGCCCATCATATCCTGCCTTTGATTTTCTTTTTACGGAACATTAAAATCTAGCTCAAGGAGCATGTCCTTTTTATCTGCAGCATGATTCTTTCTGAGTCACAGTGCAGTTCTGACAGATATTTCCCAAATTCAGGGCAAAGTAACTTTGTCTTCGTGCCTATTAGGAAGTCAGGTGTACCAGATGTCCAGCTCCTGTGCAATATTGTGGTTGTAAAAAGCTGAAGAGAGTGGAATCCAGGCCTGACATAACTAGGAGAGTGCTGGACCTGAACATTACCACAGATGGTGAGGAACTATGGCCAGCAGCATCCTTACCCTTCTCAGGACTGTGGGACCATGTCAGCGACACCCTCCCTCAACATGCATGCAGTCAGGTCCAAACCTAAAGTTTTCTTGTAGAAATGGACTCAGAGTCAACAGAACATGACCCTGGAATCCAGAGTTAAAGAGTGCTTCCATTGTGGGGTGTTCTGAAGCTTCTGTTGTAACTCCTGAGCCCCTCTGCCCTGGGGTTAGTCTAGTGCACTCTCTAAAACCATGGTAATAAGACCCTTCCTAATCACCACCTAAGTACAGACATTTCTTTGCCAGGAAGGCCTAAATTGTCTTTCTAAGATTTGTTGATAAGCCCGTTCACACAGGATTAAATGCTTCCAGCCCCAATTGGCCATTAGGCTTGGCAGACTGATTAAACAGAACAGGGAGATGCAAACTTCAATCTGAGTAATTTGGCTGCTTGAAACTTCACTTCAAGTATGCTTTTAATTACACTAGCAAGGCTAGAGTTCATGTAGATTTTTTTTTTCGTAAAATGGATCTCACATATGTAGTATAATTTTTGACTAATAATGCTTAACTGAGGAATGTCAAGTTTTCAATTTTGAATATGCTTATGTTAATCGTTGCTTCATGTTTACCAATTGTTCCTTTTTTTTTTTTTGTGGGTACCGGGGGTTGACCTCAGGACCTCGCATGCCAGCAGGCGCCCGTGCTGCTGAGTGATATCACCAGCCCTTTTTTCGTATGTGGATTCCGGGAATCGAACTCAGGCCCTCACGCTTGCCAGGCAGGCACTTATGCCGCTGAACCATCTCATCAGCCCCTACCAATTGTTTCTTTTTTTTTTTTTTTTGTGGGTACCGGGGGGTCGACCTCAGGACCTTGTGCGCCAACAGGCACCCGTGCCGCTGAGCGATATCACCAGCCCTTTTTTCGTATGTGGGTTCCGGGAGTCGAACTCGGGCCCTTGCACTTGCAAGGCAGGCGCTTATGCCACTGAGCCATCTCACCAGCCCAGTTGTTTCTTAAACCCATGTTCAGGACACTTTTTCTATACCACACTGGAATTACAAGTGGTTCCTTGGTTCAGGAACTGAATTCTTTCCATGATCCTGGTCACAATCTGAATCAAATTCAATGGTTTGGATCATTGTTGACCTTATGAGGAAATCTGATTCAGTTTGTGACTGAATGGAAAGAATTACGTTAATGAACTGATGTACAACTGTTTTATCTCCTCACTAGATGAAAATATACCAGCTCCTAAGAACTACTGTAAAGTCATAAGGGTAGAGGAACCAACAAAACATGTTCTGCTACAATCTAGATTGTGACATTTTCTACCAAAATATTGGCAAAGACTACCTCCTTGCCCCAACCTTGCCTTTTCTTCTTCAGTCCCTAACATTGCCCTGGCCCTCACCTCATTGGCTTTCATGTGCTCACCCTGCTAAGGCAGTTTATGGAGAACCAGCCCTGCTCTCTGGACATAGGCATGGATTCCTTTTCTCCATCCTTGATGTTGAACAGAGAATACAGACCCTAACAATAATACTCAAGCCACTGCATCCAGCTAGAACTGCAGTTAGCACACCCCTAAGCTTTGGGACAATAAATTCCTTCCTCTTTCAAGCCAATTTGATTTGAGTTTCCTGTCACTTATGATCTGACACAAGTGTTGAATCGTTCCAGGTGAAGTCCAGTTAATATTGATTAACCGATTATCAATACAGTGGCACCTTGGTTTATGAACTTAATTAGTTCCGTAATTCTGGGGAAGATGGCTGTGGTCATGTTCCTCATCCCATGTGGAGACAATAAACAGAAGCAAAATTTTGCTAAACACTTTTGTTTGCGAACGAATATTTTGCAAACAGAAACATTTGTGAACCGAGGTATCCCTGTACTTCTAGGAATTAAATGAAGAGAGCCCAATTCAGAAGAATGTTGAGGGCTATGGAATCTGGTCCACCAGTGAGCCAGTATCTGAGAGTCAAGCTTACGTGGCTGTGGAAATATCTCACCCACAGAACTGCCCATGCTATCATCATCCTTTCTGTGTCCAAAACTTCATGTTAATACAATGGAAAAGCAATCTTGAATTACCCTGGAACTCACAAGGCCTGACCACTCTCCCACAAGAGAAGAGCTCTCTTTCAAGCTGTCTTCTCGCTTCTCCACCTGCAGCAGGGTGGGCAGCCACTGCCCTCCCAGCAGAAAGACCCCAGACTGCACACACGGGATGGAAAGTCCCCAGATGCCTGTGTGTTGGACGTGTGGTTCCCAGCACAGGGCACTGTTGGGAGGTGGTGGAAATGTTGGGAGGCGGGGCCTCATGGAACATTCAGGTCACTCATGCTCTTTTCCCCCAGGCCTCTGTGAAGTGAATAGCTTTGCCTGAGCTCCATCCAGAGATTTAAAAGCACTGGAAGAAGTGACCATGGACTGAAACTTCTGAACCCATGTGCCAAAATAATCCTTCCTCATGAGCTGATTGTCTCAGGAGTTCCATTATAGCGATGGAAAGTGGACTAACAGGGATATTTTCCATTAACACTCACAGGCTGGGAGTGTGTACATGGAGCTGGGAAACTTCAGGGTAACTGGCATTCTACTGAGGCATCACTCTCTTACTGGATGGCCAAGAACAAGGATCCACAGCATGACTGTCATCACAGGAGGTGGCAAGCTTCTATCCTCCAATGGATGTTTACAGTGGTTCCTAAGTGCAGACACTGGTGAGATACTTAAGATGATAAAAATAATAATGCAGATAGTAGCAGGGCCAACACAGAATCCCTAGGACCTTACATACATTTACTTTGAATTCAACATTAAAATGAGTGTGAACCATTTCCTGGCATGACGCACATTCTAAAGGTAAAGAGACTAAGGCCAAATGGTTTTGTAACGCAGGTCAACAGTCATCACTCAGCCAGCAAGTGACAAAACTGGAATTTTTTCCCAGATTTCAGAACCTATGCTTTAACCACTGTGCACACTGCCTTTATGGTGATGAATGAAACACATTGTAATCTATCTTTGTATGGAGGGAAAGAAAGACATGAAATCAATCCATGCATAAATATGATTCCACTCTGCAGTAGAGATGCAGAAAAATGTAAATAAGTTATCAAGATAGCTCGCACAAAGGACAATCATAATTAATATTGAAAGTTAAAGGAAGCCTCTATGTCCTCCACCCCCTCCAGAAGATGTGACACGTAATTCAAAGCCTAACAAGCAAACAAACATTTTTGTTGGATAATTTGAAAGGGTAAATTTAGGTTGGTTGTAAAAAGCAATGTACCCCAGACAAAAACAACAGTAGAGGCCTGAAATATAGATTGGTTGACAAAGGAAAGGAGGAAAGAAACCAATCCTAGTGAGCGAGGTATGACCTAAGCATACAGTAAATGCTTCAATTAAAAAATTATTACAGTAAAACACATAGTGCTGTGAATTGCCCTCAAAACACTCCCTGTCACTTCAAGCACACTTATCCCATTGTTCTTGCCACTTTCTGAAGCAGTTCGGGAAGTCCTCTTTCATGAGTGTCTTTAGTTATGCTGTCATGGCTGCCTTGATGTCCTGGATTGATTCAAAACATCACCTTTTATGGTCATTGGAATTTGGGAAGCAGCCAGAAGTTGCAAGGTGCCAGCTATTATGTTTTTGTGAGCTTAACTTTCTGTTGGGTGACACTTGTCAGAAGCACTCACCATATTTTTGAACATATTTTGTAAAGACAGTCAAGAAAGAAGACTCCTAGAACTGCTTCAGAAAGAGGCAAGAATGACAGGAAAAGTGTGTTTGAAGCAAGGGCAAGTATTTTAAGGGGGATTAATGGCAATGTGTCTGTAACTGGAAGAAACATTTAAAATTTTCATTTAAACAATCACAGTATTGTTTCATCACATTTTGTATCTACACTACTGCTTCAGCGATATTACATAACACACATCGGTCTAAGGTGTAGATCTGCTCCAGATGCTTCCTCATTTTCCATGGAAATGAGGTTGTGGGTGAGAATTCTCTCATGGAGTATGGCAAAAGCCTATGAGGACAAACACAATTATTTCCTGTCTGTAGAAACTTCTATTGGCCAAAGGCTGTGCAGCACATAAGCCCAGCATCAACACCTTGAACCAGTCAGCAGAGATTGCAAACTCATGAGACAAAGTGTGTGAATTCTAATGCAGAAAGAGGGTCAGCTATTGTAAGCAATGATTCAGGCTCCCTGTGGCCCAAACTGTTTGAAATCCAAACGTCATCCACCATCATCCCCATCCAGCTAGGTGTTCCCGGAAACACTGCTAAACTGCTGCCCCTGAATGGGAAAGAGGGGTTCCACAGGTGAGAATATGCAGGACTATGCAGGTGGTCTGTGGAAAGTCAACAGGTCAGCCTCCGGGCCTCTAGAAGGAAGGCAGCCCTGTCAACACCTTGCTATCAGCCTGTTGGAGACTTCTTTGGACTTCCAATCCCCTGAATTTTAACATAATAATTCTTACTCTTTGAAGCCCTAAGCTTTTGGCCATTTGTTACAGGCAAATTAAGAAATGAATATAACCAAATAACAGCAGAGAATTTTTGATGAGGCTCTTGTGGTTTGGCTTGTCTTGTAATTGAAACTGGTATTTAACCCTATTTCAAGTAATATGTGGAGGGAACAGTGCACAAGTGTGAATAACCATGAAAAGCAAAGTTTAATTTGCTTTCTTGAAGTATAATATTTCCTTTCTGGTATGCCTCATCTTTTCAGAAAATTGACAGTATCTGATGATGATTCCCTGAAATCCCTAATTATTAACACCTACTCTCATTTTCTTCTACCTACTTCTATGTGTTTGCTAAATTAAACCAACATCGTCCTTCTATTTTACAACTATTCTGGCTTTAAAAACTGGAGCTAAAGGGCTGGTAATTCACTGCTGCTCAACCAAGTGGAAAATTTGTAACATTGGAGGTAATATAATTCAGGAGGATGCAGGATGTCAGGTCCTGTTGCCACTTAAATATATCTCAATGAATTAAGATCATTTCACAAATTTTCAACAATACTGCACCTTGAATGTTCATAGAAATTCCTTCAGGTAATTACAGTGAAGTATCAAATGAATGAATTAAATGCCTTTGTATTAAAAGAGGGAGATGTATTCACTGATGGCCTCTGGAGGAAAGCTCAATGTTCTTCCAGCCCCCAACATCCTTTCACATGTCCTAATGCTAGCCTGTGTGTGCGACACTGCAAGCCTGGATCTATCCAATCTCCCAGCAGCTGTGCAGGGTGCTGGTGCCAAGCGGAGGCATCAGAGCCCAGGCACTTCTCATCCTGCCCGCTGTCCACAGGATGAAGTCTGAGCTGTTCGGCCTGCTACATCAGGAGTGGTCCCCGCAAGCCGTGAGATTCCGTTCAAACAGATTTATGGAATAAGAGTTGAGTGAAGAGGATATTTTAGGATTAAGGGAAGTAAGCAGCACTGTTGAGGGTTGCAGAAAGTGGCACTAGCACCAAACTGTTACTACTCTTGAGCCTGAAGGGCCGAGGGGAGCAAACAGAACTGCTGGGTCCCAGTGAGTCACAGCCATAAGGAGGCCAGGGGATGTAGCCCTGGAAGGGTGCAGCTGTTGCCAGAACCAAGCTGCCTGCCAGAGCAGGAAGGAAGTGGGCAAAAGTTCTCCAATCATCTTCCTTTTGCCTTCCAAACTCCTGCAGGAGCCTCCCGTTGGGCAGATTTGGGCACCATGTGGTTGATCCTTCAAAGGATCAGGTCTGTAGGGTTTGCCCAAGGGGCACCAAACAGAGCAAAGGGGAATCCTAGGTAGACACAGATGAGGACAAATGGTGAATGACCAGCATACTTGGTGTCCGTAGTCCTTTTTGGTCTGACTTCATATTTCCTTTCTATTTGTCTCCTGTAACTTTGCCCACCAAGTTTCTTAAAGTAAACAGACTGTGCTCCTGGGAAGGAAAACCAACAAGCAATTTGGCAATATGTCAACATTTATCTACTGTCCTGGTCAATACCTTAAAGACCCATCACAGAAATACAAAATGTATTTGCAATGATTTTCACTGAAGCATTGCTTGCGTCTGTAGATGCTGGTTGCACTCAAATGTACATCAAAAGCAGAATGGTTAAGATGTTCACAGCACGCTACAAACATGCTAGATTACATAGACTGTGCTTGTGTCACAGGGGAAAATGCTCAAGAATTTTTCAAGGGATACCGGAAATTGAAATCAGGACCTTCACACTCAGTTACTCCTTCACACACATACCTCCTTTTTAAAATTTTGAGACTGGGTCTCGCCAAGTTGCTCAGTTGCCCAGTTTGGGCTCAAACTCGGACTCTCCTTGCCTCAGCTTTCCAGAGTGCTGAGATTACAGGAAGTGGTACAGCAAGCAGCTTCAAGTAAAAATAGCAAGGTTCAAAATATCAAAGCTAGTATTTTCAGAGAATAAAACATTTTAGACTAAACATTACCGTCCTGGAAGACCAAGGACATGGCATCCATGATATAGGCAGCAAGTTCAGAACACTCAATCCACCAAGAAACCATTTCTTCTGCCAATAAGAGTTGAAGTTGCCTTAGATATTGGAAGAAAGCATCATAAAAAAGAGAACAAAGGATAGTTTTGATGATTGTTCCAAAATTGGGAGTATCCCTTTCTGAGTCTGTGATGGAACAACACACACCCTCATTTTCTGAGTTTGTAAGCAAAGAGACTAGGGGGGAGCAGTGCACTATTTCCCTGTGTGACCCAGAGCAGTGCATAGGGCCACCCAGAAGCCATGGACCTGGAAGCTCGTGCAGCAGGAGAAGGGGAGCAAGGCAATAGGTGGAGTGGACAAGAGTCACAGGTGAGACAGGGTGGGAACATGGTCAGTGCATATGTAGGCTCAGATGCCCTGGGGCCACTGTGAGCCCCAGGAAACAGAGACAGGTGGGCAGATTCCTCTAAGGAAGCCACTTGCATGACTGTCACTCAGCAGCATGAGCATGCTGTAGATGCTGCATTACCTGCCCTCTTATTATTTGGGTCTCTGCTCAGAGCAGAAGCTTAGGAGGTAGATCTTGAAATAACGAACAATCTAGTTCATTAATACATCCAGAAAAGGCACTGTCATGGTCACTTTCCCATTTCTGCACACAACACCTGACACCTACACATTAAAGGAGGAGAAGTTCGTTTTGGCTCACAATTCCAGTTGATGGTCAGTGGCTCCGAGGTAGAAACAAGAGGGTAGAGGGGTGTGGCTGCTCAACCCATGGCAGCCAGGAAGCAGATAGTGAAGGGAGAAGTCAGGACGTATATACACCCTTCCAGTTAACAACCCCAGTGACCACCTCCTCCTCCTAACAGCTCGTTCAGCTATGAATTCATCAAGGATTAATATGCTAATGAGGATAGCATCCCTATGATCCAATCACCTTCCACAAGTCCCACCTCTGACAACACGAGACTTTTGGGGCCAGTCCAGATCTAAACAATGAAAACCATCGAATAACACTTATGGAGCACCCACTAAGCACCAAACCCAAGAAAAAGAAAAGAAGAGAAGAGAAAGAAGAGAAGAGAAGAGAAGAGACCGACCCTCCAAAATTTAAATAAAGGTGTAAAACATAAAATCTGAGACAGCCACAGGGAAGGGTCAGTCATTGTTGGCATTGCCCAGCAGTGATCTGTCTGATGGTGTGACTCCAGAATGTCACACACATGATGTTCAGCTTAAGAATTAGCCACATGGGGCCGGTGAGATGGCTCGGCAGCGTAAGCGCCTGCCTGGCAAGCATAAGGGCCCAAGTTCGACTACCAGTACCCACATATGAAAAAAGGGCCAGTGATATCACTCAGCGGCACGGGCGCCTGCTGGCGCGCGAGGTCCTGAAGTCAACCCCCGGTACCCACAAAAACAAAAACCCAGCACCATCCAACAGAGCAATTAGCTTCAATTTGAAGCTGCCTTGGCTGGGGTCTCTTATGGAAATATTGTATCTGGGAGCCCTGCACTGTGGGGAGTTTGGGGCTGGCCAGGACGCTGTCTCCATAAGATTTCTCATCTTCAAGAAAACAAATCCAAATATTTCCAGGGCTGACACATTCCAAAAAAGGACAAACTGAAGTGACAAGTCCATGGAAGCTTAGGCTAAGAAGTTGCAGTGCCAGCATTGCCATATTCTGCTGGCCAAAGCACACCATGAGACAAGCTCAGAGCAAAAGAGAGGAAATAAGATACAATTTCTAATGACAATATTTATATTTTAAGCTACTACACATGTGCTAGGGAAAACGAAGGTTAGTATTACAATATACTACAGAATTTAGAAAAGTATGCAAAAAATGGGAAAAATGGGAAAAGACATGTCTTGGTTACTTTTCTCTCATTGCTGGGACAAAATACCTGACACCCAAAGTTAAGGAAGGAAAGGTTTATTTAGCTCACAGTTTGTGGAGGTTTCAGTCCATAATCAGCTGGCTCCAAAGCAGGGTGGCAGGGCAGAGGGGCAGCAGTTCAAGGAGGTAGAAGACACCAAAAGCGGCAAGAGCAAAAGGGGGCAACAAGCCTCTTTTCCTCCCTAACATTGTAAGCAGGCTACCCACCCTGGGGTGGGTGTAGCAATGACATCATCTCTTTGCCCTCCTCTTGCACAGGCTCGGGATGTTTAGGAAGTGAGGAATTTGGCCCCCTGCTGAGTTGCTTAGTTAAACTTCTAAACTTCCAAAGTTGACACAGTGAATCAACCATTACAACATCCTGGAGCATAAACAACCACCCTAGGGCATGTCCTCTACACCCTAGGATGTAGAACTGCTGAGGTACTTAGTTAACAGCTTCTAAACTGCTCAAGTTGACACAATGTATTAACTATTATAGGACATACAGAAACAATTTATCATAAATGAAATGAAAATAGCAAATAAATTGTTTCCCAACCATATAATTTTAGCTTACCAGTAATCAAAAGGAATGTTACTGAAAACATTACATATTTTTCTACAAAAATATTTTCAACACGAAAATAGCTATTATTTTGGCAGGTCGCAGAATGCCAGATCCAGTACAATTGAAACTACATGCAATAAATACTACTAAAAATCCCATTTCACAGATGAAGAAGCAGAAGGTGGGGGCTGTCACTGGCTCCAGTAATTGATAGATGGATTCTTGGGCCAGCAGTAAAAGCGACAGGATCAGGACAGTGGTGAGAGAGCACCCAAGCTCCCGCCTCTCAACTGCTTCCCTTCAAAGTCTTCTTTGTCACTATTGGACTTACAGACATAACAAGAGCATCTTCAACTCACCAAAGAAACACACAAAGCTTCAACGTCGTGTGGACTTTGGGCTTTATTCACTCAAACCTACTAAGTTTTAAATAAAGAATCTAAGGCTGGGGTTGGCAGAAAGTGGCCAGTATCACACTTCCTGGCCCAACTCTCCTCTGCCCCAGCATCCATTCCACTATACCCCACTGCCTTCTAGGCATCAGTCCTGAATGAATGGGCTGTGCGTGCCATGCAACTCAGCGGGTGTCCTCACCCAAGAAGTCTCGGATGCCTGCATGACCTTCTAGCCTGGCACCAGGGCTCGAGCTGTGAGTAGACTCCTAAGGAGAGAGACCCATGAGACAGGAAAGCTCCATGTGGCTCCTTGTTCTTCCTCTGGCTCCTTCCACATCTGAATGCACACTGGACAAGTAGAGGAAGCTGCTCTCTCCCTTACAGCAAAAAATGAACAAATCCACTGTGCTCCACCAATTTCTGGAGAACTCTGTGTCTCCTGTACAGGACCTGTCACTTGGCAATGTAGATTTGAAGTCCTGGGGAGAAAAATCTCAGTGATACTCAAGCTGACGTTTTCCCCAGGGTGAGTATCTGGGAAAGCAGGCAAGTTCTTCCATTCTTTGGTCACACTGCAACAATATTTATAGCAGGGACCCAGTCCATGAAATTGCACAATAAAACCAAGTCTGAGAAACACGGTTTTAAAAAACTTCCTTTTATTTATTTTTGTTTTTTTAAATTCACATGCAGGTGAATCACTTAATTTCACGTCCCCTTCAAAGTATGATAGTCTGTGTAATATTCCCTCTTTATTTACTGTGTTGAACTGTCTGAAGTTGTCATCTTTGTGAGTTAAAATGTCAAACACTGATGCTTTCAGATGGTGCAACCTAGAAATTATTCCTTATTTAATAATGCACGATAATTTCCCTTCATTATATGCAGTATTTGAACATGAATAACACACACAAAAACACACACACAAAAAAAGTAGCCAGGTGTGGTGATTCACACCTGTAATCCCAGTACGTGGGAGGCTGAGGCAGGAGGATCACTGAGAGTTCAAGACCAGCCTGGACAACATAATGAATTCAAGGCCAGTCTGGACTGCATAGCAAGACCCTGTCCCAAACCCAGGCCTCCAAAATGAACATGAATAACACACTTTTATTTTTGTCTTGGTAATTTGTAGTTGTTCTGGAAGGTTGTACATTGCTATAGATAAGCTAAATAATATACTTATTACATTTATTCACTCAACATCATAATTTTTAAAAAAAACCTACCCATGTTGCTATTTTTCAGACTACTTTGATTCCAATTCTTGCATGGTGTTCCATGGTTTGCCAAGGCCACCCTCTCCTCCCCATTCACCGGGGTGTGTGCGTATCTTCAGTGCTGTATCATGATGCACTGGTTTCCTCAAAGCAAGTGTCTTTCAGGTACAGCATTCCAGCAGAGATCCCCACACTTAAATGCCGATGGGCTTGCCTTTCCTTATTGATTTGCATAAGTCCTTTGTATATTTCGCCTATCTGCATTTTGTTAGATTTGGGTACTGGAAATATCACTGGTAAGGTATCTCTTCCTTGAATTGCTTCAGCACACCTAGTGGTGATCTTCCCAGAACAACAGTGGACAGTGCAGCCACTCCTTGTCATGAGAACAGCCTCTCTTCAGTTACAAGAAGCAGATGCCTGGGGCTCTTCTCCTTCTCCTCATCGGAACTATTTCCCTTCAAGCTGTGGCACAACGTTGCCCTTTCCATATGCCTGTAAATGCTCCTTAGAAAACCATTTCATCACTCTCTTAATTATAAGCCATTTTTGAACAAATAAAAATTTTCTCCCTAGGAAAAATAATGTGTTCAATGGTAAAATTCTTGAAAAATATAGCAAGGTGTGGAATGAAATGGGGACATAAAGCTAATCTGTGGAAAAAGTCTAGAATAAGAATAAGCATGCATTACTTTTCTCTGCAGATCAATTCACATCCACTTTATTTCTGGTAACTTTACCTTATTTCACACTGAAGAGCTGCCCATGTGAAATGCAACTCTGATGAGAGAAGTAATTTAAATTTCAGTGGTCATTTCCTGGCTTCATAGTGATTGGTTCAGCTTTGGACCATGTGACTCATACAGAGCCAATCAGAATGAATGAGGCTTCCTTTGGACTTCTAGGAAAGGGATCCTTATACTTTCCACAGGGCTCTGACATTCTGAGGATATACAATAGGGATTGGTGCATTCATCTTTCACTTATTTATTGTCTTTTTTTTTTATAAAAAAGTAAAGTATTTCTGAGAAGATAAACACCTTCCTCAAGGAATTGAGGAAGTTATCTCAAGAAAAGCATTTCTGGTTGAGGAAAGATCAGGTGCAAGGCCCTGAGTCAGGCACACGCTTGAATTATTGGGGAGACGGAGAAGATGAGGGAGTCATAGTAGAATGCACAGGGGGAATAATGATAGGGGATAGAGAAGGGCCGACTCTAACTGTAGACACATGGCAGAGTCAAAGGCGAGAGAAAGTCAAAGGATTTTGGTGATATTTTTTATAGTAAACTAACCCTGAAGGCAGTCCTAGCCCTCCAGTTTATGGTATAGCTTTTGGATGTTCCAGATACTTTTGTCATTAGGATCCATTTTTTATAAAAATATTACTATTACAATTTTCTTATAATTTTAAAATACTTTAAAATATTCCATGAACCTGTCCTAGTAATGGGCCCGAGACACATGTCTGTTTATGACTACGGAATAAATCTGGCCCCTCTATCCCTGGGCCCATTATTTATAGAAAACATTAAATTTACTTTTCTGCTGAAGCCATTTTGTGTGGACTTTTTTATCATTTGCTATCAAATAATTTTTAACCAACGCAAAACATTTTTCTTTCCTTAAGCAGCATTTAATAATGCATGCACCCTTCCCTGGAGAAACCATTAGTGTAAGCAAAACAGACGTTAATTAGCAGATTTAAAACAAACAAAATTTGCTGTCCTATTCTTGAGTGTTATCAGAGGAGACTCAAGAGTACGGCTAGATGATTACTATGGAGCAAGGCAATGAACATGCAACTGTGGTTTATTTCACCGAATGTAACTTGAGAGCAAGCCTGAAGTCCTTGTCCCACTGAGGGAAGGGCTTAGGCCTCATCTTCACCCCGTTACCCCATCCTCAATTCATCTTGTGGCATTTGATTGAGCTACTGTGGGCTGAGTGCTGCGGCCCAGCCCGGCATCTCTGCACCATCAACACCTGCTCCAAGCAAGCGCAAGTGCAGTACCAGCGATCACTTCACTTCCTCCTGGCCAGAAGAAAGCTCAGGCTCCTGCTCCATTGCTGCTACTAAGAGCCATGCTGCGTGTTTTTCAGTACTTGATACTTTTCAAAGCACTTTGATCAGCATTATCTCATATGATCCTCACAAATCCCCCACCCAGGGAGTCTTATTGTAAATCACATTTTATCTAATAGGAAAGGGAAACTGCAAACATTCAAGGAATTGTCCCAACACCTAAGTCGTGGAGCAGGGTCTCTAGTACACGCTGACCTCTTCCAAGCAGGGACACAGTTAAAGCAGGCTTGCTAGGCACATGTCAAACGCTAGCAAGGCGGGCCATGGTATTCTTTGTTTCTCTTCTAGCACCCTTATCCTCCTTGTCAGTCCAAATCTCAATTGTTTGGAGAATTTCAGAGGCATTTAAGAAACTGCTTACATGAATGCTGGAGAAGTTGGCCCCAGAAAGCTTGCTGGAGCTGGTAACCCTAGGGATACATCACCATGTATGGATGGCGGGGCAAAGGATGTGCGTGGTGGCCCCAAGATCAGAGGACTGAGGGCCACTGTGGAAACCAGAACCCAAAGGGAAAGAAAGCCACTGCCCAATGCAGCCCACAGCGGATGGGAAGGGGGTCCCTGGCTGTCCCTCACATCTCCAGGTGTGGTCACCTTAGGGCAAACCTAAGGCAAAAGTCAAACTAAACCCTCGTAACTTTGGGAGGGAAAGGGAAAGGCAGAAGTTGAGGACACGCAGAAATATAAAAGGTGATTTCATTATTATGCTGACCATACAAACCCACTGACTCTACCATTTTCTCTAGAGCCAACCATGTTAGGATAGATACAGGCAGGTATGACAGCTAGGAAGTTTATACCAAAAAGATGAGAAAAAAGACAATAAAGAAAAGAAGGAAGGAGAGAGAGAGAGAAAGACCTCAAACCATGCATTGTACACTGCGATCCATACTCTAAAATATTATTATAATAATAGTAGTTCACTCCTAACTACAAAGCAGCCACTTCCTCACCACTGCATGTGAGCACACCCGAGTGCTACTGATTCCCCTGTGTCAGTTCAATTATTTTTCTCATAAAATATGAAGTTGATGTTGTTTTATTTCAATGCCCATCAAAATGCCGAATCCGAACCTAGGTGAAATGCAAGATTTTCTTCACACGTTTAAATTGTTGAAAAAATAAAAATGAATAGTTCGTGATGTGGAAAGTATGTGAAATTCAAATCTCAATACTCATAGCGTTTTATATGTATAGCCACACTCAGTTGCTGCATATTTCTGTGGCTTTCCTACTAAATAAATAAATAAATAAATAAATAAATAAATAAATAAAACCCTCATTTCAGTCTAACCATGAGGAAAATATTAGCCAAATCCAGCACAAGAGTCATCTACAAAATAACTGAACAGCATTCCTCAGACCTCACAAGAGCTGGTAAACAGGGAAAAACTGCAAAACTGCCACAGACCAGAGGAGATAAGATCAGACCCTCGGGTGCCATGCATGCCCTGGATTGGATCCTGGAACAGAAAGAGGACCTTAGTGGAAAACCTGGTGGAATCCAAGTAAAGTCCGGTTTCATTAATCATAATGTACTGTTGTTGATTTATCAGTTTTGAGAAGTATATCATGGCAATGTAACATTTTAATAAACGGGCAAACTGGATGAGAGGGATAAAGAAACATTTGGTAGTCTCTCTGCAACTTCTCTGTAAATTTAAAATAGTTCTAAAATAAAAATAATAGTCAAAACAAGAAAATGCGGTATTAATGTCAAATACAAAGAAAAATTCTTGGTGAATTAAGACCAGAGGAGACAACAGGTATTCCTACCTGGATTATTTTCTCAGAGGTAAACAACGAGATGTAACAAGAGGTGAGGAATTTGGTTGAGAATACGAAAATGGCTCCCCCCAGCCCTGCAGACTGGGGATCCTCCGGAGATTACGGCTGGCCTCTGAAGGACAAGGGCTGCTTCAAGTGAGAGGTGGAGAAAAGCAAAGGCCAAGGAAAGCCATCAGTACAATCTACTCCCTGTAATTCTCCATGACTGCAAGTAATAAAAAAGCCAAGCAATACTATTAATGCCACGCACACTAAACGATGTCCACTCACTACCTCCAATGAACAGCTCACGGGCCACCCGATCCCTCACCAGCAAGGAAGAGTCACGCAAGTGTGTTCTCCAATGGTTTTATAGAAGAAAATGCAGGGGGTGGGGGAGTCAGCTTTGCCTGTGAAAAGCAAATACTACGGTTGAATAGTAACCATCTCTAGAAAAAAAAAGTGTTCATTCCTCCTCTGCTTTGGGGAAAAAAAAAAGAAAACTTGGCATGATCACATAGCATCTGTGACTAAATCATCACACAGTAAGTTTTCCACTGGCCAAGACTACAATGCATCCACCTGTCATATACAGCTTGCCGGTACTTGGACCCTGAATGTTCATACTTCCTTCCATCATCTTTTTATGTGATATCTACTTGGGAAATCCACTCACTGGAGGCTTGCAGACACCTTTATACCTTTCATTAAATGAGAGCCCTGTCCTAAGGGAGCGTTTAAACTTCTATAATCGCTCCTTCATAAGTGCAACTGAGCATGCCCAAAGATTGAAGTATAAAGTATGAATTGCAACATCGTTTATAATGGCAAACAAAATAAGCAGCATGCTGCAACCAGGTTCCCAAATTTGACTCCAGTGTTTACTAAATGAAGGGTCTTGTGCAAGTTGCTAATCCCCCTAGGACTCACTCATGGAGTGGTAATAGATTCTGCTCCTGGGGTACTGTGACCATCGTATGATATACTGTGCTAAGGAACTTAGAAAAGCTACTGGGTGTATAGATAATGAGTGCTACCTGCTGTTATTACTAATTAATTATTACTATTAAATGTTAATTAATGAGAGACTGCATATATAATTCATGTACATTTATAAAGGGCAATAGTGGACAGCCAAATACATAAACAGAGTGGAGCGATCTTGAAAGATTAAAGACATGTTCAGAGTATGTCAGTAACTGGAAAATAAGTTATAAATATGCATTGCAGAGTCCTCCTGCTTGCACACATATATCCATATCCAACACAGGGAAGTGTCTATTTTGCCATCTATTCTATTCCTTTGCATTAACTTTATCATCGACTGTGCACTGGACTGGGGAGGGGCAGCACAGGAGAAGACATACTTGTTATTTGATCAAATGGAGAAAGACAGAAAGCAAAGTTCCAACAAGTTTTTTGAAGAGCAGAGAGCCACCAGGAACCAAGAGCTCACAAGTCAACCGAAATTGAGCAGGGATTCATCTGGCTTTCTCCAAAATCTACCACTAGCAGAGTCAGCTCAGCTCTTGCCTTCCTCATCCAGTCTCCCACCGATTCAAGAAGTGAAATGTGGAGGTGGTTTTCACAATACTGTATGACTAGAATAAGAAAGGAGAGATCAAGCTCAACCTATCAGGTCTGATTCCCAGCTGTATTTATTCTTCAGCACTTTAATAGTTCTGGGAGATGTGATTTCCTGATGATTTATATTTCTTCTGCTTTATTCAGGCCTACCCATGGTGAGCTTTCCTTTCCCTGAGGATCATAAAGCTGTAATTCAGACACTGTGCGAGCAGTGTACCCACGTGGGCTGACACAGCCTTTATTCCAAAAAAGTTCTTAGAAAATAAGTTCTTTTTAAGTGTCACCAGGGGTTGGTGGAGCTGTAGAGTGGAGGGTAGTTTATACTTTTGTGTTTCTTTGTTCGTTTACTAAATGACATTTCAATCATCTTTGTGCCTGGAACAATGTTAGACCTTAGGAGCACAACAGAGAACAAGGCAGACACAGGACACAGTCTCTGTCCCCAAGGAGCTGGCAAACTTTGGGGAAGATGTGGTTCCCAAAGATGGAGCCTCCAGAGTTGGTGTTTCCAGCAATCTAAGCACGCCTGCCCAGCAGTTCATCGTCCAGGCACTTCCTACAGGGGAATAATCAAGGTTTCCGAAGGAGACGCGTATGCAAAGATGTTGGCCATCAGCATGTATGACGGTAGCAAGTCTTCGAAAGCAGCCTACATATCCATCATTAAAAATTGATTAAATACATATGATGCAGACATGTGATATATGGAATACTAAGTCATCATCAAAAGTATGCCTTAAAGATAATGAAGTGTCTTTAAAAATATTTATAAGGTGTTAGGTGGAGAAGAAAATCTAAAATACGACTATTAAGCCAAACTTAAAAATCCCTTGGATAAATGAGCATGTACACTGTAAATATATATTAGGTATGGATTCTTATGTCACACATACTGGTTTTTCATTGGGGGATATTTGGTAACACTGCTTATCAGAAGAATGGGTATGTTAATTGGGAAGGTTTTGGATCAAAGTCAAAAGAGGGAGGCATATCTAAGAGATAATTCTTAGAAAAATCATCTGTTGCAATTTATGTTTGACGATGCAAATTGATGCAAAGCATCATTAATAAAGATTCTGAGGTAAATCAAATGTAGCATTTAGTTAGTTTATTGTCCCCTCTCCAACTGGCCATGAAATTCCGGGTGAATTTGTCAGTGAAGTGGTTGGAAATGGGAAGTGTGGCCCGTAGGAAGCAGTCTTTACAGCCCTCTGTACGGAGTCCCCCTGTGGCTGAGGTTGGAAGATGCGAAGCTGACCAGATTCGGGTAAGACATTCAGGTTTCATCTTCTCCTAAAATTCAGGAGGAATCCATGGAAATATTGACATTCTGACTGTGTTTCAGAAATGTGAAGCAAGTTAGGGTCAAAGCAATGCTTAAATAGGCTTCCATTTTAGTTGGATGTGTTTATCATTTCTTTATCTTTTATGTAGATATTTTTATACCTCAAATATTGATTTATAAGAAACTTAGGAATGCAGTTTCTACTCTTTCCATGTTTTGGAGCAAAATCCCTTGCTTTATATGAAATAACAGCCGTAAAACCCATTGTAAATTTTCTCTGAGAGCCTGTATGGGAAGCTATAAACATCAGTCGCCAGGGCTGCATTTTGTCCAAGGGCCAGATTGCAATAAAGCATATTTGAATATAGGAACATTTTATGAAGCCACAGGATCACATCTTGAGAAATATATAATGGCTTTGTAAACCAACATCTTCTCTTTCATCTAAAACTCAAAAAGGTAGTATAATTCTTCTTCTCATGAGTGCACATAGTCACCATTGCCACCCATGTTCTGAGTGTGAAATAAAGCCCTATTCAGGACTTTAATTTCCAAAATTGCTTTCCAGTACCCAGCTGAATAATGTGTGTTCTGGGCAGAGATGGTAAGAAGTCGTAATGAGGCCCAGCTCAGTGGGGCCTCTCATTACAGCCTTGGTTATGAGCCACAGAGAGCAAGTCTGCGGGTTCAGGGAAAGACGGAGTGAATCCGTGAGCCTCCCAGACATGCTCTGTGGGTAACGACCCACACTTGGCAGTGTTTTTCAGAGAAGCCTGAAAGAGAGGTCCTTGAGAAATTTATGGCCCTCTGGGAGGGGACTCCTCACAAGCAGGGTGTGGGGAGCCCTGGCAAGACACTATGGCCTTGAGTACTTCACAGACATGGCTGGCTCCCACATAGCTGTGCTCAGAACACAGACATCAACCTGGACTTGTGCCTGGCAGGATGAAAGTGACAGGCAGTGTGGCTGGACCACCAACCGACCTGCAGACCTGGAGGCCAGCCATGCCCTCTGCAAATAAATTACCCATCATAGGGCAGACAGGAGCAGAGAGCCCCTGGCATGGCTGTGGCTGGGGCCACTTTTGTCACACAGATGCCCAGGTACTGAGGGCCATGCTCAAGGCCTCTTTCTGATGGGCCACCTGGCTGGACTTGTAAACATCAGCAGCAAGATGGAGATCTCATGAAATGCCTAGGTTTAGCCATGAGGCCTCCCTAACCACACAGGTCAACGCAGCCCTGAGAGTACATGCTCCATCCAGCCAGGGTCTTGAAGGGTCTCTGTGGGGATATTTACATTTATTCAAGGTGATTCACTGATGTAGACCCCGTAGATTAAAGAGAAGGACCATAAGAACTTTCAGCCACTGTCATCTGAAGTAGGAGCTCTTGATCTATCACTGCATCTTCTTGGCTCTCCCGGCTCCTCTCTCAGCCTGAAAACCTCTCTGTCCGATGTATGTAAGGAATGCAACCTTTCCTCGGCTTCCTCACCCCATGTCACTCCCTCAGAAAGACTTTCTCTCACTGCTAATCTGAAGTGCAGTCTGCCAGGATGCAGTTACTGTTGTAGTTCAGAACTACAATGTCTCTCGAAGTCTTGTGTGTTTAGAGGTTGGGTTTTGGAAGGTGACTGGGTCATCGGGGAGTCTTACTAATCAGTGGATTGAGGGATCCATGTGTCCCCAGCTGAATGTGCTGTTAGGAGGCGGGGCCTGGACAGAGGCACTGGGGGCACCAGGTGTGCGCGTTTGGAGTGTACATCTCCCTCTCCGGTTCCTCCCTTCACTCTCTGCTTCCTGGCTACTATGGGGTGAGCAGATTTCTCCGCCAGGCTCTTCCACCATGAAGGTTCTGCCTTGAAGCCAGTTGACCATGGACTGAATCCCCCAAAACTGTTTGTCAAATTAAACCTCTCTTTTTTAAAATTGTGTATAGCGTGTATTATGTCTCAGTGACAGAAAAGCTAACTCACACACTCATAAAGAAGGGAAATCATAAAGGACTGCTCTTCTCCCTCTTTTTTGTCCTAGCCAAACCCTGTCCAGAAAAAAAAATCACATTTTTGTCTGTACTTGGTGATGAAAAATCTCTAAGTGGCTGCTACCCACCAGTTTGTTTTCAGGTCCCCAGCCACCTGCTCCTGTTGCATTTCGCATAGAACTATGTTTCCCACCTGCTCCTGGTGGGTCCAACCAATATGGGGCACTGGTGTAAGTCGGGGATACATGGAAAAGAAACCCAGAATATTTGTTTTCCTCCTATGTCCTGTCTCTCCTGTGGCTCTTACCCACTGACGGTACCCCTTGCTATGGCCTCGGCTCCCCCAGTCACTTCTCTGGGACAGCCACTGCCACGACTTTAACTCTTACCAAATGGTCCCAGTATCTGGGAGTAATCAGATCTGCTGCCTTTGTCCCTCCAACATTAGGAGTATAACTGCTGCTAGAAAATATTAATTTTTGTGTTATTTCTCATCTAACATTTAGAATTTTGGCTCTCCTACACCTAGGGCTAATAGTAAAAGAGGAAAAAAAGAAAAAACCTAACATATACACAGGACAAAATTGTGTGTGCGTGTGGTTGGGGATTGAACCTAGAGCTTCACACTTGACAAGCAATTGCTTTAACATTAAGCAACAAGCCGAGCCTATACTTTTAGATAGTCATAAAAGCTTTAAGTGAAATGAAATAGGAAGAAGTGATTAGTGACTGAATCTCTCAGTCATGGTCCACCTTGGAAGGCAAAACAGTTCCAAGGTACTTAACCACAAGCAACCTTATACAAATTGTGACCAAATGCTAGGGTAAATGTTTAAATACAAGTTTTAAAAAATTATTACAGTGAAAGACACATTCTCATTAATCTTTCTCAAAATCCTCCTCCTCACTTTGAACACACTTATCCCATCATTCTTGCCATTTTCTGAAGTAGTTCTGGAAGACTTTACTGAGTATTTTTAGGAGGTGTGATCAAAAATCTGGTGAATGCTAGTGTTGAGTGCCATTGAATGGGAAAGGCAGTTCCTAAAAACTTTACAGTGTGTCTCCAACCAGCTTGTTCACTGGATCTGGTGCCAAAAGATTTCTGGCTCTCCCACAAAGTCAAGATGACCACTAAACGTTAATGTTTTGAATTGATTCAGGACATCAAAGCAACTGCAATAGCTCAACTAAATAAATAACTAAAGAAGCTATTAAAAGAAGACCTCCAGGGCCGGTGAGATGGCTCAGTGGCTTAAGTGCCTGCCTGGCAAGTGCAAGGGCCCGAGTTCGACTCCTGGAACCCACATACGAAAAAAGGGCCAGTGATATCGCTCAGCGGCACAGGCGCCTGCTGGCACGTGAGGTCCTGAGGTCAACCCCCGGTACCCACAAAAATAAATAAAGAAAGAAAGAAAGAAAGAAGACCTCCAGAACGGCTTTAGAAAGTGGCAAGAACAATAAGATAAGTGTGCTGAAAAGAGGAGGAGTTTTTAAAGAGGGATTAGTGACAATGCATCTTCTACTGTAATCATTTCTCTAAAACCTAGACATTCACTGTAGCTTTTTACATTATATGTAGAGATTGGTTTTGTGGATGAATGCCAACTTTTTATAGATATTCTTAGCTACTAATTGGTAAGAAATACTGATCACCTTGCTGTTCTAGTCATTTCTGTTTGACATTATCAACACGTTGGATATTGGAGATTGTTTACACAATTACTAGTGATGCTGACAGCCCTGTTAGCACCTGATTGGAAGATTAAGGGGGTTCACAAGAGCCTGAAACCCTGGGCTGGAGCCCTGGTGCTGCCATGAGCCACTGTAGTTCTAGGAGGAACCAGAGAGCCCCTCTGAGACTCAGTGTTTCTCTGTGTTAAATGGAATCTGGTTTGCATTTCTTACTAAGACTGAGTTTCCCCCCTTTTGACTATTAGGTATGGCAGCATATCAGAAAAGTTCTTTCTGGTGTGTTTAAATATAAAACACTGTTGCTGAAGGAAAATCTGGGAGTAGGCTGACTTCAGGCATAGCTGGAGGAAAGAGCAAAAAACTGGTATCAAGACAAATTTTTATTCATTTCTCAGTCTGGCTTCCAAAGAGCTGCCTTTTTGCTTAGTTTCCATGTCATGAAAAGAACGCCATCTCTAAACATCCTTCAGCCCCTGAAGAACTAATAAGAGTTCCTTCCTGAGGAGTCAGGGAAGAGACGTAATCATGTTCGCAACATCGCCTCTGACAGGATACGGGTCATCCTAATCCCATCACTGTGGCCTGGGGAAAGGTAACAGACAGCTCAGCCTGTACTCTTTGGCCCTGACTGAAATCTAAACACAAGTTTTGCCTGAACTCATGGTTGGAGGGAGAGGGAGACTGGTGGTGTTTCTCAAAAATATCATCAAATGCTGTCAGGACAGAAAGGGTAAAGGAATGCTAAGTGGAAGAGAGGCAGGGGGAGAAGAAAGAAAGGAAGAAAGGAAGGAAGGAAGGGAGGGAGAGAAAGGAAGAAAGAAAGAAAAAAGAAAGAAAGAAAGGAAAGAAGGAAAGAAGGAAGGAAGGAAGAAAGGGAGACAGAGAAAGGAAGAAAGAAAGGAAGGAAGAAAGGAAGGAGGAAGGGAGGGAGGGAGGGAGAGAGAGAAAGAAAAAGAAAAAAAAGAAAGAAAGAAAGAAAGAAAGAGAAAGAGAAAGAAAGAAAGAAAAAAATGAAAGAAAAGAAAGCAAGAAAGAAAGAGAAAGAAAGAAAGAAAGAAAGAAAGAAAGAAAGAAAGAAAGAAAGAAAGAAAGAAAGAAAGAAAGAAAGAAAGAAAAAAGAAAATAAGAGGAAGGGCAGGAGAAGGAGAGAGAGTGGGAGGAAGGGAACCATAGAGAAGGGAAGAGAGAAGGATGAGAACAAAGGAAGGAAATTTTCATTCCAAAATTCAAACAAAACAGTGAAAACATAAAATCTGACCGCTGAAAATATTATTTTCAATCAAGAATCTTATCGTTAAAATAGAAAGACCGAGCGTGCAGCCCGCCTTTGCCTGACATTAAGCGATCGGCCTGGGCAGGGCGTTAACCCTCAGGGTCTGGCGTTGGTTCAGATCATCAGAGGGACCCTGCGGTGCCCACTGAAGGCCTCGCAGGTGCATCCTCCAGACTGAGCGTGCAGCCCCATCTCACTTGACAGAGACAAGAGAGGAAACATAAGCAGGCTGATCCTCCACTGGGTGGTCCTGGAGCTCCGCCCCCTTCCTCCAAGGCCGTGGGCGGGGGGAGGACCCCCAAGGGCTGTCTGCACCTCACGTGCTTTTGCTGCTAATCCACGTATCTCTTTTAACACTGAACTACTCAACACTGGAGTGGAGAAATTTAACACAGAAATAGACATCATTTACTTTTCTTTTAAAAATATGCCTACATCTGAAATCAGGCTTGTATTTCCCCAGCTTACAGCAGTTACACTTTTCCCCCTTTTTACTGAGCATAATGGATGAATAAAGTCGTATATATTTAAGTCTCACAAAATCACGCTCTGGGGGGATTCAATGCATATAATATATTTCGATCACACCCAGCCCCCCTTTACTCTCCCTTGCACCCCTCATTCCTTTCCCTTGTTGTGCAGGACCACCAGGATGGCTCTCCTTGAAGAAAGAGCATTTGTCTCCATTTTGGCTAAACCTGGCCTTGAGTCCGTGCATTGATATGTACAGAGCTGGCTAGGATATTTCTTTATCCCCTCAACTGGCTTGAAGCAATGTAAATGGGTCTAGCCAAGGTGCCGATGTGTAGTTTTTATTTTTTTATTTTTATTTATTTTTTTATTTTTTGGGTACCGCGGGTCGACCTCAGGACCTCGAGTGCCAGCAGGCACCTGTGCCGCTGAGTGATATCACCAGCCCTTTTTTCATATGTGGGTTCCGGTAGTCAAACTCAGGCCCTCACGCTTGCCAGGCAGGCGCTTATGCCACTGAGCTATCTCAACGGCCCCTGATGTGCAGTTTTTAAAGCAATGTGACAGGTCAGTGATTCCCTGCCTATAGCTTCCAACTACATTGCATGAGGTAGGCTCAGTAACTCCACGCTGTAGGCTGAGACTGAGGCTTGAGAAAGAACACGTGATGTCGCAGGGCAGGAAGATTAGACATCAAAGCTAAGACACTGACCCCAAAATACCAGATACTTCCTCAAGCTGTGTTATGCAGATTACTCTTTCTGCGCACCTCTCTCTCTCTGCGTTTTGCAGAGATGCTATCTCACCTCCTACCTAGCGCAGCTCACAGCTCTCACTGTACTTACCGCCACTCTCACAGTCACTCATCCCTGAGCCACTCCCCTCTTCGTGAATTAATAAAACCCGGGTTGGCCCTGGGTTGAGGCCTTTGTTCCTAATAGCCATTGTTTTAACTGGATTTAGGACTCTGTGTTAGTTATTTTTCTCTTGTTGCTGGGATGAAATACCCAACACCCAAAGTTAAAGGAGGAAAGGTTTATTTAGCTCAGTTTGTGGAGGTTTCAGTCCATACTCAGCTGGCTCCAAGGCAGAGCGGCACATGGCAGAAGGCAACAGTTCATGGCAGTGGAAAACAGCAAAAGCATCAAGAGCAAAAAGGGAAGAGAGAGAGAGAGCAAGGCTCTTTCCTTCCCTTATATTGTGTGCAGGCTACCCGCCCCAGGGCGGGTGTAGCACTCACACATATAATCCCAGCATTGGACCATGAATCAATCGCAAACTCTAGAAGCCTGCTCCCATGACTGCTTGAGGCTTTGGGGGGACATCTAGACACAAATAGTAACAGACTCCCTTGGCCCCCCACCACTATAGATATGTTTATCTCTTTATTCTTGCCATGGGTTGCACTGGAAGTGGTAGATTGGAATTACTTATTGGAATTCCAGTAACTTTTCTCTGGGACTGTATATATAATCTCCACTGGACCCTGACAAGGTTCTGAAGGGCTTCCCACACCTTCACTGATGACAGCCTTCACCTACTTCCCTGTTACATCTATTAGATTCCGCATGTTAAGAAGACATGCCATGCCGTTCCCTTTTCAGCCAGCCTGTGTGTTAGGGTTCTCCACAATCCCCACCACCTCCTCTTCTCTACACCCAGCCTCTTTCCTCATTGGCAGCCCATGTCTGCGATTCCTGCCACCCTTTGGAAGGTGGAGGCTGCCAGAGAATAAGACCAGAGCTGACCAAGACAGCAGCAGAGGTGGAGAAAGAATCCTGGTGACATCCTAAATCCCTAGAATGAGTTCATGACCTCCCCAAGGCATCCAGTGCTCATAAGGGCACTCATTTTACTTGATGAAAAACAAAGTATCTCTATTCCAAACTACCCTGGCGCAGCTCATCTGACGGCTGGAATTGCTCCCCAGGAGCAGAGGGAGAGGAAACGTATGCTGCACGTGAACCTGCACTCCCTCATGGAAGACACCCTCTGTGGGCCGAATTGTGTCTCCTTGAAATGCAAATGCCGCAGCCCCCATACCCAACGTGGCTGCATATGGAGCACAGAAGTAAGGAAGATGAAATGGGGTCCTACGAGTGGAGCCCTTGTCCGATAGGAAAGAAACTGGTGAACTGGCTGTCTCTGTCCAACTTGTAGAGACACAGTGAGAAGCTGGCCATCTGCAAGCGCCCTGGAACCAAATCAGCTGGCACCTCGGTGCTGGACATCCAGCCTACGGAACTGCAAGAAAATAAAATTTAATCACCCAGCATTTGGCATTTGTTACTGTGGCGCAGGCAGAGAGCACACAAAATGAAGACTGTTTTAAGAGGTCTCATTTGTGAGTGGCTCTTCTCAGGAGTGGGACGGTGGCATCTCACATGCCTGATCTTTTTTCTGCAGTTCTCTTCACACTGTTACATTGCTCAGGGATTCTTTCTTTAAACATCGATGGTACAAATACAAAGGTAATCATGGCGTCTATCAGAATGAATTATGGGAAGGTCCCTGTTACACAGAATAATTACACGGCCAAGACAGTTCCATCCTGTTCTTGGAACAAAATTTTAGTTGGGAAGGGCAGACATACATTAAAAATAAATGCTGATGAAAAAGCATAGTTCACAGCTGCAAGTACTGGATAAAGTTTTGTATCATCAGAGTTTGACAAGAAAGTAGTCAGAGTTGGAAATAATCACAAAGAATGAAATTAATATCAGCCACGAGGTGCTAACTATACATCGAGCACATTCAAGGGTCTTACATGTGTTAAATCATTTAATCCACAGAGTCTAGCAGTGTTCATTCTATTTATTAGTCCCATGTTACAGAAGATGAAAATGGACTATAAAGACAGTGAGACACTCGCCCAGCACCAGTGGTGGGGGCAGATCTGAGCTCCCAGCACCCGACGACCCCTCTCTCTGTCTTTTCAGACAGCTTCTCCTCGGCTTCCCCAGCTGCAGACTGCGCTTCGTCTGCCTTGGGGTGTATGGAAGCGAGGCCTGGGCGCTGCTGTGGCCTTCAGTGTGTCCCCCACAGAGGACCATCCTGCACATTCCTCAAGGTGAGAACCTGACTGTCTTTGACAGCATGCCATGGAAATTCCCTGAAATAAGACCCATGAGGAGGAAATAAAAGAAAAGCAAAATTACATAAAACGTTCATTTCTCCACTGGCCTGAGAAATCTCCAACACAAAGTTACACTAAGAACAGTTTAAATGAGAGTTTTGCAGGGTCACAACAGATTAAAACTCTCTCCCTTACTCCCCAGAGTGAATCAAGCTTTGTTTCATGAGAGGCCTTGATGTGCTGAGGATGTGGAAATAAACCAGATCTGATTTCCCGCGGCCTGATCCGGTGGAGAGGCTGAAGTGATGTGTGTGCACTTGTGTTGTCTGTGGGAGAGCAGACGGTTGGGCAGGAACAGCAGGGACTTCCCTGGAAAGGTGCTTGTTTGAGCTGGGCTTAAAGGACAAGAAGAAGCTAATGATGTGTGCAGTACATGGCTGTGTTCCTGGGATGGACAGATGGACTCCATGGGCAAGAACATGGGAACAAGAGAGATTGTGTCCCACAACAGCAAACCACAACTTTTATTAATCACAGGATTGCAATAGTATTCATAAACTGACTTTCTGCCTGTCCAGTATCCATAACTCTTCTCTCTAGTAAAACCCCAATTTGCCATTAGGTCCATTCCTTTCCCATTCTCAGTCCCTATGGTCTGGGCAGGGCTGATCCTCCCCTGAGCCCAGTTCCAAGAGTGGCCAGTGACTTGGGAGCAGCCCACTCTCCATACCCTGGACACAGGCTATGGATTAGGTATGCATCTGCTGGGGGCAGCCCCATAAAAAGCTCTTCATTCCCAAGACTCTTGTTAGAACCAGTGGAAGTTGGAAACTTTATCCCCCTGAGGGGAAAAACTTCTAGGTGTCTGAAGATGTTGCAGGCCATTTCCTGGAATAGCAGAGGGGAATGTCCAGAAATATGAGAACACATGACTGTGCTGAGAGCCTTAAAGTTGAGCCTGACTGAAGGTTCATGTGCTTGAGAAGGAACAAATTGCAAAAGACAACCTGGAGCGTTAAGTGTGTTCAGTAAGTGTCAAGTCATGTACGGCCTCTAAGCACTTTAAGGTGTATGGACTTTAAGTCACTGAAATGTCCTGATTATGGATAAGAGAACCTAAGAATTATATTCTTAGTAAGAGCTCCTCACAGTGATGGAGCATGAATGAGAAGCAGACAAGTTTGAGGAGAATAAATTGTGCTGGGGACTACTCAGTGGTCCTGCAAGGAAAGCCATGACCATGCATGGAAGGAGCTAGATGCAAGACACAACTGCAGGGTACAAAGGGGAAGACCAAATCAAACTATACCTGAATGGAAAGTTTGGGAAAAAGCCCTGAGCTGGAAAGAGGGATTGAGAAGTCCTAAGAAGAGAGATGCTGATTCCTGCTTCAAAATGGACAAATTACCCAGGAAGAACATGCATGGTGAAAGAGGACCTGGAATAGCGTGTGTGTGGTGGGGGGACTTTTAGTATGGTGGAATCCCTAGGAATGAGAAGGAGTGGTAAACCAGGGAAGCAGAAGGAAAAACAGAAGCCCATATTGTCAGAAAAACCAAAGAAATAATGTAGAGCAATGATTCTCAGAGTGAGGTCCGGGAACTCCTGGGGTTCGCAAGACTCTGGAAGGAGGTCCACTAAACCACCCCTGTGTTAACCCCAAGGCATCATACTCCTTCTCTCCTGAGTGTAGAATGGACGTTTCGAGAGCTACAGGACTCGTGACATTGCCTCAGAAGGAACGTGGTAAACTTTTTCCATTTTAGTTTTGCTTTTCTTTTCTTTCTTTCTCTTCTTTTTCTTTCTTTCTTTCTTCCTTCCTTTCTTTCTTTCTTCCTTTCTCTATCCCTTCCTTTTGTTTATTTGTTCAATCTGTTTTTGTAATACTGGGAGATGAATTCAGTCCTTTCACTCTGAGCTCCATCCCCAGTCCTATTTTTATTTTTTTATTTTGAAGTAGGGTGTTGCTAAATAACTAAGTTGCTCAGGCTGGGCTCAAAATTGGAATCCTTTGGCTTCACCCTCCCAGAGCACTGGAATATGGGTGTGTGCACGTACCATGCCCAGCTATCTATTTTAATTTCTAATGTGGTAAATATTAATATACATCAGCATTATTTGCAAATAGAGCACTATTTGCAAAGTGGCCCCGCTCGCCACCAATACAACCAATATAAGTGGATCCAGTGATCCAAGCATGAGAAGCCCAGCTGCAGAATTTCAAGGAGGTGATCATCATTAGTATGGAATGTTACTGAAAAACCAAGGGAATTAAGGAGGTAGAAGTGGCCACTGCACTGAGCAATGAGCTTCAGTTGCCAGGTGAGGGCCATTCAGTATGGTGGGGAGAGAGCCAGCAGGAGCTGAGGAAGTAAGCAACAAGTGTGTGGTCCACTCTTTTTATTTTATCTGTGCGTATTTGCAGTATATGCAGTTTACAATCATCTTGGGGAACGGGTACACGTACATATTGTGGCTTGTCTCTCTTTTTTTTTTTTGTGGGTACCGGGGGTCGAATTCAGGACCTCACGTGCCAGCAGGCACTTATGCTGCTGAGCAATATCACCGGCCCTTTTTTCCTATGTGGGTACCTGGAGTCGAACTCAGGACCTCGTGCTTGCCAGGCAGGCACTTATGCCGCTGAGCTATCTCACCAGCCTGGCTTGTCTCTTTTTAATCCCCTTCCCATTTCTCCCTCCCTCTTTCCTCCTCTAGTTCCCCATCCTGGTTTTTTTCCTTGTTGATAATATTAATGGTAGCTCCTGTTATGGCATATAATGTTTACATCCATTGAGGTTATTAAGTTTGTGTATGTGGTTTATCTTTATTCTACTTATTTCCCCTCCCCTTCTCTTGCTTCCTCGCCATTGTTCCCTTGGATCACTTCTCTATTGCAAGAGACCCTCAATCCCTTCTATCCATCTTTAATTATTCTCTTTGTTTGTACTTTGCCTGACTCAAAGGAGGGATAACATGGTATTTAAGCTTGTGTGTCTGGCTTATTTCACTCAGTATTATATTTTCTAGGTGCATCCGTTTTCCTACAAATGTCTCAAATTTGTCCTTACTTATAGCCAAGTAATATTCCATTATAGAAAGATACCATATTTCCTTCATTTAATCATCTATTGATGGATATGCAGGCTTCTTCGAGGATTTACCTCTTACCAATTGTGTTTTCACATGGCACCCACCATGGCATGGTGGCACAAGCCGGTTCCCTTGTCTACTACCAATGGTGGATAAAGAATGGCTCTCGCTATGAGCATTAACTGAACATTTCCCAGACGATCAGAGCTGGTATGATCCATGATGCCCTTAATTTTATTCAAAACCTCTTTTCCAAAGACTAACACTGGCACCTGCCCGGTGAACTACCGTTAAGATGACGTTTGTCACTCACAGGTTGCTATGGCAATGGGCACCAACATGTGCTCCATCTTAGGCCCTGATGTCCTTGCTGTTAACTTGCCAGTGAGGCAGGCGGATAACCTATTCTGCAGCAGAAATTACTGAGCCCAAGTCCCAAAGCACAAGGAAACATTCTTGATTTTCACTGCAGGTTATATTTAATTATAAGTTAATTCTCTAAAAATTCAAAGATTCACTTATGCACTGCCGAGACCCACGCAGCCAGTAGGGTCCTGAGAGGAGGTGACAGGAGATTAAAAAAAATAGACATATACTAAAAGGAAAGCTGGGACCGAGTGGGACCTGACCTCTCTGATGGAGAGGCAGCAACAACCCAGCACACTATGCATCTTTATTTATACAAAATAAAAAGGGGGGAAGCGTGCAACGGATCCAAAAGTGCAAGGTCTTGGTGTTTTGCTGAGAACACTGAAAGTGAAACGTTCTCAGAGCTATCTGTGCTCTGAGAGCACAACAGGGAGGAACACCAAGGCTGGACACCTGCTGGACTGGCCTTGCTCTAGTCCCAAGGAGTTTGCCGACCTCCAGCTCAGCCAAGGCTCACAATGCACAACAGGTAGGATCTTAAAAGTCATTTTCATACTGCCATTTATAATGACCCTTTGGAATCAGTTCTTACTGTTATCCAACCCTCAATACCCCTACTAGCTGAAAAAACCCCACCTTTCCCTCCATCACTACCCTGACTTTCCTTGGGAAGTATTCACAACAGCCCTTAGATGAGTCATTGTAGTTTTGTGAAATATTCATCACCTGTTATGGTTTGTATCTAAGATGTCCCCTGCAAAGCCTCATGCCCTCATAGGCAGGGCTTTTCAGAGGTGGCTATATCTAGGGTGTGTGAATATAGATCATAGGCATGTGCTAGCTGAATCAGTCCATTGACTGGATTAGCATAGTTCTGGGTGTAGCTGAATGGATTTACTGAAGACAGAGGAGCCACCTTGGATGTGAGTGGCACCAACCAATAGGTTTGTAACCTGAATGGAATAGAGAGGGAAGGGAAATTCCCTGCTGCTGCTTCCTGTCTGCCATACTATGGAATGTTTCTCTCTTCAATGCCCCTCTGCCATGGCACCCTGCCTTAAAGCCAGCTGACTACAGAGTGCTTTCCTCTAAGGATCTTGGGGTTTGTGTACATGATACACAGAAACTGCCTCTGTAACCAGACCCAAGAAGAAAACTTGGACATTGAGTCTCTAGTGAGTTTCCTCACTACAGAAATTTTCAGAATATTGCTACCATCAGTGCTGGAAGGATCAAGGTATCAATGAAGTTCACTTTCTACACCTGAGTGCAGAAGATGTTAGCAAAGGCAGTCTTCATCCTCAACAGCTCAGTGCCCAGGGCTTCTGTTCCTGAGGGAGAGAGGGAGCGTGGACCCTAGGAAAACTTGTGTCTAGGACACACAGGGGCCACCCAGAGCCACCTGGTCTTGTCCCTTTCCACCACCCCCATCCCTTCACCTCTCTTCCCCACCCTCCCTTTGCTCCAGCCCATGCTAGTCCAGCTCTCATCCAGCACACCCAGCTGAATCTGTCTCTGGGGCTTCCCATCACCATTGCCTGGCCTGGAAGCTGCTCCCCAAAATCTCATGGCTCCTGTGTCATTCACATGAGTCACCTCCAAAGCAAACCTCCTTGGGGAACCTCCTCCCCACTTCACCTTCAACAGCCCTGCTCTGTCTTGTCTGCTGGCTTTCTTCTACACTCTGGTAATGGGCCTGCTTCACCACTTCAAATAAAAGAGAGAAGGGGCTGCTACTTCCACTGGCCTATCTCTGCCCCCATCCCCAGGTCCTTGAAATAAAATGGAACTACTGTATTCTAATCAGTAGGGGAGAGAGTTTTATTTTGTTTCTTGCAGCCTCCAGGAGAGTGAATCTGCCCAGGGTGTCAGGCTGCATGGGACCTTTGAAAAGCAAATGCTACCTTTCATCTAAGTTGGCAGTACTTCCCTCCTAATAGTGTTCCAGCAGCACTGAAAGAGCTCCAGGCCAAAAGGTGTAGTAGAAAGGCTTCAAGAGCTGTCTGTTTGGGGGCAGAGTAGAGCCTTGGGCACTGGAGTAGAGATGGAAACAGTCTGGGCTCCAAGGTGAGTTTACCCTCCTGCTGGTCTCACGGAGCTCAGCTGGACACTGCAGACCCCGCCCCACTTCACAGGAAGTGGGGAAATGACCTCCTGGAATATCACAGGCACTCTGGGATCCCAAACAGGGTTGCAGCTGCAGTTGGGGCATAGAGGAGGCCTCACTCCCTGCCACCCCCACTGCATGTACTGTGCTGGCTGCCACTGAAGGCTCACAGTACAGGCTGCCCCTGGGCCCAGTCACCTCCTGCTGCCCCAGGCCTGTGGGCGCCCCCTGCTCCAGGCTTGTCCCTGGCATGCAGAGCAATACTGGGGGTGGGAGCAGCAACCACTGAGATCTCTTGTGTACTTCAGGTGCCCTGCTGTGTGCACAGGATGCATGTGAGATCCCCATCCTCTAACACAGGTGCATCTACACTGCACATGAACCTGGGGTGCAAAGTGTGCAGGTCAGGGCTCCCAGAAAGCCGCTTCTGTTCTGCAGTTGCCTCTCCCAGACACCGGCACCCTGAGCCCCCAGCCCCTCCCAGTGACCTCCAGACCACACTGAATAGAATCTCCACACTGATTAAAGAGTTTTTTTCTGCCCATTGCTCCCCCCACCCCAAGTTGTGCCATAAACACATTTCTACCGAGGGTCAGTGTCTATGGAAAGCAGCTAAAGCTGGAAATTGATCACACATGGAGAGCTGAGGTAAGATGGGTCCAAAACAAAGAGCACATGAAGTGGCCTACAAAAACAAGCTGCTCCAATTCAAGGTTGCTAGGAAAAAGGGTGTCATGTGACACCAACCTGCAAAAATGTATAAATAAATGCACTGTGGTATTTGAGCGGTTCCTTTTCCTTTCAGCCAGAGAGAGGCCTCCACCTGACCTCAACTTTCTGTATACTATCTCTTACCTTTATTTCTCCATCCTCTCAATGTCCTTCCCCACAGGAACTTCGAGAGCTACACTGGACGTGGCATATTGGTGCCCAAATAGGGACCAGGGCAAGAAGAAATAGTGGGTGAAGGGACACTTCTCAAGGGGAGAAGTGCATTGATAGCATCAATATTAATCACAGAGATGTACTGATGTTGATATCATCAGGTGTAAAACTTGGAGCAGAGATAAATGGGCTCATTAGGGCCAAAGAGAAAAATGGGCTCACTAGGGCCAAAAAGAAAACAAAAAACAAAAAATAAAAAACAACAAAAAAAATAAAATATAGGTTCATGAGAAACAAAAGGGAGAGAGGTGTGTTGATTTTATCAGGTGTTAAACATGGGGCAAACAAGAACCACAAATGTATATGGAACTCTTTGTTGTATTCTTGATTCCTGTATCTACTTTACTTTTGTGGATTTTCATTAGGGAGTGCTTCAATGGTCACAAGTTTGTTGGCATGACTACAAAGGATTTGGCTCAGATCATTATTTTAAAATCAAGTCCTGAGCAGGAAAAGGATGGCGGAATAATGGCCACCCTGATAACTTTAACTGAGCCACAAGCAGCAGTGCCAGCCTTTTCAGCTCAGAGAAATATTGCTGCATCACAGGCTGGAACTTCTGTCTCTCAGGCAGTAGAGCCGTTTTCTCTCTCTTCCTTGCAGTAGGCACTAAAAGAAGCCAGATGGGTGGGGGAGTCCATGGAGGGTTTTCAACATGTTACCCTGTTACTGAAGTTCAAGTTCCCATAGCTAGAGGTGTCTCTGTTTTCACAGATGGCTCCTCCTTGGGCAGGGGAGGTTACGTTATGGCCTCCTCTTCCTGAATACAGGATCTGGCTTTTTCTTCTGCACAAAAGATGGAATTGCAACCTTTTATATGGACCTTACAAAATCAGTCATCCACTCCAATTAACCCTTTTTCAGACAGTGCTTTTGTTTGCAATGTGATTCACCACATTGAAACTGACACCATTCACACTCACCAGGAAGATCTTTTTCATTTATTTTGCAATCTCTAATTTGCTATTTGGTCACGTCATGTCCCCTGTTTTATTGGTCATTTAAGTTCTCATTCCCAATCTCCAGGGCCTCTCACTGAGGGAAATGCTGCAATAGACAGATTTCTGGCTACAGTCACTGTTACCCCCACAGATACCATTCAACAGGCTTCTGTCTCCCATGCCACTTCCATCAAAATGCTTCTGCCTTACACAAACAGTTCCATTTAACTAGGGAGCAAGCTCAACAAATTGTTAAACAATGTTTCTCATGCACAGTACATTTTCCCTCACTCTCTATGGGGGTTAATCTCCGAGAATTTCACCCCAAGCATCTCTGGCAAATGGATGTCACTCACATTCCTGAGTTTGGCTCTTTACACGGGGTCCATATTTCAGTAGACACTTCCTCACGATTTATTTTTGTTTCTTCCCACACTGGTGAAGCGGCTAAACATGTCATTGCTCATGGTTTGGATGCCTTTGGTACTCTTGGCTGCCACGGGCACTTAAGACTGACAGTGGCACAGCCTATACAAGTGCTGCCTTCCAAACATTTTGTAAAACTTTTCATATTTCCCTTACCATGAGAATTCCTTATAACCTTCAAGGTCAAGTGATTGTGGAACATGCTCACTGTACCCTCAAAATTCAATTACAAAAACAAAAAGAGAAATCCTTCCCTACAAAATTTGCACCTCATAATAGATGTCACTTGCCAGTATACACTATTAACTTTTAAAATGCTACTAGGGATGGGACTACAGCAGCAGAAAGACAATTTAATCTGGTAAAAGAAAAAGGCTAGGAAGGGTCCTTTGGAAAGATCTTCATACTGGACAATGGAAGGGACCCAGCCCGCTACTCACTTGGGGTCAAGGGTATGCTTGTGTCTTTCCAGAGAACACTGAATGGCCTATCTGGGTACCACAGTGTGCTGTCCAGCTGTATCATGGACTCAGGCCTGGAGAAGGAGTTGATACCAACTTTCAAGAAGCTGCTGCTCAGTCCTGTGACAGTGATGCCTCAAAGACTGCTTTACAGCTGATGGACAAGGATGAGGCTAGACCCGACCTGGGGCCAATTGAAGGAACTGACCCAGAATGCCCAGGAGATGGCAACCAAAAAATGGAAATCAAAGTTCTGAGTAGGTTGGAGATAACTGAGCTGAAAGTTACATGAAGGAAGGGGACACAAAAGTTACCAGCCTTCTTAAGACAAAATAAAATGCAAAAATTATGTGTTAATTATAGATAAAAGATTTTGTTCCTTCCAAATTCTTATTAGAGATCTCTGCTAATTGACCCACAAATAATTCTGACTAGTCTATTTATAATTACAAACTTTTAAAATTGTAAGAGAGTTATTATAATTCATTTTGGTCAAAAATATATTTGAGTGCACTCTGATTTTGTAAGATGTTTGTCTGTTTGTCCAACCTGTTAAGCTGTGTACTTATTTATTTGTCTGCTTGTCCATTCTGTGAACAGCTGTTTTTCATTTGAGCTCAATAATTTTTTCTCTTTTCCCATTTTCTTTCGCATTTTTGGATCATTTGTTCATAATTTAATTTGGTTTATAGATTTATTTTTTATGTGGGTACCAGGAGCTGAACTCAGGACCTCACGCTTGCCAGCAGGCACTTGTGCCACTGAGCAATATCACCAGCCCATTTTTTCCTTTATGTGCATACCAGGAGTCGAACTCAGGACCTCCCACTTGCCAGGCAGGCACATATGCCGCTGAGCTATCTCACCAGCCCTGGTTTATAGATTTAAAAAGCGTGCTTCCACCTGGGTTGCCAGCTGGTCAAAATGATATCAAATTAGGTTTTCTCATAGGTCATCAAAAATTGTTAAGATAATTAAACAAAAATCCCTTGGGGTGGGGAGAAATTATTGGATGGGTCTCCAAATGGTGAATAAGAAAGCAGCTGCCTGGAAACATTATCCAGTTCTTGTTCATTGAAGGGAGGCCCCAGTGATCTCCATAGCCTTATGGGAGACACCCCAGTAAGTGTTATTAGGGGCCGGTGAGATGGCTCAGCGGCGTAAGCGCCTGCCTGGCAAGTGCGAGGGCCCAAGTTTGACTCCTGCAACCCACATACAAAAAAAAGGCCGGTGATATCATTCAGTGGCATGAGTGCCTGCTGGCACATGAGGTCCTGAGGTGGACCTCTGTTACCCACAAAAAAAAAGTGTTATTAATATATATTGTTGTAATATGTTTACATTGCTCATTCATCAAAGGATTAAGTTTTCTACACAATAAGGTTTTTGAATTAAAGATGCTCTGGTTTTCATATGGATATGACAATTGATTGTGACTGTTATTTTTTTTTAAATGTGGGTACCGGGAGTCGACCTCAGGACCTCGCGCTTGCCAGCAAGCGCTTGTGCCACTGAGCAATATCACCAGCCCTTTTTTTCCTTTATGTGGGTACTGGGAGTCAAACTCAGGACCTCGCGCTTGCCGGGCAGGCACTTATCCCGCTGAGCTATCTCACCAGCCCTATTGTTTTTGTAGTGTATTGAATATATTCATGCCTGCAGATGTGCGGGTCTTCCAAAGGTGGAACAAGGATTGCTCATAGTGATAGACTTTTCTTTCAGAGTCAGACATCTGCTTTTAACAAAAACTTATATGACGTACACCCCATTAAAAGGACAACGAGTTAGGTAAAAGTTTCTTATGTAGTAGATACAGATGACTGATTAAAAGGGTTATGCTATGTCAAAATGGAAATTTAAGTATGTTACAAAATGTCATCATGATTGTCATGCTGCAATATATGTATGGCTTTTGATTTCTAATTCCTTGTGTAAAATATGTAACCATTGATATTCTATAGGGATTTAAATATTAGAACATCCATAGTTGTTAGAAAATAATGGTTCTATTTTATGTTCTAAGGTGCTGATATGTAGATATTAAGATATGTAGATATGTAGATGTAATATTAAGCTCACTGCCTTCATTACAACATAATATCATCAACCTTCTCTTCTGCATGTTCAACAACTGAGGTTTAGAAACCAAAAACTAGAAAGATAGATGGGCTTAGAGGATAGCCAATATTTTGGCCCCAGCTCTTTGAGGTCAGTGAGGACCCAGGACATAACAGAACCTCTAGTGCAACATCCCATAACTTGGTGAGTCCCTGATTTTCTGACCAAGGAGATTGTGGGACCACAGAGGGAAGTGATTTATGATGTATAGTGTGCCTGAGGAGAGTCACCAGGAGAGAAAAATCTCCCAAGCTTTCTCAGAAAGCAACTTGGTCAAGCAATGGCCATGACTCATCCAGAAGGCTGACACTGACAGAAGTACTAAGAGACACTGTGCATGGTTCCAAGGTAATTCCTGAGGAGACTTAACTGACCTTGATACATAACTGAAATTAATTAAGACAGGTCTCACTTTAATTTGGTCTTGAACATCCAGCAGAAAGTATAACCACAAGAAAGCTGTCTGCAGAATCCTCCAAGCACAGCTCCTCCAACTTAAACTGGCTGCCCAATGCTTGCAACTACACAACAGAAAAGGGGGAGAAGTGGGGAGCAGCAAAAGCTGGAAATTGATCACACGTGGTGGGGGCAAGGCAAGGCCAGTCCAAAAACAGCCGGGGGTGGGCTATGTAAAGAAGCTGCTCCAGTTCAAGGTTGCTAGGCAAAGGGGTGTCACGTGACACCAACCTGCAAAAATGTATAAATAAATGTGCTGCTGTGGTCAAGCAGTTCCTTTTCCTCTCAGCCAGAGAGAGGGCTCCACCTGAGCTCAGCTTTATGTATACTGCCTCTTATATTTATTTCTCCATCCTCTCACCATCCTCCCCACACCAACTTCAAGAGCTGTGCTGAACTCCGTAAGGTACCCCTCCTGGGACCACAGGCCTGGGGCAGGTGAGACAGACCCTGGTTCCCCTAGTTCTTCAATCTGTTTTTGGCCCCACTGTGGAGCTGGAGCTAGGGAACGGTCTCCCATGATTGGGGACAAGGGACAACAAAGACTCCCCCTGCCCTTTCCCAAAATCCTATAGTCCCCAGCCCCATGACCCCTTAGCCACATCCCTCCTGGTGTCAGCCCACTGACCCTTGGCTTCAGGTGGGCAGTGGGATCCTCAGAGCTCCATAGAGTCCCTCCGCTGAGGGAAGAGGACCTCACAGACCCTCGCCCCTCGGGATCCCCACCCCGCAGGTCGGGACCCACGTGTGCCCCACCTCACCCCTGCCCAGCCTCTGTCCCATGTGTCTCGCCGGCACAGCCTGAATCCATCCTAGGACCTCATCCAAGACCTTGTCCCTGAGCCCTGGGGCAACACCCAACTGCCAACTGAGTCAGTGAGAAGGGCTTTCCATGGTCAGCACCGACCCTGCCAGGTCCTCTGCTGGGCCAGCTGGGTCCTGGACACAGCCAGCACACAGGTCCTGAGAACTTTCCTCATGCTGTCTGCAGCTTCAGCCCTCGGTTCATTTCTTTTCCTGCCTGAGCTCCCGGACGGGGGCCTCCAACCGCCTCCCTTGGGGTCACGTCCCGGGAGGAGCTCGCTGGGGTCCGAAGGGAAACTGCGTGGAAGGTGGGCGTAGGATGCAGAACAGAGAAGGAGGATGGAGTGGAGCCAAGACCGCGCCTGCTTGGGCTGGAGCTGCACACTGTGGGGACCCGCACTGGCGTGGGACGCAGAGAGGGGCTCTGTCCTGCCCTCTTCCTGGGGCTCCTCGGCCACAGGGTCACTAGGGGCAGGTGGCCTGCACTCCGCCACCTCCAGATCACTGGTCACAACCTGCTGATCCTGGGAGCTTGTGACATCAGGAATTAATAAGCCCACAGCCTGAAAGGAAAAGAAAGAGAAAAACAAGGACCAAACTCCCAGGACACAGTGACTAGGAATATATATTTAGATAGACCTGCACGTGTAGATGTACATGTGTTTGTCATGCATGTATGTGCATGTGCATGTGTGTGTGTCAAGACTTCATCATGCAAAAACACACCAGAAACTGTTGAGAGAAGCCAGGGTAATTTCTCACTGTTCACTCTTCTTTACTTCTTTAGTTTTTAACACAATTGCTTGTATTAACTCTTTTTTAATTGATACGTGTTTGCCATACATGATAATCACATTCATCATAGAGAATTTATACCTGTATATATCTTAATTTTTCTTTTTTTCCCATTCTCCTCCCCTCCCTTCAACCTGTACAACCATTATGGAACTCAGTACAGGGATTCCTCAAAAAGCTAAAACTAGGGGTTCCATTTGACCCAGCTATTCCCCTTCTAGATATCTTCCCAAAAGAGTTAAAAGCATCATACTACAGTGACATATCCATACCCATATTTATAGCAGCACAGTTTATGATAGCTAAATCTTGGAAATAGCCCAGATGTCCATCAGTGGATGAATAGATAAAATGTTGTTTTATACAATGGAGTACTACTCTGCTATAAAGAAGGATAAACTTGAGGCAGTTTTAGATAAATGAACACACCCAGAGACCATAATTTTAAGTGAAATAAATTTGACACACAAGTTTAAATATGACTTGTGTTAATTCTTAAGGGCAGAAGAGCCTCTTTTCTCTGCAGAATTGTTCCTGTTGTCACTACTGTTGCTTGGCTTTGATTTTGATTTGCAAAATTGGGCAAGAGAAATCCAAACCTTCCATCACTTCGCATTTCTATCCATTGCCCACTCTCTCCCCTTTCACCCAAGCACTTTATATTCTGTACCAATCTGGGGGAGCAGGAATCAGTCTGACACTGTCCTGACCCCACTTCCTATGCAAAAGCAGCACTCAGATTCCAGCTGGACAGCCTCACCAGACCACAGGCAGCTCTCCTTGTCCCGGTCTCTGACAGAGCTTGGCCAGCCTCACCACCAGCCTCCTGCATTAGAGCACCCAGGGCTTCCAAGCCAGGAGAGAATAAAAGGATGGGGGAAGAGAAAATTCTCATAACTGAGAATAAAAGACAGAGGAAATAGTAACAGAGGAAATAGACAGACGACGCAGCTTTGTCCCCAAATTCATGCACACAGAGCCACCCTTGAATAAGCCTAAGGGAGGACAGAAGTGGACTGAGCTCTCACTCTGTGTGGGAGCTTGGCCCTCAGTGCAACACAGCTGGGAAACCTGGACCCAGACTTCTCTGTAAGGCAGCTCACTGATTTTCTAAATCGATTCCAGTTCTTCAGTGGGACAACAGTAGCTGTGAAAACGCCTCAGCCAGATCGAAAGGGTCACCACCAAACATGGGTTCTGATAGGTTTGAGTAGCAGAAAATGTTTTAAATGAATTATTGCTTATGCTTACCCAAGTCACCTTTGACTTGAACAGTGTAGACATGACCTTGGGAACAGCTGAAGTTATAAAATGAAGGTGGGATGCTTCATCCTCCTAAAGCAAAATGGGGATTTCTCTTCTCTCTCTTCTCTGCCCTGCCCCACCTTCTCTCTTTCTCCAGCAGTTTTAGTTTCCTGAGCATTTGTTACATGAATGAGTAATATTTCTCCCCATTTTTCCAATGAGGAGAGCAAGGTCCAGGAATGTCAAATATGAAACCCTCCAGCATGCATTAACAGTCATATTTTTGAGGTTGTCAGATGTTCTTCCAAGTATTTTCCTTAAAGGAAAGGCTATCAGTACCTAGAGGAGTTAAACACATTACCTCCAAAAATGTCACTGGGCATTGTCAAAAGTGTCCCTAACTGAGAACCACTGAGCTATGCCTACCACATCTCTACTCCCTCTGTTGGAAAACATTGAGATTCAGAGGAGTATTTGCCATAACTGTGTTATTACAGCACTTGGGAAGATGCAATGTAATTCCTCCATTTTCTGGCTTCTTTTTCTCTGCAGATTACTCAGCTAAACTAAATCTTTCTCAGCCTATAGTCAGGAATAAAGCAAACAGCGCCCCTTGGAAACACTTGGTCCAGGAAGGTCCAGCTGCAGAGTGAACCCCTGACTGGGGTGCAGACAAAGCTTTTGGAAAGCTGTCTTCCCTCTGCAGGTCGGGGGTCAGACACGTGGCCATGCGCCTGGAGTCTTTGGAGGCCAGGGGTTCTGGCTGAGAACAAGAAGAGCAGGATGTGGAATAAAGGAAAGAAAAGGCATCTTCGAATCAGCTGGCACCTCAGTGGCTATTCAGCACACCTGTGTCCACAAAGACTTTCAGGGAGGAGTGACTGTGGTTTCATTTCCACTTGCTAAATCACGTGGAAAGTACTTTTGCTGGCCACTACTCACTGGAAGTAAACAAGAAGGGGATTCTGAGAAAACAGTTCCAGCCTAACCAAGGTGGCAGAGCCCAAACTTCCCTGTCCATTGAAAAGACAATGTGACCACCTTTCTAATCATCAAGCTTATTTAAAGGATATGTGGAAGATTATATTGGTCTTATCATAAAACGAGGTAGGCTCATGACTTTTTGTAATGACGAAATGATAGTTTTGCACGCAGTTGCCAGTCTGCAGAATTTCTGGAATGTTCTTGAAAATAAGACAGACCATGCAAAAGCCTAATCAATTTCAGTATTATTAAGCAATTGCTAAGCAGCATGAATTGAAAAGCACATTTAGATGGTGCAAATCATCTGAGAACAAGTGTTTCTTCCACCCCCACTATATTCCTTCTCTCCTAACTTCTGGCTTCCAGTACAATATCAGAGTTGTTTTTTTTTTTAACTTAAATGAAATATTTTATACAAAGAAACATCTGTGTGCATCAAGTGCTGGTCCCATCTCAGTCATTCAGGGCCCCCTTAAGAACAAGTTGCAACTTTCATTTGCCAGTCCTTGAGGCATATCGGAGTGCTAAGTATTCTTTATAATACTGAATACTTGTACGAGAATCTGGCTGATTTTTATAGTGTATTCATTGAAAGTGATATTAAAGAGGTCTTGTGGAGAAAATATATTTTTCTACCCATGTAAATACATCATGATCCATATGTGAATGTAGCAGGAATATAAAATAATACTCCATTAGCTCTGAAAAGTGCGTGAAACCCCATAACTAAAAGAAATTTATTGGCTTAAGTGAATATTGGTACAAAACAGAAGAAGAAAGGCCACCAAAAATGCCGGCAAATAGATTCTTATTCCTTATTTGTGGTGTTATAAAAGCAAATGACAGCACTGCAGTCCTAAAAAAAGAATTCTCAATGAACGCAAAATGAAACACTAACAAATGGCTCTACTAGCAAGCAAAAAACTTCAAGCAAGAAGAAAAACACATTTGACTGATTCTCCCTATGGGTCACTGTGCATGTCGACAGGCCAGTAATGCTGTGTATGTGGGTACAAACCTAGTGAATGACACAGCTGATGGTGTCCTGGGGTCATTTCCATGCTGTGGTAGAAGCCATGAGTACACAAACAGCCACAAGACAGAAAGAAATTTTAGTTAAATCCCTCACCTGTCTCTAGGCGTGGGTGTGGGACAGTCTGACATCCTACATGCAGCATTCTTGGGCTTTGTAGTTGTCATAGAATCCTCAAAGCCTGGTCCACCGATCTCCGTGAGGTCCAGGGTTGCATTTAGGAGAAACTGAGTCTGTCCTGCCAGACCACCCTCAGCGAATGAACTCTCGGAGCCACACACTCTATCCTCTGGTGCCCAGGGTTTGGGCGTCATTCTCCCACAAATGCTGTCCCCTTTCCTGGTTCCCGGTGGCCCAGTGGCAACACAGCAAACCCTGGCATGAAACAGTGACAAGTGAGACTCAACTTCCAGACTGAATTACAGAGCAGGAAAGACAGCTTTGCTGGATGTCCTCCAAGCTACCTAATGCCGCCTCCAAGAAAACACATCTGGATGGCTGAACTCACTCCAGGCAGTGGCTGGTGGGACCATGGGCATGGGAGGCCGTGTGGGTCGTCACTGTGACATGTAGTATCAGGAACTGATCAGGCTCCAGACCTTTGAGACCAGCTTACAGAAAAGGACTAAATAAAGACAAAATGCAGTTATGGTTTGGGATCCAGGAAGATTAGAACTCTCTTGAAGCTAAGACAAAGACTTCTCCAGATTGCCCATATTTATTGGATTTCAAACAAGTTCAGGGGGCGTGAGGGAAAGTGAAGGGAAAAGCTGAGGTAAAGGCGGAAAACTCAGCAAGACCTTGTGAAACAAAGGATCAGGGGCATTCTAAGCAGTAAATCTTGCTAACTGGGAGGGAGAACTGTCGTACCTCCTAGGTTGGCAGTTATTGCTCTGGAATAAGGGGTGTCAGCCCCGTGTCCTTGTTGCCTCAGCTGTGTGTTTCCTTGGCTTCAGAGCACTGTGGTCAGCACCTTAACCCTTACACAGCCCAGTCCCAAACAACATGGGCCAAGGGAAGGGCATGCAGGAGGCAGCTAGCGGGTACCAGATGGCAGAGGCTGTAGCCCCGTAGGGTACATCACTGATGAAGCAATGATGTACTTGTTCCATCACCCCTGACCCCACATGGCCTTGGGGAGGACAGCACCAATCCAGGCACGGGTTTGAGAGCTGACAGTCACATTAGGGCCACTGTTGGTACCCTGAGGGTCAGCATCCCATTTGTTCACGATCTCCTTGTCACTTAGTTTGTGAGGTTTTTAAAATTAGTTCAATGTTGTTTTACTATACAATCATATATATATTAGTTGTGAAGAATAAAGCTTAAAAAGTCAGCTAAAGTATGCTAGCTAGAGACACAGTAGCTGAAATACATTTTTGTTGACCATATCCCATTCTCTTTATGCACATACACACGCGCATGCACACACACACACGTGCACACACTCATTCACGTGTCTGACTTCCTGATCCGTGGACTGCATGCTCAAGTTTCAACAAGGCGACTCCTCTCATCCTCCTGCCGTCTGCTCACACATCCCCCTCTGTGGACCCTGCTGGCTGTTCCCAACGGCAGCAGGGAGGAGTCGTGCCCTTGCTCAGCAGGAGTGAGCCTACACGACATTCCCCTTGCAGCGCTCCTGTGTGGCTGGCTCATAGGGGGTACACGCACACCCGCTCTGGGTGGGCTGCTGTGCCCTTGGCCTGCTCGGGCTGTGCACCTCCCATATTTCATTAGTTTTTCTTTGTTTAGACAAAGAGGTGGTCTTGGAGTTTGAATTAATGAATGCTGTGTGTCACATTTATGTTTGATGGTGAACATAGACATACATAATTATGACTTCAAAGTGCTTAGAGAAAAATGTAAACAGCTATATGGGGCCGGTGAGATAGCTCAGCGGCATAAGCGCCTGCCTGGCAAGCACGAGGTCCTGAGTTCGACTCCCAGTACCCACATACGAAAAAAGGGCCAGTGATATCACTCAGCGGCACAGACACCTGTTGGCGCGCGAGGTCCTGAGTTCGACCCCCGGTACCCACAAAAAAAAAAAAAATCTATATGATACAGTCAATATTGAAGGAACACTTCCTGTCCACTGTTAAGATGCAGGATAATTATTTTCATTTTGTAACATTTAAATTGTATGAATGTGCACAGAAACAAAAATTGTGGCTTTAAGGAACTCATGAAGTTTTCCCATTAATTAAATATCATTTGTAACATCAACAATGGATCCTGTGACATATGTATGTTTCAAGAGTGTATTTTATAAATAAAGTGGGACATGACAGAGAGAGAGAGACAAAGAGAGACAGAGACAGAGAGAGAGACAGAGAGAGATTTTTATATGAATGGAAGGGATCCAGATATTTTTCTCACTGCTAAGTCTTGAGTAACCAGTGCAAATGACGCAGCAGCACTCTATGTGTTTGTATACTAAATTTCCAGTATAGCTGAAAATCATATGAAAAATAACAAGAGCTCATATGAAATGCATTCTATGGCTGCCATCACTACGTGGGAGTTCAGTTAGACTCTGTATGAGCAGAGAACAGGGGGACATTGTCCCCTTAGCCTGCAATGAAGGAAGGGCAGGTGGAAATATTTTACAACAAGGGTCCTAATGAGGAGGAAAAGGGAAAGGGAAGCAATAAGCCCTTGTGCAGTCTAACCGTGCTCTTGCATGTCCTCCTCCGCACGCATGTCTTAGAAGGCTGACTGACCCACGCTCACATAGGTGCTGGGTGCATGGTGTTCTGGTTGACTGAAGCCCTTCTCTTGGTCTGCGGATGTCTGTTTTCTTTCCCTGCGCATGATCTTTCCACGTGTGGACACGTATCTGGGCCCAGTGTTCCTCTTCCCACAAGGACGCTGGTCATTTCAGAGGAGAGCTGCCACAGAGACCTGCCACCTTGTCATGCAGAAACCAGATGAGCTCAGTAGTCAAGGCCTTGACTCCACTCCAGTCAGGAAGTCTACACGACTCAGGGGCTCCTTGGGCTATCATCACAGAGAGTTATAAACATAAGGTTGCCTGGCAGGAGGAAAGGGAAAGAGCCCCCAGGGAGGGTGGTCCTCCAGATGGCTCCATGGGACAGTCTCACTGGCTGGGACCCACTGCCCCTGTGCCCAGAATCCAGCATTTCTTCGGAGCTGAGGATGCAGGGCCAATTCTTCTCTTTGTGTTGGAACAGGACCTGGAGCTGAGCATTAATAATGAGGTTCTGGTTATATTCATTTGCTTTGAGAGCAGAGCTGCAGTCCTGGTGTAGCAGATCAGAGAAGCTGATCTATGATGCTCATTCATGGGTGGATGGCCTCAGATCCACAGTTCTCTTGGGACAAATACACAACCCCATTCAAACCACAAGCACCTTACTTCTCTGCTTTATCAGGAGGAGAGCAAAACAAAGGAATGAAACACCACAAATATCCCACATTGAACACTTGCAGCCATTTAAACCTGTTGTTACCTCAGAAGATAAAGTAGGACTAGCAATAGAAAAACACATTGAGTAGAATAAATGTCAGTGGCCCTGGCACTGCACAAATCTAAATGGCCACAACAATCCTGACAGGGTTTCAGAACGAGACTGGGAAGTCTTTCTTCTCTCTTCATCAAGGCCACCATCGCCTACTGTCTGCTACAAATATTCCAATGCCAATGTGACTTTCAAATCCTTGATGGAAGAGCAGCACCAGGAGGGACAGCCGGTGTGTCCAGAGTTTGTGGGGGTACAGCTGGGTGGTGGTGAGAGTTTGGGTATGGAGGTGGAGTCCCAGCCCTTCCTCTTAGAATCTAGGTGGAAATAGGATTCACCATGATTTCATGGAGCTCACTGTTCAAAAGGTGTCCCCATATGGTGTCCCCACAGCAATCCGAGACCAGTCAGGACTTCTGGCTGCCTTGTCATGGGTTCCTATGATTTACTTTATGACTCTTATTCCAAGAGGTAGTTTAACATCTGTGTGTTTACTTGGTGGTGTCAGGCGTCTCTCCTGGACCTTAAGCCCCACCTCTATGTGGCCCAATTTTGGCTTACAGTAGTTCCTTGTTGGGGTTTCAGCACCTAGAACAGTGCCAGCCACACAAGATTTCAGGATGGCGTTGAAGTAATGATTGCCAGGCTGCATGGTGCCAATCTGGCAGAAGGTAGACATTCAAATATTTGATGCCAGATCAAGCAAATGAAGAGGCAGGCTGGCTTGGTGTAAATTCAGAATCAAATGCACCATTGTATTTTGACACCCAATATGCCCTGGGACACATGCTTCGTAAGCCAGACTTAATAAACCAGGCTTTCCTCATGAGAAGCTTGCAATCTTTATATTTAATAACAGCTGCGTATCACTTTGTTGATCAGACAAGCTTGAGAAACTTTATTTAGACAATGCAAAATTTGCAGAGGTAAGACGCGTGGCATTATTTCCCCAGGCTTTGTTGAATATAAAAACTAATCAGCCATCTCCTCTGAGAGTATTAACCTTTCATTGAAAGATAATCTTCCTGTTCTTTCTGGTTCTACTTAATTTTCTCATAAAAATTATAAATAAACAAAAATAAATAGCCAAGTGATTGGACTATTTCCCACTTATCCCTCACCCAGGTCCCCAGGCAGTTTCAAAGAGGCAAACAAAGAAGAAAATCAAACTCTGGCCAGCATAAGCCATTTCTGCTCCTGGCAGATGTGATTGCATTGGCCTGCTCATATCTCAAGGGCTGCATTTGTAAAATACTCCATCATCAAACCTAATCAGCTCTCATGGAATCTTCCCTCACTCATGGGAGTCAAGCACTCTCAAGAGACTGTTTCTCCATGGCTGGTTGTGTTCTGGGGTTGAGATAAAATGGACTTTATTAGATCTTTCAAGAACATACCACATTTTTCCATCTTCTTTCTTTTTGGTTTGAGGGTAACCCAAGGCATTAAAGAAGTAACTCAACTGCCTAGTTAGTAATGGAACCTGAAGGCAACTGCCGAATAGATACTGAGATGATAAAAGAGAGATCAGAAGCAGGACTGGGGGAAAGATATCTGCCTTTTCTTGTCTCTCACTCTCTGAGTTCTTGTGAACAGCTGTCATTGTCCAAACCTAACTGTATGCTGGAGGGCAAAAGACCTCACTTCACGGTCCCAGTCCATGTCATCCTCCTTTACGGGCACAGTGTGGAGGGAAAACAGTGACAAGTGTATTTAGAGGTTGCCAGTGAAGCAAATCCAAGGTAGCGCTTGAAGACCACCTTAGTTGAGGGAGAGAAGGAACGGTGAGCTGCACGTTCTTTTCAGCTTGCCCGTGAGAGGCGAACAGAAGGTGCTGGCACAAAGTGATTCATGCACGCGAGAAGGAGACAGTGGGGACTTCTGCAGGCCAGGGTGGCAGAGAACGCTTTCCTGCAGATGTGGAAGGGACTGTGAGGAAGCAGCAAGAATCACTCACTGAGCAAGAGGCACCATGGAGGAGGAAGGAGAGGCCATGCAACAGCAGCTCGTAGGAAGCAGGAGCCCTGTGCTAGACAGAGTGGAGGACGTCTCGGCAGAGGTCTGTATCTGAGAAGGTACCAGGGAGCCCCTGTCCTACAAGTTCTCTGAAGTTAGATACAACTCTGGAGAAAAGCAGTGGGGACCCCAAATCGTAGTGGAAAAGCTTATTAGGAACGTCTGGAGCTCTAGGAAACGTGTTGTATTGTCTCATTTGTTCATCACATCAACTCAAGGGCGTGCGCACTACTACCTTCCCTGTTGACCAAGAGCTAACGTGATTTGCGCGTGCTGGTTCAGATTCAGTAAGGTTAACCTTTTGTAGAGATGAGAGGATATCAAAAACTAAAATTAAGCAGAAACATACAGAAAAACAAGGTAAAATTTTGTCTTGACTGTGTGAGTTTGTGGGTGGAGGTGTACGCATTCCACACATAGTTGACTATGTCTTAGTTCTGATCTATTAGATGAGATAGGGTGAGTTTCTTGGGATCTGTTATGGTTGAGGTTTGGCCTGTGGGCAGCCTTCAGTCTGCTGGGTCTTTTACACAGGACGTCCAGATCGTGTCTGTACTATCTGGTGTCTGAAGGGAAGCAAACTCAGTCCCCAGGGAAAGGAGATGCCCAGCAGAGAAGGGGTTAAAAGTAAGATGATGCGGCGGCGTCCCTCTGTTGGTGAACGTAGGAAACACAACATCTGATAATCAAGTCTACCTGAGACGCAACACACGCTGTACAGGGAGAAACAACTTGAGGCAGAGATTCTAACATCTTTCACACCATGAAACGTTTCAAGGTATACCTGATTAAAGGAATATTGTAAAATTAGTTAGTAAGTACCTTTTGGATCACTTCAAATGTTCTGGGTTGAATGGATAAGAAGTCATAAAATTATAGACTGTGGCCAGTCCAGATGTTCAGCAACCGTATTTTGCACAATCTAATTTTCCACAAAGACAGCCACATTTTTCTTACTTGAGATGTCTTTTCTGGTTCCTTATCAGTTGCACAAGTCAATTATAAGATCAAGTAACATCGACTTTATTGGCAAATTGAACAGCAAAAGAATTATTCCTACTCTGTTCATCTTTGTTAAGTATTTCAAATTTTTGAATCATGACTTTAGTTTTATTTTCTGTCCTCTTTCCCAGGTTATCATGTTAAAACACAGGACTAGTTAATAAATCACTTGCCTTTTCTCTAGGGAGATGGAATGTGGCCCCTTCTAGCTTCTAGTCATAGCATCCCCAGCCAGAAATGAGTAACAGGCCCTCGAACTGTGTACCTCAAAGAATGACCCAGGAACGTTTCCACAATCCTGGTGTTTCTTAGGAGATGCCAATATGAACAAAATTTGAGAGTCAGGGACATAAAACAGGGCTGCTCTAACTCTTGATAAAATAAAGATTCTATTTCAGTAGCTACAAAGGGGGACCAACATTCTGTCTATGCAGCAAGTCCAGAGATGACCCGGAGCATCCAGCCCTGGAAAAGCGCCCTAAACCCAAGGCCCCAGGAGATCCCTGGACCTCACGGGCAGGACTGTCCCGCCCTTCACCTCGGGTTATACACAGGTCTGGGAAGCCTTTAGCCAAAGGAACGGAAGACCAACCACATCAGATCAACCATGATTCAATCCCCGAGGCTGAGTCATCCCTGTCTGCACAAAAATGAAGTCCTGTTAGCCAGAAAGAAAGAGCAATAGCTTTCAGGAGACAAATGCTCCATCGAAGCTATGTAGCAAGGGAATCGGAGTTTCTGAGCATGCGCCATCCCCCACACAATGATTCTCCTCTGGGTCCTTTGCTCAGTATCCAATACATGAGTTGCAGTTGCCTTTTTAAAAAGATTTTGTTAATAATTTTTAAAGACTTTCAAACACAGAGAGAAGGTTAAGGGAAACTATAATAGACAAACTGACACATGTTGCCCACAGGCAGGTAAGTTTCAGTTCATTGTATTTTTATTTATTTTGGAACTGTTTCAAGAAAAACTACAAACATCACCACATTTCTGCCCTGCATATCTTGTCACAAATTTCCGAAGATAGGAATCTCCTACCTTAGCTAAACACTATTTCGATTCTTATCAAATTTTAAAATCATTCACTTTCCTCAGTCTACTTGAAATTTCTTCAACTGTCCCACATGTGTTCTGTGTAGCAGCTTAATCAAGCCGGGATCAAGTCAAGCATGTCACGACCACATCTCCTGGGTCCTCTCTCAGCCAGGCTCCTTGCTGCTGACACCGTGGGCTTCACTGTGCCCTTCCAGCCCATGTCTTACCCTTAAAACCAACGTGGTTTGTCTTTCCCAAAGATATACTCCCGTTGTTTGTACTTTTGGTCAATTACCTTTCACAGTTTCCTTATTGTACAAAAGGGGGGAGGGAAATGCTGCGCCTGGCCTGCCACTCGAGGCCACATCTGCAGCACTCATCAGCCTGGAACTTTCTGTGCACCTTGGCCTTCTTCTGGGCTTTGCTCTCTCACCCAATCATCTCATCACTCCAGAATCTTCATCCCACCCATAGTCCTTTCCTGTCAACTTTCTGTCCACCTTCCAGAGCTCCACTCAAATGTTTAATATTTATCCAGTTATCCCAGATGGAAGAAAATTCCACAATTTTTTTTTAATTTTATGGGACAGCACCCAGTCCCATAAAGTCTTGAATTAAAGGTGCACGTGTCAGCTCTTCCCACTGGCATTCTAGGCAGGCAGCCCTCGATCTAAATTCCTTCTGCACGCATAGTAATTTGAGTGATTCACAGTGGTGCAGTACGGTGGTTCCTCGGTAGGTTTGGTGAATGAGTGAAGGTGCGACGATTGTAGACAGGATTATCCCATCTTCTGCAGCAAGCTCAAGGTGGTCCTCACCTGGGTGCAAGAACAGGGCCCTGTGAATGCAGATTCTTCAGTTTAACCATCTCTTTGTTTGAATCCAAGAAAATCTAATTGAAACTAGTGCAGCTGTCTCCTTCAGTGTCCACTTCGTTAGCCAGCTCCCCCTGGAGGCCAGAGGCAGCCGGGAGGGCTGTGCCATGGGTTCAGGTCCTGTTAAACACGGGCTCCCTCTCAACAATGGACAGACAGACGAGTCTCATTAATCAGCTCTCATGGACCCCTTGGGTCAGTACTTCTCCCTGAAGTGCTGGGGCAATGGGAATAAGATGATTCAACTGCCCGAAATGAAATGGAGCCCACGTTTACTTCCAGCAAAGAATGAGTCCCTTTTAGAAAGAGAAGTAACATTAACTTTTTTGTTAGGCATATCTTCTAAAATAACGACTGTTTAAAAACACCGCCTAAGTCTAGAATAACAGAAGAGATGTGAAAGCAGTGGGCTCCTCTGGGGACTGAACGTGGCTGGTGCAGGAGGAGCAGACCGTGGCTCTAGCCCTGCCTCTGGTGGACACTCCAGGGTCTGCATCACAGCGGACATCACTAGTCAATCCTGCTCACGTGCACCCTCAGAAGCTTCTCAGCACAGCTCTGGGCAGTGAGAACATCCTTCTGGACTTTACATAACAGTGGACTTGTAGCAGCCTTCTGGAGAAGGCACGACGTTTAGAGCTGTCATGAGTTCAAAGGCCAACTCCAACTATCCCTCGCTGTCCAGGTGAAGTGGAGACAGGTGGTGCTACTCATATACGTTTCATTTTTTCTCACAGGAATAATCAAACGAATCTCCAGAAAGTAAGTGAATATAGATAGACAAGTGCAAGATCTATGCAAAAGAAGCCCTATCTTCACTGAGCAGGACCTCCGGTGTCCTCTTTTAGAAATTGAAAGTGGAAAGCCCCCTTTCAATGATCAACTGGTTAAAATGCATACTACCTGAACCAAGATTGAGGGTCTCAGCTTAACCAAAAAGTCCTGCAGCAATAATATTTGGATAAGTTATATACTTAGAGGACCCAGTGTGGCCCAAGATACTAAAAAGTCTTATTCAAGCCTGGATTGTGAACATGACGGCCGATTCAGTGCAAAATACCCATAAGATTCAACTAGAAAACTTTGACACCGGAGCTTGTGACACTGGGCTCCTGCTGTTAGAAAAAATGGCAGCTTCCCTGCTTCTGCCTGGTTTCAGGACCAGCCCTTCTCTGGACACTTAAATCAAATCAATAACTCCAGGGTGAGTTTCTCCTTTAGAAAACATTTGTACTTTTTTCTCCCATTCTTGAAGACACACAATCAATCAAACATAAGCGATTGCTATAGCGTTAGCTGGGTATTTGTTTTTTATACATCAAAAGTGCGGAGGAAGAATTTCAATTTGAAGTCCGTCTTCTCATTGCTTATTCACGTGGAAGGTTCTCTTGCCCTTGGGCTTAAACGCAGCCTGCTTTGCAATGTTCAATGTTTGGTAGCAGCTTTCAACATTTAATGGAAGTGAAATGGCATCTGTTGGGCTCATCTAACTTTTACACAATAGATGTGTCTGAGTGTCAGCTGTTTAGTTAGGACCCTCCTCCCTTTGTGTGTTAGGAAGAGAAGGACACACGGCACTTGGTTATTGGCGCTTTGTGAACTTCTAAGAGGTAAACAAGGCGGGAATTAAATGACTCTTTTCAAAATTAATCCTTTAATTACACCTGAGACAAAACTGGTCAAGTAGAAGTGTATCATTCTAAGCATAGAACTGAGGAACCTGCCTTATGTATACTGTGCATTTTAAATTTTTAAGCAGAAAAATTGTGTCAAAAGATGTATTTTTATTAGACTACTAGGGAAAACTGCAACATGGGGAACATATGCTGAACTAACAGAAATCCCAAATAACCACAATTTGAGTGAATGCCTGTGGAGGTGGCCTTGCTGCAGCATCAGGTGTGAGGTCACCACATTGACCGTCATCTGGGATTAGAGATGAATATGCAGCTGCAGGGAACAGGTGTCTGCACAAAGCCATGCTGAATAGGACGAGAAAGAGCAGATGGGAAAGAACATTTTCCTCTCAGTTTTCTCTTATTCAAAGTAGCCCCTCCCCAGAAGACCAGCAAATCCCAAATATAGTCATAGGTGCAAACTGGCTAACAGGCTCACTCCAAGACCAAGCACAGACACAGGGACCAAAACTGCCCCGACTGGCTTAGACTCCACTTTTCAGCCTGTACGACCTGCTCCCCATGGCACCTGCCTGACCGGTGGGTTCGTGAATAACACTGATCATCATGGAGGTAGCCAATAGCACATACAACTGAGTCCATGAGGATCAGAAACGTGAAGCACCAAACCTCACCACCGCCACCACCAGGTAATTGTTGAAGGAACACAATCTGAGTCAATGAGAATGCAGGATTTCCCTGTGGATTTCTTTCATAGCAAATTGCCCACAATCCATTGGAGTTGATGTCCAGCTCAAAAGAAATCGAGTCTTCAGATGTCAAGTAGAAGAGCTGGAATCCAGTCACCCAGGTAATGTCACAGCTCCACACACAACGTGGTGGCACTGTGGAGAGGGGTCCTGAGCAGGGCCCTGCTGTTTAGACACCAGTCTGTTGCCTATCTGTCTATCTATCATTTATCTATATCTCTCTATCTATCTACCTACCTACCTATCTAATCTATCATCTACCCATCTATCTATCATCTAGCTGTAAGCTCCCTTTGGTTCTCTTTCTCTGGAGAACCTTGACTGATACAGAGGTGGATAATTCCTGGCAGGCTGGTGCTAGGGCAGAGTTTGAGTCCCTCTGCCCTGGTGGCAGTGGGAGTTGGTTCAGCAGCAGCCCCTATCATCCTCTACCAATGGTTTCCATGCTATGAGACACAGGGTGTCCCCAGTGCCTACCCTCCTGGTGCCTTTAAAGGATTAGTACTCAACATCCCTTGCAGTATGCTTCCTTCTCCCATGGCCTCCAAGCCTTTCTTTCCCCACTGCACTATTGGGAGACTATGAGCTACCTAATATCTCAATAATGAATTTCCATTCTCTGCAAAGTAGCTAGAAGCACTTTGTGTTGCTTGTAACTAGAAATGCAGATGAATCAGATAATACAAGAACCACAGCAGTGCATCTATTTTCCTGAAGTATTACGGAATCTAATACAATTGGATTTTCTACATGGATATTTGACCACTACCATCTTCATAAACATCTCAGATATCATCCAGGGCCCATCACTCTGCCAGTCAGCAGGCAAACGTGGTGCAATTAATGATTTCACAGAGGAAACAGAAAGCACTGGAATCCAACAGAGTGGAGTGGAACAGAATAATAGCACAGTGAAGGCTGACTTTTACTCTACCATGTGGAGTCCTAGGATAACTTCATTAAACTTCACTCCCTCTGCCTTTAGATAGAACAAGGAAGACAACAGCCTGTAGGCGTAACCCAGAACATCATGTGTTTGTAAAGTTTTATTAGAGCACACCCATGGATTTTATATATAGATATGGACATGTACGGATAAAGATACAGATATATTTTCTATGCATGCTTTCGCAATACCCCTCAGACATGAAGGATTACGACACAGATGACATGGTTTGATGTGACTAAAATATTTACTATTTGCCACTTTACAAAAAATAAATTGTAGAGTCCCACACCCATGGAATGATTCTATTTATCAGTGTCCTGTGGGGATCTTCTCCCCGCTCCTCCAGCCGCTGCTGACACTGCTGAGCTAACTCTCCTGCCTTTCCCAGCATGTAGGAAGACCTCTCCACCTTGGCACCTTGCTCTTCCCTCCACTGGGAAATCCCTGTGCCTCATCCCCATGTCCAGTTCCTCCTCGGTCTTTACAACACAACTGCGATGCTCCCTGCCAGACAATCTTTGCATCTTTGTATCAGTCTTGTATCCTCCTTCCCCAGGGTCTGTTGTATCCTGGCTTTGCCTCTGATATCTAGTACAACATTGGGGCACCTAATAGGAAAGCACCCAGAGAAGGCTTCAAAGGTGAAAATCTTCCCTCCTCATCCTCCCTTCCTCACAGGAGTCTCGATCAGAACCCCGGGTCATGTGGATGTATTGTGCAGAAGTACTGAATGTGGTGGCAATAGCAATGCCCACAAAGAAAAAGAAGCTTCCATATTTTCCAGGGGGTCCAATCCCACTTTCCACTAATGAACAGCCATAGTATCGAAAGTGAGGTGTTAAATTAACAGCATCAGCAAAAACAAAAAAAAATAAATAAATACAGTAAAAAATAAAAATATAAATTCACAGCATCGAAAGGTACTGGAAGAAAAGGCAGCCCTCCTGTGTTGTCCTTCACAGAGCCATCCAAGGGATGGATGCTCTGGGCACCCATGCACTCCGATAATCACAGACACACTTTTGTCCCCACTTGTCCTCCCTCTTACGAAGCAATTTTCTCGTGTTCTTAATACAACTAAAGGAAAACGAGAGGCGTAATAAATCCATTCAGATACAAACAAGAATGTTATAAGCAACTCACTAGTATTTGAACCTTGATTCTGTTCTCGTTCGTAGACTGCTCCTTCTTGGCAAGGAGTCAGTTTGATGAGAAAAGCTGAAGAAAAGGAAGTGGAACGAATTGCAAGTTTTGCAGAATGTACGCAATACTCCTAATGGCCAACTGATTCAAACGGCTGGAGGTTGGCAGAACTTCTGGTTGCATTTGATTGGCCCGAGAACATGATGTGGTCATTCAATCCCAAGTTCTTTTATGAGTCTGCACGCCAATGAAGAAACACAGGCCCAGGCTAATAGCCATTTTTCTCTGGTTCAAATCCACATTTCTAAACCCTGGAAACATTTTTGCTAAATGAGACTCACTTCTGCAACATAGAAGCTAAAAATAGAGAAATCTCTCCCCAGACAGCGACTGACCCTGACTGTTCTTGGTCTGAGTTCTCCCTGTGTGGAACAAATTGTTCTATAATCTCTCATTAAGCAGTAGTGAAATAAAAGCACACAATTAAAAATGATTTTAATTATAAGCTGCCCTTCCAGAGAGATATTAAATTACACTTAAAATACAGATAATCAAAACCCAGATAAATACCAAGGAATTCAGAGAATATTCATACAAAATGTCTTTGTGCAGAGGGTAGATTGGGGATAAAGGCAGAACTAAAGATTTAGCTACTTGGCTGTGCTTCCAGGAATCATATTTATATTTAAAATGTAAGTCTGATCTTTAAAAGCATCAATAAATTTTATTAATGGGAAATATTAAAATAATGCATTATCCTTAAATACCAACGTGCAAGTGGTAGCTTTATGTCTGTGAGAAGAGTATGTGGTAGCAAAATTTACATTCAGAAATAAATCTTCCCAACTTGCTATCAAAACTTCACCATCTTTACAGAACTTCATTAACTTTATGAAATAGGCAAGATTACAAGATTGTAAAAAAGTAGGAAAAAGATTCCACCATTTGCATATAGATAGAAAAGAACTCAGACCAAAATTACTGGTGGAAAGTAATGATTTTCAATATTTTTGTATAATTTTCAGTAAATTAGCCGTCAGAGATAGCTGCCATGTTTTCAGCAATGTAGATTGATTCTTTCTAACTTTTCATGTAAACAATGAAAATAAAATGTTCTATCAAAAAATTAGCTATATGATATGTTTGAAACCCATGAGAACTTCAGTGATTTAATGAGTTTTAGAAAAAGCAGGGCAAAAATCTATATAATAATAATTTTTCCTTCATTTCGTTTCACTCCTGTTGACTCAAATTCATGCATTTGTTCAAATCCGTTAACACCTAAATATTAAACCAAAGGCACTAATATCTTCCATGTTTGTCCCCACTGGGTCTTAGCTCAGGGTGTATAACAATTACTATACACTGGATAGTGCATCAACAACACCAACTTATGAATTACAGTTTTGAAGCCTGGGAAATCCAAGATCAGGGGTGCAGGAGGCTCAGTGTCTGAGGAGGGCCACCCATTTCATTCCTAGCTGGAGTCTTCTCTCTGTGTCCCAGCGTGGTGGAGGGGAAGAACTCTGGTCTTTTCAGCCTCTTATGAGGCTGCTAACCCATCACAAGGCCCCACGCTAACAATCCATTCACTACCAAAAGGGCACCATCTCCTAACACCATCGCGAGTGAATTCTGGGAGGACCCAAGCACTCAGACCGTAGCAGGGGTGACCATCACCTGGGCCAGGGCCCCTGACTCCTGGCTCCGTGTCCCCATCTGTACAAAGGGCCGCCACTGGGATCCGCGGCCAGCACAAGTTCTGAAGATTAGAAAGAAGCTCTTCTTGCTTAGCGGCACTTTCCAGATTTCTACTGCAGTGAATGTGTATCAGCCATATAAAACCTAAAAAGCAAAAATCCTGTTTCCAAGGACATTTTAACAGCCACACAAATGCTTAGAAATATAACGCTAAGGGGAAAATGATACAAAATATTTTATGCACATCTTCATGAATATGCATGTAGAAAAATATTGGAAGCTCACCCTGCTTCTCTACAGGAGGCATGGCTAGGAGTACTAGTGTTATTTATAACAACAATTGTAACTTTAAATTTTCAGAAAATAATTTTTTCAATACAAAACATGTTTTCTCATGAAAATATGTATTTAATTAAAAAAAAGTAGGCCAGTGATATAGCTCAGCGGCATAAGCGCCTGCCTGGCAAGCGCAAGGTACTGAGTTCAACTCCCGGTACCTGCATATAAAAAAAAATTTAAAAATTTTAAAAAAGAAATGCTATCCCTGGCACACCCAAAGTTCCTGAACTCTGTTAGGTGATGGTTGAACCTACTGAAAATCACGCACAGGCTTCTCTCTTTCCTTCGATTACTGAATCCCTCTCTATTCCTGACATTCTACTGAGATTCTATCACATCATGGGAAAAAAGTTTTGGTTTTTTCCTTAGTTTTTTTCTTCATCAAGAGAAGAAGGATTAAATGTGACACAAGGCTATTTATCCATAAATTGTAAACTGGGCTCTCAAAGCCTGTGGGTTTCCTGGCTTGACTTGTGAGCAGGAGTCTCGGGGATTTGCCCACAATCCCCTGGGTTCTGGAGGGAACGTTTTAGTTAGAGATCCTGCTGTTAATTTGCACAGTGACTCTGGGCAAAGCGTTGCCCTTTGCAAAGAAAGATTCCTGCAGGAGCAGTGTTTCCCAGACCCTATTCTGTCTGTCTTTCAATGCCTCAAGCATGCGATGACCAGGCACATGAGATGCCCCTAGAGATGGAGACGAACGTTAATTACTGCGAATGTTTAATCTGATCGTTAGCACAGAATTCAGTCATCCCGTAGTGCGCTCTGGTCTGTCCTTTCTGATCCTTTCTGATAATGTTAACATTCAGAGTTGGAGTAGGCATCTCAGCGCAGGGAAAGAGGTGTATATTTGGAAACCAAAGAAACCATCAAAATGAAATATTTAATAGAAAATGCAGCGTATTTGGTCTTAGTATTTCTTACTTGGATAACAGTTTTGACATCATGACATATGAACCAAATTACTACAGTCCCCCATATTTATTTTCTGTGGATTAAAAAGTAATTCCATTGCCTCCAGAACAGATCATCAGTAAACTCCAAAAATAAGGTTATTAAATTCATCTTGCCCACGGCAGCTTCCATGGCGTATGACGTTTATGGAGGATGTTTATTATATGTTTTCATGGCTAAAATATCATTCAATGGCTCCTTACTAGTTGTGCCAGAGGGTTTTGACTAAACTGCGGTCTCATCCATTGAGCAGGAGATACCGATATGAAATATGCGTGTATAAACTGTACCGACAGCAAGTCTAATCTCCATCTTATTGAGCTGGCAGGAGCAACCCCGCTCGATCTGTCCCCTTGTCGAGTTTACTTACATTATCAAATGTATTTATTTTTAAATCCACTGATTTCCCCCAACTTCTCCTTTCTCAAATCATGCCTTACTTTTCTAAGTGCTTCTCAGAATTGGATTTGGCTTGCCGAGCTCCAGGCACTGAGGGCACTGTGTATATTTATCATAAATTAATGCATTTACAACTGTCTGAAAGTGATTACTGTAGACTCCGTTTCACTGCCTCACTGTTACATTATTCTCACATATATAATCACCTGGAAGGGTTTTTCAGTAGCCTTGCACTTTCTATGGGCCATAAACACTTGATGTAAACTAAATTTGATCTGTCATATTTCGTTTATTGCTGTTGTGGATGCAAAGCACTGGAACAATTGAAGATCTTACTGACTGAGAAAATTGGAAGAAAAAGTAATGACCTACTGTCTGCTTTTTTATTCTAAATAAATAAAATTAAAATATCACACTGAAACCTACAAGAAAAGCAAATGTTACATGAGAAGGATTCAAGAATATATGTTACTAAAAGGCAAGTAGATGAATAAGAATACTAACAAGGTTATGCTGAGCTGGGTCAATTTAAATTTGACCACTAATGTGCCCAGGCGTCAAAGGAAGGGAGTCCTAGAGAAATGGTTCCTCGGGTGGAAACATAGGCCTTGGCTTTCACCTTCTAGTTGAAGGAGACTGGGAGTGAATGGGTGCCGCTCAGCTTGGGAAAGTCACCCTACCTGGCTTCTATCTACTCCCTTCAGCCCTACTCTTACTACATTCTGAACTTCACAATAGCATCGTCTTATTTCACTCATTCCAAATCTTTTTCTGGTCCAAAAAAAAAAAAAAAATCCCACAAAAATACATTTGTAGGAGATGGCTTGTGTGTTTTGCTTTAAAATTAGCCCCAAATCTTAGTGAAGGACATAAACTGATGTATCTCTAAGAAAGATTTCCAATACCCTGACGCTGCATAAGAAACTGCAGTAAAATACAATATTTATATGAAATACCGTTATTTGGGTTGTGATAGCTAAATTGGCGTACTGTCATTTACAGCTGAGACTTTGGGAGTTTGGAGTATGAGGCTGTGGGGTATTTAGTCGTGGAGTGGCTGTGATGTCCTTTTCAGGATGCTAAGCACTTTACAAGCCTTGCTCACTTAATTCTGACAGCAATCCAAGCAGGTAGGTGCTACTATCTTACCTACTTCATACATGAGGAAACGGAGACTTCAGATAGGCTGAGGTTAAGTAACATGCTGAGTCCGCACAGCCGATAAGAGGAAGAGCGGGGGCTGGTGATATAGCTCAGCAGCATAAGCACCTGCCTGGCAAGCGAGAGGTCCTGAGTTCGGTTCCCGGTACCCACACAAAGAAAAAAAAAAAAAAAAAAAGAGGACGAGCGGGAGTGTTAACGAGGGCTTGTTGGACTCCAGATCCTGAGATCTCTGGGCTCTTCCTTTCCCAGATGCGTCTGACACTTTAAGGCAAATGCTAAAAACCTAGGGGAAAGCTAATCCTTGAAGATGAGTGGCCATGTTGCTGAGCTCTGCACATTTGTGCCAACCTCTCACCATTGCTTCCAGTCCTTGATCTTGTTATTTCATGTGCCAGTTACTTTAGATGCCAAGCTGGGCCTTCCTCACACTGCCAGGAGCTCTTTCCAGCTCTCTTATCTTCCAGGCCCACAAATCAAGTGGTATCTGCCCTACTGGGATCTCTCATCATGGGGAAGGAGAGGATGCACCTCTATTCTAGCCCCTTGGAAGGGGGACATTGCCTACCTGAGAACTCAGTCTAAATCCCCAGTGTAAGATACAGCTATAAGCATGGTAATTATGACTGCAATCCTGAAACCCTGATATTCCATAAAGCATCATTGCATTGACTTGATGCTGAGGCCTTGCCAAAAGATTTACACATTTTATTTCATTAATCTTCCCAACAGTACTATCCAGTAAATATTGTGCAGATTAGCAAACTAAGGTACGGAGAAGATAATTCTGCCCTAATCACTCAAATGTGGCAAAGCCTGCACTCACCCACAGCTCTGACTCTGGCCCCAAGCTGCCTGGTCCTCACTACTGCAGCACATCATCCACAAGGGGCACGCTGCAGAGGGAGTTGGGAAGCAAGGGACGTCCTAAGGAAGGCAGCCAGAGGCTCCCTGCCTTGGAGAATGAATTCGCATGTCTTAGCGTGTCTTTAGCTTAGGTTCAGGGGACCAAGTCTTTAAGCCAAGTCCTAAGAAATAGGCTCTTTAGGCAAGAGGAAACTAGATTTGGTAGGAGAAGGAGACACCATCTTTAGGTTGGTCTCACTTGATCTGCTCCTAGATTAACGCCAAGGAGGGAGGAGTCCGCTCCACACCGAGATGAGATTCTTCTCCAGGGAGAGGGTGGACTGTTTTCCCTGGTAATCTGGCAGAATCCAGGCAAAACAGAGAAGCCGTGTGGTCACTTAAAGACCCGTTAATACATTTATTTGATGGAAGAGATAATTAGTGGGCTGAAAAGACAAAAAGGGCAATGAGCTAAAAGTTCTAGTAGTTATGTGAAGTAGATCCTTAGGGTTAGAGAAAAACAAATGAGAGACTGGGGTGACGCTAAGCTGGGCACTGGGAGGAAGGATTCCACCGACCTGGAGCCCAGATGTCCGGGAGTGAGGGGTGTTGCTAGCTCTCTACTGCTGGTGCTTCTGGGGGGGAAAGATGGACAAAAAATCACTTGGGTTTTGCCATCTCTTGGCTATTGTGAATGAGTCCTAGAGATGAACCCTGCTCTGTGGAGTCTATGGTTGACCACACAGTGTTGTGCAGGTGAAATTTGTAAAGAGGATAGATGTCAAGGTAAGTATTTTTAACAAACAAAGAAGACAAAAGAAAACAATAATAACAACAAAAACTCCCAAACTAAAAAGGTAGAGCAAGAACACACAGGACACTTTTAGAGCTGACGGGTACGTTTACCTTCATTATATTGATAATATCACAGGGGTATGTATATATACAAATTATTGACGTGTACATTAAAGATGGGTGAACTTTTGTACATTAATTATATTTCAATGAAGCTGTTAGAGAAAAAGAGAAAGAGAGGAAGAAAACAACTGGGACCAACTGCTTTTCTACGTTCTCACTGGAAGAGAGAACAGGAAACGGGAAAGAGTAAGTTCCTTCCTATTGGTCCTTCTGGTCTCATTCTAGTGCCCCCTACTGGCAGAGCCTGGCACTGGCAAAGGACATTGGTTGTGTCCATGGTTCCAGCTCTTGAGAACCACACAGCTGTGGGGAGGAGGTCGGCTTAGACCCTGGAGGTGGATGACCAGAGAGCAGTCCCACCTGGGACACAGCTTGTGGCCTGGGTGGTAGTGACAGCCACCGGGCCTGTTCATATCCCCCTACACTTGTTCACAGAGGCCTCCAGTTTAGATCTTTGAAGTGGCTTCCACATAAGGCAGGATATGACAGAAATTCAGTGAAAAACAAAAGCGCACTTTTCAAGACTCTGTCCCACCTGTGTCTCCGTGTACATGGAAAAGGGGAGATTTTTCCATAAATTCTATATCTTCTGCACAACATGAATCTCACATTGTACTTTGAGGGCTTCTGAGTATGTTGCTGTGTTAAATAGAGATGTTAGAAAAGATTCTACAGTTTTAAAACCTGTTGTCCATTTCCTTTTTTAGATGCACTCGAATTCACAAGCATATGTAGACGTCCCCCTTCAATCCTTGCCTTCTCTGGGGCATGGATGTGCTGGGCTGTGTGACAGGTGATGCGCACAGCTGTGTTGAAGGAGACTCCAATATTCCACCAGGGGGTGACCTTCTCTTTCTGGTAATGGTGCTCGCGGGCTATGATGGAGGCAGATGGTGGCTGCACGGAAACCAAAGGGGAAATTTCCTAGATGAGCTTCCCAGAGTGAGGCCAGGAACAGAGGACTTACATCCTCACAGATGAGCTCAGGCCAGACTGATCCTTAACCTTCTTTCTGGGAATGGAATCAGTTTACTGCTTTTGTAATGGTGATGCCAGAAGAAGGCAGAGTAGAACTGACTCACAAATAATCAAGTGCCTTTTAAGAGCCCAGTTTCCAATTTAGAGCTAATCAGCAGCTTCACATGCAACACACACAGGAATCAGGAAAAAAAAAAGAAAGAAAGAAAAAAAAGAAAAAAGTCCGCCATAGAGAAAAAATAGACTTCTCTTTGAACATCTGTTGGATTATGCCTACTCAGCACCCTTTCTTCTGCTAAAGGTTCGTTTCTATTTGAGGAATGAGGCTCCCCGTGTGTGTGTGTGTGTGTGTGTGTGTGTGTGTGTCCACTTGGGGGAGGTGGAGGAGGCACCCTCAGTCCTCCCGTTCCGGGGCTGGTCCCCAGGTGCTCAGCGATCACACCTTCCTGGGCAGAGACCAGGTGACTGACTCAGAATCCCTACTCTGATCTCTGAGGGAAGGAAGGTGAGTGGCCTCCTCTGAGGAGATGAACAGGAAAGTATAAACTACAAAGTACCCCGCATGCCATGGGGATGGATAAGGTAGGGAGGCGAATGGAGGCTCAGGGCAGGGGGCACGGAATTCACTCTTGAATAGGCAGACCCCACGGCCTCACTGGGAAGTGCTTTGTGAACGAACAGCTGGATTTATGGCCTGCTGAGTGTCTGGGAGGAACACTCCAGCAAGAGCAGGGGGAGGCAAAAAGGGACTTTAGGGAGCCTCGTCCAGAGCAGGGGGCGAGGGGTGCTTCTGGGAGCGCGGGTCGAAGTCCCTGGGCAGGGTGCAGGCTTTTCCTGAGCAGGCTGCAGCCAGCAGAGGGTGTGAGCAAATGGCTCTTCAACAATGGACTATGTACTGGAGAGAATGAAGGAAGGCAGTGTCTCGTCACTTCATGCTTTCCACAAAGAGAAACTGAGATCGCAATCTTTTAACACTATGGTATGAAATATAGAAGTTAAAAATAGGAACTTGAAGTTGACCGTGTTCATAAGCAGGATGCAGCATCCACGGCGGGCTGAAAATATAATTCTAACACATAAAGTAAAACGTTAATGTCGCCAATACCCACACACACAAAAAAAAAAAACACTTAAAAATAAAATTGAGGGCCGGTGAGATGGCTCAGTGGCGTAAGCGCCTGCCTTGCAAGCGCGAGGGCCCGAGTTCGACTCCCGGATCCTACATACGGAAAAGGGGCCGGTGATATCGCTCAGTGGCACGGGCGCCTGTTGGCGCGCGAGGTCCTGAGGTCGACCCCCGGTACCCACAAAAAAAAAAAATAAATAAAATAAAATTAAATTAAATTAAATTAAAAAGCCAAACGAGAAGTTCTTAAATACATAAATAACTGACATAACAGTATGAAGGGTAGTAAAATATGACTACTCAATCTCATTAATAATTACAGAAATGCACATTTCATCAAAATACAATTGATTTCTGCAGAGCCTGTTGGGGGTGGGTCCAGAATGGAAGAGATGAAAACATTCAGCGCTGCTAAGGACACCGAAAGAGGTATTCCACAGAATAATCAGGTATTTCTTGGCCAAAGTGGTATGATTTCCTTAAAAATAAAAATGTTCTGTTCTTTGACCTCACAGTTGCACTTCCAGAAACAGATCCATAGAAGGGTTTTCACAAAGTCTAAAGGGATAGTTAGATATAGAAATGTGTATACACAAATATATGTACCTAGATGAAACACACCTCTGTATGCATTTTGTTAATGGGGAGGAAATAGATACACTGCACAAATATCTGGCACCAGAAGATGAGTAAAATCAGCCATGGGGTGTATGTAGAATAGAATGCAAAGTAGCCTTCTGAATACAGAGGTATCTTTGCATGTTGTAGTATGAAATGTTGCCCAAAATATTATAAACTGTTGAAAGCAAATCACAGAATAATATGTGAAGCTTTATTTGATGTTTTATTAAAATACAAATATATTTTCCATCCCTACCACATCAATAACTATGTACCCTCAGTGAACTCTAAAAGAACGTATGCCAACTGCTAGTATTATGCATATTTAGGGATGAAATTATTGGGCTCTTTCTTTTTTACTCCTTGTATCTTATTTTCATACTAAGGGACTCATAATCTGTAATTAGCAGAAATGATAGGACTTTTTAAGAAACCAGACATTTAAAAAAAATTGTTACTCAGGGAGACTGAGGCAGGAGGATCACAAGTTCATGTCCATCCTGGGCAACTTAGCAAAACAGTCAGACACTGTCTCAAAAAGGTGTGTGGGGGTGTGGGGGCTGGGAATGTAACTCCTGGGAAAGGCCCTGGGTTCAATCCCCAGTACCATAGTGTAAAGGCTGACTTCCTGTTCATCTCCAGGAGAGAAAAATCAAATAAATAAACCAGATGCCCAGGACCCACGGAAGCAGAGCATGATGGCTGCAATCTCCAAAAGAGCGTATCAGCTGGTTTGAGGCGCAGCCCACAACTCATCAACCCCACTTGTAGCTGAGGGTGTCAACTTAGACGGAAGGGTGCATGGCATAAGGGCAACAAGGACCACAGCTGCCAAGGGGCCACCTGGAACCCATAGCTGGACCTTCCCCTGTGGCCAAGAAAGCAGCAGCATCCACCCAGATGGCCCAACCTGGGGTGCTCCAGGGAAAGGACCATTTACAGAGCTGTGGGCAGGGCTAAGGGAAGACACTAGAGATGGAAAACTCTCAGGGTTTGAAGGTAGGAGGTGCTCTAAAAAGGCACTGGGAGGGGCCAGGGTCACCAATGGCAGCACTAGTGTTGGGGGAGCGGCACCTTGGGGGCTGTGATTGTGCAGAGGAGGGACCCTCCTCACCTGTCCTCCCGGGTCTGGTTGGTGCTCGCCATGGGAAAGTTCCAAGGAGGTCAGAAGATAAGGACTCTCTGGGAGGAGCAACCTTCAGCCTCAGAACAGAGTGAGGACGGCAGGGAAGAGACCAAGTCGGCTGGCAGATGGAGGCCACTCATTCCGCTGGGTGAGCCTCTGTGTGAGGCTGGGCTGAGCGCCTTCTGCTATGCTGCTCGGCACCCCTGGCTGAGGGTCCCCAGGGCTGTTCAGTTTCCCGGGCCTTGCCTTCTTCACCTGCGTGTGGGGACCATCAGCAACTGCGCTCGCCCTCAGTAACGGACAGGGACAGCCATGTACACCGCAAAGGGCCTTGTGGTCTAGGGGAGGGGGCGTTGCCCTCCACCCACCAGGCTTCTCTGGGTTCAACTCAGTCAGACTCTGAAGTTAACAGGTCCCTCCCAGTGCTCATTTCACATCTCTGAGCACTTAAATGTGGTTTAATGAGTTGATTTAACTTTAACTGAAATTCATTAAAATGTATTTGCTCTAAGTAAATATTTAAATGAATATTACACAAGCTAAGGGAGGAGGAGGCTTGTTTTATTACACCCATCGGCTCTCTGGGAGCAATCTTGATTTTCTTTATGTAAGATGATTCTTCCACTAACCTCAGCATCTCAGGCCCTGGGGAAGCCACAGTGAAATCAGCCAGGCCTCCGTATAGACTCAGAGCTTCCGGAATTGGGGTGTGGAATATTAACTGCTGGAACTAGCTGCCTTCTAGCCTGCAACCCTCCTGCAGTCACGCAGCTACACCCGTACTGAGATGATATGAAATCCTAGACAAGGTGTGCATTTCCCCCACAGGTCCTCGTACTTTTGTGCCCAACCAAGTAGCTAAGGGACTTCTGGCTCATTGTCCAAAAGGCAGCACAGAAAGAAGAAATGCAAATTAACAGCAGACGAGTCTGTCTCAGCCTTCAAGGTTCATAACAGAATCGTGAAACTCAATGCAGAGCCAATATTTTCAGGAGAAAGATACGTTTTTGATAGAGAAAGATTCTGGTTCTCTTGACTTCTAGTTTTCAAATTCTGCTCTAACCCATAAACAAGAAGAAGCTGTAATTCATCACAATTTCTCCTGTTCAACAGAATTAAGATTCCGTGTGATTAGGGGTAGGTAAAAAAGAGTATGAGAGGAAATCAGACAAAGATATGTGGCATCTTGAACTCATGGCGGCAGGATGACAGTTTCCCCCAAATAGTCCGGGAACCTGAAGAGCTATCCCATGCTTCTGTGCCATGGAAGAGGGGATTAGAGACGGGTACATGTGGGTCCCAGCACAGGGGCCTGGGGTTTCCCAGAGACCGGAAGGGAAGAGCTACGTAATTCTCCCAGTGGCTGCGATGATCTCATGCACAGTGCTGAGAGCTTGGGAAAGAGGCTGGGGCTGCACACTGGGGCTGGGACCAATGCTAAGAGGGAGGACAGGTATCCTATTCGGGGACCAGAAAGGACACAGCCAACGCAAGGAGCTCAGGGTGGCAGAAGGAGGGGAATCACCATGGCAGCGTCATCACTTTACATTTCCATCGTAAGTGGTGAGCTTCCCATTTCTCCACATGCTCACCAACTCTTGTCACTTTCTGCTTTTCTAAAAAAAATACTCTTTGTTTTATTTTTTATTAGTAAAGATTTGTCATACATATTGATCACATTCATCACAGGGAATTTTTACCTGTACGTAATATATCTTAATTCTTTTTTTCCTATTCCCCTCCCAACCTTCAGCGCCTCCTTCCCTCCTCATTTACGAAAGTTTTGTTTCTGTCTCTTTCCTTCTATTCTCTTTTTTTCCTTTTCCCTTCCTTCCTTTCCCCTTCCCCCCTCCCTTGTCCTCCTTCCCACAACGTTCTGCTTTTTCTAATGGCAGCCATCTTAATGGGTGTGTGGCAAAGAAGGTACAATTTAAGGTACTATGTCACACAGGGGAAAGAGATAGCAATTTGGGGGATTTCTGGATTGACTAAAGACATAGGAAATCAATTGAAGAAAATAGTTAAAGAAAATCAGTTCAAGAAAATAGTTATACAATTTTAATCTCAATGTCCTACAGAAGTAGAAAAACAAAGACCACTAAGACTAGCAGTAGAGAAAAGCAATGTGGAAACTTGACCATTCTTCCCCAAAAATCACAGGAAGGATCTTGTCAGCCAAAGTAGTGAAAAGATAATATTAGACATGAAAGAATTTTATAATACTTTACCTTATAAAACTGCCAATCTAAGGCCGGTGATATAGCTCAGTGGCATAAGCGCCTGCCTGGCAAGTGCAAGGTCCTGAATTCGACTCCCGGTACCCGCATACAAAAAAAAAATAATAATGATAATAATAAAATAAAATAAAACTACCAATCTAAAAGAACTTTAGAAATAATTGAATCCAGTATTGTTCCAAGCTGAAATACACATAGTGGGGGAAGATGTGGCTTTGTTAGTAATGTCTATGTCCAATTAAATGCTTAAAATTACATTATGCATTCTTATTTTAGGGTTCTTATTTGCAAACAAAAATGATTTAGGTTCATTTAAAATGTATTTCATCTTCTTTGAGAAAATGGCCAAACAAAAGTGAAAACATATGGAAATACAAAAGGCAAATAAAATTCAGGATAATCAAGAAAACTTTTAAATTTTTGACATTGAAATGTACTCAGTTGCTTTTGTTTTACTGAGTATTCATTTCTATGGGTGTTTAACAAATGAGCAAGAAAATAGTGTTTCTTAACCTGCATGTAAACATAGAAAATCCAGTCTGATTACCACATAAAAAGGCACAAAAGACTGCTACCTTGTCCCATCAATGAGAATAAGATGGAAACTTATAAAAATGCTTAATTTTTTCCTGAGACCAGCAGCGAGCTCATAAAGCTGTCATAAGACAACTCAGTAGGCTACCTTACAAAATAATGGGCCCACTGGCATATCGGTGATGTTTAGAAAACTCACATCCTAGTCGAAAATTACTCTGATGTTTAGTGTCTGCAAAAGTCCACGGAGTACATTGACCTTCCATGGCCAGTTTCAAGCCACCATTGAGTGGTCAGTGGGCACAGAGCTGGGAAGAGAGTTACAAAAGCTGTTCTTGAGAGCTGATAGAACATGATTATAGCACACTCCTTCATTGGAGGAAGCAAATAAAATATCAGCTATAATTTTTATGAATTCCAGTGAGAGATACCATGTTTTTCTGCAAGAGCTGGAAACTCCAAATGCAAGAGGGTTTTGGACATATATATATATATATGATGAGGAAAATGAACAAAACATATTAATCTTAGTAGATGCAGAAAAAGGATTTGACAGGCTTCCAGATCCACCATGGTAGAATACTCAACAAATGAAAAATGGAAAGAAACTTCTTCAGTATGATTAAAATGGAGAGTGATGAAAAGGAGAGGAGAGAAGAAAGAGTGTGGGGAGGTAAAGGGACTGAGAGTGGTTAAAATATGCTAGATCCATATATAGCAATCCCACAAAATGAAAGTAACTATGATATATAGCAAACATACCCTAATAAAAATATTAAAGTATGAAAATGTATCTTCCTAAAATGTGCAACTAACAAGCTCATTGCTAGAAACTTCTTCCCAAAAATATTTGGGGAAAAATCAAAAATACCCAATGTCACTAGTTTTAAGAAATATTGTAATGTAGTCTATGCAATAAGGCAAGAAAAAATAAATTTCAGGCTTTACATAAGACATGGGTGGATACACACATGAAAAGGAGCGCAGCTTCATTATTCATTACAGAAATGTGAGTGATGTGATTCCTCACACAGCTGCTAGAATGGATCCAGACAAACAATGACAGTGGCAAATCCTCAAGGACAAGACTTGAAGATTGGCACAATGCAACTTTCATCTCCTCCTGGTGGGGCTGCAAGATGCTATTGCCCTCTGAAAAACCATTAGTGTTTCTCACGTCAAACAGATGCCTATCATGCTACCCAGAATTTCTCCCCCAGAGATTTTCTAAATGGTGAAAATGTCTCCACACGCATCCCAGTGAGTCCGTGTTTAAACTCACCACAATCCCTGTCATTCCCGCTCCTTCAAAGTTCCTCATGGACTTCATCAAGTGACTTGATTTTATTACTAGGTGGCCAAAGAATTTGTGTTAAGCCATATGCAAGCTGTAAAGAAAGCAAGAAAGAGCCGTGGAGATGACAGGAGGAAGCGCGCCTCAGATCTACCACTGAGCTCGGCCTTGGCTCCATTTCTTAGTCCTGTGTGGCTCCAGAAATCCAAGCCCTTACCTCATTATAAACTCAAGACTGACTTCATCTGTTTCAATGTCTGATTTGCACTGAGGGGATAAAAGCAATCTATCATCTTTTTGAAGGAAAAAGTCATTTAGGCAAATCTATATTTTTACATTTAACCGTGCCCTGAGCACTGCCAGTTCTTGAGAAAAATCAAATTATGACGGCACAAGCATCCTTAAAGGAATGCTCTCCTCATTAAACCCCAAATAGCTGAGAAGTGTTCTGCCTCTTTGTCATATACGGGCGACCACTTATGTAACTTTTTAATATTAGCATGGCTATTAAAAGATGACAGTGTGTAAGTCTAAGGGAGAAAGCCTCCAGGCGATGCTCGCTTATTTATGGATGGAATAATATTGTGAGATATTAACCTTTATCCACCTCCTCGCATTCACACGGAGAACTGGCTGTCTGCTCCTTGCCTCGGGGGAGGGATGAGCGAAAATGAGACACAGAACTACCCTGGATGTCCTGGCTGCTGTTTTCTCTCAGAGGGTGGCTGAGCAGGCACAGTCTTATTAGCTAACTTTAAAAGAGAGCTGTCCTTCTTCCAGTCGTTAGTCTAGATTTTCCGCATCTGTTAAATTAGTCCTGCAGCTACCTTATTAGAGTACTATTATCAACGCTCGCATTTCCCAGGAGAGGAAACTGAGGCGCAGGGTGGGTAAATAAGCTGTCTGGGTTTGCACGGCTGTTGTGTTAGAACCTGGATTTGGACACAGGCAGTCTTCATCCAAATTCCACACGTGTAAGTCTCAGACCGTAAGGCTTCCCGAGCTTTGCTGCCTCTCTGCACTACACTGTGTTTCCAAACGCCTTAGGTGGTTATATTAAAGACTACAAGTGACAGTGTGCCTGGGAATGTTTAAGAACTTCTGACAACAGACATGAAGGGAAAGCGAATACTCACACTAAAGGTCGATCTCCTCCTACTCCTGGCTGCTGTGGCAGGAGATGGAAATGGATGGATCTCAAACATGGAGGAAAAGAAGCGAGAGGTCCAAGGAGAAATCCCTGACCCTGCCCAGAGCTCTGCCCAGGGCCTTCGGCTTCACAGTCCTCACCTGTGTGAACTTTTCCTCTGCCCTCTTATTATGAAGACTTAATGCAGGAAGTCAGCTGAACTATAGAAAAGGAAGCAGATTCCCGCTTCTGTGCAACCTGGTGTGTGTATCCACATTTGTCCCCAAAGTGAGGTCCTCCCAGTAGTCTGAGGAAATGCACAGTTCCGTGTGAAAAGTCTGGAGACCAACTTTGAGGGAAAGCACACCCGCTGCAGTGTCCGGCTGCTGTCACTGTTGTTTTCGCTCCTCACTTCCTGGTGTCACTGTCCTAGAGTTGGTTTGGTATGCGACAAGGAGACCAGTGGTGGCGAACCTATGACACAAGAGCTGCAGCAGCCATGCAGAGTCCTCAGTGTCCGTGTTTGGGCCAAGTGGCGGTGTTTTTTCTGAACTAAAACCTATTTGGGCTTAATTGCAGCGTTGGCATTTTGCAATAAATAAGTGGGTTTTCAGCTGCAGTTTGGGCATTTGGTCTCTAAAAGGATCGCTATGAAGTAGACCTTCACTGATGTGTGTTAGAACATTATGATTTATCATCATAAACCCGCCCTGCTGGCCGCTACACCCCAAAATTCACTTAACTACATAAGGACAGCAATAATTGACTACTGTAGCTGATTAAATTCAAGCAATTCCTTAGTTATGAGTTTCCTCCTTAATAAATAGAATGTACAGAAATAAATATTAACAGATTTGCATTGCTTATAATGAAGTAATGATCCAACCACTGTGGTCATCCCTGAAGGCCCACCACTAGGGAGGCAGAGGCAGGAAGACCATGTGAGTCTGGGGGTTTGAGACTTTGCCTGGGCAATGTAGCCAGGAGTCATCTCCAACAGAGATAGGTCTGGTCATGTAGCTCAGTGGCAGAGCACTTGCGTGTGGCACTGAATTCCATCTGCAGCTACACACACAGGCATAAGGAGCTCAGCACACAGGTCACAGGGTCAGCTTTTTAAGACAGTGAGCTGCCCGTTTTTATGATTGCTGTTGCCCCAAGGTAGTCTAGAGAGGGTGAAGTTTCCACCACTCACATGGGTGCATTCTGGACCAATGTGCTTCTCTTCACTCCAATTGCACCAATGCCCTACTAGGGCACTTTTTAAAGTAAGAATCCTCCATCCTTACAGAGAACAGATTTACATACCTACAAATTCAACAACAGCCATACATAACTTTAAACACACACACACACACATGTGCACACACAAAGGAACTTTTCAAGCTTTTGTCAAGTTCAGCCCCCTTTGTATAATAGTTTCTGCAAGCTAAGTGTTGCACGGATTATTCGAGCAATGAGTGTCCATGTGGTTGACATGAAAAGGACTCCTAAAGTCTGTGTAAGCAGCCTTTCATTCTATTTACCTCCTTTTAAATTCAAATATTCAAACTGCGGCAGTGAATATATAAACTTTCTGGAGATGTTGCTTCATTATCACCCCCATTGACCCGACAGCCCCCTCATCAGCACCACGGCTCCTTTGTGTGTCCAGGAGGAGAATGAAAGAGCCGTACCACTTCATCAACTGCTATTCACAGCCAAATCTTCCTGTAATATGATTTTTTTTCTGAATGTATGCCTGTCATTGTGACTAGATTATCTCACTGTTAAATGTGTTTTCCTGATCTTGCCAGCCCCGCAAAGTGGCTTGAGCTTGGCAAGTAGACGAGTGTCTTGTGTACATCTGAAGAAGCAGGGGGTCTATGTCTACATCCCACCATACAGAGCACTCATCCCTGGAGCAGCTCCTGGCCTCTCGCAAGCCAGGAGGCAAGGCATTCACTGAAATACAAATTTGAACCCTAGGTCTCTGCACTTAGTTACCGGTGCTGCTGTTCTCATCTGGAACTCAAGGTGTCAGAAGGAAGGCTGGGGAGACACACAACATGTGTCCCCCGTTTGTTCTTGAAGAATGGAATTAGGGAGATGTGAAGAGAGAACTAAGAACATGGAAAGTCTCACAATTAAGAGATTACAAGTGATCGTGGTTTTTTCTTTTGTTTTGGTTTGTTTGTTTGTTTGTTTTAACTGTTCTCTTTTTCTTAAATTTTTGGGATGGACATGTTTTACTTCTACAGTTAAGAGAAAAGCAAATAGGAAATCCCATCAGTGTCATTTAGGATGTTTCAGCGATAACAACAGAAAAGCTGCAGCAGTGGTGCTAAGCCATGGGACAGGAGTAGTTTGCCTCCCAGCAAGTCTGGAGGGTGGTGGCCTTGTGCTGTCATCTGAGTGTTTCCCGCTCTCCTTGCTGTCACACTCTGTGTATCATCCTCATGGTGACAATGTGGCTGCAGAAGGTCGACACATAACCTTCAAATACCTGGATCTCACATCAAAAGGAAGTGGGGAGGAAGCAGGATCTGGCTTTTGTTTTGTCAGATAGGAAAGGTACTCAGCAAACTCCTCTGCTTCTCTCGGAGTCATCTGATCACGCCTGCTGCAAGTAAAGCCAGGAAAATGAGTGCCCCATAAAGGCTGCCCAGAGGGCGGTGACAGCCATGTCAGTTTGTATCTGAACGCCACAGCTGATCCTGGATCCTGGTGCTGTCCAGAGTAGGACAACTGCATTCTCCAGCAAGTACCAAGCAAGCAAACACCCATGCAGATGGCTGGACAGCTGACCATGTGGAACCAAGCAAGGGTTCTTTGTGCCAGGACCTAGGCACGGGGGCTTTGCAGAGGGAGGAGGCTTTTCTGCATGGCCCAAGGCTCAAGTCTGCCTCCCCTGTCAGTTATGATGGGGGAATGTAGAGGAGGGGAGAAGGGAAGAGCTGCTTGCTGACCGATGGCAAGAAGGTGAGCTAAAAGTTCTTCCACGCAGGGGTAGACGTCACAGTGCCCCTTCAGCAGTCACCCATGTCTTCATGGAGGGCAGAGTCATGTTCTGCTCTGGGTATCTTGAGTTTGTGACACCCAACGGTCATGGACAAGGTCAGTGGGCATCCTCCCTGCATGGCCACCCTTGAAAAGCCCTTTCTGAGCCATCCTTGAGTAGGTTCTAGGGCTTTTCCTAAAGATAACTCAATTGCTTTGTTATATAAGCAATTTATGCCTGGCTGTGTTCCCTCCAGGCTTGGCAGTTTTTCAGTGATAGCCACACTTCCGCCCTCTCTTTGTCTAAGAAGAACCTTTTCTTGAGGTGTTTTGAACTTTAACCTCTGGCTCAACCTCAACACAGCACGAGGGTAGCAGAGTCACCCCTCAGGGTACAGGTGGGCTGGCAGGTGGGCTCAAAGGCTGTGTCTCCGGGCTGCATTCTCTGCTGTGTTCCCACCAAGTTCATCACTCTCTCCTCTTGTCAAGAGCAGGGTCGTGGCTTCTGCCAAACACCTCGTGCCTCACTGACCACCCACACCTATGCACGCAGACTGTTAACCCTTGGCTGGTAAAAGTATGGGACACCTAGGCAGTCCCTAGCTGTCACGCTGCCCGCAGAGTGGATCTTCCCACATCAGACTTGTGCAACAGCCCCCACACCTGGACCTCACTGGGAAATCTGCCTCTGTACACCAGGCGGGCAAGCAAGGCCCCTGGGGCTTTCAGTGCTTAGGACCCTTCGGCAACACTGCCACGTGGAAGAGGGAGAGGCAAAGTGCACACACTGTCCATGTTTGTGTACAGAGAGCAGACACACACCACACACCCGCATGCCCAGCACAGAGAATGGCGGCCTGATAAGATCATGGCACCCAGGGGTGCTGTAGCCACCTTAGTTTGTGTAAGTACACCCTGGGATGTTTGCACACTGAGGAAACCATCCAGCCACACATTTCTCAAGACACATCCCATTGTCATGCAACACAAGGGTACATATGTATGCATGGATATGTTTATGCATATGTGTATATGTATGTACACAAATGTATCTGTCTACATGCGAGGTGTATTTATGTAACATGTGTACAGTAGTTCCTTGGCTTTTGTTTGTGAACAGTTTGGTTCGCAAGCAGAAGCATTTGGCAAAATTCTGCATCAGGTGGTGAACACGACCGTGGCCGTCTTCTCCAGAATCGTGGCGCAACTTGGTGAACGAAGGTACCACTGTGTGTGTATTTGTGAGTGTGTTTATGAGTATTTGTATCTAGGTATACACACATGTATATAAAATAAACGAGTCTCCACAGAAACACCATCTACCTGCTGACATCCTGTCAAGGCTCCCAGCAGACCCGCTCACCAGCACTGGCTGCCAGGAGAAGAGGGGCCATCGCTGTCACTTCCAGGCCCCCAGCTGCGGTCCTTCCAGAATGAGCCTGCACAGCATCACCCATGGGCGGTGGGGTGCTGGTGTGCACACCCAGCCTCTTCATCAGAAATCCCTGTCTTCCATCTTGCTGTGGGCATTTGATCTTGATGTGGCTTCTGCATTCTTCAGGGAAGAGGAGCTCTTCTCCCAGTAGGGCAGGAGCTCCAATCCCAGGGGAGATGAGAAGTTGCCTCTCCAACCCTGGGGTTTTCACCAAGAAAGGCACCTTTCTGAGCACTGTAGGAGAGAGAAGCGGCCTCCACAATGCAGCACTGGCCTTTCTGGGTTCCACTTTTGAAAGAGAGAAGATAAAATATTCTCATCAATATGGCTTTTATAGTAATCAAATTTATCTGTCTATTTTACATATAATAAAACACTCAGATTTTTACTATATAGCTTACAGGGCTTTAGCAAGTGTATACAACAATGAAAGTATCACCCAAATAAAGATGTCAACGTTTCCCTTGTTATAGAAATCCACGGGTCCATTTGCTCAGGTGCCTTCAACCGTAGGCAGCTATTTATTAATCTCTATCATAAATACTAGGCTCAAAGTTCTGAAACCATATTCTATGTATTCTTTTTTTCTACCTAACTTTTGCTTCATTCAGTTATATGTCTCAGAGATTCATTCATGTTACCATGTGTGTCAATAATTTATTTCTTTTCAGTTCTGGGTGGTTTTTGATGCATGGCAGTTCCACATTATATGTTTGCATCCACATCTTCATAAATATTTGGACTGGTTGCAGTTGTTGGGTATTACAAATAAACTGCTGTGAACTCTGTGTAATTTTCTAATATATAGCAAAATAATTTCCAAAGTGACCGTGCCATTTATAAAGGTCCACCTTCCGTGTATGAGGATTCTAGTTATTCACACTCAATATTCTTGGTAATACTGTATTTTAAACATGAGCCATTCCAGTGGGTGTGCAATGGTATCACCTTGTAGTTTCAATTTGCATTTCTGTACTAATAGGGATGAGCATTTTTCAAATACTTATCAACCATATGCGTATCTTATTTTGTGAAATCTCAGTTGTTGGTGATACATTTATGGGTGTGTCTATCTTCTTATTGGATTATTAGAGGTCTTTCTTTATTCTAGATATAAATGTTGCATATAATATGCCCGGTTTGTGAAATTATTTTTAATGATGAATTTTGATGAGCAGATTTGGATGAATTTTGATGAATTTTGGAGAGCAGATTTTAATTTTAATGATGTCCAATTTACCATTGTTTGTTTCATGAACTAAATTTAAGAAATCTTTGCCTACTCCACATATCACAACTTTTGAAGAAAGCATTTCCCACGTAAATGGAGTCAATCACTCATCTTGTTTTTCATTGTTCAGGCAGTATTTGCCGTCTTCAGATGCTAACCTCCCTGCTAAGCTAAATAGAGCTACAGTGTGCATTTGGAGTCACTCATGGATGGAGAACTTGGTTGTCAGCCAATGTCAGTTCAAAGAATAATTGCAGAGAGCCAGATATGAAGAGGTTCATGCCTGTCTGGAATAATGTGGAGCCAGAGATTTGAATGGAGGAAGAAAACAAGCCTCCCTCCGCAGAACTTCTCTTTCTGGAAATAGCATCCTGGAGATACATTTGCATATGAAGGGATTTCCTTGGTCCTAGAAAGTGTGTGGCTGCCTGTAGCTTTGTAAATAAAGGCCACTCTGGTTACTGTCCCCAGCAGGCAGGACAGGTGAGAAGTGCTGGGTGACAGGTCCTGGGTCAGCTTTCTAATCCCACAGACACTTCTCACTGTACTGCAGGGCTCAGGTGAGCTGGCCCCGGAATCCTCCCAGGCAAACGTGAGCCCTCATTGTGGGCACACTGCTGGATTTGTGATGCAGGCGCTCATTAAAACTGAACCTGAGTTTGTGCTACGTTTATAACACGGGGTTTATTATGTACTTAGCTCGTCCAAATGAGGACAAGTTCTCAACACAGTGGGTGATATTAATCAAAGTACAGATGTTGAGACCAAGCTTCCTAGGAGTTAATAAATTTCACAAGGTCCCACACCAGTGGGGGAACAGAATTCATACTCGAGTGCCTTTAACCACTCTGAAATTCTGGCTCTATTTAGGGATCCTGTTTTCTTTTGGGATATTGCCTTCAGGGCTGCAGATTGGTACAACCTCAAGGGTTTAATGTGGGATGAGAAAGGGTGAATTGGGGTTTCAGGCCTTTGATTGGCATCCTGGTGGCATTTTCTATAAGCTAAGGGTCCTGGAGTAATTTTTCTACCCTTTCCAAACCCCCAATGTTCTTGCCCTTAAAATGGGCCTTTCAGTAGTGTAGCATCTAGGGTAGGGTGAGACTTAGGAGCAGGTCCAAACACGATCAGCTGGTGAGTAGGAATCACCTAATAGAAACTCACTATTTGGGAGGGAAGGCAATCATGAACCTCCCCCAGGGACGAACTACACCTGCCCTACTGCCTGCTGTGTTTCCTTTGTCTGGAGACTGGGAATTCCTAGCATCTCAGCCCCTTTTATCTGGGTTTTCTGGGAACCAACTTACCAAAAGGAGGCTTGTGAAAATGCTACAAAGTGAGCTCTGATGTGAGAGGATAATTGGCAGAAATATTAATTCACCTCTTTGCTCTACTTATCTGACTCTCCTGGCCCTTTCTCTGGTCTATTTTAAATGTAACTAAACTCTTTGAATTTGCTTAGCTTTTCTTGAGCACCAAAGAATATTTTTTGCTAACTGTATTTATTTTGTCTTATTGTAAAAGCTTCCTTCATTATGCTACCTAACTGGAGGGCTCAGGCAGGAAGGGAGAGGCTGAAATGCTGCAGTGTCAGGAGAGTCCTGGAGACTGTGTGGGGCCAGACAAGTTGGGGGTGATGTCCTTGGGCAGCATGAAGGCGTTCCTGATTGGGGAATCTGGGGAAAAGAAATGGGGTGAGCCCCACTGACCCTGTCCCTTCCCAGAGCACTTGCCTGTCAGGAGACAGGCAGGAGATGCCTTCTTTCCTCTGCCACTCGATACACAGGTCCTTGGCCCTGGACACTTGCTATCTGGGGCCAGGCATGGAAGACTGATGAGCTCCAGGGTCAGGATTAGAAAATCCTCTCATGGACTGTACCCTAAAACATGGCCTCTATCCGGGTTAAATGTGATCTCTTTCATTTTATATTTTACCTATGAGCTTATTGAACACCTAGGTAGGAGATAGGGGTGATACTTATTGGAATTATCTCAGAAACCCAACAAAGATAAAGAGGTATCTGTCAGCCACAACATGAATAAGGGATGTGAGTCCCATTCTTCTCTGTCCCCCTCAAATTTTTACTCATAGAGTAAAAACATAATCATGATTCACTATTGTTAATAATGTTGATTGGATGAGAATCCCAGAAAAGACCGACATGTTCTGGAGAACGGAATGCTGAGAGCCCAGACTTCGCCATATCTCGCTTACTCATAAAAGGTGCCATCTCTGTTCAATTACAAAAGTGCATGGAAGGAGAAAAGTGGGTGAAGCAAGATAATTGCACATATATTTTTTTCTTCTGCAATTGTATTTATATATGTGTGCATTTATCTATGTGTATTTATATCCATATATTTTTCTTTCTGCAAATATATATATATTTATATAGTGCAAATATATATATATATATAGTGTTCTAATGGGCACAATAAATCCAAATGGCAGTCAAAAACACAATGCTGTGATCATGATTCATTGATCAAATCAGGATTCTAATTGTGGCTCCAGTTAAAAATAGAGGTTCACTGAGAAACACGGTACCGTGCATTCCAATCTGTTTTACCAACAGTGTTTCTCTCTTCCAACAAGTAACAGATCACACAGTGGGAAAATGTCCTGTTTAAAAATAGCAAACTCTTTCTCTACTCTCCTCAGCCTTCCCCCGTCGGGTCTCATTTCAGAAGCGAGACAGCAGAGGGTCTACGCCTGTATCTATACCCGCTCCTTCCCTGAGGCACCCCCAGTCTCTGGGAGCAAATGGTGGCAACACCGGGTTAGCTCCAGGAGTCGAGGAGCTGTCAGACCCAGCTGGGTGCACAGAGAGCACGCTGGTGCCAAAATGGATTGGATGCCTTTGATGCCAACCAGAGCATGAGAGCCAGTGTGACAGTGACGGATGGCACCTCTAGGTCTCCAAAGCAGGGTAGTGGCACACAAAGGGGCTGGGGCTAAGAACTAAAGGAAGGAAAGACAGCAAAGAGCAAAGTGGGAATTAAAATGCTGTCACCTCCCACAGTAACAGACCTGACTATTAGCATTTCATTCTGGAAGTTTTATGCCTGTAGCTCGAGTCATATGCGGCACAGACTCGGCAGATTCCTCCACCTTCGTGTCTACAGTCGTGTCTGCTTTGTGAAGTTCTGACCACTGAATTTTGAAGAGGTCACCTTCCCTTACTCTCTCACGCCCACATAAGTGTATATACAGCGGCGACTAGCAATCGATCTTCCTCTCAATTATGTATATGCCACCCTGGCCTGGTCTTCCCAGTTTTTCCTGAGCTGTCAGCCCTAGTACCATGGTATAAATGTGTCTCCCAAACTTGGGTTGAAAATTTCCCTATGGTCTTACATTGCAGTGAGAATGGAAAGGATCCTTGTGCCCATTTATTGTCATTTGTTTACACCAAGTTACAAAAATAGTTCAAATTTATCTAGGTAACTAAGTAGATGATCCATCCCCCCTCCCCAAGCCAGCAGTGAATACAAATTTGATCTCCCCTGCTTTTCAGCCTCAGGCACAGATTTTAAACCAAAGGCTTCTCTGAGCTCTGAGACCTGCAGGTTCCCAGGATACATGCTTAGCCTGTGCAGAATTAGGTGCATGTGTAAACACACTGCGGGGTTGTGCAGACTGCTCCTCAAGAATGTCTACAAATTTCTTGTCAGATTCACCAGTTGTTTCTCTGTAATGAAGGTTCTCGTTTGAAAGTAAGAAGCAAGCACCTATGAGAAGCCATGGTGCACACTGTATACAGGAATGAGATATCCTGGGGAGAGCATGGGGTAACAGTGGTGAGAGAATGAAGGGAGAGGATTGGACAGAGAGAGATTGACAGGCAACGCAGCCAGCCAGTCCCAGGAGAGCAGTGGAGCAGAGGCGGCCCTTCCCTTCTCAGCTGTCCTTGATTCAGGCCAGAGGGCGGCATTAAGTTGGCTCAGCTGCCAGGAGCCAGCGGCAATGCTCAGGGCAGGAGAATGAGCTCAGTCCTGCAGGAGGACCTGGGCGGCGATCACAGCACCCGCCGCAGTGCATGGGACAAGCACGTTCTAAACTCCTGCTTATTTCTGCTTCTTGATTCTAATGGCTCACCCACATAGTCTGAGCAAATTCCTTTTGGTTACAATTCTCATGACAAACTAACCCAGTAATAGATGCAAAGTATTTAGATCATCTTCTGATAAATACCAACTGCCCGATGTTCATTAGATGTTGTTATTATAATTTACATCATTTGCGTTTTCACTGAAGAACAAGTTACTGGACATCATCCACCTACAAAGCCCTGCATATCAGGAGCACACGACACTGCTAATTCAGGTTAAGGGCTAACTAGTTCCAGTTTCTTCACCCACGGAAGCCTGGAGGTTGGTTAGGAAAGGATAAGGGAAACTCCCTCCACCAGCTCTGCTGAGCTCAGGCACAAAGCCCAGGCATCCACAGCAGTTCTTAGCATCTACGTTTATGGGGCCACAGGACAATCAGTTCATTCTGGTTTCCGTTGCACCGGTTGGTGGTTTTGGTTTTTCCTATGTATACTTGGAGACAAAGTAATCACAAGTGTGGTCTGAGGACAGCATGTAGCCTCCAGGTGGCGATCAGCAACTCACATGCCTTGAATGGGCAGAAGTCCTCACTACCGTTATTTCTGATACTAATAGTAATCAATAATGATAAGCATATTGTACTTAGACTTTCGTTAGAGTTTCTTTATGCACAATATCTCATTTACTCTCCAAAAGTTTCTGCTAGTTTTTTTTTTAAAAAGCTAAACACACAATTACCATATAACCTAGCCATTGTACCCTTGGGTATTTATCTCAGAGAAATGAAGACCAACATCCCTTCAAACAAAAATATGTACACAAATGCTAATAAAAGCTTTATTCACAGTAGCTAAACACTAGAATGCAACCCAGATTTCCTTGAAGAAGTAAATTGTTCCATACGATGGAATACTGCTCAGCTGTAAAAAAGAACACACTGCCAATCTCAAAGAGTTCCATGACACATAATTTCACTCATGTGACACTTTGGAAATGACAAAATTGTATGGAACAGATCAGTGCTTTCCAGGGGTTAAAGAGCAGTTAACAAATCCAGTTGTATATTAGGATAAGCTTCTCAAAATTATGAAATTCCTAGCCATCCTCTTAAAGTGGAGAGAGGGGAGAGGGATATAACTTGAAGCACCAACACCACTGAGGAGTCAGTTACACTAGTCCAGATAGAGACTGTGGGAATCTGAACTTCAGTAGTAGATTTTAATATCTAAGGAGTATTTATTATATATAAATATTTTGATTTCTATAAAAAGTATTGATTTTATGTTATGTAAGCTTTCTGTCAAAACACTTGAGAATATCAATTGATGAGGGGGAAAGTGTTATTTTGGCTTCAGTTTCACAGGTTTCATTCCATGGTCACTTGGCTCCTGGCATTTGGGCCAGTAGCCAGGCAATGCATCCTGGTGGGAGTGTGTGGTGGGGAAAACCTGCTCCCCTCACTGTGGCCAGGAAGCAGACAGAGAGAGACAGGAAGTGGCCAGGATCCTCATGTCCCTTCCAGAGCACACCCCAATGACCTAACTTCCTTCCACTAGACCCTACCCCCTAAAGGTGCCACCACCACTGAAGAGCAGGACAGGCTAGGGAGGAATCTTACAAGACATCAGCCTTTGGGGGACACAAGATCCAAAGTATAGCATGTTTCACAATCACTAGTGACAATTTTAAATTGTGTACATATATTTGTAGTTACAGATATTTGGGGGGAAAGGAATCTATTATATTGATATTTCAGAATATATTAAAAATAAAACATACTAGTAAAGTAATTTTGACAGCATTTGTATGCAGTATTGTAGCAGATAGAGTAATATTAAAAAGATCCAGTCATATCACATTTGAAAAACCTGTAATTTAGTTTAATGAATTTGATAAAGTTAGTGAAAATATAGTCAAAAACAGAAAACTGTTTTCTAAAAAGTTTAGAAATAACCATGGTGGATTGTGATCTTTTTAAGGTACCTTAGGCAGTAAAAATCTTTCATTAGAAGAGAACAGGATAAATGTGAGTGACACAACTACACAGGACCTGACAGGCAGGAAGGATGGGGACAGAATTCAGCGCAGAAAGAGCAGCAAATCGATTCCTGGTTCCAAGGATGGGTGAGCAGCCTGGGCCACAGAGACCATGATCGGATCACACTGCGCCACTGCATCACTTCGGTCCAAAGGGCCAATTGCTGGGGACACAGACTCAGAGCCCGGCTGAGGTAAGAAAGGGGGCATACAATCAGATCCCACGTGACATAAGGATTGTGGAATTCTTGGCAGCCAAAATAATCCCCTGCAGCCTTTGCAGTTCCAGTTCCTGTCCCACTCAAAACTCCAGTTAGCAAGCCATTGTCCCCAGGTGAGGAGAGAAGTCTGATCATTGTAGAATAGGAAGTCCTAATTTGCTCAGAAAGTGCCCGGGTTACTAGAAACAGTAAAATTGTTTCTGCAGTGGTTATTTCCTACTAAGGAGGTATAGACTTCAGAGCGAGATACTGAAGCGAATCAAGGTGCTATCAATGCTTTTATGCATTATAGTGTAATTGTAGCACATTCTGCCTTTCAATATTTGAAATATCTACATTTTGCAGACTAAGGTGACAGATGAGCGTTGTGGTCTCAAAATGCATAACTCTGAAAATAATAATAGGCTGTGGTTTAAATTGAAAGACTTAAAAGGCATTCAAGTTTTAAGCATTATTAGCATGTTTTCATTTATTTATTTATGTTAGATAATTAAATTTATTTTTAAACCCTTTAAAATTAATACATAAAAATTATACATGGTTATGGGGTACCTGTGGTGTTTCATTATCGGCATGCACTATATTATGTTCAAATCTGTGTAAATGTATCTATCTCTTCAAATATTTATCATTTCTTTGTGGTGAAGACATTCAAAATCCTGTCTTCAAGCTTTCTTAGAAAAATGCAGTGCAGTATCATTATCTGTGGTCACCCAAATATGTGACAATAGAACTTACTTCTGTCCAGCTGGGACTTAGCCCCCCCTCACCAACCTTCCCCATCCTTCGTTCCCCCTACTCTCTCAGCCTCTGGTAAAAACTCTTCTATTCGTAACTTGTATGAGATCATTTTCTTTTATATCACACATGTGAATGAGATCATGCAGCACTGGCCTTTCTGCATCTGGCTTCTTTCACGCAATGTAATTATCCTCCAAATCCATGGATATCAGTGCGTTTAATAAGACTTGAGATCAGAGTTTAATACATTACATTTGGGAGGATCGCTTAAGTGTCTACATAGTTTTATTCTTAATGGAATAACTTTAAAAGAAATGAAAACATTAAATTTGCACTGCAGTTTGAAGCACAGTCATATGTTGCCTATGGAAAGGGACAGACTATAGGAACAGTGTCTTTCCGCAGTTTTGTCATGTGAACCTCACAGAGTGAATCTTCACTAGGTAGGGAGGCTACCGTGTCACTAGGTGATATAAACCTGGGGGGACAGCTGTCACATGTGTGGTCTGCCATTCATCAAAATGTGGTTATGTGGTATGTGACTGTATTTGATGAACTTGGTTTCAATTGTAAAACTTATTATCTTTACAAATATAATATTAATATTTGTAACATGAATTTAAAAGCTTAGGAAAATGAGTTTTGGATGTATCACTGTAAAACATTGAAATACCAATTCGAAGGTAACTATGCAAATGTGTCAGTCTTCACGAAAGACCTGTTGGAGCCATTGAAATGTCACCATAGCAGATGGTGAACACAGACCATTCTCATGATGTGTGCCAGCTACACCATGGACACAGGACTAACATTGCGAATTTATAAAGAACTAAAAAATATTCATAAAGAACTCAAAAAAAAAAAAAGCCCAACAAAGGGGAACTAAAATGAATAGATATTTCTCAGAAGGAGAAGTAAAAATGCATGAAAAAAAAGTTTGACATCTCTGGCCATCAGAGAAATGCAAATTAAAACAACACTGGGATTTCACCTTAGTCCAGAAAGAATGGCCATCATCAAGAAAGCAAATGATAACTAATGCTGATGAAGCTATTGGGAAAAAGGAACCATTCTACGTTTTGGTGGAAATGTAAACTAGTACAGCTACTATGGAAATCAGTATGGAGATGCCTCAGAAAACTAAAATTAGAAATTCCTTTTGACCCAGCTAGTCCCTTTCTAAGTGTCTTCCCTAAAGAGTAAAACATATCATAATACAGTGATACATACATTTCATGTTTATAGCAGCACAATTCATAATAGTTAAATCTTGGAAGTGGCTCTGGTGTCTATCACTAATGATTGGATAAAGAGAATGTGGTATTTATACACAATGAGTACCACTCTGTCATAAACAAAGATAAATTTGAGTCATTTGTAGGAAAACAGACACACTTAGAAACCACAGTGTTAAGTGAAATAAATCAAATGCACAAGGTTAAATATCATGGCTTCTCTTATATGAGAAACCCAAAGTATAAATAATTTAAAGAGCAAAACAAAAGAGAGACAATAGGAAACAAAGAGGTAGATTTTTTGCAAATGATGATCTAACGATGGAAAGAGGGAAGGGAGGAGAAGGAAATAAAAAAGAATTAAGATGTGTTATGTGCTGGTACCAACTCCTCACAATGAATGTAAGCACTATGTACTACAAACGTGTACTAACAGAAGTATAAGTAATTTTAAAAATAGAAATTAGAGTAGCAAGAGAGAGCTCCATCAGGCGGACTCCTAGTGGTGATGAACTAAACCTCCCAGGAGCACCCTGGAGAGATCTCCAAAGCATAGCCTGAATCAAGGACACCAAGAAATGTGGGCTCTCTAGTGAACAACCACAGTGTGAGTTTCCAGGGAAACACCTATGTAAACAATCACCAGGTATTTTCTAAGACATCACTTGAGGAAGTGGATCACTCACCCCAGGGGGAATCCCAGTTCACAGGAGTTTCATGACTACAGTGATTAGGATCAGGCTGGGAAATGTGGAAGAAGACCGAGCCATGCGTGAGTCCATAACATTTAGTGCCATTGTTAGGAGAGTGCGTAGAATTCCATGCTACCTGAGCTCCAAATCGGAAAACTCAAGAACATAAAATCTCAGTTAGCACACAGTTCACCTCTGCTTCCATCTACAGCAGGACTTTCCAGTAATTTTCCTGTTGCGGGTGGGAAAATGTTGGACATTGGGCCGGTGAGATGGCTCAGCGGCATAAGCGCCTGCCTTGCAAGCGCGAGGGCCCGAGTTCGACTCCCGGAACCCACATACGAAAAAGGGGCCGGTGATATCGTTCAGCGGCACAGGTGCCTGTTGGCGCGCGAGGTCCTGAGGTCGACCCCCCGGTACCCACAAAAAAAAAAAAAAAAAAGAAAAAGAAAATGTTGGACATCGATATCATTCAGAATCATCCGGCTCAGGGGAGCTTGCATTTCTGAGTAACAGTGCATCTAAATATAACTCCTTTCTTGTGCTCGGCCATTATTAGTATCTGATAATTACCAGAAATCTCATGGGAGTTTGCAATTGCAGATGTGTGGCTGAAGATTAGATTCTGTTTACAAAATGCTGCTGCTTTTCCTGTTGGGAAGAAAGATCAGCTCTCTGCACATTAACTTAAGCAATTAATTCTTTAGGGCTTTCCTCCCCATTTGTGAAAGCATTAAGGAATGTTAGGGTTGATAAGGCTGAATCACTTCAAGAGGCTCTTTTATCTCAGTGTCCTGACATTTCCAACTTTCCAGGGTGAGCTGCTACTCAGCAAATGGAGGTCACGCGTCCCTAACCCTTGGAGTGGGAAAACGAGGCAGCCCATCTAAGGTGACTCTGTGTCCATATAAAGGAGCCGCCCTGAGTAAAGACGTTCAGCTGGGGCACAGAGAGCATGGTGACTGCTGGCTGAGGAAGTAGCATCAACAAGATCAAGGCCTTTACCCTGGGTAGCAGTGAAGATCGTATAATGTACAGAAGCTTCCGACTTACAATGGTCTGACTTGCAAGTTTTCCACTTAGAGATGGTGCAAAAATAACACCCATTCAGTAGAAACCATACACTAAGTTCTGAATTTTGACCTTGTCCTGGGCTAGCGATGCAGGATATGGCCCTTTCCCAAGACACTGGGCAGGGGTGGGAGCCACAGCTCCCTGTCAGCTGCACAATCACGAGGGGAAACAGCTGCTGCTCTATAGTGTACTGGGCTGCCAGTATTTTTGACACAAGTATTCAATATATTACAGGTGTGCTTAGCTTCTGCCCTGCTGCTTGCACCTGTGCTGAAAGCAGAGGGCGATAAGGACGGGGGTCCTGTAAGGGACGGAGAATTTCAGAAACACCTGTTGTCCCCCATGGCCCCTTTTGAAGCCACCTTCTGCTGTCATTTGGAGGAAAAACCTGCAGAAACCAGTGGCCTCAGGGAGTGCGCGCGCACGCGTGTGTGTGTGTGTGCACGTGTGCACACAGAGACAGGGAGAGACCCATCTGCCTCAGCAGAGAACTTGGTCTATGTCAGAGCGTGCTGGTTGGAGACAGTATTTCTTAACAGGGAAACTCACAGACCCTGGATCCCTCCTCAGTTTGCCAGCCAAGCTCAAGTCTTTATAAACAGAGTAACACTCTCATGACATAGATTACATATGGAGGACTAGATTTCTCATCATGTGATAACTACAGCTTAATGGCAATAATTATAATAATAATGCCTAGTATCTCACCTTCCCTTAATTGTGAAAACAGCACTTTTCTTTTAAAAGGCTAGGTGACTGCTTAATAACATAAACGATACTTTAAACCACTCTCTAATGAAGTTTTCAGGGCAACAATTACTTCAGTTAATGACCTATTTCTTTTTGTGAATTTTTCCAGACAAAATTTGGGAAGAAAGAAAGGCGTTCAAATTCTCACTATACTTAACAAGCCAGACAGCAGAGAGAGTAGCTAGATTTATTCAACTCACTGAGCCAACGTGATATTAAGTGGTGCTCATGGAATACCTGTTCGGATCAAAACAGAGCCTTTCTTTTAATCCCACAAGATACCATGAAATTCCTGCTATAAATTAAAGATTAGAGTACATATTCGATTTGGCTCAATATGCAAGGTGACAGGAAATGGATTAGCTTGACAGATGTACAAGGAAATTGTATTCAGTTCACTCAGGTAACCTAAACAAAGATGACTGTTAAGAAAAGTGGACAGCACAGTTCCAAAACAGCGGTGATGGGACAAAATATCAGCAGCAAGGGAGTATATAACGTGCATCACAGGGTGCACCTCCCAGGGACCCAAACTTCACCTGCTCCTGCTTCTGCCAGATTCTGAGTTTGAAGGAACCACATGGGCTGAGAATTGCAAGAGCTCCAAGAACCCGAGGGGACACTAGTCATGAGCAGTTTCATGCATCTCTTTTTCATTGTATACTCAAACTAAAATGCATTGAGGTCCCAGAACCAAAATATCAAAAAAGGGAAGGATGAAAAAGAAGGGAGGGAAGGAAGAAGAAAGAGGATTAAAATGTACTCTCCAAGGTGATGATGGGAACAGTGGGGCACACGGCCCATCTAAAGGGGGTCAGGAGGACGAACACCCAGTCTGGGCCAGAATCTGAGTTCAAAAGGGCCAGAAACAAAGATGTCAAGAGAATCTAGAAATCTAGATGTTTATGCTGCATTTCCCATTTTTAAATTTTTAGAGTATTTTAGCCTGCATGTTGGATCCTGACAATGGATATCTTCTACACCATTTTTGAAGAGAACCTTTCACCTTAAATGGAGGAAAAGGTCCTACTAGTGGTTTCATCAGGGGGCTTAGGGTGCTGGACCCCACAAGTCCCATCATTCTAAATAGCTTATCGCTGGTATGGTATGATATGATATGATATGATATGATATGATATGATATGATACAATATGATATGATGCAACACATGAGCACTAATATGTAGCATTCTATGTCCCACATCAGCCTGGGATTCACTTCCATGGCACGACATGCTCCAACATTGCTTTTCATGTCCCCTGGGGCTGCCCAAACTTCTGATTTTTTTCCTCGGGTTCCAGTGACATGTGATAGTGAGCTGGCTGCCAAGTTTCTCTGTCTCCTTGAGTGTACATAGGAAATAGGACCAAAATGTGTCTCAGCCGGATATTTGTGATAGGTGATTTTTGAGAAATATGGCAGCCATTGGATTAAGCCACCCAAGACAATGGGACTCCACTCAGCTTAGAAAACCTACATGTGATGAGATTTTACAATATCTTCAATGGCTGGTTGGCAGAACTTAGCCTGATTGGCGTTACTGTCTTATTGTTCAGCCCACATCATTAATGTTGGGTTTAAGTACAATAAAACCAGCTGTGGCTAGACGATTATGAAGATTTGGGTTCTAATATGGCTTTGATACCAACTATTTTCCCAGTGAATACAGGTACATCCCTTCCTTTCTCTAGTGTTATTATGTGTAAAACCAAAAATGAAAGGTAAATTAAACACCAACAAATAAAAACATGGCTAGACAAAGTGAGTGAGTTCCAAATTCAGTCAGCTACAAATCATCTTTTAATTTTTTAGTGTATTTCCTGAACAACTCATATCACTTTTTTAATATCTACATTAAAGATCACTTGAGAATGTCAATATTTACTTTTTTTATGTGTGTGTGGGTACCAGGGTTCAAACTCAGGACCTTGCGCTTGCCAGCAGGCGCTTGTGCCACTGAGCCATATCACCGGCCCTTTTTACGTATGTGGGTTCCGGGAGTCAAACTCAGGACCTCGCGCCTGCCAGGCAGGTGCTTTACCGCTGAGTTATCTCACCGGCCCCAATATTTACTTTAAAAGAACATGTCATGATTATAAATAGTTAATTGACCAACGATGACATTAGTAAGTGTGCTATTCAGGTTCCAACAGTATTAGTCAGCTTTCTCATCACTGTGACCAGATACCTGAAATAAACAACCTAAAGGAGGAGAGGTTCATTTGAACTCACAGTTCCCGAGGCTTGGTCCATGGCTGGCTAGCTCCAAAGCAGAAACGTTGAGGAAGGGTGTGGTGGAGGAAAGTTGCTCAACTCATGGTGGCCGGAAGAAGAGTAGGTTGGAAAGATCCAGAGGGAAGGGGCCAGGGACCAAATATAGTCCTCAAGGTCACATCCCCGTGACTTACTTCCTGCTACTGGGCCCCACCTCCTAACAGCCCTTCCAGCTATGACCTCATTAGTGGATTAAGCCATAGTCAGCCATTGCTCTTACGATCCCATCAACTCTCCAGGAGTCTTTTCCTGTAGTCAAATTGACGATCAGGATTGACCACCAGCAACAGGAAAGAAACGGAGCATTGTCTAGGGTTGATTTACAGGGCACAGAGCTTTGGATAGGACGTAGGGAAGCCCTCCCTAAGCCCACAGGGTTGAGGCTGAGGGCTCTACTACAACTTGGAGGAGGAGGTCATGTAAGTCAGCCACTCAGCAGACAGCCATGCTGTAGCGGCCTTCATCGGAGCCAGTCAGGGGGTGATCAGTTTGACCTCACTCTTCTCCCTCCTTCCCTCCGATTTACCCCATGGGAAACCAGAGAGCTGAGAAGACTGTTGCTGTCCCCCATTTGCAGCCGCTGCCCAGGACAGAGCGCAGAAGGAGAGGATGGAGAGTCGAGGGCAAGGGCAAAGAGGAGGTGCCCCAAACAGAGGTAACTCAAAGGACAGTGTTACTAAAGGCACATGGACACCACTGCATGCTAGGGATCTGGCCTTGAGAGCCACCACCTATTTGCAAAAAGGCAGAGAAGCCATGGGAAAAATATGATTGCATGAAACAAGCTCTTCACAGAATGTAATTAAAATAATTAAATGAAAGAATCAAAACAGCAGTGGACCTCTCTTGGTTTGATCTAGGACATGTAGCATCATATCTGCACTGATGTAGTCCTATTGCTTCTCAGCTTTCCCTCAATTTGAGAAATGCTGGACTCTAAGTTCTACCTAATATTCCTTGCCCTCTTCTAAGACCTGTAAAAATATTGTAATGTGACAATATTTTTTACACTAAACTCTTAATCACAAAATGGGATGGTCCAGTTACCAGCACATCTAAGAGCATTCTAAAGGATCCCAAATATATTTTCTTAGTTTTCAGAGAATTATGCTGCATAACAGTGGGCCATTACTCAACAATGCATATTGCTTCCTTTATCGTGTGAGACACTTTCTGTTCAAACTTTATTAATTCTCTTTTTTCTACTGTAATCCAGAAAGGACTTCAGGCATTTAAGACTGGCTTGAGACACTGAAGATGATCACAGGGTAGATGTTGTTAGAAAGGTGGGCTGACATGTGATGAATGCACAACAAAATAGCTTTGCGTCCACAACTAATTAATTCCATATATTTATGAGTGTCTGTTCTGGGTCAAGTACATTGTGAAGAAGTATAAGATTCAGTAAATATTAGAATTGATTTAGGTGTAACGGCTTCTCCCCCATCTTTACCTCCCACTTAGTTTCCAAATCTAAAGTACAGATCATCTCAGATAATATGTTCCTTCACTGACAATCCTGTTCTGACACCAGAACCTTCTCCGTGCAACTTCAGCTTACAAATTCTTACCTTAGGGCCGTTTGCACTTTCTGGTCCTCTGGATGATTCTTTCCCTGGATCCAGGGTTTCCAAACTCTGACCTGGGGGCCACATTTGCCAGTTGCCCTTTTCTGTAAATAAAGTTTTATTGGCACCAATCCACACTCACATTGAAATGTTGTCCACGGCAGCATTCCCACCACTATGCCATCATGACACTCTGTGCGGCCAGCTAAGCATATTTACTGTTTGGCCCTTTGTAAAACAGTTTGCTGACTTCCGCCCCAAATCTTCACATGACTAATTTTCTTTTCAAGCACAGGACATAAATGATGTGACCTCTGAGGAGGTGTCTACCCGCAGCATCCCAACTCCATATGAAACATAAAGGGAGGGCTCTGTGCAGCCAGATCATTTATTTGTTAAGGGAATATGGAAATCTGATTTTTTAAATGTTAAATACCCCTCCTCTATCTCACATGAACATACACAAAATAAAACTTTTGTCGCCAAAATATATATCTGGGCCCTATGCAGTAGCAGCACCCCTATTTGCAAAACCTGGCAGATGGAGACTAGGGTGCTGACTACGGCTGGACCCAGCTCCTCGGTCTCCTCAAAGGTGGTGGCCAACATCAGCAGCCACGGGCACACACTGCCCTTGGCTGCCACCCTGGCCTCACAACTCTTCCCAGTGGGACCCTGCAGAAACCCAGCCCTGGGATGCAGGATGAAACCAATCTGCCCTCTGTGTACACACTCAGCTCCAATTCACCTTTTCTGTGAAGCCACCTAGTGGTGTTTCCTGAGCAAGACCAGCTCTCCCCACCTCTGATCCCAGAGAGCTTTTGATAGCAACTCTGCAGCATCCTTCTGGCCAATGCTTGGCTTGTCCAGGGACTATGAATCCCCTCCATGGGGTGTGGTTGTACCCAGTAAATGCTTCTTGGATGGATGATGAGTATGAAGCCCAGCGGAAGCAGATAAAAGCCAGTCCAGCTGAGACCCAGATTCCACCCATGCAGGGCTCTACAAAGCACAGCATGCCCCTCTTCTCCTGGCCAGCAGCTGCCTGGGATGACAGCATCATTGGTAACACATTTCTTCCTCATCACATCGCACCTTCAGCCCAGACACACATTTGCCTCACCTCCTCTGTGCAGGAGACTCTGCCCACTTCTATTTTAAGAATAACTCATTTAAGGAAGAGCATCTGTCACTAACCTCTAACCAGGGCTACAGGGATGATCTCCTCAATTTCAGCAATTGTGCAATTTCTGTAATTGCCTGGCCAAGGAATGGATTCTACTAATTAAGGTGATATTACAAGCAGTTTTCAATTTTGAACTCATGGAAAAATGTTCTCCACGGGGTCCAGCAGAGGTGTGTCAGCTGGTTTGTTTTGCAAATGGATTTTAACCCTCTGCTCCCACTTGTAAGTGAGCCTTCTCCTCATTAAGGGAAGCTGGTTGGGCAATAATGGAAGTATTGCTACCTTTCTCCAGGAGCAGTCCTGTGAGGGGCTCTTCTATGCAGGGCAGCATTTCCGGACCTGATTTTTGGTACCTAAGAGAACAGGAAAAAGCCAACTTAAAACTCTCAAGAGTTCAGCTGGGCTCATAGAACTTTAGGGAGGTAAATCATGTGTGTAGTTCTCAAGGGCCTGATGAGAGGATCAAGGGTGTTGTAAAGTCAAGCTTTCTGTTTTCAGTACCCTGTGGACTTAGTTGTGCCATTTGTCTTAGTTACTTTGTCATCACTGAGACACAATACCCAAAAGCCACAACTAAAAGGAGAAAAGTTTTATTTTGGCTCACAGTTTGTAGAGGTTCCAGTCCATAATGGGCTGCCTTCAAGGCAAGGCAGAAGGCAGAGGGTCATGGCAGAGGGGAAACAGTCCATGGCAGGGTCGGCAAGAAGCACAGATCAAAGGACAAGAAGGAAGATAGACTCTTCCAGGCCACACCCCCAAAGACCCATCTCCTCCAACCATTCTCCACCTCCCAAATCCTATTTAGCTATAAACTCATCAGTGGACTAGTCCACTGGTGACTATCACACCCCTATGACCAATCAGCTCCCACAATTCCCACCTCTGAGCACATGAGGCTCTTGGGGGACATTTGGATATAAACCAAAACACCAGTTTTGTAGGAAGAAACTGCACATTATTTCAAGACACTTTCAACAAAAGACTCTTCTCTATGATACAAATCTACACCTATAAGAGTCCCTAGGGCTTTTATAGCTTTAGAAAGCATGGTTACAATATACACAATGACAATGAAAACTGCTCCCGATATTATTTCAGTGACAGCATTATGTGAAAATCACTTTCTTGCCCACTTGCATGGCCAATCTCTTAGCTTTCTCAACCTTACATGAAAGATAGAATTGTCATCTGGATTTTAGTAGGGAGGAAGCTGATACCCGTGATGTGAACTCGTGTCTCACAAATCATAATAGCTAAGGAGAAGACTTGAATCCAGAGCCCTTCAGCTTACATCACATCCATACAGTCAGTGGCTCCTGCACCTTACCACATTCCAGAGCTCTTGCAAATCAAGTCCCTTGGATATGAAATTGTTTCATGCAGATCTGTTTATTCGATTTATGGATGAAGCAACTTAGCGACCTTGGGATCCACACAGAAGCACAGGTCTCGCTACGATTCCAATGATGTTAAAATGAGTACCATGGCCTCCATTTGCTGCATGGCCTCTGTTAGCACATTTCTACTCAGCCCTCACTGTGTGGGTTCAAGACTCGTAATGCAATTTGACCATGCACAGAGAAGAAATATTTAGTAATTATATCACATTCCTGCCTCGGGTTCTTCATTTTCCCATGAACATAGCTTAATTCAAGCTTGGAAGCTGATTCACCCTTTGATACAACAAACCCCAGCTCTTTGTCCTGTTCCAATAATTGTTAATACAACAGGCACCATCAGATGACAATAAAGACAGGTTCTGATGACTTAGATGGGAAAAAAACCCAGACGGACAAGAAATTCCCAGGAGCTCAGCTGTGCTTGATGTGAAGATATAATATCCACTTCATGGGAATGAAAGTTGAAGGCTGTAAATAACCGCCCTGCACAGTGCGTGATTTCCACACTTGGTTGTCTGAGGTGCACTCGAGGATACTCGTGTGCTGGCGTTTTCTCCTGTGATGGAGTTCGCGGTTGCTTCTCCAAGCACTCTGCAGGAAGTTAAATTAGCACAGGCTAAAACAAGAATCTGGAGCCATCTCAAGCATGATGTCGCCAGGTGCAGCCCCATGACAATACATGAGCATCTGAAAATAACTACTGTCAGACACAAGCCCCCTTCCCGGGGACTAAGGTGCAGGGGTGATGACAGGGAACAGCTTGTGTCGCACGCCGTCACCGTGTCTGGGTCTGAAAACGCTGCTCATGGGGAGCCAGCTGCTTCTGAGGGAATTGAAGCTTCTCCATCCTCCTCTACTAGGCAGACACAAGTACTTGGCTCCTCCTCTCACTTCCTTTCCCCCTTCTAGTTAGGTGATATCTACTGGGGGTGAACTAAGTAAAAAGTACTATGCTGGACACATTCAAGGTGAACTAAGAACAAGTACTGTGCTGGGCCCTGCAAGTCAAGAGTTAAGTAAAAGCAAAGAGCTCAACTACCTCGATGGAGGTTGCAGTCCAATGTTGGAAACAGGGGAGAAGCAATCAATCGGCAGCCACAGGACAACCTTGACAGGACACAGGGGGACCCCACAGGGATCCCACAGGGGCCTCCTGAGAGGCCCTCACCAGTGCTGGTCCAGAACAGGAAGTAACCACAGCCTTCCCAGGGGCCAGGAGGCCAACTGAGCTCTGGAGGGGCCAGTGGCCAATCTAGTCTGCCGGGAGAAGGAAGGGCTTCCACGACAAGGGCAATGTGTCCCCTGGTCTTGTGGGGAGAAGACTGACATGTGTGAGAACAAAAAGAAATTTCAGCCATTGCACCACCAAGTTCAAAGATGGATTCACCACAAAGCTGATGAAACATCCAGTTCGGCCCCACCCCTTGCTGAGACCCCTTCTAAGGCACTGAAGCTAAGTGTCCACTTTTTAATATCCTTGGTCCCTACCTTCTTCTTTCTTTTCTCCTTCCTTCCTTCTTTCCTTCCTTTTTTGGAGTGGGACACCACTGGAGAGTAACTTGGTGATGGATTACCACAATATGACTTTTTATTTTTTTGTTTTAATTGTGGTAAAATCCATATCACTTAGAATTTCACCATCTAAACAATTTTAAAATGTGTGGTTCTTGATTCACATTGCTGTCCACTCCTCACCCTCAGCCATCTCCAAAACCAATCTGGCAAAACTAAAATTCTATACCAACTGGAAAGTATCACCCCACTTCCATCCCCCCTCCCTAGTAACCGCCACTCCGCTCACACAGCTGTCTTTCATAAGTGAATCGTAATATTTGCCTTCTGTGGCCAGTTCATTTACTTAATATACTATCCCACGGTTCACCCACACAGTGGCAAGGCCAAGGTGGGTGGGTGGACCTCCTCTTCACCACTGTACTGAGGAAACCCAGTGCCCCCAGCTTCCTGCACCTCACTGTTTCCCATCCCTGTCTCTCCCTCCTCACCTCCCGCCCTTCACATTCTCCACCTCCTTAGTCCCTCAGAGTCTGGCTTTGCTGCACCCTGTCACAGACCATCTTCCCTCCCCTTCCCAGCCTCGTTCCCTATTAGTCAGTGCCAGTCCCAAGGAGGAGTTCCGGCCCCAAAGCACTTGCCAAGCCTTCCCCAGGTAGAGATTTTCGTTCCCAAAAAAAGGGTCTTGCTGAAAAATCAGTAGCAGAGCAGAAACTTTTCCATTTCCGTAAATACAAGCTGAAATTACATTTTATTCAAACTTGAAGCATGCTAATTTAACCGTTGTGTGTCATGAGCCACTAAAGCAGTTAACTTTATGTGAATAGTTGGAAATAACAGATGCCATACAAATTAGTAATAAGCATCAATAATTGCATTATTTCACAGCTAGTTGGCTGAATAGATGGTAACTTAGGTAATGATATTGCCCTATTGTAGTGCCTATCTAGCCAAAAATATAAAAATACCATTGATTTTCAGGTAACTCATCCTGACATCAAATTTGAAATATGATTACTGTGAGTCTTTGTAGCAAATATGATCTAAGCCCATACTCATGCTATTAGTACGATGAGGATATTTTTATGACATTTATTTTACAGGTAATTTGAAGTAAGTTCACAGTAGTAAAATCATGGTTTATGTAGCAGTTCATATGATGTCACTTATGTAAAATTAGAGACTCATTCCTGATGAAACAAAATAAACAAATTATTGCAAAGCAATCTCAGAATTACTGGTATTATTTTTTTCCCTCCCCTAGCTAAATAGGCAACTCCTTGACATAGTAAGCTGCCCCTCTGAAGACCACAGGAGTGGGACAATAACACCTCCTTACTTTATGCAAGATGTTATGTTGAACTCAGCAGCTGCATCCAGCTTTGTGCGTCCCTGAGCAGCTTACAGAAGCCGGCTGGCTACCCTGAACTCAGCTGTTCCCATGGTCTCAACATAAGCCCTGAACCCCTGCTCTGTCTCTTACTGAGATGATGCAGAAGTGAGCCCCTTGTAGAGTCACATCTTCATACCACATCCTGTGACAACTGCCCTTTGACCTCACCAGCCTGCTCTATAGACCCCTTCCTGTTGTGTCTGCCCACTATACCTCTTCTTGGTGAGTGCCTTTCCCAGCGCGGATCCCATATGCAGTCCCCTCAGGCACTTCTGCACACAGATCATGAGTGTCCTAGTTCTCGTACCTCTCCCCTACGCCATTACAAACTCCTGTGAAGTCAAATGCCCATGCTGACTGCACCCATGCCTTAGTGGTCAAAGGCTGTGAAAGAATATCCCCAGAGCCCCTTCATTCCTCTGTTAGTGTGTGGTCTCATGTCCTGAGCAGACACTCAAGGCCACTCAAGAGTACTGGGACAAGAATCCGGGCATCTTTGTCATCAGTTCCCATACCCACTGTGCCATCAGGAAAGCTCCTGCCTCTCAATTCCTAGAGGAAATGGAGGTCTTAGGGAGGTCTTCCCTCTATTGGTCTCCTCACTGCCCTCATCTGCTATTGTGCAACTGGTGTGTTCTCCTTCCCTGCTCTCCATGCACCAGATGCCCGCTGGCATCCTGTCCTCGCCCTCATTCTGCCACGCACAAACTTCCCAACCAAACATGCTTCTGAACTCACCCTACAGAATAGTACTAAAGATTCCCCAGTGCACACACATGTCTCCCTTCTTGCTTCCTTCACACCTTTCTTGTTTCTACTTTCTTGTTTCCTCTTTCTGGTCTTCTCTCCTGGCACTAGGTTCTTGGGAAGTTGAGCGATCAGCCTGCCTGGGCTCAAGTCTCAGCACGACCACTTCTCCTTCTGAGTCTCTGGGCAGGTTATGTGTCTTCTCTCTGCCACAGTTGGCTCACCCTGCAGGTAGCTGATAATAAGCCGTATTCACATCTATCATATGGTTGATGTGGAGACTTGGCACCTCGCGATTACAGCCATGGTTTATTTAACAACTCCTTTATGAATGTCAATTACGAACCAACCACAGAAAATGCACACCTGAGCAGCAGTCTCCAAATAACACTGTGTGATTTATTTAAGAACCTAATTGATTTTTTAAAATCCGTAATATTTCTGTCCTTCCAACAGACACCACAACCTCTTTATATGATTTCAAAGTCATACCCTCTTTTGTTCTTCTGAGCGAATACTTGGACACTTTCTTTGTTCTCAAAGTTATATTTGATCTCCTTTAAAAATTGCATTGACTTCTTTCCAAATGCACAGGAAATTTTATTTCAAAGTTATATTTCCAGGGAAGAAAATGCTAATTCTCCCCTGAAAATCACAAAGACTTTTAGGAACAATTCAGGGAATGGGGGAAATTTGGTGCAAGTTTAGGGAAAAAGAAAGCCTGCAACTGTGATTTCTGATACAACCAGTGTTAGGTCCTAGCCTCCGAGATGTGAGCATGCTCCTCCTCCTCCTCCTCCCAAAGCCATCTTACAAGGTCACCCCTCCCGGATACACCAGAGCCAGGATTTGAGCCTGTAGAACCTGGTGACGGTTTCTGTGTGCACAACCACTGCTCAGGCTATCTCACACCCACAGTGCATGAGAAGCACTCAATTTCACATGGTGTCTGGCTGCTGCCTGGATACAAACGTCTCCCATTTTCTTCTAAAATATTCATGACAGGAAAGAAAGGTATGGCAGTAGCTCCGTTTATGAACTTAATTCTTTCCATGATTCCAGAATTCATTGCATGATTTCAGAATAAAGAATTAAGTTTGTGAACCAGCGTACCACTGTATAAACCAAAGCATCCCACATCCCCATGAAAGTGGTGGATATCGAACTTCTAATCTGGAAGGAATCTTCAGTGGTGGATTTTAACTGAGAAAAATATATCTGCTCTTCACCAATTTCCTTCATCTTAGGAAACACTGATACCTATGGAAAAATGCCCAAGTTACGTACTGCAGTGTATCCAATCACTAACAAGCATAGGTTTAAAATCAACCACTTATTTTTTATTTGCCTATTATGCAACATTTAGCAAAGACCTCTCACCTCTGCTCTATGAAGCAGGAGGAGGCATTTAATGGACTGGTTACAGAAATCACAATGACTTCAGCTATAATCATGCCTGCCCAATTCAAGGGGATGGAGAATGGATCTCATGAAGCATTAAAACTAACTTATAAGAATATACATATACATATTCTTATGTAGGTGTGTGGGTGTTGGTGTATGGGTGTGTACATTGGGAGACATTGTAGTGACAATGTGACAATTTTGGAAAATGTCATCCTCCAAAGGTAATAAGAACCCCTCGTTGTGAAGTCAACTGTATAACTCAAGCTTAGCATCTTCAGAAGCAGGATCGCTGTTCTGCAGTTTCACTCCGAGTTAATTATGGAAACCAGTATGGAGGTTCTTCATAAAGTAGACACGGCTACCATACAGTGCCACAGTGCCACTACTGAATATGCACCCACAGGAAAGGAAATCATGACGGTGAAGATATCTGCACTCTCCCCTGTGTATGGCTCTCCTTATTGCAATAACCAAGATATGCAACACCTGAGGGTCCACGGATGGACGAATGGATAAAGAAAACAAAATTTCACATGTGCGTACATATATACATAGACAATGGGATATTATCCAGTCACAAAATTAACAATAACAAACATTAAAATATTAGTATTCACTCATGCAGAAGTTAAAACCCTGTCATTTCTGCCAATCTGAATGCGCCTGGGGAACATTACTTTAAATTAATTAAGTGAAGGTCGGAAGATCCATCCCACACATTCTCACTTACATATGGCAGCAGAAGGAGCTGCGATGAGTAGAATTGTGGTCACCAGAACCTGGGAGGGAAGTTGGAGAAGAAGAATGGAGAGGGGCTGGTTGGAGAGCACAGGGATCCAGTTGAATTGCAGGAACTGAATGTTCTCTAACACAGTAGGGTGCCCGTAATTACTTACATATCAAAAGAGCTACAAGAGAGGATTTTGATGTTCCCAGTCCATGATAAATGTCTGAGGTGACAGATTTCCTGATTACCCCGACTCACCATTTCACATTATACTCCTATTTCCTGTGAAATATCACACTAGACCCTGTAAATATGTGTAATCAATATGTGTCAGTTAAAAACCTAAAAAATTAGAACAAACCCTGGCTTATACACAAAAAAGGGAAAATTAGAATATTCTTGTTTTAAATATCCACGTGCCCAACAACCAACAGTTTCAAGATAAAAGGAAAGCAACATCTGACTGTGGACAGCACCAAAGCTCTGAGCAGTGAAAGACACAGGGCAGGTGGGGCGGTTAACCACAGAGGCACAGTGACCCTCTCAGAAGCATAGAGGTGCAAGAAAATGACATAATCGACTGAAGCAAAGAGAGCACAAAGAAAATTAAGGCATGCGTGAGGAAAATGACCAGCAAATACTCCCATTTGCAATACTCTAGCAAATTAAGGTCTAGCAAATTTTACAGGAAGATATGAAATGTCCCGATGCTGGAAATGAAAGGGACAAAATAGAAAAGCAAAGCATCAACATATCCAGGGGAAAAGTACCTGAGATGGGAAAGTGCTGCAGGGGACTTTGCCTGTCCAAACACACTGTAAATCCGGTGCCAATGCCCATTCCATGCTGGAGCCCGGACTAGCCAATTCTCGCTTCCTCCCTCTCCTCAATCCATTCCACCAGGATCTACTGAAAACTGAGCCCGTGCTGTCCATTTGGTGCACAGAGAGGCCACCGTCATTGCCCACACAGAGCTCCCAGCCTGTCTGTTACTTGGCATCCAGTAATGATGGAAGGAATCGGGGTACAAAGGCCATGTAGGCGTCTCCACTGGCCGGAGTGTTGGATTAGGAGCTATTGTCCAACACCCAAGGTCTGGTGGGGAGGGACAGATTCCAAACAGGATTTCACCTCCTGAATGTTTTCAGTAGATTTACCTTGTTTGTTACATTTCACTTAATTATCACTTTCCCTGATTAATTAGTTAATTTAACAAACACTGAGTGTCGCCTCTATGCTAGGTATCAAAAGTCTCCAGATAAATGAGTCACAGTTGGCTGTCACAGCACTGTCTGTTCCTAGTACTCAGATGCTGTTTGAACATTACCTCAAGCACGAGGGTTTTTTTGTTTATTTGTTTGTTTGTTTGTTTTTGTTTTTTTAATTCCATTGCTCTCCATTTTTGGAGTTGATACATTCTGAGCAAGCAGAGTTCAGCAGGTGGCATCAGGAGCCAACTCCAAGTCAGTCAAGTTTGTCTGGATTTGTGTTTTCTAATTGATTCTCTTTGATCTGAATGACAGCTGATCACTGAGTTTGTGTAGAGAATGAATACTTGGAAAAGTATAAACTATCTCCTTTCCCTTGATGAAGTTCCCCCTCCCAATGACAGGAAATGGGATTCTTTCCAAAGGACAATTGGACCATGGGCACGAAAGTATAAAATGACACAAACTAGAGTTTGTAACAATGTCCCGCATTGAGTAAGAATTTAATTTTAAACTTTGTCTTTGATCTATAAGACGCTGAGTTTTGAAATCAGATTAAGAATCATGTCTAGCAACACATGAGTAGAAGGCTGAGTGACTGCTGTCCTCTGACTGGAGGGAGACAACAAAGGCATCCTGTGATCCAGGCTCCGGTACTCTGAGTCACTGTGAGATCAATACCTGGAAAGGCCATCGGCCAATTCTCCTAGATTGGATCAGAGGGAATGCAGGAAATTATTTCGGAATTTCAGATTCCATGCACTTGCTCTGTCCCTCCTCCAACTTGGGATCTACCTGCTTCTGCAATGACAGATACACATTTTTTTAAAATCCCCAGCTAGTTCACTGCATTCACACCAGATTCTTACTTTTATTGGGTGCATCTTTGCAGACATGCTGCCATTGTGGCTAAAGCAGCCTCCTCGCGAGAGCTTCTTCTTCTCCTCCTCCTCCTCCTCCTCCTCCTTCTCCTTCTTCTTTTTCTTCTTCTTCTTTTTTTTTTGGTACTGAGAATCAAACTCATGACCTTGCGCTTGCCAGGCACATGCTGTGCTGCTGAGCTGGATCCCCGGCCCCTAGCATCTTCTTTTTAGCTGCTGTGAATATTAAAAGCTGCTCCTTGCTCACCCTGAGAAAATCCACTCCATCATTCCCAAGGAATCTTGAACCATTTCTCCTGCTGACAGAACTGGATTTTTCCCCTCCAGCTCACTGACTCATGCATCCAGGTGGGCATTGCAGTGTCACCACACTAAGGAATAGAACCACAGCTGTGTTACAGCGTCCCGGTGCCTTGTGTTACCACTTTCAGGATTCGGTGCAACAGCCTATGGGGTCGTGGCTACAGGATACTGGGCTTCAAGTCAAGTAAAAACATCAAGCACAAAAGTCTTCAATCAATGAATATGAAAATGATATCTTGTCCACATCAGATCCAAGTAGTGTGCATAAAGTGTGTATACACTTAAATAACATGCACATTACTTAAATGTTAACTGAAACAATTTCCTACTCTCTAGGTGAGAAGGGTAGTTGTTGTTCAGACAATATGGGTGAAATTTATGTTACATTATACACCCATTGTGGAAGTCGAGAACATCTGACTGATGCTCTGGGCAACCTGTGTTTGAAGAAAAATCTTAGAACAACTCCCCAGGGGACAAAGATCCTGCTTGTCATTTTAACTGGGGTGCAAATACCCCTCTAGAGTGATGTCCCTCACCACAATAATTGACCCAGGGCTATGTACACGCCACGGTGGTTTCCATGTGAAGCACAAGCTAGTGTGCAACCTTCTACTGAAACTAGAGGAAGATTTGTAAACAATTACAGGCTTCTCTCAGACCAAGCCCTCCACTCCCAACTTTGGGCTTTTGTTGTCCAAGACCTGAAAACTCACGTCCCATAATTTTCCCTTAGTTTTTTTTAAAGTTACAGGATAAATTGTTCAAGGCCAGAAATCAAAATTTCAAGTGCAAATCATTTCATTGATAAAGCAAGTCTGTGCTGAGAGTCCATCCAGATGAAAATCAATGAGTTTTCTTTGATTCATTTATTTGACTTTTTAAAAATTGCTCTGAAGATGCAGAGTAGATTCAACCACATGCCTCCCTAGATAGCATGCTGTGGACTTGGCTCAGGCCAGGGTTTCTCCTCCTCCATCTCCCCCTCCCCCTCCCTTCCCCTCCTTCCCTCCCCCTCCCTTCCCCTCCTTCCCTCCCCCTCCCTCTCCCTCTCCCCTCTTCCTTCTTCATTTTCTCCTTTTAGAAAAATAATACTGGGGATTGAACCCAGGGCCTTCCCTCTGAGCTACATCCCCAGCCTTTTATTCTCTTTAAATTTTTTTAAAGAGAAAAGAAGTAAAAAAACAGTAAAACAGAGTTTCCAAACAGGCTAATAGGACAGTAACAATAATTAATACATTGCACATTGTTATCTTCATAGTAGTTACTCACAGTACAAGATATAAGCATGAAATAATGTACAGACAATATTAGCACAAACCTTTCTTTTCGATGAACTAAGAGAAACTAGCAGTATATCTATCTTACCTATCTTGTGTATATATAATATATATACACATATATGTATACACATACATATATATACATATATATACATTATATATATGTATATATATATAATTTTTCTCTTTTCTCTTCCTTCCTTTCTCCCATTAGTTTCTCTTTTCTTTTGAAAAGTTTCCTCCCAATTCACAATATCCATTGTACCTTTTGGATCTTTTACTCATTCAGCTTCTCACACTAGTGTGACAATGCCATGTTTCCACATATGTGTCTGATTTAATTCACTTAGGATGATGGTCTCGAGTTGAGCCCATTTACCTATAAAAGCCTCAAGTTTATCCTTCTTTATACCTGAGCAGTACTTCATTATATATAAAAAAAAAACCCACATCTTTTTTATCCATTCCTCAGTTGATGGGCATTTGGGTTGTTTCCAAGATTTAGCTATTATAAATTGTGCTGCTGGGCCGGTGAGATGGCTCAGCGGCATAAGCGCCTGCCTGGCAAGCGCGAGGTCCTGAGTTTGATTCCTGGAACCCACATAAGGGGAAAAAAAGGGCTGGTGATATCGCTCAGTGGCACAAGTGCTTGCTGGCAAGCGTGAGGTCCCAAGGTCGACCCCCGGTACCCACATTAAAAAAAATAATAATAAATAAATAAGTAAATTGTGCTGCTATAAACATGGGTACACATATCGCTGTGATACGATGTTTTTAATTCTTCCAAGAAGACACCAAGAAGGGAAATAACTGGGTCAAATGGGACCTCTAATTCTATTTTTTTGAGGAATCTCCACACTGATTTCCACAGTGGTTGCACCAGTCAACACTCCCACCAACAGTGGAGAAGGGTTCCTTTTTCCCCACAGCCCCGCCAGCATTTGTTATTAGTTGATTTCTTGATAATATCCATTCTTTCTGGGGTGAGATGGAATCTCAGTGTTGTTTTAATTTGCATCTCTTGAATGAACAATGATGTTGAACATTTTTTCATATATTTATTTGCCATTTGTATTTCTTCATCTGAGAAGTGTGTATGCATCTCAGATGCCCATTTTTGGATTGGGTCTTTGAATTTGGGAGACCTCATTTTTTTCAATTCTTTATAGGTTTTAGATAGAAGTCCTTTGTCTGAGGGACAATTAGCTAAAATTTTTTCCCACTCTGTGGGTTGTCCTTTCACTCTGTTGGTGATTTCTTCTGTTGTGCAAAATTTTGAGACAAGTTGTCCCTAAGTCAACATGTTGATCTAGAGGAACTTGCAGTCTTCCTGCCTCAGCCTCCTACAGGGCTGGGATGACTGGAGTGCACCACTGCATCCTTCTTTTTGTTTTCCCCTTTTCCATTTTCCCATTCCCTACACTGTTTCCTTTTTGTGCAGAGACACTAAGATGGTGGCAATTATCCACTCAAATGTATTAGAAATACATAGTACATTTTGGGTACATTTTTCCCATAGAACTAATTATCCTCAGATTCTTGTGTTGTTACTAAAACATTTCATATAGCTCAGCATCTGAGATCTTCCCATGAGTATGCACTCCTGGTGTTGTCAGGCTGTAACCCCAAAATGACTTCTCAATTTATTGAAGGATTAACATCACACGGTGTTTTATAAGCCTGAGGACGTGACCATCATGGTGGAAGTGGAGACAGACTCCAGCGTCCCGGTTCATGACCGGACCCGTTCTTTCCATGGATCCTATCTGTAGCTGACTTCAGCCACTGAGGTCAGTTCAGTCCCCATCCCCTGCTGCAAAACGCTCATTTCCATCCACCGTATCCTCTGCCCCAGTGTGTCCATGCCCAGGCGGAACATTCACAATGCCTGTGTAACAAACCTCCTTTCTCATCTTGCTCTCCTGCACGGCCTGTTGGGGCATTTTCTTTCCAGCAGCTCACGTGCCATTTTGATATTGCAGGTGCACTCTTGGTCACGTTAGAGCCAGGCACTCTTGCCTGTCTGTCCTTTATACTTAGAAACATGTAAGGGTTTGTCCTCTGGGGTGACACAATCCCACTGAGTGTGTGGGCTCTAAGGACACTTCTATATGTGTTCTGTGTTCATTACCAGAGGTAGCTTTCCTCCTGCTTGATGCAAAGGTCCTTCAAACTCAAGTGACAATTCAATTCCTCATGCACCAGGTTCCTTCATCCTCCGTGGAAAACCTAAGGCTGCAGCTCTGACTGCTGGGGCCTCTGATCTGCAGCTAATCATTCCTACCTGAGTCTGCCCTGGACAGCAGCTGTTTCTAGGTCTGTGGTGCCTTCGAGTGGGATGCAAGAATTTCAAGTGACTGGATCTTAGTTATTCTCTGAGTCTCTTTGCCTAGCTGAGGCTCACCTGAATATTTTTGGAGATTTTGCTAAATTTAAATATCATGCTTATCAGATGGGAACTATGGGATCATTTGCACCCCCCCCAGAGTGGTTTTTTCTAACTCATCATTATGATAGTAAGTGTTTCAAGTAGTATAATTAAATGCAAACCACACACGCATGCACACACACATGCACAGAAATATGTGTACTGGTAAACATACCCTTTAAGAGGCATGTGTTTGATCACTGTAACAGTCAAACCGCCACACCTTAAATAAAAGTCATGAAGCATTGTCCCTTCTTAAAGGGACTGTGCATGAAAGATAAGTTAAAACCAGAACTAAACCTTGAGTAGAGCAACTTGCCTGAATCCTAAGTCCTCAGAGCACCCTGCCTTACCATGGACAGCGGCAATTTTGTCTGTAGCCAAGGAAACAAAAACAGGATAATGTACGGGAGAATAATTTAATCATCTGAAGCCAAAGGAAAGATATTTCTTGAAATGTTTTCAGAGGCAAGATAAGTGGTGTTTCTTCCATAGTCTTTGAACAACAAAGGACAGAGGGCCACCAAATCAATGGCAAATAGTAAGTGTTCCTCATATTAAAGACCAGAGAACTAAATGCAGATTCTTTGTGGATGGGATAAAACAGCTCAGAGGGAGCATGATTCGTCAGCTTGCTGGTCAGAGGGAAGCTAATTCATTTCTAGATAGGAGCACGCCTCTGGATTTCTAATATGTAAAATGAAATTCTGTTTCAGGAAAATCAGGAGGCAGGATTCACAAGCACATGCAGTATAATTCCCATGGGGTGTGACAAAACCATCCACGTCCTCCCAGTCGGGGAAAGGAATCCAGTCATCCTCTCTCGGACATCCAGTCAGTCTGGGTCAGTTTCATTTTGACAGCCCCTGTATATAAAAGATGAAAGAATATCAGAAATTAAGAGAAATTATGCTTTAAATACTTAAATATGAGTAACCTATGCTTCCTAATAAATGATTAATATTAATTAGAATCAATAATGAAATACAATATATTGCATGTTGAACGCATAAACAAACTCAAGCCATCTTCCACCTTGGGCACCCGGGCCTCCTTCAGGAGGGGACTCTGGGCTCTGGCCTCCGAGGACTGGCCCAAGCGCAGGCCAGGCCGGGGTCTGTGTCTACAGACTAAAACGCCGCAGCCTGCACCCAAAGGTCCTCCTCTTTCTTCAGTAATCTTCACAGTACTCCCTGGGGTGTGTCCTTCTCCCTCGATGACGATCACGAATGTAAATATCTCCCAGAGCCATAAGAAGAGGAGAGGCAGAAAGGAGATCCAAATGCATCTGTTTTTCTCCTAAGACTCTGGCTTTATTTTCAAAATCACCTTAAAAATGCAAATAAACATAAAGTGTTACCTAATTATAATTTCTAATGTTTACTGGACCTAATCATTGGTCAAACCCTGTGTGAGGAATTTTCATGGATTCTCTCTCCTAAGTCTCATATTGACGTTGAGAGGTGGGGAGTATGTTCTCCTTCCCAGGTGAGGAATCAGGCTGGGGAGCTGTCCAAGCTCGCCCCCAAGTGCGTGGTAGGGGAGATCTGAATGGGATCTGGTCCACTCCCAGTCTCTATCTGCTGGGATTTCCCATCTCTGTCCAGATGGCCAGAGAGTTTCCTGCAAAGATGTTTATAATTTCTTTCTTTTGTTTTCCACAACAGTCACTTTTTCCTCCCCAGTGGCACAAGGCTCTTTTTTTTTTTAAATAAACCTCTGATGCAGAGATTCAATTTCTCCACTGCTCATTTCATGGCACATGCCCATTGGCTATGTTTTTGTTTATTTCATTTTCTCCCATCTGTGATTTCCACATCTTTATTGTTTACATTTTTATTGGCACATATTTACTTTACACAATTCTGGGTTTTATTGTGGCATTTTCATATATACATAAAACACACCCTGACCATGTCCCTTGTCCTATTGCCCTCCTTTATGCCTCCTGCCCGATCACCTTCCTTATCCCCTATAATTCCCAATATTATGGTAAACATGCAATACTTGTCCTTCTGAGTTGGACTTATTTCACTTACGATGATGTCCAGTCCCAAACATTTTCCTGCGAGTGATTTTGTTCATTATGGCTGAACAATACTATATTTTCTTTATATGCATCACTTTTTTTTTTAATCTGTTCATCTTTTGATGGGCACCTAGGCCAATTCCATAACTCGCTTATTGGAAACTCCTCCGCGGTAAAAGCGGAAATGCAGTTTTCTCTGGAGTGTGCTGCCTTTAGTCCCTTCAGGTGTGTACCAAGGGGTGGTAGAGCTGGATCGCGTGGAAGTTCTATGTGCAGTCTTTGGAGGATCCCCTAATTTGATTTCCACAGTGCTGCACTGATTTACAGCCCCACCAAGTGCCCCTACCCAGCATCCTCAGCAGCATTTATCATTTTTTTGCATTGTTATTGATAGTCATTCTGACCGAGGTGAAAGGTGCAATCTCAGTGTAGTTTTAATTTTTATTTGATGGCTAAAGATGTTGAACATTTTTGTCATGTATTTATTGCTCACATGTACCTCTTTACAGAAGTGTCTGCTGGCTCGTTTGCCCTTTTCTATTGGATTATTTGTTACTTGGAATTTGAGTTTTTTGTGTTATTCATGTCGTGGCTCTCAGTCCTCTGTCGGAAGAGTAACTGGAAAGGATCCCTCGCATTCCCTGGGCTGCCTCCTCACTTTGCTCAATGCTTCCCTTGCTACAGGGGCTTTCTATGTTCATAGGATTCCATTTGTTGGTTCTTGCTGTCACATGCAGGGCAATCAGGGCGCCGTTCAGGAAATCATTACCTGTGCCTGGGTCTTGAACAGATTCTCCTGTGTTTACTTCTATCAGTTTCACAGGTCTCATATTTAGGTTTGTGCATACTGAGTTGATTTTTGTATAGGGTGAGACACAGGGATCTAATTTCAATCTTTTCCTTATGGATAATTAGTTTTCCAGCACTATCTGTTGAAGAGTCTGTCTTTCTCCCACGGTGTATTTCTGACCCCTTAGTCAAGAATCAGATGTCTATAGCTGGATGGGTTTATTTCTGCCCCTGTTCTATTCCAGTAGTCAACATATCTGTTTCTGTACTACCGCCATATTTTTTTTCACTATAGCTTTGTAGTATGTTTTGAATTCAGGTATTGTGGTGCCACCAGCATTGTCCTTTTTGCTTAAGATCCTTTTGATTGATCTGGGTCTTCTGTGTTTCCATACACACTTTAGGATTTTTTTCCAGTTCTGTGTAGAATGCTATTGACATTTTGATGGGGGTCATTTTGACTCTGTAAGATCACTTCAGGTAATATGAGCATTTTAGTTACACTCTACCAACCCATGAACACGGGAGGTCTTTCCACCTTCTAGGGCCTTAATGTTCTTTCCTTAATGTTCTGTAATTTTTATTGTAGAGGTCTTTCACTTCTTGGTTAGATTGATCCCTAGGTATTTTTTGAGGCAATGGAAATCATTACAAGTTACTGTGAATAGAATCATATTCCAACTTCTATCCCTTCTCTCTGTCACACTCATATAGACACAAGTCTGACTTAGACCTATAGCCTTGTAAAATATGTAGTGTTTCTATTGCTGTATGTGTGGGTATGGATGATTTTGATCAAAGTGAATACAATTAGTCTGTAGATTTATATGGGTACAGTTTGTTTTATTTTAGTTTTATCTAGGTTATATTTTCACATTGTGAGATAATTCAAAAAGCCTCACCAATCAATCAGATGATATTCCTGGCCCATCCTCCGCCTTACTTCCTAATGGCAAACATTTCTAGCTGAATTTTTGGAGAATTTACTTCCAAATCATTATACAACTTGACTTATATTGGCATCTTACAGTTTTATTCAGTTTTGACCTTTATCTACGCCTTCTCCTTCTGGAAGACACTCTTTAATCACCTTCATTTTTCTACACCCCCCATACACATCCTTTCCAGCCCCGACCTGCTCACTACCATGACAATGTACACTGTGGAAAACCCTTGTGCTGCTGTGGAATTCTGTAGGTGAAGATCACCAATTGCGAACACTACCCCTTGGTCATTCATTAAGTTCTAAACTCTCTAACTTTTGTCAAAATCTCCCTTTTGTCTGTTTAGAAAAATCAATTTTTGTATCTATTTGGTCTTCCTGAAAGACATAGTTCTGTAGTCTTAGATGCCTTTTCTGCCCATGTCCTCTGGGCAGAAAAGACATTTAGGGGCATTTAGGGACATTTAGGGGCACCTTTCACCCAATCTGAGGACTCCCTCTGTCTTCCTGTGGCATTGGCATCAGGTTCCCTTTGATCAGATCCCATGAGCTTCCTTGCTCGGCTTCCTCCCTCCTTAAGGAGTTACTGGAAATAGAACCAGATTCCTCGTTTTGTCCAGCAGCCTCTGGAAAATGGTCCACGGTAAGGAATGTGCTGAGACCCCACATCCCCGAAATGTCGCTGTTTAACCGTACCTTTGTGTGTGTGCCATAGAATACTACATATGGAAGTGGGTTTCCTTTAGAATTTGAAAGGTATTTCTCCTTTGTTTTTAATACTTCAAGGTTGTTCTTCAGAAAGTTGAAGCCAAGGTACTTCCTTTTTGTTTTTTGCTTTTAAGGGCAGAAATAAACAAAGATGTAGGTTTAAATGCAGCTCTCCTCTGCATTGCAAACTGACACGCAGGAAGAAACGTGAGAAAAGCATAGCAGTAGCTTAACACTTAAGTCTTTTGGGGCACCTTAGAGTCTCATGTCGTCCGTTTTTTATGCTTGCGTGAAACCTGCTTGGGAAACATGACAGGAAAGAATTTCCTATCAGGGGCAGGGGTAGTGCGGTGGTGGTGGTGATGGCTCAGGGTGTGTCTGCCTCTTTTTCCAGAAACCAGGTTTCCCTTTTTCGGTGGTGAGAACTTTGACACCTGAGATCCTGTGATCAGGGGCATTTTGAGACCAGAGGCCTCACGGGATAGATTGTGAGAGGAAGGAATCTGGGGCAGAGGTAGTGTTCACCACAGGTGCAGCAGGTCGAGCTGCTGCGGAGGGGCGGGTGGGCTCCTCCTCAGTGCGTAGCCCGCTCTTGTTCACTGGGAGGTCACGCGTGGTCTCCATCCCCAGCTTTCTGGAACCGGTGTGCTCTGCTCTCCTCAATCATGCTCTGTGTGGCAGGGTGCTGCAGCTTCCCATCCATTTATCACATTAGAATCAGATTTTCTTCTCTACTCCTGGTTTTCTTTTCTTTCTTTTTTTTTTTTTTTTTTATTGCGGAAAACACCATATTTTATCAACAACGTTTTCTGCACTTACTGAAATAATCACAGATGTTTTTCCCCTTAATGTGCATATAATTTTATACCCTGCTTATTTTCTCTAATATGATAGTAAATGCATTTATGTATATGATGAGCTAGCCATGAATATTTCCCTTTTTATGTTCCTCACATTATAATAAAATTTTATGATGATGCAAAAGCTGTCTTTTTCTCACAATTCCACCCTTAAACATAATCTTCCTTCCTGGATTTTTTCTAGAAGAGGCTTATTAAAAGGAAGACCTTGTAAATTACAGGATCCACTTTCTCCTAGACAGAATTTTTTTCAGAAGTAAAAGTTGCTAATCTGGGTAAACTTATATTTGATTACCTGGTTAGAAAGCACTTTTTCTTAGGCTGTGAGAACCCACACTAAATACACAGGAAAGGCTTCTAATTAGCTGGCAGAGAGACAGCTGGGTTTATAAGCAAGCTTATCCAGTCAGTTACCCCTGGCAAGCTCAGTGACACATTTTAGGGTCCGCCCTGAAAATAATTGAATGTTCAGACCAGATACAGTTCCTGGATCGTCCTCAGGCACCTGTGCTGTAGAAGACAGCAGGGGCATTCAGCCCCTTGTGGACCTGCTGTGCTGACACCGAGCACTGAGGACGTAGATGAGGCTCCGGCATCACCACTAGTGATGGAGACAAAGGACAAGGCGGGGGGCATCCTGCCCTTCTCAGAGTTCGCACTAGGAGAGCCCAGAGACACGATGATGCAAATATTAAGTAAAATATGGTGAAAGTTGTGTTAGGATCCAGAGGAAAGCTAAATATTCAAAGGTTAGGGGAAAGGCCCAGAGTCAGAGTAGAGAGGGGGAGGGGAATGTAATCGGTCAGAAAAGCACTCTAAATTCTCAGAATTGAAATGAACTGGCTTGAGATGAATCTCAGAACTTAGACAAGGGATATATCATGGAGAACCATACTAAGAAGTTGGGTTTTACCCTTATGGCAAAGAAAATCATTACGAACTATTTCTTGAAGTGCTAAGATGAGAAAATTTTTGTTTTAGAATAAATCATTTTGGAAAGAGTTAAAGACACCATTTTGAGTGATCCATGTATACCCATGTTTATAGCAACACAATTCATTCATAATAGCTAACTCTTGGAAGTGGCCTCTATATCCATCAACAGATGAATGGATAAATAAAGTAAGTTATTCATACACAATGGAGTACTACTCTGCCATAAGGAAGAATCAGTTATAAGAAAATGGATGCACCTTGACATCATAACATAAAATGAAAATAAATCAGACATGCACAAGCTTAAATATCACATGGTTTCTCATATGAGAAAAACAAAGTATAAATAAAGAGCAAAATGAAAGAAAGATAACAGGATATAGGGAGATGGATCTTTTCCGAAAAGGGAAGGAGAACTAGAGATAGAGAGAGGGGAGAGAGAGAGGAGGGGAGAAAAATGAAAAAAAAAATAATTAAGATGTGTTATGTATATGTACTAGCTCCCCATGATGAATATAATCATTATATATTGCAATATGCACTAATAGAAAAGAAGAAAATTAAAAAGGAAAGAAAACTCCTTCTGGATACAGTGTAGAATACATGAGAAAGGACAAGATGTGTGGAGACCTTTTGACTATTTGAACTGTCCAGGCAAGACATGATAAAAGCCTGGCCAGGTGTGATTGCACACATCTGTAATTCTAGTGCTTTGGGAGGCTGAGGCAGGAAGATGAAAATTTGAGCTTATCACAGGCAACTTAGCAACTTAGCAAGCCCTGTCTCAAAACAAAGTAAAAAAGAGATGCAGCAGTATGAAGGCTCAGGGTTCAATCCCCATTATCACAAGAAAGAGGGGTGATACAAGTCTGGATCTTTGCTCTCAATATATAGAAATAATCTAATGAAGTCAAGGGAGAGCTAGTAGATGAATTATAGGACTCGATATTTGGCTAGGAAGGAAAGGAAACAGAGAGAAAGATGAAGGATGGTTTCTCCACTGTGCTGAACGCTAACTGTGTGCAGTTGGTTGTCATTTATGACACAGAGCCCACTCCGGGAAGCCAGTTTTGGGGGAAGAAGGTGAGCACTGTCCTAATTTGTGGACAGGGGAAAACCAGAGACGTCCAAATCACTCTCCAATAGGCACGCAGCCACAGGTGGCTGAAACCAGGAAGAGAGGTTTGAAGAGGAGACGCAGAAGTGAGAACCATCAACAGTCAGGCAGGAATGGAAGCCCAGGGCTGGATGATCCCAACAACCCCAGCAGGGAGAAATGCACTTCTTCTTGTGTTTATTTAAAAAATATATGTCATACAAATTCTAATGCACTGGATATTATATAAGTACGAGAAATATGCAATTCAATAAGTCTCCAGATTATGTTTATACAAGCTAATGTGCTCACGCTATTCTAATTGATTAGGACAAAATAAACACCAGGTGTGCTCCAGCCAGGAATCGAGCATTGGGTGGAGTGGTAGAGGATGAGGAGGCAGCAAAGAGATGATAGGAGGGCCAAGAAATATGTAGGAAGAAATTCAGGAAAACTGTGGAAATAAAATAGGGAAGTGTTTAGAGAAAAAAGACATTCATTACTTAGGATGACAAATTCTTCCATAATGTCAAATGAAATGAAAACTGAAAATATGTCTTGGGTTGGACCACATGGGGGTTGCTGACTTAGATCAACAATTTTAGTGAAATAACTGGGGCCAAAATAAACAGTAGTGAATTGCAGAGTGAGTTGTGGCTGATCAAGGAAAATGACACTTGAAATGTTTGGCTCAGGTGTGAAAAATGGCAAGGGGATGACTAGTAGAGAGTTGGAGGGTTTGCTTCCCCTTAGTATAGAAGTATTTTATTGCAGGGATGATGGGCAAAAGCTGTAATAAAGGAGAGGATGAGTGCCGGAGGAAAAGTCTTAACAGAACGTGTCCCAGGGTGTCTGGAAAAGCTGGACCAGAGCATCCTTGCAGACTCTAGTGTGAGATAAAGTGGCTGATAAAGAGTGGGCAGGTGGCAGGACTGGTCCTTAATGCCATATTGGTTAACTTTCCCATTGCCAGAATAATATACCTCATGCCCACAACATATGGGAGGAGAGGCTTCATTTCGCTGATGGTTTCAGAGGGTTCAGTCCAGAGTTGGCAGAAACATCCCAGAGAGAGGGCATGGTAGACCAAAGCCACTCACCTCATGGCTGCTGGGAAGCAGAGTACAGAGAAGAGGGCAGGGAGAGGTGTAACATCCGAAGGGTCTGCTCCAGGGACCACTGCACTGGACCCCACCTCCTAACAGCATATTCAGGTACACAATCAGGGACTAATCCATGCATGGGTGTAGCACTCCACCCCCTCTCCTGGGGTCTTCTAATCCAGTTGGCTACCAAGTTGAAATGGCACGAATGCATTTTCTTCTGTACCTAAGGCACACCAGACCACTTCCTGCTACCCACATAGCTTTTTCCCTGAGTTTTCTTATAAATCCACCCACAGCTATTTGGTTTGTAAGTAGCTACACAAACATACCTACATCTCCCACAGTGAACTGAGACCATTACCCTGTGTTATTTTGAAACAAATCCTTGATGCAATTTTATAACCCAATTTATCTGGATTTCTCTATCAGAAAATAAATGAGAATCAGGGGTACCATACGTATCTTTTATTTGAAACATTTTACTTTATGTGCCAAAATTAAATATTCTGAAGAATAATTTTGACACATGCGTAACACCATTAAATACATCAACAAGAGCTGCACAATAAAAAATGCAACTAGAGTGAATTTTGGACTTGACTCTGATTATTTGTCTGTTGGCAAAGATTTGACAAGTTCACAATGACACTGTGAATTTTCATTTGTGTTAATTTTCATTTCCACCCCTGCCCCTGTTGACAGCTCTTTTCCCCCTTGGCATTGATAATTCACAGTTCAAGTTTACAGAGCAAACATTCCCCGTGCAACACTTCCAGTGCACGCGATGATTGCAGGGTTTGAGGAGTGGGACCTGTTTGAGGGAAAAGGGGCTTGAGTGAGCAAGTGAAGCTTGACTTCTGTTCTCCACACATATTCCAGATTGAGAAGCCCCAAGTCATCTGTAAATTGTCAAAGGCCAAAAGGACATGTCCCGTTCCCTGACCCATCCGTGTGCCACATATGTTGGTACTTGGAGATAGTGTGTTTTAATTTTCATCTCATTTGAATGTGAGTTGATGTCAAAAACCACTTCTTTCATCTTGATTTGCATTGGCCCTTAAGAAGGGTCCCTAAATCCCAATGTCCTCCCTGTCCTGGCGACAAACAAGACTCCCGTGGCTGCCTAAACCTGTGACTTCTAATGTCCCTTCCTCTGCTTCCAAATCAAGTAGGTGCCAATTTTGAGGCCCTTTGAAATGTTTGAGGTTTGGCCATGTAATCATTGTTGGAAATGTATGTTGAGGAAAAGGGTGATCCATTATCCTCCATTTTTTATGAGTTTGTAATTTTCCATAATACAAAATTTAACACAGTGATGACAGGGACCCCGTGAGCATTAGACCCTCAGTACCTTGCACACGGCTCTCCTCCTCTGAGACCCTTCTAAATGCTTTTCTGTACCATGAAACTGCAGATGTCTCCCTGTGTGTGCACACACACTCATCTCCTGCCCCAGCTCCATAGACTGTCACTGTCCTGGGGGGCCCTGAAACCAGACCGGCAAAGGAAACTGTGACAAGGAATCACCAAGACTGGGATGTTCCTGAATTACAAATCTGAGGCAAACTTAATGTTCTGTACTTTAAAATTCCTTATAATCTCATGTTCTTTTGTATTGTGTTCTCTTCTACAATGACTTGTATTTCCTAGGTCTTCCTTAATTAGTTGGTCCCTAAATTAAAAAATCTGTGCAAAAGTGTTTATTCACCCAAACATAAATTAAAAACAGGGCTTTATACGGACTTCTGAAAACAAAGAGAGGAGTTCTGTAACATTGTTTTCAGTGAGGTCTGATACAGTATGCCTGGATTTATTCCATTAAGTATACTAGATACAAAAACAAAATGACATTTCTTTGAAGGAAATACCTTTTATCTCTAGGTATTTTTTTAGTTGAAAGTATCAGAAAATAATGTGTCAAATGTGGCAACAGTAAACCTCATTAAATAAAAAAACAGAAAAGTTATCCACCTCACTAAATATTCCACCTTCAAGAGGAGGGGAGGACATCAGCTTCAAAGCTCTGCATCTTTCCATGCTTAAAATGCTGGTGCTTTTATTGTTCTTTCCAGATAAATATTCACATTAAATGCACTTCTCCAACATATCAGCAAATAACTTCCCCAAAGCCTTTTATTTTCTGTAATTATGTGGCAGTGAACTATTGGGCAGCAGTGGTGGGCACTTCTCCAGAGTGCTCTGATGGTGTTAGGTCTTCAGTACTCTGCACTGGACTCGTGTCCTCTAAGACCTCCTCAAACAGCATCTGCACCAGGCCACTTCTTCTAGCTGCCTTCCTGCGTGTGCACATGTGCACGTGCACACACACATACACACACAATTCACGACTTCCACACCGTGTGCCCACAGAATGTTTGGTATATGGACTTCAGCAAACTTTGATGTACTAATTCACAGTGAGGTCTATCAGCTGAATCCAATCTACAAGCGTATTTTATTTGCCCACAAGCATTTTCAAAAATGCGAATACCATTGGATGAGGCACAAACACCCAGGTAAGCACAGGATGAACAAATTTCTACCCTCTTGTGTCCCTTACCTCATTCAGTGGGCCCTGGAATTTTCTCTTTGAGATTACACCTGGATCTCACTGCCAGACTGTGTTTTGCAAGTGAAACACTGGATCATCTTTCTGTAGCCAGCATCAGGTCTGGCAAATTGCACACAGGAAGCACTCAATTGATGATTTTCATGTATAAATAAATGAAGACAACCCAATTAGGAAACAACAAAAGCTATTTATTTAGAGGTTGGCTTAGTAACAAAGTCTGCTAGCATCACGATGTTTAGCAAAGAGTCAAAGACAGGCAGGGAAGAGGGAAAGATTCAGAGTGAGAAAAAGAGAAGGCTTCGGTGTGCTGTGCTTGGAAGTCATCGACATGGAGAAGCTAGGAGAGCTCACGAGAATCAAGATATCTCAGGTAAGACCTGTGAAGAGCATATTCAATTTTTTCTAGTTGGTCCTGATAAAAAGGAAGTTTACGATTGCTCATGCAGATCACACTGTTCTGGGCCAATTCCTGCAGAGTTGTGGTTTAGTTTCCTTGCTTGTGGCTGCAGAGGTCATGGTTTTGTCTCCATATACCGTCTGGCCATGTCCATTTGTGTATTCGATCTACCAGTCCATCAATTTCCTTCTCATTCATGTGCTACTGAGCAGATGAGTAAGATCAAAGATCTAGGCCTCCATCATGTGGGCTGTTGGAATCTCGCCATAATCCATCCTCTCACAAGGTCTTCTCGACATGTTTGCTGTTGTATCATCTTTGTAATCATTTCCGGAGAAAGTAGCTGTGCATTTAAGCATTTAAGATTCTGACTAGAATGCGGTGAACCCGCACCGTGGCTGCTATGACAAAAACAAGGGCAATCAACAATTCTCCCTTGCCTGTTATATTGATCCAAGTACAGCAAAAAGCATTAATAATAACACAAGCAGGGCGTGGTGGCACATGCCTGTAACCCAGCACTCAGAAGGCTGAGGCAGGGGGACCTCTACAAGTTCAAGGCCAGCCTGGACTACGCTGCGAGACCCTGTCTCAAAAAAATAATAATAATAACACAAATGCTACCAAATCCAAATGGTAAGAAAAATGGAGCAACATGATTGTGATTATCCACCACTATCCTTGCCAATGAGCTGAAACCGATCTGTTTCCCAAGTAGGACAGGGGTGCGACCATTAATAGCTTCTATCAAACTTAAACTTTGCTTACAGTCTTTTCTATTTATATGACTTCCAATGTGGGGAACACTGTTGAAATTGTTCACATAAAAATGAGTTCATAATTCCTCCAGATGATGCCTAAATAATCAAGGGTGGCCCTGCTTTGGAGCTTATGTCCAAATTGATTTATGAGTTTGGGGTGTCCCTGTATGGTCAAGCCTTTGAACATTATTTCTAAAATATATAAGGTGCCCTTTGAGGCAAGCAGGACCTGGCATCCTAGGCACGAAGGGATGCAGGAATAAGAATTGCTCATGACATCGGGCAGCTATTAGCTGGATTATATATTTGAGTCTATTTGTCCATTTCCGGGGGGAAAAATTGGACTATTGCAGTCATGTATAGCTTGCCACCGAATCCTTGTGAGCAGCTTCCTTCCTTAGACGCTGAGCTCTACTATGTGGGCTGTTCAGGTCCAGATTTTGACTTCCTTTGACCTTCCCTGTGACCTTGGAAAAGGTTCTGAACCTCTCTATACCTCAGTTTTCCACTCCTCTAAATTGTGGTTAATAAAAATATTTTCTTCATAGGGGTTTTGAAATGAATAAATGTGTTCCCATAAGTAAGGAACTAAGAGGAGAAGCTGGGCCCAGTAAGTGAGCAATGAGTGTTAGGGGCTGCTGTTGCTCTTGTCATCCTTATATTCTCATGTAATAAAAATAAGCTCTTCTGGGGAAAATCCTTTATTCATCTGCTTTATGTCTTCTTTGTGCTTTGAAAACACTTTAGCTAGATCCTCTACAAATGTTTACTAAGCAGATAAAATACTTTTCATTTTTAGGAAAGTAGAGGATATTTCTGATAAACAGTGCCAAAATGCCTCCATTTGTTCCCCTTTTCCAACATATTTCCCGTATTGTATAAAATGGGACAGAGAAAGAGAAGGAGGGAAGGAACCAACTGCCTGCATTTTCTAGGCCAAGGCTTCTCTCTAAAACATTCCTGCAAGTGCTTACTTTTTCAAGTTGTAGTAAAGTAGATGGCTTTGAGTGCACTCAGAATTCTTCCTTCGAAAGGGATCCACCAAGGAGAGCATTGCTCTCCCCCTTGCATGTTCAGCAGGCCTCAGTAGCCAGAACCTCCCTGGATCCTTGAATCTGCAAATGAAAGAGACCACAGCAGGCCATGGAAGTGCATAAGGAGGTGTTTCGGCCTCATTAAGGGGGCCTGCAGCTGAGGCACCAATCGCAGCATGCTGACCATGGGCATGCACTCTTCTAGCCCCACCTGGACAAGGGCCCCATGAGAGGAGGACGCTGCACTCAGCCTGACCATAGCAGCATGTGGGTAGACATCTGTGTCCTGTGCCCTTCCTGAACCAGCACAGTTACTTGCTTACTGTGATGATCAATATGAATGGTCAACTTGATTTTCTTGGGAGCCACCCAGGGGATGAGTAAACCTCATTTCCAGGTGTGACTGGGTGGGTCACAGAGCCGTGACCTTGAGTACTGTATTTCCCTGGCCCCTTTCCTCTCATGCTGTTCCCTTGCTCTTCTTCACGACCACCACGAACTGAGCAGCTTTCTCATCCATGCCCTTCCACCATGATGGTTTTGTCTTGAAGCCAGCTAACCATAGACCAAATGCCCCGAAACAGTGAGCCAAGTTAAATTTCTCCTCTGTTAGGTTGTGGGTGTTGAATAGTTTTGTCCCAGCTGAGAAAAATCTAAGCAATACGCTCACAGTCTCAGGCTCTCAGCATCCACAGCTGCGGCCTGGAGCCTTCCTGGGCCATTCAATCATTCAATAAAGGTGTCTTCGTTGAACATATCCTAAATATGCACACAGGCTGCCCCCAAGGATTCCACAGTTTAGTAGGAAAAAGAGACAGGAAGAAGAACAAAGGGTATAATGAGTATTAACGTGTGATTATTCACAGCCCCACCCCTTCCTTAGGAAAACATCTGCATTCTACAACAGGGCGCAAAGCTGTAGCCCACAGCTTCCTCTTCCGCCTTCTGCTGCCCCCAGCTCAGAGTCCAGAGCTCCAAGCTTTGCCTGGAAACCAGGAGCAGCAGCTGCCAACACTAAGGGGACTTCTGTCAGGCAGTCCTGAGGCCATTACTCATGGTGAAGGGACCAGGAGCTCATGACATTGCTGATGAACCTTCCAGAAGTGTTTCAACAATCACTCTAAAATAGAGGGGAGAGAATCAACAGGGGGAAAGAGAGAGGGCAACAAAAGAAATTAGAAGGAAGGACACAAAATGACAATGACTATTCATAAAATCAGATTCTTTCACTGAAGTAGAACTGAGATTTGTAATAGCAAATGAAAAGCTGAGGATTAAGTGTCCAGGTCTTTTACTTCACAGTATTACACAGCTGAAGGACTCTCTCAGAAATATGCCCCTGCCTGCTACTTCCACCGATGATTCATCTCTAAGAAACTTAGAAATAACACAAAAGAACAAGAAAATTTCCATTGTGAGCAAAACCTAAAACTGTGATTTGCAAGCCTGTTTGTGATTGTAAAGATTATTCACGCATCTTAAATTCCAGATAATGTAAAAAAAATGACTGGGAGTTGACACTGAATGGAGATGCGTGTAGGTATAATTAGATTCATTAGATTTAGATATGCATTCCAATAACACCTTTTGGGGGAAACTTGCTTATTTTCCAAACCTCATTCTTTAAGCCAGCTTCATTTAGGTACACACTCTTTAAAAATCATCTCAGCCATTTTAATATTAAAATTAAATATGCAAAATAAGTAATTTTATACAAAGCTTTCCAGAAAGCCCTTCGCATCTGATCTGCTTGTAACCATGAATGTAAAATAGCATTTTACAATTTCATCAGCTGAACAAGAAAAACAGATTTAAATGCATGCATAATTCTTTTACATGGTACACCTTGTAACTCTGATTTTTCACTCTGGATTAGCTTAATTTTCTAACACAGAGTGAAGTTTCTAATGTAAATTCCATTTCCACATATAACTGTTAGTCTAACCATATAAGCATTTTAAAATTTGAGGGTGAAGTAGGTTGGAAACATAATAACAACTTCCAGAGTTGGAAGAGGGAACTCAAATAGTGATATCACAGGCTCTTCTGGGCACACAAGATATCTAGAAGCCAAGAGCCTAACAATAGTGCCACTCTAGGGTAGAGAGGCTGGCAGTCAAGGCCTTCATTTCTAACATGTCCCAAGGGTCCATTTTCTTTTCAGTGCAAAGCTCTTTCTTTGCTGGACCAAGGAAGCTGAAAGCACTGAGAGAAAATTCTAGGTTCCTTCCCATCAGCAGTGAAAATGCACCAGCCACTTCAGCCTTCAACCCAGGAGAGCCCATTACCTGCCCACCCAAGCATAATTTCTTCTTTCATGGCTGCCACTGCCCCAAGATGCATCTAAAAAACTTTCAAATCCAGCTGATCCTGCCCTCCCCCATGTTACCATCCCTTTTAGCCACAGGTCTGAGCATAAACATACCTCCATAGGCACGGGTGTTCTACGAGTACAATACAGAATCTCACATGTTGTTATCTGCCTCCATTGGCATGAAACAAACAGAATTTGTGCTGGGTAGAAACACCCAGATGTGTCAGGTGAGTGGCAGCTGCTCTCAGGAAACAATATATCATGGTTTTTACTCAGCAACATACCCTTGCACTAGTATTAGCTACACTCACTCTCTACAGGTTGCTCATTTGTTCATGAATGGAACTATGCACCCAAAAACCCCAGCAGTTCTTCATCTTCTCTATTCCTCTCTGGGCAGCAAACTCACATTTAACAATAAACATCAGCACTGTCCTCCGATTGTGACCCCTTTCCACCATGCACCTCCTTTCATAGATAGGCACCTGCTGAAACCTTCATTTTGCTTTTTGTTAATGGAATGTTTGTCAAGAAAAATTGTCAAGATCTCGCTTGATGTGTATTCATGGACATGTCTAAACCGAGATGAAATGAAAGTCAATGAAGATTCAAAGTAGGAATTTGTGGTCCTACCTTTGGCGCCCTGGGAACATTCCTTGTGGTTGATGTTCCATGCTAACCTGATTGCGGTAAGGAAGGTCCAGGTGGCTGGTACTGCATTGTCTCCGGAAGGCATTAGCGTTGCAGTGGACATCGACTGTGGAGGATTTGCCCTCACTGACATGCGTAGGGGTCGTCCAGTCCTCTGAAGGCACCAAGATGCAGCAGAAGGATGAATTCTCTCCTTCAGCTGAGCTAGGGTGTCCATCTTATTCTATCCTAGGACATCTGAAGTCCTAGATCCGGGACTTTGAACTTTGTGATTTGCACCAGCAGCCAATAGTTCTCGGTCCTCTGGATGTAGAACAAGTTTCACTGTCCCCTGGTTCTCAGGGTTTCAGATTCAAGCAAACAATACCTCTGTGTTTCCTGGGTTTGCAGCTTGTGGAAGGCAAATTGTGGGCCACAAACAAATGAATTCCCACAGTCGATCTCATATCTCTGTACATATCCTATTGGTTCTGTATTTCTGGGGAATCCTAGGTCATAGCTTATTTCACTGTAGGATGTAGTATCCTGGGGTAAGCCTTTGTGCTGGTCACCTACTTCTTTATTTTCCTTTATTTCAGAGATGGGGAGGCAAAACATTTTTCAGATTCCTTGTAGTTAAATATATCAGAATCCAGTTGAATCCAATGTCATGTAAGTAAAAATTTTACAAACATAGCCCTATCCAAAAGAAAAACAAAACCTTGTGGGAAGAAGGCTGTTGGTACGAATGCTTTCATCACTTTCGATGATAGAGCATAGCACAGCCATTGCGTGCCTGCAGGATGAGCGTCACCTGCCGAAGTTGGTGGAGAAAGAGGGAAAGAGCCTGCATCGTGCTGATAACGTAAATCCCTGCACACACTATGAACTGATAGCCATACTTCTTGTCTTGTAAAAACATAACTCTTCTATATGTTTATACCACTATGACAGGGACTTTTGTTACCTGATTGTGGAAGCAAAGTCTGGTGGTTCTTCCTCCTCACAAAAAGCCTTCAACTGAATTCTCTATATTTTCGCAAGAAGACATCTCCTAAAACCACCCCTTTCTTATCTCTCTCTATGACTGCTAGAAAGCTGCACTTACCACAGATGAACACAGATACAGTGGTGCAGGATGGAAAGGGAATGGGGTTAGAGGCTGATTAGCAGGTTGAATCTCTACTCAACTGCTCCTAGCTGGCACCAGATACGAAGTTCCTTCCTTTGTCCCATCCTTCCTCCCTTTTCTTCCCTTCCCTTCCCTCCCCTCCCCTCCCCTCCCCTCCCCTCCCCTTCCCTTCCCTTCCCTTCTTTTTTCTTTCTTTCTTTTTGCATTACTGGAAATTGAAACCAGGACCTTTGTACCGAGCTAAGTTGCCTAGGTTGGGCTCCAACTTGTGATTCCCCCTGCCTCAGCTTCCCAGAGCGCCACCGAGCCTGGCCGGATGTTGAGTTCCACATATATGGTTTCCTTACAGTTTCTGCCAAGCTTGTGCTAGTTTTGTTTCTTGTTCTTCTGTGCCTCACAGTCCTAGGCCGTGCAGGGATCAACTGCCACTCAAAAGTTGAATCCACTAAACACCTGGTCTTGTTCTTCTCATCTTCAGGCTTGTAGATACGGAACAGTGCACTCCTACGACTTAGCTCCAAGACGTGAGGGCATCCACAGCACATCCTGTGCTCGGTGCCCACGCAGTGCCCCATGGCTCCTCACACTGAGAGCATCCTAGTGGAAGTGGGGCTCATCAGGCAGGAGCAAAGAGCACCTCCAACTGCATGTGGGCTGCAGGTCTGGGGCCACCGCCTCTCAGGATGGCCTGGGACTGAGAAATTAGCCCTGTAAACCTTGCTTATTAGAGCCCCTGCAAAAATACCAGTTCAGGAAAATAGCACCAGATTGTCATGGGCTAATGGTCCCCACAATTGTGTCAAATAATGTGTTCTTCCTATTAACCTCATCTGGTAAGAATAATCTCCTTATGAAAAATGTATCTGATAAATAAAAGATGAGCACTTTTAATTCAGTTCTCTTTGCTCTTCAAATCCTAATTATAATTATTTCTTCTTTTCCCGCAAACATTTTTATTTTCAAAAAACTAATCAGGGCTTAGTCAATTCAATATTGTTGCACAGTGATGCTTTTCATATGATTTTTTTCTCGATTTGGTTTGCAAAACATTTCATTAAAATAAATTTTGCTCCAGGTTTCACCCAATAATTGAATCTGTGAAACAGAATATGTCAGATGCTCATTTCCCTTTTTTTCAATGTGTCCTTGTACATTATTTACTACTTTTCTGGAAACATCAGGGCTTCTCCATCAAATGATAAGATGGTCAAAACCAACCCTGAACATAAAGTGCAAAAGTCTTTTTAAATACTCTTATTTGTGACAAAAATAAAGCAAGCCTAAACCACATAGGAGAAATACTTGAGTTTAATAAAATACTCTCTGATATATTCTTTGATAAACGTTTGGTCCTTGCAATCATTTGGCCAGATGCGATGTTACTTTCTTGGTTAATCCATCTTTTTATGGAGATACAATACAAACCCTGCAATTCGATCCTTTGAAATGTGTGATTTGGTCCTCTTCTTATATTTGCAGAGTGTGGCAACCATTGCTGTAATCAATTTGCAAACATTTTCACTGACCTACGAAGAAGCCCCATGCTTATTAGCAGTCTCTGCCCACAACTGGCTACCTCCTAGGTCCACGCATTAAGCGAGCTGCTCTCTACCTCTGAGGTCCACCGTCGCAGACCCTTCACACAGACAGCACCATTCATGCAGGGACTTAGGTGCCGCGCCTCTGACACTCACGTGATAGCTGTAAGGCTTACTCACATGGGATGAATGTCATTTTAGTTATTCATTTGTCATTAATATTGATTTTTCATTTTTAGCTAACATTAATAAGGATGTTATGAATGTTTACACACGGGTTTTTGTTCAGATCTATGTTTTCACCGCTCTTGGGTGTACACCTTATAGGGGAATTGTGAAATAGTAAGTACAACTGTACACTTAATATTTTTTAAAAGTTGCCAAAATTTCGCCAAGGAGGCTGGGCCGTGTTAAATTTCCACCAGCGGTGGATAACGGTTGAAATTTTCCCACTTTGCCTGTGTATTTGTCGTACTTATAGACTTCCATTTCTATCCTGTGAATCTCTATGTCTCACCTTATGCAAGAGCCATACTGTCTTGACTAGCTCTGTAGTAGATTTCAAAATGAGAAACTGTGAGCCCTTCAACTGTACTCCTTTTCTAGACTTTTTGTATATTTTTGGATGCTTGCATTTCCATTTCCATTTAACCATAAGCTTATTAATTTCTGCAAATAAATCACCTGGAATTTTAGAAGTATTATGTTGAATCTTTGAAACAATTTAGGAAGTATTGCTATCTTGCAATATTAAATATTTAGATCTATGAGCCTAGACTATCATTGAATATATTAAGGCTTTCATTTTTTAAAATTTTAATGATGCTTCTTAATTAGACTTTTATTTATCCATTACTTCTATGGATTATGAAGAGGATGAAGTCACATACTGTGACTTCTTAATGTACATACCACAAAATCCATAAATAAAAATGTCTATACATGTCACACAGGTGTGTCGTGCCCTGTGTCAGCTCTCAGGCTCTGGGAGCTTCCTTTCCTCATGCATCTTTCCGAAGAAGAAATGGACATCATGGCCACAGTTGCTTATGAAAAAGTAAAACTAAACTTAGCCCTCCATCAGCATGGAAGAGTCACTCTGTGGTTAAAAACAAAACAATAACACGTACCTTTTCGATGAAGAAAAACTTCAACTTACAAGTAAAACTTTTGACGTGGGAGCTAAAGGAGAGAGATGATAAATAAGTGCTGGAATTAACATTTATTGAGTGCTTACAAAAACCCAAGCACCATGGTCAGGCTGTTATGTACATTATTTTAGTTAATTATCTTATTAATCCTATTACAGTCTAATTATCTCCCCCATTTAATCATCTCAATAACGAGTCTTCGAACAGCTTTATTGAGACGTAGCTCACAGACAGTAAAATTCACCCTCTCCAGTGTGCAGTTCAGTGTCTCCTCGTACATTCACAGGGACGCATCCGTCCTGCTCAGCAGGGAGTACCTGTCGCCCACCATCCAAGAGAGAACCTGGGCGCCAATCCACAGCATCTTCATGGCCAAGTCTCCCACAACGTGCGGTGAAGCTCCAGTGTGGATGGAAACCCTTCAGCCACACAGGGAAGGGTCAGCAATAGCAGCTCCCCCGGAGGCGCTGGCCCCTGTGGCCAGTGGGTTTCTCCCAGCAGCTGCCCCAAGGCAGCACTTGTTATTGCCTTAGGCTGTGTCGCTAGGTCATCAGCCTCTGCTGGCCAGAAGTGAGGTCAACCAGATGTCAAGTGACGGTTACACTGAAACAGAGCAGTGGTCACGTTGAATCTGAAACCGGGAGAGATGTTCGGACACAAGGTGATGCTCCTGACTTTTGCTATTCAATCTAAGAAAGCATTGCCCAACCCCAGCTCGACAAGATTGGTCTAAGTTTCCTTTTCTTGGGATTTGAACATCTTTAGCTCCTATGTGTAGGTCTTTGATTCACTTTGAGTTCATTTTTCTTCATGGTGTGAGGTAGGAGTCCATCTGCATTATTTTGCACATAGATATCTAGTTTACCAGGAGCATGTGTTGAAAAGAGTACATTTCCTCCCATCCAATGGTCATGAGACCTTGCTGAATCAATTGATTTTTTTTTTTTAATGTGGGTACCGGGAGTCGACCTCAGGACCTCACACTTGCTAGCAAGCGCTTGTGCAGCTGAGCAATATCACCAGCTCTTTTTTTCCTTTATGTGGGTTCCGGGAGTCAAACTCAGGACCGCGCGCTTGCCAGGCAGGCGCTTATGCCGCTGAGCCACCTCACCAGCCCTCATTTAACTTTAAACGTGAAGATTTACCTTGAATCTTTCACTCCTGTTCCACTGGTCTATGTTTATCTGCATGACGGTACCACTCTCACTTTTTTTTTAATTAATGCTTTGTACTAAGTATTGATATAGAGAAGTTTTCCAACTCTACAAGATTGTTTTTGCTATTCTGAGTTTGTTTCATTTTCTCGTGACATTTACAATCAGCTTTTTGATTTCCATAAAGAAGTCAGTTGGCATTTTGGTAAGGATTGTTTTTAACTTGTAGATCTGTTTGAGAGTTATTGCTATTGTAATATTAGAAAGGCTTAGCTCCTTGTGCATGAACTATCTCCCTATTTTAGGTCTTTAATTTCTTTACACAGTGCTTTTCGTTTCCAGAGTATAAATTTGCACTTCTTTTAAAGATATTATTCTCTTTAGAAGTATTTTTTTATTTTATCCTCAGCCACTGTCTATTCATAAAATTGAATTTTGTTTTATTGTACCTGTATCCTAAAATCTTGCTGAACTTGTGAGTTACTTCTGATATTTTTTAATGGAAGCTCCTTAGGATTTTCTATATATAACAGTATGTATGATATCTGCATATAAATAAAGCTTTACCTTTTCCTTTCAAATCTTGAAGTCTTTTGTTTCCTTTTCTTTACTAGTTTCCATAGCTAGGAAATTTAATTGTCTCAAGACCATTTTGTAATTTTCAGAGTGCAAACTTGTGCTTCACGTGTTAATTAATTTTCCCTCAAGTATTTTGTTCTTTTTGATACTATTGTAAATGGTATTGCTTGCTTGATTTAATTTTTGCACTCTTCATTCCTAGTATGTAGAAACAATCAATTTTCTATCTTCATCTCCCACTAATTTACTGAATAACTGAACTCTTCTGTCAGTTCAGTCCTAAAACTGAGTTCTTAGCATTTTCTAAATGCAAGCCTGCACCTTCTGCAAAGAGCATGGCTTTTCTTCTTCCTTTTCACCTGGACGCCTTGTATTTCACTTGCTTTCTTAATTACCTGATGGAGAGGTGACCTCCAACTTAGTGTTGAAAAGCAGTTGCAGAGACACTGACATCTGTGCCTCTCACGGCATTAGGAGGAAATGTTCTGTGCACCACCATTAAGCCGATGTAGCTGTGGAATGTCTGTGGATGACATTTGCAGAATGAAAAAAAAATCGCTTCAGATTTTCCATCGCGAAAAGATGTTCAACTTCATAACTTTTCCATGTCTATTGAGATGATCCAGTGGCCTTTGATTTCGTTCATTCTTTTGATGTGGCCCACTGCATGGGCCAATTTCCAGATGTCAGAACAACCCTTCATTGTTTCTTCCCCCAGTGAGCCCCACTGGCCCGCGGTGCGTTTTCCCTTCCCCGTGGTACTGCATTCCTTCAGGAGCGTTCCGTGAAGTTTCCCGTGTCATAACCCTAGGAGAGACTGGTCTGTAATTTTTGAGGAGAACCCTGCCTAACACCAGCTTCACACTAGAAGTTAGGAAGCATTCCCTCTTCCTACCATTTCTTGTAAGCTTTGGTAGAGAATTGTCATTAATTCCTCTGAAGTATTGGATGGAATCCACACGTGAATTTATCTAGGCCTGAACTTTACTCTAGAGGGAGTTTTAAGATTCATGATCGAGTCTATACAATAGATGCTGATGTGTTTAGGAAATCATCCCTTCACCGACCTGTCCTCTCTTCTCACGGGGTCCTGAGGTGCTGTATGCCCCGGGCTTCCTGTGGAAGACTTGAGTATGAAGAAATCTGTTCTGAAGGCTTCCTTTACATCTGACACATTGTGTTCTCACGACGCTGCACAGCCCCTGGGCTGGCTGGCTATGTGGCCTCTTCTCTGTTGCACGGTGCCCTTAGCACATGAAAAAAGCAATTTCCTGTGATTAAGGCAGTTAGACGTCATGTTTCCTTTTTTTTTCTTAAATCGTTGTTATTTAATCATTCTTTTCTTGCTGTGAGTTATTTTTTTATTAGAACATCTTTGCAGTACACAATGATTCTGTTCCTTGTTTGAAGTTCCATGTACATAATACATCTTAATTCCTTTTTTCAATCCCCTTTCCCTCCTTGCCACCCCCACTCTATTTCTTGATCTCCCTCCCATTTCAGAAAGGTCTATCTCCCTACTTCCTATCATCTATCTTTTATTTTGCTCTTTATTTATAATTTGGGTTTCTCATATTTTCTCAAGCTGATAAACAAAAGACTCAATCAAAAAGTGGACAAGTGAAGTGAATAAACACTTCACAGAAGAAGTACAAGTGGCCAATAAATATACATGAAGAAATGCTCAACATCTCTGGCCATTACAGAAATGCAAATTAAAGCAACACTGAGATTTCACCTTACCCCAGAAAGAATGGCCATCATCAAGAAATCAAATAATAAGCAATGCTGGTGAGGCTGCAGGAAAGAGGAGCCTTCTACACTGTGGGTGGGAGAGTGGACTGGTACACTAGTACTGACTACTGAAGTCAGTGTGGAGATTCCTCAGAAAACTAAAACTAGAAATTGCATTTGACCCAGCTATCCCACTTTTACGTATCTTCGCAAAAGAGTCAAAGACATCATACCACAGTGGTCCCTGCACACCCATGATCATAATAGCACAGTTTATAATAGCTAAATCCTGGAAGCAGTCTGTATGTCCACCAGTAGATGACTCGATAAAGCAAATGTGGCATTTGTACACAGTGCAGCACTACTCCGCCATGGAGTTCAGGTTTCTGAAAAGGAGTGAATCCCTGAATAAACCCACTAGAATTCATGCGCGGCACTCACGTTTAGTTGACTTTAAAAATGGCCAGCTTTTCTGACACTCAAAAGGAGACATTTTAGGGCAAGTGTCTGTCTCACAGAGGTGAGTGTCATGAAGCAAGGAAGGCAGGTTATTTCTGCATCTGCACCAGGTCTGGGCCCTGGGAGTTCAGGACAGCCCCTGTGCCTTTCTAGGGAATTGACCCCCTGGGAGCCATTTCACAATTCTTGACCATCCACGTACTCAGACTCATCTGAAGCTATGACTCAAGAGAGGTTAGTGACGGCTTGAGATGGGAGCAGACCTTTGCGTTATCAACATGGTGCTGATTTTATGCCCATATAGAATGCATGAGCACTTAGGTCTTGAAGTCTGTTACACAGATTTCAGAAAACGGCCTGGAATAAAAGGCAGTGTGCCCTTGAGAGGAAAGTGCACGGAGTGTGAGAGTGAAGCTGAAAGTGATTGGAGCCCCGGGACATTGGAGAAGTCAGGAACATGGAACATCTGAGAAAAGCCCAGGCAGTGAGAAAACTCAGCACTAGAGAGTAGTCCCGAGAGCTGCAAATGGCAGTGCTGTTGGGGCATGGCTGCCAAGCTCTTTGGAGGTCACATCTCATTGACGTGACTTGCTGTGGGTGCTCAGCATAGAACTACAAGTTTTATCATTTGCCTTTCAGCGTTTCAGGTTGTTTCTTTCTATCTTCCTATTTTTTCCCTTTTGGGATGGGAAAGTTTACCCTGTGCCATAGTATGTCAACAGTGTTTAACTTCTTTTAAATTTAGGGGTCTCTGAAATTAATTTCTGACATTAAGAAATGAGGTAGGACCAGGGAGCCACTATTTTAAATACCGAGCAATAATTTCCTAGGTTTCCCAGTGCTGATGCCTCCCTCCATGGGCTGTGAATCACTGAACCTCCTCTGTCTCCTCTGTCCTGCTCCTTCCTCCCATGGTCAGTTTTATGGTCTGAAGTGCTCTGGCATGGTCATCTCCAGAGTCCATCCTGCTCCCCTCTCCTCATGGGCATTTAGATGGGATCATGCCCTGAATTGGCCTCTCAATTTTAGCAGACTTGGGAAACCATTTGGGACTTTTTCTATCTCATTCCATAAAATGATCTCTCCATTGCTGGCAAAGCATTAACTACTCATCTCTCAAACCTTCCCTGGGAAGGAATGGCTGTACCATGCTTCCCATCATCCTCCTGAGGTTCAAATAGAATGGAAAGGGGCAACCTGAAAAAAGAGAAGAGATTGGAGAGTAGCCTGGAGACAAGATCCTAAGTTTGATTTGAAGGAGAGGAATGTGATTACCAGATGGGTGTTGAGGTAGAATTTTTGGGACATATTCTCTGTAGACAAGTTGACAATTATGAAAAAATTTCTAAAGGTATCATCCATGATGATGTGAGGAGTTTAAATTGGGAACATCCTTTTTATATGTAGAAGGAATCTTGACCTAGAATAGGAATAATTGGTTATTATAAGCACAAGTATGATTCAGGGAATGGGTCATTTAAAACAGATTGCCATATATAAAAGATAGTTAACACAGTTGTATTACTAATTTGTCTTAGTTCATTGAAAAGAAAGGTGTGTGCTAATATTGTTTGGACAATCTTGTACTCTGAGTAACACATTTAAAGTTAACAATACACAATATATTAACTATTTTTACTCTTCCATAAATTTTTGAAATTTTGTTTTATATTTTTTCTCTTTAAATAAAATTTAAAAAATGAAAAAAAAAATTGCCAGCCCCAGGGATATCCCCTTGATAATCAATCACTCTTCATCTCCCTCTAGCTCTGCTCTAGCCAACTCCTGTGATGTGTGGGTCACCACACAGGCTGCTTTTCAGGAATCTGGAGACCACTGCTTTCTACATCGAAAGGGTTGAAACCATGGGTCCTTCTCTGGGGTCTGCACAGGTGGCTTCTTTGACACCAAAGGGCCCCAAACTCCACCCTGAGATCATGGCAACACCACCATTTTCTAAACATGTGACCTCAAAGAGCTATGACGATGCACTGCGTGCGTGCTGATCACAGATGAGCATAGTTATGTCTTCAGATCCATATTTTCATGCTTCTTTAATTTCATTCAACAATCTCACCATCCCTCACACCTTGGACCAGCCTGCTTCTTTATCCCATGGATAGCTCTAAACCCAGTCCTTAGGACCATGGATGTGAGACTCAGCCCTCTGTCTCCATCTTTGGCATCCTTCTAAATAAATTCTTCTCCTCTGAAAAGCTTGTTTCAGTGATTCCCATACTGTTTAAGGAGGAAGAGACCTGGTTCAAGGACATTTCTGTAATTTCCTTTCGTTTTTATTTTTGAAGTAATCTAGAACTGTAAAAGCCAGAATTATTTTTTTTTCATTTAGAGAAAACAAAGCAAAACAAAAGTTAAGTAGCTTGCCTCATACAGCAGAGTCTGAAAAGCTCTGAATGAGGAATAGAATTTAGATTTACAGATGAAATCCCAAGTAACATCCTAAGTGATATCTTTGTATGAGATGCTTGACCATAATGGATTCAGATGTGCATTACTTGCTGGGAGATTATCAGGGAAAATAGGAACATCGGGTTCCCATTTCTCCATGGCAACAACTGCCTGGAGATCACCCATCCCCCTGTAGAAGAAGCATGGTACCTTTAGTTTCACTGTTTCCAGTGTTCACTGTTTATCTGCAATCATGTCATTATTTCTCCTTGTTTCCTCTTCCCTGGAACTTACCAGCATTTGAGTTTGCCCCCAATATGGGTTGTGTCATGTCAGCTCAATTTGTTTCTGTTGTGAGTGGGATTTCCAAACCTCAGCCATCTCGTGCGTCCTGTTCCCCAGCCAGGTAAGGAGGTGTCCAGCATGTCCAGGTGAGGCGAGACCAGGGGAAGCCTGGCAGAGCCCATTCAAAAAGGCACAGCAAGCTGCTTTACATGCAGTCCGTTTATAACTCACCAAGATAGTGGAAGGAAGAGTAGATAAAGGTGCTACATCGCTAAACTCCTGATCCTAAACTTGGAAAGGGATGACACTCAAGGGACCAGATGGCTGTCGTCCTTTGCTGAAGGGTCGATCCTGAATCTAACGCAGTAGTTTTACAATTTGCTGTCCGTTGTATAAAGATGGCACAAAAGGCTGCAAGCCTCTTCAGAACCCAGCACCTCAAGCCTCAGAAGCCTCAGAGGAGTGACAGGGAGGTTAGCAGAAGAGTGTCTCAGAGGAGTCCCCACCAACCTGCCACCTACTCCCATTCCCAAAGGATTCCAGGGGCTCAGCCCAAGATCACATTAGATGTCAGTTCCAACTTTCACCTACTGGCCTGTGGGGACTCTCACCATGATTGTTTCTCCTAAAGCAAGCCACTTTGAAAATATCACCCAAATATTATTAGATGTGAATTTACGCCACTGTCTTAGTCATTTTCCCATCACTGGGACAAAATACCCAATGCCTACAAACTTAAAAGAGGAGAGGTTTATTTCAGATCCTGGTTTCAGTCCTCGATTGGCTGACTCCAAGGCAGAATCATCACGGCGGAAGGGTGTGGTGGTGGAGGAGAGCTGGTCAACCTACAGCTGCCCAGAAGCAAAGACAGAGGGAAGGAAAGAGCTTCGGACAAGAACACACCTCTGCAGTGACCACCTCCAACCAGGTCCCACCTCCTAAGAGTACGTTCCGCTATGAGCTCATGCATGGATGAATCCCCATAATCCAATCACCTTCCACACACTTGAGACATTAGAAGGACATTTTAGATCTAAATCATAACAACTTCAGAGAGAGAAGAGCAAGTGGTTTTCTTTCATTTTCTCACCCTATTAGAAAATTCAGAAGAAACATATATGCATATATGTACTTAATTAATAATTGCGTAACACTGCTGCACACTAACATTTTACCATAAAATTAACTTACGGTTGAAAAAGTATTAATATTTAGGCAGAATGCACAGATCTTCGCATGATGCTTAATTGTGCATCACTTTTAATTTCTGAAAATACCTGACATCAATGACACAAAGGTCTTGTTTCTTCGAAGTTGAATTTGATTTTTGCAAAAGTTTTCAAGGGTCCAGTAAGGATTTTTTCCTCTGTAATATGTTAATTTATGAAAGCAGAGAACAAAGAACATTGATTTGCAATTTAAAGCCATTGGGGAGAGCTGTCAATTATTGAGCCCTCTTTATTATCCAGAACACTCTTTAAAATCCAGGCTTAACCCCTTCTGTACCGTAATTTAGAGCTTTTGATTGTACTTCACTGTAAGTCCCTTTACCTACTGCTAATCACTACTTAGAGCTCCTCAGAATTCCAACTTTTTGCAGAGGAACAGCTTAATTCCCTCTTATTGATGAGTAGAAAGCTGGCCTATGCTTTCTGGGTATCACATTGGAGTGCAGGGACCCCCCACTCACAGGAATGCTATTTGTAATCATTTTCACGGTATCTAAAGAATGTTTGCTTTTCAGTTTTCAAATGGTCACATGTGCCTTGAGTGTAAAAACCCTGTGGCTTTTAGACTATTTTCAGTCAGGTTTCTCCACCTGAGCACTGCGGATGCTGAGCTGTGTAATTCTGTGCTGTGAGGCTGTCCTGTGAATTTTAGGAGATTTAGCAGCCTCCTTGGTCTCTTCCCACCAGCTGCCAGCAGGAACTCCTTTCCCAACCCCTGAAAGGTCATAACCAAAAAGTCTGCCTATTTCTGAATTTCTCCAAGGGGACAAATTTGACCCCCTGCTGAGAACCCCTGCTCTGGATGCTTGGTGATATACAACACTCCTAAAAAACTCATTTCCTTACATAGCAGCACATACAGATTCGGAACTCTCAGAGTGGTAACCTTAAGGTTATTGCAAGTTAGGGACAGGCAATGAGCCATGCCCTCCGTTTGCTTTCTAAAGCACTAAATCTTTTTATCTTGGATTGTCACAGGATAGGTCTCAGGTAGTTTTTGCAAATAAATAATACATAATCGCAGTGTGGAGGAAAATGGAAAGTGCTATCTATTCATATTGTTTACCAGAGACAAGTAGCAAAGGAATGAGGTGAAAAGTGAAAAAGGAAACAATGGAAGGTGCTTTACATTTGGAAATGGGGATTTAGGGGCCCTATTCTCAGAATGCACAAAGGCTGAGGATCAGAACTGCACATACTGCTCATAGCAGAGAGTGGGAGAGGGTTCAACATAGCTGGGCACATAATTTTTCTCTCTCTCACTGAATATAAAATTCTGCAGTGGACGATGCACACCTAGAACAGAGGAGCCTTGTTGTCATGGTATTCAGGCCCAGTCTACCTTTCCACTTTAGCATCTTTGACAGCTGATTTCATCCTTGAAGTTGTCTCTTTGCTACAATAGTTTCTGTAGCACCTGCCATTGCATCACCATCCCCAGGAAGGGGAAAATCTTGAGAGGATAAAAACCAACTGAGCCAGGACCATTTTGAGAAGATTTCTTAGAAATTCAATTAATAATTCCCATTTATATCTCATTGTTAAAAATTCAGTCACCTGGCCATTTCTCTCTGTAAGAAAGATTATAAAAAGTCATTTTCATGCTTTACTCAGGCTCATGGGGACCCCAGTGTTAGAATGCTCTTTCAAGGACACACGGGATGAATGGATGCTGCTAAGGCTGTGTAGCTGGAAAGACTGAATGTGAAACTAAGGCTGGGGAGACCAGTGTTAGTTTGAAGGTCTCACAAGCATGCTATTTACATACACTTACAGATTTTTCCATTTTTTGAATCCCATGTTTTCTATTTCTTAGTGTTTGCCTCTCTATGAATATTAACTTCATAGAGTTATTTGCTTAGCTTAAGTTTACATGTTTGAAAATTGGGGTGGTTTAGATCTGGAACACTCTTCAAAGGGCCGTGTGGCAAAGGCTTGGTCCCAGGGTGGTACTACTGAAAGGCGAGGAACCTTTAGGACAGGATGCCTGGTGAGAGGTCTCCACATCACTGGGCATGTGTCCTGGAAGGGGACAGTAGACCCTGGCCCTTCCTGTCTCTCTCTTTTACTTCCAGGTCACAAGGGGAGCAGTTTTGCCCTACCGTGTTGTCTGACTATAATGTTCTCTCTAGGAAATAATTTTAGCATTGACCACAGAGGAACTGAATATGTCTCAGAAAGCAGAAGCATCAGGGTACCCACAGGCTCTGAAGCTTGGTATGGTCAGATGTGGGGACAAACCAGCCCAGTTCCAGGGCTCCTGGAACTTTCCAGAACATTCTCATATTTCCTGTGCTGTCTCTAGCGTTTGTCCCCACTCTAACCTTCATGAACGACAGTGATACCCCCAAAGCAGTAGAGTCAACTGGCCATTGACTGACCCTCAAAAATAGTGAGCCCAAATAACTTCTTCCCATTCTAATTTGATTATCTCAGTTATTTTATTATAGGGATGGACAACTGGCTAACACACAAAGATAACATGATGTGGCAGTACAGGTGGAAAACTGGCTGTACTTGATATGCACATGATTCATGTGGGGTCACACTGGGTCACTGAGCTGGTGAAGCTGCAGTCTCATCCCATGGAACCCTTCCCCTGCATGGAACAAGCATGGCGCTGACCAATGGAATGAGGCTCACGAAGAGGAAATGGCACAGTGGCCACATGCTGTGAAGTTGTCACACTCAGATGCAGGGAAGAACGTTGGTGCTGGCAGCTTCTGGGACCTTCTCACACTTCCTGTTCTAACCTCCAGCCTTTGTTCTCCCTCTGACCTCCAAAAACAACAGCAATACTTCCACTGAGCTCCATAGACTTCTTTACACAGTGGGCTCCACCCTCAGTGGGCTCCAACCTAAGCTCTGCTGCCATGATGGGCCTGACCATCCTTGTGGCCATGATCTGGCCTGAGCCCACCGATGCTTAGCAGTGCCCTTGTCTCCTATCTGCTGAGAGCCACCAGCAGCTCCCAGTGTTAGCAACTAGTCATCTCCAAATGTCACCTGGGGCTGAGGCAATCAAAAGCATCACCAGAAGGACCACAGGGACAATATCTTATTTCTATAAGAAACTCCTACTTCTGTAAGAGTCATTTTTGCTCTGCTATCCTGGATGAATTCTGACCAATATAGAAGATAACCATAAAACACAAGGAAATGACTCAATCAGATAAAATTCATGCTGAAGATACTAAAATGTATTCCCAAGATTGAGAGTAATCCTCCCTTTCATAAAGAGGTGAATTAGAAAATATGCAAACCTTACCAACACCAAATAGACACTCTCTTAGATGCAACCAGAACTAAGGAAGACTGAAATGAAAATAACTCACTACTGAGAGATTTGAAATCATTCTCCCTCATGCTTCGTGTCACCATACCAGGCCTTTCTGTGTAAGAACCTGAGCCGATCTAACTCCGAGAAGGAAGTGCAGGAGTGGGTGTGATTTATCCGATTTTGCACAGAGGGAAAACACGTGTCACTAATTTCTATGTTGCTTCAATTTCCAAAACCTCTACATTGTGATTATCCAAGTATATACAGGCCTCTACCCAGACATCAGGCCTCTGTGATACTTGGAACTTAGAATGCAAGTTACGAGGGTGTGTGTTGCAGCAGCTGCTGTGTTTAGAAACTAGGTGTCTTCTCAGAACTTAGTAGGTAACAGGGCTGATGCTGATCCATTAAACAGTGAGATCCCCACCCCAGGGGAGCACAAAGCCCCATGGTCAATTTGCTTAAAGCATGAAACAAAATGACCAAAGTAGCAAGGATAACAACGAAACCCTACTCCATATCAAAGGAAAAGCATTTGGTGTACTGCAGATGAAAAGGAAAGCACTGACCTTTTTGTGTCACCTATGTTTGTATTTATTGATTGATTTCATTTGCTAAAACCCTGACCCTCAATTTGATTCAGTCTTCCCACAAAGACACAGCTCCATTTTTCTTCTTCAGGCGCGTAATCAGAACTGACAAAGGACAGTAGTTATCTGAGTTCCGCAAACAGCAAATTGCTTTATTTCTGTTCATAGAAAAGGCAATGGATTTGCAAGTCAAACTTGATTTTCTCTTCATTATGCTGCTAAGCAGATTTTCGTGATTCTATTTAGAGTCACAAGGGAGCTGAACTGGAGACATCCTGAGACCAGGCAGGGAAGCGCCTGCCAGGGTGGATTTAAGGACGGTATTTGCGTGGATAACTAATTAATTTAATGAGAATAATGCCCAGGCGACAGCTAGAGAATGCGGCTCAAGTTTAACTCAGAACGTTGTACACTAACTTGTATCTATTTTCCCCCATCATTGATTTCCTTTCTAAATTTGTAATTCAAAACTGAGGTTTAAGTTGCTCACAGAGCTGAGCTACTACTGGAGGGAAAAAAGCATCCGTCCGTCTTAGACGGATAAAGCCCTTACAGTGCCAGGAGGCTTCACTGGTTGTACATTATGATCAATTACAGCAAGTTCGCTCTTCCATGCCTCCGGGCTCAGATGTAAAGTCCGTGCCTTAAGTAGCAAGAGCTGGCCTGTGGAGCTGGAGTGAGGCGGATCCCAAGAGATAAGCAGGAACCACGGCCCGCACTCCTCTTTCTCTACGTCCCACCTCATTTCCTCCTCTTTCTCTGCTTTTCTTCATGGGATAGAAACCAGCTCTTGCTCAAGCGAGGCAAGAGTTCTACCACTGAACACCACATGCTCCAGCCCCGAGAGTTCACATTCAATTACATATACCTGGTGTCTCTTGGAAAACCTGTTATACTTGTCCACTCTGGGACCATGGGTATCCCATAAAAATATGTATCCATATGACCAGGCTGGAGCAGCTCACATTACTAAGAAACAAACAATAATTCACCAAGATGGGCCTACTTTCCATTTTTTAAAGAACTGAATGGCACATCTAAGGGAAGGTATAATTACATTGAAAGTTGCTTGCCTTTAACACATTCTGAAATCTCTCAATAGAAAATATTCATTTTTAAGCAAGGCACCCATATACACTGCAAAGCTATTTTCACAAATGTTGAAAAAATCTTGCATTTACATTAACCTAAGAAAGAAATACCACAAAGCAAGGGAACAAAGAAGGCTTCTTAATTCTTCTACAACAAAACACACGAGAATGTCCGAAGAAACATATATAGCCAAGTTGAACTGATGAAAAGATTTCTTCTAATTTATACAAATAGGACATTGATTTTATTCATTTCAGATACAATAAAATTTTTCAAAAGAATGAGACCTACAGGTGGTATATGTAAGTAGCTATAAACATATTTGCAATTTTTTAAAATACAGGGGCTGGTGAGATAGCTCAGTGGCATAAGCGCCTGCCTGGCAAGCGCGAGGTCCAGAGTTTGACTCCCGGTACCCACATATGAAAAAAGGGGCCGTGATATCACTCAGTGGCATGGGTGCCTGCTGGCGCACAAGGTCCTGAGGTCAAACCCTGGTACCCAAAAAAAAAAAAATTTTTTTTAAATACAGACTTCCAGAATGTGTCTGAAGACAGTAATCTCCAATAGGACATTTATGAGCATCAGTTACATTTGGATTCTGTCCAACTGTGACATTCTAGAAACAAAATGCATGTATTTTACAATGGAAGTATTGTCATAATTTGTACTATCCTACTCGATGAAACTGTTAGTCATCATGGAGTTCATTATGATATGCAAAGGACAATGAGTGTTAGACTTTAGGCACTGAAAATAGAAAAACAGAAAAGAGTAAAATAGTGATCAATTCTTAGGATATGCCAAGAACACACCTAGATGTTCGTGTCCAATGTGTTATTTGAATTTTGCATATTACATGGGAACGTTTCTATCCTTCTTATTCTAATGTGAAAATGTAGCCTTAAAGACGCAGTCACTTGCTCAAAGTTATGCAGAGGTTGCTTGCAAAGATAGGACATTTTACTTGGGTCTGACTTGATCTGGAACACTTTTCTCTTGAAATATATACCTGCCTTGCTTTCTTTATGTCCCTACTAAACTATCCCTTTCTTGGAGAAGGCACTTTTGAATACCCTAAGGAGATGTTCAACCATTCTCCAGCCTCAGGCACCTGCTTCCTGCAGCAGTGAGTATTTATGCATCTTTGTGTTTATAGTTGTGTGGTGCAGTCAGTGGTTCTAAGGGAGGGAGGCTTAGCATAGTCCTGCTGTGTCTCGGCATGTGGAAGAGAACACGGACCAAGCATATCCTCAGCACATATATGTGAATAAAAGAATGAATGGATGATGGCATTCTAGACATGTTGTTCTTAGACACTCTGCTAAATCACCTGTGTATCTCAAAAATTTTCTGTATTTGGTAAAAAATTGCACCATGGGTTATGAAGACCCCGCTCGATCAATCTCTCCCTACCTCTGTATTTATTTGTAAAGTGGAGATAAGCACCTGCCTTGCAAAACAGCATTGTAAGACTTAAAGATCATTTCATCAATGGCAGCAATTCGTAAAGTGTAAAACATCACAGGAATTCAGGTGAGTTTAAAATGCATTATCATTTCTGGTGCTGGTGGAAAACCAACCCTGAGTCCCTGAGGCAGAGGAAAGACAAGTCTGCACTGCCCAGTTCTTGGCCACGAGTACCGGGGCGCTGCTGTGTGGGGTGTTACATTGTCCCATGCTGACAGAAGGCACGACGGGGGCACCTGAGCTAGCAGAAGCCTTCTTCTCTGCTGGGCATCTTCTGCCTGCTTCCTCTGGTCTCCTCCCCATGCTCCATGCCTTGCCCTGCTCCTCTCCAGGAAGCGGGTGTCTTTGCACCATGACTCATAGGTATCCTAACTTGCTGGCCTCTTGTCATGCTGAGCCAATGGAAGCAACAGCAGGACTGGGACTCAGGAGGCAGAAGAGGTTGAAGCTTCTCACTCTCCCTGGTCCTTGCTACCAGGCCAGAGGTAGGTGGGCTGTGCCTTCCCTTGACAAAGTCACAGCCCTGGGTGGGGGCCTCCATCTGCACTGAGGATCACGTCTTCCAGTTGTAGTAGTAACTACTTCCTGTATTTGCTAGCTGTAGGATGTGTCCCATATCTTGTTGATTCCTCTTATCCTGTCAGCAGTGTTTAAGGGGCTGCTGTGCATTTAAGTTTCTCTGATTCCCCTGTTTGAGTGTAAGCTGTCCAGCTCTTATTGATGCGTGCTTTGCGCAATAATGAAGCCAGCTCGTATGCACTGCTGGCTTTGTTCCATGCACTATCAATGCCCTCCCCATTGTATGGATGAAGAAATTAAGGCTTGTAGAGGAGAATTTGCCTAAAATCACATAGCAAACAAATAGCTTACCTGGACTTTGACTTGAGATGCTTTGGCTCCAGGAAATCGCAGTCTGCTTCCTCCAAAGTCTAAAATGAGGACCATGCAAGGTGGCATTCCCAATCACGGAGCCAGTGGTGGAGTTTGCTACATGATTTACTGTTCATTAGTCACCATGCATGAGAAGTGCTCACTGAAAATCATTAGCTGAGTTCTGCAATCTCCCAGTATCAATTAATCCGAAGGAAAAGCCTTTTTGTGCCACAGCTAATTTGTGCTTGTTAATATTTAATTAGTGTGTAGCATCTAACTTTCTTCTAATGAGACCAGACAAAACCAGGCAGAAGCAGGGATGATTTACATGTTATCAATGAGGATTACACAAGCCCCTTTTCAAATTAATGGAGGTAATAAAAGATTTCACAGCCTTTTTTACACCTAAGCCTTCTCATATTTCAGAATCCAGGCAGTGCGGAAAGGTTGGTGATTGTTTTGCTGAGAACCAGGTCCTGCCAGCCTGCAAAAGCCAATTTTTCTAAATTTTGTGAACTTCTTGTTAAATACAACCATTATTATGTAATGCAAAAAGCAAACAAAGTCCCAGTCCCTTCAACAGTGTTTCAGTCTTATCCCAAAAACACAAATGATAGCACTCTTGCAATTAACATTGCTGAAGCTGAAAGAGGATTCAATTCAATGAATATAAATCACATAAAGGTTAAAAATAGTTTAAAGGTCTACCACTTATTCTATTTAGTGACAGTAAACTTAAGAAGAACAGACCGAGATGCAATCTACTGGTTAGATCACGGTTAAATAGAAATTATATTTTTTTTACTGAGATAGCAATTTAGGAAAAATCAAAAAACCATTTTCTGAGTATCAAGTGGCTATATGGAATTTACAATAAATGCCATTTTATTTTTATAATTAATTTTAAATGATGTTTTACACATTATTTATACCACTGTAAGTTATGGCACACATCTATACACACACAGTTACACACACACACATAGATGTGCCTTTTATTTCTGGTGTTAAACGTTCACCAGCAAATCATGGTATCTCTAGACAAAAACATTTCTTCCACTTTTTGAATCCCAGTGCTATTTTCAGTCTCCATCTAGTACAGTGGATTCCGGGGCAGTGGAACTTATATGTAGTCCATCTTCAAGAAAATTGTCTCCAACTGCCAGTTTGAAAGATTCTTTTATTAATGTGAGACTTTGTTATGCTGTACTACACACGGAAAGTGGTTAAAATAATGTGATTGGATTCTACTTGCTTAGGGGTAGTGGTAAATATAACATCTGGGGGGATTTCTAAGTGTTAAGGATGTCTAACAGTGTTCAAGTCTCAGCCCATTTAATCCCTGCAGCTGTTCTTTAAACAAGATAAATTTATTAGTTCTATTTTATTGACAAAGAAATGAGACAGAGCAATATTTCACTGGGATACACAACACCACTACTAAGTAAACACAATTTCATTCGACTGAACTCAAAAGGGAGCTTTGCACCACCACACTCTTATTTTCCTAGGGTCCCACCTGATTCATCAGCTTCTTTGTTTTCTGGGTAAAATCTCCCTAACTCAGCTGCTTCAGAACTGATTCGTGATGTGCTGTGTAGCTGTCAAATCAAAAATCTTTCTCACACTTGAGGACTGGGCCCAGGAAACGCTGGTCTATATTCCCAGACTTTCTATTCTTTAATATGAGATAGGGTCTCACTGCACTGCCCTGGCTGGACTTGAACTTGTGATCCTCCTGCCTCAGCCTCCCAGAGTGCTGGGATTACAGGTGTGCGGGACCACACCTGGCCTCAAATGTCTTCTTGGCGTCGTGGAGAGAGGTCTCCTGCTGTGCAGCTCTGGAACTTTAACACAGACTGCAGGGTCAAGAGCAAACCCCCACAGCTTCTTGGCTGGGTGTCACAGTTGCTCCTGGAGCCTGTGACCCGCCCTGCTCTGGACGTCTTTGTCAACAGAACACGGTGTCACCAGACTCCACCTCCCAGTGACAAAATCAGCTGGTCTTCCAAGAGCTTCTTGGCGTTATGCATTTATTTTTCCTTAGCATCTCGTTACTGGAATGCAGTAAGGAGCTACACGTAGTTTATTAATGCCCTAGATGATCTCCGCGTGCAACTTTTGTTTCCCTGCTCTCTCCTGCTCATTTGGTCTCTCTCGCCATCCCTCTGGCTCCTCCAGCAAAGACCCCTGACCTTCTCTCTCTGCGTGTGAATGGCATCAAGAAGCCAAGGGGCTCCCAAGGCTGAGCTCCTGGCTCTCCGTTCCTGCTCTCCCATGGACCTCACTCTCTGTGCCCCGATGCTTTGGTAGCCCCACATTCCATTTTTTGTTTTTAGCCTCCAGGGATGACCTACAGCACCCTGCCTGCTTTATATTTTTTGTGATGATCTGTTTGACTGATCGACCTCTTGTTCAGTGTTGCTCCCAAACCAACAAATCTTTGAGGGAGAAAAGGGAAAATGTCGTTCTCACCCCAATAAGTTTCTGATCCTTCTGGCTTCTTGGTCCCTCATATACTGGCTATATCACCAGGTCGCTAATGTCAACAAAACATATTTTTTTAAATGTCTCTAACTTGAGTAGATTTGTTTGGTGTCAAACCAGTCCATCACAGTCAACATGGAATGTCTTCTGATTGTTTTATTCCATCCCCTCTGAATTTCACCTCCTTGTTCACATTTTTGGCTAAGTTAGAAATATGCATGTATCCTGAAGCCTCTCAAAAGTTAATTCTGGGGAAGGGGGATGCTTGACACATCTCAGACAACCACGCTGGGGAGGAAAACACTTTGCCACATGAGTTCAGCCATAAAGCTAATAGTCATGCCAGAATGACACTTTCTATTCAAGTCCTCCACTCAATCTACAGTAAGTTAGAGTTTTCGGCAGAAAAATATAAGTGGCTTTATTAGGTCCAAAGGAATAGGCTTTTAAATTAATATTGTCAAGAGCTATCTAATTAAAACTCGTATTGGCCTTTAAACTAGAGAATTTGGGAAAAAAGTGAAGGAAAAATCTACAGTAATTAGATTTCTCAGACAATAAATAAAGCCAGGACTAAGGAAAATGGCACTTTATTTACCAATGTGCTGCTTCTGTACGATGGTGTAAGATCAAGAGCAGACAAAATTGAGTAATCTCATTTCCCACACATGAGCCATGTAAGAGCCATTTCTCTGACTGAATGCACATGAGCGCTGCCATGTGAAGTGGAGAGATGAAGATGGATGTGTCACCCTGCAGAAAGACCACTTGTCCCAGTAGAGTGGGCTTTGGAGAACCTGAGTCCTGACTATGTCACCTGCTCGTGTCACTGCTGAAATTAGCTTGTGATACTTAAGTCCACTCAGAATGTTTTGGAGGTGCAGCCTGAATGGGTACTCGTCATGTTCGGCTCTGACGTTACACAAGTAGTGTATTTTGAGTTCTTGAATGGAAAACAATCCACATACTTATCTGCTCCATGTAGGGGTTAGCATTGTAGGGCAGGAGTGAGCACATTTTTCCTATGAAGGTCACATGGAGACCATTCTGAGCTTTAGTGGCCTCTGGTTTCTGAGTTGACTTGTTAATTCTGTTGCTGTAAAATGAAAACAGACACAGATAATTCATCCAAAATCAAGCACATTTTGTCCTCAGAAAACCACATTTGCAGAAAAGGAATTGAGTCAGGTTTTCCTGTGGGCCATAGTCTGCTCATGCCATTTCAAAGAAATCTCTTCCGAGACACTTTCTGAGCAAGGCGATATGGTGAAGTCAGCTGGTTAAATGTTTTTTGTGTACAGAAACAATTTGCACACACACTCACACACACACTCACACACACACACACACACACACAGAGTCAGGTATGCATTTAGTTGGTTTGGGCAGCCATAGCCGAATACCCCTACCTGGGATGGCTTAAAGGACCAAAATGTTTTTCTCACAGTTCTCAGCTAGAAGTACAAGATCAAGGTGCTGGTGGATGCAGCCCCTGGCAAGGCCTCTCCTCCTGGCTTACAGACAACTGCTTTATGTCTGGCTCTCCACAAGCCTTTTCCTTCCATGTACGCCAGGAGTGAACTCTGATATCTCTCCCTCTATGTTTAAGGTCACTAATCCTGTTGATTAGGGCCACACCCATGTGTAAATTATTTAACATTAATTATCCCCCTGAAGTCTGTATCTCCAAATACAATCACATTAGGGATAAAGACTCCAATGTATGGGTCGGTGAGATGGCTCAGCGGCCTAAGCACCTGCCTGGCAAGCGCGAGGGCCCGAGTTTGACTCCTGGAACCCACATACGAAAAAGGGGCCGGTGATATCGCTCAGTGGCACGGGCGCCTGCTGGCGCGCGAGGTCCTGAGGTCAAACCCCGGTACCCACAAAAAAAAAAAAAAAGACTCCAATGTATGATTTCAGGGGACACAGTTAAGGCTAATGAAATTGTGTGTGTATTTATGCAATTATATAACTGTGTGTATGCAGGCATGTGTGAGTGTATGCACACCCCGGGCATTCCCGTTTCTTCCTGCTTCCAGGCTCCAGCAGTAACCTTCTTCTCTGTCTCAGTGTTTGCATTTCAGATTGAGCTTCTCCTTGAAAGGACCTGCTCTGATGCACCTATGTGAATTAGTTCTCCCTGTTGCTAGTTCTGGGTCATGCTCCTGTTTCTTCTATGCATCCCATTATTTCCCACAATCATTTTCCTTTCTGCGTGCCCTGGCCCCTCCTCCCACAGACTGTGCACCGCTGAAGCTCCAGGCCTGAGCTGCCTGGTTCCTACGAGTTCCACAGCAGGCGCTTAATAGACATGGGCTACGTAAATCAGTAACAAGGATAACGAAGCATCAGATGTCTCAGAAGTCATTGGTTCATTATTTTTATTTCGTGTTTTTTAACACTATTGTTTCTAATTTATGAACTCTTAGGATAAGGTTCCTAAGCTGGGTTTCAATGAAGATTCAGTCTTGGAAGACGTTCTAACCCTCCTTAAGGATTTTTAGAGTGGAATCATCAGAATAAATTTTGAGATCCTGTCATTTGGCTCATGGGAGCCATCAGCACTGAGTGCAAGGGTATGTGGGAACCTAGTCAGACACAGACTCGGGCTGCAAGGAGAATTCTGCCCCCTTCTGTACACAGCACCTCTTCACAGAAGCTGGGAAGCTTGTAGAGAAGGACACTAGAGACAAAGCATTAATTTTGCATCGAGTTTGTGATGTCTCATAGTGCTGGAATTTTGATTGTTGAGTGGGACACGTTTTCTTACCATGTAGAACAGCTTAAATACATAGCTAATAGAATAAACTGAGAAACATCGATGAAATATGTACTTTTGAACTTTTCACTAATATTAGGAATGCATTAGGAATTAGAAATTCATGTAAAATCTGATTAAAGTTGACTTATAAAAGGAAGAAAATGCATTGATCTATAAAATTTAAAAATTCTGAAATGGTTGGCTCCAGCTATAGGAAAATCTAGGTGCTCAATTAATGTAGTCAGGTTATCACCTACTTCATCAATTTAATATTAAAATATTAACTGAGTACCCACTGTTCTCATGGTCATTTCTTGGATGTAAGGATATGCCCAGGATCAAATCCGTTGTGATCACTGTCACCATGAAGCTGACATTCTGGGGGAGGTAGTACAGTCCTATCACACTGTCTCAACACTACAATTCTTTGGGTTTTAACGTTGATTGGACTTTTTCCAGATGGTAGAATCCAGCTGTTCATGAGTACGACATCTTCCCAGCCAAACATATAGTAAAAAAACAACAAAAAACCTTTGTGTAGGGGCCAGTGAGATGGCTCAGCGGCTTAAGCGCCTGCCCGGCAAGCACGAGGGCCCGAGTTCGACTCCCGGAACCCACATACGAAAAAGGGGCTGGTGATATCGCTCAGCGGCACGGGCGCCTCCTGGCGCGTGAGGTCCTGAGGTCGACCCCCCGGTACCCACAAAAAAAAAAAAAAAAAAAAACCTTTGTGTATTTCACAGCTCTCACCTGTTATCTTAGAGTGGACTGATACAGTCAAATTCAGTCAATCCTCCTACCTGAATTAGGAGCTGGAGAGATGCAAACGCTGACCCTGTTAGGTCTGGGACACAGGTGACACAGGGATTGGGGTCAATCCCACATCAGCACCTGGACTAAGAATGAAAAGTATGCTCACCCTGTGTCAGAGAGAAAGAGGGGATGCTTTCTGGAAGGACAGATCCCACCAGAACCTCATTGGCAGCCACGTTTCCTTGGGATTTGTGCTCTAGAGAGAAAATGTGGAATCAAAGGACAAATACATCTTGAAATGTTTGATATATGTTTCAGATTGCCTTTCAAAAACTTTCCAATTCATTGTATTTCCACGTTTGTGCAACTTTAAGTGGTGAAGAACTTACAGTGGTACCTTGGTTCATGAATTTAATTCATTCCACAGTTCTGGGGAAGATGGCTGCAGTCAAATTCGTCACCTGATTTAGAGTTTGTGAACTGAAGCAAAATTTTGCTGAAGGCTTCTGCTTGCAAACAGAATTGTTCATGAACAAAAGTGTTCGTGCACCCAGGTATCACTGTACTTAAAATAGTAAAAATTTACTGAAATGTAAAAATGTCTGAATACATACTGAAATGATTTTCAAATAATTAAAGACTTCCCATAAAACATGTTAATCTCAAAGTCTCCATTATTTCACTTTTTAATCATGTCTAAAATAATACTTAAATATTATTTTTAAAATACAGAATAAAAAGCATGAAAAAAGTATCAGCTTTGGAGAACTGTAACTCTTCTCTATAACTTGCAACATAGATAATTTTTCAATTATCTTATTCTCATCCTAAAATTGACCGCTGGGTTCCACTTACAGAGGAAGATGGGCAGCAAACTTGTTTTTTCTGTTCAAGTGCTTTTTCAGAAACATTAAGGTACATAGAAGGAAACACATGAAAAAGGGAAAATTTCAAACATATCTTTAGTGACAACTTTCTCAAAATAGGAATGACACAAATTTTCTGCTATCCAATTTTGGAATGCTCCAGGTCTGCCACATTTCCTCACAGGTGCGCTTCTGTGTTTTGAGCTGTCCCTGTTAATCGAGAGGATAATTTCTCATGGGTCCTGCAGGCTGCTCTTTCACTGCTGAGCCTGTTTTGAGTGAGTGAGAAGGGCATAGTGTCTTCCAGCACATGGCCTCCAGATTTCACTGGTGTTTAAAGCTCAGAAGATGTTGATGGTCCTAAGATCCCTCTGCAACACCTTCTTCTGCTATGGTTTGGACCTGGAATGCTCCCCAAAGGCCACTAATCCCCAGTCTGTGAAGCCACTGGGACACGATGGGACCTAATAGAAAAAAGTAGCTCATTGAGGTCATGACCCTAAAGGGGATTTTGGATCTTCAGTGCTTTCCTCACTGTTTCCTGGCCACCATGAAGTGAGTAACGTTGCCCTACCATGTGCTCCCTGCCAAGAAACACTGCCTTATCACAGGCCCAAACAATGGAGCACATGACCATGGACTGAAGCCTCAGGAACCATGAGCCAAAATAGAACTTTTCTGCTTATAAATTGTTTATCTCAGGCATTTTGTTGCATGATGGAAAGCTGACTAACATGTCTCCCAGTGGGATAAGAAAACTCTTTGACACCAGCCTCATCCTGATTATCCAGTGTGGCCCACAAGTGCCGCTGGCCCCATGCAGTCCTCTTATCGCCACAGGAGGAGCCACTGCACTGGCAGGTGGAATCACCTGGTTTCCATGGTGACCACTCTAGACTATCAGAGAAGAAACAAGTGACTAAGTGTTCATTTGTATGCCATCTCCGAATCACTGAATTATGGAATCAAAATAGGATGGGATCTTATATAATTGACAACTTGCTTTAAAAAAAATAAAGAATCATCTATAAGTCTTGTCTTGTGCCACAAGGAAACTATAACAGCAAATGAATGTTCAGATCAAACTTTTTCTGGACCTGTAAGTTAAAGGAAAGCATGATATAGCAAATATTTTATGAACCAAAGTAATACATGATGTATAAGCAGATAAAATAGTTTAATGTTTATAGCGATCAACCTTGATCTAAGTACTGTAGAAGATTTATAGAACATTGAGATGTACAAAGTTAAAAAAAAAGAAACACCCCACTCTCCAACCACTAACAGCCTACTCCCCGAGTTCGCATGTTAGAACTCTGTCCTTCCACACCTAGTGTACACTCCAGACTAAACACGTGAACCGAGGCTCTCTGGTCTGCCTTGATGAAACGAAACAACACTCCAGGGGTGGACTTCTGAGAGTGTCACTCCCCTGCTAGACTGCACAGACAGAGGACTCTGATAACACCCACAGAGAAAGGGACAGTTCCACATCCAGTGCACCCCTGTTTTCACCCTGCTTCCTTTCTGTCCAGACCATCTACTAACACTTCAGGGTTGTCGCTGTTTATCTCACTGTCTGTCTTCTTCCATTTGCCTGTGAGCCCCGTGAGGACAGCAACTTTGTCTCTTCGTCCAATGTTGTAGTCTGTACTTCGCATGCTGTAGTGTGAGTGCCATGCAGATCTGTTGAATAATTAGATGAATTAATGGACAGAGGGATGGAATAAATGACACACAGCTTCTGTGCTCTTATTCTGTCTGAGGTCGTCATTGTGGATCACTCACAGCACTCTTCCCCATTCAATCTACGTATATCAGATCTGTCTTTATAGTAATGCTGATTGAGGAGCTCTTCTCAGTATGAAAATTACTTATCATCTGGCCCCTTAGAGGTACATCTATGATCTTAAAAACTACAGAATCTTGGAATCGGTTGATCCTATTCCACTAAAATTTAACAATGTAATTCCCTTTCTCAGCTGTTGAGTCACCTTATTTTTCAGATGTGGTGGAACTGTTCAGAACAGGGTGTGAATTGTTATAAAGAAGACAAATGCACTACCTGTGGTACAATCCCAGCTCGGGTGCTGCCCGGGAGACTTGGGGAGGGCTGCATGTTTTCCCTGAGGTCCAGATATCACAACTGCAAAGTGATAAAAGTAGTGACTGTGCAAATATTAAATAATATATATATATATAATACTTGAAACATGGCGTTATGGCTTGTGTCTAGATGTCCCCCAGAGCATCATGCAGTCATGGGACTTTTCCAGAGGTGGCTGCATCTAGAGTGTGTGATGCTGGGATTAGGGTGCGTGATTAGTAAATCACTCCATTGATTGGTTTGGCATAGTTCTGGTTAGGATTAAGGGTGTGAGTGCTACACCCACCCTAGCACGGGTAGCCTGTAAGGGACAAAAAGAGTCTTGTCTCCTCCTCCCTTGTTGCTTTTGCTATCGTGTTGGTGCCATGAACTGCTCACCTGTGTGATGGGCTTCTGCCATGCCACCCTGCCTTGGAGCCAGCCGATCATGGACTGAAACCTCCACAAACTGTGAGCCGAATAAACCTTTCCTCCTTTTACTTTGGGTGTTGGGTATTTTGTCTCAGCAACAAGAAAAGTAACTAAGGGCCGCTGAGATGGCTCAGCGGCGTAAGCGCCTGCCCGGCAAGCACGAGGGCCTGAGTTCGACTCCCGGAACCCACATACGAAAGAGGGGCCAGTGATATCGCTCAGTGGCATGGGCGCCTGCTGGCGCGCGAGGTCCTGAGGTTGACCCCCCGGTACCCACAAAAAAAAAAAAAGAAAAGTAACTAAGACAGATGGTGCAGAAAATGGTAAATGCTACATAAATATTTAATACTACTTTAAATTACTATTTTTTTGTGGGTACCGGGGGTCGACCTCAGGACCTCGTGCGCCAGCAGGCACCCGTGCCACTGAGCAATGGCCCTTTTTTAGTATGTGGCTACTTGGAGTCAAACATAGGACCTTGCGCTTGCTAGGCAGGCACTTATGCTGCTGAGCCATCTCATCAGCCCTAAATTACTATTTAACTATTATTGTTTTTAATCGTCATTTCATGTTGATGTGCACCTTTTCTGAATCAACACCAGTCATGCATGGCTTGCCTCTGATTTCAGTATAAAATGTAAATATTTCAAGGTATGGGCCAGAAGAGTAGATTGTAAAAGTTTTGGATATAGCTCATAATAATGAATTTTAAAAAGTAAACAGTAAGAAATACAGTTCTGTCTCAATATCTATACACATACACACAATGGAAGTAAAATCTACACTTTGTTAAGTGCAGTGATTGTCTACATTTTTTTCTTTTCTATCCTGCTGCATTTTTGTTCTGAGCCATTCTAATCTGTTCTACACCATTTTTAAATGTTCAACTAATTTATTCCATGTCAGTGATTGTTGTGACCCTGAAAGAGACATATGAAAAAGTTAGTTACCAGCTACCAGGTGACAAAAACATCAGGTTTCCAGTTGAATAACACCCATTCACTAGGACAGAAATTGTTTTAAAACTGAGCTACCAAGCTATGGGAAGATACGAAGGAAGCTATAGAGTGTATTGCTTTGTGAAAGAAGCCAGTCTGAAAAGGCTACTGGATGCTGGGTGATTGCAACTCTATGTCATTCTGAAAAAAGCAAACGATAGAGATAAGAAAAAGGTCAGTCATTGCCAGGAATGGGGCGGGGTGAACAGCTGGAGCACGGGGGATTTTACAGCAGAACAGTCTTCTGTGTGCCTCTGTAGTGCTAGATACAAGGCATCAATGCCCAACTCAAGAGTGACCGCTGATGGGAACTGTGGACTTCAGTTAGTAATAACCTATCAATATTGCTTCATTATTGTGACAAATGTACCACACTAATGTAAGATGATAATAACAGCAGGGAGACTGTAGCCAGGGATGGGGAGGGGCCCCCGGGAACTTCTGTACCCCATGTCCAGTTTTTCTCTCAACCAAAATGGTTCCACAAAACAGTGTCTGTTAAAAAATGTAGACCCAAATGGAGATTAACGGTAGCGTTTCCTGTGACATTTGTGGAAACACTTTTTGATGGAGTAAGATTCCCTTGCTTACCGGTAGTGGCGTTTTAAAAAAATATGTTTCTCTCTCAGCCCCAACTCTGGTGAGATGCTGACTGCTTTATCTTGACAATGATGTCACCCTAGACATACTTTTATGTGACATTTTTAGGCTCTGCACAGAGATGAAAATTAATTAATGGCTTCAAAATCACCCTCCAATTTTCCATGCTTCTGTGAATTTCCTTTTGATCCTTTGTCTGTGTAGCCTTGATGCTGGCATAGGCAAATAATTGGGTTACCTCATGGTGCTACCTGACCAATATTAATGTTACCAGATTGCTGGGAAGTTTAAAAAGAACGTGAGGGAAATTAGTCTGGACAGACTTACCTCCATCCTCTTTCTTCCTCCTGACTTGCTGCCTTGCTAACCAGTTTAGATTCCTAAGAGTTCTTTGCCTGGTTCCACACCATGGCATCATTAAGAGACAGATTTGTAAACTAAAATGTGCAGTACAGCATCATATGTTCCTTTGGAAGCCAGTTTCCAGGGTTAGAGGTGGGGTGAGTGCAATCAATAAAGAGGAGATGGAAAGATAGAAACTTTCCCAGAGAAGGAGGCTCCACCGAGCCTTTAGTAGAAAACGACAAAATTTGATGTAAGATAAGACACCCAAAAGTAGAGATGTAATTAATAAAGCATGTAAAGTTTGTCATTGTATCAGAATTTAAAAGGTTAGGACTTGGAAAGAAAAGAAATCCAAAAACAGCTCTAGGGATGTAAAATACAGGAAGGCTGTGGTTAGTGAGCCCTGCTTGTTTGTCAGGCCATAAAATTCAAGACTCACACTGAAGCTTGGCCAAGGCTAGACCCATCACCATCCTCTACTCTGTCCACAAGAAGTGGTGCCATCAGTCTCAGCTATGTTTATCTTGTAGAAAGAGGGGTCTTCATCAAAACACACCAAGATGCTAACACCAGGAGAAGGGCATGGGAACAGAGGCTGGACACACATTAGTGGAATGTTCTACAAGTAAGGGAGGACAATCACACTGAAGGAAGACATGGGGAAAGCAACCCAGACAGATGAAAAAGTATATTCAAAGGCAAAAGTATAACTAACTAGCAGGTTAGTTGGAAAAGAGAACCTGGGTGGCATGAACAGATTGTGGAGTACACAGGTCCCATTGTTTTCAGTAGCCATCGTCTATCAGGATTCCCCAAACACTGAACTAACAAATTCTGAACCATTGCTCCTTGGGGAAATGCAGGGTGAGGTTCCTGTGAATCTATGTTTACATTTTTTGACAGAGCAATACATAATCTTGTTTTATGTGCATTCTATTTAAATATTTAATATATATTTTTCATTAACATACAGCTCATGGTCCTCAGCACTGTAATCCATGCCTGAGCATAGCTGGCGTTCTCATTTTGGGGCCTTTGCTCTGACAGGAATACCAGTCTTCTGAGCTTAGGGGTGGTGTTACTCAATTTTGTGTCATTGTGATTAAGTACCTGAGAAAAATGACTTAAAAGAAGAAAGATTTATTATGGCTTATGTTCCAGAGGCTTCAGTCCATGGTCACTGACTCCACTCCTGTGGCAAGGCAGAAGCATCATGGTGGACCGGCATGGCGGAGGAAAGCTGCTCACCTCATGGTAGCCAGAAAGCAAGAACCAGAGCCAGTGCTGGTGGGCTCTCTCCTTCCCCTAATTTTTTTCCAGCAGGGCCACAACCTACAGGGTGGTGCTGCCCATGTTCAGGGAAGGTCACCCCTGAGTAGGCTGTCACACATGCCGGCATCTCTGGAAACCCCCACAGACAACCAGAAGTGTGCTTTACTAGTCTCCCAGTGACCCTCAACTCACCCAAGCTGACAAACAAGATCACACATCACTGGGACACTAAATAGCAATCAGTACTATGCTTGGTGGCTCTTTTATTTATTTATTTTTTTATGTGGGTTCCGGGAGTCGAACTCAGGACCTCACGCTTGCCAGGCAGGCACTTATGCCGCTGAGCCGTCTCACCAGCCCTGGTGGCTCTTTTAAATAACAAAACAACAATAAAACCCAAAGACTGAAACATGTGACACTGAGTAGCCCATGACATAAACCTCCTTATAGGCTGGGAGCTGAAAGAGAAAGGCAGACAGTATTGCTGTCCTGAGCCTCAACTGGAATACGCGTATTAAACAGCTAAAATTTCTGGCCACACTGCCTATGTCTTTGAATAATTGTGAAAGTATACAAAATGTGGATTTTGTGGTTACAAATAAATTTGTGTGGACTGGGTGAATTCACAATTAGGGACTCCAAAAATAGTGCTGAAGGACTGTGTATAATGTCAGTGAGAGCATAGTAGATGTGGGAGTTAGTGGAGGAGCAGCTCAGGCTGGAGAGAAGATCAAGGGCAGAGGTCACATATAGCAGGTGCAGCTGTGGGCTCCATCGAGACACCACGTGGCAACCAGAGGCTGTGGGCGACCCCCGAAGGGTCCTAAGCAGAGGAAGGGCATGATCCAAATCGTGCAGCATGTGGAGTAAGAATTGGATCTCCCCCTCCCCCTCTCTCTTGGCACTATGTATTACAGCCAGGGATTCCACACTGAGCTACATCTTCAGCCCCTTTTTATTTTTTGTTATTTTAAAATTTTGAAACAAGGTCTCACTAAATTGTCTAGGCTGGACCTAAATTTGTGATCTGCCTTCCTGGGCTTACAGGCGTGTGCCACCACACCCAGAATACTTCTAATGCTTTAATAGTCTCGCTCATACTCCCCACCCTCCTTTGGTGCCCTACAAAAGGCATGATGATATCATTTAGAATGCTTAAAAAAATGCAATTAAAATTACAATAGTGGCCAATAGATGTTCTCACAGCAAATATATGCATGGCTTAAATGCTGTAAATTAGAACTTTTTTCTGTATCTCAAAATCAAGCAAGTCAATAACAATATGGATGCACCATTTACTGCAATAATCAACAAAACTAAATTTGCAATGAGTCTAAGCTGGGTTTATTTGGCAAGAAAATAATCTGCAGCCAAACCAGTGAGGACAACGGGGACTTGAGGCAGCACAAGAAAAGAAAGCTTGAGGAAGTGGCGAATGCAGGAGAGAAGAAAAGGATGGGAGAACCAAGAGGGCAAGAGAGGCCCCAGAAGCTCTGAGCCCCTGGGACCAAGGGCTGCATCAGGACCAGAGCCCCTTCTCCCACACACACCAGGGCTACCATGGCTCCAGCAGCAGCATAAAGCTCCACACCCCGCACCAGACGTGAAACAAAGCACAGAAATACCTCACTTGCTGATGACACCTGATGTCACCTCCTGATGGCACCACCAAGGCCCTGTGGTCCTGGCATTAATGTCAGAATATGTCAGCATTCAGGCTGTAGGAGCCCAGCTCCCAGCCAATGACAAAGCTGCATTCCCAGGGTTAGTGTTAGCATTACTTCTGCTACTAATCCTACAAATATTTTGTGTAAGAGCAAAGCACCAGAAGCATCTGAGTGTCCCAAAATAAAGCCGTGGTTGCATACCTTATGGCCACGATTTTCTACTATCAAAATTAACCATAAAAAAGGTGAAAAATAATAAAACTATTCATGTTGAATGAATGCACCAAAAATTTAAAGAAGTAGTAAAGAAACAGAACAATATATCACAGTCATCATTTTTTATGCTGAATGACTTTTTCTCCCACTTCTCTCTAATTAAAAAAAATTTTTGTTAGATCCACATTTATAACAGCATTTTGTAGAAACATATGTTGCTTTGGAATATAGTCTGTTGCAAAGAACAAATCTCACTTCAAGAAGGCTTTGTTTTCTCCAAGTTTGGGAAATCAGAAAGAGCTCGCTTAGTCTACAAAGCACCAAGCATTTTCATGGCTGGTGTTGGAGGCCGTGGGAGTGTCAGCCTGTTAAGATGACTCCACTCTTTCCCTGGAGGACAGAACAAAAATATGTCTATGAAAATCTTTTACATTTAAGAACTAGTTAAAAAAATAATAGTTTTCCAGAAAGTAAGAATTCAAAATAAATCCAAGGTGTACTTTTTAAATAAATATGACTCTATCTGCCAATCTATTATCTACCTTTCTGTCATGCACTGTCATCTATCTATCTATCTATTTATCATCTATCATCTATCTATCTACCCATCTATCTATCCATCTACACTTAGTATAAAAACACCTTCAAGGGGTATGTATGCACCCTACCATCACTGCTATTCCACGCACAGTCTTATCTTTCATATACACACCTCTTTTAGTCACCTTTCCATTGCTGGGACAACATAACTGACACCTGCAACTTAAAGGAGGTAGGATTCATTTGGGCTCATGGATTCCGAGGTTTCAGTCCATGGTCTAGTGGTTCCAAGACAGAAGCGCATAGTAGAGGGGCATGGCAGAGAAATTCAGGATTTAAGGAGGAAGACACAGAGACAGGAAGGGGCTGAGGACAAGAATATACATACTCAGATCACACACCCACTGGTAATTTAGTGTCCCCGTGACCCAATCACTTTCCCAAAGTCCTAGGGCTCAATACATGAGTCTTTTGACTTCGGGGGGGGAATTATCTTTTTGGTTTTTTGAAGTGGGGTCCTACTATGTTTTAAGCTGGCCTCCAATGTGCAATCTTCCAACCTCAGCTTCCCAGAGTGCTGGGATTACAGGCACAGAGGACATCTTTGTTCCAAACCAGAACAACACCTACGCATCTTTCTTTTAATGGGGCTGCCACTAGTTCCTAGCATCTTCTACCAGAGAAATAGATGAGCTTGACTAATGATGGGGATGAATGTTAGACATAGAAGGAGCTACTGCACAGTAAGTACATGAATATTACATCCTCAGTGCTTGTCAAATTTGACACAGTGCAAAACCTACCAATTACAAGGACTCAATTAGCCCACACAGAATAATTTTTATTAAGAATATCTCACTATGGCCAAAATGTATTTGGATTCATCCTTTGCACGTGGAAATTAGATTGGATGTGAAAGGTTTTCCAATTTCAGATTTAAACACAAAGCTGTAAACGCAACATTGGTCAACTCAGGAAGAAACATCCAAAGGTTTAGAGACTACCATGATGTCTATATAGTTGTAAAACTAATACATTCTTTGAATTCCAAATATCATAGCAGTCTACCCACCATTTTCATACGAAGGAAAAAAAATCTTGTAAACAAAAATGTGAATTTTTTCAAACTTTGAAAATCTTCACTAACTTATTCACTGTTGTCTACACATTTTTCAGTGCTGGGGATCAAGCCTAGGGCTTCACACATTCTGGGAAACACTTGACCACTGAGCCACACCTTCAGCCTCGTTCACAGCTATTCAAAGTGGTTCTAAAAGAACAATTTTCAAGTAACTGAGATATTATTTTTATTTCTAAAATAGCCAATTCTTTGCTATTTCCAACTCTCTAGCAAGCATTCAAATTCCCTCAACAACTATGGTCTTTCTTAGGGCCATTAATAGCTTGTGGGTCATTATAATTTTTCTTATGAATAAGTGTGTCAGTTTCGACTCCATGTCTTCCCTCTGTACTTAGCAAATCCCATTACTCTTACATTTCTGTCGATTTTTCACAGCTGCCTTTTCTAATAAAGAGCATTTTGTTATAGAATATGAGCTATGGAATGCAATCCTCCAGAAAAACCAGGATTAGCTTAGTTTAAAAGCTGAATATTGTAGCAGCTTGGTGGAAAATGAAAGTATTTGACAAGCAGAAATGAGTTCAGCTTTTGATGGAAGGAAAATTGGCATGAACAGAACCAAAAGCAGAACCACAACCACTGAGCAAATGTATTAATATATTCTTAATTTATGAAATTACCTGGGCAAGGGCTTGATTTTCATCTGATTATCCCAGATAAAAATAGAAAAAATAGTTTCTATAAAATTGCAAATGGTTCATACTTATCACAAAATAATCCACATCCGTGCTGACTGCCATCATGTGGATGGTTTGCATAGGAGCATTTCTTGGCAGGAAAAAAAATAATTTGTTTGGAGCAAGTGTCTCTAAGCTGCTTTGGTTAGGTCCATGAAGCCACCAGTAGCTAAGGAGAACATTTGTGCATCCCTGTGACAACCTAGGGATGGATCGTTGGAGAAAAATGTAAGAAAATAAATAGATTCCCGTCAGCCCACCATATGCATTGCCTATTTTAGGATTCAGTTTCCTTAAATTTTGGCTTATTGATAAATAGCTATTTGATCACTGGCCAGATAGTAGGAAATCACTACGCGCAAGTGTTCCATTCTGTCTCCCACTTCTGGAATGAGCCTACCCAATGCTATTTTGGGAACTTGACCTTGCTGGTCCTCTCCCTGATCTCTTTATTTATCCCTCCTCCTTAGAAAGATTCCTTATGCAAACACCTAGAATCCTTGGCTGTTCACTATGATAGCCCAATAACAGAGGCTCTCTCCACCAAGTTTGGCTGGCTCCTTACCTTTTTCACCCCAACATTTGTCACAGTCTAGAGTGGTTTGTTTTCTTGTTTCATTTGCAGAATCCCTGTACTTTAATGTAAGCTGCGTGACTTCAGGGTTCCTAGCAGTCACATCTGCCACTGTCGCTCCAGGGACTAAATGGGGCCCATGGACATCATGATGAATGAATGAATGAATGAACAAATGACCTGCAGACAGAGTTCAAGGCTGATTCATCTCATGCTGAACTCATCTCTTAAATAACCAGCATTACAAAGCATCTGTGGCATAATTTCCTTAAAGCATTTGATTTTTGGGGTCGCAATAATAAGAAAAAAGGGGGGGACTTTAAGTGTCTTACTTTCACTCGGATTTTCCAATAAGGCATTTAAATCACTGAATATTTTTTTACGAACAAGACAGAGGAATTTCAATGCCTTATTGGTGGGAGTCAGGTAGCAGGAGGAAGGAGTTCTGTGGATGTAATGAGGACACAAAGTCTCCTAACCTTCGAAATGCTATCAGTCAAATGTGGGTACTGTGTTCTGACAGTAAGAATGCAAAGACTGGGAAAAATCACACTTTATATAAAAAGCACAATGTTGTAAAGTGTTCATATCTGGTCTCCTAGACAACTGTGACTCAGTAGACATGGTGTGACAGGAATGAACAGTTTTAAAACTTCTGACACCATAAGTGTTTGAGCTCACAACCCAGGTGCGTTCAAGTCTGCTATGTTCCTATAAATAATCATCATCAGTGCTTGACTGGTTCTTGTCACCCAGGGTCATGGATGTCAACGTCCTAAAGTTTCCCTTGCTCATATGAAGTACTGTTTCTCACTCCGGATGCAAATAGAAATAATGGATAAAAGTGGGGTTTAATTAAAAACACAGCTTCAGGGGCGGTGAGATGGCTCAGCGGCGTAAGCGCCTGCCTGGCAAGCGCGAGGTCCTGAGTTCGACTCCTGGAACCCACATACGGAAAAAGGGCCGGTGATATCGCTCAGCAGCACGGATGCCTGCTGGCGCATGAAGTCCTGAGGTTGACCCCTGGTACCCACAAAAATAAATAAATAAATAAATAAAACAGCTTCACCCCAAGCAGGCCATTTCCTTTGGAGAGGCTCCTTGGCCTAATTCAGTTTGGCAATGTCATTGGAGCCACCAGTCAGCCACAGGGTCTCTCTCTTTTACAGGATATCTCGGAGGTGAATTTCTTGTATCTTTTTCCCCAACACTAGGCTGAAGGACTGGAGCAAAGAGGTTCCATGGAAGACCTCGAAGGCCCTCAGACACCATGGTGTGAGAGGGAAGGTGCTGGCCATGCCTCTGTTCCTGACCTCACACACTTCAACTCACTACCAGCCTGAACGGTTAGTGAGCTCTGTGATTGAGTAATCACTCATGTCTTCTTGCTCCTCCATCCCTGGAGGTTGGTAGGGAGACTTATTCTCCCAACTCAAAGCAAATTAACCCTATCTTATAGCAGCTGCTCTTTAGCTGTCCACTGGGCCCTTGCCAGGCGCTCAGATGTGTGCCAGACTGCAGTTCAGCAAGGTCACTTATCAGCTGGATGGTGCTTGCTGAGACCGGAAGAGTCCAGACAAGGATGGGATGGGAATGGAGTACACCTGCCTCCTCCCAAGGACTCTTCTTAGTTTTGATTGTGTTTTTGCTTCATTAATTAGACTCTCTAAAAGCAGTAGCTTAGCAAAGGGGTGTTGACACCCTCAGTGGGGCTGTACCCCACAACTTGCCTGCCACTCTGTAAGTAACTCACGGGCTCTCCAAGCTGGATGTTTCCGAGTTGTTCTTTGGACCACCCACAGCCTCTTTTATGTCTCTCTGGAAAGTTTACAGAACAGGTTTGTGCCGCGACTCTTAACAAGCAGCTGCAATCTTGGAAGGACACCGGCTGTGAATCAGGGGTGCACCAGGAAGACAGCACTGTGGTCCGCACTGACTTCCCTAGCCGACATTGGTCATATGAGGTGACACGCCTCTTTTCCACCAGGGCTACTTCTGTCACCTTCCCGGAGTGCTGTCTTCTCCAGCATGGTGTGAGTGTGTAGCTTTCTGCTGCTCAGGCTTTGAATGACCATTGAACCAGTAAGTGATGAGACGTGAGGAAACCAAAGAGGCTCCACTGTTTATGCGGAGTGCTGACTTACTCTTACGTCAGGGGGCAGTGGGCTTAATGCTACGCTCACATGAAAATAGCATAACGGTCCCTGGACATGATTCAACTGCATGAAGTCAGGGCATGCGTAGTTGCTGTTCTCTCTTTCCATCTGGGTTTCCCAGGGTAGAGGCATTTGCAGCCAGACGCAGCACAGTACACATTTTAGCACAGTAGCGTCCAAGTGCTGAAACTTCACCCTGGTCCTAATTATAGCCTGGTGGGATTGTTTCATCTCCTTCCTGCCGTCATGCTGCATTACTGCAGCCAGGTCCTGGCCTCTGTTCTAAGTCTGTGTGTCCAACACTGTGGCTCTTTCCAAGTCCTATGTTAAATCAGGCAGTTTTCTAGTCACAGCAAGAGGCAAACAGAAACTGGGGGCTAACAGTGTTTCCTATCACTGAAATGCAGATCACGACCAAGGAAAGATGCCATAAATCAGGTCCTGTGGACCTTTCTGGAGGTGGGGCAGGAGCACGTGTGGGCGTGTGTGAGTGCACACAGTTCAGAGAGTGGACAGAGAGGAGGATATGACCACAAGCCACCATCTTTATAAAAGCAGGAGCCCACAAGTTCTACGCTTTCCGTCTGGCTGTGTCTTGTGTTTCCAAGCAAGGTGTGAGCTCTCGAAATAGTGAGGAGTATCTTTTCTTTTTTAAATTTCTCAGACACCCAAACATGAACATAACCTCAGGAACACTGTGGAGACCACACAATTCACACTGAGTTCACCCACCCACGAATGCCCAGGCTCTTAGGTAGCAATTAGGAGACCCTTACTTTTACCGCCTGTAGGAACAGTTGGCATGTCCTGTGCTGTTGTCCCCTCACCCAAGCTTCACTCTTAATTCTTCAGTCTTGTGTCCAGGCCCTGCCCAACTTTGCTTGCTTGGTGATGGGTACGAGGATGAATTCGATCACGGACAGAGAGCTGAAAGCTGTTGGAGCTAGAAAAATTCAAGGCATCCCTTTGCATTTTCTGTAAGATGGCAAAGCTGCACTAGGAAATATGTATTTCCCTATGTAAGATTATGCTTTTCTTCAGTATTGCATCTAAAAAACACTTCTATAAAAGAAAGATAGTGTGACTTAAAAACTGAAATTAAAAATATCTCAGCAGGTCATTCAGCCATGAGGAACATATTTCGGTTTCAAAATTTGTTTTTTTGCTTTTCTGACTCTTATGACCTGATTGTCACCAGCAGAGGTTACTAATGACCCTCCTTAACCCATTTACTGTGGATGGAGAAGAATGATGATCACATATATTGATTTTCCTTCCTACTCCTTTTTCTCATTTCAAGGGACTTGAGGAAAGAAGATCTTGTTTTTCTTGGACTCCACTGGACGGGAGATGAAGTAAACGCCAAGCATCTCTGAGGGAAAAGTGGAACAGCGAGTATGTTCCAGAATCAGGGATACGCGTGCCCAACCATTTGCAGCTATAGGTCTGTGAGGAAACTTCAGAGTTTTCTCCTAACACAGTGGTGGTTAATAAAAGTATCTTACGCATTTGCTGAAAATTGGGAAGAATGTTACCCAGTCTACAGAAATTTTCTTTCCTACTCTCCAGAAGAAAAAGAGAAGTGTCTCTGTTTTCCCATTACTCCTTCTCAGCCACTTCAGTGCGTATGATTTACACGTGATAAAAGGCTCCTGTTTCATACGCATGATTGGGTTAGTTTTGACCCACCGGCCCTGAGGTCACCTTTTGTCCCTTCCCCTGGAAGTCTTGGCTTTCCAGGAGCTGCTGTCTCCTGGTTCACTCTTTCTTCCCCATCCTGGTCCCCATCTGTCCTCCTCGCCTCACTGTCCACTGTATCTTCCCACATCTCTGAGCTCCTCCTCTGAAGGTCCTCATGCAGGTGACTCTCTCACATCCCCATTTCTAAGCCGCGACCAGGCTTGCATCGGAACTCATCATGTATTTGTGGGAGGAACATGTGGGCTGGATCTGGGGCTCCGGGCACCCAGGTAAGAGGGGCGCCCACCTGGGAGGTTGTTGGTGGGAGAGCGTGTGATTCCAGCTTCAGGTCTCGGGCTCTGATACTTACACAGAGACCCAGACTCTAAGGAACCAGCAGGGGCCAACCGAGGCAGAGCCTGTGGGACCGGGATGGGAGATCAAGGCATGAGATGTCACCACACCCTAGGACCTGGGTAATGACAGGAGAGGATTAGCAAGCCGGTCCTCAGAACCACAGGCCCCATGTCCCCATGTTCAGTCCACACCTTTTGCTCCCCACTCACACCTTCCTCCCCCAGGCAGGCTGAGCCGCTGGCTCCCTGGGCTGTGGGCGGAGCATGAAGGGTGCCATCTTGGGGCCGTGGGTCCAGAGTTCTTCGCTGAGCAAGAGAGCAGCTAGGGCAGTGAGCAGCACTGAGTCTGTAGAGGACCCCGCCGCCGCTGTGTCCTTGCCCTCAGTAAGTGGTCACCCCGAGTCCCCAAGGCCTGGCCTGCTGCTCTAACATGTCCCTTGTTTGTGTGTATTTCCTTTGAATATAGCTTTGGCTGCCTGCCAATAGATAAATATTTTCATAATTATTCAATTCAAAGTATTTCCTAATTTACAATGTGATTTCATTTGTGCATGCACTGTTAAGAAATTGTTCCTCTAAGCCTATCCATTTGGGGATTTTGTAGTTATCAGCATCATCACCGTCATCATCGACATCATCCTGGTTCTATTCTACATTGGGCAGACGACCGGAATCTGTGACTTCAGCCCTGTGGAATGAAAGCACCAAGATTGGATTGATGGCCAGCAAATGGTCAATTTGGGTGAATATTCCACATTTTGTCATTGCTGGCTGCTATTTCTAAATATGCCATTTGGATCAAACCTGTAATCTTGTTATTCAAAATTCTTGTGTTCCTGTGGATTTGATACCAGCATTCTACCAGTTCAGGAGAGAGGTTTGTTAAGACCTTGCCCTATGATTATGCCTCTTTCCCATTTCTTTTTTCAGTTGTCAGGTGCTGTATCTACATCCTTAGATGCTATTTAGCGGTCTCTCTTTCTCTCTCTAGGATTGGTGCTCAGTTGTTCTGTAATATCGTCTTATTATTTGAACTACTTTTGCTTTAAAATTCTATACTAGCATAACAACTGCAGCCTGCTTCGTATCCTGATGGAATGAAGTTTCACGGTTACCCACCCTGCTTCCTCATATTTAAATTCTCCTTGTTCTCAGTATCATAACATTTGGTTGTATATTTTGGTACAGTTGAACAGAACTAGGATTTTTATTTGTGTTAATAAATTTATATTTAGTGAGTTCAGTGATGGGTTTGGATTCCGAATTGCTATTTGATGTTTCCCAAACAAGCAATTCCTATAACAAGAGTCTAAGAAGATAATAATCAACAGGGCTTGAAAAATCTGATGTTTATCAGAGAAATCTGAAGGAGGTAAAGAGGACATGGACAGCTGCAGGTGGCATGTGTTGGAGTTCCCTTTCTGGTTTGGCACACTGGATAAAATCAAAGCAGAAATAATCTTCAGAGAGCTGGGCATGGTGGTGGACACCTGTGATTCCAGCACTCGGAAGGCTGAGTCAGGAGGATTGCCAGAAGTTTGAGGCCAGCCTGGGCTATATAGTGAGTTCAAGGCCAGCCTGAACTACATAGCAAAAACCTTGTCTCAAATAAACAACAACAACAAAAAAATCAAATAAACCAAAAAAAACACAAAAAACAAAAAACAAAATCATCTTTAGGCACCAAACTTCTCTCTCAAAATTTGGACTCTACAAACAAAAATTATAACAACAGCAATAAACACAGAAACACAACACACAAACACACACACTTAATGTTGCTCTTCATTTCATTCACCCTGAATGAATGCAGATATATTCTGGATTCTTTGTGGGTCTGGTTAAACTTTGAGTTCCTTCATAGATATCCCAAGGTGGTGAAGTTCCACAGAAAATCTTGATCCATGCACCCCATTCCTGAGGCCCAGCAGTGAGTTCTGAGCCCCACATGGCCAACCTGAAGCTCACAGAACAGACCCAAGTGTCGTGCCTTCCTGGCTACCAGACAGTGTAGAAAATTTTAAAGAAAATGTCACAGTAAAAGCTAGACCAAGAGATATGGACTTTCAAAGTGTGTGTACTTTTTTTTTTTTTTTGCAGAATATATTTATTGGGGAAAGAAAACTTCTGTCTGAGCAGAGGGTTGCCTGAGCATGTTGCCTTAAAATGTGTGTAATATCAAAACCAATTTTATAAAGAATCAACTGGATTAATGCAATACTTCAAAACCACCAACTTTGCCTCCACCTGCAACCATAGAGACATTTGGCAACATCAGGAAACATTTTGGTTGACACAACTGGGAAAGATGCTACTAGAATTAGCAGGCATAGGCCAGCAAGCTCACTATACATCCTGTATTGCATGTGACAAGGAGTCACCCAACGCAAAACATCAGTGATGCCAGGGTAGAGACACCTTGCACTAGAGTGACCACTGCCTTAACTAATGTATTATTAATTACTGAATAAATATGCAGCACACAACTGCAGTGCAGGGTATTGTTAGCATCAGGCCTCAGCAATGATAGGTCAGAGTCTTCCCCCTGAAACTGCATCCCACATGACCTTCACAACATACTTAGCCTCCCTAGGCTTGGCTCCTTTTCTGTCCAGTGGGAGAGCATGATCTTGGGTATATTTTATTTTTATAATCAAGATTCAAGGAAATAATTTTATAAAAATTCTCTTCCTTATCTCTCCTCAAATCATGTTCCCCACACACACCTTTTTCAAATTACTTGTAACATTTGATCTAAAGAACACCTCAGTTTTAGATAGCTTTTGTTATCAGTGAGCTCTTTATCATTTTAATGAAAATACAGATTTTATCTTTAATTCCATCTTGACATATTTCTTATTCTTTGCTTATATATGTTTGTGTGGCTGTTGCTTAGGAAAATAAAGTCACTAAGTAGGAAATCCAGGTTCAGAAGAAACACTTGAGCTCTGGAAAACACCTGGCCAATGATGTTGGCAGGGTGGACACCCTTTCAGGCACTGTGCCAGGTGCTGGGTGGGTGGTGACAACTCACCCTACACATGACCGCATGGAGATGAAATGCACCACGGAGAGCGATTCCACGGCTACACTTAAGCCATCCACGACTCCCAACCTGCACTCCAAAAGCCTTTTGTGATGAGTCAGTGGGAAAAAGAAAAGTATACACAGATCAAAAGCAACTAAAAGCAAAGAAAAACATGCTCTCGTCTTTTCCAAACTCTGTTCAATTGTGTAAAAGAAATATCCTGCTGGATGGTCCAGGAAGAACTCTGCCTTATAGTGCAGCTATAGGACAGCATCAAATCCTCACACATACTCAGCATGAACAAGAGACCTGGTGCTGCGTTTCAATCCTCATGAAAGCTGGGAGACATGGACTCTGGACAGACCAGGACTGTGTGTCCCAGGAAGGCTGAGAAGCTGGTGAAGCCTCCATGGTTCACCAGGCAAACAACCTTCAGCACCACGGACAGCGCCTGCGATCATCCCATTCCAGTTTTTTCTTTAAACAAAAATGTGCTCCTATACCTATTTTTACTGGGCTATGAGAGATAGCGTATTATTTTGGTGTATCCATCTTTATTTCTCTGTATGTTTGTTTACAGAAAGGCAGCTGAATGTCAACCCTCTGTGTAGGTTAGGATTTCGTCTTCCCAAGTATCTGAAGGACTTTCCCTAACACAAAACACAAGTTGCTCAGATTGAAAGATATAACAATTGTGTTGATTCTGTGTTGAAGGTAATGACCCAACATATCATGAGAACACACAAACAATTTCCCCCAATCAAGTAAGAAAAAAAAGACAGAATATTAGCAGAAGGGCTTTAGAGATCTGATGTGAAAGGCTGCCTCTTGGGCCGGTGAGATGGCTCAGCGGCGTACTGCCTGCCTGGCAAGCGCGAGGGCCCGAGTTCAACTCCCGGAACCCACATATGAAAAAAGGACCGGTGATATCGCTCAGCGGCATGGGCGCCTGCCGGCATACGAGGTCCTGAGGTCGACCCCCGGTACCCACAAAAAAAAAAAAAAAAAAAAGAAAGGCTGCCCCTTTCAGATTTTTCCCTCCCTCCCATCTGGGTGCCTGAACATCAAGGCTGTGCATGCATGGTCCTGTCTTGAACTTCTCCTGATCACAGAGTTGATATAAATATGAATTTCAAAGCAGCCAAGGGGACCTGGGATTACCACGACCTTTCTATTTTGTGAAAGGATAAATCAGTAGAAATCGGAGGTGAGAACTGAAAAATGCAATAGTTACATTTGAGTTTTCTCTTCCATGCTCAGACTCCAGTGGCAGAAGATTTTGGGTGTAGCTTGTTAATCACTTTGCTCCAGCTATGCTGTGGAAACCACTGAGAATCAAACTTCCAGCCCACACAGCCTTCCTGCCAGTGCCTATGCAGAGGTCCCAGGCTTCCAAGAAATGAGAGACACCAGGACCAGGACAACAAAGAAAAACTTCAAGAGCAATATGAGGAAGGTGATTATTTTCCACTGGCCAAGTAGTGCAAGCACTAGAGCCTTCTTGATTCAGTAGCTAAAAGCATTTAATAAAATTTCAACCATCTGCAATGTGTACAAGATTTCTGAAGTGACACAGATAAGTGTAGATAGATCCGTGGTACAAATTAGTCTCACTCTAGCAGAAATGTAATTATTTTCAAATACCTTCCATTGAAAAGTGCAACATAAGGGACAGTGGAGTGTGTGTGCCTCTGTGTGTGTGTGTGTGTGTGTGCCTGTGTGTGTGTGTGTGCCTCTGTGTGTGTGTGCCTGTGTGTGTGTGTGTGTGTGTGTGTGTGTTTTCCCCCCAATACTCAAGACGATTTCTGTTTGCTTTGGTTTCACCTCTCATTAGCACCTGTTGGGATTAATGTGACCATTAGAAGGCACAATGGTTCAGTTTGATGCCTGAAATCGGTGACAAACATATACAAATTGCTTTAGAAATTTCTCTATGTATCTGGACCCTAATTTCTTTTTCTTCTCCTGTTAGCCAGAAAATTATAATTTTCAAAGCATCGCACTTTGCATTGACTTATAACCATAATGATAAATGAAATATAATTGTACTTTATCTTCTTAGCCAAACATTGGTTAGTTAAATTATTTTTACCCAGAGCTATATTAAAATAGCAATATGGTTAATGTGGACAGAAATCATTAATATTTATCTCAAGCAAATTAGCTTAGGGAAGCAATTCATTTTAGAAGAAAAATACAAACTTGCAAAGTTACTGATTACCAATGCTGACCTAGATCACTAAAACCTACTACTTATATTTTCCAAATACATTCTTGAAAAACAACAAAAAAACTCATGTTCTTTTTCTGAATACAACCAACATAATATCTATCCATTGTAGTAAACTAAAAATATATTTTTTTCTTTTTTGAGATCATTTTCTTTACCAGTACATGTTTGTAGCACATATTTACATTCCTTCTGTGGAACTGGTACATGTACATAGTACATCTCAGTTCCTTTTTTTAATCCCCTTTCTCCTTACTTCCTCCTTCCTCCATCTCTCGATCTCCCCCTTTGAGAAAGATAAAATCACTTGAAATCCACTACCACTGTGGTTGCATTTTCATATATAATCTTGTAATTCTTATACAAATGTACGTACTTCTTCACATTTTATTAGTACACACTAGTTATGCAGATCAAAGGGTTTCATTTTGGCAAATTTGTACTTTTAAATAACAGTACATGTCCTTCATGGTAGCCTGATTTTTTGAAGTTTACCACTAGTTCATAAATACTTCCATATCATCAAGTATTTTTTTCTAAAGTGTCAATTTACTTTTTTTATTTTAGTCCTCCATATAAACAGACAATATATATCTTGATTTAGATGAATATCTATTGACATATATTTTTGAATGCTTATCCAATTGCCTCTTAGAAAAATTATCTAGAATGGTATTATGGGTCCAGTGGTTTTGCTAATTATTTAAGAGCTTCAGTATATTTAAATTTTTTCTAGGCAGGGGTGTCTGCACTTTTTCTCCCTATCTCTTTATGCACCTTCAGGTATGGACCCGAGGAGTTCTCCTCTCCTATGTGCCTCTTTGGTTACTGGTTAGCACCACATGAGACTCAATATCTTGTGGTCCAGCACCTAGAAAAAGGCCCAGGTTCTGTGGAAGAACCCACGGGAGAGAAAGGGGGCCACTGGCTCCTGTGCTTCCACCCTCAGCTGCATACACAGGCCTGGAGTTCCCATTAGACTGGATGGATTCCCCTGGACACCGTCCACCCAGAGAGTTGGGGAGGCAAAGATAACTTCCTCCACCTTCCAATCAGCAGACTGGTTCTCTTCTAGCCCATCTGAGATCACCTTAGTTACAAAGAGACTGATCCCAAAACCACAGTTACTTTACCACCATGAGAAAAATTCCACTTGCAATAAGTATGATTAAAAATGAATGAAAGAAAAATATTATAGAAGTGGCAAAAGTGCTAATAAGGGAAAGGAAAATAAAGTATGGAAGAAAAGTTAAGGAGGGATGGGATGGGGGCTTCCAGTTGGAGGCCTCTGGGAACCCCTGAAGTGAAACAAATTGTGCTCATTATTCTTGTTGCATGAGGAGCCCTGGGGCATCGCAGTAAGAGGGTGCTGGAAAAAATCTTAGGAATCACTCTTTGGGCATAGCAGGGATTTCAGATCAGCGCAGAGTAACTGTAGTCTAGATGTGAGTATCAAAACTTTCTTCAGCGTCAAGGCAGTTCCCACCCTTTTATCATTACTAAAATTTGTTTTAATGGAGTATTACTTTCATATTCCATTTCAAGATGAAATTCAAAGAAAGCTCAATTGCAGAATCTTTTAATATTATTGATATGCTTGTATCCAGTCTCAACTTCCTTTAAGTTTATTTCTGTAAAGACTGATTTAAAATCTACAAGTCTGTTTTAGGCTCACGACAAGAGCAGGAAAAAAAAGGTACATATAATTGGCTTTTCACAGAGAATTAGAGAATTGTAACAGCACATTCATATGAGCATGTGTGAGTGTAAAAATGAGTGCTTGCTGGTAGTGTCAACCCATGCACGTAACTGACTGCCAGACAGAGACGCTCACGAGCATCACGTCTGAGGTCCTGCTCCAGCTCTCTTCCTCCTGGACACTCACTTCCCCTCCTCAGAACTAAACACTGACGTGGCTCCTTCCAGCTGAGTTCGTGCTTGCACGGGCCCTGTACCTAGCATTAGCTTTTTCAAACGCAGCAATGAATTTGGGACCCACCCACTATCTCATTGGCTGTATCTGTGGATGATACATTTCTCTGTGTTGTGTTACTACGTTGTATAGATATGCAACAATATATTTCTTGCGTGTTTGATGACTCTAGAGAATTTCCAGTTTCTGATGATTAGGGAGAGCCCTACTGTGAGCATGGTAGTCCATGTATTTTTATGAATATGCTAACTCATGTTGGTAAATATCTACAAGTAAGTTTGCCAAACTATAGCAGATGCATATGTTCAGAGTTTGTAGCACTGCTAAGCAATTTTCCAAACTGTTTTAACAATTTCAAATAAGAATGCTACTATTTTAACAAGGTATTTATTTTGATGAACATATTTCCTGTCGGATATAATTACGATGTCTTGGAACCTTGCCATTAAGAAATAGATGATGATGCTTATATCCCTGTAGCCACTGAGGTCTGTTCTGAACAGAGTCAATATCCCTCTGTATACACTCACCTGGAGACAGGATTTCTGTGTTACTTATTTCCTTCTCTCAGGAGCAAGTTATTTATCCTCTCTATGTCTCAGTGTTGTCACCTGCGAAATTGAGACATTAATAGTTTCCTACCCGATGGAGTTGCAGTATGGGATAAATGATTTATTATGTGTGAAGTGCTTAGGAAAATACTGGGCACAACGTAAGTGCCAGGTGGGCACAGTGCAAGTGCCTGGACATGTGAAGCAATAAATCATAATTGGAGGAGAGTGACATCTATTTTCCATTTCTTCACGAGGCCTGAATCCAGCTAGCAAGTAATAAATGGAGATAAGAGGGATCTAGACTCTTAAGAGGTGCAGACTGGGAAGAGGGAGAATTTAATTTCTTGAAGACATCAATGGTTCATGGTCAAGACTTGGATCATCCTCACTTTTATTTACTGTTACGTACCTAATAATTGTAACAGCCACGTAAGTCAGCAAATGTTGGGTTCGTTGAGTTTTTCAGTAATTACAATCAATGTATGTTAAGTGATGGCATTCAAAAATGCAAAGGGTAAAGAATTCCCAAAATATAGATTTTTTCAGATGTTCCATCCTCTCCCTCCTTACTCTTGAAGAAGGGCTCCCAGGCACCCAGCACCCACACACAAGGTTAGAATAAGCTACTTTTCTCTCTTTCTCTTTCTATTCCCTTCTTGCACCTTTCCTCCTTTCCTTCTTTCCTTCCTTCCTTTCCTTAGCTCCAAACTGTTCCTCAAAACACACCAAGCACACTGCTATCTCAGAGTTCTTCATTTGCAATTTGTTTTGCAGAAAATTATTTTACCCTCAAAACCCATGGTTTTCTTGCTTATGTCCTTTGTATCTGTATTCAAATGCGACCTACCGGAGAGTTCCTCTGTGTTTGAACTAACTCAAGTGCAAACCCTTCTGTATCCACCACAACACTCACCATGACCTGCAACATGCTGCATTACTATGAAAGCTCATTTATCTTTACATTCCTTTTCACCATGTTATTAGCTCCTAGGAACTTTGTTGGTTTGCTTTGTTCCCGAATCCCCAACATCTATAAGAATTCTCAGCACACTGAGGAAGCACAAGTTTTCTGTTGTATAAGCTTCAATACACATTTATTAAGAAATGTGCTAGGCTAGACATATCTAATAAAACTAATTTATTAGCTGCCAGATAAATGCAGTTCGCCTAAAAAGTAAAACCACCTTACAGAAAGTATAAAAACTATATTATAGAAATAGACTAAAGTGCATTCTACCACTTTAGGGTAATGCACTTAGTACTTAAAATGTGAATATAAATAGAAAGACTGATTAATGAAAGATAATGGCTTACAACTGCCTTGTATTATTACCAACTCAATGCTTCAGGAGCTCCCAAGTCCTCAGAGATACCAATTAATTTTCATTGACACAAACATCGAAGTATTTTGATAAATCCTAGGACTTGGGAACAAAGTTTATTTTAGACTCATTTATTTCTTCAGCTGTTCAGTTTTTAAAGCCCTGAATATTAGGACATACTTGCAGTTTGCCATAAAAGTCTGCTGTTGGAATCTCACAATGGCATTGTCTAATGCGTGCTTTCAGGGTCTTGCTTTGTTCAACGTCTGTGACCCATTCTCAGTGTGAACATGTGCGTGCAAAGCTGACAGCACACATGCCACATGAGCAGGAGACCCTGACCAGCGCATGAGACCGCACTGCCATCAGACAGGCCAGGGTGAGGTGGTTTTCCTCTACTTCTCAGTGCCTGTGTCACTTGAGCAAGGTCTTTTCTCCCTGGACCTCAGTGTCTGCATTACCAGAAATGAAATTGCAAATATCAAAAATGCTTTCCATAATTCTACCAAATCAGTAGTAAAAAAATAAGCGCATATAATTACACAAATATCTTCTAAAGTATTAACAATTCCACCAAATACCTTCTGGCCTCCAGAGGACGGCCCTTCTCCCCAACATGTCCTGGGTTGAGCCTCCTCAGTAGCATTGCTAAAAGTGCTGTCTACTTTGGACCTCATGAGTATTTTCTTAGTCAAGTTCCCGCTCAAATCTTCTGCCTCATTTCTACCTTTGGAACCTTCTGAAACCAGATAGTGGGTATTCCTACAAGGTAAATACAAAGGACCAGTGAGTTGTCACATTTTCCAGAAAGATCTGTACTGAAGAAATATGATTATGGCTCCAGAATACATACTTTTGTAGTTCTAACAGATTCATCTCAAGGATCAACATGTGGATACCTGTTAGAAATATACGTTTTCCCCTGGTGAACTTTAAGCTAGCCAAGCAGGTGATGGCCCACACATTTCAGAAAACATATGCAAAGGAATTTAATGTCAAATGCTAGGAACACTTGAACAGCATGTCTTGCATGGGCTGAGGGCTCCTCTCTCTGAAGGACAGAGAATGTGATGCTCGTGTGCCAGGGAGAATTCTCTGCGAGTTTCAACATGAATTAGCATGATGTATTCCTCCTGATAGAGATTAGAAATCAATTCCTGTCCCTGGAAATTACTTGGGACCAGGAAGTAACTAAAAATCCCTGTGGAGTATTCTTCCCCAGCTTTGCGATGGAGTTTCTGAATCTTTTTTTTCTTTTTTTGTGGGTACCTGGGGTCGACCTCAGGACCTCGCATGCCAGCAGGCACCATGCCCCTGAGCGATATCACCAGCCCTTTTTTTCTTTTTGTATGTGGGTTCCGGGTGTTGAACTCAGGCCCTCGCACTTACCAGGCTGGCACATACGCCGCTGAGCCATCTCACCAGCCCCCGGAGTTTCTGAATCTTTTATGCTAATTTACATCTCTTAATTTAATGACAAACACAGATTACTGGTGTTTTTATACTTTGAGAATCTTGGAAATTGATAATTGTAACTGATAATTTTTCATTTTTCTATTTCCAGGATCCATGTTTTCTAGTGCTAGGAATACTGGGAAAGATAAATGGGCAATTAATGACCAAGTTAGAGTTATGGACAGTGCATTGCTTCTTTGTCTATATTTTTTACCTATTCTGCATCATATCCATCTGTCTACATATCCATGCATCTATCCATCTTCTATATCCATATCTAATAGCTACATCCGAATCTAAATTCTATACCTATACCTTTTGTACATCTGTGCATCAATATCTGTAACTACAGCCACACCTCTATCACCTATTTTATCTACCTACCTTTCTTCTATACCTACAACTGTGTCTATTCAGTATTTCTTCTATACCTACATCCATATCTATGTTTTCCATAAATACTGACATCTACATCTACCTTAAATCTATTCTACATCTGTATCGTTTTTGGGGGAGGTACCGGGGGTCGACCTCAGGACCTCGCGCGCCAGCAGGCGCCCGTGCCGCTGAGCGATATCACCGGCCCTTTTTTCGTATGTGGGTTCCGGGAGTCGAACTCAGGACCTCGCGCTTGCCAGGCAGGCGATTACATCGTGGAGCCATCTCACCGGCCCTACATCTATATCTTAATCTATATCTGTTACCTATTTAAGGGTTTTGGGGCCTCCTCTTTATAAACCCAATTATGGCCCCAAATGGTTGACAGATTCAATAAAAGTTTTTGAACCAAAATAAATATCTTTTCAAATAAAATTTGATTGTGAATCTAGTAACTGTGCTGATTCACAACTTCAAATATTAGCTTCTGGACATTTCTTTCACTCTGTGGAAATAGGTTGGTAGGGAAATTCACAGCTGAGGAGTGGTAAATGAGTCCTATAATTCCTCACACATAAAGACATTGCCTTAAAGCCCACTAATCCAAACAGTGTCTTGATATTATGAGGCTCTTAGAGTTCAAAATCACATCCACTGCAGCAGCTCTGTGATATCAACTGGCTCTTATGGCGGGAGAAGATAAAGAGAAATATCCGTCATTGCTTGAATTCAGGTCAAGTCCCTCACGTGTCTTTCAATGCTATGAAAACATCAACCCACATAGATACCTATCTCTAGACAGAGGTAGATAAATAGATATTTATATTCATATCTACATATCATAATTTTATCTAACTCTACATTCCCATAATCCATTTTCCACTGCACGGTAAGGAAGTTAACTTAATACATAAATCAAAGAATATTATTCATGTGCTTAAAACCTCCCAGTAACTTTCTGTCTTGCTTAGAATGAAACCCAACATCCCCACGAGGACTGGCAAGGCCCTGTGGGACAGCTCCTGCTTCTCCTTTGTTCCCACACTCCCTCCTTTACTCACAACTGCAAGTGTGCTGCCCTCTCTCTGCACACTCAGTAATAGAAAAGCTTTCTTGGGGCCAGCAGAGGAGGCCTCTCTGAGAAGGTGACATTTTTCTGTGTAGATTCCTATGTGAGGAGAAACTGGCCTTGCAGAGAGGGGGCACAGGTTTTCCAGCTGTGATGGTTAACTTGATTGTGTCTGATTGATTGACATAGGAGCTGTCCAGGGGACCAGTGGCACACACTTCTCGGTGTGTCTGGGTGTGTCATGGAAGTGCGACCATGTCTAGTCCCCGTGGAAGTAGGTTGATGGCAGGGAAATTGATAGCTGAGGAGTTGTAAATGAGTCCTAGAATTCTTCTTTCATAAAGACCTTACCTTAAATCCTACTAAGCCAGACAGCGTCTTGATTGCCACATCCCTCAGCCTTTCCTCTTGGGCCCTGCTCCCCTGCTCCACTTCCCGGCCACCATGAACTGAGCAGCTTTGCTCTGCTCTGCCCTTCTGCCATGATGTTTCTGCCTTGGGGTGTGCTGGCGATGGACCGAATCATCTGAAACTATGAAGCATGTTCAAATTCTCCTTTGTTAAATTGCAAGTGTCAGTCATTGTGTTCCTGAAATGGGAAAGCTGATGAATACAGCAACCATTATAGACGGAAAGTCTATAGAGTTCCCAAGAGAGGTATCTCACCTGCAGGACGATGATGTCTACCGTGGTCTTAGCGCCTCTGTCTAACATTCCCAGCCTCTTCTTGGTCTCAGAGGCCATCTTGGTGGTTTATCTGCATGCTGTTTGCCTCACCCAATTGAGAGTAAATGCCAGGAAATAAAAAACTGTGTTTATTTGCTCTGTATCACTCCCCAATCTCTACACCTGAAAGACTCCCTGCCTATGGCACACAGTAGGGATTATGAATGAATGTTGGGAATAAGTTGACCTTTCTGTACTAGGCCTTTCCAATTCCCAACTTAATTAACTCCTGCATGATATCCACCTCTATACCCACATTTCCTTCTTCCCCAAATTCAGGCTGATCACTTTGAGAGCCCTTTCCCTCCTTGCCTCCTTTTCCTTTACCTGGTGGAGCCAGGATCACCTGTGAGCTTCACCATAGCCTCCCTCCATCCCCAGAAGTAGCCATAGTCCTCTGGGCGTGTGGTTGGCACCTGCATGGCCAGCATTTGTTATAGATTGGACTTGCCTGCATCTGACTCCTGATTCTCACTGTCTGTATGACCTTTTGACCAAAGTTCGCTTTTCTGTGCCAGTTTTCTCATCTGCAGAAATGAGGCCACAGCAGTACTTACAGCCTAGTGCAGTTAGCAAGATCAAATGAGCCAATATGCACAAAGGAATTTGAAAGTTGTCTGACTTATTATCAGAGCTTGATAAAAAATAGTTTTCAGGATTATACTTACAATGGTCATAATGTTAGGAATCACCAGTCAGTTGTGGAAATGCCCTTGTTTATTAGACTAAAATGCACTGCAGTGCAAGGGTAGTGTTTCATTTTTTTCAGAATACTTTCACAGAAGTTTTTGTACATTCTAGTAAAATGGAATCATGTGTTATACACAAAGTTTCATTTCCATAGTCAGCATATAAGAGGAAAAGGATTCTTGGTCAAAATTACTCTTAAAAGTCTTGAGAGTCAACCATAAATTATACAATTTACTTGAGTTTGTGGAAAGGATTCTTTTAAGCAATAACCATTTTCCTACATGTGCTGGTTGGCGAGTAGCCAGCCACCTCCTTCCATGTCCTAGCTCTGTGGTAGTTACCACTCATGTATTTAGAAGAATCAATTTGCAGATTTTGTGGAGTCTTCAAGGAAAAACACTGGTAAAAGAGCAGCCAGCTGAGAGGGGAGAGGGAGATGGTGGAGGAGACAGAGTGAAAAGCTGCGTAATCTCAGTCCTTAGCTTCGTTAACACATGGGAGAAACAGGACAAATGGTGGACTCTCATTATACTCGCTGCTTTTAGCTTTATTTATTTATTTATTTATTTTTACTTTTCCCTGCTTTCTCTTCCTAATTCATTCAGTTTCTGAAACAGATAAGGGTCAAAAACAATATTTGCAGCTAATATAGTTGGCTACCTCAGCAGAAACAATTACAATGTTTTACTGCTTCCCAGAAAGCCAGGCTCACTTGTGGATAGAAAGCCTAGGCTGGTCCAAGACATTTTATCCAAAAGAAACATTGTTTTCCTTTAATAAATTATTGTTACAGTGTCTCTTCTGTCGCATCTTGAGGCTGTGTTCTTTCTGTTTTACTGTTAAAGAAGCTTTTTCATGGCCCACAATTCATTTTTCCGTCCAAGAGAAAACATGTAGTCCAACATGCCACTGTATGCTATTAACACGCGTGGTGCATTTTTTTCCTTGAGTATTTACATGACTTACCTGCAATTTTGTTCTAACATTCTGGGTAGGGGCTGGTCAAAGTGCATTTCCACAGACTAAGACCTGGGTTATGGAGTATGAACCAGGCCCTTGATGTTCTGGGAAAGGTAGCTGTTATCCCTTGGATATGGGGGTGGTCAGATGTCTGAGTCTGGATTTGACCCAGATCTGTGTCCATGCTGGATGGCTCAGGCTCTTCAGTTACTACTGTCTGACCCAGCAAGGAGAGGACTAGAGTGGCCACTCTGCTGGCCCTGGCTCAACATCCAGGGTCCCCTACCTGGGGCTGCCACCAGGGCTTCTTTGCAGCTGCTCATTTTTCTGTGAAAAGTGTTTCCAGCATTGTGAGCCACACTGCCCAAAGGACTGCCCACTCTTCATATGCCTTCTTATCCATAGTGACCACAGTGGTGGAATCTGCCGACATCCCTGAACCATTCCACGCTACCTGGGATGAAAATTTCTGTAAGCCCACTCCATGGGTGTCAACCTAAAGAAGAAATTCACCAATGGATAGGGTGAAAATTCCAAGAATAAAACCAGCCTTATGAGCAGGTTCACCTGGGAAAGCCCCTCTTCTAAGCCATAGTGACCCCCAACCAACTCAGCATGTGCACAGGTCTTTTAAAATCATTTGCAAATCTTCTCTTTCAGCATCTACCAAAAGCCATTTTTCCATGAGGTTCAGGAAAATTTCCATTGGCGAGAAACCACACTGCACCTGACCACTGGCCCCCTGGCCCCCCATTCAACCTCTCCCTTTCATTCTGTATTAGGTCTCAGTCAGAGAAAGTCTGGTTCCATTCATTCTAAGTGAGTCCTCATAATTTCTCCTTCATATGTCTACCATGACCATGAGACCCTCGTGGAAGGAAGCCAGCACTGGAGCTGAGAATATGAAGAAACAGAATACGACCACGTATATTGGCGTCTATATCTAAGGTCATATTTACTACATGCAATCAACAACCTCAGTGAATGATTAAAACGAAAAATTTTATTACAGTAAAAGATGCATTGCCATGAATCCCCTTCAGAATACTCCCCTTCACTTTAGACATGCTTGTCCCATCGTTCTTGACACCTTTCCAAAGTGGTTCTGGAATCTTCTGTCCTGATCATGTGCCCTTGTGCTATTGCGGCTGCCTCGCATCCTGAAGTGATTCAGAATTTCCACCTGATTTGGGGGAAGAACCCGGAACCACGCTGTGTGAATAAGGTGCATGAGAACACACAGTAAGGTTTTTACGTGCCTGAAATTGCTATAAAAGTTTTGAATTGGTTCAGGACATCAAGGCAGTCACAAAAGGACAAGAAAGAGGACTCCAGCACTGCTTCGGAAAGTGGAAAGAACAATAGGGTAGGTGAGGGGGATTATCGGCAATGTGTCTTTTACTATAATAAATTTTTTATTTAAACACTGACCATAAGTTCTGGCCCCACCTTGTGTGTCTATCCCAAATCCGTGCCTGTCTCTAGTCACCTGTGTGACTATAACTACAGTGGCACCTCGGTTCACAAATGTTTTTGTTTGCAGACAATTTGGTTCACGTAAAGAAGTGTTGGGCAAAATTTTGCTTTTGTTTGCAAACGCTGCATCAGGTGACAAACATGACCATGGCCATCTGTCCCACACAAACACAAACGTGGCCACCTTTTCCAAAATCGTTGAACAAATTAAGTTCGTGAATGGAGGTAGCACTTGTACATGAAGTTTCTAACACTGTCACAGCAGAGCTGATCACAAGGGGTATTGGCTGTCTTTCCCTGTCCTGTTTTCTCCCCTTTCTCCTTTGGAGGAGCTGAAAACCTTCATGAGGCCAGCACCTGGCAGGTCCTTGGACACAGCTGCTCCAGCCTGGCTTGGCTCTGGTCTCCTCTGCAGACGTTGCACAGACGCATTCCCGCGTTTCTGCTCCGGCTGTGACAGTGAGCGTCTGTCCCTGTGAGGTTGTGCCTCTGTCAGAGTAGGGTGTCTTGACAGTGCCCAGCATTCCCACTGCAGGAGAGAGGCCTCTCTGGGATGGTGGTAGTTACTGCCATACACTGCCTGGGGACACTGTGACTTAGAACAACATCATTGTCTTTGCCCTTCATAGCACATCACATACACAGCAGGTGAGGCAGCAGACAGGGAGAAACTGACTGAGTAGCAAAGCTAGGTCTTTCCTTGGCTGTTTGTTTTTATTCTCATTAGATTTTCCAAAAGTGACACAGAACATTCAGGGTCCACATTCAATTTTCTTTAAAGTGAAAGAAATTGATTGATTAGGGAGTTACAGGCTCTTCTTTGATAGGAAGATACAAGAGGAAGTGATACTTTTTATGGCTTCCTAAACATTCCCCATTTCTCTTAGTTCCAAAACATAACACTAGCTGGACCTGGAGGCCCACACCTATAATTCCAGCACTCTGGGAAGCTGAAGCAGGAGGATTACAAGTTTGAGATCAAGCTGGGCAATTTAGTGAGCTCAGTCTCAAAACAAAATAAATAAATAAGGGGCTGGGGGTGTTGCTCAGTGGTAGAGTACTTATCCAGATTCTGTAAGACACTGTTTGATTCCCAATACTCAAGGAAAAAAAAAAAAAGACGCATCATGTTAGTATTCTAAGATCCCTTTCACAATTTCACAGCATTTATTGTGCATTCACATTAAGCCCTTTACCTCTTTTCCCCCAACAAGGCTACGTTATAATTAAACATAATTATTATCCCATCCATTGTGCAGATCAAGAAGTCAAGGCTGAGAAATACACATGGGTCCATATCCGCTCATGGGAAGGCTGGACAAGGACCAGAACCCGGGCCTGGGTCCAAGATGCTGCCTCCACTCTGCTTCTATCTTGGCTTCCTGGCCGGTTCCGTGGGGTGAGGGAAGAGGAACAGACAGAGCCAAGCTGGACCACATCTTACAGAAAATCCTGCCTTCTTGGATGAGTGAGATTCAAACCTGCAGTGACAGTTTGGCTCCATGACCCTTCCGCGTCAGAATGCAAACAGAATTAGACAAGGTCCAAGCAGCTCTCACAAGCAGATAATGAACAAAAGGCCATAGCATGAGCCAATTAAGTAGAAAATAACACCGCTATCGTTAGCCACCATGGTTCTCTTTATTGGATGTGGTTTTGTTTGATTTCTCCCTTAGGAGGGACTTGTGGCTTAGCCCTGGGCCATTACAAATCCACTTTCTGTCACTGTTCACTTGCTTTTTTCTGGATATTTCATGTGCTATGGACCTAGACCCCAGAATGCATAGAGAACCCCTACTTAGAATAAAAAGACAAACAATACAATTTTAAAATACACAAAGGACAAAAATATATGTTTTTCTTAGGGAGATATGCAAATGACCAATAAGCACGTAAAGAGATGCTTAGTGAAATTTAGTTATTAAAGAAATATAAACTAAAATTACAGTGAAGTACCTCTTCACACTCACTACCAGAGAGAGAGAGAGAGAGAGAGAGAGGAAATGGAAAGAAGGAAGGAAGCATAAATGGAAGGGAGGGAGAGAGGAAGGAAGAAAAAACAAGCAAGAATTGGTGTGTGGGGCCGGTGATATCGCTCAGTGGCAGGAGCGCCTACTGGCAGGCGCGAGGTCCTGAGTTTGACCCCCGGTACTCACATAAAAAAAAATAAAAAATAAATAAAGAAAGAAAGAATTGGTGTGTGGAGAAGTCAGAAGCCATGCACCTTCCTGCTGGGATTGTAACATGGTGCATCCAGCATTGAAAAAGTCGCAGCTCATCAGTAATTAATCACAGAATTGTCATATGAACCAGCAATCCCACTCCTAGTTGTACGCCCCAAAGAAGAGAAAACAGATGATTTCACAACGGCATCACCACCTGCCTGCTGACCTGCAGGCGAACAGCCTCAGCTAGCTGAGGACAAAGGCACTGCCTTCGCCCTGCCACCAACTCGTGTAAGAGGAGTGAGCAGCGTGACCAGGATCAGCCCCGCGTTCAAAAGAATCCTACTGCAGACCTGGCAGAATTATTCAGGACAGATTCCAGCTCTGACTAGGGAACCAACACCGAACTGGAGGCACCAGAGGAATTTTTTTTAATAACTTGTTTTTTCTATTTTTTAATTTTTTGGGGGGGTGGTTGTATAGGCTTTGACTTTTATTGTTTGGTTTGTTTTCTCTGTCCTGCCTTTCTTTTTCCTCATCAGTCTTTCAGTATTCTCTGAGGTTTACAAGTGAATGAACACAGTCTCTAGTCTTTCTGTTTCGCCTCGAAATTCAGATCTAGGGCCAGTACTATCCCTCAGTGGCACAAGCGCCTGCTGGCGCACGAGGTCCTGAGTTCCACCCCCAGTACCCACAAAAAAAAAAAAAAAAACAAGAATGTCAGATCTAGAAGATCTCAGCGCTCTTCATCTGGAGACCACTATGCGCTGTCCTGCGGGGCGCACATTTCACGGAGCGGCTGCACCTCGGTTCTGCAGAAGTGGTGGATAAACTAAATCTCCCAGCAGGACGCAGTCTGTGTGTGGCTTCCTTGTAAGTGGCGGACGCCTCTGCCTGCCCACACGACTTCACAAGGCCGGGCCAGTGCCGCAGCCCTCCCAGGCTCGGGGGGTCCCTCGCATAAACCACCCGGTGGATTCCGTCTTCCTAGGATTCCGCGCTTCATCTGTGGCTGAAACTCTTCCCAAGTGGGGCCTGCAGCACCAGACGTCACCACGCCTCCAATGGCCCCTTATTCCTTGCTTGTTGGTTTTGAGGTGTTCACCATGAGCAGCAGGAGGCGGCCCTGTATCAGAGAGATGCTTATGTGACTGCTTCCGTCCTACCGCAGGTGTCTTCACTCCAATTACACCCTTGGATGCTTTTTTTTTGTCATTAGGAAAATGTAATCTCCCCTCAACCGCCTCTTTGTTCGTTGCCTGTGTTTTCATACAAGCGTCTGACCAAGTCGCTTTCCCCTAAACCCCCTACCATAATGCAACCCATTTAAACTCACACAATGTATCAGATCTTAAATTATCACACACTCATGACTAGGAAACTCTTTAAACAAATTCGTCACTTAGTAACAACCTAGACAACACCCCACCTTCAGAGTTAGTTCTCCCCTCTCGTCAGTACACCCAACATCGTGCACGGCCATTTCCCCACCTTACCATGCAACAGAATCCCATTCAGTGGGATGGGTCCCACGTACAAGAATTTAGACCTGTCTGTAATGTGAAATGTGTCAGGTAGGTTTTGTTCTTTCTTCCAATGCCTGCTGTTTTATACATTCATTCTTTCACTCCCGGCCTCTCTCTTTTGGGAACGTCTTCCTCATATTTGTTTGTCTGACATCTTCCTGAGCCAAGAGGCTCAACATTCTTCCAGGAAGCTTTCTCTGAACTGGAAACTCCACTACATACCCTTCTTCCAAACACCATGGGACCCTCCTATAAGTATAATGTCTGCATCTTTACATTTTCAGATTTTTTTTTTTTGTTAGATTTACTTTAAACAGAAGCTTCTTAAGGAAAGTGATTGGGTCTCATTCGTCCCTTTATTCTAAGTGACCAACATAGTCCCTGGAACATAATAAATATTTGGATTAAACTAAAAAGATTCATCAGACCCATTTTTGAAAGCCCTTTCTGCTCTGGTATTTCATTCTACTTGTTGGGTAAATGGTCAAAGAAGGACCCATTACTCTTAATTTAAGATGTGTGAAATATCGGGCATGTGGCCCAAGATCTATTCACACTGGAGTCAGTAAAATTCCTTATGATTTATTAGTTCTACTTACCACGTGCACACCATCCATCACACTGGTGCCAGAGAGCGCCAGCCCTCCACCCAATTTAGGAATGGTGCCACTGGGAACAAACCAAGTCGATCTATTTTAGAATCTAGTAACTAACATTTCTGCCACCTCCACAGCAGCCTCTGGCTAAAACAGAGAAATTCTATTTCTGGATTGTGTTGTCTAAAAAAAATAGGCATTTTTATATTTACTGGAGTGGGCTTTGGAAAAGGCTTTGGGAAATCACATTGCGGATTAGTCAGGGTATTTATCAACAGCTCTACAACGCAGTTTCAATATCTGGGAATGTTAAAGGTTTACTCCTCATGGACATGGGTCTGGCTTCTGACAACTACCTTCTGCCTTGTAGGGGAGAGAGTGGAGCAAGTGGCCTCCAAGTTCCCCAAAGCAAGGAGAAGAGAAATGGAAGAGTCCAGTGACCCAAGTTAGTTGTGAGCAAATCTGGGAAAAATAGGAGAGCTTACTGATAAGCACGAGACCCTGTCTCTGACACATGTCCCTGGTATTTGAGGTGTTGGGCAGTGCAAACTACAGCTCATACGGAGTAGATATCCTGTCTGGAAAAGAAGTTCTTTTTCTCTTCTAGGTCTAGAATCTGGAGTCCAGAAATATAAATTTCCCTCACCTGTAAGCAGCCTCTGGCTTCACACACAGAAATTCTTCAGTGTGGTGAGGTGGTGCACACCTGTAATCCCAGAACTCTGAGTCTGAGGGAGGAGGTCACAAGTTCTAGTCCAGCCTGAGCAGCTTAGTGACCTAGCAAGACCCTGTGTCAAAATATAAAAGGTCTGGTGATATGGCTCAGGTTTAATCCATAGTACCTTGGACATCAAGCTGTTGTATTATGTTAATTATTTCAGGTAATGGCAATAGGAAGGGTGGTGTGAGTGGAAACAGACCCTGTCAGAGCGTGGGGTGGACCAACTCTACACTCACTATCTTGGCTTGTTTCGGCTCTGTTACCTGGATCTCTTCTAATGAGCTTGTAGTGACCGTTCCGCCCAGTGTTTGGGTGTGAGTCCCCCTGCCCCCAGTCTTCACTTCCTGGAAGACAAATCAGTTAAACTCCAGGACTTCCTGGCCTCACCCTGTCTCTGTTGCATCCTGATGAGGCCTGTTTCATTAGAACACTTGGAAAGGGCTCACCCCAATTCGTTTCTCCAGATGTTTTGGTCATCCTGTGTTATACCAGGATAAATTCTGCTGTCGAGCAGCCCCATAGTTTAAAGCCAGATGATGTGGAGCCGTGAGTATGCTATCGATGCTCCTCCCAGGAGGCCTCTGCAGCTAAGCTCCCCAGATTTATTTAGATTTGCGACCCTTTGTGACTGTAAGGAGACTGACTTCCTCTTTGAGACCACGAGCTCTGGGATAAGTCACATAGATCCACAGGTACCAAGGTTAAATATGGTCCACAAGGAGAGTTTCACAATGTTGGGGCCTCAGAGCTGCACATGCTCTGTCGATCCTGTAGCAAACTGAGCAAATGTTGAAAAGTAGAAAGCTCCTTTTAGTGCACATCCTGTCATGCGCAGACCATTTCCGTTTCATTCCCAGTGTTCACTTGGCTCCTGGCAAAGTGCTGGAACTCAGACAGAGCTCAGTAGTGAGTGAATCTCTGTGTTAATAAAGCCCCAAGACACTAATCAAAAAGGGTTACTTTGGTTTTATCTTTTCCACCTTCTTAGATACTAACAACTCAGAATACATGGGAAGGGATGTGGAGGGTAATCACTGCCCCAGCCCTAAAAAATAAGGAAACGTGTGTGTGTCTCTGCCATGCATAGGTCAGGGCACATGCGTGTGTCTCCACTAAGGGACCAGGTGACTCGCAGTCCTATTGGCGGGTGTAGGGGTTCCTTCAGGATCTCACTGCCTGGGCTTCTGTTTATATTACGCCACCTCCTAGCTAGTTGTGAGATTTCCATAAGTCATTTCACCTGTCTTGGTCACTCATAGGACAAGGAAGGTCGTAGTTACATTTGCATTTCATAAGGTGATGGCAAGTCCTCTTTGGTGAGTGTCTTTGGTTGCACGTGGCAGCTGCCTTGATTTTCTGCATCGATTCAGCGTGATTTCCTTTCGTGCTCCTTTGGGGAAGCGTCAGGAGACGCGTGGGTCAAGAGCTGGTGAAAAAGGTGGACGAAGACACGCAGTCAGCAGTCATGCGTTTACCAGTCTGCTTTTCCGCTGGGTGGTGTTTGGCCAAGGCATTCACTGAGTTTTTGATCGAAACTCATAAAAACATGAAAAAGGACTTCCAGAACCGCTTTATAAATAGTAATAGGATAAAAATGAAGAGGGGCGTATTTTGAGAGAATTCATAGCGGTGATGGTGGCATAACTGTCGAAGTATTTAGTGTTAATAAATACTGGCGCATAAAATGGTAAATTTAATTTTAAATGCATTTTATATCCCCCACACACATGCACAGTAGACCACACACCCCTTCCTCTCTGACAGGCTTCGCTTCCACCTCCCCCACACACACTCCTGAGCACCCCCATTTCGCGAAACCCTGCCTTCTCCCCTCCGAGTGCACATTCCCACGCATGCGCACAGGCACTTGTGCCCCAGGATGGAACTTACAGGCCAATGCCCCGCCCACTGAGCCCCAGGGAGCCTCCCAGGAGTTCGCGGATGACACCTGGGGCACGCAGTGGCCCCCCCAGAGGAGCGCTGGGACAGCAACAATTTAATTTTTTAAAATTATTTATAATGTTTTCCTATGAGAATTCATTTTTCTAACCCCCTTAATCCTTCGTGATTCAACATAAGGATCCATTTCTTATGCACATGCGTGGTTTTCAGCTTTCTGGCACGGATCTTTAGATCCACGGAGGTCAGGCTGTATTTGCGGGGAAGCCCCGGGCTTGCGGAGTAGGAATTCGGCCTCTTTGCTAGGCCCTCCCTTTGTCTAGCATGGTGGACACCCCTAGGGTACTCCTGTACCCCTGAAGGGCACCCACAATTTTCTGGGCCCTCCTTAGGGTGTCAGCCACCTCTTCATGGTCCCCAGATGGACACTTGAAAGTGCAGGTGGTCCCTACACACTTACGTGTGGTGTAACTACACACACATGCCCACGATAGAGTTGAATTTATAAATTAGACACAGTGCAAGATGAACGATAACAGGACAATTATAGTAATATACTGTAATAAAATTCCGTGGCCACGTTTTCCACCTCAACATACAGTATGTTGTGTCCTCCTCATCCTTCTTAAAGGAAGCGCCTGAAGGCCTCTTTGGCGTGCGGGAGTGGCCAGCGTCGCTGCTCCTGCGCTTGGGACCGTAAGGAGGGGAACAAGGTGTGTGAACGAAGCTCTGCACCCGCAGGGCGGCTTGGAGCTCAGTGACTCTGTGGTGGGCGGGGTGCCCAGAGCGCATGTGCAGAGCCAGGGCTGGTTCTAGGGATGGAGCGGGAAGGAAAGTCCATACGCAGAAAGGCTTGTAATTTAGGAGGTATAATTTGTTTATCAATGGAATTTTCCATTTTGTATCTCCAGACTTTCGTTCACTGCAAGGTACTCAAACTGCAGAGAGTGAGAACATGAAAGGGAGAGCTATCATTATAGGATATCTTTAGTAACGCTTGATTCTGAAGTGCAGAGAAGCAGTGCTGTCAAGATTGCCCAGAAAATCTGAGACCCTGCAGAATGGGCCAGGAGGAAATTACTTCACGTTGAAAATGGTTATCTCATTGGCACCTTCTATTGGGTTTTAGATGTTTTACTAAAGCTGGTCCTTTAATGACAAAGTCATATTTTAGAGTCATTAAAAGTTTTTTTCAGGTGTTTGTCTCAAATTGGCAAAACAGCCACAATTATAAACGTGGCACTTTAGACATTACAAAACAGAAGCTTGTAAAATTCACCCCTGTTGGCGGGAGTCACACTGTAGACACCACCACTGTGTGTCAGGTGTGTGCATCGCAAGTGCCTCCCAACTCATGCCTTCCCCATCGAGTTCCCCGGGCACCCCGGCAGCTCGGTGGCTGAGCCTGTGATTGGGCTGTCACTGCATAGTTCACATTCGCATCCAAGCACTTCCGCTGCAAATACACCCTGCATCAGGGGGCCATTCAGCGGTGATTCTGGCCTCCAGTGCTCTGAGGGAAAACGGGAGTCTGTAGTCACAGGTCTCAGCCAGGAGAACATAAAGTGACATGAGCTAATCTCTACGCTGAAGGTGTCAGTTTCCATGATAATGAATCACAAGCACGAGCTGGTGGATATGAGCACACGCCCCGCCAGGAGAAAACAACCCTGCAGCCCCATCTTCCAGCTACTAGTGCCTTGCCTTTGTCACATTGTCACATTTTTCTTTTAAATGCATTTAATTACATGGAATACAGTCACTTGGAAATAATCAGAACATACTGGTTTTATAAAATGAAGATAAAAAATAAAAGTACCACTATCCTACCACCAAGTGGTCAAATATTTTATATTTCGGTAACTTTTCCCAAATATCCTAAATAAATAGACTGACAAATAGATTCTCCCTAACCACAGTGGAGTCTTTGCTTTCTAGGCAAATTTAATTTGAAACACCACTTCCCAAATGCAGGCATGGAAAACCTCAACCCAAGTATAACACGCAAGAAGAATGAGCCAGAAAAGGTTCCTCTGATTTAGGGCTGACGGAGTTTATGGGGTTGCCGTATGCTATTTTACAGACTTGCCACTTGGACCACCTCTTAGCGACTTTTGTGCTGAGCTCAACCCCCTCCTAGCAGAAGCAGTACAAAGCCTATGGCTCTCTGCGATGCTTGTCTCTCTAGCGCAGCTTTACAAGCCACTTAAATGCTTCCCCGTCCTACCTCTGTCTTCCAGATTGAGATCAGTGGTCCATTAGTGCATGGAACCTCCTGCTGCTTGAAATCTGGCATTGCAATGTCGGTCCATGAGTGAATGGTTCTGACTCCACCTACTGCCTGGATGCCAATCGGAGAGGACCGTGTGCTGATTGGACAGAAGCGAGGGCCAGGCAGGCTGCAGTGAGGGGGCTGCAGGAACATATTTGCCAAGTGAAGAAGCAAAGCACCATTTTCCCACAAAGAAAATTGTCTTTTAGAAGTTTTTAAGCCTTCCTCCTCCCTCTCCCTCACCCTCTCTCTCTTCCTCTCTCTGGGAAAAGAGAATCGAGTAGGCAGTGTACTGCAATTTATATCAATTAAATTGTGAGCTTAATATGGAACACTTTTATATTTTTAGTTTTTATTTTTAAGTGATACCTCTTAAACAAACATGCCAACCTATGAATATTTATACAGTTTGGCATCTCTATGCCCTTTTCTCTTTTGCCTTTGTTACAAATGGTTAAAATGAGAAATCTAAACATCTACCAGAAACCTAAAGGTTAGGGATAATGGATTTTATTAGCACAATGTTTACCAAAGTAGAAAACTTTGTGGAAAGGATGCATATGGACAAATTATGAATTTTATACTCTATTCTTGTGTTAATTTTCTTCTTGGGACATGAATTACCATAATTCTTTCTTCTAAAGAAAATGGAGATGGAATGTAAAATTTCCAAAGAGAAAGAAAAGGGGGCAGAGGAAAGATGACAACATCACATTAGAAAACTGGATAATACCAAATACATATGAAAACAAATGTAATCAACTATACAGTAGTGAACATTTTTCTTTTCTTCCACTGTCTTGTCTTGCAGTGATATTGATGCACCGATCCGTTGGCATCAATGGCACTGGTAGAAGTTGCTAAGACAATAAAGGACTGGATTGAGCTTTGCTCAGCTTCCTTCTCCTGAGCCATGCCACATTCCGTATGAGAATCTGCCCTGAGTTTCATGATTAAAGCAAGAAAATCACTCCACCACCAAGCACCACCACTGGCATCACCATCGCCATCACCACCATCACCACTACCAACACCAACACCACCAACACCATCACCATCACCACTACCATTCCCATCACCACCATCACCATCACCACTAACAACATCACCATCATCCCACCACCATCATCACCACTGCCATCATCACCTCCACAACCACCATCACCACCACCAACACCACCATCAGCACTATCACCAATATCACCATCACCACCATCACCACCATCACCATCACCACCACCACCAACCACATCACCACCACCACTGCCATCACTACACCACCATCACTACCATCACCATCACCATCAGCATGCCCCTACCAATCACCACCATCACCATCACCATCACCACCACCACTAAAAACAGCATCACCACCATCAACACCACCACCACCATCTTCACCACCATCATCACCATCCCATCACCACCATCACCATCAGCATGCCCCTACCAATCACCACCATTGCTATTACCTTTACCACTACCATTATCACCATCACTGGCACCATCATAACCCCCACCACTACCAACACCACCAACAACGCTACCATGACCACCAGCATCATCATCAAAATCACCACACTCACCAACTTCATCACTGTAATCACTATCATCTCTCTTCCCATCATCACCACCACCATCACCACCATCAACATCACCACCATTACCTCCACCACCACCGCCACCATAACCATCTCCAACCATCTTCTTTACTCACAAGCTTCTTCTATGAGGCACTCTGCGGGGGGAGTGGTGCTGGTTTTGCATCCCATGGCACTTAGGCAACCATGCTGCTTCTCAACACTTGAAGTCTCCCTGATGCCATGTCCAGTCTCTTCCTGTAAGACCTAACTATTGTCAGTGCCTGAATGACCTTGGCTATGTCCCCAGTCCTTTCTTCATAGCCAGATCCTGAGCTAGCACTTGACACTATTTTGGATTCCTCAAATCTGTAAATATCTATGCCAATAACTTCAGTAAGGCAACTTCTATGGAATTCCTGTGGCAAATGAATATTTTAATAGAAAGTAGTGCTTCCTTAATTTGTACCAGAAGGAAATACATATGTATAATACTGGCTTATATATTTGTGTAAAAATAAATAGGAATACACAGATGTCTATTATTTGCAAGTTCTGAGACTATTATTCATTCATTGATTCCATAAATATTTATTGTGTACGTCAGTTAGCTTTTCCTACATAACAGACCACACTATCTGCAAACAAAGAAGATTTAAATAGAGCTATTAGTTTGCTCAGGATTCTGTAATTGGAAATCTGATCTTGCCCCAGCTGCGAGGGGCTCCTACATTCACAGTAACCAGGGGTAGTGTGGTCTTGCTATGTGTCTGCCAGTTGGTGCTGGCTCTCCCCAGAGGTGACAGGGCATCAGGACACTGCTCAGTCATCTTTCAGGCCAGCTCGGGCCTGGGGGGATGAGGGGTGACCACCTCAGGATCCCCAGGGGCAGCAAAGGTGGGCGAGCTCCCGGCAGCAAGCATTTATCACTTTCTGGTTAAATGATATCTACTTAGTCACCATCCCCAACAATTCCATGGTGGGAAGAGAAAGAGACTTTATTTGCAAAGGAGTGTGAAGATGTGAGGTCAAGGTTGATGTGTGGTCACATTGGCCACCTGCCACCATGGGCACCTCCTCTGGGCTAAGCATTGGTGACCCGATGGCAAAGGACCATCCACATCCTCAAAAACGAAAACGAAATCACAGCAGGCAGCACCTTCTTTGTCATTGTTGTTTTGATTTTTGGTTTCTAATTTTATATAACATTTATTTTTACAGCAGTTTCAGGTTCACATCAAAACTGCATGACAGGCACGGGGTTCCCATATCGGCCCTCTCCTGACACATGCAGTCTGTGTCACTGCGATCAGCCCACCAGCGTGGTGCATTTGGCACACTAATGAACCCACGCCACCACATCATCACCCTAATCCCATAGTGTGCACTGGCGTTCATTTTTGTGCTGTTCATTCTATGGGTTTAGACCAATGTATTGTGACAGGTATCCACCATTAGGCCATCATCCTGAGTTGTTCATGCCCTAAGAATGCTCTGGGCCCCACCTGGCTACCTGCATCACATTTTAGAGTGGAAATGCCTGGGGGAGGCATCTTTGAGAAAGAATCACTTACGCTGATGCAGGAAGGATGGATGGGTTTAACCACAGAGGGTAAAGACAGGATCCAAAGCTGCTCCAATCAGATAGAACAGCGTGTAGAGAATTTGGGGTTAGGCAGGAAGCTGATGTATTTAAGGGAAAGAACAAAGATGGTGCAGCAGGCCAGTGAACGAGGGGCAGACCGTGGTCCTCAGGTTGGAGAGGAGCGCAGGGCCAGAACATGGGGTCAGTGTACGGTCAGGAGAACCTTAGACAACGTTAAGCGGGGAGCCTCAGGGTCTGATTGGCATTTCCTCTAAGAACACTCTGGAAGGGACACAAGCAGATGAAAATCACAGCAGGTGGGCTGGGCTATTTCAGGTTCTGTTCCATTACTTCCTCTCAGTTGCACTTGGGTTGATCCTATGGAAAGTCAGCTCCAAGGCACAGGTCGCCTCCTGTAGGTGGGACCTTCAGCCCATGACACGAAGTTGCTGAAACCAGCCCAGGCAGGTGCAGCCTGTGGGGACTTCCACACCAACAGAGCCAAGTCCCAGAGGGTGAGTGTTCCCCAGCACTCTGAAAGGGTCAGGGGCTGTCCCTGAGGATGGGTCACATGGAGCCCTGGTCTCTCAGAGAGCCACTGAGGTCCTCAGATGGACTTCGCCTGCAAGACCCAGGAGCGTCCTCTCTGTCTGAAGCTGAGCAGATGGAAGAATCTCAAAACCAAGCCCTCAGTCACTCATTATTTTACAGGTGGAACCCATGGCATGGCGAAGTGTTAAAGAATGAAGTGCTTGCTTTGTTGCTGTGGTGGTTGTTTTTTTGTTTTTTGTTTTTTGTTTTTATTGTAAACACTTACATGTTCTCAGCACCAAAAATGACAAGTAGAAAGGTGACGGGTATGATTTACTTTTCTTACAAGTATATATAACAATATCACCTTGTACCCTATACATACAATTATTATTGTCAATGAAAGCTGAAATAATTGAATAAAATTTCAAGTCAGTCTTGCTGCTGTGCTTTGTTCCAGAGTCCGGTCTATTGGTGAATGCTGCCCCTTCTATAATAAAAGGACACATTTCAGACTGGGCTGGGGTCCGCCAGCATCAGCCCTGGAGTGAACCACACAGGTAAAGAGCTGCTGTGGGCTGGACCAGGATGTCAGACTTCACCCTGCTTCCTCCTCAGACACCTCAAAGCTGTGGGCAGAGCCCTGCACCTCTAATTCTACCCAGCAGGCAGGTTCTTCAAAGCATCTGAGATCACTGAAGTATCAGCCCTGAAAGAAGCTAATAATTAGGGTGGTGAAATAACTTATGATCCACATGGGGACATTTGTTAGAGTGAAAGGAAAGAACTATAAATAATTAACCAGGACAAAAGGCAGACACGGGCTGGGGTACGTGGAGTTGATGAGTGAAAAATTCACTTACCTAGCTCCAGATTTTGTTCGAACAAGAGTGATTCTTTGCTCATTTAAATGGCACTAGATTGCTCTGGGTATCATCTCTTACTTTTAAAACCATTCTTCCAGATTTAGACAAACACCTATTAGTAATATGGACGACAAATTTGATTTTGCATTAACAACCAAAAGTGAAAGTATTAGGTTCCACATGGGGACTTGGACTTCCTTTCAGAAAGCACACCCTGCACCACGGGACACACAGAGTCACTTTCCCGGTCCCTTAAGAAAGCAGAGTGGATGGGAGAATCACAGGGAAACCTAGCTCAGCCTTGTGCAGCTGCTCCTTTTGTTCCAGGATGCAACCTCCCTCATGGTAACTTCCTCCAGGGTGGAATTGTGTCATTTGTATAAGAGCTTTCTCAGTACTGGGGCTGAGTAGTACTCAGCTGGGTCCCTGAAGTCAATCATCTTTTAATTGGAGAATGAAGTCTCATAACTACATAACATGTGTGAAATGACTGGGTGATGGGTAGATCTCACACATTTATACCCTAATAACCTTTCCCAGATCCTCTTCTCTTGGACCACCTTCAGGAAAGCCATCTCTAGCCTTGCGGATCCCACACACTAACTGCACCGTGGACCTAGCAATTGTGATTCAACTATCTAACAACAAAGAGTCACAATTTCCCCATATTTGTAAGTCAAACTTTATTCACACCGATTCACTTTGTTGCAAAATCAATTGGTCCTGGTTTGCATTGCCATAAGGACTAAATGTGTTGAATAGTTTTTTTTTTTTTTTCACAAGTGCCTGTTATTATTTGTATAGTTTCTTTGTAGAAATGTCTATTTGAGTCTTTGTTCATTTTTATTTTTAAGTTGGGCTAGTTGCTTGGTTGTTGAGTTTCAAAATTAATATATTGTAATGCTACACCAAAGAAGCCAGATTCAAAATATTATGGATTATAAGATTTCACTTATGTGACACATTCAGAATAGGTACATCCACAGAGACAGAAAACAGGCTAGTCGTGGTTGCTGGGGCTAAGGACAGCTGGCACTGGGAATCACCTGCTGAATCAGTACATGGTTTCTCTTTTGAATTATGAAAATACCTTGAAACCAGATGCAGGTTATATTTTTGTAATACTTTGAAGGTACTAAATGATATTGAAAGCTGCACGTTAAGATGCTTGATGCTTGTATCAATTTTTAAAATCCTTAGCCCTGGGTAATCTGAGATTGATGAGATGAAAAAAATTCCAAAACTTTGCTTAAGATAGAATTTCTGAGAGTCTCACATACTGATTTTTTTTTAAAAAAGAGTGATATAATAATAATGTATTGATTGTATTTTTATTGACCAGCATCTCTGTGCTAATCATTATGTTTGTGGCAGAGATGGCTAGTTGTCCCCAATGTGTATTCTCCTTTTTTACTTTGTTTTTATTTTGAAATAGAACATTTATTTTTAACCAAATGACTAAGATACAGACTGTATATTTCAGGATCACTTGCAGCTAAACAAGGTTGAATGACTCGGTTGTGGAACCAGAATAATGTTAGTGAACTGGGACATACATTTCAAGGAGCACAGCAGGTCTTCACTCGGTTCCCCTCCCTTCTGGCAGGTAAGTGACACTCAAAGCCTCATTTTGGACCAGTCCTGAAAACTCCCTAAGAATAGCTAAGCAAAAAATGGCAAGGGTATGGGCCCTCGATGGCTCTGATGGCAGTCAGGCTTACAATCCAGACTCTTCCTTAAAGGTAAAGTGCATTTCTATCTTGTTTACATCTGTTTCTTAATTAATGCACCAGTAGTAAAAACAAGCAAACAAATTCTGTTCCAGATTTCATGGAGCTTAAAGTGCAAGGATAATAACTTTCCTCTATTGCATCATTTTATGTGTCTGATCCTCAGATAAATTTCCCTAATATACCATCATGTAACCTTCACGACAGCTCTACGATGTGTTACTCCAGTTTCACAAAAGAAAAATCAGGGCTTAGAGATGTTATATTTATCTCTAGGTGATACAGTAATAAGTAGACTATGGATTCGAACACAAGGCCCTCTGCTCCAAACTCCATGCTGCCTTTCATTCATCCGTGCCAAGGTGGTGGTATCAGGTGGCCTTGCACACCGCCATGACTTGGTTCCACGGAGCACTCTGTCAGGGGTCTGTGAACACTCATAGGATGGAGTGAGCAGGGCCAAAGAGTCCGGTGAATAAGGACAGGTGGCCACATTCAGGCTGGCGATTTTTCTTCTCTGGGTTACTATCTCCTTTCATGCCATGAACTACTAGAAAGACTTTCCCTGTAAATACAGCTGCTGCTTGACTCACTATGGGGTTGTGTCCTGATAAATCCATCATAAGCTGGACATATCCTAAGCTGAAAATGCACCGAGCCTACCTAACTCGCCAAACCTCACAGCTGGGCACCAGAGCACACCGCAAAGGTTGCTTGTTTCCCTCATGCTTGCCGTGTGCCTGACTTTGTTATGAAGGTCTAGACACTGGGCTCCTCTCACCCAAAGCCCATGAGGTGGAGGTTGTATAAAACCAGAAGTGTCTTTATGATTATTTCCCCTGAAATGTCTCTCTCACTCTCCACCGTGAACACTGGGTTGTTTCACATGGGGGCGCAGAGAGCCGTAAATGACCCAGCTTCGCGTCTGAGCATGCGCTCCCTCCGCCCATCCTGATCCTACGTCACCCATTAGACCCTCCCACTGCTTCCCTCAAAGAGATATAAGCCTTGGCACTTCCTCAATAAACTCTCTCTCTCGCCCTCGCCTTCAAACTGCGTGTGTGTTTTTCTTCATCCCCATACTGTCTCTCGGGCTACGCGTTCCTGCCCCTGGGAGCTCTGCTGGTCGGAGCCTCCGCGGGTCACCACATGGGGGTCTGTGGTTGGGCCACACACGTTGGGTTCCAATCCAGTTGGTACAGCCATCCTTTCTGTAGGGACAGGAGGAAGGAAGAGGAAAATGATTTTGCTCAAGGATCCCTTCGGTCGCCACTGTTCTGGCAGCATGGGGCTCTTGTTGGAATTTCTGTTGCTGTGAGTTGCTCGCTTTTTTAGAAAGAGTGAGCAACAGAGAATCTGGACTGGCAGGGGTTGGCAGCTTCCTGGGCTGGAAGCTCTTGTGTGTTTAGCAGGAGAGGAACAGGAGAACAGCCCACAAATGGGTGAGAAACTGCTGAGATTATTTAAAGTGGGAAGTCCAGAGAATTAGAAAAGATAAGATTTTTAACAGGATTTTGTGTCTGGAGTTCCTGCCTACAATCCCTTTGAACCCTTGAGCCTGGACTCTCACACTTGAGAAAGTTTTCTGGGGCTCTGTGTATAGACATAAACCTTTATATATATATAATCATCCTCCCTCATCCACAGGGGATACACTGAGTGGATGATTGAAAACATAAACAATGCCAAAACTCACATTTTCCTATGAATAGATGCACAAAGTGAAGGACTTTTCTGCCTTTCGTAAATACGTGTACACTGTGGCCACTACTTTTGTGGCTTCAGGTGCAACAAAAACAACAACAAAATAGCATGCATTGATTGAGTTTTCCTTCTTCACAACTTCATGGGCAGAAGAGTCATTCTTGCCATCCGACACCAGCATATGAATTTTTTCCTTCTCTATTCAGTCAAGAATTCTCATATGTTCACTTTCAAAAAAGCTTTCCCGGCCCCTCTTTGGCCTATCTGGAAGACCAGCATCAGTACTCATGCACTTTGGGGCAATTATTAAGTAAAATAAAGTGAGGATTACTTGGTCACGAGCACTGTGACGTCCTGACGGTCAATCTGGTACTGAGAGGGCCGCCAAGTGACTCCCAGGCGGGCACCATGTATGACACAGATGTGCCAGCGAAGGGATGATTCCTGGCTCAGGGGACAGAGCGGGATGGCATGACATTCCACCACCATAGTCAGAAAAGCCCCGAATACAGAACTTGGGAATAGTTTACTTCTGAAATGCTCCATTCTGGAATTATACAGTGGACCTTGCACCACCGAAGCCATGGAAAGTGGAACCGTGGGCAGGGCAATGAGACAACTCTATTACACTGCCGGGGCGACCTGCTGAGCAGAATGTCTCTAACTAAGCTCTTGGTGGCTGTCGTAACTGTTGCGTTAAATGGAGAATGCATACTTACTAACGTAGCTGGCTTGTCCAAAGCAAAGAAAAGCAAACAATGTTTTCTATGTCTTCTGTCCCCACCTGCAATTCTCCTCTTCTCTAAATAAAGATGGGTTGTATTTAAAAAGAAATGATGTACGGGTCAGCCGATGTCAGCTGTAAATCTCAGGTCAGCCCTGCTGCGATGTTCAAGTTTCTTACTTCCTATTGGCAGAAAATGTCAACCAGGGGTGACGTAACTCCATAAAGAATTGCTGCATGAAGGAATGGTGTGGGAGGTTTTAGAAACAATCTCTGCAGCTGGTTTTCAGTCCAAGTCAGTATTTGTACATAAATACAAAAATAATATTTTTACTTCTAGTTCTGTGCTGGGAACAGTGCAGAGGTCACACTCTAGCTCTTGTTTAAGTTCGCATAATTCACCGATGGCAGTGGCATCAATCTGCTTTACTGAAAGATCATTTTAAAAAGCATCTTCAGGGCCGGTGAGATGGCTCAGTGGCATAAGTGCCTGCCTGGCAAGCGCGAGGTCCTGAGTTCGACTCCCAGTACCCACATAAAGGAAAAAAGGGGCCGGTGATATCACTCAGCGCCATGAACGCCTGCTGACAAGCACGAGGTCCTGAGTTCGATTCCCAGTACCCACATAAAAAAAGAAAAAAGCATCTTTGATCTTCCTATTAAAAATAAACTTTCATGAACAAGATTTTTAATTAGATATACTTTTTTAAAATTTTTATTTCCTGTGTCAATAAGTTTCAACATCATGCAAAATCGGGGAACTACCATAATGTTTAAAATTCCCCCAAACCAAAAACGGTTTAACTGCCAGAGGATTCTGATCTAAGGGAGCCCATGAGAATGGTGCTCTGGGGGTGTCCCCCAGATTGCAGTCAGCGACACTGCACCTGTTGCTTTTCCAGCTCTCCGTCACGTGGGCTATTAACAGGGCGTGTAGGGCAGTTGTATACCTACTTACACTCAGCTCTTCCTCCACCTGCACTCTGCTCTGCCTGGGACACTTCAGGATGAATGGTCCCTGCCAGCTGGCTTCAGACTCCACTTAGGCAGTCGGAGGCTCTGGTGAGAAGATTGAGAGGCAGAAAGGAGAGTCTGGGTTGTTCCCTGCTTGGTGCTGTCCCTCCAGTCAGGTGTTCAGCTGAGTCTCCTCCAAGTCCCAGGTCCCACTGGAAAGGACTATGTGGGTCCATCTCCCATCAGGGAATCCAGCTTCTGATGGATGAACACCACGTCCTCTTTTTGTCCCTCCAGCCAGACAATGTGCAAAGAACTGGGAACATAACAGAGAGAAATGCAGATGTGACTCTACCCCCATAGAGCCTGAAGTCTGGTAGATGAATCCCATTATGGTCAATAATAAAAAGCATAGCAGACACACAATTTATGTGGCACCTGTGGTCATGCAATCCTTTGGAAATAAATCAAAAGTATAACTTACCTCTACCCATGCCATTGGAAAACTACAGTGTCCTCCCTAGGGTAATTATAAAATAATTGTGAATTTATGTTTCCCTGGTTTCCTCTGTATCCACATTTCAGATGTCGTGATCCCCCATCTCACACACCTGGCCCCTTGGGCCATCTTTGGGCTCACTCCTTCTAAGATCAGAACCCAGAACCATTTTTATCATTCTTTATTCCTCCCCACCTTTATTTCACTTATGTTGTTTGTGGGTTCAGTTGACTTTAGAGGAGCTCTGAGAACATCGCAGTGGTCCCCTGAGATGAGTATTCTCTAGGCAGAGAGAAGTCCCAAGGATCCTACAGTCAGACCGCAGCCCAAGCAGGCCTTGCAGGCGGTCTTGCCTGGGGAAGGTTCCATGAGGGATACAGTTCTTGGAGGAATGTGGTGCCAGGTAGAGTGCACCACCGTTGTCTGCTAGGACTAGTTAATTTATACTGCTCTTCAAGTCTTCTACTTCCACCCTAACTTTCTGACTACAGTAGTTGTTCTATTCATTATGAAGAGTGGCATATTTAAGTCTTCCATTCTTACTGCTGATTATGCCCATTTCATTACAGATGCCCACATACAAAGCACAGAATTTTGTACTGAAAATGTGCATAGTTTTGGAAATTCCTGAGTGCACTTCTCAAATGTAATCCCTCTTTTCTTTCCTTTGATGTAGTCATTAACCTCAAGTTAAATTTAATCATCCTCAGTAGCTCTTTTAACACTGAGTGTGTGATTAGCCTCCACCACTCACCATACCAGGGGAGATTATTTGAACAGAAGAGCTTTCACTATTAGACTCAGAGTCATCAGATCTAATGGATACTAATATTTCATGAAAAGAAAATCTATTCCATGACATTTTACCTCACTTGGTCTAATAAATCATTTGCCAACAGGAACCCTGACAAGAGACTTTAAAAAATGATCCCTCTCAACTCTGTCACCTACTCACTCCAACTTAGAGGGCCAGAATCTACTTTTGTATCACTTCCTTCCAAATAAACTGTTGTTAATTAATGTTGAATTAAAAGTGACAAGCTGCTTGCTTCTGTCAGATGGAAAGGAATGTTTGAATACAAAACAAATATTTTTTCTCTAATTAGAGATTTTGATCATGCTAATTTATGTGCATTATTTTCCTGTGGTATGTCATGACTGGCAGCACATTTGATATTGGAAAATAATTTAAAATATTTTATGGGATGGTCAGATTAGAGAATTAACTAAAATGGGCAATGGAGTTGCAGAAAGCTGCCAGGATAATTCACATTGCTTAATTCAGCAAAAACATTAGCTTGTTTTCAGTGGTGGTTAGTGGGCACGTAACTTACAAAAATAGCTCTGAGATAAATGCTATGGATTTCTTTTGTAAATAGGAGCAGCTAAATTGGAAGCTCTGGGAAATATATGAGTTGGTATGTTTTTTGTGGGTGTCTTGAGAATAAATAGGATGTGGCGGCTTCTGTCTCAACAAGGGGACTGGGTGCTGAGCCGGGGTGCCGAGGGGTGAGGGGGTGCCCGGGAAGGTGGCACATGGCATTGTGCAAGAGGACAGTTAGCACCCTTGAGGACAATGGGAACATCTTTAAAGCGTCTGACTGTCAATAGCATTGCTTAAACCTCAACAAATATAGCAAAAGTAATTTAGAAAAAATATCTGACACTAAAACTAAAATTCTAGTTAGAAAACCTAGCAGCGCCTTCTAACATTTTGCTTACGGAAATGCTAAACGGGAGTTGAGATCCCACAAAAGAGAAGGAAAAGTTTTAACTCTTCAATGGCTGTATCAAACATGGCTTTTTGTTTTTTTGTTTTTGTTTTTTTAAATGTTTTGAAGCTAGCGTAGGTGAAGCCCAGTTAATTCTTTAGACTTGGGAAACTGTCTTTTTAGGACACATGAGGGCCAGTGAGATAGCTCAGCAGCATAAAAGCCTGCCTAGCAAGCGCGAGGTCCCGAGTTCGACTCCCGGTACCCACATACGAAAAAAGGGCCGGTGATATCGCTTAGCGGCACAGGCGCCTGCTGGCGTGCGAGGTCCTGAGTTCGACCCCCGGTACCCACAGGAAAAAAAAAAACATGAAAATGTCATCACCAACCAACAGGCAATGTTTGAACCATCTGTGAAAATTACCATAGTCAATATCTTAATTGTTTTGAAATAATATCAAAATGAGAGGGGCAGACCTCTCTCTAGATAAAAAGGAGCAGCTCACTACCTGTGTTGACTGTGAAGTCAGCGACACCATAGGCTCCGTGGGACAGGTGTGGCTTTGGGCTCAGCATTGCTGCCAAGGTCAGGGTCTCCTGTGAGCTGTGTCCCTCTCTGTACAGGTTCTTGGTGGGTGTCTCCCAGCCTGGCAGCCACAGGGCCATGTGGTCCAGCAGCTCCTGCCCCCTGGAACAGGGCATCCTCAGGTCGGAGCTGAGTGATTGCAGTTTGGGCGCGGACAGAGGGACCCCTTCCTACCCACATCTCTTTCCTCCTCATCTCATAATGTAGAAAATATTGCTCAATGCATAATAAGGATGCAGAGGCTCCAAGCTGCTGTGTATGGATTTTCCTGTGTCGGGCTGTGGTGTTAAACTCAGGGCCGTATTTGCACCAACAAACACTGAACACAACCAGCATCTCTGCTCCCGGGTGTGGACATCCTAGAATGGACACAGGCTCCCCTTACACAGCCAGGACCTTGCTCGGAGAATCAGGCCCATCAAAGATTGACAGGACTCAGACGATCGCATCTTCTGACCTTCCAGGCTAGACTGTGTTTTACCGTGAAATGCCACTGTAGTGTTACGGCAACTGGTGTTTCCAGTGCTTACATTCCTCAAGCTAACGCTCTTTCATGGGGATGCATGTGTATGTACTTGTGCTAGCTGCATCGAATTGCGCCATGTGGCAAGTCCTGGTTTCCAGCACACCACAGGCTTTGTGATCTGGGGCCGTGCATGTGTTCTGAGGATGGACAACGACCACCGGCTGCCTCCTCACCTTCCTTTGGGTGGCCGTCCTGGAGACACAGGCTCTGTGGCCAAGGATGCTTCTATCTGCATCACAGACTCCTCTCCAATAACAGCCTGGATCAGACAGGCCCGCCTGCCCCTGCAGCCTGCTGCTGCTGAGGAATGGGTAGTTTGCTTTTATTCTGCCTCGGGGGAAAGCAGAGAGCGTCAGAGTCTTTCTGGCTGCTGCTAGTACTGGTTATGTGACCTTAGACCAGTCAGTCTTCCTCATCTGTAAAAGGGATCCATATTTCAAAGAACTGATGGGTGTCATTAATGAGGCAATAAATATAAAACAGTTATTGAAATGCTTCATACTTGATTGTTGCTCAGTTATTAATTATACTATTAAAAGTAAGTATAATTACAGATCAAATAATATTCACCTTCCAAAGTAAATGTTATATATGTGGATACCTTTTCGTGCTATGCATGTTTGTACATATGCATTTATAAATAAACATAGTATGTATTTAAAAGTATATACAAATGGACTCTGACTTTCTGAAGACCAGGGAGTACATTTGAATCTAACAAAACTCTTAGTTCAGTGCTATGCACAGAAATAGAATTTATAAATTAATTATAACAAGGGCTTTATTCTTTTAAAAATAAACACAGACATCAAATTCTGTTTTAGGGCCGGTGAGATGGCTCAGCGGCGTAAGCGCCTGCCTTGCAAGCACGACGGCCCGAGTTCGACTCCCGGAACCCACATACGAAAAAGGGGCCGGTGATATCGCTCAGCGGCACGGGTGCCTGTTGGCGCACGAGGTCCTGAGGTCGATCCCCTGGTACCCACAAAAAAAAAAAAAAAAATTCTGTTTTAAAGAAATATTTAAGTGGCTCAATACAGTAATGACAACATGTATTTTATTATTTTATCACATACTCACATCAAATTAAAGGAAGACCCCATTATAGCCAGTTCGAAGTTAGAAAATAAATGTTATCACTGATCAAAATAACATGCCATCATGATTTCTTTTTTATAAACTTTCAAAGCTGAGATCGATTCACCAAAATTAAATTTGATAAATTTAATGTTATTCACTACACATTTCTTAGTGCTTTGATACCTCAAAATTTAAAAGAATCAGGAATAAGGGAGCTCCAGTACAACCATGATGACATCATGAAGAGAAATTTGCTTTAATAAAAATTCCATCATCTGCAATTTAGTTGTGGGCCATTGCAGTAATCCTAACCCTGGGCAGCTTTTCTCTTAGAATCCCAGGATGGATGGGGAGAAAAGAAACACAGTACATAAAGTGTACACAGTTATGTGCTTTCTCAGATCAAAAATATGGAACTGCACCTGCCAAGCAAGCATTCAGCCAAGGCATCCTGAAGGAGCCAGGCAAGTTCTCCCAGCATCACTGAGAACCTGCTGGACCAGCCAAGTGGGACGCATGCAGGGAGAGAGGGAAGCTCTCCAGCATCACAGATAATCTCCCAGACACCCAGCAGGATGCAGTGAAAGGTGAGAAGAGTGGATACAGCCCATGTCAGGAGTCAGGGTTGGAGAAGCTGGGGGAGAGGATTTCTGAGGATGCCATTGACCGTATGATTTATTTGCTTTCTGAACTTTCTGAGGGAGTTGGAGTTTGCTTTTCTTTGAGGAGAGTGAGCACTCAGAGGTTACCATGAGCATCATTAGATAATCGTTAGAAAATAATAATGCTGAGACAGGTCGGTCCACTCTGCAATATTTAAGACATTTGTTGTATGATGACTTGCTGCTACGAAAAACCAGAAGAATAAAGAGAAAAGATGAAAGTTCTTGTCTAGCAGTCTTAAAAATCCATCTAAAAAGACAAACATTTTAGCTAAACATGCAGATGGCAGCTCCCCACTTACCACCCAAGTGTGTGGTATTGACAACTCCCCAGATGTGTGCACGGCGCAAGCCCCATTCACGCCTGTTTTCTCCACGTTCTGTGGGTTGCTGATCGCACACAAGCCCCGCGGAGTGGTGGCAATTAATGCCTTTGTGTGAGATTTCATCAGCTTCATCATCTGGTCTTTTTCTTAACTTGTCTTTAGAGAATAAGAGCGTAATCACAGTAAAATTAAGATAAAATCCATGCAAGGTTATAAGTTGAGAGAAAAAGTAAAGTCAGTAAAACAGTGTGTGGTTTCAGAAAATGCAAGTAGAGTATGTAAAAGAAACCTTGTTTATAATTCACAAGGTGGATTATGCATATGTAAAGTGCCATCTTTACTTGCTATCTCTTTCTTTCTCTTATTCTTTCCTTTTTTCTCTTTGTGTAGACCAAATGTCTATGAGAGGAAAGAAGGGAGGAGAAGTGGAGGAAGGAGGGAAGGGAGAAGAAATCCTCTATGTCAAGTTTTTTTTTATATTTGTCCAAAAGATTATGAACTCGTTGGGTGCAAAGCTTATAGTACATATCAAAAATGCTTCATTTTGAAGATGTGTCATTTTCCCTAAGGTGAGAATAGGGGCTGTTTATAAGTTACAAGGGTGAGACTGCAGAGAGGACAGAGGGTTCCAGTAAGCATTCGGACTGTTGAGGTAAATCATCCCTTTACCCACCAGCCCAGACTTGTTCTTTTGGGTGATTCCACCCAAAAATAGCAATTGTTACTTCTTTATCTCTAGATAATTTACCATTATGTGGCATTAGCATGGTTTAACTTACTAATTAATCATCATTATTTGGCATAAAAAGTCATCCACTAAATAAACCTTCTGGTTGGAAACTGCATGTAATGAGTGACCTGCTTTGATTTCACTGGAATTTTCCTGTGTGTTCCTTGATCAAGATGAATTTTTATTTTTTGCTAGATTAAGGACAACAAGGAAATTTATATCTCCAAGTTGAGTTAAATAAATAAATAAGTTTTTACTTTTATTTTTGCTCTTCGTTTTTCCTCTTTCCTCAGAAACCCTGGCTTTCTTTCAAACTTCGAGCTAGTCGTTAAAAAATAAATAAACAAGGAACTTAGAGCACTAAATATTTATGCCTTTATTATTAAGGCAGCTGTTCTGATGAAAGGGCATCAGGAGTTGAGAATGAGTCATTGTGGAATAGGCAAAGTTGACAATTACTTTCAGAGACTGAGAATGACTTTCATTTAAATAAATTTGTATCAAAAATTTTAAATTTGCCCTGTTTAGAATGCTGCTTTCATCCAGTTCATTCAGACAAATACTTTGCGCATTCGATGAGCTAGTATTTGACAAAGGCAGGCAGTTGAACACAGTGAGTGATTGCCATTCTTTGCCCTGTCTCTGCTTAATAAATGTGAATTGATTTTACTTTCAAACCTAAATCAACGGGGACAAAAAGAATGAGGGCGGTGCCATGGGAGCAAAACATTTTGGAAGCTAAGCTAAATCACAGTCCAACAAGGAAAGGCCGAACAACAACCCAGTTTATCCCAACGAGCCCCTCGGAGGTTGAGGAATGCCTGTCATCAACCCCTCCAGAGCAGCTGGACAGGCAGGGAGCTGACGACCTTCGATGCCCTCTCCAGCTCCCTGCAGCCACGGTGCTGATGCTGACAGAACACGTGGCTTCCGTTATGCAAAGACGGACATGGGGCTCAGGTGCACTCTCAGATGAGAATACCACACTGATCTCCATCAGGAGCCTTCCAAACACTGATGAGACACACAGCCCTCTGCACCAGTGGGCTCCAGACACCGGTGGGCTCACACGAGTGGCTGCAAGCTCCATTCCTGAGGCACTGGGCTCGCCAAGAGGGGAGGAAAGGAGCGGACATCAGGGGATCTTCTCTGCAGCCAACCCTACACTGGACAAACACAAGCTGTTCTTCATCATCGTCCTGCATGCTTAACGGGAACCAACAGGGATCAAAATACCTCAGCAAAAGACGGACACAAAACAAGCAAAGAACAGAAAGTGGCTGAAGAGATCAGGGCTGTGCAGAAAAAAAGGAATATATATATATATGTATATATATGTATATATATGTACAGTTAATGCTACATATGGAACATTATAAATATATATTTATGCATGCAGATCAAGAAACAGATAGTATGAAAGGATTAGATGCTATGCAGATAAAAGAAATATATAAATGTATATTTAATATTGTATATGAAACATTATATGTATATTTATATATGCAAACCAAAAAATAGAGAGAGAGAAGGAGAAGGGATTAAATGCTATGCAGGGAAAAGTACATATAATGTATTTTTATGTATATGAAAAATTATATATATATTATATGTACAGATCAAGAAATAGAGATATAATAAAAATATACCAAAATCTAGAAAATATTCTGAGACACAAAATAGTGTAAAAGGGTTGAAACAGTTGAAAGTGGTGATCTCTGAGTACAGGAATGTGGGCAGCACGGTTGGTTTGCTATTGGACCTGACTGGGCATCGGGCTGCCCACATAGCTGGCTGGACATCGGGGTGCCTGTGAGGTGTCCCCAGGAGAGAAGAGCATGGGAGCTGGTGTGGTGAGCAGAACAGTGGCCCTCTCCACTGTGCTGGGATCACCCCAGTCCTTGAGGACGAACAGGACAGACGGCCAGAGGATGGCTGCATACATGAGATCTGCCCGGGGCGGGCAGCAGACTTCTCCTGCCCTGGGCGCTCTGCTTCCTGGTCTTCAAACTCAGACCGGAAGTCCCGCCGCTGGCCTCTGTGTCCAGCTTTGGCGTCACGCCGTAGCCTTCTGGGGTGTAGCTTGCAGAGAGCAGATGGTGGGACTTCCCCGGCTCCGTTGCCCTGTGGGTCCACGTACTGTGATTCTTCAGTTTTTGGTGCTATTTCAGTGGAGAACCCTGCACATTAACACGGGTACACATACACACGTGGTCTATCTATACCTCAGGCCTTATTCAGCTATTTGAACCTGCAATGCTATAATTGCTTACCTTTGATTTTTTTTCTAATGCAACAATTCATGCTAGTTTTTCTTTTCACAAATCTTAGCTTTTCATATTAAAATGGTGAAAACTCCTCCTGACGTGGCAGAACATTTGCCATTTTCTTCAAATGGTTTGACTTCTTATAATTTAAATATTTATTTCTCCTTGATTTTACCACCTCCAACGTGTGCTTACAGAAATATAAATGAGGGTCTGCATTCTCGAAGAACTCACAGACCACAGGAGAGAAAGCCAAGTAACATATGTCCCTGACTCTGAGGTATATATATATATATATATATATATATATATATATATATATATTTTTTTTTTTTTTTTTTTTTTAATGTGGGTACCGGGAGTCAAACTCAGGACCTCGCGCTTGCCAGACAGGCGCTTTTGCCGCTGAGCCATCTCACCGGCCCTCATACTTTTTTACTTTAACGTCACAGAGGTGGGGAAGATCTTACATTTGAGTATGTATCAGGTTCAATCTTTGTAGTCCATGAAAATAATATTATAACTTACAGTTGATGGTGTCAGGCTCAATGAAGTATAATGAGTATTAGAACTGAATAGCTGATCTTATTTGAGTAAATTGAATATTCACACCCAAAGTTCTGGGAGTGCAGGGCGGAGCCCCAGGCTCCCTGGTAGATGGCCTGGGGGGCGTGGGTTTTGCAGTCTGAACGCAGGATGATGGTTCACCCTAATCACCCCTTCAGTGCATCACGGAGAGACCATCCCTCCACATGCACAGCATCTGCCTTATTTTTTGTCATCTCTTTCCTTCCCCACATTGTCTGTCCTGACTCTGCCCCCTTTGGGCCATCCATCCACCTACACTTGGAGTAGATAAGCCTTTCCTCTGCGCTCTACTTCTGACCCCCTCTGCCTCCACCCCCGAGGAGAGTCGGGGTCATCTTATCTGAGCACATTGCCTCTGTGGGCAGGAACCCGTCGGAGACACACCCTGCCCAGAGTCCCGGCCTCTCGGGTAGTGGGGTCTGCAGTGCACCAGCATCGCACAATTGTAGCCCAAGCAGAGGGCTCCCTCTGTTCCCTCTGCCCACCTGCGTAGGCTGCCATAGCTTTCTCTCTACACATGGACCAGCCACTCCCCGATTGAGTCCCAGTCAGGGCAGGGGACACATGTCCATCTCCGCAACTCCTGGTGAGGTTGGGGCCGGTGCCTCCCCGCACTTCCTGCCTGATGTGAGTGGAGCTCAGAGGCCATCTCTGTCGCAGTGAACCTCCCCGCATCAATCTCCATCCCTCACCCTGACTTCCCACAAACCTCTAACAGGGCTGCGTCATCTCACGCTGGTCATCAGTAACCACCCTTTTTTTTTTAATTTCATGAGACAGAGTCTCACTAAGTCACTAGGTTTCCCCGGTTGGGCTGGAACTTGTGATCCTCCTGCCTCAGCCTCCCAGAGTGCTGGGATGACAGGCATAAGACACCACCCAGCTCAGCGATCACATCTGAAAGGTCCACATGGCAGCCTGTGTCCAAGCTCACGGAGACCATCATTCCTTGCCTTGGTCTCTTCTTCCTAGGGCTATTTTGTTGCCCACAATTAATGGAAAATTCCCATTTACTAAGAAAATCCCTGCCCCTCCTGGAAAGCTAGAAATCTCTGGGGACGGAGGCAGTGCTGGGTTCGTGGGTGTGTCACTGGATCCAACACAAGAATGATTGCTAGGCAGGTTCTCTGTCATTTGTGTATTTTAAACTGTTTATTAGTGTTTGTGCTATACAATAAATGCACTCATCATGGGCAATCTGTACATATATATCAGATCCTGATCCTTTTTATTTCCCCCTCTGTTTCCCTCCCTCCTGTCTTTCCCATCTGCAAACCCTTCCCATCTCCACAAAGCCCATCTCCCTCTCTCCTATCATGTATTATTTTGCTCTTCAAAAATTATTTACACTTTGGGTTTCTCCTATAAGGGAAACCATGCAATGTTTAACCTTCTGTGTCCAATTTCTTTCACTTAGCCTGATGGTCTCAAGATGCATCTACTTTGGCACATGGCTGAGTAATTGTAATTGTATTATGGCTGATAAATTGTATATGTCTCTATTTATCTACTCATCTGTTGATGGGCGTCTAGCCCTCTTCCACTCTTGCCTGTGACACATGTGTATTTGCTGCTGGAGGGCTTCCCAGTTGAGGAAATAAAAAGATCGTAATGAGCAGAGAACTAATGTTGAAGTGCTGCAAACCCCACCATATACCATCGTACAGGTTGTATACTGCTCAAGAAAGGAGGTACCAGTCACATATGTGAATATACCAAAGATAATTCCTAGTGCTGATTCGGGCACAAGGGAGATGATCTCTGTGGCAGCTGGAATGGGTCCTGTCCCTTTAGAGCAATGACAGTCCGTGGGCTATTTCCCTTCTCGGGTAGAATTTTGGTGGCCTTCAATCTAGGTTCATCGGAGCACAGTCAGCTGAAAGGTACGGAAGTGACATTATGAAAGTGCTGCATGCAGCAAGCTGGTGCGATCCCATCACCTACCCTCACCTGATGGAATCCACGTCACAGCAGCTTTAAGGGCTGCAACACAAGTGTTTAATATCCAGATATCAAATTAATGATGCAAAACTAACGTGCAATTGCTGGAACTCAAAAACATCCTGAAGTTTGGGCGTGAAAAGCAAGTGTTCATTTACAGTGGAAATGGCTTCTAACATTCCAGTCCACAGGAACCTTATGGAGAAAGTTTCTTGCTAGTAGTTCTGAGAAGTAATGCTCTGTGCGGTAAGGAAGCCATTGAAAAGGAATATTGAGGCAGGCGTTTGTTTTGATGGATTCCATAAAGTATTTAAAGCCAGGAATGGTGGCACCTGTTGTGAAGAAAGCATCCACTCAGGGCCGTAGCGGAAGTATCTCTCGGAAGAGCCCTGGGAGTCCCCAGGAGATGAGGGCTCTTCAGGAAACAACCAGGCTCACCCCGCTGGGGTAGTCAAGAGTCAGAAAGGACACGAATGTGGAAGAAAGGAAAGAAAGGCTGATTCCTAAAGCTGGAGACAAGCGTGTTGACAACCACTGTGCATGGCAGGAACGGGAGGCACACAGCCAGCCTTCCAGCAGCCACTTTGGGACCACGAGTGGGAGAGTCTGAAGGTGCCAGCAGAGAGGGAAATGTGGAGTGGGCTTGGCTCTTGGTAACATCACTGTTCGCTGACCCGTTCTTGGAAGCTCCTGTGCTCTGCAGTAGATGATGGCTGACAGTTATTCCTGTTAAATCATTTTTACTTATGTGTCGGAACACTTCCGCCATCCTCCAGTCTCATCTCAATCCCTCCTCCCTGGAAACTTCCTGGGGAAAGTTACTTAAACCTGAAAGTCCCTCCCACCTCCATTACAACATTTATAAGGTCAGCATTTTAATTATTCAGCTATGGTGTTCCCAATAATGCAAGCTTCTGACAGCCAATACATCTTGTAGTTTTACGCTCAGTACACATTCCTCTTGCTTAGGCCACTAGGAAAGTAATGAACATCAGGAGTGCGCACACCCCAGGCAAGGGGGGAGCACGTGACTCAGGTTCAGCCAATCACCATGCAGAGCCCCCTGAGCATGCTATGTCTTCTAGCTAGCTCCTAGTGGAGGAATAAGCATGCGATGTGGAAATCTCACAGAAGACAGTGTTAGTGAGTACAGACATAGTCTCTCTGACATTTAACCCAGAGAGCATATGTTTCTATATTTACATGGTGTAATTCTCAGGAGATTTCATCCTAGACAGTGTGCGATGAATGTGGGTTGCTATTTCCTATGAGTTGTTACTACCTCTCCCCTGCCCAAGGGAAATCCTTTCATGGTGCAGGAAACCCAGGGGAGATCCACAATACCCTGGAGGGGGAACACTTCACCCCAATGTGCCCAGAACTTTTCCTGTTTTCACAAAGAAAGTCCACATCCCAGGTAACCGCTGAGATCCAGGAAACCAGGGATGGATTATAACCCCCAAAATACATCATTGTAAGGCTTCAAAATGAGAACCTTACATATTAGCAAATGCTATCCATCCTCACCAACCCATCTTGCCTGGATTTCATATCCAGGTTCTGGATTTAGACGCTCACCATGTTTCCCACAACAACCTTCGCAGCCCACTGACTCTGTGGGGATGACTGTCCAGCTGCTTCGTGATTTTGCAAAGTGCTTGGTCCATGGGATAGCACCATAAGCTGGAGGACTGAGAGGAGCTGGCCCAACAGAACTGAGCCAAGCATGATCACTGAGCAAGGTCACAGTCAGGATCCGTTCCAGGATTTGCTGGGAGCTCTGGGAAATAAAAAACAAAAATGATCAAAAAGTGAAATATGGGGCCGGTGAGATGGCTCAGTGGTGTAAGCGCCTGCCTTGCAAGCGCGAGGGCCCGAGTTCGACTCCCGGAACCCACATACGAAAAAGGGGCCGGTGATATCGCTCAGCGGCACGGGCGCCTGCTGGCGCGCGAGGTCCTGAGGTCGACCCCCCGGTACCCACAAAAAAAAAAAAAAAAAGTGAAATATGAACCTACCATGGCTGTTGTTGCCTATGTGAAGGAGGACCCGATGTGACAATAAAGGTTACACACAGAAATAAACTGGAAAGACAGACAAACATCATGAACTGAAAAGCTCCAGAAATATACCTGCATCCCAAACCATCATGCTCCCAGATGGTTTAGCTCTATTAGCCAACACACCCCCACCTTTTGTCTTAAATCAGACATGGGATTTAATGTAATCTTAACAAAGAAATCGAAATGATGTATTCCATAAAGTCAAGACCAACTGCATATGATTTATCTTGATGTTCTTGTTAGACCACTATTGGACACATCACAGACAAAAATAAAGAAACTCTTGGAGAAGTGGGGAAGAAAGTGAAAAAATAAAAGCCAAAGTTAGGTTTTAGCTGAATGTCATGTGAGGAAGGAGGCAAGGTACACACCGTCAGTTCGACAATATCCTTGGAAAAACTTGATCTAATCCAGACAAAGCCACCCATGGGATATCATGCACCTTTAAGAAGCTCCCTTGTCCACTGAACAAAACCTACTGCTATGAAGCAAAGAAGTTTTAGCTGGAGAGTAAATTATACAGTTCAAGGGGTTTGGTAAAGAAGCTTGTCCTAAACTAATAATCTAGGAACTTCTTTTCTAAAAACAATTAACAGTGAATTAAATTCCATCTTTCAAGAGAACTTTAGGTGGAATTCTCAGATGAGATCGGGTGAGCGAGGTTAGAGCTCTAGTAGAGACGACCTACAAACACCACACTGACCCACACCCCCTTATTTTCCCTCTGACCGCAGAGGGGAAAACAGAGTTGAGTGCTCTGCCTCTACGTGGGAGCATGATGCGAGGATCTTTGTTTTTGAAACAGCTCACATTCAGGAGCATAGCCATGGAAAAATAGGTGTACAAGGATCTTCCTTTTCAAAGTTGAGAATATGTAAACACCTTTTAAAATTAAGAGGGGTTCTGTGTTGGGAATGCCAGTTCCCATCTCATGCGGTGCTATCAGCATGCACACAGGAAACCTGGACTGTGTCGATGTGTGGTTACCAAAACCCAGTGCCCCTTTCTCCAGGGAACACAGCTGCACTGCCGGTCTAGACTCCTTTTAAGGAACTAGGTCCTGGCCAATGGAATGTGGCACAGGGCCTGTCTGATGCTTCCAACTGAGCCCATAGCATCCTCTTGCAAAGCCTCTTCCTCTTCTCTCCCCCTCACCTGGCAGGGTGCACAGAAAACAGTGGAGAAATCTTCAGACCTGGGGTGGGGCAGAGCCACAGATGAAAGGAGCCTCCAGCTACCTGGATGCCCTCTGGGGTGAGCCACTGAGATGCAGGGATGTGTCTGTAACCAGCACCACCTTAGACAAATACAGGGCAGCCCTGAGTAAAGAACAAATGTTCTATAGGCAACCAACTTGCCTTCAATTATAAATTAAAGCTTTATTACAAAAAATTCCAGGCATCTTTAGAAGAACCATCACCATCACTTCCCGATTATGGGCTTGGGAATCTATTACTGTTTGTTCTTTATGCCAACATTCTAAACATTTATGAGACACCAGTGTACCTAGTGTGAATCACCCAATAAACAGGTTTCAGCCCTCCGAGGAGGAAAATACTGAGCAATGTTCACCAGGCAGAGCCCTTATAAAACCTGGTGAATCCTCTGTCAAGAAGAGGCGCCAACTCGCTTTATGACCTGCTTGATTAGGAATCAAAATCTTTGCAAATGTTAAAGCTTTCGTGGTAGAAAAAAAATCATTTCTTTTTCTTTATGGGTCATTTACTTTTTTGCATGTTAACAAGAGAAAGCGAGAGAGAGAGAGAAAGAAAAAAAAACGATCTGACATTTACTCTAATATGTGACTCAATATAAATATGTATGAGCCTCACATTCCTTCTCTCTGTGAATGCAAGGTGTGTGAGCTTGCAGCATTCTTCCCTGCAGGAACCAGGATGGCCTGTGGTGACATCTCTATCACAGAGTCTTCCAGGAGAGCAGAGCGGTCCTTGGCGAGGTCATCTGGATGCTCACCTCTTACTACATTTTAGTATCCAAAGGGAATATCTTTAAAAAGTCTGGAAAAATGTTTAAAGATCCCACTTGTGTATTGAATGCCCAGGTCCTTTGCACCCTAGGAGACAACTGCCTTCTCTCTGATGTTTTCTGTTTGAGGTGGGAAGGGACATGGTGACATTTTGAGCTTACAGTAAATGACAGTGAACCTCGATCTCATGATTAGGATCACCAGCTCTGGATGTAGAAATTGTTGGTGTGAATTCCTGACTGCACCCCTCCCCTGCTCAGTGCCCTGGGGTAAAATTCTTGGCTTCCCCAAACTTCATTGTCCTCATATATAAAATAAGAAAACCAAAGATCACTGGGTGGATTCAGTAAGGTAAGACAGACAAGGTGCCAAGACACAGCTAAGGTTGAACACCTCTCTGCTGATATTTCATTTGGACATGGAAATACCTTTAATGTCCCTTTATCCTTGAATCCCAGAGCAGCATTAGCAGCAGGCAGTTCTGCTTGTACAGTGCCTCAGAAAATGAGTTAAGACCATTTTAGGGGGTTTCCTTCATTTTCCCTTGTGCTGAGCATCTACAGAGGGCCATTCATTGGGATCAAAAATACCTAAATTTCTCTACTGTTCCACACAAATGCATCACAGGGCCTTGGTGAAATCTTTCAATGTCTTTTTCCCCCCAAGGCCTAACCAAGTTAGCACCTCTAGCCACGTGACCCAATTAATCCTGCCCTACTGATACACCATCCTCCCCCACTCCTTCAAAAGTTAAGTGAAATCTCTCTTTGGCTAAATATTACAGTGAAGAATAAAGTTCTCTTTTACCCCAGATTGTCCAGGAATTCTAAAAAAAATTTCCATCTTCTTAAGAGTTTTGGGTTCACAGAAAAATCAAGAGAATGAAACTGAGGTCTCCCAAGCACCCCCAGCCTCAGCACACGTACAGCCTCCTCCATTAGCAACATCTTCCACCACAGTGGGGTTTTTGCTCATTTATGAATCGCCACCACCTAGAGAGGCCACAGTTTGCATCAGGGTTCACTCTTGCTATTGGACACTCGGTGGGTCTGGACTACTGTATACTGACAAGATTCCACTATTATAATATCAGACAGGGTAGCTTCACTGCACCCAAACCCTCTGTGCTCTGCCTATTTACCCTTCCCACTACCTAACCTAGAATTTTAAAGACATGATGGGTGCACCCTCCAGCAATTTGCACTGTTTCAGAAGATACATTGGCTCCCTCCAAAAAAGGGCTGGTGTGCATCGTACGGTGGCACCCTAAGCAGCAGGTTATGTGGGGAGATAGTTTTGCACTATTCAATTCAATTTTCACTTCAGATGCAGTGTATCTCTATCTGGTAATACAATCCCAGACCAAATTCCTTTCTCCACAAGATGGTGAACTTGAATTGAGACCTTCTGTGGTCCACCACTCCCTGGGAGGTGGTGCTGCGGTCTGAATTCTTATCTGCAAATCGTCCATTCAAGGAGATCTGCACAACCAGGCAGGTTCAAATGCTTCAGAACCCACTCAGTGCCTCTTCATTGGGGGATTTCAGGTTGAAAACTCACCCAGCTCCAGGAATTGAAGGAGAGGAGCTCTTCCGTGAAGCACGAGAATAAGTCACCAGTGACTTCAGCGATTTGAGGAAGGAGGCAGGAGGTAAAAGACCCCACATTCAGCAAGCAGCAGACACTGTGAGTTCCCCACCCAAACCCCTGGCCATCACTGTTACTGTGCAAGCATGTGGCTTTCTGTTATCAAAATCCCAATTCAGCCTGGAAACTTTGTCTCAAGGAAAATGCACTGGTCTTGTGGAGCAGATGGGAGAGCTGGTGGGTTAAGAATCACTTTCTCTTCCTTATTAATGAAAAGATGAATAAACATACCAATCCCCCTGTCCTCAAGGAGGGAGAATTATGGAATGTGCTCTCAACCTTCTTGAGGAGTCCTCAGTGGAGCTGACCCCCAGTTGTCGAGGACGATGAGCTGCTCATCTAAGCTTCCCGTGCTGGCTCCTCCTCTTCCTGCCTTACTTCCTTAGTCCCCTGCCTGGTCACAGGGCTCAGTCACAGCACTGACGATGGCTCTGCTGTCCACCTGTCATACTGTCCTCTGATGGTTAATGTTGTCTTTCTGAAGAAAGAGAAGAGACCCAGGTGAAAGTGTAGGCCCACCACTTCTGTTTCTTAGAGTCCCCAACTGAGTCCTCTATAGCTGTCCAACAGACAAGTGAGGAGAGAAGATAGAAATATTATGGCCCCACCTACAGGTAACAAAGTTAGAATTGGGCACATGGCACTGAAAAACATTATCAATCTGTACACCCTAAAAAAAAAAAAAAAGACAATGGTTCAGTTATGGAGCAATTTGTCAAAAGCATAGTAAAATTACCTGCCTAAGGCATGGTTGAGAACATGAATGACAGCATGTTGGTAAAGCAATTTTTATGTGTTTTGCATATGATTTAATAAATATTAACAATTATTGAATTGAACTTAAAAAAGCAGATCTGAAAATATTTATATATGTGTGATACAAGAAGCTGAATAAACATCAGCTGTCACTGACATTATTGTTAGTGTCATTAATGAAATCCTGTCATTATTTTAGGGAATCTTTCCCACATACTATACATGTGCATGAACTACAGCCGAGAGCTTCATATAGAAAGAAACTATTTCTGGGGGGAAATGGGTGCAAATCCTCTTGTAGTGTTCAGTGGAGATTTGGGCACATGGGTAAAGAAGAAAAACCAGTGTGAAATAGCGATTGTTTTCCTAGAGTTGCTATCTCTATTTAGCAAGGCCACAAGCAAGACAAATCCATGAGTCATTCCTGTGGAATTAGAATCAGTACCTCCTCCTGCTTGGGGACAAACTAGAGAATGAAATTCAAATCATTGAGATGCTTTTGAAAGTGTCAGACTCCTTTTCCTCAGGAGAAAGCTAGAATTAAGACTTCATTCCGCATCGCAGTTGATCACAGAGGCTCAGTGGGAAAGGAGTTGAAAAAAATAACAGTAAGTTGTCCTTTATATCCCAAAGCAGGAAGAGTCAGTGCAGTTGCTTATGAGAGTTCAGAACTCTGACAGAAACAGGTTTTATGAAGAGTCCTAATTCACCAGCTTTTGCCTTAAAAATGTGTCATAGCAAGTGGTGGCCCCTGGCTGCCTGGTGAGTCCTGTGGTCATCAAATGTGACCCGTTCAGTCCATCTCCCCCAGCCTGACTCTGCTTGGCTGCTGAGTCAGGCTATGAATATCTTTTTCAGAAGAATTTTTTGTTTGTTTTCTTAGGTGTTTTTCCTTGTACTTCGGCCACGTTGCTGGTCTTATCTTTTTTCACTGGTAGCTCGTGGATTACAGGTGTGAAGGGATCACGTGTATTCAATCATCCATGCTAAGGAAAAGGAACGAGATGATGCAAATTAGGAAAACAATGGAGGGAGGACGAAAGATGAGAAGAAGAAGAACAGAGATAAAGAAGAGTCCATAGTGATCCCTCCACATCTCAGTGAAAGAGGCTTCTGATGAGCATGGGCATGAGGCGGATGGAGGACCGCCTGCCTGCACCACCCATCTGCGTTTCAGCTTCTCACACTCAGCTTAGAGCGGGCACAGGCATCTTGAGTACCAAGAACCAGGCTACGTCTGCACAGGGAGATGAGCCGCACATCTGGTCTGACAGTGAAAGGGAAGAAGAGTTGCCTGGGACCTTTGGAGAAATGGCGCCACCAAGCACTCTCGGAGGAGTCCGGGGTACCTCAAAGGTGATTCTCATCACATGTGCTTTGGGCATTGGCACCGACTTTGAACCTCATCTCCCCAAGAGGCCACTTGGCTGGAGAGCTTCCCATCTCCATCTCAGCGAAGAGTCCTGCACTGCACACCTACAGACCTCTTACAGCAACACACAGCCCAGGATCCACGGGGCTCTGCAGAACCTTCCCTGGCAGGGGAGAGGATTCCGGATCCGATGGGCTTTCTTCGTTTTTATCTGTTTACTGTGACGATTTCCCTCTTTCATTTAAAGCCAAATTAATTTGCAATCAAACTGGACCGGAAGACTAGATGTTTTCAAGGGATGATGTTGTTCTCCTTCGTATTTTAATTTTTTATCTTTAATTTAATGACCATGACTTTACTAGGCAAATTTATTTTTGAAAACAATTTCGAAAAGAAGATGGAAGAAGAGAAAGGGAAAGCTGTCTGACTCGCACACACCAGGCTCTCTGTGTCCACCCCACAGGCAGCAGGGGCTCCCCACAGGCACCGCCCACACGAGAGTCGGGGTGTGCTCATCTCCACACCCTCCTTCATCGTTTTTCCTGATGCATCTAAAAGAATATGGTGTTACTGTTCTGGTTCTATCCTAAGTAGATCATAGTTCTTGATGTGACTTTGAAGGAATGTCATTACTATTGTTTAAATATTTTTATCAAGCGCATCTCATCAATGAAAACAATATCTAAAGAAAAATAAAATAAAAACCAGATTGTGTTGGCAGATGGTTTAGCAATCTCATTCTTTAAGCACTGCCTCAAAGCCATCTTTGATCTGAGCATCAGGACATAAGAATACTAACAGCATGACGACTTTCATCACTCTCAGCATCTACTATGGAATAGCCAATAATGACGGGGACAGCTGCTTGCTAAGCATATTGACTGACTCACAGCATCTATTCCTACCACAAGCCAGTGGGGTGACTGATACAATTATTCCTATTTTGTCATTTAAACAGTAAAGCTCAGAGAGGCTAGATAAACTGTCCTGGGTGTACATAGGTAAGAATTTTCATGTAGTGTAGAATAAGCCTAATTCTGTCTCATCCCAGTGTCCTTGGTTGTGAGTCTCAAACCCAACTTCTGCAAGGACCCAGAGGAGATACAGTGTTTAGGACAGGGAGATGAGGTGGTATTGGAGGCCCCCTGAGGTGGGGCAGCACCCCTCAGCCTTTGATGGTTAATGCCTGCAGCAATGTAGTCCCAGAGTGCACAGATTTCCTGCCCCACCCCTTTTTTTGCAGGAAGACCAGAAGTCTAGATTCGAATGTGAAATCTTCCAGTACTTTGGATATTCTCATCATAATTCAATTGGTTTAACATAAAGGAAATCAGTATGCGAGGACACCTAGCTACCTCTTGGGGCCACCTTTGCCCCAGGAAGGTTCTCTTTGCAACCTGCTTCCTGTACCCACATGTGTCCCAGGACCACTGTCCACCTATCCACCTCATGCTGTACGGATTTCTTTCCAGACAAGCTGCGGACCATTCTGAAGGCCAGCCTTTGGCTATAGTTGGAGCCATCACTGGCAAAAGGAAGAACCAGAATAGCAAGAGCCTCTCAGGGAAGAGGCAGAGGGAGAATAGGATAGTCCTAGCCAGGAGTAACACCCTTAGAAATCTGAACTCAGCACGTCTAAGAAGAACCATGCTCCAATGTACCTCTTTGCCTCATGAAAGAGTACTATTACATTTTGAGCCAGAGATGGTAAAATTTATTGTAGATGGTTAGAAATAAGATTCACATGGAGATATTTGGTGAGAAGAGGTAAAATATGGTAAACTTCCTAAGTGTCTTGAGTATAATTTAGGAGAGAAAACAAGTAGGGTTACCTGGAAATTCAGGCAAATGTGTCTCCTGCGAACTAAAGGCTGAGTGAGGGCAGGTCAGTCCACAGAGCTGAAGGTCCAGGGCTCAGCTCCCCAGTCCTCTCTGTCCTCCCAGTGCCCCCCAGCCCCTCCTCCCACTGCCCAGCAGATGGCCCTGCTGTGTGGGGGTTGGCTTCTCCTCCTTGACACGTTGGTTTCTATATCATAAACTGCCAGGACCCCGTGCCTCACACAGACCTTGGTACAGGAGGTCTCCTTCCTGATGGGACTGAGGGTGGTGGGGAAGAGCATGAGAAAGACAGCTTGCAGTTGGTGTTGCACTATTGCCCCTCCTGGAGACTACTCGCCAGGGCCCCTTGGGGACATCTGAGGAGAGTGCTGCCTGTCAGCTCATGTTGCATGTGCAGAAAGTCTACCTGGAGAGACCGGTTTCAAATACTCTGCTCTTGAGTGCACTGACCTGGATCCACTTCCTTCCAATACCAAATTAAACTGTAAACTGCCACTTTCTCTCCCAGCTGACATTTCTCCAAGCAGCAGCAGCGAAGAGTCCTTCACTGCACACCTACAGACCTCTTACTGCAACACACAGCACAGTATCCACGGGGCTCTGCAGAACCTGCCCTGGCAGGGGAGAGGATTCAGGATCTGATACGTTTTCTTCTTTTTTATCTGTTTACTGTGACAATTTCCCTCTTTCATTTAAGGCCAAATTAATTTGCAATCAAACTGGACCAGAAGACTAGATGTTTTTAAGGGATGATGTTGTTCTCCTTGGTGTTTTAATTTTTTACCTTTAATTTAATGACCATGACATTACTAGGCAAATTTACTTCTGCAAATAATTTTGAAAAGTAGAAGGAAGAAGAGAAAGGGAAAGACATGGAATAAAACATGCATGAAGCTCATGTCCTTCCAAACTATTCCTGGAACTAAACCGCTCCAGCCTCCCAGAGTTAAATGTAATTAGAGATTCATTTATGGATCATTTCGTCTATTGTGAATGCACTGCACACACAGACTGAGAGAAAATATATAGTATTGTTTGGAAGATATATTTGCATAAGTCATGCCGACAAAGCTAGCATTTTTCAAGCACTTCCTTGTACCATGCTGGCTCTAAGTAAGCAGTGAGCACCCGTGCAATGCAGCTCCTCTCCAGAGCACCCGTGTGACACACGCAGTGTCTGCAGCAGCCCTGGGGAATCTTCCGCTCTCACCTGCTCTTGCTCCTCACCTGTCACATGGGGCTGTGCTGTGGGAAGGGTAAAGAGAGCATGAACCCACAAAGTCGTGCTCTGCGGAGGGCCCTCAGCCAGACTAGTTATTGTTATGATCAAAGAGCAGCCCACTTCCGGCTCTGCTTACCTCTCACCATCCGCAGCACACAGCCGGCCCCCATCACTGGCTCGCAGTGTGAGCCACAGTGGCTTCTGAAACATGCTCCTGACTGATGTCCTCTTTTCCCTCTTCCTCTGTCAGTCATCAAATCTGTGAAGCGAGCCCCAGACACAGCAGCACCTTTCTGTAACCACTTGCATTTTCAGCAGACAGCAATTTCCAGCACTACGCATTTGGTTTGCGCAGCTGTCTTCATGCTCCTCTCACTGAACTCCGTGTTCTTTGGTAGTACCCCATCCTTCTGCCCTATCAGGCTGCAGAAAGTCAATCTGTCTACAGGGAAGCAACTGCTATCCCTCCCAGCACCCCACCTGGAAATGGGCAGCAGAAGCCAGGGGCTGGACCTATCTGTCCTCCCCTACAGCTGTGCTCCCCTTGTGCCCACAAGGACCAGCAACATCCATCATCTTGGGACAGAAGAGGCTCTGAAGTTTCCACAGCTCAGAGATGCTGCAGAACCAACTCTCCTTTGAGGGGCTACCTCTGCCGTACCTCTGCCCGGAGAAGTGGTCCTGTCCTCTTCTGACCTGTCCTCAGATTGGTGGTTACTCCACTGTCACCTCCTTTCACCTGGGCCAGGGAAGGGCAAACACAAGGTCCCCCAGTCCCTGGCTCCTCTTCAACTGTCCATTCATGCTCCAGAGCAGGGGCTGGTGCCTTCCATCCAATATTCTTTTAAATCTGTGTGTCTCAAGTTCTGCATGCACCATACTCTCCTTTTCTAGCAGCCCAGCCCTCCTCAGCTTTCGGGTCTTTCTGCATTCCAGACAGCCTCCTTCCCCAGGTCCATGACATAGGGCATCTTTCGATGGCCACCTGGACATGGGCACAGCTGGAACAGATTGCACATGGAGACCCAGTGCCTCCTATCTGGCCATCTCAGGGTCACAGTCAAGTTCTCAAACCATTATGAAAATGGAAGATGACCCTTCCTCTTGGTAAAGCTGAGTCCTAAAACCCTGGTGAGCAGGTAACTTTCTTGGCCCCAACACCCAACACATCTACCTTTCCCTCCTTTCCTCACTCTACCATGCACTGGGATGGCCTCACATAAATGCACGTGGATGCCTCAGAACACAATGGGCACCCTTCGTAAACCCCACAAGCCGCCTCTGACAGCCTTCAGAACTGAGGGGGCCTGTACTAGTGTCTAGGCCCCAGGGAAGAGGACTTCCCCATCTCACTGGGCACTTCATGGCCAGGAGTCCATAGGACCCTGGCACTTGTCCACCTGGGATAATATGGCCCTTTTAAGCAGTGCCTGGCCCCTGAGTTTCCCTGCAAGCATGACCCTCCACCCATTCCCAGGACTGTGGAAGCAAGTCTGGGGAAGGAAAAATCAAGAGCATGAAAACTCACTGATTAAATAGAAGAGGGAAAGCTCAGTATTAACATGACTCATTTGCAGAAAGACCAGAAGTATTATATATACATAATGGTTCTACCATGTTCCCAGCACAAGGTCCTCATAAGGATCACACTGGCTCTCTCTCTATATAGAACAACTTTTGGGGGAAGGAAATAAAACAATACTAGCTAACCCTAACATGGTGCTTACAATGTGGTAGGCATAAGTAAGGGGGCTTCACTTAAATCAGCCCCCTTAATTCTCTCAGCCAACCCACCTCACCCCTATTCAATAGATGCTATAGTTGAGGTCTGGGAGGGGCTATTATTTGCTAGGACTCAATGGGAGGAGGTGGGCAGGTCTGATCGTAAAGAGTATCCTAAATGCTCCCTTCAAAGATGTTTCAAAATTTGGACCAAAAGAGAAAGAGGCATCATTGACAGAGATGAAAGTTGGAATTGTAGCCCTCATCTAAGGATTTCCACACTGGGGACTTACAGAGCTCCAAACTAAACTTGCATCAACACTTAACAAGCTCTTCTGAGAAGTTCTTGTTATGCTTTTAGGGAGAATAATCAGGAAGACAATGTATTATTATATTAGCTTTTGTTATTATAATCATTGTCATTTTTATCCTTATTTATATGCCAACATATCCTTTCTCCCAAAGGTTTGTTATCTTAAATTAGTTTAAACATGTACCATCTTCATTTCTTGATTCAACAAATCATTTCAACTTACACATGACAAAGTTTAGCTGATCCCAGATTGCATTAATTGATTAAGAATTCTGCATGAATAATGGTTTTGAATTAAAGCTAGTTAATTGGATTTGTGACATAATGATGATTGGTGGCCCACATGAAACATGAACACAATTAAGGTATTACAGCACCGTTCCCAGGGAGACATGTCCTGCTATGTTTTATTCTATTTAAATTAAGTTTTAACTGTGTAATATTACCCAAGTATGAACTACATAATATTATCCAAGTGTGAGTATGAGTCTTCAGAAACTCTAAAGTCCCCTTGACATCCCAGCTCTGTCCTTCAGCCTAACTCTTCTCTCCCTTCTCCTCGGCCATTCCAGGAGCTGACTATGAGGTAAGCCTTGTTCTACGTTTGGTGTGAATCATTCCTGACCCCTATTTCATAGATGTATAAAGAGAGAACTGCCGTGTGTGCATTACAGCTGGCCTCCGCATTAGACACTTTTAAATCTACATCTCAGCCTGCATTGCTGTTCAGCCAGCCAGCTCTCAGGAGAGTCAGGTTACGACTGACATTAAAGAGTGATCATTCCTAGAATTTGTCACTTTCCGAGCTCTGCCACATCTCTGAGACGCTGGTGTCACAGGCTGTGTCCTCCAGCCTCTTTCCCATTCCACGTAGCAGGATCTGGACCAGGAGACAATGGCTCTGTGCAGAAGAGAAAAGTGGAGTCAGGCGTTAGAGCAGGAAGAGTAGGGGCTGGCTCTACCAGGTTCCCAACACAAGGTCCTCACAGGGTCACACTGGCTCTTCTCCCCCCATCTTCAGTCTTCACGCAGGGGATATGTCTTTCCCACTCTCTGATGGGATAAAGCAAAATTCTATTCCACCGCACTTTCTACCTCATCCTGCCTATATGCACCAAGGCTTGTTATCTCTGCAAGACTCCTAGTAGCCTTCAGTGCACAGGATGTTTCTTTAGGTAGGCTTTTATTGCCACCACCTCTCTTCCTAGAAATCTATGTAGTGTCACCCAGCCAACAGGTCACGAACTTGCCATTTGAATTAACTATGATCCTGGAGCTCTAAAGGTTGAGAAATCTTGCTGCTGAAGGCATTTTCTTCTAACAGCTCCATAAAGTGGGCAGCCAGCAAAATTAATAGTTAGCTGTAAAATGGTCATTTGCAGGTAGCAATTGATGACCGATACTTCCCAGGACCTCTTGCCATTAGGCAGAAAGGATTTCCTGGGGGCACAAAGTGGTTTCTCCAAAGCTCATCAGATGCAAGAAGTGACTCTTGGGCGCAGTGGAGTGGGGCCACCTCCAAGGCTGGCCTGGGCGGCACCTGTTCGCGCTCCCAAGGCTCACCATGAGGCACCTGCGCCGTGGGCACTGTGTGGGCATACAGACAAGGCAGAACAAAGCAGATGAATTCCCTGCCTTCATGGAGCTGGTATCTGACAGGAGGAAGACAGAAAAGCTAAGAAAGAAGTGAAATATGGAGAAATAAAGGAAGAAAGGGGTTCAGAAGTCTAGTGGATGGTGGTTGAAATGCTCAATAAGGAGGGTAGGAAATTCTTTCTTGAAAAGGTTGCCGTTATGAATTGAATGCATCCTCCCCAAATTCACACACTCCCATTGTGCTGGTGTTGGGGTAGGGCATTCAGGAAGTAATTAAATTAAAAGGGTGGAGCTTACATGATGGGTTTAGTGGCCTTATAAGAAAAGGAGAAAGAGGCAGCTCCGCCTCTTTCCATCCGGTGAGGATATAGCAGGAGGAGGCTATCACTGTCCAATAAAATAAACCTCATCAGACCTAGGCCATACTGACACCCTGACCTCAAATGTCCAACCCCCAGAACTTTGAGAAAACAAGTGTTTGTTGTCAAAGCCACCTGGTCTGTGGCAATTTAATGTGAACTGGCTACGACAGTGATGTTTGAACATCTTTGTACTGGAGCACTGAGAAGGATGTAATAGGCATCATTATGATGATCACAAAGATGGTGACACCTATGTAGTCTCACCATGTACGAGGCACTGAACTCACATTTTATCTCACTGATTGTTGATTTATATGTAAATAACCAACAGGGAGAGCTAACAGCCTTTATCAAAGCACTCGGGCAGTAAGCTGTAGGCAGGTGTTGACCCAGGCGGTCTGACTCCGGTGTCTGAACTCCAGAGGACAAGGCCACACTTTCCTCCTGAGCACAGAGTAGAGGGAAATACATCTGTGTATCTGAAAGTAAAAGGAGGGGTGTCGAGGCTCTGTCCCTTGCTGCTGTTTGCCCTGTGACCTGAGAAAACATAGGACTTCTCCATGTCCTGTCTCCTTAAATGAAAATTACTTACAAATATAAAGCTATTAGAGGAGTTCCTGGCACATGGCAGCTACTCTATAGAGAGTTTTAGTGTCATCATTATTATGAATATTACCTCTTAAATTATGAGTGGGATATAGGAAAAAATAAAGTCATGCTTTGGAGGAGACAAGGTCAGAAACCACTTGTCTCTCTTCGGAGCCTCTTACGAGAGCTCACATTCCAACATTTCTTACATTTGTAGCCAGTGAACACGTGCAGAGAGGGTGGACCTGCTGTGCCCCAGGGAGTCATGTGATGGACACACAGGAGGAAAGCGGACGAGAATGAAGCCCCGTGATTGTTCCAACAAGCCCCACGGGATGAAGCATGGGTCCCTGTTGCCCACCCCATAAGCAGGAAAAAATGGCAGCTCAGGGAGGAGCTGGTGGGGGGCATAGGGGGCAGAAACTGCTGCTGAATCACACGGAGCCAGGGATGGTGCTCTCACTCTTGTCATCTCCATTCACGACTTAGCTCTCATTCATGTTTTTATTTATTAATCCATGACTGTCCTACTGACCACAGTAGGAACATGTGCCATGGAATGTCTCACTTTGTAAATATCAGAGTCACCCCATTCATCTGCTGGTTGGTGTTTTATGTTTGAGGTGCATATAATTCTTGTACAGAAAACTAGATATATAAATATATAAACATATATATATATATTGAATTTTTATTTTGAAAGTTACTTTTTTCTTAGCTCTGCTACTTAACTTCAAGTCATTAAATTCCTCGTCTCATTATCAACTCTTTTTTTTTTTTTCCAACACTGGAGATTAAACCCAGGGCCTGGTGCATACCAAGTAAGTGGTCCACCAGGAGACAGCCCCAGCCAAAATGTAACACAAAAAAGCACATTCCCGAGAGAAAGGTTCTGAACTCACTGCCGACTAGTAAAAACCTATTATAGGAATCACAGCTATTTTATCAAGGGAGATTTAGAAAAGTGATATTAAAAAATACCTTAGAATTCAATTTCCCAAAATGTCTTAAGATTACTCTCAGGATTCAACTTGGGAAAAGAGAAATAAGAAAAAAAAAAAAAAAGAGAGAGAGACAAATTGGAAGATGAAGGAAAAAGAATGAGATTCTAAGCAACAGTATCTGACTTTGCGTGTTATAAGAAGTATAAGTAATTTAAAAGAGTATTTCCAGTGATAAATTGCCCGTTTAGAGCAGCCACAGAAAGAAATGGAGGTATAACTCCTACACTGCACACTGATCTTAGAGACAATAAGAAAGTCACATCAGCTCTGAAAAGGAACTTGCAAGTTCCTGGACATCACATTTGCTTTTACAGAGAGATCTTATTCCAGGGGGGGAATTAAAATTAAACAGAAGCTCCACAGGTAAGATCAAATGTGGGCTGCCTGCATTTAGGATATTCAAGAGCAATATTTTTGTTTGTTTGGGTTATAGCTTTTGTTTGTTTCAAACTTAAACTCCGACGGCTCACGGGTGCATTGAGCAGTGTCTGACATTCGGAGGAAAGCAAGTGTGGCTGGACTGAGAGACAGAAAGGGCCCCCCGTGACAAGTGGGTTCGTGGAAACTGGTAACCTGTTTTTCTTTCATTTCCATTTCCAGTTTCCACTCTTTGCAACTCCTACAAACAGACTCTGTAATTTAAGCCAATTATCTATGTGCAGTTTCCCCTTCATCTCTCTCGGGCAAAATTCTGACTTAATTTGAGCCCATGGTGACGTATGGCCTTGTCCATAAGCCCTTGCGGGCCATCGCATTTGAATGATGAGGTTAGACAGAGGTGAGATGGCTCAATCCCTGATGGTCCACTAAGTGCCACTGTGGATGTGGAGAGCAGCGTGACCCGTTGTAATTTTAATGTTCAGCAAATGCCCTCAGAACTTGCCCAAGGCTCACATACGGTTGCAGCCTCTGGCATTCCAACCGTACCACACAAGTGAAACTTTAACTTAACTTACAAATTAACTGGGGGACTTCAGAAATGTTGCACGGTATCAGTCAACCTGTGTCAGTTCACCAGTAGTCACGGAGGAATCTAGGACAATTGAAATTCACAAACCCAGGTATTTGGGACATCTGGTTGACCCGTTTGCTCCCGCAGGCTTGGCACCCTGCGTATTCCCTGTGCCGTTAGTGGACACGATGACCTCACGCAGATGCCTGCCCTGCTGCTGGAATTAAACACATCTGACTCAACCGAGAAGTTATTGTTCTGAGGCCAAAATGTCTCTGACTCATAACCTTTGCTTTTGTTTCTCATATTAAATGAGTGCAATGTTAATTTCTAGTCCTGCATTGATAGAATCCTCCCAACAATATAAGAAGATGGCAGAAATAAGAGGGGCCTGGCAAGCACTCCCCTGAGAACTCCTCACTCTTCGCCAGCCTCACCACAGCCCCAGAAGGAATATCACCATCACCAGCCGCAGATGTTCTTTAATTAACCCTATAAATGCCAGGCGCTCCCATCTCCTAATTCTCATTTAGGATGGGTTTCTTCTCCAATGTGTTTCTTCTTAAATTGTTTGGCTTGGGAATCCCCTAAAGCTTGATACTCTTTGAGAGGTGTCCAGCACCACCAGCACAGAAATTGCCAGCTCCTGAGATCTCCGTGCTGCCGGTTCAGTCTGAAATAAAGACAGATACTTGCTCCAGCCAGCATTTAAGGAAACTGTGAAACCGTAAAAATAAATGCAAAGACCCTGGCTGAGTGCTGTGCCCGTGTGCCTCCTTGTTAGCATCCTTTCCTTTAGCACAGCGCACAGGGGTGTCCCGGTCCTGTTACCTCCTTTCTTCTCAACTGGGAAGGGGCAGGAAACCACTACAATTGGCCATAAGCCTTTTCAACAACTCAATCCATAGGACAAGGCAGCTGGTCCTAGCAAATGATAATCGAAACACAGAAACCGGGTTGTCCTAATGAGGCTGCTTTGGGGGTCACATTGCTCACTTGCAGGGACAGCAGGCTTTGGAAACACGGGAAAATTGGAAGGTGATAATTGTCTCTAAATTCCATCATCTTTAATCCATGGGCAGTGAAGGGGAGCTCAGTGCTTAGTTCTTGTGCCACACTGTGAATGTCCCAGCTCTGAGAAGGAACTGGGCCACTGCTTTCTGGGACAGGAAGAAGGGATAGCAGTAAAGAAGGGTGCCTGGTCATTGCTCCTTTCCTTCCTTTCATGTTTTACTTTCTTCTCTCTCTCTCTTTTCTGTGCTTCTCCTTTATGTTTCAATTTTTAATATTCTATTCCATCCTTTTCCAAGCTCCCACTAAGCTTGCAATCTGCTAGAATTGCGTGGTTAAATTAATAAAATAGGCTTTCTGCAGTGTGTGGTTGTCCAAAGGGCATGCTCTTTATTCCCCACAGAAGTGAAAGTGTCGTCGACATTCACCATGAGGGCAGTTAGATACCATGACAGCACCTGCAACCGATGGCAGCAGAGATGGTGTCTGGTTTGTACACTATCACACCCCCGGACAAGGCGTGATATATGACACTGAGCTGATATTAACTACTGTAACAATGAATGGGTGAAATGTAATTCCAAACATTTTAAACAAGTTCTTCAGCCACATGTTTATTTAATAAGACATTAAAAGATGAATTCCATACTGGTTCAGAAGTCACAGGTGTCATCAAGACCCCCAGCTGTCTCTATCTCTGCAGTCCCCATCTGCAGGAGAGTGGGTTTCTCAGAAGGTACACACCACATGGTAACATGATGGCTGCTACAGCTCCAGACATCAGCTCTTCACAGTGTAGCCTCAAATAGGGTAAAAGAAAAGAGAGCAAAGAAGGGTCTTTTTATATTGTGTTTGTTTTCATTGTTAAAAAAAAAATTCCAAAACTTCACAGAGGACAACTCTATGTCCCTTTGTGGTCAGAACTGCCCAATCCTTACACCAGTCACCAGACCAAAGGGATGAAATCACATGATTATTTTGAGCCAATTTTAGCAGATCCTTCAGGGCTGGTGCTGCCCGTCCTTCTAGACATCTGCTGATGTCAGAAACAGTGGAGATGCACACTTTTGGGGTTTCACATAGCAAGCCAAGTGGTTCTCAGTGTGGTTAAACTGAAAGAAGTAGCACAGTGCAGTGGAGCAGTTATTTTCAGGTACACTTCAAGCTTGTCTGATTACAAGCAGAGGGTCTCAATATTTTCCCCATATCTGTAACATTAATCTGACAGTACCTAACCTCCGTTTTCAATAAGAAGTAGCAGGACTCATAATCAAAGAGTTAAGCAGAAAGCATAACCTCCATTCAAAGACATTTTAATAGAACTACCATATGACCCAGCCATCCCACTGCTGGGTGTATATCAGCAGGAAGTGAAATCAGTGTGTGCAAAAAATACCTGCACTCCCACATCTACAACAACAGTATTCACGATAGCCAAGAAATGGTGTCAACCTATCTGTTGGTCAACAGATGAACACAAAGAAAACAGTCTCTATCCTCAGTGGAAAATAGTTCAGAAACAATAAAAGAGGGATTAAAATGGGTGGAACTGGAAATCATGTTACATAAAATTAGCCACATGTGAAAAAGACTCATCCCGTTTAATTATATGGAGAAGCTAAGAAAGCCAAGCCACAGAGGAGGAGGGGTAGAAGAGTTTACCAGAGGTTGGGGGTTGGAGGGGAGGCAGAGACATCGCTTAATGAGCACAAAGACACAGTGTGATGGGAGGGACAGTTTCTGCTGCACTGCTACACAGAAGAGCAATTCTAGTGAACGGTGCTGTCCCAGACTGATGAAAACACACATAGAAGAGGGATTCTGAATGTTCCGATGCATGACCTAAGTATTCTGAGTTCATCATCATAGAAGGCACACACTCCGTAAATATATACGATTGGTATCCTTCAATCAGAAAACAAATAAACAACTTGGATTTAATAAGAGTCTAAGAACAAAGCTGCACCAAGACTGTGTGCATGTCTTCTTGCATTAAGAGGTAATGGTTTTCCATTTGTACTGTAGGTGTCAGTGCCCCTTAAACTATGTGGACTTAAGTTGAATGGGCATGTTGGAAGAGAATTTTAATTAAATAACGTGCATGTATTTATACTAGTACTGTGATAAAAAATATTACTGTAAATATAGCAGAAGTCAATAGTGTTGAATAAAATGTTAGGACCAGTAACTTTCTTTTCAGGGAGGTGGGAGAGGAAGTAGGAACAACCTGGGCTTCCGGAAGGCCCTGACCTAGAGCACAGGCCCAAAAGTTGCATCCAGGTGAATTCCTTGGTGAAAAGCTAGATGTACGACTGGGCTCTTCACACCACCCTGCCGACCTGAAGGAAACCCTCTTCCACATCCCTGGCTGGGGATGGATGTGCTCATACGTCATTTATAATCACCCTTTCTACAGTCCAGGCTGGCGTCGGTCCTGGACTTACTGTATGCTGGTTGTTGCCTCCATTATTTTCATTTCAGAAAAGGAGCTGAGAGTTTTGAGGTCCTACTTGAAGATACATTGATGACTTGGCTTTAAATGTGTTGCTAAAATGACAGAGGAATCCACAAGTAGGGCATATATGTGTGTGGGCATGTGCCTGTGTGTGTGTGATTTTCATAGTTGCTAAAACTCCATTTTTCTCTTTCACAGTAGTTACAGCAGTGCCACTGAAACTTTCTCTTTCAACCTCAGTACACGTGCTTGGCACTATAAGATATGTCTATTCTATTCATGCCCTGTTACAATACTGTTTGCCAAAGCGTGAAGGCTGCATGGGGGCTCTGCAGTGCAATCCCAGCTGGTCCCAGGCCGGACACCAGAACACAAAATCTCAGAGTATGGAGTTCCACTTCCTCTTTAGTTCCTCTCTAATTCTTCCCATTATAACAAGGTGAACCACTTCATTTTGAGGACAGAACACTCCACAGCACCAACATTTGCTAATATTCATTTTAAATCCAGAGAGACTTGGCCACAAGCTCAAAGCCTTGGACAGGAGTCAGGTGACAACTAGACACAGCCGTGTGCTCCTTGCTCTCCCATCTTGTGCCATGCCCATGAAGATAACCCCATCCATCACTAGTGTCACAACCAGAGATTTCTAATTCCTCACAATGGCACAGCCTGCATGGGCGGCTCAGGGTTTTCCCACAGCTGGAGGAGTTCAGTTCTCTGAGGCCTGTGATTGCGCTGGCCTTCCTGAGCAGCTGTAAAGTGGGTGACTTCATGCGTCCAGCCCTGACTCAGTCTCCCCAAACCAGAGCAGGCAGCATGAGAAATGCAGCGAGGGTTAGCTTTCTTCAAGGCAGAGCACTGGGGCTTGCTCCTGCATTGGCCCAGGCCAGTGAGGAACGATGAGCTCAGCTCCTGGGTAAAACCTCTCCTTCTCTTTGCTGTGTTTTGTCTAACACTTCATGTAAGAGAGGGAGAACAAGTCCTTTTGGAAGAGGCGACAGGCATCCAACAAGTCGGACCGTGACTAAACACCAGCTAATAAGTCTTATGTGTCTCCTCTTCAAAGATAGTTCCATTAAGGACACAGGAAGTTCAGCCACATTTCTTCAAAGCTGATTAATTAAGGAAACAAGGTGTTAATTAAAGCTTGAATTAGTAAATTATGAAAAGAAATATGACTTTTACTACCAAATAAAATGAAAAGAAATATGAAATTATGAAAAGAAATATGACTTTTACTACCAAATATAATAGCTAAGATAATTCAAACAAGGTTAACTAACACCGAAAACCAGTTCTCTAATGACCTGATGATAATGAATCCTCATTATTCTTTTGGGTCACTACAAACAGAGGCCTGTTTATATGCTTCCTTTTGTGTTTATTTTCCTTAAGCTGCTGGAATATTCTTGCTCTTTCTCCTGTTTCGATTGTCAATTTGGGTCTGCTTGCTAAGTATTTAGTTGATGAATTTATAATCTGAACTTCTTCATCATCATGGGCTCAGTACAGTGGCACCTCGGTTCACAAACACTTTGGTTTGCAAACAATTTGGTTCACAATCAGAAGCATTTGGCAAAATTTTGTTTTTGTTTGCAAACTCCGCATTGGGTGACAAACATGACTGTAGCCATCTGTCCCACACAAACACAAATGTGGCCATCTTTTCCAAAATCGTAGAACAAATAAGTTTGTGAACCAAGGTATCACTGTATCAAGGCGATTGAACTCACAGGCTGGGGGCATCCTGAGCGACAAATGCAGATCTTCAGATCTCCGATGCAAAGAGAGAGAGGCAGGCAGGCACGGGCTATGCCACTGATTCTCACAGCTGTGTAGTGGGTGCAGCTCCAGCCCCCTTCCCGACTGGGTCGCCCTCCAGCTAGAGGACCTGGTATTCAGCACAGCGCTGGACACCCCTGCACACTCCAGCCACCCTCTGCCTAGACCCCTGGTGCCCTTCACCTCCTGAGGAGAACTGTTAGGGCACTGCGACTCCCACTGTCCACCAGCCATGTCCACCCATCTGAGGCCAGAACCTCACCTGAGGCCCATGTTTATTGTGTCCCCGGCACAGTCTTCTCAACCAGGACTCAGAAGCCGAGGCCGTGCAACCCACGACAGATTCTTCCACAGTGAGGAAGGGACAAGAATGTGACTCAGCTTCTCCCAGCCCAGCCTCTTTGTCCCGGAAATGAGGATCGTGAGGGACCCCCCTCTGGGTCACAGCAGTCAGTGCCATGAGGAACTTCTTGTGGATTTTGTGAGCTACTCTATTCCCTCCCTGGCCCAGAGACCAGGAGCTCCATGGGCAGCTCCCCCACAGACGCAAGGATGGGCTCCTGGTTCTAAGCCCACAGATAGCAAAACAGCATGGCAGAAGAGAGCTGCTCACTGCATGGTGGCCAGGAAACAGAGAGAGATGAGAGGAGCCAGGGACAAGAATACGCCCTTCTGATCACACCTCACTGAGCCACCTCTTGCAGCTGGGCCCCAGGTCTAAGCGTGACACTTTTGGAGACATTTTAGCCATAACAGTTCTCATGAGGTGAAGATTATCTAGGAAGCTTTTATTCACCATTCAGCCTCAGGCCTGGATTTATGTCAGGGAAGGAAGTTTCAACAGAGAAACTATCAGATGCAGACAAAGCCATGGGTGAGGGGAGTGAATGGCTGCAGGAAGCTGGATGTCTTCTCTCCACCCTACAAGGAGGTGCACTCACTCTATGTCGACAGGTGTCAGAAGTTCATATGGAAAGCATACACTGGAACCTTTCTTTTATCAACCCAGTAAATGGCCCTGGAAAAACTCCAAGCTTCTTGAGGTAGGTGTGAATACAAATAATTGTTTCCCAGTTAGGAATATCCATTGTTTTTCAGAAACCCCTGCCCACATCAACCTCCCCAGACAAGCTCCACCTTATAATCCACTACCACAAGCCTCCCCTGCCTCCCCTGCCTCCAGCATGCCGCCAGTCTGGGATTCACTGCTGGAGAAATGTAGGGATTGCACTGAAGTTGCTCCATGACACACGGAGAGCATGTAATTTAGGGAGATCAGATGGGTCAGATTTTAGAGCCCTATAGTGTGTAACAGCAAGGAACAGTGTCAAAACAGATGGAAAGTGATGCATGGCCAGCCCGAGGCCTTTTTTTCACAGGAACAACTGGGACCTACCCCCACAGTGCTCCAGATGTGCGTGTCTCCTCCGATAACAGGAGTTAAAACCAACACTCTCCATTTCTTTGAGTGATGCCAAACAGCAGGCCCACTGCCACCAGGCGATGCACAGGAGGGAGCGTCGTCAGCTGCTATAAACAGGCTTGAGAACAAAACCAATAATCATGTGCTCGTTTTTCAAATGCTATTTTGATTAATTCATAACTTGCTCCCAAACTTGGCAAGACAGCTCAAGATAGTGAGCTCTCCCTGGGGCCCTTGTTCCTCCTGCTGGTGACATTGGGCTAAGTGGCCTGCATCTAACTGTGTGGACGGGATGGAGACTCACTCATGCAGGGCGGTAGTCTGACTCTGTGGCTTCAGGGGCCGCTGAGGCAATCTCAACTCTCTTCCTCCCAACCTCAAGGCCTCTTCCCCTCCTTTTTCGTGGGGGTGAAGTCGATAGTGTTTGGGATAAGCTTCCATAGCTGCATGGAAGAGTCTCAAGACATTGGCCTTGAGGTTTAATGTTGATAGCTAAAATGACCCTCCAGCCCATCTTCCATGGGGGGTAGACAGAGGCTGAATAAGCTGTCACCCTAGAGATAAAGGCATGGCAGCCCTAGTCACATAGGAAGGGTTGGGAGAGGCCACCAGCTTGGGGTCCTGGAAGGGGCAGAAGACCTGGGTATGGGAGGACTTGGGTTCTACCGCAGGCCTTCTATCAACTCACAGGACATTTGATCAAGCTACGCCTGCACTCTCCCCCAGTCAAGCCATTGCTAACTGCACCCTGACCTCCCCCAAGGGCTTTAGAAAACTCTGAGATGAACGTGCAAGGTGCTTCTAAGCATGCTGCATAGATACAACCCCAACAGACCTTGCTCCTGTCACCTCTGGGGCTGGAGGGACACACAGGAAAAGCCTCTGCTGGATGGGGACGCCTGAGGACGGGAGGGATCAGAGAGAGGAGCACGTGGAAAACACAGCTTTTACCTCCAGCTCTTCCACAGTGCACGCATGTGGTGTCATGCACTCCTCAGTCCAAAAGGAAGTCAGCAGATGGTGTGGCTTTCGTGTGAGTTGTTGTGTAAAAGACCACACTTTGGTTAATCTAGGTCCTGGGCACTGTTTGCATTCATAATTATAATACTAGGAGAAGGAGTAAGCCCACTGTGGTTTGTATTTCCACAGATTACAATTGAAAACTGGACAAAATACAAAGACAAACAAAAGACAGAGGACTCTAGAGAGGTAGTAATACCCTCCCAGGCTCTTTTGCCTCCACCAGAGCTCAATCAGCCCCCCCGGGAGCCTCTCCCTTGGTCACCATGGGAAACACTTGGGGTTTCTGGCACCTTCTTCCCCTTTCTGCTGGGTAGAAACTTCCCTTTATCAACCTGGGGTCAGTATATCAAGAGGCCAACAAAGGGGACACAAGCCAAAAACCTGAGTTCAAGGAATTCAAGGGAGTTCAGTCTTGATGGAAAAAATCTAACTCAAAGGGAAACAGGACATGGACACAGAAATCTTGCTCCTTCCTCTTAGACACCGACGACTGCAGGCACGATTACTTCTGCAGCCGCTCCTGGGAGACCTGTGGGTCCCCAGCAGCCCACTGTGTCTCTCCGATACAGTCGTGGGTGTTATGAAGTGAGACCAGGCAGGTGGCACACGCAGCACCTGGCACCCAGGCCTGGATGAGGGAGACAGGGATAAGTGACTAAGCGCAGGCAGGAAATGTATAGGAGCATCTGAAATGCAATTACTTAAAAATCAAAATTAATGCTAAATTATTTGGGATGAACAAAACATTCAAAGTTTGGATAAGAACAGAACCTGAGCCTGCGATTTGTCCCTTGCAAGCAGTTTCCAAAGAGAAGTTTCTATTTTGCCCACAGCCTTCCCCACCTTGCAGAGTCTTGACCCATATTCCACATATCAAGAATGTCCTCATGGAGGTCAGGCTGGGGACCACGCTCTGAGCCTCAGATAAGAGATCTTTTTTTTAAGTTGTGCCCAAGCTTCCCTTATTGCCAAACACAGCAATCTCACAGAATTGGGAATGGATTAGTGATATGAACAAAGCCACCTCAAGTATACTTGGTAATTTTATTCATTTTAAATGTGCACATAAATAAGTATCTTCTAAGGACAACTGTTATACCCATGTCTATTACTGGACGCTAGATAGATACAGACATTTAGATATAGATATATTCTGAGGCCAAATTATCGGGTCATATTTTCAAAGCATAGGTTTTTGTTAGATTATTTGATAAAACAGAAGAATTTTACTCTGAGTAAAGAGTTTCCGTAAGTAGATATTGCATGAGCAGAGTGCCCCAGCTAACTTTGGGTACCCTTCCCTAGTTCTGCAGCTCCTTACAGGGACCTGGACTTGACCAGCTTTGCTCATCTGGCTCTACTGGGAAACAAGGGGAAGCTCCATAAGGAGGCTTTCAGGCAACAAGTGTGGCCTCCATGCTTCAGTAAGAGAAATCAGGACACAAACCCTCTGTCACTGTCACTGCTCGCTTTTTCAGATTCCTGGGTCTACCAGAAGGTCAGCCCTGACACTTCCCTGGTGTCTTGCAAGGAGGCCGATGAGTAGTCAAGCTCTCATCCACAGCGTTAAAGGAAAACTCTTCCTATTGTCTTCTGGTGTCCAGGCCAAAGCTGACTCACACTGAAACCCTGATGGCAGCTCCGGAGTGGACAGCTCTCCAGCAGGCCATGCGGTGAGTGAGTCAGCCCAAGTTTTGAGCCAATAAATTGTTTTTCTTTTTTCAAAAACCAGTTTGAGGACAGCTTTCCACTATTTACAATGATGAGTGTTATGGTTTGTGTCTAGATCTTCCCCCACATCCTCATGCAGTCATAGGGCTTTTCAGAGGTGGCTGAATCTAGAGTGTGTGATGCTGGGATTAAGGGTGTGAGTGCTACACCCACCTTAGGGCAGGTAGCCTGGATATAAGGGACAGAAAGAGGCTTGTCTCCCCACCACCGCCACACTTGTTGCTTTTGCTGTCTTTTGCTGCCATGAACAGTTGCCCCTCTGCCATGTGCCACCCTGGCTTGGAGCCAGCCAATTATGGACTGAAACCTCTACAAACTGTGAGCTAAATAAACCTTTCCTTCTTCAACTTCGGGAGTCAGGTATTGAGATTACCAGTTGCTACAAATGAACAGCATGTTTTGTATGCAGTCAAAAAACATTTTTAAAGATTTAAAGAAAGAAAAAGATGAGTAAGCAGTTGAAGCAAACTTATAGCTATGTTCCTAAGCAACGTAGAAGAAACTTCCTATTCAAAAATCCCCATTTTTCAACACGCAGGTAAAATCATAAACTCTAACTTTTCTAACTTAGGTTCTAAATTCACTGTCCAAATGGTATTGTAAATTTGACTTTTAAGTTGGATGCACTGGGTTTGCAATGATGGGTAAGATGTCAACTGTACTGTTAGAAGCTCGCTATGTGGTGGGAGAAGGTTACAGAGCTGCTTATTTCTGGCTGCCTGGAACTAGGGCCAGAGACCAGCACCAGAGAAGGACAGGCAAGAACCATGGGCAGCACAGAGACCCTGCCTCAGTGACCCCCTGACACACCTAGAGCGCCACTAATCTGCTAGGCTTCTCTTAATCCAATGAACTTGACAAATCGGGATTAAAGGTCACGGTATGAATGACCTAATTCCAAGCAGAGTTGGAGACAGAGCTTGTTGGCTTTTCTAAGTCCTTTAATGCCCTGCCCTGGAAAATGTAGACTTCCACCAAGAAGAAGAATAGTGGTTGCTAAGCAACCACAAAAAAGCAAGAGAGGTCTGGTCCTGCTTTTGAAATGTTAATTTTTCCCTTTCTCCCCTGTACCTCCCACAACAAAATGAGAGAGAGGGAGAGAGAATTACATAGGATGTGTTCAAAAGATTCTCATAAAAGCTGGATTTTTTTTCTTTCTGCTGAATGTGGATAAAACAAACTAAATCTAGATGAAATGCGAAGTGGTCTTTCACTGCTTTATGTTCCTTCTTTGGGCTTTGATCCTCCAAGGGATGTCTTGGTCCTTCCAGCAATTGATCCAGAACTGCAGTGAGATGGCAGGGGCAGGAGGACAGGTAGATAAAAGCTCATATTTAAACTCTGATAGAGTTGATTTGTACTTGACATGTGCATTTTCCCCTTCAGTCACTGAGCTCTATCTCAGGGGACAGAGTTACACCCCAGTAATCTCAAGTTTCTTTTTTCGTATGGGCAATAAACTGGTTTCCATAAAAGGAGGGTATTTCTTCTGTTTTGCTTTGTTTTGTTTGCTTTTTTCTAATTCTTTTTATAATCTTTCAGTTTTTAGTGGATCTCAGCTGTGATCAGCATGAAACTTTCAGGTAATTTAGGAAATTTCTCCTCTATTCATGCCCCCCCAAATCTCCAAATTATGTAGATTTCAAGGTTTCCTTACATGTTACTGGTAGAATTCAGGCTCTTTTTATTTTTTCTAATAACCTTTGCATCTCAATTTTAGACTCAGGGTGTTAAATGCTTGTTCAAGGATGGATGTTTTATTTGGAAATCTGAGTTTAGGTTTTTTAACTTTGTTTTTCAGAAATACATACACACATAGGGATTGCCAGGTATTTTGTCCAAGCAATGAAAAGCTGACTGATGAATAAATAAAATACGCCAGTAGCAATACTGCGTGAGTCCCGAGTGAAAGTTTTTTTTTTTTTTTTTTTTTGGGTACCGGGGGGTGGACCTCAGGACCTCGCGTGCCAACAGGCGCTCATGCTGCTGAGCGGTATCACCGGCCCCTTTTTCGTATGTGGGTTCCGGAAGTCGAACTCGGGCCCTCGCGCTTGCAGGGCAAGCGCTTAAGCCGCTGAGCCATCTCATTGGCCCCCCGAGTGAAGGTTTTAAGAGGCGCTGCAACTTTTGCAAGGCTGTCTCCAACTGTGCCTTCTGGACAAAGCCAATGGCCATGTGGTAAGAACACACAAGGGAGGACCCGAGGCCCCCAGCACTGCTGGGTGAGACTGGAAGTGTCTTCTCCAGCTCTAGCTCAGTTTTCAGATGATTGCTGCCCCTCTGGACAAAGTTCCTGCCACCTGATGCCTCCAAATCCCTGACCACAGACAATAATTTTTTGCTTTGTATTGTTGCTATAAACCACTGTAACAACACCACGTCTATTGGTAATTTTCAATGTGGCCATAGATTATTAATACATTTTATCAGTGGTGTGTGTGTTTTATTGCTGAGCACCATGCCCATGCCCATGTCATGGACTACGTGTTCATTTTTTTCATTGTGACTCTTGGGTTGTCATTTCTGGTTGTTATGAATGAAGAAAATATGAACATTCTGACATAGGTCCTCTAGTAAACGTATGTTTTTATTTCTGTTGGCTAGATGCCTAGGGATAGAATTATGGGATCATAAACTAAGTGTATATTTACCCCTCTAAGAAACTCTTCAGTCATTTTTTCAAACTCGTTATGTTGCTAAATTCTGGGGTCCTGTAGATTCTTTTCAGGGATTCTTTCCAGGCTCTTGGTGTCCTGAACAAAGAATTGGACAAGACATGTGAACAAAAGAGTAGCAGAGATTTATATTTATCAGAGTTGGAAAAGAAATGTGCTCTGCAGAGTGAAAGCAGGTCCCCGAGAGAAGCTCACTGCAGCCACAAGGTTACTGGCAGGGACTTTTGTGTCCCTCATTCTTCAGCCTGACATCAGGTCTAGGCCGTCCTATCAAAAACCTGCTTGATTTTGCTCCAGAAGAATTGAAGATAGTGCTTTCTGATTGGTCCCTGGTGCGGAGTTTTAGAAGTGTGTTCTGTGAGTGTGTCCTGGGTCCCCGTGATTGACAGGTCATGTCCATTTGTCCAGCCAGTGTGCCCCTCCCTAATCTCCAGCCTCAGTTACGCCACCTTGTGTTCCCACATTGTTCCAGGTACCAGGCATCCTCCCCAGCATTTGGTTCTGTCAGAATTCTTCCTCTTAGCCATTCCAGAGGGTGTGTAGTTCCATCTCATCTCAGCTTCGGCACAGATATTTTTTGGGGTGACTATTCCTGAAAAGTTTTCTCATTCTTTTGGACACCTTAATATCTTTTCATGTAAGCTCTCTTTTCTAAATGTCAAATTGTTGGTATTTCGTTATTCACTTAAGGAAATTGTTAATTTTGCATCCGAATATAACTCTTTGTCAGACTTGTGTATTACAAATAATTTTTCCATATCTGTGGATTGCCTGCTTATTATCATAATAATGCATGAGTGCTATTCAGATTTTCCATATGGATACAATTTTTCCAGTACCATTTCTTGATAACAAGTTTCCCTCCTCCACTAAATTGATCCAACACCTCTGTTTAAATTAAATTGACCATATTATTGGGTATCTGTTTCTGGATGCTCTACTCTGTTCTATTGATCTGTGTCTGTTGACACAAATTTGCCACAGTTTTGATTATTATGGTTTCACAGTACATTTTAAAATTAGATCATTAATCAGGTAGTTTTAGAGTAATAACTTCCTTGAGTTTTTTCTTTCTGTATTTCTACCACACACTATGCTTCTCTATGCAGAATAGCTTAGTCTTGTCTACTGTTTCATAATTGGCTATCAATAAAAAACAAAAAGTGAATATCCTTCACACTCATTTTAATTGATAGATATTTCTCCTCCCCTTTAATTTCTTTATGTCTATCAGTTGACTAATGGGAGCCCCCTCTCTTGTGGGAGTTTCCATGGCTCAGGTTGGATCTTTATATTTCCTGCAAATGGGCAAATGAGTCCAGAAATAAGTGAGATTCAGGCTCAGTCTCTTTCACATATTTATAATTCGTACTTGGTAAAACCAAAAGTCCACCTTTATCTGTTTTAATTTTTCTTTTATTTTAGCAACCAGTGATGCTTAATGTCCAAATTTATTTATTTATTATGTAACATAAAATGTACTTTTAATACATGTGTGTTAATATATAACATTAAAGATAAAATAAAAATACATTTATATAATTGTATATGCCCTAGAGATTACGTAAACAGTGTAATATAGCAGTAGCACATAGGATCTACAGTGCATTATAGAAATATACTAACTCATACTTTATTTTAAATTAAACCGTACTATTTCAGGAAATGTTATACAATGAGAAGAAAATAAAGCCACATGAAAGAATAATGGAGGCAGTGGTGGTTGGTGACCCTATCTGGAGAGGTCTTGTGACAGTTGGCACTGAGCTGACCCCTAGTTGACCAGGTAGAATAAGTTATGCAGGAAGACATTGCTCCAGGAAAATAAACTAGCAATAAGAAAATTCTATGTTGAGAGTGATTTGTTATGATCATAAATAAAACGAAAGCAAAATGATGACAGGTAGCTAAAATATAGCAAGAGGAGATAATCTTAGATGAGATTTTTGCTCCACTTGAGGAAAAATTCCTTGTGGATCAGCTTTGCTACACGTCGAACACTGCAAACGCCTCCAGTGACAGCCAACCTGAAGCCTGTCGCACAAATGCACGCTGTTATTTAGAGATGTGCCCACCCCCTGCCTCTTTAGGTGATTCACTGTGTCTCCGACCTTGCACACATGAAACTCTATATTTCAACATAACTTTATATACTGCTCTTTTGTGAATAAACGATCCATGCCGCAGCATATATAGAACTTATTTTGCAGGAGGAGAATGTCACTTGGTTTAAAAACCACTGATGCTGCCTCTGCACAGAGAAACAAATGACGTCAGTTGAAATTATCAGTACCTGGCTCTTAAAATGAGCCTTTTCCTTCAAAAGACGCAGTTCCCACTGTCTTCCTAACACTGCACAGAAAACGGAAAGCTGATTTCTCATTCCTGCAGCTTGCTCAACATGCCATTCACTCGGAAAGAAGGAAAACATCAAGGTGCTTTGTTTGTTTGTTTGTTTTCCAAATTGTATGTAACTGTGAACTTTGTGAACTTGAACTCTGGTGCTGGCCTGGGCCCCTGTCTCTCCATCCAGGCACCGTAGTCTCTAAAGTGCCATCTCTGGGCCAGGACGAATGAGCTCATCTGTCCCCAGGGTTTTGGTTGTATGGAAAACTTACGCAAAGTCACCTCCTCCTTGTGACCCAAGGAGGTCTCAGGCTTGGTGTCATCTTGAGAGACAGATGCTAACACCCACCTAAGAATTAGTTGAAGACATTCCATGCCTAGTAAAGAAAGGGATTTCACCTGCTCATTTTGGAGGGATCAAACTGACTATCCCAATCAGTAATTGGACTGCTCAGCTCCTAAAATCTAAAACAGATTTTGGGAAAAAAAGAACAATGACATGCAGACAGATGCACTGAAGATGTGTATTTAGCGCCTTTCCTCTACTTTAATTATAAATCCTGCACAGTACAGTGCTTGTTTGTTTTAAATTGACTTGTTGGGAAAAAAGAAAAACGGATGGATTCAAGTCTGGTGCCCAATTAGCTGGAAACAATTGGAACAAATAAACATGCAGTGACTCTGTTTGGCTGATTTCCATCCATGTTGAATTTGAGACCAGTTGAAAGTAGCCCTACCTCATGACTATTTTCATCAGATCTTCAGCTTTCCTGTTTCTTCACTTTGGAAAGACAAAGTCATCCTCCAGAGACAAAGCATTCCCCAGCCTTGCAGAGAATCCCCGCCTCTTAGCCACACCTGGCCCTGGCTTCCTGCACCTTCCTGTCCTGGAAACCCTGTATATTGCACATTTTCCTGTCAGCGTCCTCATCCCTGGGTCATTCCCATTGTCTGCTCCTTCAGCAATGTGCACCTCCTTCAACAAAGCTTCACTGTCTCGAGGAAGAGGTTTGCTTTCTGTGTGATTTTTGGGGAATTCAGTGGGGAAGGCTGGTCAGTAGGATCATAAGATAATTAGCAGTATG